>CM053789.1:56821612-58114112 GCA_028749045.1 Cupressus sempervirens
ACATACCATTTTATTTCCTTAGAAAATTATATGCAGAATTTGTGTTGAAACTTAAAGTGAACTATTGGAGCATGAAGCCCAACATGGGCTTAGGACTAGGAGCTCCTTAGGATAGACCCTCTTCCCAGCGGAAGAAACTTGGCACTTTTGTCCCCCCCACTGATGTCTCCCCCACTCCTTGAGTGTAGCATCTAGATATTATGGTAGAGGCTAGCTCTTAGACCATCAGAGCCATTCATAGGCTGAGTAGCCTAATGATATCTTAGGCTAGGTTAGTCCTGCCTCTTCGTGTTGATGATGTTTGTGCCAGTTCATCATTGGTTAGCTCATCACATGTTTGTGTGCCTCACACTTGCATTACATGCAAGAATATTTACCTGGGTCCCATAGATGATCTTCCTGAGTATCATTTTGTATTAGACGAGGATACACCAGACACACGTGTAGAGGCTACAGACCCTAATGCGAGAGAGCAAGGGAATGCAGAGGCATGGACTCCTCCGGTGTCGGTATGTGTATACATTTTTTTTATGACATATGTAATTTAAAATTAATTTTTATAATAGAGTAATTTTAATTTTTAAGCCATACTGACTTTCACATGTATGTGATCTTCATTCATGTTTAGTTGATGACCGAGGAGGAGCTCAGACAGATAGACGATGCTACACTCTTAGCCATTTCATTTGGCCTTGAGACATCTACGGTACATTATGTTGTGTTCACATTTTTTTTTCTATTTGATATTGTAGCATATATGGTTGCTAATCTTTCTTTTATCTTATAGATACCACTTGCCCCAGGGGGACAAAGTGCGGGGGGTGAGCCAGCATGCACTTACAAAAGAAAGGTAATTAGATGTTTTCTATTTGATTAAATATCAATGCATTCTTGTAAAATGTTTGTGGTAATCCCATTTAATTACATTCTTTATTGTATATAGGGTGTGGCTACTAGCGATGAGCCTATACAGATTCGGCATCCTAGATCATCAGGGATTTCCATTTGCACAGAGAGCCCCATTGTATGTATAAGTATCATTTATTTTTTATTTTTCTTATTGATGCAAAAGAAAAGTATGATTGTTGTTCCATACAATTTTTGTGATTTTTTTCGTACCAATAATGATTCATATCTTGCATATGTTCATTACAACTTAAATAGGCTTATATGCACTTGTCCAAAAGACCAAGTTGGTTACAAAGGTTTATTTAATCAAACAAATACCAAATTACTACTTTCCCTCAAAAACTAATATGACCGTTTGAATTTAAAATTCAAATTTCAAACTATAGTTTTTATGCATTCCCTAACTTTCTAAACTATTCCATTGACTCAAAATTGGTCATATGGATTTATTAAATGCAAGTAAGTATGAAACTATCCTAAGACTACCCCATATGGCTCTTTTGGCCATTTTACACCATGTTTCCCGTAGGTCCTTACTAGGACTTTTATGACTATTGTCTTTCAAAGTACATTGTTTATTACATAATTCTATTATTGGTTTCAATATATCCCAATTAACAATCAATGATGTCTTTGATCCTCTATCTTCATCTGGTACCAAGACTCTCTTAAATGATTTAATAGGTGCCCTTGCACCAAACACCCCATCTTCAAAGCAACTCTTGTCCCAAGAGTTAAGGGGTACTATCTTCTTTCCTCCCATTCTTCTAGAGGGATGTTTGTAAATTTGCACCTGCAATGTATTACCTTGCACACCTACATACAAATCATTAGAAACAAAAAGCATTGGATCCTTTTTATCAGTCATGGTAACCTTACTGCTTGTTGATTATGAACGGTCATGTTTTATCCTTGACAAAGGCTGAATAACTTGTTGTCTGAGGTCATGCTAACCTTGTCTCTTATCCTCCATGGATATGTTCACTTCTTTGTTCACTCTCATCACCAAAGGACACCATACTATTCCTATCATCACTCCTTTTTTTGTCACTGTCTACTTGTAAGCAAAATTTTGAGTTCTTTCTTGAACAATCTCATCCTTCATAACCAAAAGAGATGGCTTCAGTGGCAGATCTGTTCGTATCATGTTTACTCTCCCTCTACTCTTGCAAGTCCACAAACTTTTTCTTGCCAAAAAAAATAACTCTTTCCTCATCATGACTAGTCAAAGGATTTAACTTAAACTTCACACCATCTTTGTGTACTATATAAACATTTGATGAGCCAAAATGAATAGTGTTCCTTGAGGCTTGCCAAGGCCTTCCAAGGATTACCTAGCAGCATGTAATTAGAATGACATCATATATAACTTGATCTTTATATTCTCCTATAGAGAAATCCACTATTGTTTGCTCCCTTACAACAATAATCTATGCATCACTGACCCAAGATGCCCTATATGGTCTATCAATAGGATACTTCTTCAATCCTAGTTTATTTACCATTTCATAAGACACTAAATTATCAAAGGAACCAGAGTCTATTATCATCTTAAAAATATTACCATGGCTCATGCAATTTTTCTTGAAAATGGATGGTCTAGTCTCCTTTTGTTGCTGCATTTGTGGTCCTCTTTTCACCATCAAATATTCTCCTTCAAGTTCAGGGTCTGCATTATCATACTTCTTTTCTTCCTATTCTCCTTGGGTCAAGGTGACTCTCCTCTCCTCCTTCCTAAAATCCACAACTTTCTTAGGGCACTTGTAGGATTGATTGCCTACTCCTCCACATGTGAAGCATTTACCTGTGAAAACACTATTACCTCTTCCACTTCCAAATCTTACTCCCCTGAAACTTCCTCTTGTCTCAGATGTAATCTCTTTTCCTTTATCTTTTTCTTGATTGTTTGAAGTGTCAAACTGACTTCTTACACCTCTTCCTCTCTGATTTGCTTGCCTCTCAATCTTTCTTTTCAACTTCTCCTCTGCCTGGATTGCCAACTAAAAACATTCTCCAAGTGTCCTTGGTACATTCAATCCTATTTCATCTTGACTATTGTACTTGAGGCCATTAATGTATCTAGCCACCTTCTCATCTTCATCTTCTAGCCCTCCCCTAATACTCAGCATATGGAATTGCTCAATATAGGACATGACATCCATATCCCTCTATTTCAAATTGTTCCTTCTTATCTTTATTTGGATTGCTATATCAGATGGCAAGAATTGATTTCTCACCATGGTCTTCATTCTCTCCCAATCTGAAATCTTATTCAATCCCCTTTTGATTCAAAGTCTGTAGCAACTACCTTCCACAAGCCAATAAATGGTTGTCACAATCCAACTTAGGATTCTAGGACTTCTCACAAGTCCTCTTACCCACTCTGGGAAACCTCCACCTCCAAGCCAAACAAGGCAATCCCACTTCAAAAGCCTCACCAACTATCACCAGAAATCGAGACAATCATGGACATACTGTTCAAACCCTAAATCATTAATTTGTTTTGTTCCACCAAACTCTCAACACACCTTTGCACTTCTAGGCCTACAAACCTTGTGGCCTTCCAATTAGCTTCTTTTCACTTTTCTCCCAGCATCCCTTAATAGCATAGGGACTTCTCCATAGGTCCAAACACCCTTCTTGGCACCTACTAAGAATCCAAAATCTTTTGGGCTGATCTTGCTCCAGCACCCTCCAAACTACTTCTTGGTACCTAGGCCTAGCTGATCAAGTTAGGCTAGGGCTTCAAGGAAGAATGGGAAAGGTGGGTTCCCAAGACCCAAAACACTTAAGGAAATCTCCAACACACTCAACGTATCCAACTCTAGCACTCAAACTAATCAGAAGTTCCTACAACCATGACTATCACCAATTACCTTGCAAAAATCGGTCAAGCACATCAGCTTGCTTGACCTAGGGATGACATGGAAAAATAGTTTCCCTTCTCTCCAAGCCTCCAACCTCTAGCATTATTTTTCCTAGTCTCCTAACTTGCATATCCCTTAGTTTCAGAGGGTGCCACTGGTTGGAATGCAAGTTAGGGATGCATTTGTGGAAGGGTCTAGGAAACAAGGCTTTTCAGACCACCTTCTACTAAAATGTGGATAACTTTTAAACCCCAATTCCTTTTTGAGTCAAACCAAAACCAAAAGTTTCCTAACTCACCCCTGCAACTATTTCATATTATTAGCAATCATAAAAGTTCTGTACGGATTTGTACCAGCGTAACAGCTGAGTGATTACCAGTAAATTTTTAGAAAATTGAAGTTTTTATTATTTTTTCTCCAAACCACCATACACTCTGATATCCCCCTTTCAATTGAGATCACATATGACATATATAAAGGTCTACATGACTATTGGAACAACCATATAGATGTTCCCAACCATAAAACAAATAAACAACCACTTTTTGCTAATATTGTTTAGACTCTAAATACCCTATTCTAAGGCCTTTTGGTCCCATGGAGTCACTTGGTTTATAACCACACCAAAATACTCGTGGGCCTTACATGTTCCTTTATTACAAAACATAGACCAACTTGTAAAATATGGACCAAACCTTTCCAACTTCCTAATCTACTTGAATCCTCGCTTTCATGGAGTGGCAAGGTGTCTAGAAACATAGATAGTTGTTCCCTCCTACCACATAGGTTAGGTTCCTTGCACCACCTTTCCTCTCTCTCATTCTGAACACTAGTCCACCAAGTGACTGATGTTCCTCTCAGTCTTGCTTTTGCTACTTTTACCTTCTTATCTACCTCTATGTCTTCAAGATCAAAGTAGTTCTCAAGGGCCTCTATCCACCCTAGCACTTCTTCACTATCCATTTTACCCTAGTATAGTGGCAAATCAATATGGTTCTTCCCACCATTACCTTGTACTGCGTTAATGATTCTCATAAATCTCCTTTCTTCAGGATCATCTGTTGTCTCATGCTCTTGCATTGCATTACCAACCTCTTCTTCTTCATGGTTCTCTCCATGATTTCTTCCTCTAACCTCTTCTCCTCTAGGTTCTTGCCTTTCCTTTTCTAAGGATTCTATCCTTGCAATAAGCTACAGCCTCTCTCTTCTCATCTATCTTTCTTCCCTCACTCTAGATGCTTCAAGTTCTCTCCTCTCTCTTTTCTCTCTTGCCAACTCTTCTCTCAATTCTTCAAGTTCTCTAGCCATTTGATTTTTAGAAGGCATTTTCACAACAAGTTTTCTTCCTTCGCAAGGGCCAACTCACTGATTCTCTGTCTTTCCTCACCAAGAAATCTCTGGACACCACTTATGTACCTTTCAACTCTAGAACACACAAGGAGGAATTAGACACTCCAAGGCTTCAACAAAGGGACCAACACACTAAGGATGACAAAGACTCCTATGATGACGAAACTTACAACTTATCTACTCCTAAAAGACCTTGTTGATGCTCTGATACCATTTGATGCAGAGGATGGAGGATCCAACCACAAACTTGCAAATTCAAGCACAATATGGACCCAACCCCTATGTTTCAATGTTGTTCCCAAATGCACACAATGCGACCAAAGACTCCAAACTTGGATTTACATTCACCAAGTATTCCCTCCACCTCTACACACCTTAAAAAACTTCAACCAACATGTTTCTAAGGTTTCCAAACCCACAAATCTTCAGTAGATACAAAAGAGACCGGTTTTGCCCTTTACTAGGCTATTCTCTTCTTTGGATCAGCAGACCCTGTTTTCTTGATTTTTTTCCCAAACTTTCCAAAAAACCAAGAAAATAAACTAGCTTTTCAAATACCCTTTTTTTATTTTTATAACATATCAAAAAATCAGATATCACTCCTTTGGAAAGATTGTATGGAATAGGGCAGTTTGTCTCAGAATTAGGCCTAATTAGACGACTTTTACAAAGCAAGTACCCTTCAAACTTGTAATCTAAGATAATACTTTTTCATATACTCTATTAATGATCTAAATCAAAGGATTTTCAAGATTATAGGTCTTGGTCACACTCCTAAACACCCAAACTTCAAAACCCTCCTTAAAATGGCTTAAAAACCAAGGCCTGCTTGTTCAAACCCCAAAACTCAATTCTAGAACTTCTCCTTAAAAATTCACCATGAATTTACATATCTAATATGATATTACCACTCATTCTAATATCATAAAGCACTTACAAAACAAAGGATTCTTCAAGTTGCTCTTGAAAACCAAGCACTTTCATTCAATTTTCTCAGACAGTCCGTACAAAAATCTGACCCTCCAGGCCATACAATCACAATTTATAAGTTTCAAAGGATGGTTAGTAACCCCCTCAACCACCTCCAATAAATTTCATTTGTTAACTCTTCATAAAATTTAAATTATGGAGTTTCCCTCCAAAAAACACATAACCGTTACTATTCAAATTTCTAACTATTAAACTATGTTTTTAATGGCCTTATTGAATGTTTTGACTTGTCTAATGACAAGATATGATCATGAAAACCTACATGAACCTATAAAATGACTCATTTACCATATGAAATCCTAAAATCATATCTCATGCCCAATTACAACTTTTTTCCACATATGAGTCCAACATTGTAACTTTTTATGCTTCCATGAGCCATAATTGGTGCAAGGATTACCCAATTAACTTCAAGAGATGCTCCATGACCTTTGTAATGCCTTGGATCTTCAATGTTCCTATTATGAGCATGGGATGCTCCTACATCACTTATCTTCATAAATAAATTCAAAACTAATTTTCGTGATATTAACAACTACTATTTTGTATCTCATAGTAGACTCCTAGTGCACATGAGGTCCGACGAGAGAGTTATGTAGATTTGATGATGCAGCCACTCTCTCCTCAGGCGGAGCTTACAATAGTAAGTTGTAGTTTGAATTCATGATTACATATGTTATAAATTTAGCATTGATGAGTTATAATGTTATAGTTTAAATTGTAGATTGATCTGACAAACGTATTTTTACCATATACAGCCCATAATCAGCGAGGTACCATCATTGCTGATGGCATACGAGAGGACTCCTGACCGGTGCAGGAGGTTGACAAGAGAGGTATTTATTATAAAATTTTGATAGTATAAATCTTCATTACAAAAAAGATCATTATGCATTTGAGTAATTCAATTTTAGATATAAAGAATCATATAAATTTAGTAGTCTAACTTTTGGTTTTCCTTTTTTGTTTATGTAGGAGGCATCTGATCCACCTAGTGCAGCAAAGAGGTTGCATTTTGATCATCCACCAGCACCTTAGGATAGTATAGTTGTCATAGGATGCATCATAAGACATTTTGAGATGGCATATGCCACAATGTATACAGAAACATTGATATTATACAAATTCTGATGACATGATCAGCCACATTTTGTATATGGATTTATGTATTTTATATATATTTGAGTACTTTGTCTATGGATACATGATCTTTGATATATATTTGTGTAAAATTTTGTCTATGGATACATGTATTTTGATATATATTTTTGTCATTTATGTGCACAATGATATACATATTAATTTAGTATCTAGTAATGTTCAATTTATCGTGGATCATGTGTATTGTTCATGTTTATGGAATATCATTAATTTTGATTATGTTTTTTATATTTGATTCAAATGCAATAATTTTTTAATAGTATTTTAATAACATTTATTATCAAATTTGGATGCAATGTATAATTTGAAGTGCTATCATTACATAAACACACTTGTTAACATCCTACACAAGGTTCAGATAACTCCAAATCTAATTTTAAACTCCACCTTCAACCTTGAAACTAACTCTTGGCTTCACATCTAATCTCAACACAGTTAATGTTGAGATAATGGGTGTTGCACACATTGCATAATATTGTTATTTTATTATTTTATTTTTATTATGTAATGTTGTGCCTAGATGGATGTGCAACAGGTAAAGATTCCCATGGAATATTCTTGATGAGTTGTATTGTAACATTGTAAAAATATTTTACGTAATTATTTAATATTGGGGAAAAGAATTAAATGCCCAATATTAAATGTGGGGTCAGTGGGTTAAGTAGCACATGGTTTTAGCACATGGTTTATGTAATACCATTTAGTGGTTTTGTGGGACTTGCTACTATATAAGCAGCCACAAGGGTAGTTGTTTTAGAGTGTAAGAGAGAGAGACAGTGACAAGGAGAAGACAAAAGGCAAGAGTCGAGCGGGACAAGGCTTGACAGGTTAGCCAAGGGAGCATTTGTGAAGGTTGAAAGCATGGCATGGGATGTGTGGATTCATGCTTGTTCACATAGTTTGCTCAGTTGTGGCTATGGCCATGAAGGCTTCCATGGTTGTATGGCAATGGTATTTTTGCTAAATAATACATGATGATGGATGCTTTTGGAGGCTGGGTTTTTTCCCTCAATGAGGGTTTCCCAGGGTATATCTTGTGTCACATTTTGTGGGTATGTTGTCTATTCTCTTGCATGTGGATTTTAATTCCGTGTTTATTTTAGATCTATTATGGGTTATGTGGAAACAGTTATATTCTTTGTTGCCAAGTTTCCTTACAAGTGGTATCAGAGCTATGGTTTTATTATTGTAACCCTAGATTGAATCCATGGGAATGCATGAGAGGATAAAAGAAAGGGCAAGATATATGAATGATTTATTGCAGGTCTGAGGGTTTTGGATTTGTTGTTATAATGGGATGTTAAAATATTTGGACATGTGAAATTGTTGGACAAAAAGATTTTTTTTAGATGTTTCATTTAAATGAGGGTTTTGGGGGGTAGCATGCAGAAATGACCTCCTGGGTAAAAACAAACCTCACCATTGGATCCGGGTCAACATTTCCATAAATTTTGATATATAATATACCCTAGTTTGGCCATGTTTAGAGGAAATGAAAGAATTTTTTAGTTTCAGCCCATGATGGCCGTCAAATTTAATCCCGTTGGACTTTTCGTCACTGAAAAAATTAAAAATGAAAAAAGCGTATTGAAAATGGTAAAAAGACTATCTTAGTAAAACGGCCATAACTTTCTCTCAAAATATCAGATTTCAGAGTTCTTATAGGCGTTGGAAAGATAATTCAGAGCACTACAAGATGGTGTAGGTTTGGTTCTATGATTTTGAAATTTTGTCAGCTTTTGAGAGCCCTAAAGTCAGATGTTATTTATTTTGAGCACGAATTAGGGCATAACTTGGGCATATGGAGTCGGATTTTGGACTTCGAGTAGTCAACAGAAAGCTCTTGGAGAGCTCTACACATTGGTTCAGATTTGGTGTAGGTTTGGCATGATTTATTTGTTGATATATTGATCTGAACAATTTATAGATATATTTTTGACTATGGTAACATTGTGATTTTATGGCATTGGAAGATTTAAGATTTGATGTCATTCTATACTCAGTTCATATTTCAGTTTGGTCTCATGATGATATGGTTATCAGTATTTGATTTGGATATGCATGATGACTTGTTGGGTCTACAAGTTGTGCAGTGTTGTAAGCGGTCTATACTTACAGGTTGCATTTATAGCTTGGTTATGGGTTGTCTTTGTCCATTGATCTTTCATTATTGATGCATATTCAGATTGGTGGCTTGGATTTGGGTTGTCTATGCCCTAAGTCACATGATCTACTATTTTCTTCATGTAGAAGGGATGAGATGTTGTTACCAGGTACAGTCATGGTGGATGATTTTGGTTGACTATGCTGACAGGTTAAGACATATTGAGAGCCAGATGCTCAGTTCATGGATGTGATCATGATGTCATGGATTTTGGCATGGCATGATTGGTTATACAGGTACATCCTTGATGTTCATTAGCTTGGATTTTTGATTTGGTTATGGCGGTATATCTTCTTGGTTGAGGATCATGGTTATTTAGTTTCTTTTGAGGAGCTCATGATGTGCACTTTGAGTTTTTTGATGGTTTGATGCCTTGGTTGATTCTCATGGTTAGAGGATGGTTTTTCATCATGATGTCATGGATAGCTTAGATACATGGTTTAGTGGAAGCTTGTGACAGTGATGGGGTGACAGTGCAGGATTAGTTCCTAGTTTGGTTTATATCTTCTTGGTTTGGAGAGGATGAATTTTATGATGCCATAGGTGACTTGGTACCATGGTTGAGTGGGAATTGTTGGCATTGATATATTTATTGAGTGTTTGCATATGTTGGAGGTTTGTCTTAGATCTTGTTGCCGCAGAAGCGTCTTTGACATTTACATGGTGCACTTGTTATCTTCATGGTGTATGAAGATGGTTAGATCTTGAGGACTCATGGAGTTCTTGGTTATCTTCATGGTATGTGGAGATGGTTCTTCCTGGTATGTGGAGATGTTTTTCTTCATGGTGTGTGGAGATGGTTGCATCTTGAGGACTCACAAGGTTCTTGGCAAAGGTGTGGTTTATATTTTTATTTGGCATGTTATCCTTGGTATGAGGATGGTTTCATTATTATGTCATGGTATACTCTTGATACGCGTTTAGAGTTGTGACATGTTATGGTGTGTTCATATGGAGCATGTTATCTCTTTAGTTGAGATGGTAAGATCATGTTGTCATGTTTATGTTCCTGAGGCCATGGTTGGAACTTTGACATTGATCTTGGTTTAGTTTCTTGGTATTGAGTACACTGATCATAAGCTGGATACTTCATGATATTGCTATGTTGCATTTTGAGTTGGCATGGATTGATTGGTTATAGGTACTCATGGATACTTAGAGATGGTGGTGATGTTGATTTCTCTTGGATTAGAGAAGTATTTGTTGGGACAGTTGATGGTTTTAGCAGGAAGTCCGAGGGGCAGTCACTTGATATGGACTTGAGAGGAGATTGTTCTTAGATGAGTCTTGGTTGGAGACTTGGGTATCTTGATGAGCATTCTCATTCCCCACTCTTGGTCTACTCGGCGGTTTGCTAATTGAGAGGTATAGCCCATTATTTTCTCTCAGTTGCATTATATTTATGCTTGTCTTTCATGCATATGGATCTTGAGCTATGGTACATGAGTTAGTTCTGGAGGGTTCATTTGAGAGATGGTTAAGCATTGGTTATCTCCATGTGCATATGTTGTTATGCTGGTTGAGTTTGAGAGATGGTTTTATATTGGGCATATTCCTTGGTTTAGGAATGGGTTTATTGAGTTTGATCTTCTTGTGAGAGGCTTACATCCATGATTAGTTATATGGTATGGTTTGGGTGTTGTTGAGGCTTCTTGTTGGGGTTTTATGGAGGAGATCATACTTGCACAGTTTACATCTAGAGGTGTGTGTAGAAGGACATAATACAGGTTATGATTTGCATGGTTTCTCTGGTCTTGGTTATCTTCTTAGATGTTCAGTTTTGCCTACATTGGATTTGAGATTGGTTAGAGATTGTGATCACTGGTTTGTGCTCATGTATGTCATGTGAGAGATGACATGGTTATTTCTTTCTCTTTCCTCTATTGGTTGTGGAGAACTTGGGAGAGAATTGGAGACTTTTTATGAGAGTTGTTCTTGTAGGATATTAGTTTATATATTGTGGATGTCCTTGATACTACATGGATTCACTTCTTTGAGATGTTGTGAGTGGATTGGTTATAGATTTGACATTATCTTTTGCAGTGGGAGCTTCTTGGTATATATATGGCAGGTATTGCTCTTGAGGCTTGTGATTGTAGGTTGCAGATTGGATATGTCGGTGATATGAGATTCACTTGTTATACCTTTGAGGTATGGATAGTTGGATGGGTTTGGCACTTTGTTGTGGGTGCTATTTCAGCTATGGATATTTTGACAACTACGGATACATGTGATTACCTTTGGATCAAGTTATTGTGCTTGGAATTTCAGTTGGTATAGGATTTTATGATCTTCTAATGCGATAGGTTGGGTGGTTTTCTCTTTGGATGGCTTCTATGTATGTCCAGTGGTAGTGGTATAATAGGAGGTGAGATCATTCATATTTGAGATGCTGGATACTTTGATTTTGTTGCAGGTACCAGGATGGAGCACTTGGTGTATTTTGATCCATGATGGTGGATGTGCTGGGAGGGATTGTTCCCTTTTTCATTTATGTGGCTATAGATTGACCTTATGCAATGTATACAACAAGTGGGAGATTGTTGAGATAATGGGTGTTGCACACATTGCATAATATTGTTATTTTATTATTTTATTTTTATTATGTAATGTTGTGCCTAGATGGATGTGCAACATGTAAAGATTCCCATGGAATATTCTTGATGAGTTGTATTGTAACATTGTAAAAATATTTTATGTAATTATTTAATATTGGGGAAAAGAATTAAATGCCCAATATTAAATGTGGGGTCAGTGGGTTAGGTAGCACATGGTTTTAGCACATGGTTTATGTAATACCATTTAGTGGTTTTGTGGGACTTGCTACTATATAAGCAGCCACAAGGGTAGTTGTTGTAGAGTGAGAGAGAGAGACAGTGACAAGGAGAAGACAAAAGGCAAGAGTCGAGCGGGACAAGGCTTGACAGGTTAGCCAAGGGAGCATTTGTGAAGGTTGAAAGCATGGCATGGGATGTGTGGATTCATGCTTGTTCACATAGTTTGCTCGGTTGTGGCTATGGCCATGAAGGCTTCCATGGTTGTATGGCAATCGTATTTTTGCTGAATAATACATGATGATGGATGCTTTTGGAGGCTGGGTTTTTTCCCTCAATAAGGGTTTCCCAGGGTATATCTTGTGTCACATTTTGTGGGTATGTTGTCTATTCTCTTGCATGTGAATTTTAATTCTGTGTTTATTTTAGATCTATTATGGGTTATGTGGAAATGGTTATATTCTTTGTTGCCAAGTTTCCTTACAGTTAACAACTCCACTCCTCAACCATGGATTCTATTCTCAACCACTAACTCATTCATAGATTCGTAATCTTTGATAACTAGCACTTCACTTTGTTACTATCCTCACACTACAACTTTTCAATTTCAACAAAACCTCAAAATATATCAACTTAAGAGACTTGATTGGATAGTTCATCAATAGCCCTCAAGAGCTCCAAGTTATTTTAGACCTCAACATCATGATTCTGTAGCATTCAACAGTTCATCAATAGCCCTCACGAGCTCCGAGTTATGACCCTCGGAAGATCGACCTCGAAACGCACTTAGAGCACCTTGGAGACTCCTTGGTACGGGGTGCCCGTGGATGATGGATGGTCTCCATGGCTAGAACAAGGGTGTCACAAGGGTTCACCCACCCACCCAAACCTAATGGTACTGACGATTCAATTCCAAGATCAGTGATTTCAAAGTTACGCTGTGGTGCACCTATGAACTGAGGCACACTACAAGTTTTGGCATCGAGCGAGATTGTTGTGCCGAATCCAAACGGAATGTGATCTCTTGAAAATGAGATAGGTTATTTTAGGCCTCAACATCATCATCTTATAGCATTTGATAGTTCATCAATAGCCCTCATGAGCTCTGAGTTATGACCCTTGGAAGATCAACCTCGAAATGCACTTAGAGCACCTTGGAGACTGCTCGGTACGAGGTGCCCACGGAAGATGGATAGTGTCCATGGCTAGAAAAAGGGTGTCACTAGGGTTCACCTGCCCACCTGGAGCTAATGGTGCTAACAATTTGATGCCAAGATCAGCGGTTTCAAAGTTACATTGTGGTGCACCTATGAACTGAGGCACACTGCAAGTTTTGGCAACAAGCGAGATCATTGTGCTAAATCCAAATGGAATGTGATCTCTTGAAAATGAGATAGGTTATTTTAGGCCTCAACATCACCATCATGTAGCATTTGATAGTTCATCGATAGCCCTCACGAGCTCTGAGTTATGACCCTTGGAAGATCGACCTCGAAATGCACTTAGAGCACCTTGGAGACTCCTTCGTACGGGGTGCCCGCGGATGATGGATGGTCTTCGTGGCTAGAACAAGGGTGTCACTAGGGTTCACCCAGCCACCCGGAGCTAATGGCGCTAACGATTCAATGTCAAGATCAGCAGTTTCAAAGTTATGTTGTGGTGCACCTATGAACTAAGGCACACTACGAGTTTTGGCATTGAGCGCGATCACTGTACCAAATCCAAATGGAATTTGATCCCTCAAAAATGAGATAGGTTATTTTAGGCCCCAGCATCAGCGTCTTGTAGCATTTGACAATTCATCGATAGCCCTCACGAGCTCTGAGTTATGACCCTCAAAAGATCAACCTCGAAATGCACTTAGAGCACCTTAGAGACTCCTCAGTACGGGGTGCCCACGGATGATGGATGGTCTCCGTGGCTAGAACAAGGGTGTCACTAGAGTTCACCCACCCACCCAAAGTAATGGAACTCACGATTCAATGCCAAGATCAGTGGTTTCAAAGTTACGCTATGGTGCACCTATGAACTGAGGCACACTACAAGTTTTGGCATCGAGCAAGATCATTGTGCTGAATCCAAATTGATGATGATCTCTCAAAAATGAGATAGGTTATTTTAGGCCTCAGCAACAGCGTCCTGTAGCATTTGACAGTTCAATGATAGCCCTCATGAGCTCCAAGTTATGACCCTTGAAAGATTGACCTCGAAACACACTTAGAGCACTTTGGAAACTCCTTGGTACGGGGTGCCCATGGACAATGGATGGTCTCCATGACTAGAACAAGCATGTCAGTAGGGTTCACCCACACACCCAAAGCTAATGGCACTAACAATTCGAATGGTTCTAGCCGTTTGATGTTAGATTTTGAAAAGTTGTCAAGAAAATTGCAAAAGTTGCTAAGCAACTTTTTGCAATTTTTGCAATTTTTGCACTAAGACAAGTTTTATTACAATTTTTTTTGCAAATGCACTCCACAAACTCCTAAGGACCATAATAATGTTCTAAAAATACAGACTTACCTAAAAACATGGAATTTGTCAAAAATCCACTTTACTGGACAAATTGATGGCCAAGGCTTATAGTTGCACAATGGGGTCTTCTGTCCATTACAAATGTGGATGGTCACAGAGAGATCATTAGATCTATCCCTAGACCTTATTGCATCAAGAAAAGAAAAATGATTAGGTGATTTGCACTAGTGTTCCATGTATTGATGTGATAAAAAAGTGCACAGAATGGTTAGTGATTGTGCATACCTCATGTATGTGTTACTTGATTTATTTATTTTTGATGAGATGTGGTTGGTATGTGATTGATTAACAATCTTTCTAGTGTAGAGGATAGGGTGATGGACCCAAGTAACTACCCAAAATGAGCAAGATTATGGTTGTGTTCCTAGTGACCCTTTTAGGTCCTGATAGGCAAATCCCACAAACAGTCAATTGTAGGATGTTTTTAGGATTTAATAGGTTTTTTCTAGCCTATCTAATATGTTCCAAACATCATCTTCATGTTTCAAAACCTCTAGAGCTATATTATGAAAGTGTGCATGTGAAGCCATTAGGTGCCTTGAAGAAGCCTAGAAAACCTTGTGAAATCATTCAACTTTGTAAAGTTATTGTTGTTACCTCCTTGGCTTTGCATTAGACTCCTTAAGCATGGATGATGCAAAGATAGCACAATGGAAGAAAGGATCAAGCCAACTCCTACACAACCTTCAAGGAGATAGGAGAACTAGATACCAAACTAGGGTACACACACACCACACACAAAACAAAATAAGATACACACAAGAATATACACAAATCAAGAAATGCTATTTTCGTTCCCAAGCCTCACAATGACCTACAATTGTCAATAATGGACTGCTTCAACAAAACAATAATAAAAACCATTTTATCAAGCTTGCACAATAGACCACTCTAAGGACCCAATAAATAGAGTGAAGGTGTGCCAAACCCAAGTGGAGAAGCCAAAAAATCACCAAGTATCATGCCTTCACAAGGCTTCAAATTCTAAAAAAACAATGCCATGCCTTCACAAGGCTTCAAGATGCACATATAATTCTTGTTACAAATTCTCCCCTTATCACCCCAAGTGTAAAATAAGTTGTGGCACATGGAGACCATACTTCATTCTTTTTCCCTCTTCCCTCCAAGGGAAGAGATTCCACACTTATGGGATGGCCCAACTAGCCCCTTCACTCATAAGGCCACTACTTCCCTTCCAAGGGTGAGTGATGCCTTGAACACCCATAAAAACACACAAAGAAGAAAACAACACCCATAACAATTGACAAGAAAAAAAAAACTACAACAACACGTAAGGAAAAATAATGAGAAACAAATGGCATCCAAACTACCCATTATAGGAAAGAAACAACATTTACAATACCAATTTTGTAGTAATAACATCAGTTACACAACATGAGTAGAGAACCAACCTTGGTCCAAGTTATGGAAAGATGGTTGATGAAGAACTCCCTTCCAATTCTCCAAAATTCTTTAACTCCTAAGATTGTCTCCCAAAGTTGGAGAGTGGGCAATGATTTTTCCAACCATGGAGAAAACCCCTAAAAGAGATCCACACATTTTCTATAATCCTCTTGGTGAAGTATGAGATCTCATTGGTCACTCTTCCCAAACCCTTACAACTTCTAAGTTTACAAACTATAAAAATGACTTTATAAAGGAAAAAAGCCCTTGCACAAAAATGAAAGGTTGTCTAACCAAGTTCATGCTTCCAAAAGTTGATTTTTGTCCATCTTCGAAAACCAACTTTATGGAGGCCTCTCAAGTCAACTAAGGGTTGTCCCTTTGTTAAAATTGTCCCTTACCTTGCTCATACCAAAATGGGAGAGTCATGTGAATAAATAGATGACAATTTTAAGAACTCAAGGAGAGGATTTAGGGAGTGTGTGTATAGCATGTAAACAATTTCAAGGTTTCCCTATTTATGAAGGACATGAATATGGTTTTTGGGTGAGAATTTTGATAAGTTTTTTCTAGTAGGAGTGAAAATTTTGGTCACTCTTTCATTTGGGTTTTCTCTCCTTTTATTTTCTCCATCTAGATACCCTACTTTATGATTTCAAGATTGTTTATTCCTTTGAATTTTAGTATAGAATATGATATGCCTCTTTTTCGATGCTAATCATGAGCCCAATGGATTTTAGTATCCAGTAACTATTTAGGTTGGATACAAAGTAAGGTAAACATAAACTTTTAAAAGTCAATTATCCAGTAAAATCCTCATATCCTTTGCTATGCATCTCTGTCAAGATAGTCGAATTCATAAAATAGTAAAACATATTAATTTAACAATAAACAACTAATTTTATCATATCATGGCTAACATAATGGTTCACTTGAAAAATTAAAAATCATACATAATTTCAACCATGGAACCAGTTCTTGACCTAATACAATTTGCATCTACTATTTTATTAATGCTTCTTTCATGTCCTAGAAACCATATGCATATAGCATGTATATATATGATGGTAAACATCAACTAGCAAATCTTAGCATTTTCTCACCACCTCTATTTTATCAATTCATAACTCACCCAATAGAATAAATTAACACCTTTCTAAGGAACTCCCACCTAAACTTACATGTACATGTAAGTGACTATTGAGTATCAATGTCTAATAACATTTTAGCATAAACATTTGGATTAAATACCTTCACAAACTTTCATGTTTCATCAACACATGACCCATAGTTCATTTTCACAAAATAAATTCCACATAATTTATCTATAAGATGAGTATATAACACCCATCATAACATAATTTCCAATTGAAGATAGAGTCAAAGCTCAAATTGCATTCTCATAGGACCCAAAACACTACAAAAGGTTTCTAGACTTACCCTCCACAAGTACGACCCAAAACCACATGCACCCAATTCAATGCAAATATGACAACCTCCCTCAAAATGGGCATAATGAGGATTTTGTTGTTAGGAGTTACAATTTTTATTGCAAATTTGTTTGTAAATGGATTCCACAAATGCCTAGGGGCCCTACTATTATTATAAACACCTAGACCGCCTTAAAAATAGGCTTATAGTTGTACCATGGGGTATTGTATCCATTACAAAAGTAAAAATAATAAGTAAAATATACAATGGAAACCTCACACCATAAAAAATAATGAAATTCATTGATAAGACTTGTAGTAAAAGGCTTACATGTACTTGTAATCATAAAATCACTTTTTCTTTCAATGCCTCATTGCGAATGAGTATTCAAACTTATTGACGGATTCCCCAAATTATTTTTTAAGAAATCAAGTATTCTAACTGTTCATTTGTTTCCTAGATTTTTATTATTTGATTAGTTTGATAAAAATAGTTTTAATAATCATAATGTCACCTCTATGTCAAATAAGAAAAAAGCTAAACTTGTAATAAGATATCCGCAAGCAATTATCTTTCATATAGTTATAAATGCTCTTAAAATTGTCCTTATAGACTTGTATCACATGCAAATATGATTTGTAAGAACTTGTTCAATATCTTCCTCTTATAATTCCTTACAAAGAACCTACCAAAATACAAATTACAATGTGTAACTAATTTAACCTATCTTTTTTGTTATTACAAAAATCATATACAAAAAAAGTTCACATTTTACATCATAATACATCATAAATCTTATGAATTCTCCCAAACTTATGAATTCTCCCAAACAAATTACAATGTGCAACTAATTTAACCTATCTTTTTTGTTATTACAAAAATCATATACAAAAAAAGTTCACATTTTACATCATAATACATCATAAATCTTATGAATTCTCCCAAACATCATAAATCCTCTTGGTGAAAGTGTGAGATCTCATTGGTCACTCTTCCCAAACCCTTACAACTTCTAAGTTTAGAAACTATAAAAATGGCTTTATAAAGGAAAAAAGTCTTTGCACAAAAATGAAAGGTTTTCTAACTAAGGTCATGCTTCCAAAAGTTGATTTTCATCCATCTTGGAAAACCAACTTTAGGGAGGCCTCTCAAGTCAACTAAGGGTTGTCCCGTTGTTAAAATTGACCCTTACCTTGCTCATACCAACATGGGAGAGTCATGTGAATAAATAGATGACAATTTTAAGAACTCAAGGAGAGGATTTAGGGAGTGTGTGTAGCATGTAAACAATTTCAAGGTTTCCCTATTTATGAAGGACATGAATATGGTTTTTGGGTGAGAATTTTGATAAGTTTTTTCTAGTAGGAGTGAAAATTATGGCCACTCTTTCATCTGGGTTTTCTCTCCTTTTCTTTTTCTCCATCTAGATACCCTACTTTATGATTTCAAGATTGTTTATTCCTTTGAATTTTAGTATAGAATATGATATGCCTCTTTTTCAGTGCTAATCATGAGCCCAATGGATTTTAGTATCTAGTAACTATTTAGGTTGGATACAAAGTAAGGTGAACATAAACTTGTAAAAGTCAATAATCCAGTAAAATCCTCATATCCTTTGCTATGCATCTCTGTCAAGATAGTTGAATTCATAAAATAGTAAAACATTGTAATTTAACAATCAACAACTAATTTTATCATATCATGGCTAACATAATGGTTCACTTGAAAAATTAAAAATCATACATAATTTCAACCATGGAACCGCTTCTTGACCTAATACAATTTTCATCTACTATTTTATTAATGTTTCTTTCATGTCCTAGAAACCATATGCATATAGCATGTATATACATGATGGTAAAAATCAACTAGCAGATCTTAGCATTTTCTCACCACCTCTATTTTATCAATTCGTAACTCACCCAATAGAATAAATTAACACCTTTCTAAGGAACTCCCACCTAAACTTACATGTACATGTAAGTGACTATTGAGTATCAATTTCTAATAACATTTTAGCATAAACATTTGGATTAAGTACCTTTACAAACTTTCATGTTTCATCAACACATGACCCATAGTTCATTTTCACAAAATAAATTCCACATAATTTACCTATAAGATGAGTATATAATACCCGTCATAAAATAATTTCCAATTTAAGATAGAGTCAAAGCTCAAATTGCATTCTCATAGGACCCAAAACACTACAAAAGGTTTCTAGACTTACCTTCCACAAGTACGACCCAAAACCACATGCACCCAATTCAATGCAAATATGACAACCTCCCTCAAAATGGGCATAATGAGGATTTTTTTGTTAGGAGTTACAATTTTTATTGCAAATTTGTTTGTAAATTGATTCCACAAATGCCTAGGGACCCTACTATTGTTATAAACACCTAGACCACCTAAAAAAGAGGCTTATAGCTGCACCATGGGGTCTTGTATCCATTACAAAAGTAAAAATAATAAGTAAAATATACAATGGAAACCTCACACCATAAAAACTAATGAAATGCATTGATAAGACTTGTAGTAAAAGGCTTACATGTACTTGTAATCATAAAATCACTTTTTCTTTCAATGCCTCATTGCGAATGAGTATTCAAACTTATTGACACATTCCCCAAATTATTTTTTAATAAATCAAGTATTATAATTGTGCATTCGTTTCCTAGATTTTTATTATTTGATTAGTTTGATAAAAATAGTTTTAATAATCATAATGTCACCTCTATGTCAAATAAGAAAAAAGCCAAACTTGTAATAAGATATCCGCAAGCAATTATCTTTCATATAGTTATAAATGCTCTTAAAATTGTCCTTATAGATTTGTATCACATGCAAATATGATTTGCAAGAACTTGTTCAATATCTTCCTCTTATAATTCCTTACAAAGAACCTACCAAAATACAAATTACAATGTGCAACTAATTTAACCTATCTTTTTCATTATTACAAAAATCATATACAAAAAAAGTTCACATTTTACATCATAATACATCATAAATCTTATGAATTCTCCCAAACACCCCCCCCCCCCCCTCCGCCTCCCCAACTCTTCATGATGTACCTACATTCCAATATCATAAAAAAAATTAGTAACTAATTGTATTAAACAAGATAATCATTAGTTCATTGAATCATTATGAAGAAAATAACATAAGAAGTAAATATACCTAGTCGAGTGTTCGAGTAGGGTCCTCTCTCTATTCTAGGGTCTCCAACAAGGCTTCATGATTAGCATTAGCAATAGTAAAAAGTTCTTTTACTTTTGGTCTTCCTTGATGCTTCAACAACTTTACATTTGTTGCTATAATAAGATGCGAATATATGAGAATTATTTTGTGCTTCTGATAGTCTTCGAATGCAGGAATTCCATTCTTTCTAAGCATGTATATCCATAGCCATGTTCCAGTGACAACCACTGAACCAGTAGGATATGTGAATCCATCATCATCTATGATTGGTTGTGCAATTTTTTGTTTACCTCTTACACAACATGCTAACCAATAATTGAATTTCTCATCATTCCCCTGTGGTGCAACCAATGCAAAGACATGTCTTTGCTGAAGTAGATCTGATAGATGGTTATGCTCAAGTGAACTTTCCATGTCATAATTTCTAATTGAGGGTGTGATAGAAAATGGAGTAAGATAATGTGAAGCCCATGTGTCCACCCACTCACTTGACTCACAGTGATCCCAATCACACTGAAAACAACTAGGAAAAAAGAAAGCTAGCTGTCATGTCCAAATGGTCCATGTACTAGACTTAGAGCTCCAAAATGAATGCATTTTTTTATGAGTCTCTCACTGTAGCACAATCTGATCTATTAGATATGGAACCTTTCTCAACCAACCAAAAGAACCTACGTACCACTGAATCAAGAGTCCCCCCCTGTGATAATGCTAAACTACACGAATCAACAATGCTATGAGCATCAAGAAGCTCTGTTGTTGAAACCTTCAGTTGCTCCTTAACTAGAGCTCTCTTCACACATGCCCCTACTCCATCATGTTCCCCTTTTCCATGGCCGGACTCAAAAAAACTCCAAATATGAGGCACCCCTCTCTCTACGTGCATCCTATACAACCAATAAAACATGCAAGCATTCTTGAATTGACCTGTACAGTTATCTGACCAAATGATATGTCTATCCATAGCAATTTCATGCTCATGTAAGAAATCAAAATAATTCTCGAAACAATGTTGCACAAACTCGTGATAGTGAGATCTATCATCACTCATATAAAAATGATACTCTCTAATAATCTTTTGATTATCTTCCGCACTATCAGGGGCATGTCTATATGTTATGTGAATTAAAATAGAAATCTAAATGGAGTTGTAATACTGAGATTGTGTCTCATTTTGAGGTTGCAATGTGTAGTTCTCAGCAAAATCAACAACTGATACAATAGTGCCAATGGGAAAAGTATCCTTACACATTCTAAATTTTTGATCCAACCACTGAGACCTGTGACTATGTCTTGCATACTTGTAGAAAATATTTTCTTTGAAATCTAAAATAAAACTAGCCACAATGATATCTTTTCCAACCAATTCACATCTAGAGCTCTCACCCCCACTCTTCGATCTGTATTTCACCATTTTATGTACCCTTTTTTTCACTATTGTCTTTCCAAGATCTTGTTCGCACCCCTCATGAAAACATGTGTCAAAATTGGATAAACCACCACATTTTGAACACTTCTCATTTAAGCAAGTATTTCTATAAAAAAAACAACCATCAACTCTATGACATAAAAGTTGATCTAGCAAGTCTCTCGATGATTTTGGAAGCCCACTAGCTCCACAATCCTCCAAGATTTATTTAGTATACAAAGTAGAACGGATGGAGCGTAATAGTTCGTGGTGCATAGAAACTCAACATAATATTTGAAACAACATGTATTTCGAATTTTGAGTGCCACACAATAAAATGGATTCAAAGATTCAAAAGGCCTTTGTGATATATGAAGACTTGGATGACTCTCTCTAAATTGTTTGAACAACATAGTTTAACTTACCACCAAATACTATTTAGGATGTGGCGTACGATCTTTGATGCCAATTCTCAACTTTAACACATCTTTAGCATTGGGTGATACCCGTGAGTTAGAGTGCCAAAACGGTGTAATTTCTTCCTTCACATCATCAGATAGCTTCTTATCAATACGTGGAAGTCTCCCACAAAATGCCCATGTTTCATTTTGAAG
The DNA here is from genome assembly GCA_028749045.1 of Cupressus sempervirens. Lineage (NCBI taxonomy): Eukaryota > Viridiplantae > Streptophyta > Pinopsida > Cupressales > Cupressaceae > Cupressus > Cupressus sempervirens. The sequence goes on from CM053789.1 coordinate 56,844,424, forward strand.
AGGATCATCAATTTTCTCTCGTTGACTAAATGCTCTTCTCAAAGTAGTACAATTTAGATTCAAATTAATACAAGTTTGTCTCATATATCTACCCTTTCTCAAATGATGACTTACCAAAGATGTTGTAATAACCCTTCGAGCAGCTCTCTTATCCTTCTCCCTGCTATTTTTGCCAATGCTATTGAGAGCACTGAAAAGATTCTTCATAATAATGACATTTCTTTCCAACTTTTTATTGATGTGAATCTTCAATTTGGAAAGCATAGGTCTCATCTTTTGCATCTTTAATAAGTGCATGAAAAGCTAACATTGCTCCACCGCTGTCTTGTTGCCAAAGAACATGTTATATAGCCTTGTAGCCCATAACCAAATGGTTATTTCTGATTTTTTCCCTTCCAAATTGGTAATAATCATTTCATCAATTTCAATTATCCATTTTGGTGTTCTAGAACCTTCATTTCGATTATAATTAGGAGATATGTAAGGTTCTTCTGAATTAGATTCCTATGCATTGTCATGTTCAACATGGTCAATTATGTAATTTGGATTATGACTTGGTAGCATTTCGTCCTCAAAATTTTCATTCTCTAAATTGTCAATTTCAGCATTATTATTTTCAATAGGTACATTTTCATTCTCCAACTATACATATTCATTATCTGACTCTATGATTTCACCTTCAACTAATTCATCGTCAACTTGACTAATATTTATTGTACCTTGTCTTTTTCTTTGGTGTCCCATTTTGTCTCTTTTCCTATATGTCGCAATGTCTTCATTGGATAACTTCCTTTTGTGTTTAGCCTTTCGACAACTGTTGCTCCCCATTCAGATGACAATATCAGACACCTAAGGTTGTATTTTCAATTTTTTTTTGATTGGTTGGGCCCCAAAATGCGACTTTTTATAAAATCTGTGAAAAAAAGTCAAAAAGTGATGTTGTCAGGTCTGCAGGGACAGCAAATAAGTTAAAATTTGATGCCAATAAAATCGGATATCTGATTTTAAATTGGATTTTTGATCCAAAATTAGATATCCGATTTCAAATCGGATGTCCGATATGTCCCCCATGAAATTTTGGAGGAAAAAATAGTTTGTGATAGTAATTAAATATTTGTATATATGTATTTATTAATATAAATACATATGTTTATGTATTTATATTTGCTTTATATAAATACATATATGAATTTATTTTTAAATTTATATTTATATTAAGAAATATATCAATATATATTAATATATAAATATATTTATATTAAAAAATATATGAATATATATTTATATATTTATTTTTTTTATTTATATATTTGTGGGTATATATATATATATATATATATGCACACTTTTGACAGTGTTTATAATTTTTATATGCTCTTTTTGCTTTAGTATATAGTAGTATATTATAGGATGTTTTTGTGCATCATATATATATATATATATATATATATATATATATATGTGGGTAATATATTAGTATATAATTGCTTTATATACATAGTATATATTATATATATACATAACATATTATATATATACTATGTTAATAGTATATTCTTTAGAATATAGCGATATATAATAGGATATAACATATATATAATGATGTTTAAAGGTAAAGATATAACATATTATCTATTAATATATAATAATAAAGTATGCTATTCTTATTATAATCTATAAATATAATTTATATTATTATTACTTTTCTTATATTTTTATTAAATGTAATAAAGTAATACATATTATTATTATTATGAGCTTTATTATTAATAAATGTTATTAATATATAATTTTAACAATTAGAATATGTCCCTAGGGGTCCAAGGACCCTTAGGGACATATGTCATCCTTTAATGGGTCAAAGGGGGTCATAGGTCACCCTATCACCCCCTTTCACCCACATGAACGATTCGAATATGTTCTTACGGGTCCTAGGACCCCTAGGAACATATGTCATCCCCTAGGAACATATGTCATCATTTAATAAGTCAAAGGGGGTCATAGGTGACCCTATGACCCCCTTTGACCCATATTACCCATTCAAATATGTCCCTAGGGGTCCTAGGACCCCTAGAGACATATGTCATCATTTAATGGGTCAAAGAGTGTCATAGGTCACCCTATGACCCCTTTTGAGCCATATGAACGATTCGAATATGTCTCTAGGGCTCTTAGGACCCCTAGGGACCTATGTCATCATTTAACGGGTCAAAGAGGGTCATAGGGTGACCTATGAGCACCTTTGACCCATATTACCCATTCAAATATGTCCCTAGGGGTCTAAGGACCCCTAGAGACATATGTCATCATTTAATGGGTCAAAGAGGGTCATAGGTCACTCTATGATCCCCTTTGACCCATACGAACAATTTGAATATGTTCCTAGGGCTCCTAGGACCCCTAAAGATATATGTCGTCATTCAATGAGTCAAAAGGGGTCATAGGGTGACCCATATGAATGATTCGAATATGTACCTAGGGGTTCTAGGACCCCTCGACACATATGTCATCCTTCAATGGGTCAAAGGGGGTCATAGGTCACCCTATGACCCCCTTTGACACATATGAATGATTCGAATATTTCTTTAGGGGTTTTAGGAACCCTAGAGACATATGTCATCATTTAATGGGTCAAAGGGGGTCATAGGTCACCCTGTGACCCCCTTTGACCCATATTACCCATTCAGATATGTCCCTAGGGGTCCTAGGACCCCTAGGGACATATGTCATCGTTTAATGGGTCAAAGGGGGTCATAAGTCACCCTATGACCCCCTTTGACCCATATTACCCATTCGAACATGTCCCTAGGAGTCTGAGGACCCCTAGAGACATACGTCATCATTTAATGTGTCAAAGAGGGTCATAGGTCACCCTATGACCTCCTTTAACCCATATGAATGATTTGAATATGTCCCTAGGGGTCCTAAGACCCCTAGGGACATATGTCTTTCTTTAATGGATCAAAAGGGCTCATAGGTCACCCTATCGCCCCTATTGACCCATATGAACGATTTGAATATATCCTTAGGGGTCCTAGGACTCCTAGGGACATATGTCATCATTTAATAGGTGAAAGGGGGTCATAGGTCACCCTATGACCCCCTTTGACCCATATTACCCATTCGAATATGTCTTTAGGGGTTCTAATACTCCTAGAGACATATGTCATCATTTAATGGGTCAAAGAGGGTCATAGGTCACCCTATGGCCCCCTTTGACCCATATGAATAATTTGAATATGTCCCTAGGGATCCTAACATTCTTAGGGACATATGTCATCGTTTAATGCGTCAAACGAGGTCATAGGTCACCCTATGACCCCCTTTGACCAAAATTACCTATTCGAATATGTTCTTAGGGGTCCTAGAACTCCAAAGGACATATGTCATCATTTAATAGGTCAAAGGGGGTCATAGGTCAACTTGTGAACCCCTTTGACCCATATTACCCATTTGAATATGTCCCTATGGGTCCTAGGACCTTTAAGGACATATGTCATCATTTAATGAGTCAAAGGGGGTCATAGGTCACCTTATGACCCCCTTTGACCCATATTACACATTCGAATATGTCCCTACAAGATCAAGGACCCCTAGAGACATATGTCATCATTTAATGGATCAAAGAGGGTCATAGGTCACCTTTTGACCACCTTTGACCCATATGAATGATTTGAATATGTCCTTAAAGATTCTAGGACCCCTAAAGACATATGTCATCATTAAATGGGTGAAAGGGGGTCATAGGTCACCCTATGACACCTTTTGACCCATATGACCCATTCGAATATGTCCCTAGGGGTCCTAGGACCCATAGGGACATATGTCCTCATTTAATGGGTCAAAAAGTGTCATAGATCACCCTATGACCCCCTTTGACCCATATGAATGATTTGAATATGTTCTTAAAGGTCCTAGGACCCCTAGGGACATATGTCATTGTTTAATGGGTCAAAGGAGGTCATAGGGTGACCTATGACCTCCTTTGACTTATATTACCCCTTCAAATATGTCCCTTGGGGTCCTAGGACCCCTAGAGACATATGTCGTTGTTTAATGGGTTAAAGGACATATGTCTCTAGGGGTCCTATGACCCCTAGGGACATATTTGAATGGGTAATATGGGTCAAAGGGTGTCATAGGTTACCCTATGACCCCCTTTGAGCCATATGAATGATTCGAATATGTCCTAAGGGGTCCTAGGACCCCTAGGGACATATGTCATTGTTTAATGGGTCAAAAGGGGTCATAGGGTGACCTATGACCACTTTTGACGCATATTATCCATTCAAATATGTCCCTAGGGGTCCCAAGACCTCTAGAGACATATGTCATCGTTTAATGGGTCAAAGGGGGTCATAGGTCACCCTATGACCCCCTTTGACCATATGAACAATTCTACTATGTCTCTAGAGGTCTTGGGACCCCAAGGGACATATGTCATCAATTAATAGATCAAAGGAGGTTATAAGTCACCATATGACCTCTTTTGACCCATATGAACGCTTCAAATATGTCCCTAGGGGTCCTAGGACCCCAAAAAATATATGTCGTTATTTAATGAGTCAAAAGGGGTTATAAGGTGACCTATGACTCCCTTTGACCCATATGAATGATTCGGATATGTCCCTAGGGGTCCTAGGACCCCTAGGGACATATGTTGTCCTTTAATGGGTCAAAGGGGGTTACAGGTCACCTTATGACTCCCTTTGACCCATATGAACGATTTGAATATGTCCTTAGGGGTCCTAGGACCCCTAAGGACATATGTCATCATTTAATGGATCAAAACGGGTCATAGGTCACTCTGCAACCCCCTTTGACCCATATTACCCATTTGAATATGTCCTTAGGGGTCTTAAGACCCCTAGCGACAAAGATAATTGTTTAATGGGTCAAACGGGATCATAGGTGACCCTATGACCTCCTTTGACCCATATTAGCCATTCGAATTTATCCTTAGGGGTCTAAGGACCCCTAGAGATATATCTCATCATTTAATAGGTCAAAGACCTATGACCCACTTTGACCCATATAAACGATTTGAATATGTCCATAGGGATCTTAGGACCACTAGAGACATATGTCATCGTTTAATGGGTGAAAGGGGCCTATGACCCCTTTTGACCCATATGAATGATTCGAATGTCTCTAGGGGTTGTAGGACCCCTAGAGACATATGTCATTGTTTAATAAGTCAAAGGGAATTATAGGTCACCCTGTGACCTCTTTTGACCCATATTACCCATTCGAATATGTCCCTAGGGGTCTTAGAAATATGTCATCATTTAATGAGTCAAAGGGGGTCATAGGTCACCTTATGACCCCCTTTGAATCATATTACCCATTCAAATATGTCCTTAGGGGTCTGAGGACCCCTAGCGACATATGTCAACGTTTAATGGGTCAAATACAGTCATAGATCACCCTATGACCCCCTTTCACCCATATGGACGATTTGAATATGTCCTTAGGGGTCCTAGGACCTGTAGAGATGTATGTCGTCATTTAATAGGTCAATGGGAGTCATAGGTCACCCTATGACCCCTTTTGACTCATATGAACGATTTGAATATGTCCTTAGGGGTTCTAGGACCCCTAGCGACATATGTCATCGTTTCATGAGTCAAAGGGGGTTATAGGTCACCTTTGAACCCCTTTGACCCATATGAATGATTCGAATATGTCCCTAGGGGTTCTAGGACCCCTAGAGACATATGTCATCATTTAATGGGTCAAAGGGGGTCATAAGTCACCTATGACCCCCTTTGACCCATATGAACAATTCAAATATGTTCTGAGGGGTCCTAAGACCCCTAGAGACATATGTCATCGTTTAATGGGTCAAAGGGGGTCATAGGTCACCTTATGACCCCCTTTGACCCATATGACCCATTCAGATATGTCTCTAGGGGTCTTAGGACCCCTAGGGACATATGTCACCATTTAATGGGTCAAAGAGGGTCATAGGTCACACTATGACCCCCTTTGACCCAGATTATCCATTTGAATATGTTCGTAGGAGTCCTAGGACCCCTAGGGACATATGTCATCATTTAATGAGTCAAAGGGAGTCATAGGGTGACCTATGACCCCTTTTGACCCATATGAACGATTCGAATATGTTCCTAGGGGTCTTAGGACCCCTAGGGACATATGTCATCTTTTAATGGGTCAAAGGGGGTCATAGGTCACCCTATGGCCCCTTTTTTGACCCATATGAATGATTCGAATATGTCCTTAGGGGTCTTAGGACTCCTAGGGACATATGTCATCTTTTAATGGGTTAAAGGGGGTCATAGGTCACCCTATGACCCAATTTGACGCATATTACCCTTTCGAATATGTCTTTAGCGGTTTTAGGACCCCTAAAAACATATGTCATCGTTTAATGGGTCAAAAAGAGTGATAGGTCACCCTACGACCCCCTTTGACCCATAGTACCCATACGAATATGTCCCTAGGGGTCGTAGGACCCCTAGGGACATATGTCATCATTTAATGGGTGAAAGGGACCTATGACCCCCTTTGACCCATATTACCTATTCAAATATGTCTCTAAGGGTTTGAGGACCCCTAGAGACATATGTCATCGTTTAATGGGTCAAAGAGGGTCATTGATCACCCTATGACCCCATTTAATCCATATGAATGATTTGAATATGTCCTTAGGGGTCCTAGGACCCCTAGAGACATATGTCATTGTTTAATTGGTCAAAGGGGATCATAGGTCACCCTATGAGCTCCTTTGACCCATCTGAACGATTCGAATATGTCCCTAGGGGTTCTAAGACCCGTAAAGACATATGTCGTCATTTAATGGGTCAAAGAGGGTCATAGGTCACCTATGACACCCTTTGACCCATATGAAGGATTCGAATATGTCCCTAGGGGTCCTAAGACCCCTAGAGACATATGTCGTCATTTAGTGGGTCAAAGGGAGTCATAGGTCACCCTATGACCCCCTTTGACTCATATGACCCATTCTAATATGTCCCTAGGGGTCCTAGGACCTATAGAGACATATGTTCTCATTTAATGGGTCAAAAGGGGTCATAAATCACCCTATGGCACCCTTTGACCCATATTACCCATTGTAATATGTCCCTAGGGGTTGTAGGACCCCTAGGGACATATGTCGTCATTTAATGCATCAAAGGGGGTCAATGGTTGACCTATGACCCCCTTTGACTCATATATATTAATAATATACATATATATTAATAACATACATATTAATATATTAATATATATATTGTTTTATAATATTTAATGAAAATATTACATTATTATATATATTAATAATATATATATGTATTACGTTATTATATATATATATATATATATAATAACATACATATTAATATAATAATATATAATAAGTATTTTATATACATATAAATTATGTTATTATATTTAGTATAAATAATAATAATATAAATTATACTAGATTATATCTTATATCTTTACATTACGTTTATATATATATATATATATATATATATATATATATATATATATATATATATATATATATATATATATATATATATATATATATATATATATATATATATATATATATATATATATGTCTTTACATAGTAATATAAGTGAAATAATTTATAAATCATAAGTTATAACTTTTAAACCTAATTTTCTCTCCAAAATGGTTGGGATTTGAAATTTTCCACCCAGAGCATATCAAATATCCGATTTTAAATCGGATATCTGATTTGAGATCGGATATATGATTTTGGATTGGATATTTGATTAGGCTTGGTATTTACCAAGCCTACTTGGTCAACTCAAAAGACATGTTTAAAGAGGGTTTTAGTGATACTCAAACTTCAGGTAGCCGTCTAACAATATTTTCTTGATCAAAATTGAATGAAACGAAAAGGGTTTTTTAATAACACTCTCTAGATTCCATCAATATAATTTTTGTCAAATTCTAAGTTCGATAAGTATTTATTAATTAATTATCAATGAAGATTATTGTAAAGTGCTGATTGACATATTGATTGAAAAATAGCTATAACTTTTAAATGGTATAACATTTTTGAAATCTAAAAGTTGCATCACATTCTATAGTTCGCCTAGTATAAGAAAAAATAAATTAAATTTGGTAAAATTTTCTATTAGTTAGGGTGGTCAGACACGGGACTTTATTTTTCGAAAAAGTTTTGATAGAAAATTCATATTTAATTATTTATTTGGAATAAAAATACCGAAAAATATGCGTCACATCCAAGCATTGGTCTACTTTTCATATTTATAATTATATTAAAAAATTGTTATGATTTGATTTTTATTAAGGTGGTCAGACATACACCTACTTTTTATTTTCGCCTTGAAATTTTCTTAGTATTGCATTAAAATTCAAACTTTTGACCAATTAATTATTTTTTTCTCCTGATAAGGCCTAGTAGTTTAGAAATTGCATTCAATTTCTTACAGATTATTTTCTTACAACTTTTTGATATAAAGTCCATAACCACTTCAAAATTATGTGTTAAGTTGATATAAACCTGATTTGTTGATTTTTCACTACAACTTAAGGCCATAGTTTGGTACACCGTGATCCTGCACATACCCTATATGTGTGTGTGTGTGTGTGTGTGTGTGGAACGTTAGAGTTAGTAAGGAGATTCTAAAATTCTAAAGTTGTTCTAGGTTCTCTAAAAATTGTTTATACATGTAACAGAAAGAGAAATTCTAATGAGAGAGTGATTTTGGATTACTTGTTCTGTTCTTAAGTTAGTTGAAGCCAACCAAGGGGGGCCACTTGGGAGGTGGAATAGATTTTGGTAAAGTAGATTAATTTCTTGTAATTTTTTATTTAAGATAGATTTATTATATTAGTATTGCAACATAGTTACTGTCATAGTGGATATTTGAATTGTTAATTAGTGTAGAATTCTCTTTTCTATAGTTTCTATGGTTCCTTGTTGATATTCTAAGTGTGTTTACTATTTTGTATCAGTAGTATAGATTCCTTGCATCCATTTTACTTTCCTACAAAATAGGTGTTAAGACTCAAAGGAACTTAGTGCACATACTATGTTGACCCATTTCAAGTCCTACATCCCTGGGTTGACAATTCAAATGTACTTTCATAATGGAACAGATGGTCCTAAAAATTGGATATAGCACCCTTGTTACTAGAATAGGAGTATGATTCTCTTGATCTATTATGGAAACTTGCATTTTTGGTGCCATTTTTGGGGATGGTGTCAAACTAGAAACCTTCTTGAGTCCTTTGTTTTTAGATTAGTCTATTAGTTAGAATCCACAAGATTGAGTGCTTGATTCACAAGACACCAATTCAATTGCATGCATCGAAGAGGAAGACCACAAGATGAATTTGGAATATCTCTTCCATGGTACCTTGTTAATTTGAATGAAGAAATTGAAGAAGAAGCTGAGTTGCCTTTTTTAGATGCATGCCCTATTTTTCCTACAGAATCATCCTCAAGGGCAGAACCTTTTGATACAAGTGGCCTTCAACCTTTTGCTAAAATTTTGGCTAGTATTCTTGCTAGTACTACTCCAAATCCACTAGTTGTTAACAATCTAGTGCCCAAGATCCCTTTTTAACAACAACCTCATAATCAAATACCTCCAATAATGGTACAACCTACTTTTCTATTTCCTCTCCCAAGCCTTGTAACCAATGCTAATCTCAAAAATATACTTCCAAATGTTCTCCCAAAGTTTTATGGTCTTACAACTAAAGATCTTAATACTTTCTTGTTTGAATTTGACATACTCTATCATAGTTTTGACTACAACACTAATGCCCATAAGCTCAAATTATTCCTAGCAACATTGAAAGACTCATCTTTATGATGGTTCATGTGTATAGGAGCCAATGCAATAGGTACTTGGGATGAAATGCAAACTTTGTTTCTGGATAAATACAAAGAGTATTCCAAAGAAAATGATTCAAGAGGAGATGATATTTTTTGAATAACCAAAAAGGAGGAAGAAACATTAGAAGACTATGTTTCATGTTTCTTGTACACTATATAAGAATCTATAGCATGTGTTGTCCGAGGATTCACAAAAGCTAGTCTTTTTAAGAGGTGTGAATGATAGTTGTCTAGAAGCATTAGACATCATGGCTCGAGGAGATGTGTATCAATCTTCTTGGGATGACCTTGAAAATATTTGTCTTAATTACTCAAGATCAACCATGAAGAAAGGGAAAGGACACCAGGCTACAACTATTAAAGGAATTAGTCAAGGTATTTCAAAGCTTGAGATATCTAATCTACTCTTAGATTTTAAGGACATTATAAATGATGTTTCCATACATCTCAACATAATGACTGCAAAGAAGAAGCATGTAGAAGCCAAAGTAGAACTAGCTGAATACTGCCCTCATTGTAAAAAGAAAAAGAAGGATTGACAATGTAAATTGCTCGCTAGCATGGAAAACTAGCATCTTCCAACTGAGTAGATCAAGATAGATGGAGATGATGAGCAGGTGTTCTTTGTTGCTCAATCTCGGCCATGGGTCTAATGTCAAGGTATGCCTCAGGACCCTTTACAAAATTTAAATCTATTGGTGTAAATAAGTATTTACTATTTACACTTATTTAAGTTTACTTATGTTAATTCATCTTTTTATTATTTATTTATTAGTCACCTAGGAGTATGTGCACTCTTGTGAGTTGTCATGTTGACAACATAGGGGTCCACACCTCTTTTATGCACATGTTGTCTACAACACAGGAGTTAGCACACTAATTAAGCACATGGTGTCTACAAACTTCTTAATCTTATTTACTCATCTAGAATGTTGGATAAGGTGTGTGCTTAGTTGTCAATGCTTATCTTATCTCCTAGTTGTTTCTAGAGACATTCTAGGTGCTTCCTGAAAGGCCTTTATATATAGGCACTCGTAGTGTGTTTGTACATACTTAACATACTAATTAGAGCAATGTATTAGGACATACTCTAAGTAATTGATCATATCCATTTTTGGTCTACAAATGTACTTGTGTTGAGTTCTACAATCTTGGGCGAGTCTTGCCCTAAGGGAAATTCTTGTATGGTATTAGAGCTCTTGGAGAATACCTCTTCACAAAGCCATTCGAGACCATTATCTTGCTTCAACACCACAACCCAACTCTATAGTATCACAGAAATTGAGAGTGTCTAGAGCCAGATTTGACCTCACCATTGCATTCAAAATGTTGATTCGGTAAAAATTAGTTATAAATTCAACTATCTTCGGCCAAAGTCAACTGTGAGTCAAATTTTTTTTTGCAAATTGGCACTCTGAGGCCCCAATTTGTAGTTTGGGTATGGTCATTTTTTGTAGATTTAATTAATTTTAGATCTACAATTTTATTTTATTTCTTTGCATTTTTTTGTTAGTAGTTGAAAATATTTTTTTCGCCCTTCAGACACCTAGCAGAGAATTTTTTTAGTAAAATCAAGTTGTGAGATCTTGGCCCTATGAAGGTTATAGGTTATTTGGTCATAGGAGAATATTCTTTGTGTAGTGAATATTACCAAATTCTAGCACACACAATAGTCCCCAACAATATCGACAGATCAATTTAAATACAGCCCATGTTTACATAACCATTTCATATTCTAGTGACCACACTTTTGTTTAGAATCAACAGAGTTTACCATATAAATAGGCTACTCAATATTTATTTGATCGATGTGGGATTATTTCCTCACACCGTTGGCATTCTAAAACTTTCACCTTTGCTTAAGTTCTAGCATCTAGCAACGTGGAGACTTACTCTGATGTTGGTTTATTGGTGAACTTCAAACCTCCCGCATTGGCACAATGCATTTCAATTTTTGATGACCATTATATCTTTGGCATCCAATATTACTTTTACATGTGGCTACCAGTTCATTAAAACTACCTCCACCCGGACCCCTCTATTCGTGACATGTAGGCCACTTCAGAACCTTTTGTCATCTGACATGTGGATGACCTATTAGCGCAACATCACATTAGACCAGATTGCCATGCCAATAGCTAATTAGACTACCCAATCAGCATCTAGCCATACATTCCATGTTAGAGACCATATAGTATGGTAGACCTAGTCATCTAATACATCAACAGGGGCTTTTTTTTGCTAATGTCATATTTTAATAGGAAAAAAATTGATGACCATCTAACCGTCATTCCTAGGAAATTTACTACTGCAATGATAGCCATTTGACCATCAAATTTAGACTCATAATTTTTGCTCCGGACCCTTGTCCAGATTGCTTTTCAATTTCACAGTTTGACTTCACAAGCCCATATCTTGGACATCTAAACTCTGATTTAGGTGCCAATTTTTAAAAAGTTGGGTAGAATTTCCTAAATTTTCCATTGGTGGTGTTCTTTTCTAGTTTGGGTTCAAGGATTTGTTAGACTTTGCATCTTTGGCTGACTGTACCTATTCAATCCTAAATGTTGCAACTTGAAATGCTCCGTACAAGCTCATCTAGACTCAAAAATAGGTTTTTTTTTTTTTGAAAGTGCATATTTTTTCATCTACTTTCTAGATTTGTAGTTAGATTCTAGAGTTGTGTGGACAGAAATCTCACTTTCAAAACTAGGGCCTTTTCTACATTATATTGCTTTCATTTCTTTTTAGAATTGTTGTATCTTGAAGCTACAATACTTAGTTCCAGATTTAGGCCTCAAAAGGAAATTGCAACGAGAAAAATCAGAAGTCCATTTTGTTCATTTTGACAAGTGGCCCATTGTACATGCACTACTTATAAAGTGTCAATAGCATCTTTTTTGGGGGGCTCTTTTGATTGAGTGAAAGGGGGGGCATGTATTGTGTTTTTGTGTCTCTTTTGTGTGCTCTTTACATTTTTGCATCATGGTTTCATCTAAATGTCCACTTCTCAATTCAAACAATTATTCTACATGGAAAGAGATTGCTTGGACTAGATTAATGGAGAAAGGTTTTAATTTGTATGCTGATGGTACAATTACCAAACCTATTGATGCTAAAGAACTCATTAATTGGAAAGTTCAAGACCAACAAGCTCTAGGGCTTATTAGGGTTTGTGTTCATCATGATCTTCTCTTCCACATTAACAATTTTAAGGAATCCAAAGAAGCTTGGAATAAACTTAAAACACTATATGGTAAGGTGGATGAAGAGAAGGGATTTCAGATTGAGGATTATCTACTTCTTTTGGATCCGCAAAATTTTGACACAATTTAGGATTACACCACCAAAGCTAATGAGTACATGACACTACTTAAAGACTATGGGAATCCCATGAAAGATGATAAACTGATTCATCACATCCTAAAGAAGCTACGTTTAGAGTATGCTTCATTTGTTTCAAGTTTCAATACTCATAGGTTGACCATGGGCAGTGCTTACTAGAAGCAAAGTTTTGATGCTTTTGCTGACATGTTGATCATTGAAAAAACTCACTTAATGGATCTTGTACTTCTCACAACATCTAAGACCAAAGCCTTGGTGGCTAGTGATGAGCACAAATCAAATCAAGAGGGAAAGGTTCTAGCAACAACAAGAAGAAGCAATGGAAGTAGAAATCACAATCTAAGACACAATAATCCTCCTCTCAACAAGGTGGTTCTTCTTCAAATAATAAGGAAAACAATGAAAAGAAGGACAAACTCTTTTCTGCATATTGCAAAAATCTAAATCATGATGAGCATCATTGCAAGGATAAAAGAATCAATGACTTAGAGCATCTACTCAAGAAGAATAAGATTCAAGTGCTAGGTACTTCCAAGGATACTACTCCACCCACTTCAAAGGGAAAATGGCAAGCACTTATGGACAACTCAAGTTCTTCTTTGGAATGGATACTTAACTCAAGTGCCTCTTACCATATGGGTTCTTCAAAGGGAGACTTTTCTTCATTGAAGCAGTCACAGGTACCACACATCTTCATGGGAGATGATACAAAAAATAAAGTTGAAGGAAAAGGAAATGTAGAAATAGACAATGGGGAATTCAGAGATGTTCTCTATGTTCCAAATCTGAGCTCCAATCTCCTCTCAGTTTACCAGATCACTCACCATGGAGATGGTCATAAAATTGAGTTCCTTCCCAATTCTATGATGGTGAACAGTCTTCGAGATGATTCATTGGTTGCAATGGGGAAAGTCAATGATGGCAAGAGGCTATACTCCTCCCACTTTGTTCCTAAGAGTCCTTTTCAAGCCTTGTTGACTCACTCTACTTCACATTCTACTTTATGGCATGAGCGGTTTGGTCACCTTGCCTTCTGCCACCTTCAGCAGCTTTGTCGTTCACACATGGTCAAAGGTCTACCTAATATTAGCTTTTCCAAGATTGATTGTTGATCATGTTCTATGGATATGTATCTCAAGGAGAAGTATGATAAAGGCATGCCTTCTAGGGCTCCAATTTTTCTCTAGCTAGTTCATATGGTTTTAGCAAGTCCCTTTGTAGTGACTTCAATCAGCCAAGGCTAATATATACTCACATTTTTTGATGACCTTTTGAGATTCACTTGGATCTACTTCCTTCATCATAAGAATGAATTTGTTCATATGCTTCAAGCCTTTAAGACTCATGGTTGATGCAAGTCAAGGAAATCTGTCAAGGTATTAAGGGTGGACAATGAGAACAGATATGTGGACCGTAGACTTAGAGACTTTTGTAGACTTGAGGGCATCGATCTTCAAAATCTAGGACCATTCAGTCCACATAAAAAAAATGTTATAGCACTAAAGATCCACACTCTTAAGACCATGGTGAGTTGTGTGATTAAGGCCAAGTCTCTTGATCTTACTTTGGAAGTCACAGTTATTAGCAATGCCTCTCACATACTTAAACGATCTCCTCATCCAGCCTTAGCCGAAAAGATTCCTTTTGAGGCATGGTGTGGCACATCCATTGTTGCATGAGTTGCAAGGCATTGGCATGGGCAAAGGTATGGCATGAGTGTGGCAAAATACCTTTCTTCCATGAGTTGCAAGGCATTGGCACCTTGACCTTGTACTTTGATTGGGTATGAAGACAAAATGAAGGCATATTCAACTCATGGATCCAGAGACACACGAGATTTTTTTGGAGAAGGATGTACATTTTGAGGAAAGTTCACCGAGCTTGTTCTCTACTCCTCTCCACACATCAATACTATGGAGACTGATAGTGAGTTCAGTGATGGTTCCTCAATAGATTTAGACACGTGGTGTTCTATCGACAGTTGCAATGAGTGGTCATTACATCAGTTTAGTCTACATGCTTATATTGCTATAGTGATAGGTCCAACAAAGAAGGGTACATTCAGTCTTCTAGGTCTAGCTTTAGTATTGGATTTGGGGGATAGTACTATTGATTCACCACCTTCTTCAGTTGTCACGAGGGCCCCATCTAACCCTCTTGATCATTCTCTACATGATTGATCATTACAAGTTGAAGTGAGTGTGGATGCTTATGATCAACAACTACAACCAAGTTCTTCATCACTTGTAGAGATAGACAACTATTTGAGACAAGTTCTTTAGTCAATTGAGTAGGTTTTAAAGACATCACCTCTCCATGAGATTCTTTCGACACATAGTGGAAGCATCTCATTTGTACCTTTCACCCTGTTTCTTCCTAAGGGGAGGAACACCATTTTGTAATCTTGGATTAGCTTCTTCATCAGAGAAATCACTGATCGACTTTCTTCTTTGCAGGGGGGGGGGAGCCTATCCTGTCCCTCTTGCTCTTCTCATTTTTTTATACTAGATATATGTCATAATGGGGAGGGGGGGGGTGGGTCTTGATTACTCCATCCATCCATGCATCCCCTTTTCATATCTCTTTTTGGGGGAGGGTTTTTCCCATGAGGTTTTCCCTCTTTCCCCATTTTATGAGAGATTTGCATCTTCATTTTGTACATGGGTACCTAACATGGCCTAGTAGTTGGGACCCATTATGCTTTTTCATCCTATTTTTTGTAAGCTTAAGGGCATTCCCCTAAGTTGCACTTAAGGAGGGGTGTTGGTGTAAATAATTATTTACTATTTACACTTACTTTACTTAGGTTAATGAATCTTTTTATTATTTATTTATTAGTCACCTAGGAGTATGTGCACTCTTGTGAGTTGTCATGTTGACAACACAGGGGTTCGCACCTCTTTTATGCACATGTTGTCTACAACACAGGAGTTAGCAGACTAATTAAGTACATGGTATCTACAACCTTATTGATCTTATCCACTCATCTAGAATGTTGGATAAGGTGTGTGCTTAGTTTTCAATGCTTATCTTATCTCCTGGTTGTTTCTAGAGACTTTCTAGTTGCTTCCTGAGAGGCTTTTATATACAAGCACTCCTAGTGTATTTGTACATATTGAACATACTGATTAGAGCAATGTATTAGGACATACTCTGAGTAATTGATCATATCCATTTTTGGTCTATAGTTGTGCTTGTGTTGAGTTCTACAATCTTGGGTGAATCTTTCCCTAAGAAAAATTCTAACAAAATCTATATGGTAATCAATGGAGAAATCGTAATACACAAGGTCCTCCACAATATAGTCAACCTAATTGGAATAATACATGGAAAATAATCTACAACAGCCCTAATAGCCTCAGAACTTCCAACCTTCCTATCCAACCCAACAAAATAATCAATGGAAAAACCAACAGAACCAATGGCAACCACCCCAAGGGAATTGGTAGTCCACAAACCAATGGAGAGGACCTCACTAGTGGCCTAACCAAAATCTTGGTACTCCACAATTACCACCCCTAGTCCAACAACCTACACTAATGCCACCACCTATGAATCTTGGAACTCAAAAATAGACCTAGTTACCTATACAACCTCAGCAAAATCCAAATAACCAACAATTGCCACAACCCATGTACTCTGCTGATGATCAACAATATCCTACTTATGCTTTGAATGTTGCAAATATACATTTGAGATCTAGTACAGCCATGCCAGCACCTAAACTGTCTCTTATAACTAAAATACTTGATATCATGTAGCATTAGAACCCATAGTTTCTAAAGAGGTTGACCCAACTAATGTCACTATTTCAGCTCAAGCCCAACTAGTAGTTGAACCGCCTTTTCCAGAAAAGCTTGTACAAAGTAAACTTGTACAAATAGTGGAACACTCTTTTGATATTATTGATTAGCTAAAGAACATGCATGTCCAAATACCCCTATTCTAAGCTATTAAAAATGTTCCCATCTATGGAAAAGCCATTGGAGAATCCTGCCTAAAGAAGCCTGGGAGGAAAAAAAAGGACCCAACTACAGTCCATGTTGTGGGACAATTAGCTGACATTTTGTTAGGAAAATTGATCACTCCTAAATATTTTGATCTAAGTAGTCTAGTTGTTATTGTGATTATAAATGGTCAGCCTATTAAAAATGCTTTAATTGATCTTGGTGCCACTATAAACATCATGACCAAGGATACTATGAAGAAGTTTAAAATAGAAGGATTAAGGGCTACTCCAACAATTCTACAACTTGCAGATAGTTCTATTGTCACTCTTGATGGGATGATAGAAAACATAGTTATAACCCTAGACTCTCTAGAGTATCATGAAAATTTCATGATTATGTCTCCCAAATTTAATTTATTTGGTTACCCTTTCATCCTAGGATGACCATGTTTAGCTACAATTGATGCAAATATAAGTTGTAGATTAGGGAAATATGACCATATCTAATGGTCAAGCAACAAAGAAATTTGATTTATATCTTCCAGCCCAACTACAACCAAATTTAAGCACATTTGTCTAGCTAGATCTAGGGGATGAAGGAGAAGAGTTAAACTCTATAACACAACTTATGATGTTACATAGACAATCATTCCTAATTTAGAGTATCCTTAGTAACACTTGTGTGGTAGAAAAAGGTGTATTTGATAGTTTTATGTTAGAGTTAACCACATATTAGGAATGTGATGAGAATTGTATTATGCTCAAAGAACCAGACATTATTCATCAACTTTTAATGTGGAATTAGATACAAGTCCAATCTCTAAAGCTGCTATGATAGATTCTACCATTACTATTGAGCTATCAAAAGGTCATAATCTTCATGTCAATCCTAAATTATCTTCCATACTGATGAACCAATTAATAGAGCTACTTCAAAAATATGTGAAGGCTTTTGCATGGGACTATGGATATATTAAAGGGTTGAGTCCTACATTATGTACTCATAGAATATAAATCAATGAAGGGTGCCTATGGCTCTGTCAACCCCAGAGAACGATTAATCCATCCCTTAGAAAAATAGTTAAGACCGAATTCCAAAAATTGTTTGATGCTAGTTTTACTTATCCTATATATAATAGTAGATAGGTGTCACCCCTACTCATAGTGCCTAAAAAGGGATGGAAATTATATATATTTGTGTAGATTACAGAGAATTAAACAAGGCAACCAAAAAGGATCACTTTCCTTTACCATTCATAGATCAAGTTTTGGTTACTTTGGCTAGAAGAAAGTATTTCTCTTTTCTAGATGGGTACAGTGGTAATAATCAAATAAGTATTTCTCATAAAGACCAAGACAAAACCAAATTTACATACCCATGGGGTGCTTTTACATATTATGTTTTGTCATTTGGCCTATGTAATGCTCCTGCAACATTTCAATGAGCTGTAATCATCATTTTTGTTGATATATCACATGATTGTATGGAAATATATGTGGATGATTTCACAACATTTGGAGTCACCTTTGAAGAAGCTATGATGAATCTTGAAAAGGTTCTTATCCAATGTAAGGAACATAATCTGACCCTTAATAGTGAAAAATGATTTATGCTCATGCATGAAGGTGTGGTACTTGGTCATTTCATATCAGCTATAGGAATACAAGTGAATCCAACTAAGATAGAGGTAATTCTAATATTGCCCATACCTACAAAACCAAAAGATGCAAGATCTATTTTAGGTCATGCTGGCTATTATAGGCATTTCATAAATGATTTCAACAAAATAGCTAGTCCTTTGTACACATTGCTGAATAAGGAAGCTAAATCCATTTGGACACCTGAATGTAATGAACCCTTCCTATAGCTTAAGAAACTTCTTGCCATGGCAATAGTTTTACAAGGACCAGATTGGTCGATTCCATTTCATATTCATACAGATCCATCAGACTATGTTGTAGGAGCTATATTAGGACAAAAACTTACCAATCTTGAGAATGTCATATACTATATTAGTAAAAATCTTCATGGACCCAAGCTGAATTACATAGTAACAGAAAAAGAATTGTTACTTTTAGTCTATGCATTAAATAAATTTAGGCATTATATGACTAGATATCCAATTTTTGTTCATACTAATCACTTAGCTATAAGGTATTTAATGAAAAAATCATTTTTCACTAATAGATTAGCAAGATGGCTCTTGCTATTACAAGAATTTGGCATTACTATCATTGAATAGCACTGAAGATACTTACAAGAGGATATTATTGGCCAACTCTACATAAGGATGCAATGATAGATACATCTAAGTGTGAAAAATGGCAAAGGATGGGCTGACTAACCAAAACTAATGAGATCCCACTCACTCCATAGGTTGTAGTCACACCTTTTGATAAGTGGGAAATGGACTTCATAGGCCCTATTGATCCACCATCAAGTAGCAAATATTACATCCTAGTATGTACAGATTATGTCACAAAATGGGTGGAAGTTAGAGCAATGAAAAGTGCTAGAGATGAGAAAGTAGCTAAGTTCATTTATGAAGAGATATTCACCCACTATGGAGTACCTAGAGAACTTGTCACGAATCAAGGAGCTCAGTTTACATCAAACTTGATTACTGTGGTTTTGAAGGAGTACAACATAAGGCAACATAACTCTAGTCCTTAACATCCTCAACCAAATGGACAAGTAGAGGTTACCAATAGAGAAATTGAAGCCATTCTGACAAAAATAGTACACATACACAAGAAAAATTGGACAAGTAGACTAATTGAAGTTGTCTAGGCATATTGGACCACATAGAAGAAAACAATTGGATTCACTCCATTTGAGCTTGTCTATGGTAAAGCGGCAATGTTTCTCATTGAATTCCAACACAAGACACTATGCACTACTTTAGATTTGAACATAAATCTTCCTACAACACAACAAGAGAGACTCCTTCATTTATATTCACTGGATGAAATACGAAAGAGAGCTCTAGAAAGAATAGAAAATATTCAATAAAAGTGAAAACAGTGGCATGATGAACATATCAGGAATAAAACATTTCAAGTAGGAGATTGGGCCCTTCTACATGATTCTCATTTCAAAGAGAATCCAAGAAAATTGTAGACTTGATGGTTAGGGCCTTATGAAATTCAACATGTATTTGACAGTGGTGCAATGCAACTCACAACCATTGATCCTATTTAGTTTAAGTTACTTGTAAATGGCCACAAGCTACATCTCTATCATAAGCCATAGACTAAAGCATAGTTCCTACAACAATTTCAACCAACCAATGCTCTAGCTCTTCTAAACATAGTTCCTGCAATAAAAGACAAAAATCTTCT
The DNA here is from genome assembly GCA_028749045.1 of Cupressus sempervirens. Classification (NCBI taxonomy): domain Eukaryota; kingdom Viridiplantae; phylum Streptophyta; class Pinopsida; order Cupressales; family Cupressaceae; genus Cupressus; species Cupressus sempervirens. The sequence continues at coordinate 56,864,935 of CM053789.1, forward strand.
TCCTACAGCCATATAATGATAGAATTTTAGGAATTTTCATAATAAAACCTCATTTAAGTATGAGGCCTCATTCTTCCATTCACTTTCCTCTTTCTTCATATCAACCCATATCATTTCTTTATCTACCATCCATCTACAATCCATGTCACCCACACTCTATTTTTCTTGCTTTCAATAAACAAAATTGTCAGCAATTACTGCAATCATCAACCTTTTCCACCTCGTCAACTTGCATGTGGATATACAATTTCAAATATTTAGGTACAACAATTTCTTTTACTTTTTATTCATTTTTAAAATATAGGTTTCAATATTTATATCTAATACTGCATTATATATACATACCAAAAATTTTAAAGTGTGGACACTTGTCAAATTTTAGTGGGGGGCCAAGAAAGTGTAGTAATTTTCAAATGTCATAGCTATGATATCCTAGTCATGTCTACATCAATGAATGTACTTTGGCAACAGCCTAATAGTTTTCATTTCATTAATTTTTAAAATCTCTCTATATTCATCATACTTTTTATTGCAATTTTTGGGAAAAGATCTCTTGTACTTGGCATGATTGAAAGGACTAAGAGCTATTATGGAAACATTTGTAGTTAAAGCCTCAATGTACTCCACCATTAATTCATCATTATTCTAAATTTCAAAAACAAAGGGGTCTTGATTATGAGAAGTGATAACGAAATAAAATATTTTTATGGCATTTTTTACAAATTAGTTTTGAAGCTCAAGGAAAAGGAAATTTTCAGAGGTAAGAGGGATAAAAATTATCACAGTAGCAAGAGTGGAATTCAAACATTTTAACAATGGGAGGATAGTTAAAGAGGAATGAGCCGATTGTGCATAATATTTTACTTGCAGATATTGAAGTAGTGCAACAATTTCATGCTTGTGGATGGCTCGGTTATTTCTTACAATTAATAGAATTCAATGAGGAAGTGGCAATGGAGTTCATGAAAACATTTGACAAAGTAAAATCCTTAGTTTTGGGATTAAGATTGGTTGCTACCAAGGAAATAATAGTAGAGGTCACTGAGTTACCAGCAATTCAGGAACATTATCCAATTGAGCATGATGCTAGATCAGCAAGGGCACAGTTTACTTAGCAAGATGACCCTAAGCTAGACACTACAAAACAAGGATGTAAGAGAATTTCTTTTCCACTTCCATATCCATACCTAGCAACCCACATTATCATATATTTAACCTGTGAAGGTAGGTTCTCAAATTTTCATGCTCATCATTTTAAATTGCTTAGCTGCATAAGGCATAATATGCAAGTCAATATTCCCAACTTTCTTTACAATATGTTATGTATCAGTGCTAAGGAAACCCAAATTATGTTTCCCATCATGCCCTTATTAAAATTTTAGTGGAAAGATCTCTTAGGGACTCTTCCCCTATTTCATGGCCAGAATTTGTTGAAACCAAAACCTTATAGGCATAAGTTAACCCTGCTCCTCAAAATTTAGAAAATGAGGAAGAAACCATAGAGCCAATTCAAAAATCTATTTGAGAAGGAAAAAGAACCCTCTCCTAATAAGTTTGCTAAGCCTAATTTAGAGGAGGATATGCTGAGCTCTTCTAGGGGTAAAGGAAAGGGTAAGGTTAATCCTAACTTAGAGAAGGAAATGCAAAATCCCTCTGTTTAGATAAGAAAAAGAAAGAGGTGTGTTCCTATAGTAACTAATCTTGCAACATCTACTCCAGGCACACCTAAAAAAAAATTGACCTATAAAGTGGTCAAAGCTGAAGAAGCTTCTGTATGTAGAAGCCCTCACATGTGAGGCCAAGTATCTCTAGCTTTTATTGAAAAATCAAATGGCCCAATTTCAAAATCTCAAATAGAGTCAATAGTTAAAAACATCCCAAATGATTCTCCTATGCAAGTAGAGCCCCAAAACATAGAAACACATGAAGTTGAGTAAATAAAGGAGACACCGCAAGAGAATTAGGACATGTACCAATCAAATCTTACTATTTTTCTAGATGAAACACCTAGTAATGAGCAACTTTTCGTGCCATTAGTCTTTGAATATTCCAATTTATCTCTGATCCCTTATAAATCTTCCTAGAACACCCAGTATTTCCATCAAGTTGCTAGAGACCAAAGATTGAAATCTGAAACTCAAGAATGTTCGTCATCAGCAATTCAATCAATATTATTTAGTTTATACAATCATTTTATTTTTTAGAAAGTCTTTTGGAAAAATGAGAAAGACTAGATGAAAAAATCAATATTTGACACAAATAAAGAAATTGAATCACTAAAGGAGTAGCTAGAAAAATAGAAGCAACAAATGAATAAATCCTTGAAGCTAGTTGATTAGGTTATAGCCTATAGACCACCCCCAAAGGTTCCAATTGATGAAGACAATGAGAAATATTTATTTTGAATTTAAGAATGCTCAAGATTTCTATATTGTGTATCAAATCTTTCCCTCATGGAAAAAGAACTTGTTGTGTGAGCTCTATTTACATAATTTTATTATCCGAAAAGAAATAGAATGGAATCCCTTGCTCTATATAGGATATGTTCACATAAGGGCTCTAATGTCATGGATACACAATGAAACCAATTATGATAGACAATTTGATGCTTATAGAGACCTTGAAAAATCTAAGCCACTACCACTGTGGGCTGAATCCCATAAGCCTTATGATCTCCTGAGAGATTGGTTCAAATTGACTTATGGAAGGCCAAAATCAAAAATCAAAGAGAAGGTGTTTGAAGAAAGGGAGAAAATTTATAGGGAGTATCAGACACTTCTTGGTTTTACACAATAGAGAGCACTTGTAGGACTTAGAAATAGATGGAGCAAACTGCCAGAGTCTTTTAAGAAGATTGAACCTCATAGCCCTATTAATTTTGAGGAAGCATTGAATAGAGTGCCTAAATATATGCAATTGGGAAGGCAGATCAAAAAAGAATTGTGGATGCCACTAACCTTCTAGCCTCCTACCCTTCTCTGGCCCCAGTATGAAAGCAATGCTACTAGGTTAGATCCATTAGTTGAAGAACACTTGGGTGAGCATTGGAGACAATCCAGAGGATACTTCTATACCTTCAAAAGTGGGAAATAAGGGAAGACAACAGTGGGAGATTTCAAAACAATGGTGAAGAAGTACAATGCTTGAGGAAAAGCATTGGCATAGTGGGGGGTAGATGATTAGACAAATTAGTGTCTCAAATTTGATATAGTTTTATAATCTGATCTTTATTATTTTAAGCCGTGAGAAAACATTTCCAAAACACATATTTTAAATGTCTTAAGAATGTATGCTACATACAACCAGAACCTATTAAACCTATGGATAGTGTTTATGACATACGTTACTTAAATATTATATATAAAGTGTAGTATTTCATATAAATGTTTTAAGCTATCTTTTAATATTTGAGTGAGAGTAGAAATATTGTTGTATATGTTCAAATGATACTAATTTTCAAGAAGTATGGAAGTGGCATGAAGACTGGTGGACAATGTGTTAAATAAGGAGTAATGGTGTTTCAAGATTCATGGTTGGCATCCAACCCTTTTTCTACTGATGATGTTTTCTTATGAGTTTTATGTGTTATATATATATATATATATATATATATATATATATGGAACATTAGAGTTAGTAAGGAGATTCAATTTTTTTGAAGTTGTTCTTTGTTCTCTAAAAATTATTTAGACATGTAACAGAAAGAGAAATTCTAATGAGAGAGTGATTTTGGATTACTTGTTATGTTCTTAAGTTAGCTAAAGCCAACCAAGGGGACCCACTTGGGAGGTAGAATACATTTATGTAGAGTAGATTCATTTCTTATAATTTTCTATTTAAGATACATTTATTGTATTAGTCCTCTAGCATAGGTACTATGAGAGTTCCTGCAACACTTGTGCAAAACTGTCATAGTGGACATTTGAACTATTAATTAGTTTAGAATTCTCTTTTTTGTAGTTTCTATAGTTCCCTATTGATAGTCTAAGTGTGTTTACTATTATGTATTTGTAGTATAGATTCTTTTCATGTGTTTTACTTTCCTACAACATAGGTGTTAAGACTCAAAGGAACCTAGTGCACACACTGTGCTGACCCATTTCAAGTCCTATGTCCCTGGGTTGACATTTCAAATGTATTTTCATAATAGAATAGATGGTCCTCAAAATTGGATATAGCACCCTTGTTAGTAGAATAGGAGTATGATTATCTTGATCTATTATGGAAACTTGCAATCTTCATGACAGAGCATTCCATATGTGATAGTGTTTGGTGTTTAGCCCAATGAGCAGAAGAGAAAATATAAGAGATTAGTTGAAGCAGTGTCCACAAAGACAAAGAGAGTAAAAAAGATGGCCACAAAACCTAGTAAGAGGCAGAAAAAATTGTTGCCAATTGATTCTAGTGATGAAGAAGAGGTTGAGGAACAAGAAACCAAGCAAGTAGAAAAGGTGACTACACCTAAACAAGCAATAGGAAAAGCTTGGTAACCATGGAAGCCGAAGATTGAGAAGATTAATAGAGTGATTTCTAATGAGGGAGACTTTTTTCAGATGAACAAGTTTTATGATTTATATAATAGCTTCAAGAAGGATTAGATTGATATATCTACTATGAGATATATCATAGCAAATGATCTAAGTTTGAAGGATATTGAAGGAATAGTGAGCTACAAATTCTATGAGAGACTTATAAATAAGACGACTCCTACAAGAGAAGAAGACCTCAAATTTCAAAAGTCTATACTGAGGAATATCTACAAGACTGATGATGATTGTGAAATACAAGGATTGTTGAATAACCTCAATCCATACTTAAGAAATAAGTTGAGACCAGTTCAATTCATGGTTGGAGAAAAAGATAAGTTGAGAAAGGAGACAATAGTAGCTATCAGTTAGATGTTGACAGAGTCACTAACAACATCTCCTCTAGCTCCTAGAACCTCAGAAGTGTTAGTAAGTAGTGATACTATGCAGATTGATCAAACCAATGTTACTCTTAACATTGATGATAGCAATCCATTTGATGGATCTGAGCCAAATGTACCAGATATTGAACAAAAGTTGAAACAAATTAAGGAAGAGAAGGGGCTACAAGAAGTAGAAAAGAAGAAAATAGAAGAATCCAACCAACAATTGCTTGAGAAAGATAAGAAAAGAAAGGAATATGAAGACAAGAGAAGGATTTTAGAAGAAGAGAGAATAAAGAAAATTGTGGAAAAGGAGAAGGAAACATCAAAAGAGAAGAGAGAAAGAGAGAAAAAAGAAAATAAAGAAGAAGAAGAGAAAAGAGCAAAAGAAGTAGCAAAGAAACAGATGGAGGATGAGACTAAACCATCTAGTTCATCTATTCCACTCTCTCTTGCTAGTTCAACTACTAATGATGATGATCAAACTAATCTGATTTTATCCTAATTTAAACATATATAAAAAAATAAAATGGTGAAGATTTTATAAAGATCATTAATGCGAGTGAATAACAAACTACATAGTTCTTTGACAGTACAACACACTGAGTTAGATCTCAAATAGAGAGCACAAGTAGTACTAAATTCATTCAATGAAGAATTCACAAAATTATTAAATGTTGCAGAGGCAATGGCTCAAATTTCCCATGATGCTAATTTGTTTAGCATCATCTACCAAAACATCAAGAATGACTTAGTCAATCTTGATACATGCATAAAAGAACTTTAGAAATGCCAGCAAGAAGGGAAAACTTTGTATGTTAAGTGTACCTTATCATACAAATTGACTAAAGATATTGATAGTTAGATAGAGACAAAGATGAGTGAGCTAGAGGCTTTATTTAGCCAAATCTAGCATCCACCTAACAAAGTAGATTATTTTGAGAGTCAAGTTGCTAGTGTTCATAGTGAGATCAGGAAACTGGAACTTCAGAAAGAGTAGATCTTGAAGAGAACATATGATTTCAGAGAATCCATTGCTCTAAAACTATCTTTTCTTGAGAAGCAGCTAGAGGAATGTGTCAAGGCCAAGGTCACATATACAAACTTTTTGTATTCAGATATCAATGTAGTTGAGATTGCATCATATGCATCATGTGCAATCTTCACATCAGCTGATTCTACCAAAGAGACATGGACCAAAGATATGGACAATCTAAAGACCATTTTTTATGATTGTATGAAGATAATATTAGCATAAGGGAAGGTAGCAATTTCAACAATTTTGATAGTTTTTGGATATAATCTTGACATTTTGACCTTTCTCATTGATGTCAAAGGGGGAGAGATGTGAAAATTGTATACATAACCAAAGGAGAGATTGTTGATAGAAATACATGTGAAGATTGTAAAATTGTAAAGTATATTGTAAGGGGTAGCACATATGAAAAGCTTAACAAGTTGTAATACATGTAATGTTTTTTTTGATAGTTTTTTTTGTCACTTAGTCAATTTTACCTATTTTGTTGTCATCAGTTTCAAAGGGGAAAATTGTTGACAATTGGCTAATAGTGATATTTAATTGTTGTCATTAACAATAACACATGATGTACATGTTGATAGGAAACCTTAGAAATAAAGATACTTAGCGTTTTGAAATCAAAAAATTGTCTAAGTATAGAATTTGGTTTACAATAGTGTATCATTTTCTTTATAACATGTTGTAGATGTCATATTATGACTAGAAAAGTTACATGGAGATAGTATACATGTTGGAAATGATGTGTATAACCTTAGAAGTTTCTATAGAATAAAGATAATCATGTTTTGATGAAGCAAGACAACAAAATTGAAGGAAAGAATTGTTTCGTTTACAAAAAAATTACTTGCCCAATTAGGGCCGACATCCTAGATATTTACTCTAACTTGGAAAAGTGAATTGTAGTCTTAGCAAACCCAGCAGTATTTTATGTAAAGGCATGGTATTTATTTAAAAGACTTCTTGTGATAAAAGGAGTGTACAAGTTATGTTTTGTGAGTGTTATCTTGTAAGATTGCAAAGTGAGCAAACTTTTGTGAAAGCAATATATATGAAGTTTTATATGTTTTATCTGGTGATCCAAGATCAAGCTGGAGATCAAAGATTAGAAAAGGAAGGAAAATAATAGTAAATTACTTGTTTGAGTAGTGAGCTCTTCTTGTAGTTGAAATTGCATATTTGGGTAGTGGGCTCTTCTTGCATACATTATACTACAACTCCTAACAAGGTTGGCACAATTCCTAATAGGATTGGAATCTCCTAACAAGGATTTAAAGTCTCCTAACAGGTACTCCTTATACTAAATTTTCTTGTTGACTCCTAACGAGGTCCATCCTCTAACAAGGAACTTATATATCAATATATTATCTAGTGGGATCGTCCCCACCAAGGTTTTCCCTTGGTCAAGGTTTCCCTAGTTAAAAAATATGGTGTTATGAGTTATCTTTGGAAATTGTTATTATTAATGTTCAACATTACTTTATTTCTTTATTATGCATGGTTTAAAGTAAGTAATAATATCCAATTGGCAACTAAAGTTTGTAGATTACTGATACACCACCCCTCTCAGTAATCGCTATTTCTAACAAGAACAAATCTATAATGGATTGTGCTAGGATACTCAATGAAGAAAAATAATGCTTTGAAATATTGGAGAGAAGCTATAAGTATAGCTTTCTATACCTTAAACCATGTACAAGTCAAAAAAGGTACTCATTCAACACCTTTTGAACTATGGTATGGACACTCACCCAATGTAAAATATTTTAAGGTATTTAGAAGCAAATGCTTTATTCTCAAAGATTTCAGGAATGGTAAACTAGATGCAAAAAGTGAAGAAGGTATATTCCTAGGTTATTTAACAAGAAGTAGAGATTATAAGTGTTTAAATATTAACACTAACAAAGTTGTTGAAAGTGCAAATGTAAATTTTGATGAATATACAAAAGTACATGAGATCAAAACTATAAAAGAACTAGAAGAATACAAATCATTTGTATACTTTTATGAAGGTATGCCTGCTAAAGAAGATGCTACAAATCAAACTACAAACCAACGGCAAGTTTTAGTGATTGTTGAGTCATATAATATGAATGTCCAGTTGCATTTACAAACTAAGCCACATTCAGATGTCAAGTTACTAAATGAAGTTGAGGCACATACTAATTATGAGATTAGTATACATGAGAGAGATGTTGAAATACCTGATAGAGATGTACATAGTGGCTCTAAAATAGATAGACCAAATGAAGAAACTAGAGCTAAACCAAAATTGTCCAAATATAATAAAAGACATCATCCTACTACATAAATCATTAGAGATAAAGATGCTAGGCCAATGACAAGAAAAAATTTGAGAGATGATACATTCTTGTTGAGCATAAAAGAGCCTAAATTAGAAAAAGATGCCTTAAAAGATTTGGACTAGAGTAAGGCCATGGAAGAAGAGAATGAATGAATTGAGAAAAAACAAGACATGGACTCTAGTTCCTAGACTAGAAGAAAAAAATGTGATTGTCACCAACTTGGTATTAAAAAATAAACTAGATGAAAATGGTGAAGTCACAAGAAACAAGGCAAGATTAGTCTACAAAGGGTATGCATCAGAAGAAGGAATTGGCTATGGAGAAACATTTTCTCCTGTTGCTAGATTGGAAGGAGTGAGAATTCCGCTTGCTTATTCTACATACAAAGGTTTCAAAGTTTATCAAATCAATGTTAAATCTATATTTCTAAATGGTATGTTAGAGGAAGAAGTTTACATAGAATAGCCAGAAGGATTTGTTGATGTTAACAATAAGAATATGGTATGTAGATTACACAAAGCTCTATATGGTTTGAAAGAAGCACCAAGAGCATGGTATGATGCACTTCATAATTATCTTGTGAATATTGGATTTGAAAGGATTGATGATATTAGAAATCTATATATGAAGACAAAGAAAGGCAAAGGTATTTTCTTATTTGAAGTATTTGTTGATGATATCATATTTTGAGGTCAAGATGCTTTATGTAAGGCTTTTGCAAATGAAATGAGGCAAGAATTTGAAATGTCTATGTTTCGAGAGATCAAGTTCTTTGTGGGTTTTCAAGTACATTAAATGAAATATGGTATATACATCACTCAGTCAATGTATGTCAAGGAGATACTAAAAACTTTTGGACTAGAGGATTCCAAACCAATAAGTACACCTATGATGACAATCCATAAATTATCAAAGAATGATGATTCAACTAAGGTGAACCAAATATTGTACAAGTCTATGATTGAAAAAATACACTATGTAGTACATAGTAGACCTAGTATTGCATTATCTATAGTGATAGTTAAAAGATTCTCTTTTAATCCTAGGGAGAATCATTTGATGGTTGTAAAGAGAATTGTGAGATATCTAAAAGGAATGGAGGAATATGGTCCATACTATAAGAAAAATGAGAAGTTTGAACTAAGAACCTATACTAATGCAGATTGGGCTAGAAACATTGATGACAGAAAGAGCACCAGTGAAGGAGCATTTCCTTTAGGAAAGAGGCTAGTTACATGGACTAGCAAGAAACAAATTTGCACTTCACAATCTACTGCTAAAGCTAAATATGTTGTTTTTACTATAAATTGTACAAACATTGTATGGATCAAACAACTACTCAAAGGTATGAAGGAAGAGATCATTGAACCAATGACACTTTATTATGATAATACAAGTGCTATAAATATATCAAAAAATCCTGTGATGCACACAAAGACTAAACACATTGCAATCAATTATAATTAATTGAGAGAATTAGTTCAAGATAAAGAGGGGAAGATGGAATATATTAACATAGAAAAACAAATTGCTAATATCTTCATGAAAGTATTACCTAAGGATGATCATGAGTATCTAAGAGGTAAATTAGGGGTGATACCCCTATCAAAGTCTATATGAGTAACAAAAGGAGTACCTTGCATCAAACAAGTCGATTGCCATATGTTCCAAATTGATGCAATGGATCTTACTTTAAGAGCTACCTAAAGTAATCAATGAGTTAAAACTTCAAATGAATCACAAACAAGGTGACATTAGCAAAATTGAAGAAGTTTGCATCTGCATATTAAGATGACAAGTCTTTGGCAGTGTTGTTAAGGAGAGAGAAATACAAGAGTTAAACTGATTCTGAAGGGATATATACAAGAGTTAAACTAATTCTGAAGGGAGAAATACAAGAAATTGAACACAAAAAAAATAATAAATTGAACAAAGAGGGAGAAATCCTAACACACAGTAAGAGGAGAAATGTTGAATGCTAAGAAAGATAGTGTATCTACTAAGATCATCTACCTAGTAAGGTGATAACTATAGAAGGAAGATATGAGAAGTAATTTAGAGGGAGTTATAAGGCTGACACAAAAGAATTTTGTAACCTATTTAGAAGATGAAAGTTATTGATAGAGGGAGAGATTTTAGTACAAGGAATTATTTTCATTTTTGCATTTTGTTGGTCATACTTTTTTAACCAAAAGTCAGTTTGGTTGATTAGTTTTGTATGCCAAAGAGGAAGATTGTTGAAAGAGGGAGATTGTTGAAAATAGATTGATACAAGTATAATAAATATGTTTCAAACAATATTTTGTCACTGATGTCAAACCTATTTTTTGTTGGTAAGACAATTTCTTATATGATTTAAGTACTATCACTTGTTTGATTGATGAAGAGGATTTGATCAAAAAAAATGTAACAAAAGCACCTAGAGGGAAGGTTGAGTGATGATACAAAAGAAGAGTACAAGAATTAGCTAAGACAATGATATCATAGTGCATATATAATCTACTTAAGGTTGCAAAGGTTGGTTACACTAATAAAGTTCATAAGAATAAATTAAACAAAGTTTCTCTTCCAAGCTTGACTAATTGGATAGTAGGTGCTAAGCAAAGTTAATACAAGCCAAGCAGAAAAATTAGTTGGAGCTAAATAAAAGTCCATTTTTAGTGTATGTCAAGAAAAACATATCATCGATGTCATTGATGTTGAGCATCAGTAAATCTTAGGTCATGGTGAGTAATTTTTAAGAGGATATCGAGCAACATAGTATGTCCCAAGCATCAGAAACAAGTTAATGCTGAGTGACAGAATTATTAGAAAGATTGTGAATTTGATGGATTTGAGCTAACAAGTTTGTTTTCTTGGATTGTGTGGACTAGGTGGAACATAAGATTAATGAGCTAGTTGCATAGAATTTATGGTAAATAATTTTGAGGTGAATTCAAAGAGGATTGAAGGAGAAGTTTCTATAAGTGATATGGAATGAGGGGTAGATTCATTGAATCCTACCTAATCTATCCTAACCCTAAATTGGAAAATGGAGAATGAATGAAAAAAGATCTAAATTCTCTATTTATAGGGATGGCTATTTAAAAGCAAGGGTTGTCATGTGTGAGAACCTAAGGAATACAAGGAGTCAAGGGTATTGCTTCATCAAGTGACCTAAGTGAAGAGTCTACATTGGCATGTTAAGCAAGAAGGCTTGAGAGTATGAATTCTTGAAGGGTGAACAAGCTATCAGAGTTGGAATGTGTGAAAGACAAGCAGAATAAAGAGCTAAAACAGAGATTTGTAATTTATAAATGGAGTTATAAGATGTTATCAGATCAAAGCCTTATTGTTACTCTCTAATAATTGTATCATTCTGGGGTAAATCCTTTGGATTAAGGTTGACCTAATAGTCATTTGCAAATCCTTTTAACTAGGTGACATTCCAAGTGAATGGTGGAAAGTCCTCTAACAAGGCTCACTCCTAATAGGGTGATTGAATTCCTTTAACAAGATCAATTCAATAGTGTGTATTGTAACCTTTAATAGGGTTGGCCTTTCATACAACATCATTTCAAAAGAGTGAAAAGGAGTAACATGTTACTTGTGGTTTTTCCCAAATTGGGTTTCCATGTAAATCATTATGTCAAATGTGTTGTTGAATTTGTTATGTTTCATGTTTACATTTCTGCATGATGATTTGATAGTATCCTACAAGTTTTAAGTGAATGCATAATCGTATGGATGCATGCATGATGAAAACTGTTTTATGGTTTCACTAAGTTGTGAAAAAATTTATTTATACATCTAGACATTGGATAATTGATTCGCCCCCCCTCAATTATTCTAAAGAATTTCAAGATTTTATGGGTTTATCACAACTGGCTCTCACTATTTTGAGTTCTTTGCTCCATTCAATTTTGAGTTCTACTAAGTTTTCTTGGTAAAGTTATGTTCTCTAGCTTCTCACATCTAACAATGATGACCTTATCAAGGCAAGTTCGTTATGCAAAACATGGCGACTCTTCAAGCCCCAAACAATCTAACAAGGATACTTGTTTCAAATTTTGACAATTGAATAGCTAGAAACAAGTGAGCTTTCAACATTCTTGAATGGCCATCTCCTTAAGGCTTGTTAAACCCTAGTTAATAGTTACTCTTTCTAAAATTTAAATATTTTCGAGCTTGCCACTTCTACCAATAATGGTAGTCTCCAAGCTTCTAGTACCTTGAAGAGAGGGAAACACCTCAAGCTCTCTATAGTCAAGAATGTTGATGCTTACCAAGATGTTGAATTCCTCATATTATTTGTAAGTTATTGCAATCACTCACCTCAAAACATGTCCACTTCAAAGAATCATCAACCTTAAAATGATACAAAGAGTTGAGAGAAAGTAAACTCATTTGTGGAATAAATAGATACTATGAAATATCTAATTATTCCAAGTTTCTAAGGTTAGATATTCTCGATATGGTCCTCAAACTATAACAACTGTTTAGTATCAACTTCTTGAGGCAATTGAAATGTTCAACACTTAATTCCTGAAGATCCTAGCACATAGAAATGTTTAATTGTAGAAGCCTATCAAGACTAGATATTTTATATTCCAAGTTGGTTAAAATTCCTAACAAGCTTAGAAATTCTTCAAAAATATTATCATAAATCTATAGCTCTTTCAATTTTGAGGACTCCTAAGAATTAAAATTAATTTTCCTTAGACACAATTAATGGCTACAAACAAGAAAGAAACTAGTGTTGATGAAAAGGTACTATTCATTAGGGAACATTTATAGGAACATATATAGTACATGTTCATTGCTCTGACATGATGCTTTGACCCACATATTTCATATTATAAAATATCACAAGTTTTGAAGAGGAATCCATGAAGGGATGCTTGGATTAATCTGATACCCATAATAATCAATTTGAAGCCAACACAAAAGAATTATTTATGTCATCACTGTTGTCTGATCTCCCTTAGAAAGAATATAGTTCTACAATTCATGGACTTATTGATGAATAAATGGAAGCATCTACTTTTGGTTTCAACAAGGATGTTTCTGAATCCCTTTGATTCTTCCAATCATAGAAGCAAGTCAAACTTGTGATATGTTAAGGCACTGAAATGTGACAATTTGATCTAAACCAAAAATATGGGAATAAAAGAAAGCATATGAGATGTTTAAGATCATAGGAGCACTAGAATCAATGAGGATGGCTTAGTCCACTAGCCATTTCTCTTCCTAAATCTATAAGACAATCATGCATTCTCAATGTAGTTCATGTTTCTCCTATCCAAGTCCACAATGATTCTTCTTGAACAATGCACTTGTCTTTGAGTGTTTCCAGGGCATGTTAAGTGCTACATCTTGATGCTTCCCACACCCCAGTGGCAATATTTTTCAATTTTCCAACAAAGAAGCAAGAAATATCAATGAATTTTTTTTGTTCACAAGAGTCCAATGCATCAAATCTAGTTTTGATTCTTTGATGAATGCCTCATAGTAGTGCCTTGTTAACTTTGTTCAGTTCTAGCCTCTAGTAATTCTCATCACTACCACAAACATGGTTGCCAATAAAATTTAGAGACAAGGGTTGTTGGATACAATTTTTCAAATTGTGTGTTGTCTTTGATGTCACAAAAATGTCATATCAGTCATCAGATAGTGTCTACCGAGCTCAGAAGGTCGGCAAGGAAAAGGATAGTGTGTACCGAGCTCAGAAGGTCAGCTAGGCAAAGGACAGTGTCTAGCAAGCTTAGAAGGTCAGCTAGACAAAGGACAGAGTCTACTAAGCTCAGAAGGTCAGAAAAGAAAAGAAGCAGTTCTTACTGAGTTCACTCGATCATCAAAGGTAATGTGGAAGAAGGAGTTCTTACTGAGTTCACTCAATCATCAAAGGTAATGTGGAAGAAGCAATTCTTACTGAGTTCACTCAGTCATCAAAGGTAATTCAAAAGAAGCAGTTCTTATCGAGCTCACTCGATCATCAAAGGTAATTTGGAAGAAGCAGTTCTTACTGTGGGATTTAGTTCTTACTGAGTAAACTTGGCAACCAGAGGATTTTAAGGATATTGCATTGTTAACTAAGTCAAGAAAGTTAACTCAGGAAATTTTTGGAAGTAGTATTTACTGAGCAGGGTTGGCCAGTAAAGGATTTCATTGTTTTATGAAATATCATTTATTTGTTCAGAGTAATATCTATAGCCAACTGATATATGGTTTATTGGTAAATATAACATGTGAATGAGCCGACCTGATAATCTGAATGGTATAAGTAAGAGGTCAAGTTGTGAATTCTAGGTGTGTGGAAGATGCAAGTGTGGGATTAATGAGATATGAAGACTGATTATTGTGGAAGTGAATTTGAAGGATGATCAGAGATCATTGAGGAGCAGTAGAGTTATATTTGATCAAGGAGGATCTGATGATGCTAAACAGAGACCTGTAGCCAACAAATTCAATTGCATCTTGTTCAGGTCAATTCATTGTTGCTTTCTAACCATTGTAACAGTGATTTCAAATCTCTTAATAGAGTTAGTTTAATAGCCATTTTGTAAATCCTCTAACAAGGTGATAGTTTAGTTGAATTGTTCTAACGACCTCTAGCAAGGCCACTCCTAACAAGGTGATTAAATCCTCTAACAGGGTCACACCTAACAGTGTGTATTGTAACCTTTAACAGGGTTGGCTCCTAATAGGGCTCACTTCAAAAGAGTGAAAAATTGGTGACTAGTTACTTGGTGGTTTTTCCCATATTGGGTTTCCACATTAAATCTGGTGTTTCTTGTGTTCACTTTATTTTTAGTTACATGCATGAATGCTTGAAAAGAAAGTAATAGTTTAATTTACCAAGTTACAACATTTGTTTACCGAGTATAAGCAGTAACTAGATCTTTAAGACATCTAAGGGATTTGTGGATTAATTTTTGTTAGTAACTGATTCACCCCCCTCTCAGTTACTCTATCTTTAATCCCAACAAGGGTAACCCTTCATAAATATTTAGGAAGGAATTAACCAAATTCTCATAATCCTTAGCCAGATTTGGATGGCCAAATATATGCCAAAAAATAGCTCTGTAGCATTTATAGGTATACCTACATCATAGGTTGTAATAGTCAAAAGGCTGTAAGTTCCATTGAACATATTCTAATCTAGTTTCTTCAACATATCCATACTGAGTAGAGCATCTAACTGCTACACTCAATCAACATCATCTAGAACAATTAGGAAACTAAATGAGCCGATTTGTCTTAGGTAACACTCAATATGACTCGTTCCTTCTTCTATGCAATGAAAGTTGAGATTATCTTGGTCATAGAGATCTTTGACAAGTTTCATTTGTAAAGAAAGAAAAGTCTTGTTGGCATAGGCTTCCCTCACATAATAAATAAAATAGGGTTTAGTATATTTTGACTACCTTTTATTGAACAACTCTTTGGCTAGAGTTGTTTTGCCCAGTCTCTACATTCCAAAAATGTCGACAATCTGAACCTTCTCTTTGCCAAATCTATTCATTTGATAATTCCTTTCAAAATCTACCACAAGCTTATCAAGACACTACATTTCAAAACCTTTCACAAGCTTGTGAAGTCCCACAGGGTATTTTGCAACATATAGGATGTTGTTCTTTGAACTTCTTTTTGGACAGTTGACACTATATTCTGGCAGTCGCTACTACTTAACACAAGAAAAGGGGGATCTTAATAACAATTAAATATGGATGCATAAAATTAAGAAATTTCATGAAATAAAATTTAAAAGAATATACAAGGACCAAGGTTAATTGAAACACAAAGATCTTACTCGAAGTTGTGGCCGATTTCATGTCCGGTTATAAATGAAATAGGTTGTAGGGCTTCCTTCCACTTATAAAACTTTTCCATATACCTCTTATTCTCTTCATGTTTCATAAATGCTTCACCATACATGCCACTATCTATGTAGCAAAGATCAGAAGGCTTCACTTCGTAAAATAATGGATAATCTTAGCTCCACTCTGCAGCATCAAAATGAGCTCTACCAAACACCATGGGTGCTCTGCATATGCTTTGGAAAAGATAGTGATATGAGCCAATGCAAAAAGTGTTAACTGTGGTAAATTAATTATCTTAGGCACTATTGACACAAACTAGAAGACACTAAAAAGAAGGAAAAACATGTGCAGCTGTCTAGCCACCTTTGCCAACCATACTCATTAATATTGTATCTACTCTTTGAACTATGTACAATATTATGTATAAAAATGATAGTTTTGATTAGAAATAGATTAGACTGGGTTTGTAATCAACAAAGCCCATTTTGGTTTTCTCATTTCAATTGATTTTTTCACTTCTTGTTTTGTTTTTCAATGTGCTACTAGAGCTTATGGTAAATGATCCCAAAGTTTGGAGAGAGCCATGAGTGAAAGAGTGTGATTGAAAAGTATGGAGTGAAAGATTGTGATTGAGATGTATGGACGAGTGCTCATCTTATGAAGGAGATTATCGTTGTGAGAATTTTGCTCCCATTACAAAGCTAGATTGAAGATTCATGAATGCCAGTCTATTGAGTGAGTAGAGAGAGCAAGGAAGTCTGTTAGGAAGCTACAACCAAAGGAGCTTCAAAGAAAATTCCTAAAAGTGATTGTTGTCAAGTGTGACAGTGTTTGATCAAGCCATTGTGAAAGATGATTAACATTGCATTTGAATGGAAGATGGTTGGTGGTATATTTGGCTAAAGAATGTGATTTATGATGTAGCCAGTTAATGAGGAAACTAATTGTGGCAAAGGATAAATTGTGTTAAAGAAAGATACTGCTAGAATGAAGACAAAATTGAAAGTATGATATTGTTGGTAATGTGTCAAATTAGAGTGGATAGTTGAAGATAAAGAAACATTATTGATTTGAAGCAACTAAAGAGTGTTGGATTACTATTAATATTGGAATGTGAAGTTGGCAGTCATCAATTAGAGGTATGTGGTGATTTTTGTGCCAACGGGAGTGCTAGAGAGTGCTTACACACTTCTGATGAGAGACGAGCGTAGGAGTTGTTTCATGGAAAGGGGAAACTTCTAAGTATTTTATTATGTTCTTGTGTTTGAAGTATATAGAATAATGTTAGATAATAGTTATTGAAGTTAGTTGTACTTGTATTAAGTGAAAATACTTTAGATTGGTGATGAGTTGGTTGTCATGGTGTCAAGGCCTATGTGACATGTGTGTTGATTTGGGGCTAATGTGTTGGAATCTGGAGTGAGAAAAATTTAGTTAATTGTGAAGGCTCTATCCATATCAAAACTATTCATGAAGTAGAAGGCTATTGGATTGATATTCCCCAAAGAAGTGATAAGAGTGAATGTTTGTTAATGGGCTATGTGAATGTATGGGTGCATTATTTGTTGTGCCCAACACCCCAAAGGCTTTTTGTTTGACATTTTGGTGAACTATGTAGCTGGAAAGGATTCCTATAGAATTGACAAGTAGAATGCCTAGGTGCCCATGTATCTCAGTAAGTGGATTTCTTTTTATATAGACTCAATAATCATTTTACATGTAGGTATAGAAGGAGTAAAGTCAATACTAATGATAGTTTCCTCGCATTGAATGATATGTTTTTGGTTTGTGGTAATTGAAAACTAATTAAGTTCAAAGTTTATGGTGATTTTGAGAACATTTGTGAGTGAGGTTTGTGGTGAGCTAAAACCACTTAAGTGTGAAGTTTGTGTTGATTTTGAAACTACTTGTGTGATGTTTGTGAAGTTGTTGATCAGTTTGAAACTACTTCAAAATTGCATCGGTTAGTGGTAAACTGTGAAAACACAAAAGTGACTGTGATATAGGGGAAACAATGTGAATGGTGATACTTGATAACTGATTGTAAATGGGTACATAACAAGACATAGACTAGGATCCATCGATTCTAGATTATGGAGGGATCTTTAAACAAAATCTGATAATTGATTTATGGGGGATGTTAACTGTGATAAATTAATTATCCCAACTACTGTTGGCATAGACGAGAAGACTCTACAAAGCAATGAAAAACATGGCAGCCACCTAGTCATCTTTGCCAACCATACTCATAAAATCGTACCTACTCTTTGAACTAGAGTATTATGTAGATTTATGATGAGTTTGATTATAAATAGAATAAATTGGATTTGTAATCAGCAGACCCCATTTTAGATTTCTCATTTCGACTGATTTCTCCAGTGCTTGTTTTATTTTTTAATAGAAAGGATTGTGCCCTTAATCGTTGAAGGGAAATGAGTCACCTAGTCTTTTCTCTTCCGCATCAAGAAAAACATGTATTCCTAACTCCGACAGAGTATTGTAAAGGTCAAGAGCCAGAGTTTCTTTGACATCAGGGCCCTGTGGTTGGTGAAAACATCAAACAATCTTTATGACTCATCTACTTTTCTCCATTTTCGTGGAGGTTCCATCGTGTTCTTCGTATCATGGGTGAGATAAGGATGAGGATGCCATTGGATAATGCTGAACAAGTGTAAGAAAAACGGATTTGTTGGCGCAGGCCGAGATTGGGTCGAGTAAACATAAATACAGAGGCTTTTTAAAAGTAGGTAATGTAGATCGAACGTGTTAAAATAGGCCGGCAGCGACAACGACCATACAAATAAATGGTATTTCGGTTTAAATAATCGATGTAATTATCCTGCCGCCCACATCAAAAAGTTGATCAATTTCTTTAGCTGGTGATGCGTCCGTTGCAGCTGGGCTTGAAATCCCGTCCTCACCTTCCTCGCAAGTACAGGCATTAGTTATTTTAAATTCTGTTGCTTTTCTTCGGGATTAACACAAAGGATCAAAATAAAAAGCAATTTCTCATATGGAGCAGAGCATAGGTACAATGAGGGATTCCATATCGATTTCGAGATTTTGGGTGTCATCTCCACATCAGAGATAAATAAAGAAAACCTCATTACCCTCACCAGGAATACTGTAGATATCTTGATAATGTGCTAATATCTAAAACGAGTATGTGAAAGCGTATGTTCCCATTGTGTCTCAAACACGTATATTTTCCCATTAATACATATAATTATAATCTACTTTGGTTTTGACGATTTATCCAACAATAAAGATACTTAACGTAATTGCATCGCTGGAACAGAATGTAGCCAAATGGTTAAAAATAGCTCTTCAAAACGCCGTCAACTTTGTCTCATTTTTCCAGTTATATAAATCCAAATAGTTTCTGGATTTATATAAAAATAGACACGAGTCACACGCAGAATATACTTTCATTTGACAGATTTAGGGGCATTCCGAGCATTGAACTCGGGACCTCTCCCTAAGCGAGAATCATACCACCAGACCAAATGCCCTGGCTTATGCCTTTTGTGATTTATAAGGCTACAGAATCTGTCTAGAATGACGGATCTACCAAAACTAAACTATAATTTATGTGATATGATGGTTTTTCAAAAAAGTTGTAATTTTTGTTTTGGAAGTTTTTATATTTAATAGGGATGGTCATTGGAGACCTTTCTAATGGCTATTTCCATGTACACCGTCCCAACAAGAATACCACTCAGAAGACTAGCGACAATGCAAACTACAGATCCTAAAATGGAGGAAAGCCATACCGAATTCAATTAATACTATTAGCACTACAAAGTATCACTCTACCAGTTAAGTGGAGATCACTATGGGTCAGGAATAATGGAAGGTATTCGTTAAGAATAATAATGCCAATTGCAGTCATTCCACCACCGCAGTATATGCATATACTTTTAACAGTCTTTAAGGATAAAAGCTCAAAAATAATGTTCATACCCAAGGTCTCCTTTTGAACTCTCTGAATACAAATTTTGTACCTTTGAAATCAACATTCTAAGATTTAAACTTTGCCAATATCACTTTTACGTAGGTCGTGCTCGTGATCCGGATATTACAAACTGTGAATGATATCAGATGTTTATAACAACTTGGCGGATGAGAAATAGGAAGCGGTTCCTATTGAGGCCAACATTTCTCATATTAACTAAAACAATTGTCGTCATCTTTGCTACACTACTTGCACTACTACATGGTTCGCTCCGGCAGAACACCATGTATATTTTATTGACCTTGCGTAAGATCTATTTTCTACTATATAATGTCATATTATGTGGAATTAAAAAAAATAAAAACTTTTTAGTTGACTATTCAACCTTCTAAGTAATTAAACTATAAACAAGATTATCAATTAGTTATTCATATTTTTATTCAAAATCAAAGATAAACAATATTTTTTATTAATTAAGCAATTACAATATTAATTCGATGATATTGACCTACACATCATACATCCATGACATAATAGCAAGAACCATATGCTTGGTTGTACAAAGTACCAATATATGCATCAAATGATTAATTACATCAATGATATAATTTTATATATTACATCACTTGAACAGTTTTTAAAACAAGTTGCTTCCAACATGTGGTTGTTTGCAAGTCCTAGTCTCCTCAGCCATCAAACAACATTCATCCAACATCTGAGACAGGCATGTGGCCAAGCACTTTTACCATGCTAAACATGGAGTGTTTAGCTCCCCAAGGTCCTTGACATGAAGAATGTTCGAACCCTAGCACAAGAAGCCTAGCAATTTGGAACAAGAGGATTGGATGGATTCGGTATAGCTGCGAAACGTACTACTTTCCATATATTTCTAATAGCCTAATCACGAAATATAGTAGGGAAAAATAAAAGCAACTAGCATATCTATACACATGCAGTATAAAATAACAATATATCTACTCATATCGGTTGAATGATATAATAACATATCTACACATGTATGTAGTAATATAAGCAGCTTTGGCTCAAACATATCGAGAGCTAAATTTAGCTAATAGTAGAAACAAAACATATCATATCCATTCGAATAGAGCTAGTAGATAGAAAGAAATAAAACATTATGTATCCATTTCTATCTTTCCCAATTAATGCATTTCACCCATCCCATGAAGGCGTAAAAGAAATGCTTAGGACAACGATAATGAAATAACTGTAGTATATCTCAGAGAATGTACTCAACTACATTCAACATAATAGTAATAATTCATGAATGTACTCAACTATATTCATCATAAAAAAATATTTCATGAATATAGAAACCTAGTATTTTAATCAATTTTAATGCACTGTCCCCACATAGGCATAATAAAAATATGTTTGCAAAGAAAAATAATGAATCTCAATACATACATTCAACAATATCTAGCATAGAGTTCATTCTATCTTGAAGTTCCTAGACTAAGAACAAGGAAAACCAAGGAATGCAGTAAGATTCGGAATTTATTATCAATTCCTAAACATACTAACATTCCATAACCATTGTGTACCCATATGCATCATACATGTTGTTTCCAATGAGCATTTGGATACAAAATAGATGAACACACAAGTTATAAATCTCAAAATATACTATAGCTAGTACATCCACATAACTAAACACATAGCAATGGCTTTTGAAACTATTGTCACAACCACGTACTTGTAAAGGATTGATTTCCAAAACTTGTAAATGAAGTTGACCAAAACTTTGAACTTACTATAGAGTATTTTGTGTTTGCTAAGATATTTTTGAATATGTTGTGCTCTTTCACATGCCACAAAGAAAATGTTTTCTAAATCTTAAAGGAAGAACAAGATATCAATTATTGGTAAATAGTTGTCTTTTCAAAGTTGAGATAAAATTATATACAATATTTTGATTGCACATTTTTAACTATATATTGTAATAAATCTTATCTAGTTCATTTTTTCACACCTAATAGGTTTTCATGACACTTGGCATCTCATGAAAACTATATCAGGTAATTTTTAAATTAAATTAAAGACCTTTTGAATTGCATGTTTCTTTTGTTTTATAAAAAAAAAGGTAGGATAATGGTCCCGAACCCAAGTAACAACATTTCCATACACCCTTTACTACTCTAGGCCATTATAACCAAGCAACAGAAAGGAAAACTCAAAGTTCAAACAACTTGACTACTACAAGAACAAAAATTAATCAAAAATCATCTAGTCTAAAGAGCAATGAAAATATCCATTCTAACTATACTAAAACCATTACTTAAACTATAGTAACTAGGAAATTTCAAAAAAGAATTCTTGCACCAAGAGAGTTGGGGATAAACCGCATACTTATAAGTATTAAGATCTTGTCTTGAAATCACATGCTTCTTTGTTGAATTTTTTGTTCTTAAATTTGGTTTTAAATGGTATAGGTTATACAAATAATTTGAATCAATAATATCATATCTTTTTTCCCTCCTATATATTCCATTACATGCAATCATGTACCAAATGTGTGGGTAGAAAATAATGCATGATTCATATTACCTACCTTTCAGATGTACACAATTACAGATGGCAAGATAACACACTAATAGATTTGAGAAATAATTTTAAAAATAGATGGAAGATCCAATAAATAACAAATGTGTGGAAATAATTGAGCAATTTTCTTAGATACTTAAAAATTGTGGGTCACAAATAAACACGAGAAACTCAACATTTGGTGGAAACATCCAATTCAAAGTGCAAGCAAATTTAATTATTCCAAAATTTTAAGGAGAATAATGATACAGATGTTGTTAATGATTTGTAATCCAAGATGAAGATCTATTTTTCTACTAATAGTTTCTTAGATGCAAAACATTCATGTTTTCCCTTCCCAAAAATGAGAATTGTGTTAAACTAGCATGCGAAGTTAAGCTGACATCTACAAAAACACAAGTTGAATAAGAATTTAATAAATTATTTAATGGTCAACCTACATGAGAAGAATTCAAGGAGACTACAAAAGAGGAATATGTCACTAAAGACATCTATGAGCAAAAATGTATGCAATTGGAATTTCTTTTGTAGAAGAAAGTCAACTTAGTTTTGGAGTATACCAGAACATTTAATGCAATCTCAACAAAACTTCACATCAAAGACTCAAAGAAACATAATTTTGTAGATATTGTAGCGTATTTCAAACCTAGAAGGAGTCCATTGATATATAAATAGTCTACAATGATGTCTTGTTTGCTTCAAAATTTGATGAAATTTTCAATACTACAATGGAAGGAATGATACATTTATAAGAAAAAGATTGAAAAGTGAAAATAGTAAATGATTAGGGAAATAATTTTTCAAATATTATTTTCTAGTTGACAATTAGGTTCCTCTCACAAGGAGTACAATGTAGGCCCATATTATTGTCACCGTATCTAGACTAGAAAACATATGGATGGTATCAATGACCATAAATTGACCTTTGCATTTTTTCCTTTTGCACTTCACTATTAGCATCATTAATCTTCATTTCCCATTTAATTTTTATATATTTTAGCACTTTGATAAAGTACATTAACTTTTTTGCAACATGTATCACACATCAACATCTTGACGAGCTTAGAAAACTTGGTAACCTTATGCATGAATTAGTCATAATAACAAATTCTCCCTTTCCAAGAATGTTATGCTTAGTGTTTAACTTTGATTTTTTTTTAAAGTTGCAATGAATATCCAATGCACTATATAGAATCTTCCTCTTTCGATAAGTTTACCTTGTTGCTAAAACTTTGATTCATCTCAACTTTAAACTAATTATGTTAACTTTGTTAGATTTTTGAACAACTTCACTTAGTAAAATGACCTATATAGTTGTTTATCCATGTTGGAATCAATACATATAACTTCATCAACTACATTTAGATTTTTGATAAAATTTGCCAGGTTTCCAAAATTGATGATAAATTAGTTGCAATTGTTTACTCTTTTAAAAAGGCCATATGTCAATGCTTAAATAAATTTTGGCAAGTTCAATACATATTTAGTAATTTTATAACTATATTAACCTCTTTAAATGTTCATAAAGTAGGAAATGTTGTCTATAGTGTTAATGAGTTGATCATATTAGTAACTTATTTTCACAACTTTTCATTAAGTCAATGATTAAACTTTTTTCTACAACTTTATACTACAGAACAAACTTTCTACAAAGTAATAGTTCAAACACATCTAGGATTTTAGTATTTTCCATAATTCTCTGGCAGTAATTAAGAGCATCTAAAGGGATTTTTACAATTTACAGCTAAAATGAAAATATCTTGCAATAGAAACATAGTTAATGTTTCAACCACTCATCCTTGCCAAGATCATATAACATTTTTTAAAATATAATTTTAGGGCTTACAATAGGCAACATAAAAATTCAACAAGATCAATCTTTCATTCATAATTTTGTAAATAGTATTTGATAATACTGATATGATCTCCATAGAGACATAGTGATCCAAATTATATGTGAGATAATATCTTTTTTCATATTTTTAAATAATTTTTCTATATCTTTTTGTTTGGGCTTTTCGGAGGTCTTTTACTAATATTTGAAGCTGAAACTATAATTGGTCCCTAAAACTAGATAGCTGAAGGCTTGTTGTTTTAGGAACTAAACTAGAATTTTAGTTCTTCTTTCCAATAGTTTAAGCGGTTTCAAATTTTGAGTTACGGGTCAAAAGTTATGACCCTAACAAGTTGGGTAATTAAACACCTAGTTTTGAATAAGTTTAGTTTAATTTGTTGTTTTTATTTTTTAGCCACATAAAAATTTCAAATTCATGTTTGGTGGTTATTGATATTCCATCATTGTATATATTCCTTCAATCTCAATCAATAAGATGACTTTTGGTTTGCATACAACTCTTTCGAGTCTTGCAAGATTTTCCAGAATTTGAACATTGGTATTGTAGGTAATCATTTCACAAGATATCGTGTTTGCAACCCACTTCATCAATTCAGATCACATAGGTGTGATAAGTCATATCTATTGTAAAGATTAACTTTATGTTAACTCATTTTTATGGATCTAGGTTTTCCTTAGTAAGTTTTGTATATGTAAATATCAATTGTCCAGTGATATATAGTTAATGTACGATTTTATATTGCCTTGATTTAGATAGGACATTCTATTTATTTCAAATAAAGAAAACTTATTTTTTATTTAATGTTCATAAACATTATCAAATAAAATTTGAAATGAAATTCTAATAATGAATAATAAATTGATTATAAACAAAACAAAAAAATAATTATGAATTAATGAGATCATAAATAACAAGTCTCATTGTTAATATAAATACTCAATAATAAAATTACAATAAAATTTTAATTTTGATAATAAGAACAATAGAATAATTTATCTATCACATCTTACTTATACCAATTTAGTTCTTTATCATAAAACATATTTAAATTTTGTATACAGATATTTATTATAATATTTTAATTTTTTTAAATAGTTCAAGTGCCTATAAAATTGTTTACGAAACCAATATAACTATGATAAGTAGGAGATCATTTCCACAGCTAGTAGAATTGTCATATGAATATCAGGATTTAACTGTGTGATTTTGAGTCAAACTCGATGACCCATATTTCATGAGTAGTGATTCAACATGAATCCATCTCTCGCGAGAATAAATGGAACACTTAGCACTCATTGGATCTAGGTGATGCTCATAGGGGTGAAGCACCGAGACTTCCTGGGAGGTCACCCATCCCAGTACTACTCCAGCCTGAGCGCGCTTAACTACGGAGTTTCCTCCATAGTTAAACCCAAAGCTTGAAACCTTCACCAAGTGTTGTGCCTTATGAACCATTCATTAGAAACCCTCTTAAGCTCACCGATTGATAAGTAGGAGATAATTTCCACAGATAGTCAAATTCTGATATGAATATCAAGATTTAACTATGTGTTTCTGAGTCAAACTCGATGACCCATATTTCATGAGTAATGATTCAACATGAATCCATCTCTCACGAGAATAAATGGAACACTTAGCACTCATTGGATCTAGGTCATGCTCACAGGGGTGAAAAACCAGGACTTCCCAAGAGGTCACCCATCCTAGTACTACTCCAGCCTGAGCGCGCTTAACTACGGAGTTTCCTCCATAGTTAAACCCAAAGCTTGCAACCCCATTTGCAAAACCTTCACCAAGTGTTGTGTCTTATGAACCATTCATTAGAAAGCCTCTTAAGCTCATCAATTGATAAGTAGGAGATAATTTCCACAGCTAGTCAAATTGTGATATGAATATCAGGATTTAACTATGTGATTTTGAGTCAAACTCGATGACCCATATTTAACGAGTAGTGATTCAACATGAATATATCTCTCATGAGAATAAATGGAACACTTAGCACTCATTGGATCTAGGTGATGCTCACAGGGGTGAAGCACCGGGACTTCTCACGAGGTCACCCATCCCAGTACTGCTCCAGCCTAAGCGCGCTTAACTACGAAGTTTCCTCCATAGTTAAACCCAAATCTTGCAACCCCATTTGCAAAACCTTCACCAAGTGTTGTGCCTTATGAACCATTCATTAGAAAGCCTCTTAAGCTCATCAATTGATAAGTAGGAGATAATTTCCATAGCTAGTCAAATTGTGATATGAATATCAGGATTTAACTGTGTGATTTTGAGTCAACCTCGATGACCCATATTTCATGAGTAGTGATTCAACATGAATCCATCTCTCACGAGAATAAATGGAACGCTTAGCACTCATTGGATCTAGGTGATGCTCACAGGGGTGAAGTACCAGGACTTCCCGAGAGGTCACCCATCCCAGTACTACTCCAGCCTGAGCGCGCTTAACTACGGAGTTTCCTTCATAGTTAAACCCAAAGCTTGCAACCCCATTTGCAAAACTTTCACCAAGTGTTGTGCCTTATGAACCATTCATTAGAAAGCCTCTTAAGCTCATCAATTGATAAGTAGGAGATAATTTCCACAGCTAGTCAAATTGTGATATGAATATCAGGATTTAACTGTGTGATTTTGAGTCAAACTCGATGACCCATATTTCATGAGTAGTGATTCAACATGAATCCATCTCTCACAAGAATAAATGGAACACTTAGCACTCATTGGATTTAGGTGATGCTCACAGGGGTGAAGCACCGGGACTTCCCAGGAGGTCACCCATCCCAATACTACTCCAGCCTGAGCGTGTTTAACTACGGAGTTTCCTCCATAGTTAAACCCAAAGCTTGCAACCCCATTTGCAAAACCTTCACCAAGTGTTTTGCATTATGAACCATTCATTAGAAAGCCTCTTAAGCTCATCAATTGATAAGTAGGAGATAATTTCCACAGCTAGTCAAATTGTGATATGAATATCAGGATTTAACTGTGTGATTTTGAGTCAAACTCGATGACCCATATTTCATGAGTAGTGATTCAACATGAATCCATCTCTCACGAGAATAAATGGAACACTTAGCACTCATTGGATCTAGGTGATGCTCACAGGGGTGAAGCACCGAGACTTCCCGGGAGGTCACCCATCCCAGTACTACTCCAGCCTGAGCGCACTTAACTACAAAGTTTCCTCCATAGTTAAACCCAAAGCTTGCAACCCCATTTGCAAAACCTTCACCAAGTGCTATGCCTTATGAACCATTCATTAGAAAGCTTCTTAAGCTCATCAATTGATAAGTAGGAGATAATTTCCACAGCTAGTCAAATTGTGATATGAATATCAGGATTTAACTGTGTGATTTTGAGTCAAACTCAATGACCCATATTTCATGAGTAGTGATTCAACATGAATCCATCTCTCACGAGAATAAATGGAACACTTAGCACTCATTGGATCTAGGTGATGCTCACATGGGTGAAGCACCAGGACTTCCCGGGAGGTCACCCATCCCAGTACTACTCAAGCCTGAGCGCGCTTAACTACGGAGTTTCCTTCATAGTTAAACCCAAAGCTTGCAACCCCATTTGCAAAACCTTCACAAAGTGTTGTGCCTTATGAACCATTCATTAGAAAGCATCTTAAGCCCATCAATTGATAAGTAGGAGATAATTTCCACAGCTAGTCAAATTGTGATATGAATATCAGGATTTAACTGTGTGATTTTGAGTCAAACTCGATGACCCATATTTCATGAGTAGTGATTCAACATGAATCCATCTCTCATGAGAATAAATGGAACACTTAGCACTCATTGGATTTAGGTGATGCTCACAGGGGTGAAGCACCGGGACTTCCCAGGAGGTCACCCATCCCAATACTACTCTAGCCTGAGCGCGCTTAACTACGGAGTTTCCTCCATAGTTAAACCCAAAGCTTGCAACCCCATTTGCAAAACCTTCACCAAGTGTTGTGCCTTACGAACCATTCATTAGAAAGCCTCTTAAGCTCATCAATTGATAAGTAGGAGATAATTTCCACCGCTAGTCAAATTGTGATATGAATATCAGGATTTAACTGTGTGATTTTGAGTCAAACTCGATGACCCATATTTCATGAGTAGTGATTCAACATGAATCCATCTCTCACGAGAATAAATGGAACACTTAGCACTCATTGGATCTAGGTGATGCTCACAGGGGTGAAGCACCAGGACTTCCCAGGAGGTCACCCATCCTAGTACTACTCCAGCCTGAGCGCACTTAACTACGAAGTTTCCTCCATAGTTAAACCCAAAGCTTGCAACCCCATTTACAAAACCTTCACCAAGTGTTGTGCCTTATGAACCATTCATTAGAAAGCTTCTTAAGCTCATCAATTGATAAGTAGGAGATAATTTCCACAGCTAGTCAAATTGTGATATGAATATCAGGATTTAACTGTGTGATTTTGAGTCAAACTCGATGACCCATATTTCATGAGTAGTGATTCAACATGAATCCATCTCTCACGAGAATAAATGGAACACTTAGCACTCATTGGATCTAGGTGATGCTCACAGGGGTGAAGCACCGGGACTTCCTGGGAGGTCACCCATCCCAGTACTACTCCAGCTTGAGCGCGCTTAACTATGGAGTTTCCTCCATAGTTAAACCCAAAGCTTGCAACCCCATTTGCAAAACCTTCACCAAGTGTTGTGCCTTCTGAACGATTCATTAGAAAGCCTCTTAAGCTCATCAATTGATAAGTAGGAGATAATTTGCACAGCTAGTCAAATTGTGATATGAATATCAGGATTTAACTGTGTGATTTTGAGTCAAACTTGATGACCCATATTTCATTAGTAGTGATTCAACATGAATCCATCTCTCACGAGAATAAATGGAACACTTAGCACTCATTGGATCTAGGTCATGCTCACAAGGGTGAAGCACCGAGACTTCTCGGGAGGTCACCCATCCCAGTACTACTCCAGCCTGAGCGCGCTTAACTACGAAGTTTCCTCCATAGTTTAAACCCAAAGCTTGCAACCCCATTTGTAAAACCTTCACCAAGTGTTGTGCCTTATGAACTATTCATTAGAATGCCTCTTAAGCTCATCAATTGATAAGTAGGAGATAATTTCCACAGCTAGTCAAATTGTGATATGAATATCAGGATTTAACTGTGTGATTTTGAGTCAAACTCGATGACCCATATTTCATGAGTAGTGATTCAACATGAATCCATCTCTCACGAGAATAAATGGAACACTTAGCACTCATTGGATCTAGGTGATGCTCACAGGGGTGAAGCACTGGGACTTTCCGGGAGGTCACCCATCCCAGTACTACTCCAGCCTGAGCGCGCTTAACTACGGAGTTTCCTCCATAGTTAAACCCAAACTTGCAACCCCATTTGCAAAACCTTCACCAAGTGTTGTGCCTTATGAACCATTCATTAGAAAGCCTCTTAAGCTCATCAATTGATAAATATGGGTCATCGAGTTTGACTCAAAATCACACAGTTAAATCCTGATATTCATATCACAATATAACTATGAATTAAGGAATATCACTTAGCTGTCCTATCCCTTCTTTGTAAAAGTGACATAATTCTCCACAAAGTTACTATGATTTCCATTTACTTCTCGTATAGCCTATCAATAATTGTGTGTAATACATTTTTCCATTCGAAATCTTCTTCTACGGTCACTGTCCACCCGTTCCTAAATCTCATTTCAGGACCCTTCAGAATCTCTCTAATTCGTTCCTTACGTTTTGAACACATCATACCGTGGTAAGGAATTGCAATAGTAACTATGCGGGTCCCTTGTGGGACACTATTTCTTTCTGGCTGACAACAATCATTCTGAAGAACCGGATCAAGTGGAAGGGGAGTTTGTCAAAATCCTCAAAAGGCTCGGGATGGAGAGGACGGGATTTTCTTTCAAAATCGTCGAGGCTCCAGATCGAATGGATGGGGATCGCTACCTAAATACTTACTTATCATCCAATACAGTATAAGGAAATCTTTCATGAAACTCACTTGCTCATCCGGCAATGAACAGGGGTTGTTTTTGAAATTCAGAACTAGAGATGGAGTCACTGTTTACAGAATGATCCAAATGCGTTTTTGAATTCAAACCCCTCAACGGCTTAGACAGGCGGGAATCTCTGGTGGCTTTTCTGCGGGAGTTAACTTTCACATTGTGGTTTAATGGATGCAGATCACTGCCAGAATTCTCATCCTGAAACGGATCCCTGCTGAAATGGGGACCTGGAGACGGATCGAATTCCGGGTCGAAATGACCAAAATTTCCATCCATATGCTGATCCGTAAGGAAATCCTCGATGGAAATGATGATCATGGTTGAGCTGGATGCAGGACTTTCACTGATGGAGTTGATTTTCTCAATAAGTACATCGATGTCAGAAAAGAAACAAGGATTTAAAGGTGACAGATCTCCACCGGCTGCTCTTCCAGCCACCAGAAGAAATTCTGACGGCAGCCTCTGCAATTACAAAAAGAAAAACCCGATTTTCATTTAGCAATGACGTATAGGAGCAATGTAAGAAAATCGAGGCAAAATAAATTTCGATGTTAACATTATAAAATTAAATTTCCTCTCATTTCGAAGCACAAAATAGTGTTTAGAGTCTTAGACGAGTACTTTCAACATAGAAATGCAATCCCATATTCTTGAATTGCTGCAGTATGATAATTGCATAGTTCCCAATCCATGAAGCTCATCAATGCCTTGTTTGGCGAACGGCTTGCCTAATCTGAGTCTTCCATGCTGGCATTCACTACAACTGGATCTCATTGTTTTGAGTTCTCTGCACCCTTCTATTCCGAGTTCCACAAGGATTTTTGGCAATGTTATGTTCCGCAACTTCTCACATCTAATAATTATGATATTATCAAGGCGAGTTTGGGATGCAAAACATGATAGTTCTTCAATTGCAGAAAAATCAGATATGGATACTTGTTTCAGATTTGGACGATCGAATGACTGGAAACAAGTGAGCTTCCCACATTCATGAATGCCAATCTCCTCAAGGCATGTTAAGCCCATGCTAACCGTTACTCTTTCCAAATTTTGACATTGGGACAGGAAAAGATTTTTGAGCTTGCCACATCCATCAATTGTTATAGTCTTTAGGCTTCTTATACCTTGAAAAGACGGCAACACTTCAAGCTCTCTACAGTCACGAATGTTGATGCTCGCAAGCTTGCCAAGATGTTGAATTCCATGAAGCTCATCAATGCCTTGTTTGGCGAACGGCTTGCCTAATCTGAGTCTTCCAGGCTTCTGGCATTCACTACAACTGGATCTCACTGTTTTGAGTTCTCTGCACCCTTCTATTCCGAGTTCCACAAGGATTTTTGGCAAATATTATGTTCCACAACTTCTCACATGTAACAATTCTGATATTATCAAGGCGAGTTTGGCATGCAAAACATGGCAGTTCTTCAATTGCAGAACAATCAGATATGGATACTTTGTTTCAGATTTGGACAATCGAATGACTGGAAACAAGTGAGCTTCCCACATTCATGAATGCCAATCTCCTCAAGGCATGTTAAACCCATGCTAGCCGTTACTCTTTCCAAATTTTGACATTGGGACAGGAAAAGATTTTTGAGCTTGCCACATCCATCAATTGTTATAGTCTTTAGGTTTCTTATACTTTGAAAAGACGGAAACACTTCAAGCTCTCTACAGTCACGAATGTTGATGCTTTCAAGCTTGATCCTTTAGAAAATGAAGTATTTTTATTTTTTGAAAAAAAATTCTGATGACATCATCATTTATTAATTAATTAATTAATTAATTAATTAATTGATTTTTATGTCATTAAATTCTTTTATCTTAATTAAAAATATTTAATTAAGGAATCCTTCCCAAAAATGTTTAAATCTTATTTAAACATTATTTTCTTATTTATTAATTATTTAATTAATAAATTGACCAAAAATTCTTTAAAAAAATAAAAAAAATTATTTTTTGCTCAAAACTTGGCCAATTTTCTTAAGACCAATAACCTCTTCCAAAATCTTCTAATCCTTCTTTAATTTTAATTAAAAGATAATCCCATCATTTCCTACCTCTAATCCCAACTCAAAATATTTAATTAAGATTAAATATTAATTCTCATGTTTATTAAAAAAGTTATAATAAATATCTCCTCAACCCAAATCCTTGAAATAAATAAAATTTTATTTATTTCCTAAAAATCTAATTTATCCTCATCCTAAGAAGTTCTAGACTCTTCTAGAAAGTCATCATCCTCATCCTAAGAAATTCTAGACTATTCTAGAAAGTCTTTATCCTCATCCAAAGTCTAGACTCTTCTAGAAGATGTCTTTAAACCTAATCCTAATCCCCTCCTAACCTTGTCACATTCCCTAAGCATGGGTTAAAACTTACTAACCCAAGCCAAAGTTAACAATATCTCCTCCTTCACCCACCCTCATTAAATGCCAACCACTTGCATATCCCTAAGCTAATCTTAAACCATCCTAATCCATCCTCTAATCATTTGCACAAGCTTAAGCAAGCTTATAACCCTCCTAATCAAGCCCAAGTCGAAATTGCTCTCATCTCCCTCAAAATATCTCAACCATAAAACTTTATGAAGCCCACTAGGCCATAAATGACTCTTGCAAGCCCTTTTATTGCTCTTACAAGTCATTATGAGGGTCTTTACGAAGATTTTATCCCTTGAGCCTCCTTTGTTGACTCATCCTTCCCCTTTCCTCCATCCTCTCACCATGTGACATCTGTCACTCCTTGATTGGCTATAAGGAAGCACAATCCATGTGCTCTCCTCTCATGCAATCTGAGCCCTCCATAAGCTTTTTCCCACCCTTGCATCATAGCCCTCAATCCCTCAAGCCTCTTGCCTATAAATTGGATCCTTCCCCTTTGAAAAATAACACAATCCATGAAGTAAAGTCATAATGTCATTTTGAGAAGCCATTTTACATCAAAATCATACACTCACACCCAAATTCCAACTCCATTTGAAGCACTTTTTGAAGCATAAAGCTTGAGCATACATCCTATCTATTTAGACAAAGCTACTCACACAAGAGAGCTTCTCATTGTGAGAGCCCATTAATGGCTCATATTCTCAATTGAGAGCTCATCTTAGTCTATCTTGAAGTTTATGAATTTTGTTTAGTTTGTAGAAGCTTTATTTAAATTTGGTTTCTATTAGCATACTAACATTGCTCATATACATTTTGGCACGCCCGGTGGGACCCCGCATGGGTCATCTTCATTAGCTTTTTTAGTCAAGTTTTGTATGTCATTTGCTAATTTTGGCTAATTTTGCTTATTTTTGTGATTGGTAGGATTGTATAAATTGGTTTTGTAGGCCCACATGAGCATGAAGAAGACAAAAAAACTCATAGTCTATCTCATAGTGTTTGCAGATTTTTCAAGCTTATAGGTGGACAAAGCACTTGGAATTCTTCTTCCTCTTCTTGCCTATATTCTTCTTATTCCATCTACTTCTTCTTCTTCCTTTTGTGGGAGATCTTGGCCATTTTTTTTTAAGGAAGCAAAATCATACACACTTCTTTTTAGTGCTTAAAATGAACCCCCAAATCATACTTAAATCCATTAAAAAATTAAAACTTTGCAAAAAAAAAAAAATCTTTTAACAAGTGAAACTAAACCAATCTAATCATTTGCTTCCTTACAACATCAAGGTTTTAGATGCATTCATGCAAAGTTAGGAACACTTCATTTTTGTGAATTTAAAAAGAACTTCAAGTTTCGATTTCAAAAGGTTCAAAATCAACACAAAGTGCACACTAAAATCTAAATCAAACGCAAAGCATCAATCAAGGATAAAATGAACCTCATTTGCAAATATTTTAAAGTTCTTTTAAAAATCTCATGAAAACTAAGAGTCCTAAATGGTTGCCAAAAATTGTCCTAAAAAATTTTGTTATTTGTTCCAAACAAATGTCTTGTTGCAAAATCTTGAATGTTTCTTAGGTTTTTCATGCATCAAAACAATTTAGGAATATCATTTTTGGGCTTAAAACATGCAAACTAGAACACAAAATCTTGAATGAAAAGCAAAGTCCAAAGAGTCATTTTAATTTTTGAGTCCAAAAACAATCTTGAATGATCTAATGAGATAACCCGACAAGATTATTGCTTCTTAAACACCAAAAATAACTCTTTATTCTTCAGCTCTGATACCACTGAGATGACCCTAGCTATAAAGGTCACTAAAAAAAAACCTCTAAAACTGAAGTGTGTAATTACGTCGAACACTTGGCATACTACTGCTGGAGATCAATATGAACTTAAGATATGGTTTTGTAACAACAAGCTGATGTAAAAGATACCAAACATGTACTGAACTAAGACAATATATCAAACAATCGGCAATCAATTAGGAACAAGCTGAACCATCCCAAACTTTGCAAAACTAAGTACTAATTTAATAGTTTATCTCCTTCCAACCACTCATTACATTAGATATTACCTTCAGCCAATACATGAAATCTGTAAGTTCGAATTGCCTCAGCAAGAAAGATACAAGCTAGATTCGGCACTGTTAAAATCTTTCCTACAACATTTAATTCAAACTGAAAACTATCCTCTTTAAATCCAATTGATTAGCAATGACAAAACCTGGGAATGCTAAAGCCAAAAATGATAGTGAATGTCCAAACTGAAGTTCGAACTGCTTGTGAAGAATGCTGGAGTTGATAGCCAAATGTCCCTTCCAACCGAGCGATGCAGTCCTGTAACTGGCAGTGCCAGACCTGCCAAAAAGTGCTGCCACCAAACTGGGCTGTACAGACCAGAGACCAAACCTTCTAGGACACACTTTTTCCCTGCTATAAAACTGACGAAAATGCCCAGAAATGCTGACGCCTAGCCACTAGGATCTTTGCGATTCCTTAAAGAATTTTTATAATTTTTTGAAACTGCCGAAATGACTGGATGTACAGTCGCAGGTGTAGGAGGATAAATCTGGTACAGTATTCTTGGACAAAATCGGACCCTTTCTTGCAAAATAGGATTCCTCTCCTTGCCAAATGGCACTCTAGGCTGAGAATGAATAACTAGAAAACCCTCCAAATTAATCCAACTGTAAGGGATGGCGCTATGATTCTTATGAATAAAAAAAAAAACGGTGAGGTAATTGGTATTGTTTAAAGTGCCTTCACTACCCGGATGCTCCTCTTAACTCGTCGTACGAATCGGTGCGATTTAAATACTTTCAGATTTCCAAAACAGCGCCCCCAACCTCTTGAAATAATCGAATTTGCAGAAGTATGTCCCTAGAATGAATGCTTCAAAATTGCTACATGGAACACCCTTGCGATATTCTCTTATTACCAAAAAATGACGGAATAGAGGAGTCGCCTAAACCAGATGGCCCGAAACTTGCTTGCTGGAGATGTATCGCTGCTTGTAATCCCTTTTCAAAATTCGAACCCTCTGCCCTGATGATCAAATCCTTGCTTGGCGTTAATTGAATCCACCCTCACTGATCCTTGCAAGATCCACAACTTTGGCCTTAAGCCACAAATATTCACCCTGATGAAATGACTGAATGTCACCTCCAATCTGCAATAATTCGGATGATATTTCACACCCTCAAAATCGCGTACCAATTGAGAGTTATCGTTCTCAATGGCCAACTGTGACAATTGCCGAAACCCTAGGTTTCCACAATGCACCCGTGACTGAATCACAATCTGAAAACAAAGAGAGAGATAATCAACTGCATGATTCGAATGGAGCCCCGAGGTGCCTATTTATTCTTTTCTCTCCACCTTCTCCAGAGACTTCTAGAACATTTTTGATCTTATCCCTCAAGTGACTTTATTAAATATTTTCCAAGTCACTTTATTAAATATAAAGTTATCTTTTAATAACTATTTATTTAATTAAAATAATTAATTAGTCGTCCTTGGACAACCATTAATTAAATTAATTAAATCGAACTGTCATCTAAAAATTGGGGACATGACAGTCCGCCCTTCCTAAAATTGCTTGTCCCCAAGCAATGGCTGAACCATGAACCAATCAGTCTGCCTGGATCCCAAATGTAAATCTGTGTATCATCCCAATCCGCATCATACTCCCGTGGAGAAATCATCAATACCAGTAACTGAGAAACTGTACTCAACATCCAAACATCTGACAACTCTGATGAAATTATCTGTAAACCAACTGTGGATGTCAGTAGAAGAAACCATTCTGCGGAACTCAAGCCAACTGAAACATCAACTCTATCAAAACTCAAGCCCCTGTCAGAATGACACTTGCACCCAACTGCACTGTAGATATGACAACAGCTATAGGTACCTGAATCATTGCCATCAAATCCAATCTCTGAAAAACTACTCCAGGTGTGTCGATGCTGTAGGCTGAGTAACTTGCTACTACCAATTTTATTTTCAAAAGATGGTGCCAATCTATCCCCTAATGGATGGTAAGAAACTGGAGCCAATCTACATCTGCGTGAAATAAAATCTTCTATCTCTGTGTCAAAAGAGAAATGATGAGCGTACCCTACCGTATAATGCCGGTAAGAACCTCCAAATTCTGCTGCTAGCTCATCATCATTGAATTGGAAATCAACATATGGCTCCATTTTCTGACTCCGAGTGACTGTAGGTCAGATAGGTCCTTGTGCACTCTGCTCAACAAACCCCTTCTCGAGATCCCTGTGAGGTAGCATAGTAGAAAGGACCCCTATAATCTTCTCAACCAATCTGCAAATAACACTAGTATCATGGATGAGAACACCTTCTGTCACTTCATGCGAGTCCAAATGAACACATGCACTGTCCAGCAAATAATCCATAAACGATTCAGTGCAGTAAAAATTATATGAGGAAACATTTACATACTCCCCTTTACACCACATCGGGTCCTCCTGTAAGGATGGCGTACTCAACTGTACCACACTATCAACTATCTGAGTAGAATCAATCTGGAGACTTGACTCAACTGGTATCCCAAATTCATTAGAACCAGCTACTACCAAATCCTGAATATGTGTGTCAGCCTCAACAATATGCTCCTTAGTAGTAACTGCGGAAGTGTACTTACCATCATCCACCTCAGTAGTCAAATGAACTGGTGTTGGGGCCGGTTTTGACTGCAAATGCTCCAACTCCACGGTCACCTCCTTCAACTGAAATTGCGACTTCTGTAGATCTCACTGTGTGTCCTTTAATGCCTCAGTAGTTGCTATGAGCCCTTGGGAAAGTTCACTCACCTCCTCTTCACGATCCAAGAGTGCCTCATATGCTGTACTTCCCCACTCAACCAAGTGATCACGGTCGGCTACCAATCGTAAATAATCTTGCTTCAAAATCCGAACAGCTTCACACAAGGCATGAATCTCTACCAAAGAAAAGTAACCACCGCTGGACTCATCTGTCATAGAAGAACCCCAACCAGTAACAGCTAACAACTGACGAGCAGTATCAAAATGCTCACAAGCGATAGCAATGTCTCGCTCACTAACTTTCAACTGGCTAACCACATGATGGTTCTGGCTATACCGTCTTCTATAAATTCCCTCTGACACATTGTCTAAAGGAGTATCTTCAAAGATACTGGTCTCTGGATTATTACCATCCATATTTTGCGAATCAACTCCAAAACTCATATCAACATCCAAAGTGTCAAAATCTGTAGTTCTGCTGTCAAGCTCTTCTGTACCTAAAGAAACTGTCAAGGAAGCTGAATCTTCAAAATTGTTCACTTCATTCTCCCGGATGTCATCAAGGTCAAAACGATCCTGGGACTCATCTGTACATGCTTCCAAATATGAAAAACCTTCAACACCTTTCAGCAAGGATGGTCGACTGGAAATACGAACCAAACCCAACAACAGTGTATAAAGACTAATACCAACATCGGACAAACTGCTGGCACAAGGAAAGACAACACCGTGTATTCTGCTAATCAAATCCATGATAGCACTCAAACAAACATTGCTACTATTAAGTGCTCTCCAGTCAATTGAATCCCAAACGCTGCTGAAACATTCTTGAGTCCATATCCGTAAACAAGGAATAGCTGGTAACTCAAGCAAACTCCTTACCTGAGTAATGTGACCAATACCAATTAACTTCACATACCTGTCTGCCATTGTCCTTGTATCCTGGATGTGAATGTAAGATGAACTCGTAACATTATCAGCTACCATATATGATCCGTCAAATGTAGAAAGCTGAGTGTTAGACGTATTAGATGAAATTAAACTTAGCTCCATGCCATGCTCATTCTCATGTCTCTCCCAGTCCTGTAATGCCAAAGTTGCTTGAGTGTCCTCAAGCTCGCAAGAAAGCTTGACAACTTCCTCCTCCTTCCTCCTCAAGGCATCTGAATAATCTTTGGTAAGGCTTAGAAGATGGTCACGATCTGATAGAAGATGCAAATAGCTCAACTTCGTCGTTCCCATTCCTTCACCAATTGCATGTAAGTCACAGCAAGAAGAATTCGCCTGAACTCTCTTATGTCTTCCTTGTAACTGAATCATCTGGATGTGTTCTTCTAACATCTCCCGCATCTTGTCATGATGAGATAAAGAAGCCACAATACTATCTTTGCTTACCTTCAGCTGGCTGGACAAATCATGTGAAGTACTGCCATTCTCATCCTCATGTGACGAAGCATCTAACTGAGCCTGGTACTCTCTGTCAGCAAAATCATAAATGCTCGATGTCTGCTCATTTTCACCAGGTATCTCATCACCATGCACAATGACATCTTCATCATCATCTGAACTCACTTCACTGTAATCATTGCTTGTCGGAACCAAACTACCCTGAGTACATGAGACATCACCCTTGGGAAACCTGTATACAACTGTCTCAACTTGAGTGTCAAGTTGACAATTATTATCTATCAGCGTAATATTCTTCACCACTTCTTCCTGTGACCGAACTGAAGCCTCTGACCGGTTGCACACTTGTTTCTCGAACTCCTCATTAAGGTTCCTAGTAGCATCTCTCATTGTATCAGTCAACGCTTTGTGAGAAGATTTGTCAAAACGAAATCCAGTTGATTTATTCACCTTAGCTGGGACGGACAGCCTGTCAAGCATACGGTGGTGTTTAACCAACAGTTCAGACATGTTATGTTTGATCTTTCTGAGCTCATCCTGAATGCCTGAATAGTCCTCCTTTCCACAATTCCGACTCTGAATACTGCGTCTATTACTTGTCCGAGATTGTGTCCTTGGAGACTTTGTGCTGTACCTGTCCATCTTGGTTGAAGTAGAGTGCTGATCACTCATGTAATTCGGTCCCCACAGGATGGCAAGAAAATGGCTCTGATACCACTGAGATAACCCGACAAGATTATTGCTTCTTAAACACCAAAAATAACTCTTTATTCTTCAGCTCTGATACCACTGAGATGACCCTAGCTATAAAGGTCACTAAAAAAAAACCTCTAAAACTGAAGTGTGTAATTACGTCGAACACTTGGCATACTACTACTGGAGATCAATATGAACTTAAGATATGGTTGTGTAACAACAAGCTGATGTAAAAGATACCAAACATGTACTGAACTAAGACAATATATCAAACAATCGACAAGCAATTAGGAACAAGCTGAACCATCCCAAAATTTGCAAAACTAAGTACTAATTTAATAGTTTATCTCCTTCCAACCACTCATTACATTAGATATTACCTTCAGCCAATACATGAAATCTGTAAGTTCGAATTGCCTCAGCAAGAAAGATACAAGCTAGATTCGGCACTGTTAAAATCTTTCCTACAACATTTAATTCAAACTGAAAACTATCCTCTTTAAATCCAATTGATTAGCAATGACAAAACCTGGGAATGCTGAAGCCAAAAATGATAGTGAATGTCCAAACTGAAGTTCGAACTGCTTGTGAAGAATGCTGGAGTTGATAGCCAAATGTCCCTTCCAACCGAGCGATGTAGTCCTGTAACTGGCAGTGCCAGACCTGCCAAAAAGTGCTGCCACCAAACTGGGCTGTACAGACCAGAGACCAAACCTTCCAGGACACACTTTTTCCCTGCTATAAAACTGACGAAAATGCCCAGAAATGCTGACGCCTAGCCACTGGGATCTCTGCGATTACTTAAAGAATTTTTATAATTTTTTGAAACTGCCGAAATGACTGGATGTACAGTCGCAGGTGTAGGAGGATAAATCTGGTACAGTATTCTTGGACAAAATCGGACCCTTTCTTGCAAAATAGGATTCCTCTCCTTGCCAAATGGCACTCCAGGCTGAGAATGAATAACTAGAAAACCCTCCAAATTAATCCAACTGTAAGGGATGGCGCTATGATTCTTATGAATTAAAAAAAAAATGGCGAGGTAATTGGTATTGTTTAAAGTGCCTTCACTGCCCGGATGCTCCTCTTAACCCGTCGTACGAATCGGTGCGATTTAAATACTTTCAGATTTCCAAAATAGCGCCCCCAACCTCTTGAAATAATCGAATTTGCAGAAGTATGTCCCTAGAATGAATGCTTCAAAATTGCTACATGGAACACCCTTGCGATATTCTCTTGTTACCAAACAATGACGGAATAGAGGAGTCGCCTAAACCAGATGGCCCAAAACTTGCTTGCTGGAGATGTATCGCTGCTTGTAATCCCTTTTCCAAATTCGAACCCTCTGCCCTGATGATCAAATCCTTGCTTGGCGTTAATTGAATCCACCCTCACTGATCCTTGCAAGATCCACAACTTTGTCCTTAAGCCACAAATATTCACCCTGATGAAATGACTGAATGTCACCTCCAATCTGCAATAATTCGGATGATATTTCACACCCTCAAAATCGCGTACCAATTGAGAGTTATCGTTCTCAATGGCCAACTGTGACAATTGCCGAAACCCTAGGTTTCCACAATGCACCCGTGACTGAATCATAATCTGAAAACAAAGAGAGAGATAATCAACTGCATGATTCGAATGGAGCCCCGGGGTGCCTATTTATTCTTTTCTCTCCACCTTCTCCAGAGACTTCTAGAACATTTTTGATCTTATCCCTCAAGTGACTTTATTAAATATTTTCCAAGTCACTTTATTAAATATAAAGTTATCTTTTAATAACTATTTATTTAATTAAAATAATTAATTAGTCGTCCTTGGACAACCATTAATTAAATTAATTAAATCGAACTGTCATCTAAAAATTGGGGACATGACATCTAAGGTTAAAACAAAGCACTTCAAAGTTTTTAAAACAACACACAAAATCTCAATCTTGAATGCTCAAAGGAAAAAGACTTGAATGTTTAATCACTTGTCTTTGAATGCATGTTGCTAAACACACTCTTGAATGTCATGGATTAAAATCAATTTTTTTTTGAATGTATGATTAAAATAACAAATCCAATCTTGAATTCCAAGGATCAATTAACTATTGCAATATCAAACACTTCATTTTGAGCATTTAAAATTGAACAAAACAAATCTCTTTTTCACATGCAATTTAGGCAAAGTTTGATTTTTGGACATTTAAGAAACTTCGTTAAGTTAAACACAAATTTGCAAAAATTAATTTGAGTAGTTCCTTGGACTCACCTCTTTTCTAATCACCCATCAAATATTAACCATTGGTTGCAATCTCAGCGCCATTCATGGGGATGGGTCTACTTGAAAAAGGTGTTAAATATTCTACAATCTAACTCACTCACTTGATCTTTGAATGTTTGCTTTAGCTTTATCAAAATTCTTAAATGACCAAAAATCTAGATTAAATCGATCACACTTCATTTGGGTACTAAAATTGAACAACTATTGACGTGGAGGGCCTCCGGGTGCACGCTTAAAATCGAATCTCATACACCTTTGTTTTGGGCTTAAAATAAACTCACACTCAATCTTGAATGTCTTAAAGAAAAATCAATTGATACTTGACGTGGAGGACCTTCGGGCGCGCAGATTTACTTTTTTGTTGACCCTAACTCTTCTTCTTGTATTCATTCTTCTATCGATTTTACTTTTGTTAATGCTTCAAGTTGGAATTGAACATTGTCTCTTAAACATGAGTGCTTGCAAAGTTTAGATCAACACACATAAAAGTCAGTTGGTAAAAGAACAAGTGTGTTTTTTAGCCCAAGGTCATCCAAGTCTTCTCTCCCCTTGTCATCTTTCGAGGCCATCTTGGGTGCATAAGATTAAGATCCAAAACCTTGTTTCTTTTTAGGAGGCCTGCTTGGGGATTTCATCACCCCTTGGACGACCTCAACTCCAGCATTCTGGCGGAGTATAAGAATCGGGAGGTGAATTGAAAGACACCTCTCTTGGAATCAAGATTTTGTCACTCGGGCTAAGCCTCGAGGAACTTTATACCCTTGAGAAATGAAAGAGGATAAGTGGGTTACCGCTCCTCTCGGCTGTGTGACATCTCTTTGTTTTCATCTACGGATTTGGGCCTCACGTACCTTGGGTATATCGAGGACTCTTTAGCTAAACCAACTGTCAGCCTTGTAGACAACCATCTAGGATGTTAATGTGTTTGAGGTGACTGATCAAAACATTTGTAGAATATACACACTCCTTGGCACAAGTATCACTTTCTGAGAATCAAAAACTTCTATCTAGTTGTTTTTATCTATTGCTTGATCTTTTATTTGTTGAATGAATGTTTGCCAAACTTGGTCAATCCTAGCTTAGGGCATACTTAGCGTAGTCACTGCCTATTCCAGAAGTTGAATGAGTTGAAGAAAAACAACCAAGATCTCTCAAAGCCAAGCAAATTCAGGAATTGATGTCAGAGCAACCCAAACTCAAACAGAAGTTTCACAAAGTTAAACTCAAACCATCTCAAGCATACCAAAAACTTTTAGCCAAGAGA
The DNA here is from genome assembly GCA_028749045.1 of Cupressus sempervirens. NCBI lineage: Eukaryota > Viridiplantae > Streptophyta > Pinopsida > Cupressales > Cupressaceae > Cupressus > Cupressus sempervirens. The sequence continues at coordinate 56,908,205 of CM053789.1, forward strand.
AAGGAACTAACACCAAGCCCTCGAATTGCTAAACTTCAAAAAGCAGAGTACAAAGCTGCTGACAAAGCCCTTCAAGACACCTAGTTAGACCGCACCATCCAATTTAACCAACATCCAGGAGTTAACAATGCTTATGCCTTACCAACTAGGCATGATTTCTATGATTAGATCCCCTTGTTTCTCCACATCTTCTTGGATAAGCTTCACTTTAGAGTCATCTTTGTAGAAAAGCCAGCCATCCTTAGTCATCCCCTTAAGCATATTCGCTCATTCATCTCATTTAGAACCAAACCTTCTAGCTAGCAATCCAAACCTCACATCCAAGCTTTCAAAATTGTTGTCACCTTGCCAAAAGTTTGCCATTTCCTAAAAACTTCCAAATCCACCAATCTCACCAAGGTTATCCCTTTGATAGAGCTTTATCTAGGGTAAGCTAGCTTTGTCACTTGTTACCTCTCATCACCTTGAGCTAAAGGTTGGGATCCACAAGTGGTCAATCTCGTGTTCTTCCTAAAGGATCATTAGTCTATCCTTAAGTTGACACAATCACCACCAAGATTGCACGTAGGAAAGCAAACCTTTCACAATTTGGCAACATATCTTTGAAGTTAGAATTTCCCAACCCCAATCCTCCTTAGGTTTTGTCATATAGCTTTGCCTCAACCTAGGAAAACATTTTCATAGATAAGCCTTCCCCTTTTGCATCCATCAGCATTGTTGCATCTCATCCCTAGAATCATTCTGCATTTTCATGCCACCTGTCACTCGCTTGGCCAAGAATAAAGAAACAATGGAGCCCTATCATTTGGATCGAACAACATCACCCCCCTTGAGCACTCAACCATCCTTTAGCCCAGAGAAAGCTACACCATCACCTATTGACATTGAAGCTTTCATGAACCAACCAGGAAATGCAGTATTGGTGAATGCTATTATAGGCAAGAACAAAGAGACAATCATGGCTAACTTTCGAAGGGACAATGTAGGAGCCTTCAACTTTGGAAGACCACCTCCATTATCAGATCCATCTCACCCGTTGTTTGGGCAGCTACCACCACCCATAGGCTCTTATGATCCAAATTATCCTCAATATGTGTCGAAAGAAGAGCCTCAACCCACCCCATATGATCTAACAGACCCAAACATACCAGCCTCCACTCAAGTTGAAATCTCCCTTCCACAAGCCAATCCAGCCACCACCACTCCACCATTGGTCCATACCACTTCATCCCAAACCCCCTTCACCCAAAACACCTCATCATTCACTCCTTTCACTATTTCTGCTGCTACTCCTCAACCTAGCCTTCCAAATCCACCCATCTCCCAAATCAGTGCTAGTATCTTTGGCCAAACTCAGCAATATACAACAGGGATGCCACCCATGGGGCCAAGTAATCAACCCTTCATCACCCCTAGCTTGTTTACCTCAGCATAGAACACAATTCCATCATTTCCACTAGGTCCTTGGAGCTCAATGCCATCAGCCACAAATCCACAAGCTACTACCCTCACTCCACAAAGCTACCAAACCCCACAAGCTACTACCAATGTTGTGCCAAGCTCTCAAGTGACCCAAACTCGTGCCACCACTCTACCAAGCTTTCAAATCCAACCACCAAGCTACCAAGCCCCATCAACTCCATTCCCAAGCTTTCAATTCCCACCACCTCCTCCACCAACTAATCCATTACCTCCTATCACCAACTATTTTTCTATGCCACTTCTAGGAGGAAATCCACCACCACCAACCACCAATTACTTGGCCTCTTTTGCCATGCAGATACCTTCCCAAATGGGGGCACAACCCACATATATTGGTCAAACTCCTCAAATCCAAAGCCAAGTTCTATAAGCTCCCCAATCCTTTCCCCAAGCTTCACAACCATCTTATACCTTACCTCCACAAAGCAATCCATTTATCCCACAGCCAGCTTATGTTCTCCAATCTCAACCTCAAATCCCATACCAACAGCAAGCCTCACAACACATGCAGCAATATGTGCCACCTCCACCTCAGCAACCCATCATCCACCATTCAGTTGCCCAAGCCATGTACAATCCTTACCAGCCCATACCTCAAAACCATCCATATTCCATTGCCCCATCTAGCACATACCTACCTCAGGGCATTCCTACATTGGGGGCACCCCAGCCATCACCCATTAATTCAGAATGGGAAGCCATGAAGACAGCTTTAAAGAACATCCAGGAGGGAAATGATCCAAAAACCTTCAAGTTTGAGAATGTGTGTCCTTACCCATTTGACAGAGCCATTACCATGACACCATTTCCCAAACACTTTGAAGTACCCAAATTTGACAAATTCAGAGGAAAAAGAGACCCTGTCACACATATCAAAGAATTTTACATGCACTGCCAAGAAGTGGCATACAATGATGTCTTCCTCTTGCGACTTTTTTCCAAAAGCTTGGCTGGACCAGCTCTTGAATGGTTTTATAGAATCCCATATGGCACAATTAAAAATTTTGCTGAATTGTATGAGGCATTTGTAGCCCAATATGCCCATCTTGTTGAAACAGAGCTCTCAGTAGTTGATCTTGTCCACACTAAGCAAAAAGGTGGAGAAAGCCTTCCCAAATATCAGCAAAGATGGCAAACCCTTACCACCCGCATATCTTGCACCTTGCCAGAGCGCCATTTGGTGAAAATGTTTATTGATAATGCCCATCCTAGCTTGGCTCACCACATGACCATGAACTGTTTGCAGACCTACAAAGATATCAAAGAGAAAGGAATGATCCTTGAGCAAGGACTCATTAAAGATGGTGTGGTCAAGATTTACAAGGAAACCAACCAAAATCAATCACATTCCAATGACAAATCTAAGTATTGGAACAAAAAAAAGCACGTTGCAACAGATGGCATCACTGACACCAGATATGTGAATATTGTTGGTCCTTCTCAAAACCAGTCTAACCCACCACATCAACCAAACAATCAACAAGCTATCAACTACCAACAACAAAACCACCAAAGCTATCAAGGCCATAATTCAAGACCCAACTTTCAAGCGTCTAGCAATCAAGCTAATGCCATCAATGTAGCTGCAGGACAAAAGCCCAGATTCCAACCTGCACCTAGAAATTATACACCCCTTGGTGAGCCTTTGGATGTCATCTTTGAGAAATTGGTCAAGGAGAACCTCATCAAATTTCCTCCTACCCAAAAAATTGACCCAAGTCAATCCAAAGCTGCATGGTACAAAGACAATGAGTATTGCAAATTTCATAGGGTAAAAGGACACACTACCCTTAGATGCATGAAATTGAAAGATTATGTGCAGGACCTCATTGATCGGAAAGAAATCACTGTCGGTGCCCAAACCTCTCCCAATGCAGGCTTACAAATCTACCAAAATGCTTTTACTCCTCACAACAACCAAAATCCTAGAAAAGCACCTATCCAAAACAACAACAACAACATCAACAACTGCCAACCAAACCAATAGCATGGGAAGAACAATGAACACACTTCATCCTATATAGACTATGGTAGCCTCATAGGTTGTATATCCAAGAAAGAGCCTTCTATCAATGTTATCAATATCCAAGGACCAAACAATGAGTGTGCGGTCACCACTCGAAGAGCGCGATTTAACATCGCAGGCCCACCAGTTTCACCAGCACCATCAGTTCCATCAAAAAGTCAATACAATATCTTGGAACACCATGGGAACATGCCAGCCCAAATCTCCATTTTAGACCTTCTCCGCACTAGTCCTGTGTACAAGAACATCCTTGGCAGTGCTCTCATAGAATCTCGTGTCCCTTCAGATATCAACGCTACTGATTTTCATAATCTAGTTGGACACCTTTCATCCTCATGTGCCCTATCCTTCAAACCCACTGACATACCCGTGGTTGAGCCAGATCACACTCTTCCGCTTCGCATAGCCATCATGGTATCCAACTTCGCCGTAAAAAGAGTAATGATAGATAATGGATCAGCCTTGAATATTTGCACCTTAAAATTCATAAAACAAGCTGGGTATACTAAGGCAGATATCATCAGTGAGGTTATCACCATCAAAGCTTATGACAACTTGGAAAGAACCACAGAAGGAACTATTTTGCTGCCAATCAAGGTTGGGCCAGTCATCCAAGAAACACTCTGCCATGTTATTGATCTAAACCTACCATTCAACATCCTCCTCAGTCACCCATGGATTCATGCCATGAAGGCCGTTCCATCCACTTACCATTAGTGTATCAAATTTCCGCATCAAGGCACTGAGGTAACCATCCATGCTAATCCAGAACCCTTTGCTTACTGCAATGCAGTTGAAGCTTCATATACAAACCATTGCCCTAGAATTGATATCAGCACATCCATTGCCAGCTCATCCCACACTTGTAATGATCCAGAAACCATTCTCGCCTCCACATTATCTACCGTAAAGATCAATAACAAAGGCTGTGGAGAGTATAGTCTGTCAAATGCATTTGCAGTTGGAGCACTCCCACTTGATCCACACACCCATGGACGACCGACATATCACAAAGCTAAGGAGATTCCACCTCCTCAATACAGACAGTTTGGCCCAACAACCTTTGTATCCTTGAAAATCCCTCTTCATGAGAAGCTCACTCCAGATATCAACAATTGGCTACATAAAGATGCATCTCCAAGAAATCAAGCACGCCTTGATCACTTCAGCCAAAAGTACCCCCAAGAACATAAGCTCATCACTTATAAATGGAGCTATCAAGGTGGTGGTCTAGGACCAGAAGAAAGAGGCATGCAATGCCCCATCGAAGCACACAAGTGGGAAACAAATTCAGGTCTTGGCTTTGGCATACCCACAACTGGGGGCACCAATGAGAATGGTCATGCTTTTTTGAACATTCACCGCAACCTTATCGAAATCGAAGACATTCTTGAGGAAGTTGAAAAGAGAGCCTACGATGATATCCCAGACCAAATCTCCCTCAGAGACTCTGTTCTCCAAGAACTATCCATCCACCTCATTGACCTACCACTCGCCCATCCACAACTCATAGATTGGGACCAACCAAGCGTCATACACATTGATGAGTTCACATTAGAGGAAGCACTTCTGAGATTCATGGGAGCTAAAACTCCTCACAAGAAAATAAAGCCAGACTCAGCATATATCTATAAGCTAGATCCCAAGGGGTATTTTGGAGAGACTCTCCAACCTAGTTCTGATACACCCAAAACTGGAACTAAGGTGAATCCAGGACTAGTTAAGGCAGTGAAGAGAACCCCTTAGCAGGAAAAACCAGAGTCACAAGCAAAACATGAGGATTTAGCATTGCCTCCTTAAGATAATCAACCAGAGGTGTCTTCTATTCTAATTGAGGATACTAGAGAAGTCAACATCGGTTCTTCAGAGATCCCAAAACTTGTTCACATTGTTGCATCCCTATCGCAAGACCAAGCTGATCTCCTCTTTGAGGTTTTAAGAGAAAACATTGGCCAATTTGCATGGTCATATCAGGACATGCCAGGACTCGATCCAAAGCTTGTAGTTCATCATCTTGCAGTCGATCCAAAGATCAAGCCCGTCAGACAAAAGCTTAGAAAAATGCACCCCAAGGTGGCATTACAGGTCAAAGTTGAATTAGAAAAAATGTTAGCTGCTAAGGTTATCCGACCTATTGACTACTCAGAGTGGATCTCCAACATGGTCCCCATCACTAAGCCCTCTGGTGACATCAGAATCTGCACTGATTTCAAGGATTTTAACAAAGCTTGTCCAAAAGATGATTTTCCCTTGCCCAACATAGATATGATTGTAGATCTTATAACTAGACATGAAATTCTATCCCTCATGGATGGATTTTCTGGGTATAATCAAATCAAAATTGCAGAAGAAGATCAGCATAAGATAGTATTCACTACCCCTTGGGGAACCTTTTGTTACAATATGATGCCTTTTGGCCTAAAGAATGCTGGGGCTACCTATCAAAGAGTTATGACGGCCATTTTCCATGATCTTATCCATAGCATTTTGGAGGATTATGTGGATGATATCTTAGTTAAATCTCATACATTCATGGATCACCTTGCTAACTTGGAGAAAGTCTTTGATAGGTTAGCCAAATATCATCTCATGCTGAATCCCAAGAAGTGTGTCTTTGGGGTCACATATGGTAAGCTTTTAGGCTTTATAGTCTCTAAACGAGGTATAGAGATCGACCCCAAGAAGGTCAAGGCTATCTTAGATATGCCTCCTCCCCAGACACTACGACAGCTTCGCTCTCTTCAGGGAAAGCTCCAATCTGTCTGACGCTTCATCTCCCAGCTTTCAGATAAGTGTACACCATTTACACATTTACTAAAGAAGGATGAAAACTTCAAGTGGGATCCTTTATGTCAACACGGCTTTGAACAACTCAAGCAATATCTCGCCAATCCCCCTATCTTGGTTCCACCAGTTCCTGGTCATCCCTTGATCTTGTACATATCAGTAACACCTACTGCTCTAGGGGCACTTCTAGCACAGCTCGATGACTATAGCAGAGAAAGAGCCATCTACTACATCAGTAGAACCCTAGTTGGTTATGAACTCAATTATACTCCTATGGAAAAAGCTTGTTTGGCAGTTGTTTTCTCAACTCAAAAGCTTCGCCACTACATGCTAAATCATACCATCCAACTAGTCTCCAAGATAGACCCTCTCAAGTATATGCTCTCCAAAATAGCACTTACAGGCTGTTTGGCCAAATGGGTTATGCTCCTTAGCAAATTTGACATCCACTATGTGGATAGAAAGGAATTCAAAGGGCAAGCTATAGCAGATCACCTAGCTGATGCACCTCTAATAGATGCTTATCCGTTGATCACAAAATTTTCAGATGAGCATATCTATCTAATTGAAGAACCCCCATGGAAACTTTATTTTGATGGCTCATACACATCTCATGGATCAGGGGCAGGAATATTGTTGGTCACACCTCAAGGAGATTACATTCCAAAAGCCTTTAAGCTACAATTCCCTAGCACCAACAATATAGCTGAATATGAGGCCCTCATAGCAGGATTAAAGATAGCTGCAGAATGGAACATTGCTGAGTTACAAATCTTTGGCGATTCTCAACTCATCATCAAGAAAGCCCTAAATGAATATCAAACCAAAGATGAAAAGCTATTACCCTACAAAGAGCTAGTTGATCAGTTAACCCAGCATTTTACAAAGCTTTAGTTTACACAAGTGCCTCGAATTCAGAACAAAGCAGCAGATGCTATGGCTACTATCGGCTCACTCTTGGAAATTCCCCAAGCAGCTACATAGTATGAGTTTTTAGTTGAGCAGCTCCTCACACCTGCCTATGCGAATGAGGATTCAAACCGTGTTTGTATCTTGGTTGGTCCCCAATCCCCTTGGTACCATGAGATTCACGCTTACCTTAAAGATGGTATCATCTCCCCTCACCTCACACGTACCCAACGCCAGAACCTCATTCAAAAATCATCCCGCTATGTCATCATAGCTAATACCCTATATCGTCGGGGTTATCACAATACTCTCTCTAAGTGTTTAGACCAAAACGAGGCTGCGATGCTGTTAAAAGAAGTACACTCTAGACTTTGCGGTGCCCACACAAGTGGTATTGTCCTAGCACGAAAAATCCTTAGAGCAGGCTACTATTGGCCTACGATTGAAGAAGACTCCTGTGACTTTGTCAGAAAATGTCTCCCATGTCAGCAACATGCAAATCTTGTGCACGCTCCAGCACAAGATCTACAACCTATTGCACCACCTTTGTCGTTTGCATGTTGGGACCTTGATCTAGTTGGAACTATCACACCTCTCTCATCTGATGGACATAAATGGATAATAATAGCTACCGACTATTTCACTAAGTGGGTGGAAGCAGTCCCCCTAGTCTCAGCTACAAGAGTTCAGGTCTCCAAGTTCATCTTGTACCATATTGTTTGTCGCTTCGGCATCCCATCCACCATCTTCACTGACCACGGAGGTAACTTTGAAAATATCAACATGGAAGAATTATGTACCTCCCTTCGCATTCATCACCACTTTTCTAGCCCATATTTTCCACAAGGTAATGGCTAGGCAGAGGAAACTAATAAAACCCTCCTCAAAATCCTAAAGAAAGTTTTCAATGATTTCGGCTGCAATTGGCACCTACAAATAAATCCAGCCCTATGAACCTATCGAACTTCCTTTCGTACATCCACAGGAACAACCCCATACTCCCTAGTCTATGGTGCTGAAGCGGTACTACCTATAAAGGTTGAACTTCCTTCCTTACTCATATCTTTGCAAGGGAAAATATCAGATGAAGAATACAGAGTAGCTTGGCTAACCCAACTAGATCTCTTAGACGAGAAGCGACAACAAGCCTATGATCATCTCACATTCTAACAAACTCGTCTCAAAAGAAATTTCAACAAGAAGGTGCTTCCACGACACTTTCAGCCAGGTGACATGGTCCTTAAAGAAAAGATGAAAGTCCAAGTAGATCGAGAAAAGAAAGGCAAGTTTGAACTTACATGGCTTGGTCCTTATGTTGTCACTGCTTCCTTTGGCTCCGGAGCCTATCAACTATCTACACTAGAAGGAGAACTCTTGAATGATCCTACTAACATCATTCATCTCAAGAAGTTCTATGCTTGAAGATCCTTGGTATACCTAGCTTTTGAAAAATACAAAAAAAAAAATAGTAGTAAAGAGAAATAAGCATCCAATAGTGAAAATTTGGCAATTCAAGCGCCTTGGATAGGTATCTTGGTGAAAACCTGATAATTCAGGCGCCTTGTGTACTAAGACTAATCCATTATCTATCACTATCCTATCCCTCATCCATTCACCCACCATCCCATAAAATACCTGCTTGTTCCCTTTGTGTTCCAACCAAATATTCAAAATCTAATGGAGCTTGTAAATACCTCCGGTATAGCTTGTAAAATCTTGTACCTCAGCTTGTAAAATCTTGTACCAAAGCTTGTATTATACCTTGTAAATCTTGTACCATACCTTGTATATCTGAATCTTGTCCAAAGTTTGTACCATATTCCAGCCTGTAAATAATCTTGTATCCTAGCTTGTATACTATCACATGCACACACAAAACTCCATTTTCACTTAAGCTTTTTGCAAACCATCTAACTATCCACCTATCACCTATTATAGACATCCCATCCTTCACAAACATTTCCATCTCAAAAAAACCAAACCATGAACAAACTTGTACATTTTTAACATATCTTGGTCCATCATCTTGTACATCCTCTTTAGCTTAGTACCATTGTATCTATCCAGCGTTCATGTCAGTTCATCCTTGATCAGCATCTTGCACCCATCGCACATCTTCGTTAGCTATTCCAATGCATCCTTTAGCTAGATTTCTTGTCACTAAAGTGTTATCTTTCTTAGTTCAGCTTGCCAGACGCATCACTCATCCAAATCCACCAGCTTAGGTGCTCTCTGATAGGTCCTTGCAGGATATAGCTTTCCTCCTGTCTGATCTTGGTTCGTTAGTACCTCGTCCTACCCATCTCGTTGGCAAATGGTTCTCTTTTGGATTTTTGCTTTCTTTTGATTTGGACTCTTCCCTGTTGGGTCTTGAAATATCTTTTCCAAGCAATCTCCTTGTTCCCTCCTCAAGGTTGCCACGATCTTCCATATCATGGTATACTGCGAATGGGGCAATCTGAGCATAAGGTCTTGATCATGTCTTTTGTTTGTTTTTCTTTTCTGCTTGTGGGTTACCCAATGTCAGTTCCATGCTGCTTCTTTTAGGAATCATGTGTGATGTTGGGGTAATCCTTGCGTGTTTGTTTTGAGTCAGTTCGTCAATCCTCTGGACAGTTGGTGAAAAGGCCTTGATGTTCTTGGTAACCTTGGCAATTAACCAACAATCCTATAGCAAATCTAGTACTCAACTACATGGTGGTACTTCTCTTTGCAGTATCCCCCCGCTCAAAAAGCTTAAATGGTTTTCCTTCATCTTCATTGTCCCCCATCCATATCTAGCATCTGTCTCTCCTACCCCAGCTCATGCATCAGTATCTCTTTAAATCCCTCCTCACCTTTAGCTTTAGGGATCTACAATCCTAGTCTTAGGGATCCACCAATCCAAATCAGTCCTCCAAGCCTCATCTTTCGAGATCCACAATCCTAGTCCTAGGGATCTCCGAAACCCATCTTATGCCAATCTGACTCTTTGAAATCCTGTTGCATCAGCTTTTTAATCCCCTCATCCATCTCCCCATCCTAGATTCTTTTTATAGTGCTCCGCTCTTTCATCCTCTGCAATCCCTGAGATCTTAAGCTTGCTTCCTCTTGTGCCTCCGATTCTCCTTTATCATTCTCCCATAGTGAGAGTTTGAGTTAACTAAACCTCTTCTCTTAAGCCAATCTGAGTCTTCTTGCTCATCTCGGATTCTTGTACTTTTCAAGAAGTCGTCGAGCCTCGCTTTCTCTCCCCGCCGCCTTCTTGAGGGGGCATCTTGCAGTCCATTCTCTCCTCTTCTGCTCTAGCCTTGGGCATCTTATTTTCTTATCTTTGATGCCATGCCACTTACGGCATCACATCAAAGAGGGGCAAAATGTAGACACCTAAAAATCTTTTAGAAAATAAAGTATTTTTATTTTTTGAAAAAAATACTTGATGACATCATCATTTATTGTTTAATTATTTAATTAATTAATTAATTAATTTTTATGCCATTAAATCTCTTTATCTTAATTAAAAATATTTAATTAAGAAATCCCTTCCAAAAATGTTTAAATCTTATTTAAACATTATTTTCTTATTTATTAATTATTTAATTAATAAATTGATCAAAAATCTTTTTAAAAAATTAAAAATTTATTTTTTGCCCAAAACTTGGCCAATTTCCTTAAGACCAATAACCTCTTCCAAAATCTTCTAATCCTTCTTTAATTTTAATTAAAAGATAATCTCATCATTTTCTACCCCTAATCCCAACTCAAAATATTTAATTAAGATTAAATATTAATCCTCATGTTTATTAAAAAAGTTTTAATAAATATCTCCTCAACACAAACTCTTGAAATAAATAAAACTTTATTTATTTCCTAAAAATCTAATTTATCCTCATCCTAAGAAGTTCTAGACTATTCTAGAAAGTCTTCATCCTCATCCAAGGAAATTCTAGACTATTCTAGAAAGTCTTTATCCTCATCCAAAGTCTAGACTCTTCTAGAAGATGTCTTTAAACCTAATCCTAATCCCCTCCTAACCTTCTTACATTTCCTAAACATGAGTTAAAACTTACTAACCCAAGCCAAAGTTAACAAATATCTCCTCCTTCACCCACCCTCATTAAATGTCATCCACTTGTCTATCCCTAAGCTAATCCTAATCCATCCTCTAATCATTTGCACAAGCCTAAGCAAGCTTAAAACCCTCCTAATCAAGCCCAAGTCGAAATTGCTCTCATCTCTCTCAAAATATCTCAACCATAAAACTTTATAAAGCCCACTAGACCATAAATGACTCTTCCAAGCCCTTTTATTGCTCTTACAAGTCATTATGAGGGTCTTTATGAAGATTTTATCCCTTGAGCCTCATTTGTTGACTCATCCTTCCCCTTTTCTCCATCCTCTCACGATGTGACATGTGTCACTTCTTGATTGGCTATAAGGAAGCACAATCCATGTGCTCTCATCTCATGCAATCTGAGCCCTCCATAAGCTTTTTCCCACCCTTGCATCTTAGCCCTCAATTCCTCAAGCCTCTTGCCTATAAATTGGATCCTTCCCCTTTGAAAAATAACACAATCCATGAAATAAACTCATAATGCCATTTTGAGAAGCCATTTTACATCAAAACCATACACTCACACCCAAATTCCAACTCCATTTGAAGCACTTTTTGAAGCATAAAGCTTGAGCATACATCCTATATATTTAGACAAAGCTACTCAACAAGAGAGCTTCTCATTGTGAGAGCCCATTAATGGCTCATATTCTCAATTAAGAGCTCATCTTAGTCTATCTTGAAATTTATGAATTTTGTTTAGTTTGTAGAAGCTTTATTTAAATTTGGTTTCTATTAGCATACTAACATTGCTCATATACAGTTAAACCCATGCTAGCCGTTACTCTTTCCAAATTTTGACATTAGGACAGGAAAAGATATTTGACCTTGCCACATCCATCAATTGTTATAGTCTTTAGGCTTCTTATACCTTGAAAAGACGGAAACACTTCAAGCTCTCTACAGTCACGAATGTTAATGCTTTCAAGCTTGCCAAGATGTTGAACTCCTGACATTGTTTGTAAGTTACTGCAATCACGCACCTTAAAAATTGTCCACTTCAAAGATTCGTCGACCTCCAAATGCTTCAAAGAGTTGAGACCCACTAAACTCATTTGCCCAATCAACGAACATTTGGAAATATCTAATACAACAAGGTTCCTAAGCTCAAATATTCCTGACACGGTTTTCAGACTATAACAATTGTTAAGTATCAGTTTCTCTAGGCAGCTGAGATGTCCAACACTTAATTCATGAAGGTCTTGGCACATTGAAATATTCAATTCTAAAAGCCTATCAAGGTCAGATATTTTATTCTCCAAGCTTCTTGACATTCCCGATGTACCTGAAAAATCTACCAAATAACTGTCATGTATCTGGAGCTCTCTTGATTGCGAGGACGCCTGAGAATCAAAACAAATACTCTTTAAACACATTCAACGGCTACAAATAATACAGAAAGTAGCGTTGCTGATAAAAGTTAATGTCCGTTAAAAAACATAATACCTGTTCATTGCTGTGCCACAGTGATTTCACCCACATATTTCGAATTATTAAACACCTTAGATTTTGAAGAGGAATCCATGAAGGAAAGCTTGGATTGTTCCTATACCCATAATAATCGAGCTGAAGCCACCACAAAAAATTAGTAGTGCAATCACTAGAGTCTGATCCCCCTAGGAAGAATGTAACTCTACAATTCATTGCATTGTCGATAAATGAATGGAAACATCTGCTTTTGGTTTCGGCGAGGATGTTTCTAAATTCCTTTGATTCCTACAATCAAAGAAGAAGCTCAGACGTGACATATTAAACACTTAAAACACGATCCTCTATCTAATGCATAAAATGGGAATAAAAGCAAGCATACCAGATGTTTAAGATTATGGGAACACCACAGTCGACGAGGACAGCTTAGCCCATTGGCCATTTCCCTTCCTAAATCCCGCAGCCAGTCGTGCATTCTCAATACACATCCTGTTTCGCCCACCCAAGTCCGTAACGATTCTTCTTGAACAAGACACTTGTCTTTCAGTGTTTCGAGGGCATGCTGAGCGCTACATCCTGATGCTTCCCACACTCCCATGGCAATATTTTTCAATTTTCCAACAAAGAAGCGAGCAATATCAATGAAAATTTGTTGTTCATCAGAGTCCAATGCATCAAAGCTAATTTTGATGCTTTGATGAACGGCTCGTGGCAGTGCCCTCTTAACTTTGTTCAGTTCCAGCCTCCAGTAATTCTCATCTCTGCCACGAACATGGCTGCCAATAACTTTAAGGGACAAGGATAACCATCCACAAACATTTAGGAAAGAACTAACAAGATTCTCATAATCATTAGCCGGATGTGGATGGCCGAATGCACGCCAAGAAAATAGCTCTTTAGTATCACTTCTGTCCATTCCCTTCAAATTGTAGGCAGTGGTAATTCCTGCGTTTATAAGCACACCCACATCACGGGTTGTAATAATTACCAGGCTGCAACCTTCCTTAAGCATATTCTTATCTGGCTTCTTCAGCATATCCATAATGAGTAGAGCATCTAAATGTTGCACTTGATCATCGAGGACAATTAGGAAACTAAACGGTTGGCTCCTTCTTAGGCAGTGCTCAATGTGACTTGTTCCTTCCTCTATACAGGGAAAGGTTAGATTGTCTTGGTGGTAGAGATCTTTAATGAGTTTCGTTTGTAAAGAAGGAAAAGTCTTATTGGCATAGGCTTCCCTCACGTCAAAAAGAAAACAGGCTTGAGTATATTCTGACCGTTTTCTGTTGAACAACTCTTTGGCCAGAGTTGTTTTCCCTAGTCCGTCCATTCCAAAAATGCCCACGATCTGAACATTCTCTTTGCCAATTTCATTTATCCGGCAATTTCTTTCAAAATCTTCCACAAGCTTATCAAGACACTGCCTTTCAAAATCTTTCACAAGCTTGTGAAGTCCTACTAGGTATTTGGCAACATATAGGGATGGTGTTCTTTGAACTTCTTTTTGGACAGCTGACACTATATTCTGGCAGTCACTGATACTTAAGAAAAGGGAGATCTTAATAACAATTAAGATAGGCTGGTAAAGTATAGAAATTTCATGAATAAAAAATTAAAAGAAACACGGAGTACTTACTGGAAGTTGTGGCTGATTTCGGGTCCGGTTATAAATGAAACAGGTTGTAGGACATCCTTCCACTCATTAAGCTTTTCCATATACCTCTTCTTCTCTTCATATTTTTTAAACCCTTCTGCATACAATCCACTCTCTATGTAGTGAAGATCAGAAGGCTTCACTCCGTAGAACACTGGAAAAATCTTAGCTCTACTCTGCAACATGAGAACAAGCTCAGCCAAACACCATGGGGACTCTGCGTATCCTTTGGAGAAGATAGCCATGTGTGCCGAGGCAGAGTAATTGGCGTTCTTGATCGTTGAAGGAAATGAGTCACCGAGTGTTTTCTCTTCAGAATCAAGAAATGCAGGTAGTCCCAATTCTGTCAGATGATTGTAAAGCTGCAGAGCCAGAGTGAGTTTGACATCAGGGCCCCTGTGGTTGATGAAAACATCAAACAACCTTGAAGACTCGTCTACTTTTCTCCGTACGCGTGGAGGTTCAATAGAAGAGAAAGCATCGTGTTCTTCATAGTTTAGGTGAGATAAGGGTGACGATGCCATTGAATTGTTGGCGCAGGGGAAAGGAAGAGGGCAATGCATCAGAATCAACATCAATAGAGAGAATTGTATAAAGAAGTGAATAGAAAATAGGCGAACATGTTCCTCCTTGTAAACGGCTAGGGAAAAACAAATATGCATAGAAGATAGGCCGGCAGCAACAAGGACTATTAAAAAACAAAAATATTCAATTGTGTCAAAACAACAATTCATAGAAGATAGGCCGGCAGTGACCAGAACTATTAAAAAAAAATATTCTATTTTGTAAAGACAAAAATGCATAGAAGATAGGCCGGCAGCGATAAGGACTATATAAATATTTAGGCCCCGTTTGGTTGGGGAAGATGAATTTTTGACATAACCAGGTTATCTTATAACCAGGTTTTCGAAAACCTGCTTTTGTGGTTTGGAAAGCCAATGGTCCGTTTGGTTGACACGGAAGATGAATATATTGTGGACCCCACAATATTATTAAAAAAACTGTCATAAAATTCAAAACCTGGTTTTAATTTCGAATTCCACCTTTTTATTGGAAGAAACTTTTTCCAATTTTTGACCAAAATTGGAAGATGAAATTGAAAACCGGGTTATAATTTTAACCAACCAAACAACAAAGTTTTTTTGCAAAACCTGGTTTTGCCCCTGATAACCCGGTTTTGGCCCTCATCTTCCAGCAACCAAATGGGGCCTTATAGAAGATAGGCCGGCAGCGATAAGGACTATATAAAAGAAAATATTCAATTTTGTTTAAATAATCAATGCATTAATTGTGCCGGCCATTTCTAATTGATCTTTCAGGTCTGTTTGGTTTGTTGGAATAGGAAAAGAAAATTAGAATATGTTCTATATTCGCTGTTTGGTAGGCTCAATCAGAATTGAGAATAGGAAAACATATTCCAATTTTGCCCTTAAAATGAGCATATGTCTATGCCAAAAAAATCTGTTATTAGAATAGGCCATTTCTATTCCCAATCTAATTTTTCATTTAATTTTTTTTAACAAGTTTTTTTTTTTTGAATTTTTGAATTTTTTTTATAACATTTTTTTAATTTTATCTATTTGTTTAAAAAAATGTAATAAATTATATTTTTCATTAACTTCAATGAATAAAATAAAAATGAAAATAAATTAACCAAAAAAGTAATAAATTAAAAAAATTAACAGAAATGTTTTTAAAAATGCAAAACTTAACCTTATTCCTATTCCATTTTTGTACAACCAAACAATGGATTAACATATTCTCAATCAAATTCTAAGTGAACCAAACACGATTGGAATTGCCCTTTTCCATTCTCATTCCCCATTTTCATTCCCATTCCATTTTTATATTCCTATGCCAGCAACCAAACAGGCCCTCAATTCTAGCTGGGCTTGAAATCCCATTCTCATCTTCCTCACAAATATAGACATCAGTTATTTTAAACAAGCATCAAAATGAAAAACAATTCATCATTTGACAACAACAGAATTGGGAAAATTCCAAATAAACTTGGAATTATTCTGTGTCCTTCCCATGTCGGGGTTAATTTTTTTTTAAATGGGACTATTACACTCAGCGAGATGAAATGTTGTCCCATGGTAAGTATTCTATACACAACGTCACAACGAGAATGCAAGTTGAAAGACGAGTGGGCGAAGCATGCCAAAACTCATCCTACACCCCGAAAATGGAGGTATACTGACATCAAGTAATACTAATTAGACTGTAATACTATTACATTCAAATAAAAGCTCAACAAATGATCATTTTAAACTTTATCTCAATAAACCAAGGTTTCTTACCATATTTTGAAATGTCTTTAGGATTTTTTTATTTTTATTTTTAAAAAAAGAGTTAAATTCTCTATCAAGTTCTACATCTAATTTATATAAAACAAATGTTATATCTTTCAATTTAACATTTTGAGATTTAATAATGCATATGAAATAAACTAAGGTGTTGGGACTAGAGGAGCTGGACTGACCCTAGAATCAACCTGCATGCATAGGTCATGGGGAGGAGGTGGAATTAATAGGAAGAATAGAACTTCTTTGCCTTGCTTGGTGAAGAGAATAGTGTAGAATTATCCCTCATTGATTAATTGCTCCTACACTTTGAGTGCCCCCTCAAGCTAGAATAGCAAGGAGTTGGGACTTATGGATAGGACCTATATAGAGGTAGGAATAGGGGAAGCATATTCAATAGGGGAGCATCAAATGAAGATTTTGGTCCATTTTGTTTTCTGCATTCTAGTTGGGGGAGAATTATTGTTGGATAGGGATTCAAGATTGAATGAAATGATAGGTTTAGTAAATGCATTGGGCACTTTCCCTAATTTTATGAATTGCAATGGCCTAGGCGTACATCAACACATACTCATAATTTAGATGGTAATAGGTGACATTAATTTCTTAAGCACAACCTGCTCAGGGTTGTAGGCTTTGATTTCTTCTCTCTAAGTGGCCCATCCTTCCTTTCCAGTGACTTACCCTCTCGAGTTGGCCTATCCTACCATCCTTCTTGGTTTATTTAGTTAAGGATGAGCCATTGCATTTTTAAGTACCCATGAAAATGATGCAAAATCATTTATGAAACATACTAAATCCCTATAATACAAGAATATTTCTATTGGCATTGTCAAATATGGTGAATGGTGACTTTTTCAATGACCCATTAGTCTGAAGACTGTAGCCTATATAATTTTTCCAATTATTTTATTGGGGAGGGAAGATGATATTAAAATGAAAAAATTATGTGATCCTTAGATTTGTTTGGGTGCTCCCTGAATGCTTCCCATTTATTTTGAATATTCAAAATTTTTTTTTTTGACAAAGAGGAAGAAGAATGGAAGTTTGTGTAACAATGGAGTGCTACAAGAAACAAGTGTTCTATTCAAGTTAAAATCTAAAGGGGCAATCTAAATAAGATAGAAATTAGCATGTTGTTAAAACAAAAAAAATTATATTAAAATATCTTCCAAAGAATAAATCTTAAACATAGTAAAGTCTCTACCACTGATGACCATATATTTCCTTTGTATGTTGAAATTGATACCTAAGATGAGACAAAATCTTCTAGTTGCTAAAGCTATGAGAGAAGAGAAAGATGCTTGTTTATGCAGTTGAGCCATTCCTACTAACAAAAATTCAAAAGTATTTCAAATGGATTTTGTCCAATCTATTTTTTTAGTAGTCCATCTCTTTGAAATTTGTACCACTATAAATTTCATAATAATATTAACATGTTTATGGTAAGGAGATTTACTTTAAACTAATTTTTTAAATTTTATTAGTTTAAACAAAAATATTCTATGTACACTTTAAAAAATATATATATTCCATTTGAGGATGTTGCTTGCAGTATTCATGTAGGCTATCTTCATTCATAAAGACAAAATATTTCTATAATTGTACATTCAATGAGCAGGAGATTTCTTAGTTAGTTAAGCTAAGTACGATATTCCTAAGTTAGTTTAAGTTAAGTAGCACAATGAAATATATACCTCTTACATTGGCTATAAGATTCTATTATAAAATATTTGAAAAAATTACTTAAGACTATAGAGATAAATAATTTGAAATTTTTTTTTCTCAACATATGATTTCATTACTTACTAGAAGAATGATCCCAACAATAGTAAAAAAAATTAGTTATAGATTATATAACTATCATAGTTCATTTAGATTGCAAATATATCATTTTTAAGATTTTAATTAATACCTATTTCATTGCAAATAATCAATATTCAATCATCAAACTATGATAATGATTATATAATTTATTAAGAATTCAATTAAATCATACTAGCACTTGCACCTTTGATGGTGCAAGGGGTTGCATCGATAGTCTTATGTACTTTTGAGTATTTTCTTTATGTACTATTTGATTCAGTTGTGTTATTTTGATTTCTTGTCATACTCAAAATACAAACGCTTTGTTTGAAGAACTATCTGATGTAGGTGGTCCTCATTTTGTTTGTAGATAATTGTATATGGATTGCTTTTCATATTTGAGTATCTTTCAAAAGTGAAAGTAGGTTGGATATGGAGACCATCTATTTTTTTTACTCTAGATATAGCTGTAAAAATGAGTCCTTATATTTTAATTCCATCGACTCACCTTGATTCCATGGTGGTCCATTGTAGTTTTCAAAATGTATAACAACATACATGGACATGTTTGGTGGTTTGGTACCCATTCTGTAGACAATATATGTGATTTCGCCAATCGCTCCATTGACAACTCTTGCTTCTATCCAAATGTTTTTTGTAAGCATTACATATCTTTTAAATTTACACATCAACTCATTTCCCCTTCCTTATGTCTATCTTATCTTACCCCTCTCTTTACCATTCACCTCTCGTTATTTATATTTCATTTTCTCTATTTATCTTTTATCTTCTTTGTGTATCTATCTATAATATACTATTTACCACCTTACATATCTCTATCAAATTATATCTCTTCATTTGCCCAGTCTCTTGTCTCCTCATCCTATTTCTATCCCTCTCGCTTGCTACTTGTTTTCCTTTCGCTCCCTCATATGCGCACTCTCTCTTACTATTTCTCCCTCCCTCTAATTATCATTTCGTAAATGATTTGGATAACCTAACCTTCTAAAATGCACTCAATATATCATCTTCATACAACTTTCTCTTTCCAAGAGGCTTTATATCTACATGTGACCTTATTTTGTTTCTTCCATAAACATGTACACTCAGTGTGTTTTGTGTGTCTCTAAACTTGGTTTACCAGTTCTTTGTAATCATGAGAAATAATTGTAGCAAAGATCTAGATTGTATTCAGAAGAGAAGGATCATCTAAGGGAGAATGATATACTATATTATTGTAAAGACAAGCATTTCATAGATTCCAGGTAGTAACACACATAACAAAAAGAATTCTTGCTACTCCATGCTAAACTCAAGATCCACTCCCCCTTAATGAATGCCTAAAGACTCCAAAAGACTCCCTAGAAATTTAATAATCCAATGAGTGACAATGTTAATAGTATGATTAATGAAAATGTGTATCAAAGTGAACCTTGGGAACTCTTAGGTAATTCAAATAATAAAATAGTCAAATTTATATACAAGGTGTCCAATATATTTTCTGTATTTGATTTTGTATGTCTTTTCAATGTTAATGTATAGAGAAAATATCTAAATACATACCAAGAAGAAGTATGCAAAAGATAAAACTTCGAAAGGTAATATTTAAAAAATGTTCTTAACATAATAGATAATTTATAAAACATCTTAAATTAGAAAATATAAATCTCAACCAATTAATTTTAACACAAAAATAATAATCTCCTAAATTTTAATTATAAATCTTAATATTACAAAAAGTAAATTTCAATTTTAAACCTTCTAAATATAATAACAAAATATATTTAAATAAAATAACATTAAAATAATTTAATATTAAATCGAATGAAATAATCTTTAAAATATACTATAGGCAAGAGCCTACAACACAACAATAATTTTGAGTCTCTTATTGAAGAGGTCTTGGCTTCAAATCTACTCATGGTAAATGTAATCGTGTAAGGAAAAAAAACTCACAACTGTCACCTAGAATTCAAATTAACAAATAATTATATATTTAATATTATAGTCTCAATCTTATGTTGAAGTTAGTTTATATTGTTGGCTTCCATTCATTCCTCTATTTCCCTACAACTTGGCAATGGATGACTATCACTCAATATTTAATGTGCATTTAATTATTCCTTCTCTTCATTATACTTATCTATGCGTCAAACTATTATTTCCTATACAAAATTGTCAACCTAGATGTTTGAAATCAACAATTTAAAATTGTTATCTCATCATCTATATCTTTTTATCTCCATCTTTCTTTATATTTTTGTATCTCTCTATTTTTATATCCATATCTCTCTCTAATTTGCACCCTCTCCCTATCTACCTCCATATCCTTTCCTTATATCTTTCTTATACACACATACACATTTTCCTCTACCCATATCTCTATCTTATCATACCCCTTTCTTTAAGTTTTAAGTCTCACTATTCAATTTCTCTTTGATATTCTATATGTAACTATCTATATACTATCTATTACCTCAAATATCTTTATTATATCTCTTCATCCCCCTACCCCACTCTCTCCTCTTCATCTACCTCTCCCTCCTCCTTCCAACTTCTCTCTCTCTCTCTCTCTCTCTCTCTCTCTCTCTCTCTCTCTCTCTCTCTCTCTCTCTCTCTCTCTCTCTTTTAATCAGTGCAAAACTTTTCACCTCTCTATCTCTCTTTATATTATTCATCTTATTCATTCTCTCTCGCCTCTCTCCCCTTATCCTCCCATGTCTGCCCAATATATACTACTTCAGTAAAATAAAATAAAATAAACACTGACAAATCTGCTCTAGTTATCAAATGTATCAATATTTAATTTGTCAAAATATTTCATCTTATTCTCTTAAGATTTCTACATATATAATTTTAATATTGATTTCTCTAACCTTAAATTTTAATTCATCCCATTCATAACTATTAAAATATACTATAGTTCTTAATTAGAATTTTTTTATTATAAAAGTTAAGATCAAAGTTAATTCTAACATTGTTGTTAATAGGTACCTCTTAATTTGAATACGCTCAATGTAATGATGTATATTAGATGGCTTTGAATTAGGTCTTATGAGTTTTGAATTAAGCACATCACCACTCTAGAATTAATTAGAACTATAAAATGTTAACATTTTCTATTATTACTATTACTTTTTTAAAATTATAATATTATTACAATTTAAATACTGTTGTAGTTTTAATATATTTTATTATATTATAGATATCTTCAATATATTTACATTCATCTTTATGATGTTGCATATTTTTTTTTTTTAACTATTGTAATCATTCTTGAAATGAACAAAATCGTAAACCCTAATTTCACAACACTAAATAGTCTCAAGAACAATTGAAATGAAACAAAAGTATATTCTAAATTTTGATTTTCTTTAAGTGAAATTGGGAATGTTAAGTAATAGAGATCTCTCTCTCTCTCTCTCTCTCTCTCTCTCTCTCTCTCTATATATATATATATATATATATATATATATATATATATATATATATATATGTATATATATATATATATACATATACATACATATATACATACATATATATATATATATACATACATACATATATATATATATATATACATATATATATATATACATACATATATATATACATACATATATATACATATATATATATATACATATATATATATATATATATATATATGTATGTATATATATATATGTATGTATATATATATATATGTATATATATATATATATATATATATATATTCTCCCCATCTACTTCCCTAACCTAATCCTTATCTCTCTTATTCACATACATGGATAGTTCTTTCTTTGTCTCTATGTTATCTTACCCTATTTACCATTTTCTCATGTGTATCTATATCCTATTTATTTATTTTTATTTGATTCTCTATATATGTGCTATGTCTACCTATTTATCTATGTATCTATGATCCATAGATCACCTCACATATATTTATCATTCTCTCTCTTTATCTCCCTCCTCTTCTCTTCCTATTTCTCTCCCTCCACCTCCTCTCCTCTATCTCCCTCCCTTTATAACTATCCTCCACCTTGATATTCAATCCTAATCCATCTATCTATACACTGACTCTTCCTATATCTCCCTATCTATTTTTATCTCAATCAATCTGTTCACCTCTCTACCCCTTTTTTCCTTTATAATATCCATCCTACTCACTCCTTCCTCCCTTCTCCACCCCACTTAATCTCTCCTTATCTCTTATTATAATTATATATCCCTCTAAATATTATTTCCAATACAAAATGGACAACCTAACTATTGTTTCTATCTTCTCATCTCTATCATTTCCTCTCCATATTCCTCTATATTTTGTATATATCTCTAGTTTTGTGTCCATATGTATCTCTCTAATTTGTACATTCTCCTTATCTACCTCCAAAGCATTTCCTTTATATATTTCTCATACACACACACTTCTTTCTCCATCACTACCTTTATCTTATCTTACCCTTTCTTTACCATTCACCTCTCACTATCTATATTCTATTTGCAGTATTTATATATATACTCTTTATCACCACAAATATCTTTATTCTATCGCTCCAACTCCCCACTCTCCACCCACTTCTTCTTTATCTCTCCCTTCATATTAATCTCCCTCATAAATGCACACCCTCTCTTTCTATTTTTCCCTCCCTATTTTTTATCAACATTAATTTTTTTAGCTTTCTATATTCTCACTATAATTATATTGAAATTACAATGGAAGTATCAAAAATATTTATCCAATCACTATATATTAAAATTTAAAAAATACAATTTTTTTAATATTATATTAATTAAAATATATAGTACAACTAATATACTCTAATATAATTACTTTTGTATATGAAATTAAACTATTTTTAAAATTATAATATAATATTTCTAATTAAGATATTTAAATTTTTACTTAACTTCTATCTGTTTAACTTAATATAATTTACCATTTATCATTTACATTCATTTTTATGTTAGATACTAAAAAATAACAATATCACTTAAATCAATCCTAATAAATTATTCAATAACTCTAACTGAAAATCCTTTAAAACTATATTTTCTAATTCAATTATAAAATTATCAATAACTTGACCTTGAATTATATTCACTTTTTATATTATTAAAAATTTGATGAGTTACTTAGCCAGCTACACTAAATATTAATGTTCTTATAAAAATAAAATCAAAATACACATGAATAGGAGGCATTTTCATGTATGAGTTTGGAAAGGGCTTGATAATGATAATTTAATATTTGATTGTTGTGTTAAATATGTGTTTTTATTTTATTTTATTCAAATATTGTGAAATCATTGTGAAAAAGTAGTGTTAGAAGATGATTATACCAATGATGCTATTTTTTTATTGATGGAATTGATTTTAAATTCAATGGAATAATGACGCCCCAATCCAATTTCCCTTGTTACAAACCTTGCTGCTTTGATTAATTTCTATCAGTCATCCACCTACTATAGTTTTCCATTAAAAGTTTTACTTGGGTTGGAAATTCAATGGTTATCTATAACTGTTATGATTTTATTTGTTCTTAAAACAATTAATGTGATATTTTGTAGGAGAAGATATATATATATATATATATATTTGAGTTGAAAATAGTAGTTAATGGAAAAATTGTGGGTCAACCGCTCTTACAATTTTGAAAATTAACATTGAAATATCTTTGTGGCGAGACACAAATACTATATTAAATACTATCACCAAATTAGAATTATTATGTTTAATGTACTATCTATATCTAATTAAACTATCTATAATTTTCAAGAATTTACTATCTATCTAATTAAACCATAATATACAAGCCACTATGTACAATCTGTATTTTGAAATTATTTTTATTTATAGTCTAAATTGTATTTACTTATATATTCATGAATTAATTTTAATATAGACTTGAATAAAAAATAATTAAAAGGAATCTTAATCAATCTTTAATAAATATCAATATCAATGTTACAAGTTTATGAATACAAAATATGAATAATAAAAGAATACATTGATGCAACATGCTGTGAGATACATGTATTACTCCAAGGATATCATTTCAACGTGTCATAATATTGATATGGCTACAATAAGAAAAAGAAGTCTACTTGTTGATTTGCCTCTCAAATAAAAAGGCTAATCAAACTACACAATATTTCAAGATAAAGTTGAGCTAAAGAAAAATGTCAAAATGTGAATCTTCAAGTATTTGAACAACAAACAATCATCTATCATATATCATTGAAAAAATTAATAATCTCATTACACTGATATTTGAAAGATCACACATTAGAAAACATAAAAATAAGTTATAATTGTTTCATCCCTTCTACAAATCCAAAGCCTTTTCACTTTTGTATTCTTTGCATATAATCATTTAGTCAATGAATATTTTAAGTGATTATGTACTCCAACTTTTTTTTCCTATTATTGCTAATATTCATCAAAGTAATAATAGAAATGCACTACAACAATGTTGAATATAAAATTAGTAATATCTATTCTTTAAAAATCTTGCATTATCTTTTATTGTAAAATATTTTCTACTTTTTGAAATTATTCTTAATCTAAATCATTTATAAATTCCATGTAAAAATCTCCTATTGTGAAATTTAAAATATACTCCCCGTATAAAATTTAAAATATACTCCCCGTATATATATTTATTGTATACTTTTTCCAAAATTTTAAAAATATCTAGACCCTGCTTTCTATCTTTACCTAAACCAGGTATTACGATAAATATTATTAAATAAAAACCAAATCTGACTAAATAATCTTTTTCTTGTTCAGGTAAGATAAAAATAGAGCAATTTAATAATGCGATGGGTATGCCATTATTTCATTGTGAAATTTTTGGCGGATGTTTTGAACATTATATGGCATCATTACATGCTTTCGTTATCCCAAAAAAAAAGTCAACTTCGTAGAGTGTAATATTTTGAGAATGCCTCCAATTTAAAGGATAATAATGCATATCAATAGTGATAAAGGATTATCAGCGGACATTTTCACAAGTTCAACAGATACTTCTCAGATCAAAATGCCTTTAGCAGGTGGAAGGGTGTTTTAACTATTTGTTTGGACGAGGGCGGATTCTCGAAGAAGATACTCAACTATAAATAGTAAAAATTTAGCATAGAGAATTATGTCCAGATAAAGTATCAAAATTTGACGGCATCTCAAGCAACAAACTGACTGTGAAATCTAAATGAATATTTGTGAAATCAAATCATCATTGTTTTAGCGAGGGTGACTTCCAAAAAGAGATATCATACTGAAAATAATAAAAATATTACAGACATCGAATATCTCGATACATTATTGAAATTTGACAGAATTTCCGGAGTATGATGCTGTTTGTGAATGAGAGAAAACAAGTCAAAATACTCGACTTATACTTCTGAATCTATGTCATTTTGCATAGAGTAAATCTCTTGTCCCATATCTTTAAGGTGTAATGGCAAGCCGCCTGAAACTCTCAGAATGGTTTCAACTAATTTCTCATGCCCATTGGGTGGATGTGATCGGTGGAATGCATGCCAGCAAAATAGTTGTCTTCCACACTTAGGATCCAGTCCTCTCATTTCATAAATTCTCACCATTTCTTCATTTAATGACTCCAAAACACTTGCATCACGACAAGTCACAAGTACCAGGGCCCCATGAGTGAAAAATTCATTCACAGCCAGTGCATCCAATTGATCGGCTCGGTCAACTCCATCTAGAATGATCAATGGCTTGGAATACCAATGTTCAAGAACAGATCTGATCCTCTCAACACCGAACCCTTCCTTTAAAAAAGTAAATAGAGAGATTCAAAAAACAATTTGTTTTAGTAAAAGTGAGACTTACCCATTGGATGGATCGAATTCTATGCCGCTGATGAATGAGGTGTCCTGAAGAGCTTGTTTCCATTGCTCAAGCTTGTCAATGTACCTGTTCTTCTCTCTATATCTGGCGAATGCATCCGAATAGACTTCCTTTTCAAAATACCGAAGCTCAAACGGCTTGACTTCATAAAATGGGGGAACAATTTTGGCCCCTGTTTTTAGCATGAGCTCGAGCTCCGCCAAACACCAAGGTGAATAGCATAGTCTTTTGAAAAAATAGCGATGTGAACTGGAGAGTTCTGAATGGCATGCTGTATATTTGCAGATAACCGATCCCGCGCCAACAATTCCGTTGAATCCATAAATACATTCAATCCTAAATATTGGAGAAACTGGTAAACGACGCTGGCTAGAGTTTTTTCCACATCGGCACCACGATGGTTGATAAATATATCATGCAGATAATAACATCGATCGTCACTAGTAGACAGAGGAGAAGTAAGAGCAGGGGCCATCCCATGGAAGGTGTTTTCCATTTCATGCTTTCACTTAGATGATGAAGAAGACGAGGCCATGAGGCCATCATTCAATCTCCAATTTAATCTTGAATATAGGAATTTGCAGCCTTAGGCACACAACAAAGAGCCCGTGATTAACTTAACAAGAGCCTTTTTCTCTTAAGCATTTTTTAGGGAAGAACACAATGCAGCCAGTGTAGTGCAAATGTATTAAACGACTAATCTCAACTCTGGAATGAACTATGATATTCAGGAGTCTTAGCATTTTGCGGAAACCTATGATATTTAGTAGTGAAAGCCGACTACCTGGCCATTGCCAAAAACTTTGGCAAAGTTGTCACAAAGGACCCTGAGAAATTTTTTAATACATGCCTATAGCGACACGTTTGCATTGATGTTGATCTTTCCAAGGATCTTAAGGATTCTGTGGAAATCAAGATTGGGGATCAAACCTTCTCTCAGAAGGTGCTTTACTTGAACATCTCCAACACCTGTTATAGGTGCCAGTTTGTGGAACACAAGATCAGAGATTACCCTTTGGTTATGCCTAGGGTCAAGCCCATGCCTCAAGAAGTGCTTGCCAAACCAGCCGAAGGGAAAAAAGAAGAATGGGTTACTGTTGGGCACAAGGGCAAGGTTACCTTGAATCCCTTGCCCCTTAAGAAGTCTTATGCAACAGTGGCCACGGTTCCTCCTATCCCCATAGGAGTGTCAATTCTAGCCAGTATAGGGATGCAAGTGGCTTCCATAGCACCTAATCTGGAGTTTCGCAGGTTTCAAACCCTACTTGTACGCAAGGGATAAAGGCAACCACCATGGCTCCTACCTTGGTTGGGGTTCATACTCCTCTTGCTACTTCATCCATAGCGCTACCAGTGACGTGACATTCTCATAGTCTTCCTAGACATGCAGAGACACCAGAGGTGAAATGACAGGCTGTAAGTTCAAAGGGTTTTCCTTCTGACTTCAACCAGGTTTCTACCTTCTTGTAGAATAGCTACTCCTCTCTTGAGGATGAGGATGATATGGAAGAATTTTCATGAATTTCTTTTCATGGAATGTTCAAGGTTTTAGAAACCTTTCCAAAAAGTACTATGTTCGAGATGCTCGTCATAGACTTAGTAATTTAGATTTTCTCTATCTGCAAGAAGTTAAGATTTTCGGTTTCATGCTCTCTTCTGTGTGTCATGTCATTTGGCAGGATGGTATTATGTTTTTGTCTCAGCACAAAACTGGTCGATGTGGTGTAGTTACTCTCTTGTCACCTCGCCTTCATTCTACTATTATTTCACATGGTTTTGACCCTATGCATAGAATTATTTGGCTCTTGCTTTCCATTAACAATCATTCTTTTGGAGTCATTAATGTTTATGCTTCCAATGATGCTATGGAAAGATCCCAGATGTGGGCTTGGCTGGCTGACAATTTGCCTCCAGCTACTTTGGTCATGTGTGGTGACTTCAATGTGGTTGAAGTGGCCTTTAACAAAGATGGCATTCTGCATTTTTGTTGGATAGCTGGGGAAAGAGAAGTCTGGTACTACATGCTCGATAAATTGGGCCTTTTCGATCCTAATATCAACTTCCACTAGGATAGTGAGGTTTGGCACACTCAGTCCAACTTTTGAGCTAGCTTTGATTGCATTTTAAAGCGTCTCGATCATGCTATGATTACTGCACAATCTTTTCTCTCCTTTTCTAAGGATCGAGATTTACCTGTCATTCCTTTGCCAAATGTGATGTTATCTAACCACTATCCCATTTATTTTTTCATTTCTTGGCAAACGGCTATCCCGAAAGTGGCCAAGTCTCAGTTCTTCCTCAACACATCTGTGCCAATGCATGCTTCCACCATCTATCATATCCCACATGTCTGAAATTTGAAGCCATGTTCACATTCTCAAAGGGGATGGATTCAATGGTGGAATGATGCCATTACCAGAATTGCTCGATTCTTGGGCATCTATGGGCATCAATTGGCAATATTCAGAAAATGGTCATATGAAGCTAATACCCTCGCCCTTAAAAAAACCTCTGAGGCTCTCACCCTCAATCCCTTTGATGTGGATTTGCCAATTTAGCATACCAATCTTTTCTATGACAAACAAATTGCTGATAACTATGCTGCTCGAGGAGCCCCAATAAAAGCTCATCTCCACTAGTTGGAGGTTGGCTATAAAGCCTCGAAGGAGTTCTTTTAGGCTCTTCAAGCCTGTCATACCATTGTTGGGATTAAAAAGATCAAACAAGGAACTGTTGTTCTATCCAGTCTCCCCAACATCTTGCAAGCATTTGTTCATCACTATGAGAATAATTTTGCTTCATAGGGAAATTCAATTGCTCAGGAGGAAGCTCTCAGAAAGTGTATCTATGTTACTTCAAATCGCCTAGCAGTTGAGCAATGTGCTTTTTGTGAGAAACTTCTTTCCTTCTAAGACCTTAAATAGGCGGTCTGCTTCATGGCTAATGATAAATCCCTTGGGTGTGATGGGTTTCCCTATGAATTTTACAAACACCTCGGGGAGCATATAGGTCGCGATCTATATAAAGTTTACCTTGAAGCCTATCATTCTCAAAGCTTAGGGGCCATTATAAATAAAGGAAATATCAAATTCATACCTAAAGCTGGTGATCCAAAGGACATATGCAATTGGAGGCCCATTACCCTTCTAAATGTGTCTTATAAGATTATTGCCAAGGCACTCTCTCAAATTTAGGCACATGTTACCTTTAATTGTGTAGCCTAAGCAAACTAGCTTCATCAAGTCTAGATATATTCTTGACAACATTATTGCTGTCTAGGAAGGCATGGAATAGGCTTGCAAGTCCAATTATAAGGCTATCATTTTAAAGATAGATTTTGCTAAAGCCTATGATCGTATTGAATGGTCCTTCATCTTGGCTATGCTCGAAGCTTTGGGTTTTGGTCCCAATTTCCTTTAGTCCATGGAGATGCTCTCTAGAGATGCTAATGGTTGCATTACCATCAATAATTCACAATTAGAGGCTTTTGGAATTTTTGGTTCAATTAGGCAAGGTTTCCCTTTGGCTCTAGCACTTTATGTCCTTGTTGCCGAGGGTTTTGGCTATTTGCTAGCTCATTCTATGTCTTCAAAACTAATTTGTGGCATTTCCTTGATTGAATCATTTTCCCAGTTAGTCAATGGTCACTTTGTAGATGATTGCTTTCTCACTCTTTTAGAAGATGAAGAAAACATCAATAATGCTTTAAGTTTCCTGGACACCTTTTTTTCAAGCCTCTAGATCTACCATTCAATGGCATAAAATGCTCTACTTCCAATAGCCATTTTTACAAGCTCCACCTTGGCTCAGCTAGTTTGAATGGAAATGGGTTATGCATTGGGAGATCTTCCACTTTCTTGGCATTACTTTTTCTTTCTCGACTTCACCTATGGAACTTTGGAATGTTGTGCTAGCCAAGATTAGCAAGAACCTTGATAATTGGATCACAAAACACTCTCCCTTGCTAGCAAATTCTAGATTTGGTCAAAGGTTCTGGTAGCTACTCGTGTGTATTATTCCTCCTGTTGGGCTCTCTCCAAAGCTTCATATCTAAAGCTAGAAAGATTGCTTAAAGATTTTCTCCTAGCCTCTGGTTTTGATCATCATGGATTTCACAGAGTTGCCTAGGATTTTTTTTGTCTCCCAAAAAAAATTGGTGGTCTTGGCCTACTTTCCACTTAGAAACAAGGCCTTGCTCTTTGTGGAAAATGGATTATTCGAGCTATTTTTTGAGATGAAGCCTGAAAGATTTTGGTTTAGCACTTTATATCTTTTGGCTTTCCTATTAATAGGCCTACTTGGAAGGGGATTGGTTTCTACACCCTTCTCATCATGCATGAGCCAATGGCCATACAGGGCTCATTTGTCATCAAGAGCATATGGAAAGCTTGGGGAGCTATTAAGCCTTGGCTTCGTTGGGCTAGAGATGAGTTCTGCAATGGCCTCTCCTTGAATCAGTAGAACATTTGGTGATCTCTCTTATTTTCCATTTAGGGTACTCCCCTCGCCAAAACTCAAGGTGCCAATGCTCTGTGTTTTTTCAAATGTGGCATCAGAACTCCTAAGGACCTCTTCTCAAGGGTTATTATGAGTTTTAGGTCCTACGAAGATATGCAAGTCTAGTAAAACCTTATCCATTTAGATCAATAGACTTTTGACCTATTGCTCTCTTCCATCTCTGTTCACTTAATTCATAAAGTGGGGATTTAGTTTGTTTGACCTTGGTGGCATGATTGAAAGTGGTATCCTGCCACTCCATTTTCCAATTATAAGCCAAGTCTAGCTAATAGATGGCTTTCACCCCATCCTTTGATGGTGGACATGCTCAACCAGAGATGACATTTGCAATCTTCTCTTTCTCAATGGAGAAAACATTTTGATACCATTTGGATTACTATAACTGAACCCAAGATTGCTCATTTTTCTTGGTACTTGGCCTTCCAAGGTCTTCCCCTAGGGCCTTGGCTCAAGCACATTGGGTTTCCAGATCCCAGATGCCCCTTTTGTGGATAACGAGAGTCTTTCTTACATATTTTCTAGTTTTGTAGGCATGTCCAAAACTATTGGCACTTAATTCATTATTTTTTCAAGCCATTCAGAGCTAAACCATTTTCTTGGCACATGATCTTGTTGGGTGACTCCCCCAGAATTTTTCAGAAGTTCACCTAAATTTGGCATACTTTTAGGATGGAAATTTTGTTTACACTATGGAGATATAGGAATGCTATTCTTTTCACACATAATTTTTTGGATGGTAATATTGCTATGTACACTAAGGCATGCATTTGTAATAATGTTATTATGTAGATTTAGGTGCAAGATAATAAAGTTGCCCTTGAGGTAGATCACCTGCAGGAGTTGCTAAACCACTAGGGTGATGCTCCTTGCACTATTGGTAGAGTTCCTCCTGATGCCTTGGCAGATACCTTGATGCCTCATGGTCGCCGTCCTTTGCGCCATTCCTCAGGCCAACACTCACACACCCCACGCTCCTAGGCTTCCTGCCACTACTCTCCCAGTGGTGGTGATGGTGGATGGAGGCCTCATTTAGCTTCCCTACCCCATGGTGTTAGGATAAACCACGGACAAAAATAAAAAACTACATGCAAATATAACCAATAACAAAAATAATAGAACACACAGAAATGAACACAAGGCACCAAGATTTAAAGTGGTTCACCCAATCCCTGGGCTACGTCCACCAAACAGCAAGTCCGATCTTATTACAATCCAGTGATTACAACCTGATTACAATCTGTAATCCCTTACAGCTCAATACCACCGCAAGAACCAATTTCGTATCACCACACATAAAAAATACCCAACCCTAAGCCCTTTTTATACAAGTATTAAACCGCTTTAGGGTTATAACATGTCGGCCATATGTCGGCCATAATATGTCGACTACTTCCAAAAAAAAAAAAAATTTGGGAACCCCACTATTTATGAAGTATGTACAGTACTTTCCTGATCAGTCACCACAATCTAACAATCTCCCACTTGGGGACTGATCAGGCTCCACACTAAACAACAATCTCCCACTTGGAGACTGATCCTGTAGCAATACAACTACCGCATGGGGCTCCCACTGGATCAAACCACCCTGGACTCTGCTGTTCTTTTATTCACATTTAGTCTAAAAGACCAACTGAAGCTGAAGAGGAGTTCAGCTTCTCCCTTGTGACAACCTTTGTCAACATATCTGCTGGATTTTCATTGGTATGTATCTTCTCCAGCTTTAACTGTCCATCCTCCAAAACGGACCGAATGAAATGGTACCGCAACTGTATGTGTTTGGTCTTAGAATGCAGAGCTGAATTCTTAGCAAGATGAATGGCACTCTGACTATCTGTGAACAAATAATTATCCTTCTGAGGATGTCCCAATTCTTCCAAGAAGAACTGAAGCCATATCATCTCTTTGGCTGCCTCTGTAGCAGCAACATACTCTGCCTCTGTAGTGGAGAGAGCATTAATCTTCTGTAGTCTAGAAACCCAGCTCACGGCTGCCCCACCAACAGTAAAGACATAACCTGTAGTACTCCGCCTGGTATCAATATCCCCAGCCAAATCTGAGTCAACATAGCCCTGTAAATCAGTAGTAGAGCCCCCAAAGTGTAAACACTTATTGGATTTTCCTCTCAAATATCTGAGAATCCACTTGATAGCATTCCAATGCTCAAAACCTGGATGACTCATATACCTGCTAACGACTCCTACTGCATGTGCAATATCTGGCCTAGTGCATACCATAGCATACATCAAACTTCCTACAACTGAAGCATAGGGTACCTTGGACACCTTATCCTCCTCTTCCTGTGTCTTGGGACACATCTCCTTAGTCAATTTCAAATGACCAGGTAAAGGTGTGCTAACAGCTTTAGCATTCTCCATAGAGAAACGTTGCAACACCTTCTCAACATAATCAGCTTGAGATAGCGTCAATGTTCTGTTCTTCCTATCTCTGCAAATCTTCATACCAAGGATTTGTTTTGCTGCCCCCAAATCCTTCATAGCAAATGCTTGTGCTAACTGGCATTTTAGCCCCTTAATATGATGCATGTTAGACCCAGCTATAAGCATATCATCAACATATAGACATAAAATAATGTAGCTATCATCATCCAACCTCTTAAAATAAACACAGTAATCTAAATGACACCTGTTATATCCATGCTCATGCATAAAACTGTCAAATTTCAGATACCATTGCCGAGGTGCTTGCTTCAGGCCATATAAACTTTTCTTCAATTTGCACACTAAGTTCTCCTTACCTTTGACCTCAAAACCCTGTGGCTGACCCATATATATTTCTTCATCCAAATCACCATGAAGAAAGGCTATTTTAACATCCATCTGCTCTAAATGCAAATCTTCAATAGCCACAAGACTTAAAACAGTACGAATAGAAGTCATTTTAACAACAGGAGAAAATATCTCATCAAAATCAATTCCCTTTTTCTGTGCAAATCCTTTTACAACTAACCTGGCCTTAAATATTTTCTTACCTCCTTCTTCTTCTTTCAACCTGTAAACCCATTTATTTTGTAAAGCCTTTTTACCTGCAGGCAACTTGCATAAATCCCATGTCTTATTTTTCAGCAAAGAGTCCATTTCATCTTTCATTGCAGACTCCCACTGAATCTTAGTATCCACCTGCACAGCTTCATCATAACTTTCAGGTTCACCAGCATCAGTAAGTAAAATAGAATACAAAGAGGGAGAAAACCTTTGTGGAGGTCTAATTGGCCTTGTTGACCGTCTAACATTCACAGGTGTGTGTGGTATTTGTTGTTGCAGTTGTTGCACATCATGAGGAATGGCTGGAACATCAGCTTTTGGAGTATCATCCAGCACTACATAATCATCTTCTTTCTTCTCATGTTGCTGCAACAGATCTTTGTACAACACTTTTTCATTGAATATGACATCCCGGCTTCTTATAATTTTATGATTTTCAAAATCCCAAAGCCTATAGCCAAATTCATTAATGCCATATCCAACAAAGACACATTTCTTTGATTTTGCTTCTAGCTTGGTTCTATTTTCAGAGTCTATATGAGCAAAAGCTTCACAACCGAAGGTCTTGAGAAAAGAATAACTCACCTTCTTACCAGTCCATGCTTCCTCTGGAATACCACAGCCCAAAGGAGTAGAGGGACCTCTATTAATCAAATATACTGCAGTATTGACAGCCTCTGCCCACATGTGTAAGGGCAACCCAACATGCAACCTCATGCTCCTTACGCGCTCCATTATAGTCCTGTTCATGCGTTCAGCCACTCCATTTTCCTGTGGAGTCCTTGGAACAGTTTTTTGTCTATGAATACCATTAGTGGAGCAATAATCTTCAAATTCATGACTGCAATACTCACCATCATTATCAGATCTGAGACATTTTAATTTCTTACCAGTCTCATTTTCAACCAAGCATTTCCATTTCTTAAAAGTTTGAAATACATCAGATTTCTGTCTAAGGAAATAAACCCATACTTTTCTAGTTGCGTCATCAATAAATGTAACATAATAATGAGAGCCACCAAGGGAAGATACCTGAGCCGGTCCCCATACATCTGTATGCACAAGCTCTAATTTCTCCTTTTTGTTTTCCTTCCCTGTCTTTACAAAACTCACTCTCTTTTGTTTTCCATACACACAACTTTCACATAAATCCATATTCACACATTTTAGACCTGGTAAAACTTTCCTTGAATGAAGTACTTTCATACCTTTCTCACTCATGTGCCCAAGTCTATTGTGCCACAGCGCTGTATCAAAATCTACAGCAGCTATTTGTTCTCCCTGCTCAACTGCAGTAATTGTTCCTGAATATTCATTTTTCTCTGAAACAATCAAAGTAGAAGGAACAATATGACCTGTACAAAGATATAAGGTGCCTACTTTCACACCTTTTGCTACTACAAGGGAACCTTTTGAAACCTTCCAATTTTTATCATTAAAAGTAATTACAC
Organism: Cupressus sempervirens; assembly: GCA_028749045.1. Lineage (NCBI taxonomy): Eukaryota > Viridiplantae > Streptophyta > Pinopsida > Cupressales > Cupressaceae > Cupressus > Cupressus sempervirens. Next base: position 56,943,545 of record CM053789.1, read on the forward strand.
AACCCTCATCACCGAGTTGCCCTGCTGAAATTAAATTCCTACTCAGCTTTGGAACATGTCTTACCTCATGTAGTAGCCAATGATTCCCATTCTGCAACTTAATCTTAATTTTTCCCTTTCCAACAATCTGACAGGGTTCATTATCCCCCAAATAAACAAGCCCAAAATCCCCTTGGACATAATCAATGAAATAACCTCTATGAGGTGTAGCATGAAAAGAAGCACCAGAATCTAAAACCCATGAATCATCAACACTCTCTAAAGACAGAAGCAAAGCATCCTCTTCGGATTTATTACTTACCACATTTGCCTCTTTGTCTCCATCTGATTTATCTCCTTCATTTTTTTTTCGAGTCCAACAATCTTTCTTTTTGTGCCCTGGTTTCCCACAGTACCAGCAATCATTTGGTCCTCTCGATTGAGACCTCCTCCCCTTTGACTTTCCTCTTGATTTCCCACAATTTCCAGAGTTACTTCCTCTTTCAGTCGTTCTACCCCTGCTTTGTGCATTTAAAGCACTTCCTGATGTTGATCCACCTGAGGATTTTCTACGAGTTTCCTCACTTAAAATAACACCGATCACATCATCATATTTTAGGGTACTTGATCCAGGAACATAATTACTCACCGCCATTACCAAGCCATTCCAGCTTTCAGGCAAAGAACACAAAATCAAGAGAGCCCTAATTTCTTCATCAAAATTGATACCCACAGAAGATAATTGACTAGTAATAGTATTAAACTCATTTAAATGATCTGCAACAGATCCACCTTCTACCATTTTCATATTAAATAAACGCTTCATGAGAAATACCTTATTTGAAGCGGAGGGCTTTTCATACAGTGTCGCTAGGGTTTTCATCAAATCTTCTGTCGTCTTTGCTTTTGTAATATTAAATGCCACCGATGGTGCCAAGCATAACCGAATGCTTCCGAGTGCCTTTCTGTCCAAAAGATCCCATTCAGCCTCTGACATAGTTCCCTGATTCTTGGCTTTTCCTTCCAACAGCTTCCATAAATCCTTCTGATATAAATAGTCTTCCATTTGCATCTTCCATAACTAGAAGTTCTGCCCATTAAACCTATCAACCCTCAGCTTACCATCATCTGCCATTGCTCCCACTCAACCGTGAGACTCCCACTTAACCGTGAGACTTTCCTGCAGAGGATAACTGAGAAACAACTAGGCTCTGATACCACTTGTTAGGATAAACCACGGACAGAAATAAAAAACTACATGCAAATATAACCAATAACAAAAATAATAGAACACACAAAAATGAACACAAGGCACCAAGATTTAACGTGGTTCACCCAATCCCTGGGCTACGTCCACCAAATAGCAAGTCCGATCTTATTACAATCCAGTGATTACAACCTGATTACAATCTGTAATCCCTTACAGCTCAATACCGCCGCAAGAACCAATTTAGTATCACCACACATAAAAAATACCCAACCCTAAGCCCTTTTTATACAAGTATTAAACCGCTTTAGGGTTATAACATGTCGGCCATATGTCGGCCATAATATGTCGGCTACCATGTCGGCTACTTCCAAAAAAAAATTTTTTTTGGGGCGATGCCCCGAACCCCACTATTTATGAAGTATGTACAGTACTTTCCTGATCAGTCACCACAATCTAACACATGGTGGCTCTGGTTGGTCCCCGGCTCCTTCTCCTAGTACTCGTCGAGCGCTTTTTAGGAAGTGGCCTTGCCTGGACTTGGTTCCAGCTAAGGCCATATTTTTAGTCCAGCTACAGCTATGTGAACTCATTCATGGGGTGATCTTGTATCTCTCGACCCCTTTTTTGTGAATGTTAATCTTAGTATATTTTTATTAATAGAAAAGGACTATTCATCAAAAAGAAGCTGACTACCTTGCCAGTAATGGTGTAAATATTTCATGGAAGAATAAATCAAGAGAGAGTCTCATCACCTATAAAAGTATTAGTGGCCCTACAAACTTGAAAAGTCTCATGGCCCACACAAAGTATTGCTAATGACACAAACATGCGGTATGCAATAATTTGTCACACGAGAATGCCAACCAAGGTGCCCAAGCCCCATAGTTCCTGCCTTACAAAAAGTATTGCTAAGAACACAGACATGCAGTGTGCAATAATTTGTCACGCGGAATGCCAACCAAGGGGCCCAAGCCCCATAGTTCCTACCTTTGTGGTAGGTTTTGGGGTGAGAGTTAATTGTGAACTCAAATAAAGCACTAATTTTGTCAAAGAGGAGGTTTTTTTTTAAAAAGTTTGTTAGAAAATTTGCTATCAACTAGGCTCATTTTGTTGTGAAGTATCAAAATAGGTAGACCTAATTTTTTTAGTCTAGTTTTTGTTCATTTTTCTAGGATTTCTAATTGGTTTGTTTGCCTGCATGAATTCTATCTATTGGACAAAAGCTAAATTGATATTAGAAAGTTAAAAAATTAATGTCAATGTTTTGTTCAATTATTTGTTGATTGTTAACTTAATTATATAAAACAATAATGTGAGGTAATTGAATATGATTGGATAGGAGTCAATATATTGCTAAAGTAATTTAATTATTCACTATGGTTATTTGAAGAATTGAAATTTTTTAATTTGATGAATGCATTAGCAAGAGAAAATTAAAAAATTGTCTATATGTTAGAAAAAGGGTATTTAATTCAAATTAAAGAAATCAAATCTAGCTTCTACAACTTGTAAGATTAATTAATTTTATTTTTTATGATAAAATATAGGCAAAATATAATACTCAAATAATTTTAAATTGTTTGAATAAAGAGGATGCCAATCAACATAATTTCTGTAAGATAATGAACAAAAATACTTGTTAAACTGTTCGAATAAAAGTTTAATATTGGATTTTTTTATAGCTTTTCTCAATAAAATTCACTAAAAACAAATCTAATATGTTTTGTATTAAATTATTTTTTTATATATAGACAACTTTGACATCTCAAATTGAATAATTGGACTGAACTAAAAATAACTAAACTAGATTTAAAATGTTAAGGTTCAAATTGTAGCTATAGAAAACAGTCATATTAGAAGTAAACAAATTATAGAGAGACTTTTATAAAAATAATTGATTCTTTATAATTAATAAATAAACTAATTTAAAACAAACAACTAAACTATTTCGTATGCAAAGGGTCATTTGATAGAACTGATTTGAAAAATGATTTTTTTTTTCTTCTAAATTGGTAGAATTTCCCATATGTTTCTTGGTAATGGTCATACTAAATTCTTTTCCAATGCACCAAATAATGTGCCACACATATCATCTTATTTTAATAATTTATATTTTTGCATGCTTGATATTTGATTCATACAGGTTAATTGCCTTTAGATTGATATTGTTCTTCTAATCATAGAAGGAATGATGCAAGGAGTGATAAAATTATATTTATGTTGTTAAGGTTAATTGTGCTTGATTCATGTATATTTTTCATCATCCTTGCATTTTCAAACAAATTTGAGATCAGCGGGCCTCAAATTAAAAGTAGAGAAAACTCATCGTTTGAAATGCTTAATACATCAAAATATGTAAATATTATATTTTTGTCTGAAATGGAAGGATATCAAGTCAGTAATGGAAACAAATGGGAGTAAGTGCAATCTCAGGCACCCTGAAAAAATAGGGGCCACCAAAACGGAAAGAATATAGGGAAGAAAAAATAATTCGAAAAAGAATCCTCTATTTACCATTTGTCTGGAGAAAGTGATCAAAGCAGTAAAGGGTTGCTGATAGAGAAGGTAGACCGTCTTTTGCGTGAGATCTGGAGAAGGATTCATCATTGCTCAACTTGGACAACGAAATCCCTAATGATTTGTTAGTGTGGATAGCTTTAAGATAAAGACTAAGAAGTTCAAGAAAATTATGGCAGTTAAAATGCAAATTGTTAATCTTCAGGCTTCAAATAATAACAAATAGATAACATGAGATAACATGTGTTTCTATGTGACTATTTTTGTACCTGCTGCTGAGTTCCCAAATCCTAAATTTGGCACACTGTACATCTTGCCCCTCAAACGACAGAATCTAACTCAAAAGAAACTGTTATTTTGCATAACTTAGCTCGTGTGCATTTAGCTTCACAAGGTGTTAATGGTAGGAATATACAATTTACACTACAGAAGGATGAACTACATATAAAGTACCTACACACAAAATCTCTTATTCAGTTTAATTAAAAGTCAAGGAATTTCTTCTACTACCCAATAAGGATAATGTTGGCCAGATATCTGGTAAAAAAAAAGTAATACAGGATTAACTATGGCTCTTCCTCTAGGAATTGAAATGAGGGACACCTCCATATTTGGGGTATTTGCTGAGGTGAAAATAGTGCTGTTAAACTACATATAAAAGAAATAAATAGATAGCTCTTTGTCTTTAACAATCCATTAAACTACTAAAGAGAAAGAATGCTTGTTTACCGTAAAAGAGAAGGAACGGTCACGAGGAAGCATGGAAACACTGCTCAATTGTTTGGCACCGAAATATGATTCCCACATATTCAATCCCAAGTGGGCAAAGAATGAAAACTGTATCACCTTTCTGCACTGTACTCCTGATTTGAGGCTATGGTAAATGCAGAGGCGTGTAGCTTTGAGTATGTCAAAAGACACTGCTCATTGTCTTCTGCTGCTTCATCCGCCCACATTGGAAGATAAAAATCAATATTATATCTATAGCGTGATATCATAATGAAATCCATCTATACAAATAATAGCCAATCTACCATAATTGTCAAAATTACAATGTATATCACAACAAATCTTATGATGGTAAAATAGTCCCAAAATATTTGTATCGTTGAAGTGCCTATTATTCGACACCACAACACCAAGGGTCATTGCGGATGAAGTAAAGGAAAATGCATCTCCTAGTAGCGCTGACAATTATATAGTATGTTTTTAGTGCTCTGACAAAAATATCGAGGTTTCCGGACTTAAAAGAAAAGGCATTTGAGACAAGAAGCTCTGATAAATTTCAAGGAAGCTAGATTTGAAGCTGAAAACCCCTCTTGTGTTTAATAATGTTTTAGACGAGGCTTACAGAATCTGGAAGCAGACTATTTCAGCAAAGCTTCCAGATAAAGCATATTGGTAAAATGTTTTAAATTATATATTTTTATGAAGAAAATATACTTTTCTCATTGCTCAAACCAATGAGAAATTAAAAAATTTATATTTTCCATTTATAATAAATAAATTTTAATAACAAAATTTCTAATTTTACTGCAATGAAATTTAATACTCAATTGTTATTGGTCATTGATTTCAGTCAAATTATTATTTTGAGCCTAAAGGATCCATAAGTGGCAGGAACTAATAATAGGTGAATGGAAAATTCACACTCCAAAGGTAAGATGACAAAGAGCTCAACACAAGGTTCTCAGCTTTGAAAGAGAAACATATAAATAGAATAGGCCTAGTCCACAAAAGAACAACTCCTTAAGTAATCAATTTTGTCGCCGAAGGCTGTGGTGGGTTCTCGTCATCCTTCCTTACATGTTTTGGCATAGAGTCTGCCTCTAGGCTGGGCAATGTCAACTAATCCACATGCTCTTCCTTCATATCATTTTATTCCGGCTGAAGCAAATTTGCCTAAGGATGAACAGGGAAATTCTTTGGAAGACGAAGGTGAGTCAATGGTGTTCAGAGCATTTGGTCACCATGTGGATGGTGGCATAGCCAAGTGTTATCTAATGTGAAGGGCCAACCTAGTGGTGAATTAGGATTGCTAGGTGGCATAATAGAACCTAGAGCTGATTGGGTCACTAGGGAGAGTGGTGACATGATGAGACTGAGAATGAGAAGTGTTTGAATGATAGTGGAGAGAGATTTGGCCTTGATATTAGTCTTGAGATAACGATCAACCAACCATTGGAAATAAAGGCATATGGGAGAACTCTAACCACCATATATCTATGTTACTAGAAATGAGAAATAAGAAATGAGAAATGAGAAACAAGAAATGAGAAATGAGGAATGATAAATGAAATGACAATGACAACTTGACAAGAAATTATAATTTTAAAGGTTGTGCTTAAGAAACTTACGTATGCATGTAAGTATGTGTAAGTTTGATTTCACATTGCACAATTGAATTTTAATAGCAATATTATAATTTTACTTATTGAAAAATATCTTTACTTATCAAATATATAGTATCATTATAAAAATAAAGATAAATAATATAATAGATCTCTATCACTTTAAAATATTTTATTTGAATTCTAGATATAAAACAATAGTTAGAAATTATTGTTTTACAAACTAAATCCAATAATTAAAACTATATTAGTTTATCAACTAAATATAATAATTATAAACTTATCTGATAAGATCTTTAATATAATAAACTCAGTAATAAAGAGAGAGTTGGACAGAAATAATAGATAAATATATCATTATCAATAATAAAGTCTTGGTTAAAAAGAGAAATATTTGCAAAGAGGAGATAAATAAACGAATAATATATTAGCATATGTGAATGATATTGTTGTTGTTTGAAAATGGTGGAGGGTTTTCAATTACCCCAATGAGAATATGGTACATCTAGGGGTAGCTAACTCCCATCTATAACATATCAATTCAGACACTAGGCCAACTATAAGGCTAGACCCTTCTTCTACTTCAGGCTTTGCTAAACCTAGGTGGGTGGACCTGAGATTCAATCGATACTGTACCAGTGCAAAAAACATATCCCTGAATCTATTAAGTAGATGAAAACCCTTATATCTCCTAATGGCTTCTAAAATGACATAGATCTACAACAACTAAATGCAAATCTATGAATCTCATAAGTTGAGTGAGGGTTAATTATTTTTAGCCCACTAAAAAACATGAAATACTAAATTTATTTGAATAAAATGATTTTGTGCAAATAACATTCATATCAATTTGCATTTGATTTAGTAATTAGTGCCTTATCCATTGAAACATGGAGTCATTACTAGTAGGATGACCTAACTTGCTCACATTACAATCAAGTTTATCAACTAAAATCCCCAAATCCCATACTTATACAATATCCCCTTCATACACCCAGAAACCCTATCAGAACGATGAAGCATTTACTTAACTGCTTTAGTCAAAAGCAACAAAGATATGGCATACAACTCATTCAAGCTGCCTTAAATCAAATGAACCTTATCCATTTAATCTCAAAGTTAATAGCACATGAAGAATTAGGAGACAAAATTAGAGAAATTAGATAATTCATGTAAATCCCCTTTTGTATTTATCCTTGGAAAGACCAAATACACAAACTGGTAACACTAAATAAAACTCTAGACAATTCACATAATCTAGCATCAATCTCCATTTATCTCAGAAATCAATACATGAGAATGAATTGAAAATCTGCACAGGTGTGGGTGTGTAGCCTTCACTACTAGAACTCAACTCAATAAACAGGAAGCTAAACCATCAACAACCTCTGGTTTCAATAGTAGAACTGAAACCCTGTTGGTTTTACCTAGATCAAACTGCAAATCCCCCAAATGAAAGAGAGAAAGAATGATATAGGATGAAGGAATTCCTGGATCTGATATGTGCTTGACATGTGTCCACTTGAAATTCAATCTCCTACAACTGAAAACGTCTTTCATCTTTCTACCATTTTGATATGATTTCATTTTCATCATTACCTTGTAACAAATTTGAAAATATCTTTTGTTCAATGATGAAAACTCTTTGAGTCACCAAAATGCTGGTGAAATCTTAGTTTTTACTTAATGAACGTGATCAAATTCAACCCAAACTCAGTTTTCACTACCTTTCAACCACATTTAGGTCATTACCTTATCAAAAATCACTTTTGAACTTCCTCAACTGAATACAATTGCAAGATAGGAATCTGGAAGAAAACCTCCTATAACTTGAACCAGCAGCGTTCTATGCAAAAATTGACCTCAAAATCGAAAAGTTTAGTTTCTCATTGCATATCTAGCCTTTCAAAAAAACCCTAAATCTCAGTTTGAAAAGATGTCCCTTTGGTATAGCTTCTATGTCTGTAACCTTTAAAATTAAAATTTGAAATTTTTTAATTTATCTAAAGTTAAAACTTTAGAGTAAATGCTCTTTTGATTTTAAAGATTGATCGTGCATTTTTTGAGAAATAATTAAAAATATTAAACTTTTTATGATTTGAAATTTTCTCTTTTCCTCTAACTTTGGGTCAACCCTCCATTGACTGACTACTACATGGCAGTATTTGATTTTCTCATCTCATCGCCACATCATCTGTCATATCAGCGCCACTTGGGACCCATGCCACATGTGGCCATCCCGCAATCTTGCATTATTTATCCTGTGAACACTTTGGAAATGCAGGTTTGCGTTGATCGTTGGATCGTAACATGTGTCATGATCCTGTGCATTATGTTGATCTACTCATTTGGTACCATCTCATCGCGTGCGAGACCCGCTGTGCCACATGGTAGTCACCCGCAATCCCTCAATTGTTAACCTTGGTGCATCTTCTTTTTGCAGACATGCACCGGTGGTCGATCTGTACACGTGTCAAAATCTCATGAAATGTCACCACATTAGCACATTTATTTCTTCAATTAAAATTTTGTTTATCTCACCCTCCAACTAACCTTCCACGTTGAGCCCACCTAAGACCCACATGCATGCTACAGTCTTTCAAAAGGCCTCTTTCTCAATACATTACACATTGCGCACGAGATATTATTTAAAGACTTAAAAAGTCTTGCCACAGGTAATGTGGGATAAAGGTTTTAACCTCTTCCCTGCCTGTTCACATGGTTGGCTTCCATTTACATCATGGTTGCTCCATTTTTATTTAAAAAGAAAACACAGATCTCCATTTGTGTGGGACTCTTTGTTTAACATGGGTGCAAGGTACTTCTTCTTCAAATGTCGTAGGGTGTTTCTTTAAGTGCTGGAGACTTAATCTCCCCTGCTTCTAATTTCAACGCCTCTCTTTCCTAGCATCTGATGTATTGCTCTGTTTTATTAAATAGTTTATTTTCCTCATGCTGCATGTGGGGTGGCTTCTTCGTGTATGTCGTGGATTTTCTTATGTCTCATGTGGGCATCAGTTCTCTTTTTTATGGATGTTCTGCTACCTTGTTGCCTCCACTAACCATGTGGGTATCCTTTGCTAATGGCGTTGACTGCTCTATGAAATTCCAACTTGATTTTCTTGGTGTGAATCTCTAGCTGGCTCTTCTTCATCACTTGGCATATGCTTTGATATGATTCTTCTTAGCGTGAGTTTTCCTCTTTACATTGCGTGGATTTGCTTGGTGTTAGGGTTCATCTAGCTTTTGCAAAATTGGGTAGGTCTTCAAGTTGGAACATCTTTCATCCTTGTACAATGTAGCCAAAACCCTTGAACATTGAGGACTAGCAACAACAAGAATAGAACATGTCACAACAACACTAAGTGCTTGTTGTTGTGCCTTCTCATCTATGTGCTTGTCCCCAATTTGTTGTTTCTCCATCTGTGATGTTTCATAATAGCGTAGTGCAACTTCTAGCAATCTACATTTCATGTCCCAAATGCATGCATAACAAACCTCATATTCCAAATTCAGTGCTTCATCATGGCTATTGCTTACCAAAAATGAAGCTTTTTTTTAATAAATATTTCTACATTAACAACATCATCATCCTCAAGGTATAATCAAGCAATCTGAACACACTTTGATAACTTGTATGTGTCATCAAAATCCCTAATTCTGGAATCTAGGTCAATCCCACTCAGCATCTAAGCAACTTTTGACCATTGATGTTCATCCTCATATAGTTCTGCAAGTTTTTCCTTGATTATGGATACCCGTTCTTCAAAAGAAACAACTCTGGTCTGAAACTGAGCTAGAGCATAATGGGCAATCTCTTTGTGACTATTTTGAAAATTCACTAAAGATAAGCTTCATTTCTTTGGGGTTTATTCTTTGGAGAAGATAAGGTAAGATATCCTAATCTTGAGGCACCCAGATGAGGATCTCCAGAAACAACATGTTAAATTTTTGAGATGACTTTCTTTATCTAAAAAAGGAATCAATGAACTTGCTTAACTCCATTTTGATGCTTGCTAGATTGGGAGTTTTTTTAGAGATTTTAAAACTCTTCATGACATTTCTCATCAACACTATATTATCTTCCTTCGAATATAGGGATGTGTTAACCTTCTCATTCTCTTTAGTGCCATGCCTAAGAACCTCATCATGCCTTATAGATTTGATGAAATTAGTCGGGCCCCAAAGTGGGTCTAACTAAAAAAAATATCATTTTCAACAATTTATCATCTCAAATTGATCTAGTCATCATTTGATATTGACTGGATTCAAAATCAAGCACTTCTATGTCATTAATAACTCATTTTATCACTTTCTTGCAACTTGTCAATTTTGTGTCATGAGGTTCATTGACTGGCCTTAAAAACTGACTAGAACACTTGATCGGGCTCTAAAAACTGGCACACTAATTCTTTATTCTACATACTCTTAAGCTGCTGAATCTTGTCTCATGAAAAATTCTCAATCAAAAGATATTGACTTTCAAAGTTGACCCTTCAGAACTACCTGCATGTAAACATGTCAGAAAACACTAAATTGGGTTCAGATTTGGCTTTGAAAACTGAGCAAACTAACATTTGGGGGCGCAAAAAATGGGGCATTGGTTCTCTATCATGAGGGCAATATGGATCTATGGTTTGGGCTCGTGATGAATAACTGGGCGCAAATGGCAAGCAGTCAAAGTGGGCTACTCGAAATTTTGAACATTTTGCATCAGCATGACAACAGATAACTGACCAACTTTGAGGGATTCAAAACCTAGTCAAACATACCCAAAATGACTCAAAATATGAAAGATAGGTCCGTAGGTATGGACACTAGACATTCCCAAAGTGGCAATTCACAAAACATTTTTAGGTGTGAGATATTTAGATGCAAACATAGCCTCCTATAACTATTTGACACTTGGGGTAAAATACAGATTTGGCAAATGCTCCAAACAGGACTACACGAAATGGCTCAGAATCTCAATTTTTCATCATCAAACACATAGACACACTGAATTTAGGTTGTTAGAAACATTAAAAATATTAGGGGCTTGAAAGGTATAGTCAAGTACAGCCAGGTACATATGCATTTATGGGGCTTGATTTCACTCAAAATTTCAAAAAGATGCTCAAACTGAGAACACAATTTTGAGTGCTAATAGTGGCTCTATTTGCGGATGCATGCCCCTTGTGGGGATGCATTCCCCTTGTGGGCATGGCAAGATTTCAAATCTCTGGGAGAAGCAGACCACACACTTGAACTTCAAAAACTCTCTCGAACAACTTTATTGAAAATAGGAAAACTACCACTAAGCTTATGTACACACGATGGCCCCAGGCCACCGAACCTCAAAAAAACCCTTTACCTCTATCATAAACCTAATTCTCATCTGAACATGCATGAGGTAAACTAAAAATACTTCTCCTATCAGTTTCACCAATTAGATCAGCATCCTGAAACACAACACTTAGTAAAACTGAATCTTCATTCTTACTTCCATAATGCATATAAAAACTTGCTTCATTCTCAACTATTTGCTCATTATGAAAATACTGATTAGCATTCTCAAACATATTAGACTAAAACTTAAACTCTTCTTTATTAGACAAATCATGTGTGCTATCATTCTCGAATATGAAGGCTTCATATTCAACATAGGGAAAAGGATCACACATACCTTCAAATTGTATATCCTTATGCATAACTAGATGATAACCATATGAACACTCTGACTTGTACTCAAACATGTCATCAATATCATAGTCTAAAACTAATCCATTATCTTCAAATAGTTCTTCACAATCAACAAACAAATTAGTCTTCACATCAGAAAATTCATCATAAAAAACATTACAAGCTGGACGCTGATTTTCAATAATATCTTCATCAAACACCTTGTTATCATAATCAGATGCAACATAATCATCAGTTTCACTATCAAACTCAGAAGAAGAACATTTTGATCTCTTACAGAAGTAAGACAAGGTATCATCATCAAACTCATTCTCAACTAAATTTGAATTGTCCATGTCTTCTTCAAACAATGGGTTGATTACTCCATGCAATGACCCTCTTTGAACATTTTGACAAAAAATGGGCTGATCATCATCAGGATTCCCATCATATAAAGCATTAGTATATACTTTAAAACTATTACCCATTTCATCTTCATGGAGAGTTTCAGCATGTGAAGAAAAATCAAAACCATATGAAGACTCAACATCCACTCCATCAATGAGACATGTAGAATATAGATAAAAGTTACTTTTGTTGTCTTCATGTAGGTGATTCAAATGTCTTGCAAGAAAATCATCATTTATTTTACTAATAGGTGTTGATGTATTAATCTTAGGATCACTCATATACTGATCATCACTACACTCATTCTCAAGACATTCATCTACACAATTAGGTAATTTGTCCTTATAAACAATTTCTTTATCCTCGTATTGTGGAAAAAACTCTTCACAACTTTCAACATCTAGCTGATTTGTATAATTCTGAAATGAAACTTCACTTTTAGATTTAGAAATAGAACTCATACCTTTACTGACATGAGAATACTCACTCTCGTCATTGCTTTCTTCTTTCCAATTTGCATATGATTCACATGAGGATGAACATGTACTAGCACTGTCCTCTTCTTGACTTGAGCAACCACTCTCTTCATTGTCTTCACATGATGCCTCTTCATAATACAATGGATCAGCAACTTCATTATCACTTGAAAGATGACTTTTAGCTTCATCATACTCACATTGATATGACTGTCTTTCAAATTAAAATTTAATAACGTTCTCAACATGATGCAGTCTATGAAGAAGATAAATCATTTCTTGCCTATCTGACTGATCAAGTGAATCCATTTTACCATCTATTGCTGAAACATTAAAAACATGTGAACCTTTTTCTTTTAACTGTGACTGAGATAAGTGTGATTCATATTCTCCATCTTGTATTATCTCTTGATGACATATCAGATCAGCAACATCAATTTCGTGATCAGAGAGATAACTTCCAGCCTTCTCACTTACATAAGATTGAGATTTAGATGCAACATCCTCAAAATTTGAAGCATGAGTTACATCATCACACATATAACTATCATGAGAAGAACTTGCTACTGTAACTAATGTTTGATCCGTAAAATCAACATAATGCTAAACCTGATCAAAGTCTAAAATATTACTCACTATTGTAGCATCATGAACATATGTGTTTCTATTTGTAATTGGACTAACCTTCCTTAAACACACTTTCTGATTTAAATTATCAATCTGAATAAAACCTACAACAGGGGTGTTGATATGCTTGTTTGAAACTAAAGCATCAATACTACATTCATCCTTTCTTTCATAACCATTATACCGGCAATCATGCATAGAAAAATGATCTCTAGTCAATTCATATTTTAAATTATTTTCAATATCCCTAGTAGTCCTAAAAGCCTGATATAATTTTTGTGGTTCTTTATCCTTAGTAAATAATTCATTTTCTTATCAAATGCATCAAAGTAAACAGCCAAACACATTTGATCACCGAGTTTATAACTCTCATGGATTTGATTCAAAACTCTTGCAAATCTGATGTTAAATTGAGGGACAAGTTCATCACTCTAAATATGAATATTCAAGAACTTGTCATAAGAATCATATATGCTTACCCATTCTCCAAATTGCTACATGAAGGCGGAATGCAATTGACTCCAAGATGAAATAGAATGTGCTAGTAGAAAAGAAAACTAGTCTTTAGCATCACCTTCTAAGGTCTGAACAAATAGTTTCATGTGAACATCCTCATGAGAAATCTCATAGTCACCCATCATATCACTGAACAATTCAATATGATGACTAGCTGAAGTAAGATGGTTCCCATTAAACTTAGGAAAACTTTTTCTAACATCACTAGGAATGACATTTGAGAAACCACGAATACCATTAAAATATAATGGCATGTACCGCTTGGTAGAAATAGATCTAGGAATAATACTAATAGGTTGCATACTAGGTGAAAGGAAACTCAACATTCTTCAAAGATACAAAATTCATTCACACTAATTCTGATTTTTATTTTGCAACAAATCTAGACCCTTCTACCAATGAATCATTTCAAACTATACACTTCACAACTCTAAAAAAAAAACACAACTAAAACTCGATCAAATGAAGTGCATAAGACCTTTCAAACTATTCTCATCCTCTTAGAGTTGGAAATACCACTTGATGGAGAACACAAATGTAGAACTCACTTTCATGGAAAAGGAATCACATAAAAATATAAAATACCTTTTAGTGTTGTTACACGAAACCTTGATCTGCTGATTGGCTTGGTGCTAATCTCACTTCTCACACTACTGATCATATGCTTTGTAGAGTCACCATCTCCTTGAGGAGAACTAAATGAGATCATAGCTGTGATTCATTTTTATCATTCCAAAATCTTATGACAATAGATCAAACAACACTTGTACACTTATTGGTCAAAAACTTATATAGATCTCTCTTTTTGTTCAAAGTTTTGACACAACTTTTAGATCTGCCTATTTCAATTGAAAACTCTTGAAAACATTTATACATAACCGATCTACACTAGTTTAGAGATCCTTTAGAGTGTCGCCACTCACAATTGTGAGAAAGATTTTAAAACATAATTCATAACATGACAAGTCTAAACTAGATTATCAATTTGTAGAACTTTGAAAATCTTTAAACACTTAAAAGAGAGTAATCACTTTTAAAATAATTCTAACTTTGAATTACAACAGCACCTTGAAAAACAAGAACCAACTGAATTTATTGAAGATAGAACTTAGTGACAACAATCTGCATTCAATCCTTCAAAATTACTGCTGCAAATGGATAAAACTTCACTAGGGTGCATGATTTGGAGTAAGAAAACTACAAAGAACATCAAAGAACTTACTATTGAAACTTTTTAATGCACTTCTCCTGCTGTATTGAATCTGTTCTTTTCAAATTCTCAAGGTTTGTCAACCATTCAGATTCAATACATCCCTAGTATAGTCACCATTTTGTTGGTGTTTAAAAATGCTAGAGGGTTTTCAATTACCCAAATGAGAATATGGTACATCTAGCGGCAGCTAACTCCCATATTTAACATATCAATTCAGACACAAGGCCAACTATAAGGCTAGACCCTTCTTCTACTTCAGGCTTTACTAAACCCAGGCGAGTGGACCTGAGATTTAATCGATACGGTACTAGTGCAAAAAACATATCCCTGAATCTATTAAGCAGATGAAAACCCTTATATCTCCTAATGTCTTATGAAATGACACAAATATACAGTAGCTAAATGCAAATTTATGAATCTCATAAGTTGAGTGAGGCTTAATTCTTTTTAGCCCACTACATAACATGAAATACTAAATTTATTTGAATAAAATGATTTTGTGCAAATAACATTCATATCAGTTTGTATCTAATTTAGTGATCAGTGCCTTATCCATTGAAACATGGAGTCATTACCAGCAAGATGACCTAACTTGTTTGCATTACAATCAAGTTTATCAACTAAAATCCCCAAATCCCATACTTATACAATATCTCCTTCATACACCCAGAAACCCTATCAGAACAATGAAGCATTTACTTAACTGTTTAAGTTAAAAGCAACAAAGATCTGACATACAACTCATCCAAGCTACCTTAAATCAAATGACCCTTATCCATTTAATCTCAAAGTTAATAGCACATGAAGAATTAGGAGACAAAATTAGAGAATTTAGATAATTCATGTAAATCCCCTTTTGTATTTATCCTTGGAAAGACAAAATACACAAACTGGTAAACACTAAATGAAACTCTAGACAATTCACATATTCCAGCATCAATCTCCATTTATCTTAGAAAATAATACATGAGAATGAAATGAAATTTTTTACAAGTGTGGGTGTGTGGCCTTCACTGCTAGAGCTCAACTCAATAAATAGGAAGCAAAACCATCAACAACCCCTGGTTTCAACAGTAGAACTGAACCCTGTTGGTATTACCCAGAGAAAATTGCCAACCCTCCAAATGAAAGAGAGAAAGAATGATATAGGATGAAGGAATTCCCAGATCTGATATGTGCCTAACATGTGTCCACTTGAAATTCAATCTCCTACAACTGAAAACCTCTTTCATCTTTCTACCATTTTGATCTGATTTCGTTTTCATCATTACCTTGTAACAAATTTGAAAATATCTTGTATTCAATGATGAAAACTCTTTGAGTCACCAAAATGTTGGTGAAATCTCAGTTTTTATTGAATGAATGTGAACAAATTTGACCCAAACTGAGTTTTCACTACCTTTCAACCACATTCGGGTCATTACCTTATCGAAAATTAGTTTTGAACTTCCTCAACTGAATATAGTTGCAAGATAGAAATCTGGAAGAAAACCTCCTATAGCTCGAACCAGTGGAATTTTGTGTAAAAATTGACCTCAGAATTAGAAAGTTCAATTTCTCCAGGTTTCGGTGATATATAATATAGTATATCTAGCCTTCCAAAAACCCCCTAAATCTTAGTTTGAAAAAATGTCCCTCTAGTATAGCTTCTATGTCTGCAACCTTTAAAATTAAAATTTGAAAATTTTAAATTTATCTAAAATTAAAACTTTAGAATAAATGCTCTTTTGATTTTAAAGATTGATTGTGCATTTTTTGAGATAAAATTTAAAATAATAAACTTTTTATGTTTTGAAATTTTCTCTTTTCCTCTGACTTTGGGTCAACCCTCTATTGACTGACTACCACATGGTAGTATTTGATTTTCTTGTCTCATCCCTACATCATCTGTCATATCAGTGCCACTTAGGACTCACGCCACATGTCACCATCCCACAATGATACATTATTTATCTTGTGAGCACTTTGGAAATGCAGGTTTGCATTGATCGTTGGATTGTAACACATGTCACGATCCTATGTATCATGTTGATTTGCTCATTTGGTACCATCTCATCGTGTGCAAGACCCACTATGCCACATTTTAGTCACTTGCATTCCCACAATTGTTAACCTTTGCGCATCTTCTTTTTGCAAGCATACACCAGTGGTTGATCTGTACACATGTCAGAATCTCGTGTAATGTCGCCACATCAGCACATTTATCTCTTCGATTAAATTTTTTTTTGTCTCACCCAAAAACTGACCTTCCACTTTGAGCACACTCGGGACCCACACGCATGCTACAACCTTTCAAAAGGCCTCTTTCTCAATACATTACACATTGCACACAAGATATTATTTAAAGACTTAAATTTTTTTGGCATAGGTAATGTGGGATAAAGGTTTTTACCTCTTCCCCACTTGCTCGCATGGTCAGCTTCCATTTACATCATGGTTGCTCCATTTTTATTTAGAAAGAAAACATGGATCTCCATTTGTGTGGGACTCTTTGTTTATCATGGGCGCAAGGTACTTCTTCAAATGTCGCAGGGTGTTTCTTTAAGTGCTAGAGACTTAATCTCCCCTACTTCTAATTTCAACACCCTTCTTTCCTAGCAACTAGTGACTTGCTCTATTTTGTTAAATAGTTTATTTGCTTCATGCCAGGTGTGGGGTGGCTTCTTCACTTATGGCATGGATTTTCTTATGTCTTATGTGGGTGTGAGTTCCCTTTTTTATGGACTTCTTGCTACCTTGTTGCGTCTGCTAACCACATGGGTATCCTTTGCTAATGGCATTGACTACTCCGTGGACTTGCGGCTTGATTTGCTTGGCGTAAGTCTCCAATTGGCTCTTCTTGACCACTTGGCATATGCTTTGATATGGCACTTCTTAGTGCAATTTTTCCTCTTTACATTGTGTGGATTTACTTGGCATCAAGGTTCATCTACGTTTTGCAAAATTGGATAGGTCTTCAAGTTGGAACATCTTTCATCCTTGTACAATGTAGTGAGAACCTGTGAACATTGAGGACTAGTAGCAGCAAGAATCGAACACTTCATAGCAACACTAAGTGCTTGTTGTTGTGCCTCCTCATCTATGTGCTTGTCCCCAATTTGGTATTTTTCCATATGTGATATTTCATAATAGCGTAGTGTAGCTTCTAGCAATCTATGTTTCATGTCCCAAATGCGTGCATAAAAAACCTTATATTCAAAATTCAATGCTTCATCATGGCTATTGCTTACCAAAAATGAAGCTTTTTTTGAATAAATATTTCTACATTAACAACATCATCATCCTCAAGGTATAATCAAGCAATCTGAACAAACTTTGATAACTTGTATGTGTCAGCAAAATCCCTAATTCTAGAATCTAGGTCAATCTCACTCAGCATCTATGTAGCTTTTGACCATTGATGTTCATTGTCATATAGTTCTACAAGCTTTTTCCTGATTATGGATACCTGTTCTTCAAAAGAAACAACTTTGGTCTGAAATTGAGCTAGAGCATAATGTGCAATCTCTTTGTGACTTTTTTGAAAATTCACTAAAGATAAGCTTCATTTCTTTGGGGTTTATTCTCTAGAGAAGAAAAGGTAAGATATCCTAATCTCGAGGTACCCAAATGAGGATCTCCAGAAACAACATGTTAAATTTTTGAGATGACTTTCTTTATCTAAAAAAAGAATCAATGAACTTGCTTAACTCCATTTTGATGCCTGCTAGATTGGGAGTTTCTTTAGAGATTTTAAAACTCTTCATGAAATTTCATATGAACACTATATTATCTTCCTTTGAATATAGGGATGTGTTAATCTTGTCATTCTCTTCAGTGCCATGCCTAAGAACCTCATCTTGCCTTATAGATCTGATGAAATTAGTTGGGCCCCAAAGTGGGTCCGACTACAAAAAAATTTATTTTCAACAACTGATCATCTCAAGTTGATCTACTCATCATCTGATACAGACTGGATTCAAAATCAAGCACTTCTCTACCATTAAGAACTCATTTTCACTTTCCTGCAACTTGTCAATTTTGCATCAGGAGGTCCGTTGACTGGCCTTAAAAATTGACCAGAACACCTGATCGGGCTCTGAAATCTGGCACAGTGATTCCCTATTCTACATACTCTTACCCTGCCAAATCTCATCTCATGAAGAATTCTCAGTCAAAAGATATTGACTTTCAAAGTTGACCCTTTAGAACTACTTGCATGTAAACATGTCAAAAAACACTAAAATGGGTTCAGATTTGGCTTTGAAAATTGGGCAAGCTGACATTCGAGGGCACGAAAACTAGGGCATTAGTTCTTTGTCATGAGGACAATATGGATTTGTGGTTTGGTCTCATGAGAAATAATTGGGTGCAAATGGAAAGTAGTCAAAGTGGGCTACTTAGAATTTTTAACATTTTGCAGTAGCATGACAACAGATAACTGACCAACTTTGAGGGATTCAAAACCTATTCAAACGGACTTGAAATGACTCAAAATCTGAAACATAGGTTCTTAGATATGGATAGTATAAATTCCCAAAGTGGCATGTCACAAAACATTTTGGGGTGCATGAGATATTCAAATGAAAACATAGCCTCCTGTCACTGTTTGACACTTAGGGTTAAAATATAGATTTGGAAAATGCTCAAAATAGGACTACACAAAATGGATCAAAATCTCAATTTTTCATCATGAAACATATAGACACACTAAAGACAGGGTGTTAGAAACATTAAACACCTTAGGGGCCTCAAAGGTACAATTAGGTACAACTAGGTACATATGCATTTATGGGGCTTGATTTGACTCAAAATTTCAAAAAGATGCTCAAACTAAGAATGCAATTTTGAGCGCCAACAGATATATTAGAAAATGTTATTGGTATGTTAAAAATGAGAATATAATGCAACAAATCCTTCACAAATCTTCATCAATCTACAAAACTAAATGCCCAATGAGTTAATACTCCTCTATAATAAAAGAACCAATGCTCAATAAATATGTAGAGGTATATGTTCCAGATAAACATTGTTGGTAAATAGATTTATCACTGTGATAGTTACTTCTAAAACTGATGCTGTGATCAGTGGCAACTCTACCAATAGTTGGAGAGATTGAAACTAATCATTATCATATTAAAATCTTCCTCTATGCTTGAGAGGTGCAACTCCCTCATATGATGGGTGTATTTTTCCTTTTTAATAAAATGTATTCAAACTTAAAAGTTAAAGAAAAAGCTACTGACGACAAATGCACCAAATTTGTTAGAATAATTTAGAATAATTAAGAGGGCAGGTGAATCAGTTATTCAAGGTCCAATATGTCCAATTCAAACTTTTAGCAAAACTATAGTAGGCCCATACATGCTACTATTCATCTAAGTCTTTATCTTTTGTCCTAGTAGGTTAGTGTAAATAAATATGCTATAGAATCAACACATAACACAAAGATTTATGTTAAAACCCAAATTGCAAAAACCACCAGTAACATGCTACCTTCCTTTCTCACCCTTTTGAAGTGATGGCCTATTTAAAACCTACCCTATTAAAGGCTACAACACATTGTTAAATGTGGCCCTGTTAAAGGATTTCAACACCCTATTAGGAGTGTACCTTGTTAGAGGACTTAAGAACATTCAACTTGGAATGTTACCTTGTTAAAGGATTTACAAAAGGCTATTAAGCCCACCAAATTCCATAGGACTTTTAATCACCTTTTCAAATGCTTCACCACCTAGTTTTTAAGCTAACCTATCAATATAGGATTTCAATATCTAATACTATGGTAAGAAAGTATTGGAAAGCTTTGACCTAGTACTACTTGCAACTCAAACCTTGCAGATCTTAGATCACACTTCAAGTCCTCAACATTCCTTGGCTTTCCTTGCTTGCAATTCTAATAGCTTGTCCACCCTTCAAGATCTGTCTCCTTGAGTCTTTTTCTTGTTATGCTAATGCATTCATCTCCTTGTGGTCACTTGACCAAATTAGAGTCTCTATGCTTTGTTCTCTATGTCTTTTCTTTGACACTTCTCACTAGTCTTCTCTTGGCTTCCACATTCTTCTCATACATTGATCTCTAACTTGTAACTCCTTATAAAGAACTTCTTTTCTTCATTTCTTGTTCAATTCTTCTTGCTCTTAACTTGAATTTTCTTTGAGAGAAAATGATATTACTTACCCTCCAAATTTTTTCTTCTAGAAACATCATGAGAAATCCATCTGTAATCACCTAGAATTAGTTATCAAAAAACTCTGTGACACCAACTCATCATCCTTATCACCCAACTAGTTCACAAAATTCAATGTAACAAACTTATCATCTCTGATCTAGTGAATCTTTAACTTTTCAAATAATACAACAACTTGGGACTATTGAAATATTAGTGCTTGGCACATACTGTGTTACTCGGCATCAACTATGTTTTTATTGATGCTCGACACCTGAACAATTTTGCTCGATGTCCACTATATTTCTCAGATGCCCGGCACTTGAAGACTTGCTACTCAGTACCCAAAGGTTACTTAGCACACACTAAATTTTGCATTTTCTCGATTTCAACTAAGAATTTTCTCAGCTTGAACTAGCTTGCTTGGCACTCATGGATGAACTTAATTAAGCTTTGCAATTGACCTTGTTAC
This sequence comes from Cupressus sempervirens, assembly GCA_028749045.1. NCBI lineage: Eukaryota > Viridiplantae > Streptophyta > Pinopsida > Cupressales > Cupressaceae > Cupressus > Cupressus sempervirens. The sequence goes on from CM053789.1 coordinate 56,965,124, forward strand.
AACTTACACTTCTAATGTATCTAAGCATGTCCATCCTCTGTATCTTAGAATATGTCATCAATACACTATTTCATCAATGTCTTAGTTGATCCTTATACTTCATTACAACAACATAACTTCCACCTTTTGTCTAGGTGTTGTAGTTACCTCTTATTGATTAACACCTCCTTATCAATCAACTAAATGATAGTACTTGGATCATTTAAGTAGTTGTCATTCCTACAAATAGAAAGTTTGACATAAATGAAAAAAAAAATTATTGAAAACATTCTTTACTAGTTTCAATCAATGATCTTTTCAATCATTTCCAACAATCTCCCTCTTTGGCATTGATGGAAAACCAAACTGTTCAATTGATTAAGCTGATCAAGCTTAGTTAATCAAGCTTAGTTACCACCAAACTTGTATGCCAAACAAAAAACTTGCTATCCTTACATATCCATTCCATTTCTCCCTCTTTGCATCATATCTCCCTCTTTTGCTGATAGAAGTTGATTCCTCTATTTTGCTTCTCCTGCTATTTCCTTTCTTTGTTTGTCTAATCTTTCTCTTCTACTATAACTCTGTCTGTGTTAATGAATTCTACTATTTTCTCCCTCCAATCCTTTTTAGCTATTGTTGATCAGTTTCTCATCTTTCCCTCTGATCCTCTATTGATCAATTTCTCATAAATCTCCCTCTTTAACATTGATGCCAAAGATGTAGCATCTTGAATATGTTTGATGTGAACTTTATATCTACATTTTTCCCTTTGTCGCCATGCTTGTGATTGATCTAGCTTGGGTTAGGGGCTTTACCCCTAGCTTACCTCTAAGATACTCATAAGCATCCTTAGGTAATGGTTTAGTGAAGATGTCTGCAATCTGTTCCTTTGTGTGAATGTATTTCATCTTTACTTGCTTGTCTTCTACCAACTCTCTAAGATAGTGATACTTGATTGCAATATGATTGGTTTTTGCATGCATTACTAGATTCTTGGATATGTTTATAGCACTTGTGTTATCACAATACAATATTATTGGCTTGGTTATATCTCCTTCTTCATTCCCTTTAATAGATGTTTAAGCCATACAATGTTTGTGCAATTAATGGTAGCTACTACATATTCTGCTTCAATTATGGACTATGATGTGTATGTTTGTTTCTTACTGGTCCAAGTGACTAGTCTCTTTCCTAAGAGGAGTGCTCCTCTACTGGTGCTTTTTCTATCATCAATGTTTCCTCCCCAATCTACATCAATGTAGGCATTCAACTCAAACTTATCACTCCTTTTGTAGTATAAACCAAAATCATTTGTCCCTTTAAGATATCTCATTATCCTTTTCACTACCATGAGATGATTTTCTCTAGGGTTAGCAGAGAATCTTGCAACTATTCCAACTACTAATGCTATATCTGGTATGCTATGTACAACATATTGTAACTTTCTAATCATGGATCTATACATTGTCTAGTTGACTTCAGTAGATTCATTATTCTTCGATAGCTTGTCTCCAATTGCCATTGGTGTGCTGATAGGTTTGGAATCCTCTAGGCCAAATGCCTTGAGTATCTCTTTGATATATTTTGATTGGGTCAAAACTATACCATGTTTTAGTTGATGTACTTGCTATCCAACAAAGAACTTTATTTCTCCAAACATTGACATCTTAAATTCATGTTTCATCTTGTCAGCGATATCTTTGCTAAGTACTTCTTTTCTTTCAAATATTATATCATCCACAAAGATGGTTGATATAAGGATGTCCTTACCTTCTTCTGATTTGATGTATATGTTGCTGTTGAAATTAGTTCTTCTAAAGCCTATCTGCATTAGATACTTGTGAAGCCTCTCATACCGAGCTCTAGGAGCTTGCTTCAACCCATATAGAGCTTTGTGCAGCTTGCAAACTTTGTCTTTGTTGTTTTCATCAACAAACCCTTTTGGTTGCTCTATTTAGACTTCCTCTTCTAGTATACCATTTTAGAAATGTAGACTTTACATCCATTTGGTGGACTTTGAAACCTTTATAAGCAACATATGCAAGTAAGGTCCTTTCTCCTTCCATTCTTGCTACAGGGGAAAAATTTTCTCCACAATCAAGTCCTTCTTGTGCATACTCTTTTTAGACTAATCTTGCCTTGTTCCTTGTGATCTCACCATTTTCATCTTTCTTGTTTCTAAACACCCGCTTGGTTCCAATCACATTCTTATCTATTGGTGTTGGAACTAAGGTCCATGTCTTGCTTTTCTCAATTTTCTCTATCACTTCTTTCATTGCATTGTACTAATCATCATCTTATAGATCTTCACTTACTATTCTAGATTCCATTTTGCTGAGATGACATGTCTCACTTCTAAGTCTATTCCTTGTCATTGGTCTAGTCTCTTTGTTTCCAATGATTTGTTCTGCAAGATGGTGTCTTCTCACATATCTTGCCAATATTGGTTCTCTCCTTATTTCCATGTTTGTCCTTGCAACATCTAAATCACCATGCATATCTCTATTAGATAACTCTTCATCTCTTTCATGTGTGTTGTTCTTAGAATCTGAATGTGCATTTTCTATATTTTGCAACTCGATAGATACTCAAGTTTGTTGTTAATTTTCATTTTGATTTGCAACATCACCTTCATTAGGCATACCTTCATAGAAGTATACAAAGGACTTGTATTCCTCTATTTTCTTGATAAATTCAACATTTTGAACTTCTACAAGCTTAGCAAATATTACATTTACACTTTCTATAACTTTTTTATTGTTAACATTTAAGCACTTATGAGCTTTTCTTCTAGTGGAATATCCAAAAAATATGCCTTCATCACTTTCAACATCAAACTTTCCATTCCTAGACTCTTTAATTATATAGCACTTACATCCAAATATTTTGAAATGTTTAACATTAGGTGAATGACCATACCATAGCTCAAAAGGTTTTGTCTGAGTACCTTTCTTAATTTGAACTCTATTGAGTGTATAGACTGTAGTACTTACAACTTCTCTCTAGTAGTTGAGTGCAACATTCTTTTCCATCATCAAAGTTCTAACATGGTCAATCATTGATCTATTTCTTCTTTCGGCTATACCATTTTGTGGTGGAGTCCTAGGTGCTGATGTCTACCTTTTGATTCCTCTATCATTGCAGAATTCTTCAAATTCCCTTGATGTGAATTCACCTCCTCTATCAGATCTTAGACATTTCAGGCTCTTTCCTATCTCCTTCTCAACACTAGACAAATACCATTTGAACATTTGGAATGCATCTGAGTTTTGTTTCAGGAATATGATTGTCATCATTCTTGAGTAGTCATCCACAAATAGCATTATGTATCTATCACCTTTGTATCTTTGCACTTCAATTAGACCACATAAGTCAGTATGAACTAACTTTAATACTTTACTGGAAGTATAGGTTTTTCTTTTGAAAATTGACTTTGTTATCTTCCCTAGTTGACATTATTTGCAAATTGTGTTGTCAGGCTTCTTCAATTTTGGCAATCCCCTGACTTTCTTTATTTTGTTGATGCTAATCAGATTGTCAAAGTTTACATGACATAGCCTCTTATGCCACAACCGTACATCATTAGTATGTTCTATAAGACAAGAAACATCTTCCATATCTAGATAAAATAGATTGCTCCTAGTCTGGTCACCTTTTCCTATTAGACTTCCATGAGAATCATAGATTCTAGGAGTTCTATTTTCAAAGTCTACCTTGCATCCTATGTTGTCTAGCTATGATACACCTAGCAGATTATAATTCAAGCCTTCAACATAGTATGCATTATCACATGTTATCTTTTTAGTAGGCTTAATGCTACCTTTTCCTTTGATTAGACATGGTGCATTGTTACCAAATCTAACACTATTACCATCATATTGAGTAAAGTTAATGAACTTACTTTTGTCTCCAGTCATGTGATGAGAGCATCCACTATCTATGATCTACTTGTCATTTTTGTTTATGCAAGTTACCAGGGCTATTGCTTTATCTTCATCTAATTCATCTTTCATAGCCACATAGACTACTTCATCGTCATTCTCATCAGAATCTTCTTCAACAATGTAAGATCTCTTGTCTCTATCCTTTTAGACTTTATTATTTTCTTCTCTCTTGTTCTTGTATTTGCTTCCTTCTTTGTTGTTCTTCTTTTGTGTACATCTTGCTACAATATGACCAACTTCATTTCAATTGAAACAAATGATAGGAAACTTACCTTTGAATTTTCCTTTTCCTCTATGAAATCTTTTGGTCAGCAATGCCTCCAATTGATCTACATCATCTTCATCAGTATTGCTATCACTAGATACATGTTTCCGCTTTCCATTATTCTTCTTTAATTTCACCTCTTCAGTGTCTTTTACTACCATATTGGCCTTTAAAGTATATTCAAGGTTGTCTGGCTTGTAGTTGTCAAAGTTGGATAGCTCAAATATAGTGAGTCTTCCAATTATTGCTTCAAAGGTTAATGTGTTTCCTTGTACACACCTTAACTCTTGGATGGCTGAAACTCTTATAGCATAGATAGGGAGCAGAGTTCTCAAGCATTTGCTACTTACTATTTCCTCTTGTAGCTGACCACCCAAACTTCTTATTGCACTTACTACTTCTTTCATTCTTGCACCATATTGAGCAGCATTTTCTCCTTCTTCCATCTTCATGTCATCAAACTTTCCTCTAAGACTTTCTGTTTTGGCTCTCTAGACATTTTCATCTCCTGCATAGATGGTTGAAAAGGTTGTCCAAATTTTTTGTGCAGTATCACATCCTTTGATGTCATTGTATTCAACACAACTAAGTCCTGAAGTAATCTTTAGCATTGCTTGATTGTGCTCCTTCTTGCTCAAATCATCTACAGTGAGGGGTCTTGCAGGGCCAAGATGATTAACTGTGATTTAGTTCTTTCCATAGTCACCTATTGATCCAAGGTGCAATTTCATTAGACTTTTCCATGCAAAAAAGTAGTCTCTATTCAGCTTGGGAACTTCTCTCTTGAACATCTTAATCTTCCTGCTGCTAGTACCTTGAAACAAATCAGCAGTGGGCTCTGATACCAATTGTTAGAATTCTTTAGAATAAATAAGAGGGAGGTGAATCAGTTATTCAAGGTCCAATATGTCCAATTCAAACTGTTAGCAAAACTATAGTAGGCCCATACATGCTACTATTCATCTAAGTCTTTATCTTTTGCCCTAGCAGGTTACTATAGATCAATATGCAATAATGAAACACATAGAATCAACACATAATACAGATTTATGTGAAAACACAATTTGGGAAAATCTCCAATAACATGCTACCTTCCTTTCTCAACCTTCTGAAGTGATTCCATGTTAAAGGCTTGCCTTGTTAAATTCTACAACACACTATTAAATGTGACCCTGTCAAAGGATTTCAATACCCTATTAGGATTGTGTCTTGTTAGAGGATTTAAGAATATTCAACTTGGAATGTCACCCTATTAAAGGATTTACAAAAGGCTATTAGGCCCACTTAATTCCATAGGACTTTCAATCACCTTTTCAAAGGCTTCACCACCTCGTTGTTAAGCTAACCTATTAATATATTGTGTCTTGTTAGAGGATTTAAGAACATTCAACTTGGAATGTCACCCTATTAAAGGATTTACAAAAGGCTATTAGGCCCACTTAATTCCATAGGACTTTCAATCACCTTTTCAAAGGCTTCACCACCTTGTTGTTAAGCTAACCTATTAATATAGGATTTAAATATCTAATACAATGGCAAGAAAGTATTAGAAAGCTTTGACTTGATACTCCTTGCAACTTAAAACTTGCAGATCTCAGATCACACTTTAGCTCCTCAATTTTCCTTGGCTTTCCTTCCTTGTAGTTTTGATAGCTTGTCCACCCTTCAAGATCTATCTCCTTGAGTCTTTTTCTCATTATACCAATGCATTCATCTCCTTGTGGTCATTTGATTAAATTAGAGCATCTGTACTCTGTTCTTTGCATCTTTTCTTTGACACTTCTCACTAGTCTTCTCTTGGCTTCCACACTCTTCTCATACATTGATATCTAACCTGTAACTCCTTATAAAAAATTTCTTTTCTTCATTTTCTACTCAATTCTTCTTGCTTTTAACTTGAATTATCTTTGAGAGAAAATGATATTACTTTCCCTCCAAATCATTTCTTCTAGAAACATCATGAGAAATCCATCTGTAATCACCTAGAATTAGTTAGCATAAAATTTTGTGACACCAACTCATCGTCCTTATCACCCAACTGGTTCACAAAATTCAGTGTAAAAAACTTATTATCTCTGATCTAGCAAATCTTTTACTTTTTAAATAATATAGCTACTTGAGACTATTGAAATATTGGTACTCGACACATACTATGTTACTCAGCATCAACTATGTTTTTACTGATGCTTGACACCTGAATAATTTTGCTTGGCATCCACTATATTTCTTTGATGCTTGACACTTGAAGACCTTTCTACTCAACACCTAAAGACTTGCTACTTGGGACCCAAAGGTTACTTGGTACACACTACATTTTTCATTTTCTCAATTTCAGCTAAAAATTTGCTCGGCTTCAACCAACTTGCTTGGCACTCATAGATGAACTTAGTGAAGCTTCATAATTGACCTTGTTACAACTTACACTTCTAATGTATGTAAGTGTGTCCATCCTTTGTATCTTATACTATTTCATCAATACACTATTTCATCAGTGTCTTAGTTGATCCTTATACTTCATTACAACAACATAACTTCAAACTTTTCTCTAGGTTCTCTAGTTACCTCTTATTGATTAACGCCTCCTTGTCAATCAACTAAATGATAGTACTTGGATCATTTAAGAAATTTCCATTCCTAGAAATCGAAAGTTTGAAATCAATGAAAAAATAATGATTGAAAACATTCTTTACTTGTTTTGATCAATGATTTTTTCAATCATTTCCAACAAAATGACTACACAACTTTCTTAAATAACTTAAACCTCTAATAAGAATAATCAAGAACTCTACTTGAGGGCTAACATGATCTCTATGACAATTCAATCATTCACTAACATCCACACCATATCATGAAAATTTTAATTACAACTAGAATCAACACCCAAATAGTTAAAACTTTGAAGAAAATAGAATACATAATGCACATTCCTTTATTTCCTTGCACCAAGAACATAAGAAGAAACTAATTAGAAAGATAACCTTTGTACATACTTTCCAAAAATTGTCTTAACATTGAAAACATAAGTATTCACTTATTTCCAATTCTAAAAAGTCCCTTATTACAATGAGATTCAAAAATTTATAATCTGTTCTCGCATAACCAACTTTTCAAGTTCATAACCACTCAAAAAGTTAGGTTTTGGACTACACTGAAGATGGTTCATAACCAACTAATTTTTTTACATATCTAACTCTCAAACTCTAAATTTATAGCTATAACTCTCAAACTTTATCTTTTTAATTGTAACTCTCAACTCTAACTTTCTAATCGAAACTCTCAAACTCTAGTTTTCTAACTATAACTCTTAAAAAGTTAAGGTTGATAGATAGAGAGTAAATGCTAGTACATAGAAAGATACAAAAATTAGTATGTAGAGAGAGATGGTTTGAGTACGTGAAGATAGAAATTTTTAGTAGAAGGAGAAAGAAAGTTTTAGTATGAGGAGAGAGAAGGTTTTGAATAATTTGGAATTAACTTCTCTCTCTCTGTCTCTAGAATTAATTTAACTAACTCTCATAGAAAAATATCTGGGTAATAGTAGGCTCTATCTAGGGACAAGGATTGTGCAAGATGCTAAATGAACCCATAGTTAAGAAAGAGTAGTGCTTTATCATAAGGGCTATAGAGTCACCAAAAAAGGGGGTAAATACATCAAAATGGATTGAGCACACCAAAATTGGGAACACAAGCCAAACAAAAGAGAGGGAAAGGCACAACAAAAACTCCTAACTAGACTATGTACAAGGTAGGTCTCCCTACCTCCAGTGACTCAAGGTATAATCACACAAATCTATTCACTCACTAGGGAAAATATATACCATGGTGTGCTAACATGTGGAAAATTTTAGATACATGTGGACTCAAATATAAGATGGCTCCTGATTCCTAGCATGCTCCATCTCTCTAGAGAAAGGGACATATCTGAATAACCAAGCTTCATAAAAAATCTCAAACTTCAAGTCAACTCTACTTCATGTGGCATGTCATTGATGACTTCAATTTTGAATAATTGAAGTATAAGATTCTCAAATTTCTAAATGCATCTCTGATCTTCTCCTCTACTTAGCAAGCCCTCTACTTGAAATTCTAAAGATTGGTCGTCATGAAATCCTGAGCTGATTTCTAACACTAGGTACTGTTTTTCTCTCATTGGCAAGATTGTGGTTGAATCTTCTATAAAATTATTCCAACCTAGATGCACATCTATGTGAGATTGAATTTTCCCATGATCCATTTCTTCTTCTATTTCTTCCAAAAGATCATCTTGAATCTTTAGGACCTTTTGAGTTATGTTGATACTATCTTCAATGTTGTTGGTCTGAACTTCAAGTTCCCTTCCATCAATATCAAAATTCTCTATACAAAGGGACTTCCAATGGTTAGGACAAGAAGGTATCAAACCTTTTATTGGATTGTCCTCATATAATTTGTGATGTGAAGCAACTTGTGGAGTTATTGCCATTGAACCTTGTCTTTGAATACCAACATGAGAATCATCAATAGAAATGTCTCCCTCTAAGAATAAAGGATTAAAGTAAATATTTTGTTCATAGAGGAAATTACCATTCAAGAATTTTGAGCACAATCTTGGAGTAAATACATCATAAGAGCTTCTTCATCAGATTCCTCTATAAGATTCCTTCCTAAATCATTACTTCTTTCATCATGGTTATTCTTCTCACAAAATATCTTTGACATAGGATTTTATATATGGTGAGAAGGCTCAAAAAGAATATTTTTTTTGACCTTTGAATGATCTATAGGATTTAAATTTCAATTCAATTGGATTAGAGGAACATGTTACCATATTTGTATAGCTTTGATTTTCAATATGTTCAATGATATCTATGTCTTTTTGAATTATTGATTCTTCTCCAAGACATCTTTTGTGAAATGCAAAAGGTTGATATTCTTGTTGCATGCATGATAAAAAATGAAGGCTAGATGATTCATATTCTTCTCCTTGAAGTTGATTTTTAGTTTTTTCATCAACCAATATTTTAATCATAAGTTCATCAATGTCATCAAATATAAAGGTCTCCATTTTCATAGGGAAAGTAGATATTTGTAGTGGTTCATTGGTGCATTTATCTCCATCAATGGTAGTGGTTTCAAATTGCACCATAACATTTGAAGTATTGATGTTGTCAATAGATTCACCATCCTGAATGATCATGGAAGGATGACCAGGAAGATCATCTTCATAGAGGAAGTCATCATTTGAAGCATTAAGGCACCAAGTAGGAATAAAAGTAGTATGAAATTCACTTTGATCCACATTTCTCTCATCTTGAAGCATATTCTGTGTATTTTCTTAAGATTTTGATATTTCTTTTTCTTTCTCATTAGGATCAAGATGATTGGATACTTTCTTCTATGTTTGGAAATTTTCACAGTGATGCCCTGATACATTACTAGACCCTTCTTCTTCTATAGTCACCATCTCTTGACCATCTCCTTGATTAGACGTAGAAACCCCATCTTCTTTCATGCATGAAGATTTAGATGAATCCTTTCTAAAATTTGGATTGGGAGATGTTCTATTATCAAGAAAATAATTCTTACATGGGTCTTCTTTCTCAAGTTCTTGCAATATTTGAAGTAAAGGAGGATGTACTTTGTCAAGATCCAGGCGTGCATTGCCATAGAGGCTTTTTAAAAACTCAACCTTATTGAGATCAATGGAAGTATTTTTTGATGAGAAATAGGTGCAAGTGTTGGGACATTTCTTTTTGCCACAATTATCCATCCTTGAGTCACATGAATCATTTCTCTGATCAAAGTCATCCTTATAATTGCATGTTGAACTTCTTTCTAAAAATGATTTGGGCTTGTGAGAGAAAATTGATTATCTTTACCATCTTCTTCATCTATCTTTTGCAAAGTCTAGAGCAAAAATGGATGAATCTTTTCTAGATCTAGTTTTCATCCACATAGAAACTCTTCAAGAAGCTATCTTGCTTAGGATCAATGAGAATATGATTATGTTGGGAGATAGGTGAATGAGAGACATTCCTAGTATTCTTAATTGCTGATTTATATGAAAGGAATTTTTCAAAAAGACCTTTATATTCATATGTTGAACCTTTTTCAAATAATGAATCATGATCATAAGAAAGAAACCCATAATCTTTTTCATCATTTTCTTCAATCTTTAGAAAGACTTTTTACAAGTAGGGATAAACTATTCTAGGATCTAGCCTCTAGCTGCCATAGAAATTATTCAAGAATTCAAATTGTAGAGCTCATCAGGAATCTATTTCTTGGGATATGGAAAGTATTCATCATCACTATTGATATTACTATTACTTTCAACTATTCCTTTGTACCAAACCATGATTCTGAATTTCCACTTTTGAATAGAGTTGTAGATAATTCAATGTTTAACATAGAGTCCCCAATCTTCATTCTAGGGAAGGTACCTTTTATCAACCATGTTACTAGGTATTTCTCACCTAGTCTTGGATGTGATTAAGATTTTTCCTATGATTTCTTCTTGGAATAGCAACTATTCTTTCAATCACCACAATGTTTTAACCAATAGAAGCTCTTTGCAAGTTTTCATCAAATTATTCTTCTTCTTCTTCTAGAACCTATTCACTTGATGATATTATTGAGCACTTTGTCTACACCTCCATGCTAGAGTGTTCAAATCTAAAATAATATCTTCTTGTGTGTCTTGGAAGCTAAGATTCAGTTGTAGAACTAGAATCACATTCTTATGTGGCAATACCATCTTACTTCATTACAGGCAATTGAATAATCTTTCTTGTTCGAATCCCCAATAGAGTTGCCAAAAAATTGTTGTTAAACAGATTTGTCATAGGTAATAGTTACTTCTAAAATTGACCCTATTTGGAATGCTCTATTCCAAAGATGTCTCACTAATTGATACTAAAACTGACCCTATTTGCCTTATGAATAGTGACAACTCTACCAACAGTTAGAGAGATTGAACTGATCATTACCAGATTATAATCTTCCTCTACATTTGAGAGGGGCAACTACCTCATATGATGGGTGTGTTTAATTTTTTTAATAAACTATATTCAAACTCAAAAGTTAAAGAGAAAGCTACTAACAAAAAATGCACCAAACAACTTCATGGATTTCTTAAATAACTTAAACCACTAATAAGAACAATCAAGAACTATGCTTAAAGGCTAATGTTAGCTCACTGATGATTTTATCATTCACTAACATCTACACCATAACATGAAAATATTAATTACAACCAAAATAAATACCCAAATAGTTCATACTTTGAAGAAAAGAGAATACAAAATGCATGTTCCTTTATTTCCTTGTACCAAGAACATAAGAAGAAACTGATTACAATGACAACCTCTATACATACTTTCCAAAAGTTTTCTTATCATCAAAAACATAAGTGTTTCCTTATCCCCAATTCCATAAATTCTGTTATTACAATGAGATTAAAAAATTTATAACCTATTCTAGCATAACCAACATTTCAAGTTCATAACTACTCAAAAGGTTAAAGTTTGGACTACCCTAAAGATAGATCATTAACAACTCTAACTTTTACAACTCTAACTCTTAAATTCTAACTTTCTAATTGTAGCTCTCAAACTCTAACTTTCTAACTATAACTCTCAAACTCTAACTTCCTAGTTAAAACTCTCAAACTCTAACTTTTTAATCATAACTCTCAAAAAGTTAAGGTTGATAGAAAGAGAGTAAATGCTAGTATGTAGAGAGATAAAAAAAATAGTATATACAGAGAGAAATGTTTGAGTATGTGAAGAGAGAAAGTTTTAGTATAGGGAGAGAGAAGGTTTTAGTAAAAGGAGATAGAAGGTTTTAATACTGGCATAGAGAAAGTTCTAGTATGGGGAGAGAGAAGGTTTTAGTATGGAGACAGAGAAAGCTTTAGAATGGGAGAGAGAAAGTTTTAGTTTGTGGAGAGAGAAGGTTTTGAATAGTTTGGAATTAACCTATCTCTCTATGGAATTAATTTAACTAACTCTTGTAGTAAAATATATGGGTAACAAACATTAAACATTTGATAAATTTATGAGACTAAGACATTTTCTTCCATGTGAAAATGATCGTTTCCTCTATTGAAATGGGTGTACTTTGTTGAAACATGGAATTATAGTTAGTCATTGCATTTCTAGTAACTAAGACATATATGAAGCATTTACCCAATGGTTTAATAGGTCTTGCAAGTGGACATTCACTAAGGCCTCCTTAGCTTCTTGAAACTACATATGTAACATCATATTATTACATATGCAAGTTTTAGCATAGAGAAATCTCTATTAGAATTTAATCAAATGAGTGATAGTCCAAAAAAGTTAATTTAATAGATCTTGCAAGCGGACATTCTCTAAGGCATCCTTAGCTTCTTGAAACTACATATGTAACATCACATTATTACATATGTAAATTTTAGCATAGAGAAATCTCTACTAGAATTTAATCAAATGAATGATAGAAGAAAGAAGTTAATTATTTTTATTCTCTATCAATGGAAAGAACATATAAAGCATACTTTTAGGGGATTTCAAAACCTAGATTTGAGTGTGCCAATTATCTTTTTATGCCAATTAATTTAAAAGCATCCTCTTGTAAAGTGGGATTACACATTTAAACTATTGTTGCTGGAGTTAGACTTGTTATTTTATGGAAATTTGAAGGTACAAGCATAAAGCTACTTTTAAAAATAAATGCTTGCTAGGATGTTACATTTCAAGGCCTTTACATACATATTTTTCTTCTTGTGTAACTTTTCTTTCTTTCTCTACTACAACTTAGAAATACTAAAAGATTGATATCATAATTGATCATATCAGACTTCAATTTAGGATAATGGTAATAAAAAAGAAGGTGGTAATTGTTAGGTTTACATAGGATAAACTAGTAAATTTGTAATTCCATTCCTCTATTAGGTTAGTTTTGTCTAAGACTATTAAAGTTAACTCATACCACTATAAACTCATTGATTCAGTAAAATTATACAAATATTATCTTTATATATATATTAATTTATTTATTTTAATTCATTTATGTTGGATCTACTATTCAAACACTAGTATTGGAGAAAATATTTCTTATGTGTCTCAAAATACTTAATGAACACTAAGAAGAGGCATTGCAAAGCATTCAAAAAAAATTGTTGTTGTAACCCATGGATTTGGATATAATTGCATGCATTAAATCGAGACAATATATTTAAGAAAAAGAAGGAGAAATAATTATTTGACAAGGGCCTTGGAGATGTATATTGATTAGAGATTCATGATTGTTGGAAATATTATAACTAATGCATATACAAAAGTGATAATATAATACCATTTGAGTGTAATGTTTTATGAGATCCCTTACAATTTTTTGTCACAATAGTTTCCAGTACATTTTCATCCCTTCAAATGTTAAATTTTTATTGGCTTTGAACCTAAGTATTTTGATTTGTTTCCCAATTCAATACTTCTTTTTGTTTATCAAATTCACATTTCACCATTTTCTACATGTCTTGTACCAACAATCTAGTTTATTAGGTAGACAAGGTTTCTCTTGATTAGTAGAACTATTTTAAAAAGTACTAATTAAATCATTGACCTCACAAATATTTTTTGGACACATAAGAATGAAGAGATGGATATTATAGCATAGTGCAACAATAGAATCTATGCATTAAAGTAGTTAATTGGTGTAGGTGATTAATTTAATTATATTGATAAAAATTTAAATGCATAAATCATCTATCATTAAATAATAAGGAATGGAGAGTAAATTCGTAGACCAATACTTTTAAAGAACATAGACAACATTCTTACATTAGTTACTATTCATATGTTCTCTTGATCTTAATATTTGATTTTTTTTTAGTAATAAGATGTTTTTAGGATTTTTAGTTTCTTTCTAAAGTGGTTATAGGAGAATTGGTGTTAACATTTTATATAGAAATTTTAATTATAATATATGCATTAACAACAAATGGTGTATTTGACAATTGAGACATAAATGAGTCTAAGCTGAAGTTTAAGGAAATAGAGAGATGTTTATCATCTTGAGATAACTTCTTAGTTAGGGGTGATTTGTTACATGAGAAAAATTCATTCATTTAAGCCATTTCAAAAATATGGGATTTGGATTTAAGCTTATTCCTTTTAAAGAAAAGTTGTAGAGTATTATTTTCTCATGTCTACACATGTTGTACCCAAACTTGCTTAATGTTTTGTACAACATAAGAGGGATATTTTTTTCCTTACCAAAGGAGGCATTTGAACCACTCTCATAAAATGTGGACTCATAGGAAAAGGTCTCTCATTATGTGAAGAGGTTGGGAAAACCGTATGTACTCTCAAATTGTGCTTATGTTTGGATTATTTTAGTGATTTGTGGGTAGCCAAACTGAATTAGTTGGTAGCTTGTTTCTTATTTATGTATAATATAATACAATAACTCTATGACTTGTTATTGATTTGTGTATAGTTGAATCCATAAATTAACTATTTATTGTTGATTTTTCATTGGATCAATCACAATATTTTTAGAGAGAAGATGAGTTTGGGTTAATGGAAATGTACAAGGGAAACATTTCTCCAAATATGAGGTATTCAGGTTGATATGGTGGAGAGTAGCATAATTAGGATATACGCCTAGATCATAAATTTTAGGTTAATTCTTATAAGTTTTTGTCTATAATTTCTTATTCATAATGTAATCCTTAAGTTCAGTTGTTAAGAAATAAGGTTAACAAATTGAATAAGATAGTTAGTTAGATGGGAAGTTCAATATAATTTAAGTTAGTTTTTTACAAGAAATTGAGCTATTAAAATTTATGAAAATCAACTTATAATCATCCATTCAATTAATAATATTTCATATTTAGTTTATCTTTATCTACAACTATGAATTAATCCATATATATATATATACATGGTAGACAATGAACATGTCCTGGGATCTTCTTTCCTAGATTGATTATTACTCTTGGTCAAGTTCTTTCCTAGTACAATCCAAGATTTTAAGTTTTTCCTAGATGTGAATATTCATTTTAACTTGTGTATGTAATCTTTTGGAGTAACCAAATACAATGTTATATTTATTTCCAAGTCCATGTAAAAATGATGGGAGATAAAGAATTAGCACAAGGATGAACTCGTATAGATTGGGACTAGCCTAGAAAGTCATACCACCACATATTTAAGTTTTATGTGAGATGAAACTTCACCATTTGAAAATTTAAAATTATTAAAACTTCAAAGATATAATTAGTTTGTGTTGGAATGCATTAATGGGAAGAATACTTCTGAGGGGCGGGAGGGGGGGGGGGGGGGATGGTGTTGAATCAGAAGTACTAGCTTTTCATCCTTTTCAAACCCTTAATGACATATAACTAAAATTAAGATGCATGCATATAAACATTTAAATAACCATGAAAAGTAAACATGCAACACCACATGACACAACAGATTTCGGTGACCTAGAAACCCTCTAGCACTAATACATTTGGGGTCAATTTGCGACGGTAGGCAAATGTTATTTTTTTTGGCTTTTTTTTTTCAATTAGAGCTCGATGACATCACAATTGAGACATTAGGCAACGTAGGTGTCGCAATTGTGACATCGTTGAGCTATAATTAAAATAAAAAGCGCGCATTGGTCACTAGGCGGGTTTTCTTCTGCAACATATCAAGTCGCGTTATATGCCATTTCAAACATTGAACACTTGAACTTTGAGGTGCATTGCAAGACATTTCATTCCAAATTATTCCACATTCAAAACCCCTCAAACTTACCTACAAAACTAGGGGTCATCACGTACATTATATGCATTTGGAGAAGGGTACGTGCACCTGTGTTTTGCATTATATTCATTTGGAGAAGGGTATATTATTAGGTTCTACAGGTGAGAAATGTCCACAACTTAGCAATTTGTGTGGGTGGAAGTTTTATTGCTAAATGATAAATTAGTTTTATTGCTAAATGATAGCACATCAAACTTGTGGAGGAGCTCCTTACCAAATAGATAGTGCATCGAACTTGAATTGTTGCATTTTTAAAATTACCCATCATTGCATATCCTATTTAGGGTTTATACCAGAAATTGTGTTTAGAACACAAAATAGAAAGAGTGAGAATTCCATGGTATGCGAAGGAGTTGTAGAGGTTAAAGTTAAGAGAACTAAAAAGTAATCTATAGGAAGAGATCCACATAAGGGAGCAGCTAGTCAAAGAAAATATACTTGTGAATGTGCCAAAAGATTTTGATAAAATCCCATCAATGATTTCATTGCCAAGTTCAACTGCCAAATGCATCATGAAGATAGTCAATGTAAGATCCTCAAGGGTGAGCATATAATCTAAGCTAGAAGTGGTTGGACTAGAGGCTAGAAAAATTAACATTTTCTATCATGTGCAAGGCGATGTTGTTCTAGAGTGCATCAATTTAGATTTAGAATTGGGATGGCAAAATCAATGCCTATGATAGAACCTTTTTATTGTAGTATTATTATTGCAGTCAAGTGGGCAGCAAAAATGAAGCTTTAATGTCATCCCCAGTGGAAACTCTTGGTCAAGGGCATATGCAAGCACTAGTTTTAATGCCTTCATTAGTTGTTGAATTCCTTATAGTAGAGGCCACAATAATGAAGGAGGTATCTCATGCCAAGGGAGGAATATAGTATCCCAAGTGGAAAATACTTGAATGGCTACAACATGTAAAAGGAGGTGCACCCATGCAAAAAAAACCTCTCATGCCTTGTCTAAACTGTCCATTTTCCTTCTATTGTATGAAGTGTTTCCCTTTGGAGGTCATGTGAGTGATTAAGTGTAAGATTCTTCATTAAAATGTAGAGGCATCATAAACATGAACGCTGCAAATACACTCCAAGCATTTGATGTTTTCCTGCTCCAACTACCTGATCATAGAGGGTTTATTTATTTAGAGAACAAAAAATTGTAAACTTGAAACAATGTTTACAAGCTCAAATTAATCTTTATAACCATTAACTTGGTGAGTGAACTTTTTTGGTTGGGTTAGGTGTTTGAGGACCTTGGAAACCATAGTAGAACCCTCATGAAGTTGAGTCCTTGTATTTGTATATGTGAGCCATTAGTAGCCCTAAGGAACAATGACTGATTTTGATGACTTCTGATTGATCTCTGCTCAAGATATCTCCAATTCCTTCTCACTATTTTTAGTCTTTTGCAGCACTTGTGTTTATCTTTGAATGAGCACCATTTAATGACTTGGCTCTTGTCCATTAATTTTCTTTTTACTATCTTAATTGCATGATTCTTGACTGTTGCTGTCCTTTAATTTGTTGATTACTATTTTGCACTGGAATTCTTGTTCTTTGGGCTTTCCTTTTAGATTTCAGTTTTCATCTTTTCAACAACAATGTTCTTGTCTTATTTTATTTAATGCTTTGCTCTTAGACAAACTTGTATCTTTGTCTCTAAGACACCTGCCTTCCATTATCTCTTTCTTACTGCTATAATATTCACAAGACCTTATGCTCTGTTGAACATCCTTTTGACTGAGTTGTCATGACCATCACTTTTTTTTTCAAAATTCTATAGTGGTAAATATCATTTAGGACCTAATATTCATGTAAAATCCCTCTGAGTCACAATATTTTCCATGGATGTCTAGATCAACCTAATCATCCTACATTTGATGTAAGGTGCCATTCTTACCCAACTACCAATAGTAAGTTTACCAGAATCATAAAGATTTTCTTTGCAAGCAATGCAGCCTAGATAGATCTTCATTTATATAATGAAAGTTAATAAAAATGGAAAAATATTATAAGAACTCCTATACTGGAAACATTTGTGTAAAAATGTATTTCATCTACTTTGTATCTTCTCTAATAGCTATCACATTCTTTCAATGTTTTCATCAGTGCCCTTGATATTGTCTTCATTTCTTAGTTTCTTTCCTTTTGTCATGACTCTTCATAATGTTGTTCCTAACTGCTCTTATCATCTTCAAGATCTCTATAATATAAAAGACCTTGCTTGTCATAGCAGTGACATCTATTGAGCATCGCTATCTTTTATTGATATCTCACTATCTAAGAGATGCTTACTATCTTAAAGCACTGTTGATATCATTGTTACATTGAATATCATTGTTATCTATCACATTTCTTTCATTTTGAACATCAACACCAGAATGTGCCCCTTGAGACTCGGGTTCTTTCGAAGCAGAAGCATTAGCATCAGCTCCAGCAACCAACTCCACAATTAGCAACCCTTCTTCTTGTTGCTTCACAATATCATCACTCTGAGATAGGATCTCAATTGATGATTGAATTATGGTTGGAGATTCCTACTTTTCCACCAGGTGCATCTCAACCTCTTCAATTATATCTTGTTGCATGGGAGTTTCAAAAATTTTAAGTCTTTTTTCACTAGAATCAACCTTACCTAACTGGCATCCATCTTCCTCAAGTGGTTCATTCATTTCCTTTGGTTTTTTTGAAGACTCTGGTTTCTCTACTTCACCATGTTCCTCAGTAGCACTTGGATGAATGGTTGGCATATCAATGGCTACAAAATTTGAGGCCTCTTCAATCATGGCTCTCTCATCTAATTGAGCCTTAGCAGAAATCTCACCAAGTGATGAAGCACATACCTGTGACAGACCATTCAATATCATTCTTCAGAAAAAGTATAACCGTAATTTACATTGAAATTAACTATAATAAAATTAGAACAAAAGTGAATATAACAGATTTGAGAGCATTTGGCATCCCCAGATTTTCATAACAGAAAATGAATTGTCTCTTAACATATGAACATAACTCTCCTATACTAAATGATAATTGTGTGGTTTATTTTATTTAGTAAGTATAATTATGGAGAGGCAAAATTGATAAAATTTTATGGGAAAATTTTGGTAAAAGTCTTAGATGATACTCATCAATGGCAAGTTAAAGCAATGCAAAATTCTTCTTTTCCTACAACACATATAACATCAATGTAAACTTATCTTGAAACTTCTTCTTTTCCTACAACACATATAATAGCAATTATAAGTGCTTGCAAGGTATATACTTATGAATAAATATTACATCCTGATTTAAATGTATGAAAACAATTTTCATTCCTTTTAAGCTTCATTCATCTCAAGGTGCAATTCACAAACTCAAGAATAGTGGCTTTTGTTCTTCAGGATACCTTTAGGGGAAGAGTATGTGAATGCCCCCTTGTGTTTGGAGTCCAGTTCAGAGGAGATGGCTATTTACACTACTAAAGTTTGTTGAATCTAATTCTAAATAACATTGCTTGATATTGTATCATCACTGAAATGAAAGCAAATGATTTAAGAGTTAAAAGAACAAAATGGATTTTTTGAAAAGGCTTTAGAAACTTTCAAGCAAATACTATTGCTAATGATTTATTGCTGCTCTATTTTGGTATTTGATGATTGTCCATGCTTAAACATTTAATGTCATTATGGTTATATGAATGGATTCTTTGCCTTAGAACACTATCATCTTCAAAATCCCATATGAAATCTATATGACCATTTCATTTCTTCAATATGCCCTATGGATGTCCCTATCTAACTTTATATCTTCTAATTGCATATAATAACTAATTTATGTGCTTTTTCATGACTATGTTTGACTCATATAATTGTGATCTCTCTAGCACTATGATGTCATCTAATATGTCTTGCTAAAGCTTGTAAATTTTGTTCCTTTTTCCATGTCATGTAATATGTCTTGCCTTGTATCTTATATGTTTTGAAATTTCTGTTAGGCCTTATAGCTTATATAATTTGATTGTTGGAGAGCTTCTATAGCTAAGCAAGAAGGTCATTGCACAAGTTATAGCTGCGCGCTCGGGTATGAAAATTGTATAATTTTTAATCTAATGTATATTTTAACTAGACTTGTAGCTTATATGTTTTGAAATTGTTGTTAAGCCTTGTAGTTTGTATAATTTGATTGCTGGAGAGCTTCTACAACTAAGAAAGAAGGCCGTTGCATGAGTTATAGCCATGCGCTCGGGTATGAAAATTGTATATTTTTTATTCTAATGTATATTTTAACTAGACTTTTAGCTTATATGTTTTGAAATTGCTTTTAGTGGCTTAATGTTGTAAGGTCTCTTGAAATAAGACCTTCAGGTGGTTGGTCAAAGTTTTACAAATAATTTTATCCACAAATTTTCCTAGAGCAATTGATGGAATGTTATAAAAGGTGATAGCGTTAAATGTCTTAGGAATAAAGTGAAAGAAAGTATATTTAAAATATTAAAGTATTTAGCTAGGTCTAAGAATATTTGTGTACTTTTGATAGTTTTTCTTAGTTTGTGAAAGTTGTAGACCAAAGTTTTCATAGCCCAATTTTTCCTTCCTACAAAGAACGATCATGTCAGATAATATAAGTGAAGAACAAAATAGGGAGACAATCACTAGATTGTGGTCTAACTTGAAAAGAAAAGGTGATGGAAAATGTTATTGTCCTTGCAATATTTGTAAGGGCTTTAATCGTAGAAGATTGCTAATCAAAACAATTAAGAGACATTGTAGGGAGAATGGTCACATTGAATGGGGGCATGACTATCATCCACTAGTAATTTGTTCATTATATCATTTTAACAATTTATATACATATGAAATCACTTGATGATGAGTTGATGATCATGGTTTATTTATGTTAATCAATTTTATATAGGTTGATCTCCCTAGGGAAGTACATGATATGAACCACAACAATCTGAAGAATATGGTTTTCGAAGTGGAGGAACATGGAGGCACAAATATCCAAGGTGAAGATAATGATCCCATGGAAGATGACAATCATGTGCCAAAAAACATAATTAAGGATGATGGTATAAATACATTGATCCATGACACATTTAGTCCAAGCGTATCTGA
This sequence comes from Cupressus sempervirens, assembly GCA_028749045.1. Taxonomy (NCBI): domain Eukaryota; kingdom Viridiplantae; phylum Streptophyta; class Pinopsida; order Cupressales; family Cupressaceae; genus Cupressus; species Cupressus sempervirens. The sequence goes on from CM053789.1 coordinate 56,986,188, forward strand.
TCATGATGATGATGATATCCTTGATGTACCTCTACTTGAGAAGGCATACGAGTCCCTATACAAAGACTCCCAAACAACTCTTCTCTTTGTTGTATTGTTGTTGTTGAACTTCAAGGTTATGAATGGTTTATCCAACATAACAATGTCATATATGTCTTTATAGTTAACAAAGGGTGAATAATGTACCACTAATATTGTTTATATTAACAACTTATATTTTTTGCTGTAGATTGATAGGTGAGTTTCTATTACCATCATCAAATATTCTACCTCACTCATATCAAGAATTATCTACTGTTATGAAAAATATTGAAATGGAGTATGAAGCAATACATGCTTGTCCCAATGATCATATTATATATTATAAAGAACATGAATTTTCAACACAATGCCCTTTATGTCATACAAGTAGATATCAAACAGATTGACTAACAAAAAAGGTGCCTCAAAAGGTTCTTCGTTACATCCCCATTATTCCATAGATGTGACAATTATTCAGGTGTAGTAGATTGGCTCAATTTATGGATTATCATGCACACAATAGAAGTTGAGATGACATTATTCAAATCCTTGTGGATGGTTTGGCATTTATGCACATAGAGAAAAAGTGGCAACACATCAAAGAAGAACCTTGTAATCTTAGGCTTTCATTGGCAGTAGATAGTGTCAATCCATTTGGAGAGATCTGAGATATGTTTACTTAGTGTGGCCTATTTGTTATCAACAATAACATTCCTCCATGGATGTCAATAAAGAGGGAGCACATTATGTTGGCAATGATTGTTCCAGGTATCTTATCATTATATAGTTATTAATTTACATATACTTACAAATCTTGCAGTAAAATGATCACAATAATTATGTAATGTTACTGTTCATTCAAGTACGTAAATATCAAGTAAAAGATATGAATGTATATATTGAGCCTCTTATCGACGAGTTGGTGGAGTTATGGAACGGTGTCACTATGTATGATGTGTCTAGACCAATAGGACAAAGACAATTTCAATTCCATGCAATACTTGCATGGACAATCCATGATGGCCCAGGGCTAACACATTTTTGTGGTATGTTATAGTGAATTCAAGTTGAGCACGATAGTTCTAATTATAAAAATCAACATATTTAATTATCCAATTATATCATTATTTTGTAGGTCTTCAAACAAAGGGAAAATTTGCATGTCTAGTTTGTGGTCCAAAGATGAAATCTTGTCATTCAAAAAGTTTAGGAAAGCAAGTGTTTGATGAGTGTAGACACTTCTTCCACAGGAATCATAAGTATCGAAGTATGAAAAAACATCTTTTCAATGGGAAAGAAGAGACTACATCAAAGCCATCAAGAATGACACCTTGCCTATGGAAGTTGGAATATAATAGAATTAATCGTCGAGGTAATGCCGTTCCACCTAATGGTTTATGTTTTTAATTTATATATTTCTATTGAGATTTTTGTTTACTAATTATGTAATTGATGATCATGAAGGTCGTCAAGGCAATACTGACAACCTTCCAAAGGGACTAAAAAGCTATCCCAGACAATTTAGTAGGCTGCTCTACTACGAGCACTTACAAATTGTGCATTTGTTTGATACTATGCATATTGGAAAGAATATAACAGAGACATTGTGGAAAATATTGGATGGAAGGCATGACAAAGAAAAAATTGTCAAAATTTGTAATGACATACATGAATCCAATCATGCATTGAAGAATTTCATTCACTCAAATAGCAATAGAGATCAGATTAATATAAGTTCCCTTCCTTAGTTATTAATGGAGCAGCAAAGTGATGCCATAAAAGAAGTCATACTTTCATCAAGGTAAGTTACATATGTTCTTCTGTATTTACAATATATTCATAAACTACATGTATTGTTCGTTATGTTATGTTGGAAAATAATGAAATGATTGGTTTATAATTACTGCAGTACGTGCTTCCTCTATCTCTCCTAGAACACTTCAACAATAACATCAAACAAGTGATATACGATCTTGGAAAATATATGAGGTAAGGAATAACATATGTTCAATTTGTTGTATATATTTATTATATTCACGATTTGTTTTTCTTGCTATGTAATCTATTGTATATTTTTTTGTGACTTGAATCTCTTAATATAGGTGGTTGTCATCTAAAGAAATCCATAAAGAAGATATAAACTATTGGAAGAGAAGAATTCCTCATTTACTGTGTGAAATGCAAAAGTGTCTACCTCCAACTTTTTTCAATGCATAGGAACACTACCTCATACACCTAGTTGAGGAGATTGAATTATGTGGACCTATACACACTAGGTCAATGTGGATGGTTGAGAGGCATTTCAAATCTTTGAAGGCTTTGGTTCGACAAAGAGCACATCCTGAGGGTTCTATGGTAGAGGGATATATGGTATACCAGACTATGGTGTATATTACTGAATATCTTCCTAAGTTTGCATCAAATATCCATGTAGATCACATTTGGGATCTCGAGCCTTTAAAAAATTAGAAGGGGAGTACTTGATGGGGAAAAGTACATTGAGGAAAGTGAGAGGTAATAAATTATTTCTTAATCTTCAAAATGAATCGGTTGTAAGTTGTCTATTTTTTTTTTGTATAGGTGCTCGAGAGTGGTATGCACTACATTTGTATATTACAAACAATCTTGATTGGATGACGGTATGGATTGAACGATGTCAACATTCTGGTTGCACATTAACATGGGAAAGTGTATCTTCATTGGTTAAAGAAGCTCATTGTAATCGAGATTCCAATGTTACGCAAAGGGAAATAGATTTAGCACGTGGTTCAAGAGATTTCCACATATGTACAAATTTATTAATCACCCGTATGTTTATCAACTCACAATACAATAATTTTGACATGTTTCATATATTATTGTTGGTTAAACACCATAAGGCTATGTTCTGTGATGGTCAAAAATTTTGTGTCAAAGTGTTGGATGACACGAAGAAAACTTGTGATTCAGGAATAACTAAAGTCTTTCAAGTGACTAATATTTCATCTAGAAATGACTTACATCCTCAAGAGTCTAAAAATTGATACTATGGCATTTTGGATGATATACTTGAGTGTGACTTTAGTTCCTTCAAATTAGTACTCTTCGTTGTCAAATGGCACAGGCTATGACTTAATCCAAATGATCCTGATAGAACTATTATTGAACATTATAATGGATTTACAATGGTTAATACAAGGTCGTTTGAGCTAGTTGGGGATGAGCCTTGTGTTCTTCCAAGCCAATTTGAGCAGGTATTTTACTCAGAGGTTCCACATAAACTGGGTTGGTCATTTGTTGTTAGACATGAACTGAGAGGAAGGCCAATAAAGTATAATGTGATGGAAGAAGAAGATACCAAAGAAGTAGAAGATAATGTAGATGGTGATCACGATCGACAGTTATTGGATGATGTTCCTAACACAAATTTTCATGAAGAAGAAGAAGAATATGATGACGATGATGCTACTACTGATGATGATGATGAAGATGATATTGATGTTGATGATGATGATGTTGATGATGATGACAATGATGATCATGACAACGATGACGACGATGATGGTGAGGATGATGATGATGATGACGACGACAATGATGATGATGAGGATGACGATGATGATGATGATGATGATGATGAAAATGATGAGGATGATGATGATGGAATTTAGAGGTATGCCATCAATCCTTAATCTATTTAATATTCATTTCTTGATAGAAATATATTTTTCTTATATATATGGTTACATAGTTTATTCATTATCTGTTTAAAAGCTACAAGTTTCAACTACAAATAGAATACTGCTAATCTAAATTAACTATTAATCTAAATTAATTAAATAAAACTATTTAAAACACATATTGATGCATGAATGTATTGAGCCTTATTTTCTTTTAGGTCGAAAGCATTTATAAGTGTTTAGTTTAGAAAAGGGAATTCATTAAATATCTATAAAAGGGAGTTGTACCTAGAATAAAATTCATAGGGAAAACATAATATAAGTGCTTACCCAATCTGTTGGTTGATCATTCTACCTCTATAGGTGATGCAGAGACCCTAGGTGGACTTGTAATCATTCATAACAAGGGGGACTTCCATAGTGTTCTCACAACACCAACCAAGCATCTTCATAAGATACCTCTCCTTGATCTAAGCCGAATCCATAACCTATCAGAGTGCACACCAAATCCTTATGCCACCTTAGGTTCTACATCTTTGGAATAATCCCATGAATGTCCCTCAATCCATCCAATGGATTCATCCAAGCAATCTAATCAACAAACTATCAAATGGTCACAATGCCTCAATAGGCGCCAAACTTGACTTCACCTTAACTAGGTGTTTCCTCCACCTCCACACACATCAAGAAACTTCAAATAGCATGTCCCCAAGGTGACTAAGCCCTCAACTCATCAGCTGATACAAAAACCTAGTTTTATCCCTTCACTAGGCCTACTTCCCTAGTAGGCTTATAATGTGAGCTTGATTTAAGTGTTTTATTGTTTACCTTTTAATATTTTTAATTTTTATGTGATGCTAATAATGGATGTGATTATGATTATGATGTGATTATACTCACAATAATTGAATTACATTTGTAGGAAACTGAACCCCTTTTAGGAGCATCCCACATAGTCTCATGGATCGACAGGTATAAGTCAATACTCCTTATAAACAGTCTATTTAATACACTTATCAATAGTAAGATTGATGTCTTCTAAGATCTCTCCCATTTGTAGGTACCAGTGAATAGGTATTTATTAGAAGTGTCTTCCTTGAGTGAGGGAAATATAGGAATAGAAGATGAAAGTGAGACATGCAATTTATCTAGAACAGGGAGATTAACTAGAGGTCAAAGGACTAGAAGGAAATTCAATAAATGCATGAAATTTTTCCTTGCTCAAGGGGGGTCATGTTCTTATGATGATGAGATGGAAGGCAACATCAAGGTGCCCTTGAGGTACAAACATCTACAAAAACATTGGGTACCCAAGGAACTTCCTCCAATAAACATTGATTTTTGTGTTAATGAGAGGATATATCGCATAGAACCATCATCATTACATGGTTTGGGCCTATTTTCTATGGATGGCATAAAGGTGTCTTACAACAAAATTTTTGAATTGATGGAGTATGTTGGACCATGTTACGATTACAAAAGTTGGATGAATATTCTTCAATATAAAAAAAGTATGCGTAGGTATGCCCTCTCGGAAAATTATATACAATAGCAAGACAATAATCAAAGTAAAATTTTGGCTATATACATTTATGGAAGGCCAAAAGCAATAGGGAATATTGTGGGTTTTATAAATAGTACATGACCTGGGTCAACTATAAAGCAACCCAATTGCATATTTGAGGCACATGAGGGAAATCGTGTATTCATTTGTGCGATAAAATCAATACATGTAGGGGAAGAGCTTCTTATTGATTACAATTTGAACCACATAGATACAAATGAGGCTACTATCATAGGGGTGGTACATATTATTAAACCAACTTCTAATCAATGACTTCAACTTACCATTTAGTTAATAAATTTTTGGCTAACATTTTTATACTTGATCTTTGACACAGGGGCACAATATGGAGCAACCACCTAGAGGGGATGCTAGCGATGTTCTCGGCTCATCTACACATGAGTAGGTAAAACTCATTGTAATTGTGCAAACTAGATAGAAGAAAAATGTTGTTTTTCTAATGTTGTTTTCTTCATTGTTTTGGAGTAATTTTGATAATACTAATACTATTGTTGTCACAGAGGGCTAGTGGTCGAAGGGAGGGAAAGGAACCTGTAGTCCCTGATCATTAGCCCCCCCTAAGGAGGACCCTTTCTATATTGATTTAGCAGACACCGATGACCCAATCAGTTCGACTAAAAAGTTTCTAAAGAAAATTGGCAGAGAAATTCTATGTTTGGCAACCATAAAGCCTACTACTAAGGAAATAAGAGATAGGGGATTTGAATTGATGCACACCTCTGAAACCTTAAAAGTAAGTATTAATGAAATTTTTAATTATAACAAGAGTTAAATAATGGTTTTTATGTTATGCTCTTTTATGGCATTAATTAAAATATGGATGCGTTGTCTTTACAGAGTTTTTTGCATGATTTCGAGCCCCATTCCCATGATGAGGGTGTTGCAGGTGGTTCAGGTAGATCGCATGTTCCATTCCCCACTTGTGTTTTCCACTGAATATATATAGGAATGATCATAATCATTGACAATACATGCTCGAACAATCCTTTTTTTTAATGCTCTAACAATCTTGTCCATGCTAGTCCATGTGTTCTATATTTATGCATGCTCTAACAATTTTATTCTTCAGCTTCACATCAATTGAATCCTATGATGACGCCGTCTCCACCTAGGACAACCACAAATCTCTTTTCGACTGCTAAGTTGACAACACGCAACTTACAAGCATCGACTATTGCACCATCTACTGGTACACAAATCCCTCTTTTTCTCTCTTATGATAGCAACAAATAGTTTTTTTTTACAACTTTTTAACATCAATTATCATTTGTTATTTTATACTTCATGACAAAGACTTACGAAACTTATGAAACTTTTTGCAACAGGAGCTACAACATCATTTCCTGGATGTTCCTAAGTTTCTAGTACAGGAACGGTGAAGGATGTCATATTGATCGTTAGCAATGATGAAGGCACTCCATTAAAAGTAGCCAAAGTTCTAGGTAATTTAAAGTTATTATTATTCTATAGTGATATAATAGTAATTTAGTTTTTTATCACTCTTCATTGACTAATGATCCCATGATTTTTTTGTAGGGAATGATGTTTTTTGGAGAAAACTTGGTGATGAGTGTTTACAAATATTCGGGCCCACCCTGCATACCTATTGGAACATCATATCCTAACTAAAACCCCAAACCACTATTTTGATTTCATATCATTGCTATAATAGTTTTCCTTTTCATCCATTTCTTAAACTGTATTAAAGGTAGCTTCACTTCATTTATGATTCTAACATATTTTTTTTTACTTACAAGGTGGAATAACCAAGACAAACTATTGAAGGATGATCTTATAGAGAGCATGACCTAACTCTTTGGACCTCGTGCATTCGAGAGAAACAAGCTCCTTGAAAAATCTAGTTTATGTTTGAAGTATATTAGGGACCAGTATAGAAAAAAATTACGAGATAACCCTAGGTACGAGCGTCTGCCCTATGTTCTTAAGGCTAAATGGTAGGCTCTGATTTTGGATGGAAAGTATAAAGCTGACAAGAAAAATAATATTACACCAGTGGAGAGTACAACAAGGTATGTGATATTGTTGAGAATATAATTATGTACTAATTAACCTCTATATTTATACTATCTAACATATTTCAAACTTTTCATAGATTTCCTGACACATCAAAGGCAATGAAGGCAAGACTAGAAAAGCACGGGACACACAAGCTCGGCTCTGGTGGTTTTTTGAAACTTCAAGCAAGAGTTGTAAGTATTAGTAAATGAAAAATTGTATCAAGCTTTTTATATAATGTAATGGGAAATGCTAGGATAGACTAGCTTGTCTATGCTCTTGATCTTCAACTTGGATCTCAATGTTCCTCCACACCAATATATGATGTAGAGTAACACACTTTGGAAGCACCAACAAACTCCTAGCACATTGGAACAACTAAGCAATTCAAGTTATCACCTCAGTCCTCTATTCTCCACAAGAACATTCAAGGCTTGATTCACCTTCAAAAAAGGAACTAATCTACTATTACAACTGCTCCTTTAATTCATATACCCAACTCATCACATAAGGCTGCATACTAGTTACTTCTCCCTTGTACCATTCAAGGCCTCATACACCCAACCTTGACACCAAGTGTTTTGGACAACTCCAACCCTCTAACATAAATGGAAACACAAAAAAAAATCAACACAACCCAAAACAAATTAGGTTTAAGGCAAACTTGTTGTTACCAGTCATAGGGTAGATTGCAGCTCTTGACCTTTATTCTACACACCCAACCAAGAGTGTAATTGGATCCTCTAGGACTCCCAAACACCAAAGATAGTTTAGAAAAACTCCAACATGACCAAAATAAAGTGTAACAAGGGTTGGAAACCCTGCTAACTATTTACCATTTCCTTTTGATATTTTAACTACCCTCCATTGGTTGATAAAACAATGCAAGTAAAATTCACCATACCACGCAAAAATGTAGGGCCCAGTGTTCAAGAGATGCCTCATAGAAGAGGATAAGAGAATTAGCTTCCAACAAGGCTATAGAGCTGTGGCTGAATGGCTACGAGCTGAAATCAGTGTGGAAGGTTCTAATAATGATGCATCTGAGCCACAGGTAAATAAGCTAAATGAAATTTATTTCAAATTGAATACTTTACCAATTAGTCTATTTGATGTTAAGTTCCAATATAAAGTGAGTATATCTATTTTAAGCAAGCAATGATAACAATGTGTAGGATGTTGGAATGTAGGCTGACAATCCTTCTACACAATCTGTGGATGTTGAAGGTTTGCATGATGTGCATCCCAGTGGTGGAGGTATACATTTTCTATTAAATTTTTTATATGTAATTGAAATTGGTGTTTGGATTAATGTAACATTTTGTATAGCAGCTATAGAGGATTGAGGGGTCAATGTTCATGAGTGTGTTGATGTTGAGTCCAAACAAAATGATGTGGTTAGATTAGGTAAAGAGTGCCACAGTTATGTTATTTAAAATAATTAAATACTTGTAACAATTATAATAAATTATTTTTAATTTAACTCTTTTATTTTTTATTGTAGAGGACCCCCCTTTGCAACAATATAGGAATTTGAGATCATCAAGAACAGAGAACAGAACAACTGATGAGGGGGGAATTGATGATGACATTGATGTTCCTCTTAGAGCTTACATAGAAAAAAGAAATAGAAAGAAAAAAAAGAAATGATTTTCATCTACATACCTTAATTGATAATGACTTAATTTTATGTCTCAATGAATTTAATTATGTGCTAATGATTGTTCATGAATTATGTGTTAATGCAGAATATTGATGAATGTTGCATGTTAACGAATTTAATGTGTTAATAAATGTTATCATGTGATATTGATTGAATGTTACATTTTATTAATGGTTGAAAGAATGAATGAATGTTAGATGCTAACAGGGAATGTAGAGTGATGTTAGGGGGATGGGGGTGGGGCCAAATGAGCTTCCACCTTCACGTGGTTGGCCCTGTTTAGTAGAGAATATTAAACTATTCTCGAAACAAAGTGAAGCTCAATAAGATACTAAATATTTCTCTATTTTGTCCTATTTTTAGACCTATAACACTGTGTCTTGCTAAGGCCCCTTTCAAGTGGAAGGACACGAGCATATTTTACATAGATGCAAATTTGATAGGATCTATTGATGATTGCAAGTAACAATTGGGTATGCTGTCAACATGAGCTCAAGACCAGTTTCCTAGGTTTGTAAGAAGAAGATTACAAGGAAGCACATTGAACAATATGGAAAACAATCTGGTATTATAGAATTTGAGGTGATGTTTTTATTTTCTCTAATCCATCTCCAACAATATACTACAATGCTCAATATTTTGAAGATGGTGAAGAATCCACCGATGTATGAATGATTCAAACACATTAAGTTTTATTTTCATTAACATGTACTACTTGATTAAATGTTTTCTATTGGATTCACATTGGATTACATTTACATCTTATTCTAGACTGGTTCTGGCAAGACATACACCATGAGCACTGGTTATGTAGAAGATGAGGAGATAGGAATTATTCCTCAAGTTATGGAGGCAATATTCAAAAAAATTGAAACATTGAAAAATCAAGTAGAATTTCAGTTAAGAGTTTCATTCATTGAGGTATGCTTCAATGCTCCTTTATTATACTGTTTGTTCCAATTTTCTTTCTTATCTTTATCAGTCATGATACTCAATTTGTTTATCCTTGTTTATCTCTCCTTTCTATATGTTATTATTTAAACCTCAGAAAATTACTTTATTACATCAGTTGCATTCCTCTTGGGCTAAAGAGAGACACTTCTTGTCATGTGGCCCTTCTCTACATGGTATAGTATTATTTCTTGAGAAATGTAAATTAGGCTCCTGATGTATTTAGTACATATTATTTAATTGGTGAATTTAGGCAAGAATAATCAATGTTTCCTTTCACTTGCCCTTTTCTTTGTGCTAAGAGGCACAATTTAAATCCCAAATCAGCTTGGGCTTTTTTTGTGTATAGGTGAAGGTATGTGTGGATAACTTTGAAGGTCAAAATTAATAGGGGTAAAATGAGTAGAACAAATTCAAATAGGATAGCATATTCAAGCCTCAATGGAAACCTAGAATATATCAAAAAGAAAGTAGAATCTTAGTGACAGTCCCACCATAATGTATGTGTAAGAGCACAGGGATTGGATAGCACAAGGCATCACATATCTTTCAAAGCATATTATATTCATGTTAAGACATGTTTGTGCTAGTTTTTACTTATATTGAATTTTGATAAAGTGGATAATCTGCATTCTATCTTCTCTTGTTTAACTAAAGTATCTATTTTTGTTTGGATTTCCAACTTACTATCTACTCATTACTAACTAAAACATATAGTATATTTGTATGCATATTACCTAGGACCACCTATCAATGTCTATCCTGTAGTATAAGTCTCTTGTTTTCTAATGACCAAAATTGTTGTAGTTGTGCATTAAAACCTGAAAAGACCTATGATAACAATATCATTCCTTGCCACTTTACCCTAGAAATAATCTAAGATATTTCTGTATGAGGCTTTTCAATATTTTTTTTTTGGGGTATAGTGGTTTTGTACAAATTGAGTCAAACTTTCATTTTTGAACTTTCCTAAGTTGCAATTGTTTTATAGTGGAAAGGAGGCAGAAGGTTCCCTGGGTGAATATTATTAGCCCTTATCACTACAGACTAAGATTTTCCTAATCAGACTATGATTTAGGTGAAGAATTCTAGGACTGTAGTGTTTGTCTCATCCTTGGCCCTTGAGGCAATGGCCTATTGTCCATATCCATATGTTTTTTTGAGAGAAAACAAGATTTCCTCTATTAAAATAATATCCTTACTTAGTTCTAATAATTGAAGTTATATAACCTTAGAAATGCTTGATCCTTTAACATTTACTAAATTTGGATGGTGCATTCACCAAATGGATGTGAAGATGCATTTTTGAGTTGGAATCTCCAAGAGGAAGAAAATATGTAAGTACTCGAAGGATTCAAATTTCAAGAAAGAAAGAAGTAAATATATTAGTGTCCACAGATTATCAAAAGCAGGTCAATGCATCCCAAGAGTACAGTAGACTATAAAGAAAGTTCAAGGAGATTCCTAGAGCATCAGTTATGTCAATTGATCAAAACATTGTATGGGTTGAAGTAAACTCCTTGTGCAGGGTACAACACAGATTGATTAGCACCTTTGAGCTCATGAATTATGTCAAAGTCTTTTAGACAACAACTGAGATTGTCATCCTGATTGTTTATGTTGATAATCTTGTGACCACTATAAGAAGTGAAAACTTGACTTCAGGTAGATCATGATTTAAATAATTTGAGATTACATATCTTATATAGTTACATTTTCTGCCTTGAAGTTAGATGTATAATAAATCATAATCATGCAATTGTTTCTTCGACAAAGTATCCCAAAGAGTTGATTGAAAACTTTGGGATGGCTGATAGCCAAAGAATAGTGGAAAACCATGGTTTTCCAGTTATGATTTGTCATAAAAGCTTAATGAATCTCACTATAGATATATGGTTTGGATCCTTGTCGATCTTACAAATCCCTGATCAGATGCAAGATTTTTTGCAAGTTATTTCCCCAAGATAATGACAGGACCTAGGCAAACACATTAGAAGACATCTATATCTGTTAAGATATGTGTTGGGTACTCTAACATTTGGACTAGACAACATAAAGGATGATGACTTCTCCCTGATTTTTTACATAGATGCAAATTTGACAAGATCTATTGATGATTGCAAGTAAAAATTGGGTATACTGTCAACATGAGCTCAAGAGCAGTTTCCTAGGTTTGTAAGAAGAAGATTACAAGGAAGCACATTTAACAATTTGGAAAACAATTTGGTATTATAGAATCTAAGGTGATGTTTTTATTTTCTCCAATCCATCTCCAACAATATACTGTAATGCTCAATTTTTTGAAGATGGTGAATAATCCACCGATGTATGAATGATTCAAACACATTAAGTTTTATTTTCATTAATTAAGGGAAAAGATGAAAAATAATAAAATGGAGATGTTGTCTTTCAAGATCAACTTGCAGATGACTTTATAAAGTCAACATCTCAAGCCAAATTTGCACACTTTTAAACTAGACTCTTAGTAATTGAATCTGCACAAATTAATATTTAGTGTGTGTGTGTTGAGCAACTCAATAAAACTTTTTTTCATTATAAAACTATAGTGTTAGAAATACAGTAACAATAATCTTTACAATTCCAACTCTCTTGTTGTTTAATTACACTTTTGTATTAGAAACAGCTTTCAAACTGCTAGTTTCTTTTGTATATTAATATGTGCACATGAAAATACTATTATACAATTTATTTTTTAAACAGTGCATGATGCATATTTTCTCAGTACTTGCTTCAATTTATTGAAATCCATTAATGCCTTGTATTTTAATCATATAGATTTTGATATTTGGATTTTACATTCAATTGAGTCGTAGAGTATATTTCTAACTTCTACCAATTTTTTATTATAATTTTGCAGGTGCAAATTGGTAAGCATTCATTTACATTTGATCGCATGTATGGTAGCACTGGTTCTCCATCATCAATGATTTTTGGAGAATGTGTTGCTCCACTTTTTGATGGTTTATTCCAAGGTTATAATGCCATAGTTCTTGCATATGGACAGGTGTGTTTCATCTCATCATGGCACCTACATGTTGGTTGATCGATTTATTTTTTAAATCCCTTTTTCTTCTGTAATTTTGTCCAACTTGGATCATAAATAATTATGTTGTATGAAGGAATTTAATGATAATATGTTTCAATCTTTCTCAAACTGATTCCTGGCTCTTTTAAAATTTAATATTGACAACACTTAAATAAAAAATATGTCAAATGATAGGTAGAGCCTATGGTTACTATTTTGTGAAAGCAACTTTTAAATAGACATTCCCTTGAATTTAGTTCAACCTAACTTTCATAAAATCAAAATCAATTTGGAGATACAAGCTTCTCATCTACCATTTCACTAACTAACCAAATTGAAACAAAGCTATTTATTGTTATTCTTTTGTGTAAGGTTAGGAACTCTTTTTTTAGGGTACACTGATTACAAAACTTGTTCAATGATAGCTAAAAAAGGGGTTCATGAGATTCTGAAACCTTCTTTTTAAAAAACATATTAGTATTGAATTATTACAAATGAATAATTAGTTTAAATATGATAGAAATCAGTTCATGACATTCTATGTCCCATCACCAATATTTGTTTGGATTCATAACCCGTATGTCCATTATTTGCCTCAGTTTGTGGGTGCATAAAAGTGACATCTCTAGTCACAGATCTAATCCCTAAACATGTAAAACTAAATTTCACAGATCCAATCTCTAATCTCTAAACTTTTAAAATTTAATAAAATTCATATTCTGACTTGTTTATTATTTGACAGGTTGTTCCTAGAATCATGATTGTAACTTAGTTTCATCACAATGATCCTTATGAACTTACATATACATTCACTAACAAGTAACTCTAGATGAAACTTTAAGTTTATTTATCGCATTTCAACATTCTCACCAAAATCTGAATGATATTATCTCATGATTATTGTAGGGTACCACTGCTCACATGTGAAATAGGCATCTAGATTACTGAACCCTTCTTAAAATTAGTTTCATTGAATTAATATATATTATGCTATCACTGGGTGTGTAATTTGAGCATGAGAATAATGTCATATCTATCTACGTGTTTTTCCTAACAAACTTCTGAAATATAATTTCTATAAGTTTTTAAAATTAGAGTAGATGAATTATTCTATAGGAAAAGGTGTTGCATTTAGGCATTTATTGATAGGTTTGGACATGAACAATTTTCTATTTTTAGTAGATTATAATGATGATAGTATTGGATTTTTTTCCATGTTTAATTTTTCTCGTGATTCTTGAACTTTCAGGTTGTTGCTTCACAAGATTGGCCTAAACTTATAAAGGATACAGGTTTGTTCTATGTATGCTCAAGCACATCGAAAAGAATTGACTCAAGAGATAGAAAGATCATCTAAGGGGCACTGTATCTGCACTTTCAACTCCCATGCATTGCTATATATTTCATATTTTGAACAAAGGAAAAAATCATATATTCAAAAAAACACAGAAAAAACATAAAACTTACTTTCACCAGTATGAGTATATTTATCTATATTGTTTAATTGAATCACCTATTGCTTATGAGAAGAGTCTAATACATAAAATATTTTTTTTTTATATTTTCAAAAAATTTCATACTTTGTTAACAAGGATGAGTGAATGTAAGAAGATATCAGAAGAAGTTATTCATATCTAAACATCATCTTTTTTAATATTAGCGAGGGAATAGAGAGGGGCTTATAGACACCTCCAAGATTTACTGTTCATTTCATAAATGGGATTTTTTGAGTCACTTAAACCTTTCAATATTATTTTTATGCTGGGAACTCTAGGTTATAGTCTTAGAAATGTATTTTATTCATTAACAATTGCTTCAACCTGGCTTGTAGGTGAAGTGCACACAATGTTCTTATTGCTCAAATAAATTTGATCCTTTCTTAGATTTGAGCCTAGAGATCATTCGAGCAAATTCCTTGTTGAAAGCCTTATCCCATTACACGACAATGGAGCAGTTAGAAGGGGATGTGAAAAGATATCAATGTGAATGATACAAAGTAAAAGTGAAGGCTCTAAAACAACTCAAAATTGATAAAGCACCACATGCTCTTGCAATTCATCTCAAGCGCTTTAGTGTAGTTGGATCTAGAGGAAAAATTGACAAAAAAGTAGACTTTGGTTGTACATTGGATCTCAAACCATTTGTTAGCAGTTCACATGTAAGTAGCCCTTACAATATTATTTTCTAGTGGATCACATTTTCAATGGAATTTAATAATATAGTTTTTGTAATATCTACTGGTTTTTTAATAAATTTTGCACATTTGAATGATATTCTATTTTCTCTGTCTATTGATCAATCATAGGAGGGCAATTTTAAATACACTCTTTATGGTGTTCTTGTTCATGATGGCTGGAGCACACATTCTGGTCATTATTTTTGCTTTATTCATTCATCCACAGGCATTTGGCATGCTTTAGATGATAATCGGGTATACATTTGCTATAGTTTTGAAGACATGTTTAATTTTGTGGAGCAAGCTCATTATAATTTGTGTATAACAGAATACACAAAAGAACTACAATTTTATGTAGAACCTTTTCTTTATATGGTAACACTAATTATACTGAAGTTGCTTAAACTAATTGAAGTTATTCTTATGGCATTTTGTACTATAGGTCTATTCAGTTAGTGAGAAAAGTGTGCTTTCCTAGAAAGCTTACATGCTATTCTATATACGAGATAAGAAAACTAGCATTCAAATAGCAGGTGGGTCTGAATCTTAGTATAATGGCTCTAAACTAAAGAAGAGGGTGTCATTGAACATAGGACATCCAAAGGAAAACCACTTACAAGATTCATATGCCCCCCAGGTGACAGAAAACATGCATTCTTTCCAAATAACAACAATCTCTTTTAGTGTTGCAGGTGTGAACAAGATACCCCAACAGGTAGAAAATTTGTCAAATGTCAATTTCATTTCAGAAAGTCTAGAAAAGAACACAAGTTCTGGCCAGTCATGCAATAAATCCTGATCATCAATAGATCATGATGCTACATTATAGATGGTGCCTCCAAGAAACAATGGTATTCAAAAAAATAATGTGTTCTAGTCAAGTCATACCATAAGTAATGGATGCACATCGAATGGGTCTAGTAATAATGTTAAGAAGTAGGAATCTAAAATAAAGGGAACTGATTTTGTGGGTAATTTTAATGATATGGTTGTTAGACATTCTCGGAACTGTGATGTGAGAAATGACAATGAGAACTATATTGGTAGAAATTTTGAAGCTTATTCAAAAATTAATGGTAATAGATCATGAGAATGTCAAACATTCTACAAATGGTTTGACAGGTATTATTACTCAGCATCATGCTACTAAACTTCCAAAAAATGATTCAAATGGTAAACTTGTAGTTGGTGAGCATCTAGAGAATGGTAGGGTGCTCCACAATTATATAGATAATGAGAGTGAGGCTACTAAGCTCCTATCCCTGGAAGATGGTTCCTTATTTCAGGTGCTTGATTTTTGTATTAATGTTGTAGTGTATATGTTTATTTTTGAGAAAATTTCTTTTAGTCCTAATGAATCTTTATATGTTCCTTTTGGCAAGGAGGCAAAAATGGTACTTTAATCTGTAAGGGAAGGGAAATGAATGGGTCATGTAGAAGCTATGCATCCACATAGGTTGCAGAAATATAGTCAAGAAACTAAATGTATTTCCAGCCAAAAGTACCAAAAACACCATGAGGACAACCACTACCTCATTAGTAGAAACAGATTGAAGCTTATGAAGCATCCTCCATGTCCTTGGTTTTTACAAGCATTGTCTTTCAAGGGGCATTTTCTTCTAAGAGCAATGCATATTTTGAGGAAGAAACGATCCAATGAAAGGAAGAAATGCACGAAGTTACAACTTAAGAAGGCTGACATTTTTCTTAAGCAGAAACGCTCTACAAAAATGCCTTCTAGAAAAGAGTATCCAGCTGCAAAAAGTATTGCATGTTTAGTCACTTCTAAGTATCCACAACAATCCCATGGAAAGGGTTTGTCAAATAAAATAAATGGTTGTGTTTCTGTGCAGCAAACCAAGACATCTAAAATTACAGCTGGTGTGGTTCAGAATGGGTGTAACATTGCCAAATTTTGTGATACTTTGATGCCTCTTGTAAAAAAGCAGCTTTCTAGTAGAAATGGTACTAAGCTAAAGAAACAAAGAGAAGTTCCTGGTAGACTTTGTTTAAGTAAAGCTAGACAATATTTTGATGTTGAGAAAGACTCTAACATTAGCACAAAGAAAAACTGGTCTACTCTCTATGTTTCTGTGCAGCAAACTGAGATATCAAAAATTATAGCTCATGTGGTTCAGAATGGGTGTAACATTGCTAAATTTTGTGATACTCTGATGCCCCTTGTAAATAGGCAGCTTTCTAGTGGAAATTGTACTAAGCTAAAGAAACAAAGAGAAGTTCCTGGCAGACTTGGTTTAAGTAAAGCTAGACAATATTCTGATGTCGAGCAAGACTCT
The DNA here is from genome assembly GCA_028749045.1 of Cupressus sempervirens. NCBI lineage: Eukaryota > Viridiplantae > Streptophyta > Pinopsida > Cupressales > Cupressaceae > Cupressus > Cupressus sempervirens. The sequence continues at coordinate 57,003,602 of CM053789.1, forward strand.
AAAATTAGCATGGAGAAAAACTTTTCTGCTCCCTATTAGTCAAATAATAGCTTTACAGATAGAGGAGAAACATGCCAACAAGATGGGGCTCTATCTATAAATAATAGCATAGCAGTCTATTCATGCATAAAGTGTTTTTATGGACAATAATCAATTATCTATGTCTATGCTATTGTGTTTCCATAATCTTAAGTGTTTTATGCAGGGATGAAGAATATGACCGTGGCAGAAGGAAAAAGGTTAAACAAGTACAGGATGCAGATGGCATAGATGAATCTTATGGAAAATATTCCAATCGACAGAGCAATCATTTTCAATCACTTTCAAATAGAAAAGCCAAGATTGTTGGTAAAGGGAATTCATTCACAAGAACAAATCAAGAGAAACTGCAACATAATGCAAGATAGAGATTTTTGTCAAGCTCAATGCCAAACCAATGTTTGGGCAAAACTTATAAAATAGAGGGAAAATCACATTGTTGGCAACCATTTAGAAAACATGGCAAACACTACAGAAAGTTGATAATGAAGTCAAAATATCATGAAAAGATGCATTACTTCAAACTTTTTCAATGATTCAACATTAGATCCCTGTAGCCAATATTTCCTTATACTTCAAAAATTCATCAAATAAATGTGAGAAATGGAGATATATTTCTACTTGTGAAACTTGCAAATATGTTTGTGGCTGAAGTAGTAGGCTAAATATGCTTGGGACGGGGGCACTGTTGTGGCGACAGTAGTTAGTGTCGCCACCACAGTGGCCCTAGGGCAATGCTTGACATGGACATCACAATTGTAATGTCTGCCCCAACCATTGTGATGACCCTTGGCATCACTACCACAATGGCCCCGTTGCAATGCTTGTTGTGGGCATCACAATTGCGACGTCCATGGCAAGCATTATGACGGTCATCGATATCATCGCCACAGTGACCCCATTGCCAGATGTCATCGTGACCGCGTTGCAATGCTTGTGGTACATGTCACAATTATGACGGATGCCCCAACCATTGCGATGGCCCTTGGCATCACTGCCACAACAGCCCCATCGCATTGCTTGTCATGGATGTCACAATTAAAATGTCCACGCCAAGCATTGTGATGACCATCATCATCGCTGCCACAGTGACCTTGTCGCCAAATGCTGTCATGACCCCATCGTAATGCTTGTGGTAGATGTCGCAATTGCAACATATGCCCCAACCATTGCGATGGGGTTCATGCCATAATAAATTTGTTTCATAGCGATGGATAGGCATCATAATTGCGATGACATATGATAAACGTCGTAATTTGTGACTAAAAATAATAACGTCTATTATTGTCGTAGTGGCAACACATTGCAGTCATAATTGTGACACTTAGCCATCACAAATTGATGCCAAATGTATTAGTGTAGGAATAAGAAGGTAAAACTCGGGTGGGGATGAGACCCACAAAAATTACTGCAACAATGAGTTCAACCACTTCTAATGGTTTGCCCTGTTAAAGGCTTTACACACTGTCAAATGTGACCTATTGAAAGGATTTTACAAACACTTTACATGAAGTGTCACCCTATTAAAGGATTTACATATAGGTTGTTAAACCCACCTAACTTAATAGGACTTTCATGGCCTTCTCCAAAGGCTCTCCTATCCTTCTCCAAAGGATCTCCTACCTAGTTGTTAAGCTAACCTATCACTATAGGATCTCACCTTCTAATACAATTATGAGAGAGTATTAGAACATTACACCTGATTGAATGCAATCTCTAATTGCTTGTCTCAAACACTTGATCTACTCTTCCTTTACTAAACTCTACTAGATCTGATCTTTGAATGTGTCCCTTGTTCTATTCTAATCAATTAGATGTATAGATGCTATCCTTTCTACTAAATCTTTGACACCTCTATTCTAAAACAACCTTATTATTAACCTCAACTTCTTCTTCATTCAACAACTTTTTTTATGGTGTCATGGTTTCGTTATAAAGATTAGTGGTTGGTAATGCATTGGAAATTAAATTTATTTTACTCAAATCCTTTGATTTCATCTATTAACTACATGTTGTCTCCAATTTTTTGGTTGGCCGCATGTTGATTTTATTGGTAAATGGAAGGATTTGATCTTATCTCTTTATCTTCTCATGAGTCATGCATAACTATTTTACATCTTGGTTTGTGATGGCACAAACTCTTATGCTGATCCTGTGTTGCTTGACACATATAGTATTATTGATTTTTGACACATACTATTTCTAGATTGCTTGGCATCAACTATGTTTCCTATTTTACTCGGTTCCTATTATATCCTGTATAGCTCGGCACATGTTATTTCTGAGTTTCTTGGCATATATTGTTTCTGTTACTCGGCACACAAACAATTTTGGATCACTTGAAACATGAACTTTTCTTGTATTGCTCGACACATACTATACTGTGATCTACTTAGCACTAACTATGACTTGGCATACATTGTGTACTTGACATTCATATGAAAATGGTTAAGTGTGTTGACACTCATTTGTCAATACTATCTATTTGATCAACAATCTCCCCCTTTGACATGAGTGTCAAAAGCACTAAACTGATCATTTATGATCCAATCCTATTGAATACATACTTTACTTGCTCAACTTGCATGCAAAATTTCAAAAATATTGTAAGTACCTTATGACTCCCCCTGAGTTGTGTATGCCTTGTCAAGTCTTGAAATTGAAGTTCTGTGCCACTGTGCCTAATCTTCTCTATCCTTTGTCCTATTTCTGATATGTTCCTTCATTTTGATCCTATATGTTATATCTGATTTGTATGATGTCCCTATTTTCCATGTGATTACCAAAATTTTGCATCTCCCCTTCACTCCTTTATTACTTGTCTCAAAATGAATGAAAGAATGAAGTGAAAGAATTTAATTAAAATGATCAAAATTTGTCAAAATTTGGTAATTACCCTTATTATTTTCATATCTCCTCATATACTTATTGCTCCCCTTATAATGTATCTCCCCCTTAGAATATTATCTCCCCCTTTTTGACAATAATTTCAAAGGGTTCTATGTGGTAATGTCATGCTTTGTCAAAAATATTTGATTCACTTGAAGGAGTATCTTCAGAGCTGCATCCTAGTTATGTAATGCAATGTCTAATGACTTATGTTGGATTGCAAGATTTGCTAATAGATCTACAAGTCCTTCATGTGTAGAAAGATAGGGGTCTTTCTTCATGACTTTCTCTACATACATCTATTCCTTGTGGAGTACCTCCAAGTGAGGTGTTATTGAGGCTTGTATTTACATTAGCTTTGCTTTTATATTAGCCTCTTCTACTATTAATATAGCTAGTTCCCTCTAAGTTTGAAGCGTCTGTGCAAAATGCTTCTTACTTTGAGCTAGATTGTTGTGTAGTTGTGTGCTAGAAATCTTAAGATTTCTCTCCTAGCTCAATATCTTCTGATTTGTTTCTTGTGTGAAATTGGAAAAAAATCAGACAATTTGGTGTAAAGGGAGAAGATGTTCCCAAGTACAACTTGACTCTATCTAATTTCTTAGCCAGGTCAAGTTGTCCCAAAGTAATGTCATTATGATTGACCTTTGCTTGGAATTTTATTTTTGACCATTCCATGAGTTTAGCATTTGTATCATGGTATTCATTATTCACTTGATCAACTACATCTTACAGTTGCTCAATTATTGGCCTTGTTACATTTGGAGGTTGTAGGTTGAAGGCATCCATGAATATATCTTTGATTTCATTCATTGTTTTCCTATATTTTTATTCTTTTCTCATTGCCTCTTGTCTCCTCCTTCTATCCAATGCACTTAGAATTTCATTCATCTTTTCTTTTGCTAAAGTGTTGGATTCATAATAGGGTATTTTGATTTCTTCATCAAGCTCAAGAATTCCATATTGAATGGTCTTGACTACCCTAGTATAGATTGAGCTTGGTGTTCTGACTGGTAGAGCTAACATGTCAGTACTTGGCTGCTAAAGAGTTTTTGTTGGAGTACCTATTTTTGGTAGTTCTATCAAAGTTTGTATTCTAGATTCCTCCTTATCTTTTGTCTCTTCCTTCTCTTCTTGGTGTGTTTCTTCTTCTATTACTATAGTTGGGGGTGTACCTATTGACTATACTAATATATCTATATTTACCCCTACTGCTGCACTCAGCTCCTAAAGTGTTTCTGATATTGCTTTTGATGGTGATGAAGGTGGAAGAAGTAAAAGTTCAGTAGTTTGTGTAGTCTTAGGTGGTTCTTGTCATGGCACCTCGACTTCCTTTAATTTCTCTATTAACTTTTGGAGTTCATCAACACTGATCAATATAGGACTTTGGCATAGTTTGGTTTGTTGAGTTGATTGTTCAAGGATCTTTGTGAGATCTTCTATAGTCAAAGGGTTGATTCTTTGACAAGAGGTGTCAACAACATCATTTATCTTTATTGTCTCTATAGGTGTGATGGTAGAGTGAGGAGGGCTAGGAGGTGGTAGTTCTATGTCCTGCACACTTTGTTCTTGCTTCTCTCTTTTTCTCATTTCCTCCTCCTTTTCTTCATCCTTCTTCTCTTCTACCCTCTTCTCCTCTAGTTTCTTTCTTCTTTCTTATTTTGCCTCCTTTGTTTTGGCACTTGCTTCTGCCTTGTACTCTTCATCAAAAACATCATCAATTTTCTTGGACAAAACTTTCTACAATCTTCTGGATTTATTCACAACCTCATCAATTTTATTTTGTATTATAGAAAATGTTCTATACTTGGGCCTAAACCTATTATTCTACCTTTTAATTTCATTTACAATTTGACTTTTAGTCAAATATAGGAACAACCTTGCTAAGGTAGACTCCCTTATCTCTTTCTAAGTATTGAGACAAAAATGCAATTTATCCTCTACAATTTTGTATAATTCCTTTGGCAATTGGCCATCCAATTCTACAGGTGTAAATTTATATTCTTCCATCATCCTATAGATAGAGTCCTCTACTTTATTCTGCTCATCCTTTGTGAGCCTATTAAAATCAAAAAATTTCAAATTACTCAAGTCTCCATTCCTAATCTTTCCACATAATTTATCAATTAAAGACTTAGGGGGATGACTTACCACTTTAAACTAGTTGTTGTCATCTAATTTAGTCTTCTCTTCATTAAAATTAGGTTGAGCCACATTTTTTCTTTTTTTTTTCTTGGTTTTTCTTTACTCTTCTTAATTGGTTTCTTCTTCTTTGTAGCCTCTTCTTTTGCTATTTGAGTGGTGGCCCTAGTGGTAGCTTTGGTGGTTGACTTCTTGGGTGTAGGCTTGACTAATTTCTTTGGGTTGGGATGAGGAGCAGGAGGTTCCTTTGCTTTTATTTTGATGACCTTGGCCTTGATGGGTGCTTCCTTGGCTTATTCTTCCTTGACACTTTCATCCTTGTCTTCTCCTAGGCCATGGCTTAATTGAAGTGGCCCTTGCTTTGGATCATCTTCATCTTCGTCATCCTCTTCTTCATCATCACTAATTTCCTTTACTTCCTCTTCAGTCCTTGTTTCACCTAAGTCTACCCCAAATTTCTTTTTAAACTTCTTCACAAGCTTGTCTTTCCTCTTGACTGCACTGGTTGTCTTAAGGTCTGTCATCACCTTTGATTTGACAACATCATATGTGCCAAAATGATTTGCAGCTTTGTCAATTTCCTCTGCAAGTAATGCTATAATGGCTGCTAAAGCTTGGTCCACATCAAGCTCATAACCAATTATCTGAGCCATCTAACTCTTGGGATAATTGCTTGAACATATGTGTAGTCAATGTCCACCAGAAAACAAATTCCTTTGACATGTTCCTCCACCAATGAGACTAGGATTCTTATTCTTTGTTTCATGGACTATTTGAAGTCCTCAAAGTAGCTAGTCATTTGGACATCAAAATTTTTGCCCACTCGTGCATTGAAACCATTAATCTACTCAAATATGGTTTTTTCCTGATCCCAATTTACCTTCCCAACTAAGGGGAATTCCTTAATCAAATAGAAGAACATATAGACTAAAACTGCACCAAATTTACAATGAGTCCCTTTCGATTTCCTTATGGTTCCAAGGTTTTCATTAATTTGCTGCATCATCAACTTGGCAAGATCATAGGTATGATCTTTCTTTACAAGTTTGTATGCCACATCCACTACTATGTAGGGTACACTGTTTAATCTGCTAGATTGGTAGAATTTGTGGGATATCACCCTTATAGCAAAGTCAATTAAGGGGTCTTTGATTGTATCTATTATCATTCCCCTATTATTCCACTTGGCTCCAGTATTTTTTTCAATAGCCTCCCCCTTATCACTCCTTAGGGTCTTAGGCCAATCTGGGGTTTGGAATCTAGTTACCCTATTGATAGTTTTCTTAGTGAATTTGATTGGGTGTGTCTCTAGCCAGAAGGCTCCATTATAGATTCTACTCAGGATTATCCTAATTCATTCAGTTTTAAATACTATTGGGAAAGCTAGGGATTTTTTCAAAGTTTTCTCTTCAAATATAGACAACTCATCTTTTAGCTTCCCATCAACACAAAACTTCTCAAATGCATTTTCAATCTCTAAGTCTCTTATTGCCTCTATTTTGCAATTGTAACACTTGTGTAGATACTAAACCATAACTACTTTTTCAAGAATAGCAAATAGGGCACCAGCAGGATGATTTTTGTATGCAACCTCTAGAATAGTCTTAAACTCAGGTTGTTTCACTTCATTGCTAACCAACTAAATTTCTAGACCTTTCTTTCTCTTAGTTGACTTAGAAGTAGATGTCATAGCTGACCAAACTAGGGTTTACTATTTAAAGAAACTTTATAAACTACGCAGCTCAACACTTGAATAAAATACCTAGAAAATTTGATGGAATTGTGTTGGGTAGCTATTAGATTTCTATAAATCACCTTTTGATTGTTGTAAGATTGCTTGGTCATTCTTCTCGTAATTGTTGTTTGTTTGAATGATCAAAAAATGAGTTTTTTTCACTTTTATTAGGTTCAAAACCTAGCATTTAATGTGTTTGTGCATACAACTGTCACTCAGCTTCCAAAATATTTTCCAACTTGGCATCCACTCTATTTCACTTGGAAACTATTATTACTTGGCATCTACAATCACTCGACAACCATTATCAAATCTAACTCGGTAGTAACTAGACTGTTCAACTCAGCTCACACTAGAGTCTTACTTGGCAACCAAAGGTAACTCGACATCATCTTCCAACTTTTATCTTGACATCTTAACTCATGCAAATTTCCTCTTTTCTATGCTTCAATTTTCTTTTGGGCTGATGTATGATACATCTTTATATGTATCAGCCCTATAAGCTTATCTAGTGCTTAGTTGGATGAGGTGTGATCACTTGAGCTCTTGGGTGAAGTGACCTCCCATTGGATGTACTTGATCCATCTCTTATCTGCCATGTCTTCTTCATATCTTCTTTGATGTGTTCTTCACAAACCTCCTCTTTGCTCTTGTTGACTTTAGTCTTGGGTGACTTGATCTTTGTTGGAAAATTCCTACTGACATGTCTAATCTTCAATCAACTAAAACAAGTAGTCTTATTCAACCATTTTTTGTAGTTCCCCTTGAAGTGTGTTCTAATTTAGTTCTAAGGTACATGAGCATATTCTTGAAAATAGTGACAAATTTTTCTTGTATTGTAGTCCCAATTGTAATGGTGTGCATAGTTGTTTCTCCTTGCATACTGATTTGGTGTCCACATAGGCTTTGATCTGCACTCAAAGGCTCTATGTCCATACTTCTTGCAATTGTAGTAGTGACCATCAAATGTTTGTTTCTTTGTGACTTTAGTCCTACAATCTTGTGTTAGATGTCCTTGCATGTTGTACTTGTGACAATACCCATTGCTTTTGGGTGTGTTCTGCTCACTGATCTTTCTACTCCTACAAACATTAGTAGTATGCCCTTTTTTATTGCATTAATGACAAGTGGGTTTTGAGTTCTTACCTTTTTCACTCCTTTGTTCATCAATCTTTGATGTTTAAACTTCTTTAGTATTGGTGAATCCAAGACTTGATGTATCAGTGTTTGATCTTGGGGATTTTAGCAACTATTCAAAGTGCTTGATAGCTTCACTTGACTTGTTGAAGTTCTCTGCTATCTCTTTCTCTCTTTTTTACTCATTCTATAATTGTTCATTCTGCATTCTTAGAGTAGAGATCTCAATGTCTTTCATGTTGAGTTCATGATGAGCATTCATCATTTGGCCAAGTGTGTCCAACTATGTATTTGAAATCTTTGTGAGTTCAGTGGACTTCTCCTCAAGTCTATTTGCAAGGTTTCTCTTGTCATCTTAAAGCATAGCTCTACTATAGCTATGTCCTTTCTTCTTTTCAATGATTTCCTCAATTCCTCTCTAGCTTCCTCTACCTTATGTAGATCAAGGTGCACATCAATCACTTTGTTTTCAATGATCTTTCCAAGTTTGAAGACTTCCATCTTTAGATCTTTTTCTCCAAGCTATTAGACTTCACTTTTAGAGAACTAGGCTTTGATACAATTTGTTGGAATTCCTTAATGGGAAGAATGCTTCTGAGAGAGGGGGGGGTCAGTGGGAGGTGTGAATCAGAAGTACTAGCTTTTCATCCTTTTCAAACCCTTAATGACATATAACTGAAATTAACATGCATGCATATAAACATTTAAATAACCATGAAAAGTAATCATGCAACACCATGTGATACAAGAGATTTCGGTGACCTAGAAACCCTCCATGAATAAGAAGGTAAATTTGGGGTGGGGATGACACCCACAAAAATTACCGCATCAATGAGTTCAACCAATTCTAATGGTTTTCCCTATCAAAGGCCTTTCTTGTTAGAGGCTTTACACAATGTCAAATGTGATCCATTGAAAGGATTTTACAAATAGTTTACATGAAGTTTTACCCTATTAAAAGATTTACATATAGGCTATTAAACCCACCTAACTTAATAGGACTTTCATGGCCTTCTCCAAAGGCTCTCCTATCCTTCTCCAAAGGATCTCCTACCTAGCTATTAAGCTAACCTATCACTATAGGATTTCAAATTCTAATAGAATTATGAGAGAGTATTACAACATTAAATCTAATTAAATGCAATCTCTAATTGCTTATCTCAAGCACTTGATCTCCTCTTCCTTTACTGAACTCTACTAGATCTAATCTCTGAATGTGTCTCCTATTCTATTCTGATCAACTGGATGTATAGATGCTATCCTTTTTACTAAATCTTTGGCACCTCTATTCTACAACAACCTTAGTATTAACCTCAGCTTTTTCTTCTTCCTTCAACAACTTTTTTATGGTTTTATGGTTTCCTTATAAAGATTAGTGGTTAGTTATGCATTGGTAATTAAAATTTTTCCACTCAAATCCTTTGATTTTACCTATTGGCTGCATGTTGTCTTCAATTTTCTGATAGACAAATGGAAGGATTTCATCTTATCTCCTTATTTTCTCATGAGCCATGCATAACCATTTTACATCTTGGTTTGTGATGGAACAAACTCTTATGCTAATCCTATGTTGCCCGACACATATAGTGTTACTGATGCTCAACACATACTAATTCTAGATTTCTCAACATCAACTATGTTTCCTATTTTACTCGACACTTATTATATCCTATATAGCTCAGCACATGTTATTTCTAAATTCCTTGGCATGCATTGTTTCTGCTATTCAGCACACAAACAATTCTGGATCACTCGACACATGAACATTTCCTGTATTGTTCGACACATTCTACACTATGATCTACTCGGCACTAACTATGACTTGGCACTAACTAAAATTATGACTCAGTATATATTGTCTACTTAGAATTCATATGAAAATGGTTAAGTGTGTTGACACTCATTTTTCAATACTATTTATTTGATCAACACTTTGCACTTTGACTAAAAAATTTTAATACAAAAGATACTTTAAATAAATTGTTACATAATTTGATTATTCATGATAAATAGTACTAAAATATTGTATCAATGAGCTCAAGTAAGTTTAACAAAGAGTATATAAAAAAAACATATATTTTTTTATGGTTATAATTTTGTAAATGATATTATAATTTTATTTTGTTAATCTACTTCATTAGTAGTGAAAGTACAAATAGAAAGATGTATATTGGGATAGTCTTTATTGTCTAGCTAGTTTCTTGTAAAACATCATTCCCTAGATGTTCATGTATGGAAAATCAACCTTAGTGATGTTTTTATCCTACAAGTATCTATTATAAAATTTGAGTTCCCCTTGTTTGAAATTAATCTTCATATGAAGTGGGAATTAGGTATACTCTAAATAATTTTTGTATAATAAGATAACTTTCTACTTCAACAACATCTTGAATATTTCTTTCAAAATAAAAATAGTAGTGGACATCTATTAATTATGATGGTTAACATTTTTTATTCCTTAGATTTTGGTTTATACCTTGACTCTTTATGTGCCCAAAGTGGTGGAAAATACAACAGTTAATGACAAAATGGGTTAATGTAGTAATGTATCAGAGACCCCTGGATTGAAAGGTACAACTCCCTTGTGGTGCAAATATTGTCAAGGAAATTGTTTTTAGTAGATCAAAAAAATTTAGGGGGTATGCTCTTAACTAGAGAGCAAAAGAGGTGTTTACCTAATTGTCCAAAACTTCAAACAATCTAGGCCAATTTTGGATTTTGACTTATAATCTCCATAGATATGAAAGCATATGACTAGCTTTTAAACTTATCTAACACTTAAAATGTAATTTATTCTATTTTTTGAATGCAAGCTACTAAAATGCAAGACTATCTACCAATGCACAACTACATAAGAGGAGAAACTATTAATAACTTTACAATAACTAGATTTCCCAAGTGACTGAGATTTGAAAATACCTAGATTATTTCCTACTCAGTCGCTTTCATTAACCAAGTTCTAGCCTTATCATAGAATAATGAAATGCATATGAACTAATATGTACAAAATAGGGGAATAATATAATACTATAATCAAGAAAGTAAAGGTTACAACCCACTAAAATGAAAGAAATAAAACCAAGTTTATTTGTAATCTCTTAGTTTTTATTAGAAACACATCTCATCACAAGTATCGTATAGAAACTAGATGAACATAAAATTCAAGATGTAGATGTAGATTCTCACACAGTAGTCCTAGCTATAGGGGTATTCCCACAAAATAATTTTCCAATCTTAATTACTCTTCAAGAGGTTGCATTTATAGGCCCTTGTTAGGAATGGCCAATTACATTTGATGATAACATTATAGAGAATCTATGAACTAGTGAAAGCTAAAAATATGATTTATTGATTCATCGTCCATTAAAAAGTCCAAGCATATTAGAAGAATGCTGAAAATTACTACAAAATTAGCAACTGAGAAAGAGAAGAAGTGACAGTTGTAAAAGAAAGCATCAAATAATCAATTTTTCTTTGGGGTCACAACCTTAGCCTTGTATTCCTTCATTGCATCAGTTACACTATTGAGCTTTTTGATACCTAGGATGAGAATGTTATAAACTCAAATCATCCAAAATCATGTACTTCTATCAAATCTTCAACTCTAGATATCTTTGATTAGAGCTCATCTGATGCACACCTCATAACCAAATCCACTATTGAGAGCTCTAGGACCTTTGACATCCAGAATCTTGATGGATCAATAGCTTCTTCCATAAATACCTAAAACCTAGTTTTCATGCATTCAATGTCTATCAATTGACCATTATTACTAACATATGATTCTATGTACAACACCTTTAGATGTTCAAATTTTTTTATCCATGGCCCTTTGCACTAAATCGCGTACTTCTTTTAGCTCATGTTAGACCTTATTGAGCTCTCAATTATGAATTCTAATGATTGCTTCTAATGAAGTAATGATTCTTTGATACAGGAGAATTGAGCTTCATTTTTGGTGGAGTTATTCTTTTCATGGTTAGATCTATGTTGGAGACACATTGGAGAACCTTTCCTCATGATTTCATAGAGATTGGATGGATTGAGTTGAAGTTTGAGTCATTTGGCCTTGCTTCTAGAGATGTGTTTTTAGGTGGTTGTTGTAGGCCATGTAACTAGTTTTGTACAATGAGTTAGAGGATGAAAATTTTAGGGATTGAATAGGGCCTAGATTACTAACTATAATTCAATGTGTAAGTTCTACTTCAATCAGAGCTAGGAGATATCACAATTTAAGTTGAGTATCAATTTTTGGGTATTTAATTTGTGTCCTAGGCTGACTTGTTGCTTAGATTGGTATAAGTAGGGGTTGTGGTGGAGTCTTTTATTCATTCATTTATGGAGTGATCCATTCATTTAGAGGAGGATTGAGTGTGGAGAGTAGCCGAAGAGCAAGTTTTTTTGAGTCTGTGGAAAGAGCATCAAATGTGAGGTAGTTTATAGTAGGATTGTGATGGAGATGTGAATGTGTCAATAGAGCACCAAATGTGAGGTAGTTTACACTTGGATTTTGGATGAAGTTGGAGAAGAGCTAGTAGCTATGGCTTGGAAAGCAAGGGGATTTCTTTGTGGGATAGCAAACACAAGTTGAGATCTTCCTTGGAGGTTTCTACCAAAGTGTGGATCTAGACTAGCTAGGTTTGGATTGAATCTTTAGGGATCTTGCAGAACTATTATTGTAATTGCTATTGTATTTGACCATAACTGGGAATTCCTTATGTTCATGTTTTGAAAACTACTAAGAAAAAAAATGCTCAATACCATAATGACATCACTCATACAATCCAAGGATTAGCCAATTCCTATCGATAATTATATGTGCAAACCATTTGGACCTAACTTCAACAAAACCAAGGGTGGTTTTCTACTCTTTAGGCTCTGCAAAACCAGGGTGGGTATAGCCAAGGATGATTCAAGACTAGGAAACATTGTATTAAGATTATTTTAGTTTCATTCTGATTCTCATCTCAAATCCTCAAATACATGCATAATTCATGACAATTTGCTAAACACATCCCATGTAACAGATCTGGCCAAAATTCTTCTATAGGTCTACACGTGTTCTCAACAATAGTGGCTAACTAAAGCTAAACCACTCCATGGAAACAAGTACTAGCCAACTTTGAAGATATTTAGGAAATAAAAGTGAAATTCATTATAATTTTTCATTTGAGAAATTTTTTTGACATATTTCCCTTCCAGCTAAATTAATTTGATCAGTGCCTAATCCATTGGGCTTCAGAGTCTAGTACAAATCCTTAGATCTATTTTTTTTCCTTACAAAAAATATTATCAACAATTCTTATCAGAATTCATCATTCAAAAAATCCTTTCTACTACTATAGAAACCTTATCAAATTCATCAAAGCTTTTACTTAATCCATTGAACTAAGAGCAGTGATGAACAGATATACAACCTAACTAGATTGCATTCAATTGAACAAGCCTTTAATCATACAATATCAAGATAACCAAGCAATCAAAAGGAGACAAAGTTTAGAAATAACTGATATGGGGATAACTCATAATGTGTATTTGTATTCATTTTCTTTGAGAATTGTATACATTTGTAGTAAACTCAAAATGACATTAAGAAGAAACATAGAGATCATTCTATATTCATGGATTCTCAGGAACTAACAGAGAAAATACATCACAAACTTGCTTCAAAATTTTTGGACCAAAAACTAAGTATATCACCTAGAAACAATAGAAATTGGACCCTTTATCTAGCCCTAGAATCTCACTTGAATAGTGTGAGATGCAACAAGCTTCAGGCTGGGAGAAAATGATAGGTGTCCCTTACAACAAATATTTGCATACACCTATCACAAAATGACAAAAATGTGGCTAATAGAAAGACTTTCACATCAAACATTCCTTTTGTGGGCCCCTCTCTATTACATCCTTTGGAATCGATAGAGTATAATGATTTGATTCTTCTATCAGTCTAATTCCTTAGAATAAGTGACCATGAGGCTTAAGAGTGATGTGTTCTCTTTAGTTACCTGCAAGTTTACTTTAACTTGGGGATTTTCTCTATCTTCATCATCAACTATTAAAGTAACAGTTACACTTGCATCACCTTCTGCCTCATCATCTTCTAACATCTACTTTGTTGACATGAGCTTATCTTTCCACTCATTATAAGCAATGTCACCTGGCCAATCAAAATTTAGGACTTCTCTTTGTACAATTATCAGGGAAATTGCAATTGCTTCCATATTAACCAATTCTTTTCTGATGGAGTTATAGAATATCTGCACTTTAACCAACTCCTCATTTGTCATAGCCCATAAAAAGTGTCCAATTTCATTTATAAATTTATTTATCCTTTCACAAAAAAATTCATCCAACTCCCTCTTCCATTCCTCTTTTTCTTTCACTTTATCAACAATCTTTAATGCAAAAGGGAATAAATCAAACTTTTCTATAATATACTTAGAAAAACAAATAATTAGTCTTTTTTGGAAAGAATTTTTCTTATCATCAAGTCCTCGCAATTTATTCAATAAGTCAAAGATTATTTCTATTTGATGACAGGGCATTTGGATGACAGATATACACGTAACAGTGATATCTTCATTTCTTTCTATCCACTTCTGCACAAGGGGTCTAAATACAACTTCATCTCTCTTTAATTCATCCTTGATGGATGCAATCCCTGATAATAAGTCAAAAAATGATGGCCACTCAATTCTATCTACTAAATACATTATACCCTGCCTTATTTTATCCTCAAACTAATTATTTAGTTCTACATGCAATGCATACAACTTATTCTTTTCTTTTTCAAAATCTTCTGTAGTGTAGAAATGTGGCCTTTCAAGGTTATCTAGTACCTCAACAATTGGAGTATACTTGAAAGGTTCAATAGGTGTCCTAGGAGGGTATACAATCCTAGGTTTGCTAGATTCTTCTACTTTTCTTTGCCCAAGTACCTTCTCCATTTGAGCTACTTTGTTTTCCAATGACTGTATCTAGATACCCCTTCCTCATATTCTTTCAAAACTTCTTCAAACTTGGCATTGAGTTGGGAAAATCTTTCTTCTTCCTAACCAGATATAGCACTACCAAATTTTAACATTTTTGAGGCCATTCCTATTATTTGCTTATTGCCTACCTCACTAGCCCTGAAAACTGTCAATGCACTAGTATGCTCTGTAGTGGAAATTTCCTGCATTCTGGTCTTGTCTCTTTTTTCAATTGAACAAATAACAAGGGCTTGGTGGTCATCACTAAATTTGACTTCTCTATGAGCCTGTAATACCTCTTCTTTAGTTTTAAAGTGGACGTCCTTTTGCTTCCTAACTGAATCAAAAACCATGGCATTCACTATATCCCATTCTAGCAAAATAAGAACTCCAAACTATCTAATTACTTGCCTACTGGCCTCAGGGGTAAATTGAGAAAAATCTTTCAAAAATTTAGACTTTACCTCCTCCTTAATAGAAGAATCCAATTTATTAGGTTTTTTTGCCTTTATTTTTTCACAAGTCTTCCCAAAATTTCCTATATTTAGCCTCCACAAAAATTGTCCAAATGCTCTAGACTTCACAAAATTTTCATCATTATTAAACCTCATAGAGGCTCTAGCAACTATAGGGTCAATTTCCTTACCTTGGTAATCAGCAATAGTTAAATCCAAGGAAGGTGTGGGTGGTTCTTAAGGCTCTCCAATCTCCAAATTTGTGGAGGTAACAATCACATCTCCCTCTTCGCTAATTTTTCTGAGTTGTTCTCTTAGAGATGTTTCATCATCATTTCTGATTAGAGCATGGCTTCGAGAATACTGCTTCACTTGGGAAGAAGATCCTTGCTCTAACTTTTGTCTTTTTGGAGCACTGGCTGCAAGTGGGCTTTCTGGCCTTGGTCTCTACTAAGGGGGAGCTTGTTGCACATTCTAGATCATTACATATCCTGCCCTTTTTTGCAAAGTGTACTGACTAGGAGACACTACATTTCTATTGTTTATTCTCTTCTGCACCTCTACAGTCTTGTCTAGATAAGCCTTGACATATGCATCTTTCTTCTCATTCATGGCTTCTATTATCACAACAAAATTATTCATTAGTGCCTGCATCTTGGCTCCCCAATATTTCTTTTCTTTCAATGGATCATAATGGAGGTTAAGAGCATTAATAAATTCTAGGGTTTTGCTATATACTATCCATTTCTCCTTTCTCAATTCATGTTCTTGCAGAGTAAAAACATTTCTGATCACATCCTCCAAATAGTATACTTGTTGCACCATGTGGGCAGCTTTTATTCTCTCTCTTAAGAGATCATAGAATCCTTCAGGGTCAGTAAACCTAGCATGAGACTCTGCCATGTTATATCTATCTAAGAACAAATTAAAATGCTTCCACCCTTTCCTTACAAAAAAAAATCATGTGCCACAGTAATAATTGGAAAAAATGTGCCCTTCTTAGGCAACTCCCTCTCATCTATAGTGCCTATTTTCCATAACAACTCAGCTATTCCTATCTTCAAAGGCACATGAAATGGTAGCACATGAGGCTTTCCCAAGAAGCCATATAATCTTATCACTGTTGAAACATTATAGGGTATAATATCCACCCAGTTATGACTAACCAATAACCCTTTTGCATGGTCCTTGGGTTTGACCAATTCTAATAGTGCTTGTGGAATTCTAGGGCTATCTCCTCTAAAAAGTAATCTAAGCTTAGATGTAAAATATTTGTCAAACCTCACATAACTAGCACCTGTGGCTTTTGAGGTCATATCCACACTCCACAACTATACAAGATTCCTCTCTCCATTTCTAGTTGTCTCTAGCCCCATACCCTTGGAGAAAAAAGTGAATCCTTTGTACAAGCATAAATGCATGAGCAATGAATACCAACATAAAGGTTTATTCACTTTTCTCCTTGCTATCCTTACTAAACCATTGTGAATTTTTTTTGCAAGAAAAGTATCAAAATCTAGAATAGTAGTCATTCCAAATTGAAGAGTTTGAGCCATTATGAGAACAATTGAGCCTGGGATTTGCTCAACTTGATCCATCCCAAAAAATTTACAAAGAGAAGTATATAATGCCTGAGCCCTGGGGTTAAAATGTCTTTTCAATAATGGCTCGGGTGTGCTAGCAGTAATCACAGACAAAGTTCCAACTTTAGCAGCATGCTCCAGCAATGGCCTTGTCCTCAAGTATATTCTTTGTGCATCATATCTCACTTGTAAATCATCCATATCAATGATTTCATGTACAATGTGGTTAGGGTTAAGGTTGAGAACTTCACCGAATAGCTCAGGGAAAACCCTAAAAGGATTGACTCTAGAATGATTCTTCACCCATCCCATAATAGGATCATATTTCTTAGCCAGATCAGTCAATAGATCACTATCAAAGAAAATTGAAGGGACTATTAATTTTCCAATGTTGAATTCCAAGACATTGCTCATGGGAGTATGTAAATTCCTTTCTGAGAACCACTTTTTGAACAATTGCAAACCCCCAATAGTTACTTGGGTGTCTCTTACCCAGTTTGCCCTATCATAAAAACCCTCAGTGACCACTACCCTAGGGTTCTTAAGAATGAGTTCCCTTCCTTTTGTTATTTCATTTATTGATAAGGTAAATTGTTCTAGGAAATCATCATGCACAACCATTTTTAGATAATGAGCTTTCCAAAAAAATTCCTTTCATGGAGGCATTTTAAAATTTCACACTCTTACAACAACAAATTCTTGATTTTTTATAGGTTACAGATTACTTACCCACTAAATTTAAACTTCTTTCTATGCAATTTTCTCTGCAAATTTGCTAAAACATTTGAGAAATTATGTACCGTAGCTCTGGAAATCCTTTTTTCTCTAAGAAAATCTACGATTATGTGCTTCAATAATAGCGATTTTCCATATTATACCAGTGCATTGAGGTTGCACAAAGGAACTCTAAATCATATTAACTTCTATAACTGTTACCTCCAAATTGCAATCAAGTTTGAATCTTATCTGTAGATTTTCATTAGATTGGACGACTCTAATTTAAAAGGCAATAGGCTTTATGGCTTTAAAAACAAGGCTACATGTCACAATACCACTTACCCACATTTCTTAACTTTCTTGTACCTTAGAATTGCAGGGAAGTGCCACTTGTTGATCAAGACAAGATCAATGATCATATTTGAACAAGGTCCAGTCAACTATACTAACCAATAGAAAGCCTTTACATAAGTTTATGCCTTCTAACAACTTCCACACCAACGGGTCCCATTTCTTTTTCTAAGTGAGTAGGTGCTTGACATCATTATTTCTAGGCGTCAAGCTGGTGCATTCTCGCTTTACTTATTGATTGAGCATTTCCTTATTGTGAGATTATGTCAACTATTAATTTTTGAAAGATCAATAGTGATAGTGATTATACCCTGCAGAGCTTTTGTGTTAAAAATTTAGATGTCATCATGGACACATGTTTGCAAGGTGCATACCCACTTTACTTAAACTTCATTCAAGTTCTTAATGCTGGAAAGAATCCCTTGTTGATCAGGACAGGATCAACGGTGTGAAACAATTCTGCTTTTTGTGCTCTCATCATCCACTTGGGCCAATGAAATGACTACTTTCCATCTACATGCTCTAACTCACCTGACTATAGCACTTAAAGTTTTCGTGCCCATGACATCATTTCTTTCAACTCGGCATACCTGTGATATTCCACCAATGAGTGTGCTTTACTTTATCTAACCTTTCAAGCATGGCATGACTCATCATTCCCTTACAAGGCTCAGTCCCACTTTTCCATGCATCACAAAGATGCATGCCCATATTATTTAAAAGTTTATTAGTTCCATATTGTGGGCAAGTGCATTTTGTTGATCTTGTTTAAATCTCTGGTGATTAAAAATCTTGCACAACTGCTATACCTTGTTAGCTAGATGGACCAATCAGACACTTCCTTCATACTCCAACTCTCCAAACAACTACCATGGAAGACAAGATGTTATTATCTTCTAAGAAAGGCGGGCCCATGATGTCACTCTGTGCTATACATCACATTGATGCTTCCCCATAGTATTTAACATTAATGCATTTTATTATTGTAGGCATGTACAAGCCTTTGATTCTTTGCAAGATCAATGATTAGGAACTCTGATCCATAAAATAATACCTCTATTAAAGAATGGGCCAATGATATTGTAGGGATTTTAAAACATACACGAGGAACCTTGATAATTTTGCAAAAGGTCTAACTAACTCTAACGGCCATGAACTTTTTTTGGCACACTAAAAATGAAATGTCAATAGGGGCTATGTGTCGAAAAGGAGCTTGCCCACAATATTTAAATATCTTGTAGCTCCATATTGCGGGAATACGGTGGATGTTGATCTGATCAAGATCAATGATCACATAAAGTTTGTGTTACATAAGACATTTTCAAGATAAAATAATGCAGTTTAGGAAAACTTTATAAGGTTTATCAAAAGATTAAAAGTTCATTGTTTCGTAAGTAAACCTTTAGGACAAAAATGGTCCTACCAAATTTATTTGAAATAATACTTTTCTAAAGTTTTCAAAGGCTAGGGCCAAACAAGGCAAGGCACAAGGTTATTTGGTGAATTTTTTTCCTAGGGTTATTGACCAAATTTCAAATTACTTGAGTGCACATTTAGGGTTTTTCACTACTGAATACAACAAAACAAAGGTGGTTAAAAACTAGGCCAACACCTTACAACCTGACATATTGCATGTAAATAGTTTTTTTGTGAATAAATTATTATAATTTGGTATCAGATCATGCATTGTTGCTTCTTGTTGTTGTGTTTCCACGGCGTGGTTATTTGCTGGGGGTTAGGACATATCCTTTGGGGATTCTCCTTCCCTACACTATGTCATATGGTATTAGAGCATAGTTATTCCTAAGAATGTAGAATTTTTTTTGAAGTTATGGTAGTTTGCACTAGGACTTGGGTTGGAGAAGTAGATCCTATTTGATCTTGAGCTATTGGTGGATTTTCTTTATAGAGTCCTAGATCTCTTGGTTGTGAGGTAAAAGATCATAGTTCTAACTTGTAGTTGGAGAGGGCTTGTAGATGGAAGATTCATTTTTGTCAAGGCATGATTGTAGAGAGTTTTTGGATTGCAAATCCATGCTCTTGGACTTGTGATGTGGTTCCTAATTGTTCATGAAAGGTGGTAGGTTGTGTTCTAACTTGAAAACAATTCAAGATTTTCATAAGGAGTGTGGGAAGGATTTTTTGTAGTAAGTTTACGAAGATCTTGGAAGATGGCTCTGAGAGGATTGGACCCTGAGATGATATCAAATCTCTGTGATGTGGTGGAAAGGAATTTTTCTCAGATGTATGCCCAAGTTGAAGCTAGTTTGGTTGATTGAACTAAGAAGGAGGTTACTTAATTTGAAAATATTTTGGTTGATCAAGATAATGATAGGATGATGAAGGCATTCTATATATGTTTGTAGAGCTATAGTCTATAGATATAGAAGAGAGTTGTTTGGCCAATTAAGAGACTTTTTTTTGAGAGAAGATGGCATAGCAAGTTTGAGGTGGAAGAGGTTGGTTTTTTTGATCTATTTTTGGATTTTAATATAGTACCTTGTTGATGTTGGGATGGAGATTGGGTATCATGATCAGTTGGTTGAGTCTCTAATGGAGATTGTGGTGCACTTGGTCATGGATGATCTAGTTGCTATTGGTGATGATTTGTATATTTCCAAGCATCTTGTTGTAAGCAATGACATTGCTAGTATTGTGAGTTTGGCATGTGTTGTTGAGGAGTTACATATTGTTTCTGGTTTGTTGTTGTTGGTGTAGATTCACTAGTTGTTGATGAAGTATTATGTTCAGTTTATTCCTAGGAGTGAGTATGATAATTGGATGGTTAAGATTCTAGTGTTTGATAGAGTGATACAGATTTAGATGATAATTAGATTTCTTTTCTTGTCCCTATTGGAGTGGAAGCCTTTCGTGAAGATGAAGATGGTTTTTACTCTTTCTTTGGGCATCAAAGTGTGGGACACACTTTTCTATTTACTTGGAGGGTTTGATGCAAGAGAATTGAGCTTGGGTTTTGGTGGAGTTATGCATTTCATGGTTAGAGATTTGTTGGATACACATTGGAGAATATTTCCTCATGATTTCATAGAGATTGGATGGATTGAGTTGAAGTTTGAGTCATTTTACCTTGCTTCTAGAGATGTATTTTTAGGTGCTTGTTGCAAACTGTATAACTAGTTCTATATAATGAGTTAGATGATGAAAATTTTAGGGATCAAAGAGGGCCTAGATTAACAGCTAAAATTAAAAGTGTAAGTTCTATGTCAATTAGAGCTAAGAGATATTGTAATTTTACTCAAGTATCAATTTTTGGGTATTTAATTGTCATTGGAGGTCAACTTTGACATTTAATTTATGTATGTGTATTTAATTTGTGTTCTAGGCCAAGTTGTGGCTTAGATTAGTATAAGTAAGGGTTTTAGTGGAGTATTTTATTCATTCATTCATGAGGAGGAGGAGTGAGTGTGGAGAGTAGCCGAAGAGCAAGTTTTCCTAAGTCTGTGGACATAGCACCGAATGTGAGGCAGTTTATAATAGCATTGTGATGGAGATGTGAATGTGTGGATAGAGAACCTAATGTAAGGTAGTTTACACTTGGATCTTGGATGAAGCTGGAGGAGAGCTAGTAGTTGTAGCTTGGAAAACAAGGAGATTTCTTGGTGGGCTTGCGAACACAAGTTGAGATCTTCCTTGGAGGTTTCTACCAGAATGTGGATCTTGACTAGCTAGGGTTTGAATTGGATCTTGAGGGATCTTGTAGAATTGTTATTAAAATTTCTATTGTAGTTGGCCATAACTAGGAAGGCTTTAAATCCCAACACATTTCATGTAAATAGTTATTTTATGAATAAATTTGGTATTAGATCTTGCATTATTGCTTCTTGTTTTTGTGTTTCCACTACATGGTTATTTACTAGGGGCTAGCACATATCCTTTGGGGATTCTCCTTCCTTTCACTATGTCAAATGCTATCAAAGTGTAGTTATTCCTAAGCATGCAGTTAGATCACTAAAGTTATGGTAGTTTTCTCTAGGGCTTGGGTTGGAGAAGTAGATCTGATTTGATCTTGAGCTAGTTGTTGATTTTCTTTCTAGAGTCCTAGATCTCTTGGTTGTGATGTGAAAGATCATAGTTCTAACTTGCAATTACATAGGGCTTGTAGAAAAAGTAGTGGCCAATATTGTTATAGTCTTCTATTTCTTCACCTTCTTTGATGGTGGCTGAGAAGAAGTTGCATGTACAATGAGGTCTTTGGATGGGTTAGGTTTCTCACACCTTCTCTTCTTTCAATCAATAGTCTCTTCCAACCATGACTTAGCTTAAAGGAGATTGATTGCTAAGTGTAGGGCTATAGGATCAAAGAACTTCCTCACCATTGGGATTATTTCCTTTTTCTAAGTGCTAGTAGGAAAGGTAGTTTCCTTGGTGACTGAGAGGGCTAAAGTCTCACCTTGCTAAGATGAGTCTTGCTCTTGACTATCCAAGGGATTTTTGTCACCATCAAGGTTAATGATTTGCATGGGGGGCGGGGGGTGAGGCTTGGTCACTAACTTCTTCTACTCCCTCTCTTTGTTCTTCTCTTCATTCCCAACCTTTCCTATGTCTAGTAAAGATCCTCTTCCATAGGTTGGAGTGATTTGGATATTGTTTTTAGGAGGTTGGTCTCCTCTTCCACTGATATATTGTATTGGGCTAGCTAATGTTGAAGTAGTAGTAATCACGGATGTGGTAGTAGTCAATTGAGCTATTCTAGAAGATACTCTGCTAGTATATTTAACACTTCTAGTAATTTTCTTCCTCGATATGGTCCATTCTACCCATATGTCTTTCCTTTTGATGATCCTAAACATCAAGACCTTCATTGTGTTGAAAATAAAAGCTTTAGGTAGAGTTGACACAATGGGATTTTCTTGAGTTATTCATAGCCTCAGTGATGCATGTAGGAGATATCATGTACAAGATCAGAAATGTCAACATTATCATTATATAATTTAATTTAATTTCCTATTATCCTCAACCAATACCTCTCCCTAGTTTAATATTCATCATAACAATTGGACACTAGTCTTCAATATTTGGGACATATTTGTGAGCATACCCAATCTTTAGACGATCTCTCCAAAATTTATTGGGTCATGCTGAGGCCTTATGACCTCTTAATCAATTAGTTTAATCTTAATCTCAAAGATTTGACTAGGTTTTGGGAATCAAACCTAGAATTATAGTGATAAGGTCCTACCACTATTGGAAAGGAAATCCCTACTATCTTCTTCACATTAGAACACAAGGTGTTCACCTCCACTATTTGTCTACATAGTTCAATAAGAACAACATTGTCTTTAGGATACCTGGAAAGCCTTTTTGGGGAACCATCAAATGCACCTATCCTTAGGTAGGAGAATCACAAGAATTGGATGAAACATCATCTGAATTGGCTCATAGCTGATATGGTCTTAGGTGAGAACTTTTTCTTAGGGAACCCTTACAATTCCCAGTACAACCTCATTGTAAAGATATCATTAACCTTTACATAATCTTTGAAGCTCCTCTACAGGTGTAGGTGGGGATATAACACATACACTTTTTTCTTTTAATCATAGTCTTTAATAATGGAAAGACACAGAAAAAGGTGATGTGTGGCTAAGGCATATATTAAATATGAAGACATATAGAACTACAAGAATGCCTTAGTTGAACTTAGCCAAGAAAAAAGATCTTCACAAGAACAACCTTGTCTTTGAGATACCTAGGAAGCCTTTTGGGAAACCATCAAATGCACCAATTCTTAGGTAGGAGAATGACACGAATTAGATTAAACATCATCTGAATTGGCTCATAGCCAATATAGCCTCAGGTGAGAACCTACACTCAGGGAACCCTTGCGATTCCTAACACAACCTCATTGTAAAGCCATTTTTACCCTTTACATATTCTTGGAAGGTCTTCTATAGCTATAGGTGATAGTAAAACTCATACACCTTTTCCTTTCCATCATAGTCTTTGATACTATGAAGACCAAGCCAGAGGTGATGTGTAGCTAAGGCATATATTAAGTATTAAGACATATAGAACTGCAAGAGCGCCTTAGCCAAACCTAGCAAAGAAGAAAGCTCTAGACCAATTGATCTATAGTCCATTAGCACATATGGGATGTACCAAGAGAAGTGATGTTCAATGAAGTCTAATATTTTCTTCCTTCCTTTAAGTCTTAGCAACAGTTCTAGGATGTCCACAATCTCTATTTTTAAATTGGTTTCAAAAAGAGTCTTTAGCATTTTACTCTTTTTGATAGGAGGTGTTTGGAACCTAGTACTCTAGATCTCTTCTCTTCTTAGAGCCTTCTTTTTGTTTAACATTTACATTTAGGACAAGAAGTCAATATCACAATATTCCTCTTTTACTGGAATGCCAAATGCAAATTACATCAATGCTATTCTAATAGATAGAAGAATGGAGTGATCAGGTAGCAATATTTTCTTTGTCTCTAGATTGTATTTTGTGATAAATTCCTTACCAATTATAGTGCTTGCATGACTATAGGGAATCTGGTAGCCTCAACTAATCTTCTTTTCATCAATTTCTAGGTTATTGGGTGAATTAGATGAGAGTTGAGCCTTTTGTGCACATCACCTAAATCATAAAAATTAAATGAGGTATATGAGAAGCTCTTGAATTCACTTTCCAAATCAATCAAATGATCATAACCTACTACTCTAATTCCATTAGTTTACATATCATAAAGAGGATAAACTACTTGAGAAATAGCCACTAAAATAATGGAGAACTATGATTGGAAAAAAATTCAATGATATTGATGTGGAAATTTGAACATTAGTACCATACGAATGAAATAAATCACAACTAGCATCCGTAATGGTTGGATTGGTAATAAATTTTATGGTTAACAACTATTTAAAACTTTGCATTTCCACCCATATGAAGATTCATAAATTCGACGATTAGATCATTCACTTTAAATCTCCAATAGTAGCAAGATTAGCCACGTACTAAATCTATTGAATCTGTCCTAATGGAAACTTCCTTCTTTACTTTGGAATCTAGAAGAGGGGCTCTCACCACAATTTCCTATGTGTAGGGAAGTAGATCTTAGACTTATCTTTCTACAAGCTTTCCTTTTCCTCTGATTTGGGATCACAATGTGAGCAATACTCCTTCGACATCTTGGGCACTCCACTTTGCTCTTTTTGGCATAAGGGATTTCTTTCTTAATTTCAAAACTTAATTCTATGAAAGCCATGGAATCATGCCTCTACCTCGATCACCAATACTTTATTTCCTTTGTATCAAGGGTGGAGACTTGCAACTAACTTCACTAGAATAATCTTTCTAGCATCTCCATAGAATATTCTTGTATGTATTTCTTAGAATTGTTTTCCTCCCTATCCCTCAAAACGGAAGGCATTTTTTATTTTATTAGACAAAAAAAAACCATCAAGATCTCCCCTTTTTGAAGAGACAATCCTTTCAAAAAAATCTTCTCTACCTTTTCCACTTCTCTTTATATATATATATATATATATCTCCTCAAAATGAATTGCTAACCATGTATTCATCATTTAGTAATCCATATCAAGGGCTAGGGTTAACTTCTTTATAAAATTGCACCTAGGTCCCTTTAAACACATGAAATATTTTGAATATAACATGGGACATCTTAGCTTCAAAAACACATCAGACAATGCTTGCTTCAAGAGGATGAGTAGCTATTAACATGAAGTCTTGTCTCACTACACAGAGATGAATTCAAACTTTAGATCTTCAATTTGAGAGTTTCATATCTTTATATCTTTTCTTCTCTTGGTCTTTTATCATGAATTGATTCATGATCAATCTCCATTCAATTCAAGGTAAAAGACCAATAGAAGAAAAGATATAAAGCTATGCAACTCTTAGATCAAAGATCCAAAGTTAGAATTCATCTCTATGTATTGAGATGAGACTTCATGTTGATAACTACTTATCCTCTAGAAGCGAACATATTTTGATGTGTTTCTGAAGCTAAGATAACTCACTCTATTAAGAATATTTTATGTGTTAAGTGGGACCTAGGTATAGTTTTATAAAGAAGTTAACCCCAACCCTCAATATGCATCACTAAATGATGAACCCATGGTTAACAATTCATTTTGAGGATATATATAAGGAGAAGTGGTTAAGGTAAATGAAATGTTTTGAAAGCCTTTTCTCTTTGGAAAGTGAATGTATAGATGATGATTTTAATTCTAATAGAAATAAGAAAGGGTTCCTTTCTGGATGACAAAGAAAAAAATAATTTTGAGAAATACATGTGACAATATTCCATGGAGATGTTAGAAAGATGCTTCTTGTGAAGTCAGTTGCAAGCCTCTAGCTCTGATATAAAGGAAATCAAGTATTTGTGAAACAAGGTGAAGGATCCCTTCCATGTCTTCCCTAAAATTATGTTGTAACATTAAAAATGAAATCCCTTATGGAGAAAATAGGGAAATGAAATGCCTAAGGTGTCAAAGGAGTATTGTTCGTGTTATGATCCTAAATAAAAGTAAAAGGAAATCTTGTAGAAAGATAAGTCTAAGATCTCCTTCACTGGACATAAAAAGTTGTGGTGAGAACACCAGTTTTAGATTTTGAAGTGAAGAAGGAAATTTCTATTAGGCTAGATTCAACTAATTCAATAAGTTGTCAATCTTGCTATTAGTGGAGATTGAAAGTGAATGATATGATCATCAAATTTATGAATCTTCATATGGGTGGAAATGGAAAGTTTTAAATAGTATTTAACCATCAAATTTATTATAAATCCAACCATTACAAGCATTAGTCATGATTTATTTCATTCATGTGTTTCCAACATTTGAATTCCTGCATCTATATTATTGGATTTTTTCAAAGCATAGTTCTCCATTATTTTAATGACTATTTATAAGGTATTTTATTCCCTTTATGAAACTATAAGTGAATGGAAATTAGATTAGTAGGGTATGATCATTTGATTGGTTTTGAATGTGATTTTAAGAGCTTCTCAGATACCTCGTTCAAGTTTTATGATTTAGGTGATGTGCATAGAAGGCTCAACTCTCATCCAATTCACCCAATAACCTAGAAATTGAAGGAAAGTGGATTAGTTAAAGCTACTAGATTCCCAATGGTCATGTAAGTGCCAGAACTTGTATAGGAATGCATCGAAAGATACAATCCAAAGATAAAGAAAATATTGCTACTTGATCAATCCATTTTTCTATCTATAAATAAAGCATTTATGCAATTTGCATTTGGTATTCCAACAGAAGAGGAATATTGTAATATCAAATTCTCATCTTTTATGTTGACATTCAATGAAAAGAAGACTCTAAGAAGAGAAGATATGTAGAGAACCTGGTTCCAAACACCTCATTCCAAAAAAAGTAAAATGTCAAAGACTCTTTTTGGAGCCAATTTAAAAAAAGAGATTATGGACATCTTGACACTATTGATAAGATTGAAAGGAAGGGAAAAAATCTTAGATTTCATTGAACACCACTTCTTCTTTGTACATCTCATATGTGTTGATGGATTGTAGATCAATTGGGCTGAGATTATATTTGAAGAGCTTGCTTCTTGGCTAGGTTTGGAGAAGCCATTTGGGAAGCTTTATATGTATTCCTATTTAATATATGCCTTAGCCACACATCACCTCTAGTTAGGTCCTGCATGTATCAAAGACTATGATGAAAATATGAAGGTGTATAAGTTTTGTCCCCACCTATAATCACAAAGCAGCTTCAAAGAACATGTAAAGGTTAATTATGCCTTGACAATGAGGTTATGTTAGGAGTCACAAGGGTGCCCCAATTATAGTTTCTCACCTAAGGCTATATAACTTGTGAGTCAATTTGGATGATGTTTTATCAAATTTCTATCATTCTCCTACCTATGGATTGGTGCATTTGATGGTTTTCCCAAAAGGATTCCTAGGTATCCTAAAGAAAATGTTGTTATCGTTGGGATATGTAGACAAAAATTGTAGTTGAACACCTTGTGTTCCAATGTGAAGAAGAAAGATGGGATTTCCTTCACAAAATTGGTAGGACCTTATTCCTATGCTTCTAGGTCTGATTCCTAAATGAATTTTGTGAGAGATCATTTGAAGCTTGGGTACACTCATAGAAATGTACATGACATTGAAGATAACTAATCTAGATGTTATGATGAATATCAAACCATGGAGAGTTAGTGGTCCAAGCTAATAGGCAATGAAATTAAATTATATAGTAAAATTATTGATGTTTCTAATCTTGTAGATGATGGCTCTTACATGAATCCCTCAAGCTATGAACAAGTCAAGAAGTCTCCCACTATGTCAACTCTACCTAAAGGTCCTATTATCAAAATAATGGAGGTCCTAATGTGTGGGTAGAATGGACCAGAGAAACAAAGAAAAGAACAAGAAGTGCAAGCTCTATTGTTAAAGTAGCTTTCATAATAACTCAATTGACTACAACCACATCTACAACTATTGCTACTTCAACATCAGTTGGTCCAACATAGTTTTTAGGTGGACAAGGAGACCAATCTTGTAAAAATAATATCCAAATAACTCAAACTTATGGAGGAGGATCTCTGTTAGAAATGAGAAAGGTTGGGAATGGCAAGAAGAACAAAGAGAAGGAGCAAGAGAAGTTAGTTACCAAGCCTCCCTCCCTCATGCAAGTCATCAACCTTGATGGTGACAACAATCCCCTAGATGGTGAAGAGAAAGATGCATCTCAACAAGGTGACACTTTATCCTTCTCAGTCGCCAAGAAAACTTCCTTTCCTACTACCACCCAAAGAATGGAGACACCCAAGTTGTGAAAAAGTTCTTTGATCCTACAACCCTATAGTTAGTAATTAATCTCCTTTCAACTAAAACATGGTTGGAAGAGACTATTGATAGAAAGAAGAGAAGGTGTGAGAAACTTGCCCCATCTAAAGATATCACTGTACAAGAAAGTTATTCTTAGCCACCATTAAAGAATGTGACGAAGTGGAAGAGTATAGTAGCATTGGTCATTGATTCATCTATTAGTCATATGCTAATAGACATTGTAGAACCCTAGACTGAGGAGAAGTTTCATGAGCTGACTATGAGTGATTTCCAAATTAGAGTTGTACGTAGATAATGTTTTGCAAGAAAATCAAGGATGAACTAGAAGAATTGAGGGCAGAGAAAGAGGTAATAAAGGCCTAAAATAAAGAGCTAATTTATTACATCAAGGCTACACTTGGAAGGATCTCTACAACTACATTTGACCTAGGTTGAAAGGAGAACAAGGATATTCTATTAAAGCTACAACATGAGAGGCAATTCAATCAAATTGGTTATGCCTCAATTGATCAAATGAAGAACCAAGGTCCCCCTCTCATTGAGAATCTTGGAAACTTGCTATTAGACACTAAAAAATTAAGAGAAGAAATTTCTAGCCATCAAACATCAATGCACAAAGAAATAGTGGGTTTGACAGAACAATTAGCCTTGTTGTAAGAGGTAATTGATATGAAAACCAATGCTATCATAACCCATGGGATTCTCAAAATAGACCAATAACCACTTCTTCATTGGAAGAAATCATTAGAATTAATAATTAAGTTCTCAATAAGGTCTAAAAATGAGCTAAATGATGTACATGATTTAGTACAAAAAATCACGAATAAAATATTCAAACATCTAAAGGTTTTGCACACATAATCATATGTCAGCAATAATGGTCAATTGATAGATGTTGAATACATGAAAGATAAATTAATGCCATTTGAGAAAGAAGTGACTAATTCATCAATCTTCTAGATGTTAAAGATCCCAGAGCTTTCAGTAGTAGATTTTGTTTTGAGGTGTACATCAAAGAAGCTCCAATCAAGGTCTCTAGAGTTGAAGAATTGATAGAAATTTATGATTAATGGACAATTCCATCTTATAATATTCTCATCCTAGGTATCATTGAGCTCAATAGTGTAACTGATGCAATGAAGGAATAAATGGCTAAAGTTGTGACCCCAAAGAAAAACTGATGCTCTGATAGTCTCTTTTACATGTGTCACTCCTTCTCCTTCTTAGTTTCTAATATGTAGCCATTTTTGGTATTCTTCTAATTGTCTTGGAATTTGTAACTGATGACAACTTAGTCAATCCTATTTTTAGCTTTCACCTATTTAGAGATTCTCTGTAATATTATCATCAAATCTAACATTTTGAAGAGTAAATAAGATTGGCAATTATTTTGTGGGAAAAATCTTATAGCTAGGACTAATGTGTGAGAATCTGTGTCTACATCTTGAATTTTTTGTTGATCTAGTTTTTGGATGGTACTTGGGATGAAATTTGTTGTTAATAAAAATCAAGAGATTGCAAATAAACTTGGTTTTATTTCTTTTATATTTAGTGCATTGTAATCTTTACTTTCCTCATTAAAGTATTATCTTATTCATCTATTCTATACATGTTAGTTCATATGCATTTCATTGTTGTATGAGAAGTCTAAAATTGGTTAATGAAAGAAATTGAGTAGGAAATAATCTAGGTATTGTCAAGTTAGTGATACTTTCTCTTCTTATGTAGTGTGCATTGGTAGATAGTCTTGCATTTTAGTATCTTGCATTTAGGAAATAGAATAAATTGCATTCTAAGTGTTGGATAAGTTTTAAAGTGACTCATATGCTTTCATATCTATGGAGATTGTGAGTCAAAATATGAAATTGGACTAGATCATTTGAATTTTTGGAGAATCGGGTAAATACCTCTTCTGCTATCTAGTTAAGAGCATACCCCTCACAATCAAATGATCTACTAAGAAAAATTCCTTGCAAATATTTGTACCACAAGAGAGATGTACCATTCAATTCATAGGTCTCTAACATATTACTACATTGATCCATTTTCTCATTAACTGATTCCACCACTTTGGGCATATTAAGAGTCATAGTATAAACCAAAATCCAGGGAAGACAAACTATTAACCAACAACTGAATAAGGAAGCAAGCACGAGTTTTTATTGAAACTCAATGACTATCATTATTTTAGAATGAAAATATTCTTCATTATTAATCTTCCATAAAAATTAGAGTACTTCATTTATAAAAGTGAAGAGAAGTTTAATAAGATAAGCATAAAAAAATTGAATGTATCTAGCATAGACTTCGATACCAAAAGACTTGAAAAAATTTCCACAAAATGAGAGGATTTAAAAATAAGATCATTGAGCCAAATCATATTAATAGTTAGAAAACCATAAATCAAATATTCTAAGATCTTGATGCATATCACAAATATGGGTTGGAAGACCATAAGAATTTAAAATATTACCAATATAATTTTTTTTATGTGAGAGAAGCTAGTGAAACAAAATATTATTTAGTTCAACAAAGAAGTGTTGCATAAGATTCAATATTTTCTATAATTGATATCAGGTAAACATTGATTCTAGAACTTATTAGGCTATCTATATAATTATCCTAAATAAATATGCATATAATATATAGTCTTTACAAAAAATTAAAATATTTAATGCCATAGATTTTAATTTTATATTTTAAATAAGATTATGATCTTATCACCCTACCCTAAGGAACATTTCCCAAATGACAATTAATTATTATGTAATAAGTATTCCTTTCTGAGAAACATAAATATAATAAGGAGACTCCCATTTTGAGTTCTTTTGAACTCCTCACCAAGGACACTCTCATACTTCTCTAGGGTTTTATCTCTCATCAACCTCAACCTCTTGGAAAATTCAATCTTCTTTCCCCTTGCACAATAGAGTCTCTCTATCAATTCAACATATGTTGTCTTCCTTAAAATAAATAAGGAAACTTGAGCCCATAACTATCGTGAATACTCCCCATCACCTTGCAGAAGTTTTTTTATTATAATACCACTATTCAATTTACAATTAATATCATTTTGGAAGATCTTGGCATACGTATCTTACCAATCTCCAAGTTTCCTAGTTTTAGGACTTTTAGGTCTATTAGACCTAATTAGGCATCCTAATGGATTTTTTGCCTACTAAATTCTAAACTTTATAAAGTATTTTATTAAGTAATCACCAATATAGATACCTTTTTTGAAGCCCTTAAATATTTGTTGGGTTTTGAGTCCCCACCCTATCTATACAATATTATACAATATTATACCCAGATATGACCAAAATAAAAAGGAAATGAGTTAGATTTAATGTTTGAAAATAAAATGTTACCTAATGAATACAACCAAGTGTGATATATCATTTAGGGAATCTCTATACTGCATATAACTCATTTATTCTCTTAGATTTCATTTGCCATTCCACTCCCGCAAGAATGCTCAAATTGCCATCTTTTACTCCTAGTTGGGATACCACTATGCTAGCCTAGGTAATGAAATAAAAAATAGTAGCATATTTTCTTTCTACCTATTACAAAGGTATAATTATGTACACTAAATCTACCTTAAATAATATAAGGTGCATACAAATCTCACAAGTAAATTTCAAGTTATAGCCATTTATTCAACACAAACTCTGAAACTTAGAGTGAAAGGTCCAATAGGTTTGTAATTTTATTTGCCCAATTAAAACTATTCACCATACCAAAAAAAAAACTTGAAATGAAATAAAACAATATAATTTAATACTAAATTCCAAAAATAAGAAAATTTCAATTCATGGAAGTGGATTCCCCAAGCCAAAATCTTGTCTGTGATAAAAATTTCAGAAAACTGGTTTCAATTTAGATTGTTCAAACAAAAAAAATGCCTTCCAACCTTCGTAAAATCATTTTGAAAGGTATTTTATTAAAATATTTCATATTTTACAACCAATATTTAGTTTCTATAACTAATTTGGCATGGATTTGGAGATTCTTACAAAAATTTGTTATCCAACCATGCAAAATTGTAAAAGTTATCATGACAACATTTTGACAACATTTTTAATTTTTCATTTGGCTATGTCAGCTGGATTTCAGCATGTGTAGAATTTCCTAGAATCATTTCCATAAAATTTTTAATACTATTTCAAGACCCAATTAGAACATTTTGGGAGCCTTATGCTTATTGTGGCAAATTTGGCCTATCTAGCAACTTTTTGCCTAATGTAGGCAATGACTCACACACACACACATTAGCAAACCTCCTAAACACACTTATTAAATTCATAAATAATTCTTATTTCATTCATGACATGGATAAGGTAATTACCAACTAAAATTTTAAGGATTATTACGAAAAACCAAGGTGGATCTATAGCAAAATCTTATTTAATCCTCTATTACTCCCATGTCCCAAGAATTCCATGAAAATTGTATGTTCTTGTAGGGTTACAAAGTCAAAGAAGACCATCCAAACATTAATATAGGGGAAAGATCAAGATCAACCACTTTTGATTAGAGTACATTTAGACAAGGGGAAGTACC
The DNA here is from genome assembly GCA_028749045.1 of Cupressus sempervirens. Classification (NCBI taxonomy): domain Eukaryota; kingdom Viridiplantae; phylum Streptophyta; class Pinopsida; order Cupressales; family Cupressaceae; genus Cupressus; species Cupressus sempervirens. The sequence goes on from CM053789.1 coordinate 57,036,994, forward strand.
GATATAAACCTACTACAAAGAGGAAGGAATTATCTTGGATTTATTTCCCGCTCACCTCCACCTTAAGAGGATTTAAAAAAATTAAAGTAATGTAGTAATGTTTAGTATGCAAATAGAAAATAAAATATGATATACATTGTGGAATACAAAGTCAAAAATGCATTGTCAAATTTTGTGAGAATGCATTGTAACTTGAGCTAAAGGTTGAAACATGTCAGACAAGAAAACCCAAAAATTGTTTGGAGATCTCTTAGGGACAAACTAGAGGATCAGGTATGAACTTGAGGCTCATTAAAAAACTACAACCCTAATATATTATGTGCAACACTTATTCTAATTTCATAGTTTTGTAGAGATCCAAAATGCGTATCGATACCCATTACCTATTTGTTAATATCATATCACAATCCTACAAACATAAATATTATTTGAAAGAAGTTTTTTTTGTTTTGTTTTGGGGGGTGGGGGGGATGGGGTTGGCTTTCCTTGAACAAACCTCATTTTATTAATTAACCTTGAATTAAAATAGAAATAAAATTATAGCAAGTGGTAGTGGTATATCTAACATGAAACAACATTTAAATCTATAATTATGGTCTTGAATTTGGAATGTAAACAAGTATCTTGATGTAATTTTTTTGACTCAACTTTAAAACCATAAAAAGAACATCGAAGTGAAATCAAAACCTTAATTAATGTATGTTCTTGAAATCCACTTGATGAATGTAAGTAGATATATGTAGATCTTGAAAGGATGGATGTAGAAGATGCAATAATGGATCTTGATTATATGAATAGAGATCTTGAATGTTTAAAATGTAATGGTTGATCTCATTAGCATGAATGATGATGATATTCCTATGAGGGAGTGTCCTAGAATTGTTGGAGCATTTGGGAAATTGTTAGCATGATTGTGTGTTGCATTAGTGAATGTGTTTTTTCATTGATGTTAACACACTAATAATTTTTTGAAGACTAATAGAGTAGCAAGAAAAGATTGAGATTGTGAGGTACGAGGATTGAAGATGAGGAAAGGTGCAATAGAGGAAATTTTCTATAGACTTTCATGATTTATTGAAGACAATTACTTGAGATTTATTGAAGACACACTTGTGGGAGAGTTCCTATGAATAATTTTTTCCTAATTGGATTTTATCTCCTAAAAAATAGAATCTGATTAAGTGTAGTTAAATAGAGGTAGAACACTTAAATAAGATGTTGTGGTTGATTGCACTATGTCTGAGGTTATATGTGTGAAGAATTGTGAAGATAGGGAGCCAAAAATATTATGTAATTATGAAAAGATGTAATGAAACTTGTATTTGATTATTTTAATATGGTCCTATTGTAATTATAAAGTGAGAAATCCTAAGGCTAACTCAAGAATTAGTTTAAGAACTTGGTAGAAGGGAAAGTCATATTCCTTTTGCTTAAGTGTAACTGTACCAATTAATTTTGTTTGTGGTTGTTAGTGAAGTATATGTAATGCAAGTGAGTGAGCCTGGATGTAAGATCTAGCAAACCTGGTATTAAATATCTTTAGAGAGAGAAGTGTTTAGTGTAGATAAGACAAGAAAATATGACAAAGAAAAGAGGTTTTTGTCAACAAATGTTTATTAGTATTATTCTATGAAGGATAGTACAATGGCAAGTTGGAATATTAAATATTAAACACATCAATGTTCTATGGATCCTACTTAACTTGTTGCTCAGTCAGTATTGTAAAATGGTCATAAATTTAACTTGTATTGCATAATGAAAAAATTTCTCACATGTAAAACATTCATCATAGTTTGACACAAGGATGTTACACAGAAACCCAATTTTGGAAGATCACTATCAATATGTCACTCTTTAAAGTTGAGCTCTATTAGGAGCCAACCCTACTAAAGGTTTATAATAAACACTATTAAATGTAGCCTGGTTAGAGGATTTAATCACCCTATTAAGACTGGCCTTGTGAGAGGACTTTGATCATTCCATTTAGAATGTCACCTAGTTAAAGGATTTATATAGACTTTTAATTCTTCCAATGATTGGTAGGTCTACCTATGTTAAAAGGATTTAAATACAAAATATTTAAAATGATAAGAAATAAAATAGTAGGTTTTGATATGTATGATTACAACTCTCTTTTTCTGGTTTAGATCTCTATTCAATCATTATGATGGTTCATAGATAAACCTTTCATTGTCATCTCTAATCTTGATTTGCTTGGAAACCCTTCAAGCAATCAGTCTATGTTTCTCACCAACACTTAAGACTTTTGCTCAAAATGACTTATCAATAAGACCATCACATCTACAAGCTTTCTCCTTTAGGTTCACATTCACACTCTTGTGTACTTCTAATCAACCTTGCTTTGTATATGAACTTTCTCATACACAATTGCTAGGCTTATCTAGGCTTGACTAGACACAACACCAAAATTTTAGTTCAATATCCCTTTAAATAGGTAATTTTTGCTTTACCATTTTCTACATCCATCATAGATCTTAGGGTTTACAATCATATTCAACTTGATTCAATATATCTGTACAACTTCTTGATCATCCTCTAGAAACTTCTCTAAAATCCTTCTATTAGGTCTTTACCTAATCACCATCTTAAATTTAATGCTCCAACTCATCAACCTAATCCTCAACATGTTTTACATCTCCAAAGAAATCAACTAAGTTAGCTTGATCTTATAATTCCTTCAAATTTTCTCTTTAAGTATCACTTGGAAATCACTTAATTTTGATACTCATTCATCACTAAAATACTAAATCATTGTTTAATATTTCTAAATTGAAATCAACTTACTTGCTTGGTTGATGCTAATGCTTGGTCAAAACTAGATTTTCTCAATACTAACTGTGTCTTGGTTGACACTAGCATTACTTGACACTTCATAGTAATTTAATCTTTTGTTAGACATGTCTTAGCTTTCTTGACTTAAACAACATTTTCTTTACGAAATTCTATCAAATCAAATATCCATTATAACTTCCTTTTCATAACTCCAACCTTTCCTCTAGGTGCTATAGTTATGAGTACCTCTCAAATCCTCTTCATCAATTAACTAGATGTGATATTTAGACCTTAGGTAGCAATATGTCTCATCCATAGATTTGACATCAATGACATAACAAAAAATGTTCAGATTATAAGTTTCCAACAATATTTTTCTTGCATTGATGGTAATATCTCAAATACCCATAGTACTAATAATAATCTTAGTTACCATACAATCCAAAATATTTCACTTCTATGAGTGACCACTTATTTTGATTCTAATTCTCATCCATTCAAACTGTGAAACTCCCTCTCTTAGTATGCTCTCTTTTGTGATTCAATCTCTCCCTCTATCACCTTAGATTCTTTCATCTTATTTCTTAGCAATCCCTCCCTCTTTGAAAATACTGCCAAAGATGTGTAGCTATTTTAGCTTAAAATTCTTCATATTTCTACATTATATATATTTTTCATGTTTGGATGATACTTGTCATCTTACTATGATTGATATTTGTATGTTGTACTATAGTATTCTATCTTAGGCATGTCCCAAAATAGAGTTGTATTGCACCACTATGTAAAATATGATGTGTAGCACATGTGATGCAATGCACCTTGGAATCTTAAGAATCCTTAGTTAGGGGAATGACCTTTAATTTACCTCTAAGATATTTATGAGCATCTTTGGGTAATGGTTTTGTGAATATGTTAGCAATTTGTTCCTTTGTATTTACACATTCTATCTTCACTTCTTTGTCTTGAACTAGTTCTCTCAAATAGTGATAGCTTATTGCAATATGCTTTGTCTTAGTGTGCATTACTATATTCTTTGAAATGTTAATAGCACTTATGTTATCATAATAGATAACTATTAGATCTTTAACCTCTTCTTTCATGACTTTCAACAATTTCTTATTCCACATTATATTTGAAAATTTCACTACAACTACCACATCCTCTACTTCAGCTATTGATTGGGAAATAAAATTACATTTCTTGCTTGTCCATGACACTAATATCTTTCCTAGAAACAATGTACCTCCACTAATGATTTTCCTGTCATCAATATTTCCTACCTAATCTAAGTTAGTGAAAACCTCTAATTTAAATCTTTCACTTCTTTTGTAGTATAATCCATACCCTTCTTTACATTTCAAATATCTCATTATCCTTTTCTACAACCATCATGTGATTCTCTTTAGAATTTTCTAAAAATCTAGCAACAATCCCAACTGAGGAATGCAATTGTTGGTCTACTGTGAACAATATATTGCAACTTTCCTATCATGGATATATATAGGGTTTCTTTCATATTAGTAGAGTCATCAACCTTATATAGCTTATGTCCTATAGACATACATGTACTCACTAATCTTGAATCTTCCATACCAAAAGTCTTCAATATTTCCTTAATGTATTTGGTTTGTGAAATGAAAATACAAAACTTTATTTGGCACACAAATAATTTGATCTCACCAAACATAGGCATTTCAAATCCTTTTTCATTTCATCAACAAATGATTTACATAACACTTCTCTTCCTCCAAATATGATATCATTAAAAAATATCTTAGATAACAGTGTTGGAATTCTATAGAATAATTGAGACGGGGGGTGAATTAGTTATCCAAGGTGTAGATGTATAAATAAAAAAATTTCATAGCTTAGTGAACACATAAAACATTTATCATCATGCATGCATCCAAAAGATTATGCAATCACTTAAAACTTGTAGGTTACTATCAAATCAATTTGCAAAAATGTAAACATGAAACATAACAAATTTAACAACACATTTGACACAATTATTTATGTGGAAACTCAATTTGGGAAAAACCACTAGTAACATGATACTCTTTTTACTCTCGTAAAGTGATGCATTGTTAAAGACCATCCCTATTAAAGGTTACAATACACACTGTTGAATGTGATCCTATTAAAGGATTTCAATCACTCTATTAGGAGTGAGCCTTGTTAGTGGAATTTTGACCATTCAGTTGGTACATCATTAGTTGAAATATTTACAGATGATTGTTAGGTCAACTTTAATCCAAAGGATTTACCCTAGACTCATACAATTATTAGAGAGTAATAGTAAAGCTTGATCTGATTAAAACTTACAACTCCATTTGTAGAATATAGATCTTTATTTCAATCCTCCATTCTACTTGACTTTCACACATTTCAACTCTAATAGCTTGTTCACCCTTCAAGCATTTATACCCTTAAGCCTTCTTTCTTAACATGCCAATACAAACTCTTCTCTTAGGTCACTTGATGAAGCAAAACCATTGAATCCTTCTCTTTCTTAGGTTATTGCACATGATAACCCTTTCTTATGACCATCCATTCCTATAAATAGGAAATTAAGATATATTTTTCCTCATTCTCCATTGTCCAATTTAGGGTTACAACAGATTAGTTAGGATTCAATGAATCTACCTGTTATTCCATATTAATTTTAGAAACTTCAAATTCAATCCTCTTTGAATTTTCCTCAAAATAGTTTACCTTAAAATCTGTGCCACCAACTCATCAACCTTATCTTCTACATTGCCTACACAAATCAAGAAAACAAATGTATTGGCTTAGATCCATAGAATTCACAATCTTTCAAATAATGTAGTAACTCAACATTAACATTCTTCTGATGCCCAACATATATTGTGTTGCTTGACGTCCTCTATAAATCACTCGAAATGAACTAAAGTTTACAAGTGCTTAGCATCAACTAAACTTTTCTCAGCATCCACTATTTTTCTTGGCATAAACTAGAATAAACTTTTACTCAACTCCAACTGGTTTTCTGTTCGACTTGCACTGAGTTTTCTCAGCACCCACTATCCACTCGATCAAGCTTGTTAGACAAACTTTGTTTAACTTTTTCTTCTATACTTTCTTAGTGTAACTAGCCTTTTTAACCTTAAGTATATTATCAATACATTATGTTATCACTCTCTTAACTAATTCTTGCACTTATTTTTGTATCATAACTCAACCTTTCCTCTAGGTGCTATTGTTACATCTTTTGATCAAATCCTCTTTACCAATCAAATAAGTGATGGAACTTAAATCATAGAAACAATTCTCTTATCAGCAATTAGAAAGTTTGACATCAATGAAAAAATAATGATTGAAACATACTAATCATATCAATCTATTCTCTGCAGCCTCCTTTAAAAAATCTTCTCAATCTATTCTCAACAATTTCCCTCTTTGGCATTGATGGAAAACCAAACTGATCAACCAAACTGACTAGGTTAAAACAATAAGACCAACAAAATACCAAAAAGAAAATTAAAAAAATAAGACCAACAAAATACTAAAAAGAAAATAAGTCCTTGTATTGAAATCTCTCCCTCTATTAAAAATTTTCATCTTCTAACTATGTTACAAAACTCCTTTGTGTCATCCTAATAACTTTCTCTAAATTTCTTCTTATATCTTCCACTTACTAGGTAAATGTTAGGATTTCTCCCTCTTTGTTAAATCTCCAATCTCTTGTATATCTTCTGTTCAATAATTATCTCCCTCTTTCTTATATTTACCTTGATAAGTAACTATCTCCCTCTTTGATAACAATACCAAAGACTTGTCATCCTAACATCTAGATATAAGCTTTAGTTTCTTCCTTTTTCACCTTGCTTGTGACTATGAATCTCCTAAAGTAAGATTCTTTGCATCAATTTTTAACATATGAAAATTATTTGAGTTGATGCAGGGCACTCCTTTTGTTACTTAGATAGCCTTTGATAGGGGTATCACCCCTAGTTTACCTCTTAGATACTCATGAGCATCCATAGGTAATGGTTTTGTGAAGATATCAAAAATTTTCTCTTTTGTGTTAACATATTACATCTTCACCTCTTTATCTTGAACTAATTCTCTCAAGCAATGATACTCGATTGCAATGCGCTTAGTCTTTGTGTCCAACACAAGATTATTTGATATGTTTATAACACTTGTATTATCACAATAAATTTTCACTGGTTCTATAATCTCTTCTTTCATATCTTTGAGTAGTTTTTTAATCCATACAATATTTGTACAATTTACAGCAACAATAATATATTCAGCTTCAACAATAGATTGTGAGGTACAATAATTTTCTTACTAGTCCATGTAACCATCCTCTTTCCTTAGACAAATGCTCCTCTGCTAGTGCTCTTTCTATCATTAATGTTTCTAGCCTAATCAAAATTACTATAGGCTCTTAATTTAGATTTCTCATTTTTCTTATAGTATAGATGATACTCCTCTATTCCTTTCAGGTATCTCATTCTTCTTTTTACACCCATCAAATGATTCTTCCTGGGATTAGTAAGAACCTTGCAACCATCCCTATAGATAATGCAAGGTTAGGTTGGCTATGTACTACATACTATAATTTTCAAATCATAGACCTATATAATATTTAATTCACCTCAGTTGAATCATCATTCTTTGACAATTTATGTCTTCTTACCATACGTGTACTTACTAGTTTGGAATCCTCCAATCCAAATGTTTTTCATATTTCCTTCACATATTTTGACTAAGTGATGTATATATTGTATTTCATTTCATGCACTTGTAAACCTACAAAGAACTTGATTTCCCCAAACATAGACATCTCAAATTCTTACTTCATTTTATTATATCAAATTCTTACCTCCAAATATGATATCATCAATAAAAAATTTAGATAAAAATATACCTTTGTATTTTTTTGTCTTCAAGTATAGATTTCTATTATCATCATTCTTTTCAAATCCAATCTTCACAAGATAATTATGAAGTCTTTCATACCATAATCTTTGTGCTTGTTTTAAACCATATAGAGTGTTGTGTAATCTACATACCACATTCTTATTGTTAACATCAACAAATCCCTTTGGTTGTTCTATATAAACTTCTTCTTCTAATATGACATTCAGAAATGTAGTTTTAACATCCATTTGATAAACTTTGAAACCTTTGTATGCATAATAAGAAAGTAGAGTTCTTACTCCTTCCAATCTAGCAAGAGGAGAAAATGTTTCTCCATATTCAATTCCTTCTTCTTGTGCATATCCTTTGCAAACTAATCTTGCCTTTTTTCTTGTGACTTCACCATTTTTTTCTAGCTTGTCTTTACATACCCACTTGGTGCCAATCACATTTTTGTTTTTATGTCTAGAACTAGAGTCCATGTTTTGTTTTTTTCAATTTGTTCAATTTCTTCTTCCATGGCTTTACTCCAATCCACAACTTCTAAGGTATCTCTAACTAATTTGGGTTCTTTCATGCTCAATAAACATGTACCATTTCTCAATTGGTTCCTTGTAATTGGTCTAGCATCTTTATCTTCAATTATTAGTGTAGTAGGATGATGTCTTTTGACATATTTGGACAATCTTGGTTCAGCTCTAGTTTCTTCATTTGGCCTTTTAACTTTAGAGTTACTATGTACATCTCTATCAATTATCTCTACATCTCTTTCATGTACACTAATTTCAATATCAAAATGTGCTACAACTTCATTCTATAACTCATTATTTGAATATAGCTTAGTTCTTGAATGTGATTCTACATTCATAGTATGTGACTCAACAGTCACTGAAACTTGCTATTTGTTTGTAGCTTGATTTACACATCTTCTTCAGTAGGAATTCCTTCATAAAAGTATACAAATGATTTGTATTCTTCTAGTTCTTTCAAAGGTTCAGCCTCATATACTTTTGTATGTTCATCAAAATTTATATTTCAACTTTCCACAACTTTGTTAGTGTTAGTATTTAAACACTTATAGGCTTTACTTCTTATGGAATATCCTAGGAATATACCTTCTTCACTTTTTTCATCTATTTTATCATTCTTGAAGTCTTTGAGAATATTGCATTTTCTTCCAAATAGGTCTCAAAATATTTTACATTGGGTGAGTATCGATACAATAATTCAAAAGGTGTTGAATGAGTACCTTTCTTGACTTGTATATAGTTTAAGGTATAGACAACTATACTTACAACTTCTCTATAGTAATTCAAGGCAACATTTTTCTCCATCATGAATGTCATAGCATAGTCCATTATAGATATGTTCCTCCTTTCAGCTATTCCATTTTATGGAGGGGTTCTAGGGACTAATGTTTGTCTTTTGATTCCTCTATCATTACAGAACATATCAAACTCATGTGATGTAAATTCTCCTCCTTTGTTAGATCTCAAACATTTCAAAATTTTAGCTATTTCCTTCTCAACTCTTGCTAAGTACCACCTAAACATTTGGAAAGCATCATATTTCTGTTTCAGAAATATAACTATCATCATTCTAGAATAATCATCAACAAACAACATAATGTACTTATCTCCTTCCTAGCTTTTCACTTAAGTTGGTCCACACAAGTCAATATGAAAAATCTCTAATAATCCTTTAGAGGTATGTGTTTTACTCTTAAAACTTGACTTTTTCATTTTATCTAACTGACATTATTTGCACATTATATTATCAGGTTTTATTTCAACTTAGGAAAACCTCTAACTTTCTTCATGTTATTGATACTAACCAAATTATCACAATTAACATGACATAACCTTTTGTTCCATAGCCATACATAATCAAATTTTACAACTAGACAAGTGGCATCTTCTATGTCAAGATAAAATAGATTATTCCTAGTCTGATCAGCCTTCCGATTAGTTTTCCTTCAGTATCATATATCTTACCAATCTTGTTTTAAAACTCAATCTTACATCCTAAATTATTCAATTTTTACACACTCAAGAGATTATAGTTAAGTACTTCAATACAGTAAGCATTGTCACATAAAATATTATCTATGAGTTTGATAGAACCTTTTCCTCTTATCAAACATGGTCCATCATTACCAAATCTTATACTATTTCCATTAGAACAACTTAAGGTAATGAACTTACTTATGTCTCTAGTCATATGATGTGAACACTAACTATCAATGATCCATCTATTATTTTTGTTCACACAAGTCACAAGTGCAGTTGCCTCATCTTCATCAAATTCATCCTTTGTTGCAACATACACCACTTCATCATTAGATTCATCTTTTTTTTTTCTTCAACAATATAGCAAGACTTCTTTCCTTTATCTTTGTAGTCCTTTCTATCTTCATCTCTTGTACCTTTGTACTTGTCACCACCTCTGTAATTCTTCTTCTTTAGAAATATAGCAATGATATGGCCAACCTCATTTCAATTAAACAAATGATAGGTATTTTACATTTGAACTTTCCTTTACCTCTATAAAATCTTATTGCCAGTAATGAGTCAAATTATTCTACATCCTCCTCATTTATGTCACTATCACTAGATACATACTTTATCTTTTCGCTCTTCTTCCTCTCATTAGGTTCATTCAATGACACCTTAGCTTTGAAAGAGGATTCAATATTTTTAGGTTTTTAACTATCAAAGTTAGATAGTTGAAAGGTAGTGAGCCTACCTACCAGACCTTCAAGTGATAGATTATTCCCTAGTATACATCTCAGTTCTTGAATTGCAGAAACTCTAATTGCATAGATAGGCAATATTGTTCTTAAAACTTTTCTTAGTAGATTATCATTATCTATTGTACTAGTAGCTCCTCTTATTGCCTTAACAACTTCTTTTATCCTTGCAACATATTAAGAAATATTTTCACCTTCTCCCTTTCTTATATCATCAAACTTAACTCTAAGAATTTTAACTTTGACTTTGAGAACATTAGTGTCTCCTCCATAGATGGTATGTAAAGCATCCCACATTTTCTTTACACTGTTAAGACCTTTGATATTGTCAAATTTGGCATAGCTTAGGGAAGAGACAATCTCCAACATTTCCTGATTATGTTCTTTCTTCTTTTTCATGTCTTTGATAGTTAGGGATCCATTAGGATCAACATGCTCAGTAGTAATGGTAGGTTGTACATGATCTCCAAGTCCACCAAGTTTTAGCTTCATCAAACTTTTCCACGTAGGAAATTTTTTTCTATTAAGTTTGGGTACATCTCTTTTTCACATCTTGATCCTTGTGTTTCTAATACCTTCAAACTAGTCCTCTTAAGTAGATGGCTCTAATACCAATTGTTAGAATTCTTTATAATAACTAAGAGGGGGGGGGAAGGGGGTGTGTGAATCAATTATCCAAGGTCTAGATGTATAAATAAAAGTTTTCATAGCTTAGTGAACTCATAAAACATTTATCTTCATGCATGCATCCAAAAGATTATGTAATCACTTATAACTTGTAGATTACTATTAAATCAATTTGCAAAATTTCAAACATGAAACATAATAGATTCAACAACACATTTGATGCAATGATTTACATGGAAACCCAATTTCAAAAAAACTACCAGTAACATGCTAATCTTTTCACTCTTCTAAAGTCATGCCCTATGAAAGGCCAACCCTATTAAAGGTTACAATACACACTATTAAATCTGACACTATTAAAGGATTTCAATCACCTTATTAGGAGTGAGCCTTGTTAGAGGACTTTAGGTCATTCACTTAGAATGTCACCCAATTAAAGGATTTACAAATGACTATTAGGTCAAACTTAATCCAAGGGATTTACCCTATATCAATACAATTATTAGAGAGTAATAGTAAGGCTTGATCTAATAGTTGTATTAGTCTAGGGTAAACCCTTTAGATTAAAGTTGACATAATAGTCATTTGTAAATACTTTAACTGGGTGAAATTCCAAGTGAATGGTCTAAAGTCCTCTAACAAGACTCACTCCTAAAAGGGTAATTAAAATCCTCTAACAATGTCATATTTAATAGTGTGTATTGCAACCTTTAGCAGGGTTGGCCATTTATAGGGCATCACTTTAGAAGAGTAAAAAGAGTAGTGTGTTACTAGTGGTTTTTCCAAACTTGAGTTTCTACATAAATCATTGTGTCAAATGTGTTGTTGAATCTATTACATTTCATGTTTACATTTCTACAAATTTATTTGGCGATAACCTACAAGTTTTAAGTGATTGCATAATCTTTTGGATGCCTGCATGATGATAAATGTTTTATGGGCTCACTAAGTTGTGAAAAGTTTTTATTTATACATATAGACCTTGGACAACTGATTCAACCCTACTCTCAATTATTCCTCATAGCTCCATTTGAAAATTATAGATCTCTATTTCAGTCCTCCATTATGCTTGGCCTTCACACATTTTAGCTTTGATATTTTGTTCACCCTTCAAGAATTCATACCCTTAAGGCTTCTTTCTTAACATGCCAATGTAGACTCTTCTCTTAGGTCACTTGATGAAGCAAAACCCTTGCATCCTTCTCTTCCTTTGGTTCTCACACATGACAACCTTTTCCCTTGACTAGCCATTCCTATAAATAGAAAATTAAGATCTTTTGCCACTCATTCTCCATCGTCCAATTTAAGGATAGGAAAAATTAGGTAGGACTCAATATATTGACCCCTTCACTCCATATCACTTCTATAAACTTCTCTTTTGATCCTCTTTGACTTTGGCTCAAAAAATTTTCACCTTGAATTATGTGCCACTAATTCATCAACCTTATATTCTACTTGTTGAAGTTGATGAACGATCAACCCCATAGCTCCCAAGAATCACCTGCATGCAAACACCTATCATAGAAGAGAGAAGCAAAAAGCTATGGAGGCAAGAATTTCCATATCCATAGATGAGACATTTTGGATGAGCAAAATAGAAGATTTCTATAAAAAATGAATTATCTCAAGTTCTATGTTTACAACGAGAGATTTCTCTTATAAAGGAGATCAAAGCCCAAAAAGGTGATGAAAAAGTCTTTAGGGTATTTAATATTTAGAAGATAATTATTAAATACAGGAAGAGTATTTAAACTAGGTTGTATCATAATAATTAATAAAAGATATTAATTATTAGATACCTAAAGTTTTTCTTAAGAAAACTAAACTTAAGTAGGAAATATCTAATTACTCTAACACCCCCCCTTAAGATAAACTTAGGGAGTAGCTAAAAACCTAAAATCTACTATTGAAATATGGTTTGGGTCCCAAAAAACAAGGTCTAATGAGGTACCCAAGCACAACCAAATCTTTTAAAAGAGGAGAAATCTTGATGTTTTGGAAGGTACACTCAGCTGACAAAGGAAGAGGCACTAAAAGGCAAACAACTATCCCCCCCATAACACTTTATAATGTAGTTTGAGTACACTAAGTCACAATGATGAAAAAGATTTTGAAAACCAAGGAGTGGCATTTTATCTCAATGCATTTGAACAAAAATGCTTACAAATGATATAAAAAATGATCAAAAAAGGCATACAACTAATACAATATATAGTACAAGTCATGATAAATCATTTAAAGAAAAGAAATTGATCCATGGACCTAAAACAACCAAATTATCCACCAAAATGAAAAAATGTAGAAGAATGAGTAGAATGTGCCCAGTGCAAAATCAGGAAAAATAACTACCATCAATAGAAAGAGCTTAGAAAGAGATTTCCAATGATATACAAAATTCCCAAATTAGAGATTGATGCTCAAGATATGCCCCACAGAGTGCAAAACTGAACTCTAGAATTTGATAGTAGAAAATCCATCAAAATAACATCAAAATTGAAAACTAACTATACCACTATGATAGGCTCAAAACCAACCTTTCGGTGATATCTTGTTTGCAAAAAATAGAGTTTTATGCCTAGGATATGATCAAAAAATAAAAGGTAGCTCCAAATAGAGGCCAAGGAGGTGACATGAAGTAGTGATGTAGTGTTAATGTGGCATTCATGTCAATAAATGAGAGCCCAAATTTGATGGTCAAATAGCCATTGAGGCACAAAAAAAGCCTAAAAATGATCCCTATTGGAAAAAAACCAACTATTGGAAACAAGATCTGGAAAACTAAGGGTTGATGCTAGATTAAAAATGATGGCCAAAAAAAGCATGAGCCATGTGTCAAAAGGGCATGAAATTCTGCCATACAAGGAACTTATCAATTGAAATAATAATGTGGCTAGCAGTGGAAAATGTGGAACAAACCACATGGAAAATGGTATCATTCCTTGCACACACAAAATGAAGCCTCACAAGAAAGGAAAGAGTGTCTTAAAGAAGGTGGCAAGGTATGGTCAAGAAGAGCATGTGAGATTTAATTATCACTGATTCTAGAAACATATTGCCATGAAAGCTCCATAAAATGCTCTAGAGTTGATGAACAATAAAAAAGAAACCACCACCTTTACACCAAAACAAGCGATGATGGAGGTCACAATCAACACATAAAATGGCAATCCCCAATGCAAGGAGCCAAAATCATTATCCAAACAAATTACCTTTTAATCTTGAATTTATATTGCAACCAAAGTACATATTCAGACTCCAACAAAATGGAGGACATGGCAAGCACATAAATGTGGAGTGAGAAAGGAGGGCATTAGGGTCAAGGATCTAGATCCATTCCCACAAAACAAAGCCACCAACAAATACTCTAAAATTACCTCATGAAATAGCCAATTCACATGCATGATCAATGTGTAGATGTGGAGGTGGTGAGTAGCAAAGATCTATCATCACAACTGAACATTAGAGGATTGTCATGGTAAACTAGTCTGAGGCATGTGATGCCTCCATCTGTCGACTCCAAAAGCAACACATTTCCTTCCAAACCTTGTGTAAAAGGATAGATCACTAATAGATTAAGTGGGCCTTAGGACAGAGTTTGCGATTCAGGCCTTGAATGATGCTAAAACTATAGATTTCTTAAGAAATTCCAATGAAAAGGCATAGAGCACAAACCATCAACCAAAAATAAAAAATAAAAAATTCCCTCCTAAACTAATGAATATCCCAAAACATGCGAACTAGAGATGATCATAAAGAACATCACTAAAGCATGAAGAAGCCACAAATTATATAGTATTGATCTAAAGAACCTCCACTAAAATAGAAGGTTGCAACCAAAGTAGGGACAAAAAGAAGAGTGTCTATATGGTAATGATCCATCCCACTAAAATGCACAGGTATCTAGTCATTGCAATCACCTAGTACATATGATCAAATAATGAATACATAGCTCACTCCATCAAACCAAGGAAGAATTAGAAAAAAAAAAAGAACCCCACCTAATGTACACAGGGTGAGGTGATAGGAAACTAAGAAAGTAGACCAAAATTCTCCTATAGAAAGAACCAAGAACATCGAGAGTGAGGAAGAGGTACAATTTGGCAATGTGGATTCTCCTTAGCCCTTGGCTCTTATACCATGTTTAAGTTGATGAATGATCAAGCCCATAGCTCCCAAAAATCATCTTCATGCAAACAACTATCATAGAAGAGAGAGGTGAAAAGCTATGCAAGCAAGAATTGCTAGATCCATAGATGAGACATTCCTGATGAGCAAAAAAGAAGATTTCTATAAAAAATGAATTATCTCAAGTTCTATGTTTATAATGAGAGATTGTCCTTATAAAGGAGATCAAAACCTAAAAAGGTGACAAAAAATTCTTTAAGGTATTTAATAATTACAAGATAATTATTAAATACATGAAGAGTATTTAATTTAGGTTGTATCATAATAATTAATATAAGATATTAATTATTAGATACCTAAAGTTTAGCTTAAGAAAACTAGAGTTAATTAGGAAATATCTAATTACTCTAACACTACTTGGGTCACACAAATCAAGAAAATAAACTTGTCAGCTCAGATACATCAAATTCAAGATCTTTCATATAATGCAACAACTTGGCTTTAGCGTGCATTTGATGCTTGGCACATACTGCATTTCTCGGCATCCTCTATAAATCACTTGACATAGAATAAAGTTTACTAGTGATTGGCATCAACTAAACTTTACTTAGCATCCACTATTTTTCTCAGCATACACTAGAATAGACTTTTACTTGAGTCTAACTAATTTTTTGCCTAGCTTTCACTGACTTTTTGTAGACCTACTATTCACTTAGTCAAGCTTGGAAGACAAACTTTGTTTAACTTGTTCTTCTATACTTGCTTAGCCTAACCAACCTTTATAACCTTAATTAGAGTATCAATACATCATATTATCACTATCTTAACTAATTCTTATACTCCTTTGCATATCATAACTCAACCTCCTCTAGGTGTTATTATTACATCTTTGGACGAAATCCTCTTCATCAATCAAATAAGTGCTAGGACTTAAATTAGATAAGTAGTTGTCTTACCAAAAATTAGTAGGTTTTACATCAGTCACAAAACAATGATTGAAACATATTGATTATGTGAATCTATTCTCTATAGTCTCTTTCTTTAATAGTCTTCCTCAATCTATTCTCAAAAAATGATACTTCATTATTCTTTCCATTCTTCAAGTATATCTCCCAAAACCAATTTTCACTAAATAGTTATGTTACCTTTCTTACCATTCTCTTAGAACTTTTTATAAATCATAAATATCTTTGATTAGTTTACATATGATGTTCCTCTTGCCTAGATCTAAAAATCCTTTAGGATGTTCAATGCAAACTTCTTCCTCCACTATATCATCCAAAAATGTAGTTTTGACATCCATCTTATATACCTTGAAGCTCATGTAAGCTGAGTATACAAGTAGGGTTTCAACTCATTCAGGTCTGGTCACAGGAGAAAAATCTCTCCATAGTTGACTCCTTCTTGTGCATAACCCTAGCATACTAGTCTTCCTTTTTTTCTTGTTACTTCACCATTTTCATTGAGCTTGTTATTGCAAACCCACTTTGTCCCAATGACATTTTTGTCTTTACGTCTTAGTACTAAGGTCCAACTATTGTTCTTCTCAATTTGGTCAATTTCTTCATTCATAGCATAAATCCAATCTTCATTATCTAAATCATATTTTATTTATTTAGGCTCAAATTCACATAATAAGCATATGTCACCTTTGATTTTTCTTCTTGTGATAACACTTGATTCAGCATCTCCAATTATTTGATTGGGTTTATTATGTCTTCTCTAATATTTTGCTAATACTGGTAGCTTTATATTTGTAACTCTTCTTCAAGTTCATTTCCTCTTCTTTATTATCATTCTAGTTTATGTTCTAAATGCTTGACATTCACTATTTGATGGTTGGCATTTCCTTTTTGTGACTTGTAATCTACAATCCTTTTCTCAATATGCACTCTCTGTTGTTCAACAATTTTTATTTTCACCCCATCATTTCCTATCTAATGGGAAATTTTAGGTTGATTTGTTTGTTTATTTTGAGTGTTGAGAACATCATCATCTACATAGATGATTGTACACTAGTCTTCAAGTTCCTCATTACATGAAGGATCACCTTTTTCTACAACTCATTGATTCTCACATTTGCATGTTCTACAACTTTGTTAATGTTAGAATTTAAATACATATAAGCTTTTCTTTCTATGGAATAACCTAGAAATATGCCTTTTCCACTTTTTGCATCAAGTTTTCCACCTCTTTTATCTTTTAATATATAAAATTTACTTCCAAATATTTTAAAATATTTAACATTGGAAGCATAACCATACCATATTTCATAGGGTGTAGCATTTTTACCTTTTTTTAACTTGAACTTTATTCAGGGTATAGACAATAATACTAACCACTTCTCTCCAATATTTATGTGATACAGCTTTTTCCATCATTACTTTTCTAGTACAGCCCATAATTGATTTATTCCTTCTTTTAGCTATCCAATTTGAAGGAGGGGTCCTTGGTTCTAACATTTTCCTTTTGATTCCTCTATAATTGAAGAATGTGTTGAACCCATGTGAGATGAACTAAATACCTCTTTCAGATCTCAAACACTTCATACTCTTCCCTATTTCCTTTTCAAATCTTGCTAAATAGCACTTGAATAACCAAAAGGCATCAGATTTAACTTTAAGAAACATTATAATCATCATTCTAGAGTAGTCATCCAAAAATAGAATGAAATATTTATCTCCATAATAGCTTTTAACACTAATGGGTCCACATAGGTCAATATGAACCAATTCCAAAATATCATTAACAGTATATGTTTTACTCTTAAAACTTGACTTGGACATCTTTCCCAATTGAAATTGTTTACACATAGCATTGTCAGGCTCTTTTAGTTTTGGCAATCCTCTTACATTATTTATCTTACTAATATTAACCAAATTATCAAAATTAACATTGCATAATATTTTGTGCCATAACCAAATATCTACTTGTTATGCAAACATAAATGTCTCTTTTGATAGGTCTAGGTAGAGTAAGTTACCTTTTATCTTCTCACTAGTCCCAATTAGCTTACCATCACCATCATGTATCTTGGCCTTCCTATTGTGAAATTAAACTCTGCAACCTAGTCTATTTAACTATGAAACACTCAACAAATTAAGTCCTTCAACCCAATAAACATTTTTACATGTTATTTTCTCAGTTAGTTGAATAGTTCTTTTACCTTTTATAACACATGGAATATCATTACCAAATTAAACACATCCTCCATTATATGGACCAATATTTTCAAATTTGTCTTTATCACTAGCCATAGAATTGAAACATCCACTATTAATTATCCATCTATCAATTTTGTTCACATAAGAAATTAGTGCATTTTTCTTATCTTTATTGGACTCTTATTTCATAGAAACATAGACAACTTCATCATCATTACTCTCAAATTCATTATTAGTATTTTTTTTAGAAATATAACAAGATTTCTTAAATTTTCATCCTTTCTTCTTCTATATTCTTTGACATCTCATCTTTATTAGTGCTTTCTTTCCTTCATTTCATTCTTCTCTTCTCTATCACAACATCTAGCAGCAATATGACAAATATTGTTGCATGAAAAACAAATGATAGTTAATTTACCTTTGTACTTACCTCTTCCCCTTCAAAACCTTTTTGCAATGAGGGCTTGAAGTTCATCAATTTCATCACAAGAACTAGCACTTTCACTCTTCACATGTTTTCCTCTATTCTTACTAAGATTTAGTTGTGACTTGAGAGAAGATTCAATGGTAGCAAGTGTGTAGTTATCAAAATTAGACATCTCAAAAGTAGTAATTCTACCAACTAAACCTTCTAAGGTGAAGTTTTTACTTGGTTTGCACCTTAGTTATAGAATTGCTGAGACTCTAATGGCATAGATAGGGATTAGATTCTTCAAAAAATTTCTTATCATTGTTTCATCTTGAATTGTTCCATTTTCTCCTCCAATAGCATTAACAACCTCTTTAATTCTTGTACAATATTATACTATGTTCTCATCTTCTACCATTCTGATATCATCAAATTTACTTCTTAAGATTTCTACTTTGGCTCTTAGTACATTGTCATCACCTCCATATATGGTCTTCAGTCTATCACATTTTCTGTGCAGTATTGCAATTTTTTAGGTTATCAAACTTGGCATAGCTTAGGGATGAGGCAATCCCCAACATTGCTTGGTTGTGATCTAACTTATGTCTTAATTCTTTAGCTATCAAAGGAGTAGTTTTCATTGCCACATATTCATTTCTTAGAAAATTTATCATAGCATCAATGATACTAGATATGTGCACCTTCATCAAGGTTTTCCATGCAGGAAAGTTCTCCTTATGCAGACTAGGTATATCTTTCTTATTCATCATGATCTTTAGCTTTAAATACCTTCAAAATTTCCTCTATAAGCACTTAGATTTGATACTAATTATTAGAAATGTTTATAATGGGGGGAGAAGGGGGGGGGGGAATTAGTTACTCAAGGTCTATATGTGCCACTTGAACTATTAAATAATAAATACATCAATGCTCTGATGATATTTCTTATCTTGTTGTTGCTCAATCTGTACTATAAAATTATCATAAACTTAACTTGTATTACATAATGAAAAACATTATCACATGAAAAGCATTCATGATACATTCATCATAGTTTGAGAGAATTATTTTATATGAATATCCAATTTGGGAAAAACCACTAGCAACATGTCACTCTTTTTCACTCTTTCAAAGAGAGCTTTGTTAGGAGCCAACCCTATTAAAGGTTTACAATAAACATGATATAATATGACCTAATTAGCAGATTTAGTCATCGGTGTTAGAAGTGGCCTTATAAGAGGAATTTGATCATTCCATTTAGAATGTCACCTACTTAAAGGATTTACACAGATTGTCAAGTCTTGCAATGACTGTTAGGTCAACCTATGGTAAAAGGATTTTAATACAAACTCTTACAATCATATAAAAGAAAACAATAGGTTTTGATCTATCTAATTACAAATAAATTTTTTTAATTTAGATATATGTTCACTCCTTATGCTAGTTCATTTATAAACCTTTCATTTTCATCTTTGATCTTGATCTACTTGGACACCCTTCAAGACATCAGTCCATACTTCTCATCAACACTTAAGCCTTTTGCTCAAAATAACCTATAAAGTGGAGAAAACAATGTAGGACCTTGAAAGGAAGGTAGAGGAGTAAGTTTAGGATTATCTTTTTCTATCCTTTGGTTTTTTGATTTCTGTAGGTATTTTCTTTCGCTTTTTGCCTATTTTTCATTCTAGCCTTTCTATTGGCTATAGTACTATTTCTAGGCTCTCTATGTTTATTTAATAGCCCTTTGATATGTAACAACTTTTAGGTTTTAGGATCCTTGTAAAAACTATTTTTCTTATTGAAAATAGCATCACATCTACAAGATTTCTCCTTTACCTTCACATTCAGATTCTAATGTACTTCTGATCAACCTTTCTCTATATATGAACTTTCTCATACACACTTGCTAGGCTTGACTTGGCTTAACTAGACATGGCACCAAAAGTTCAATTCAGTATCCCTTTAAACATGCAATTTTTTATTTCCCATTTTCTACATCCACCATAGATCTTAGTGTTTACGATAAAATTCAACTCAATTTAATATATCTGTACAACTTATTGATCACCCTCTAGAAAATTCTCTAGAACCCTTCTGCTTGATCTTTGCCTAATCAACATCTTGAATTTAATTATCCAAATTATCAATCTAGTCCTCAACACATTTTACATCTCCCAAGAAATCAAATGAGTTGTCTTGATCTTACAATTCCTTTGAATTTGATCTTTTACTATCACTCAACACTCATTGAATTCTGATACCTAGTCATCTCTAAATTACTTAGTCATTATTTAAGCTTTCTGGCTTGGCATTAACTATCTTTCTTGGTCAATGGTAATGCTCAGTCAATATTGGATTTTCTTGGCACTAACTATGAACTTAGTTGACAGTAAGATTACTCAAAACTCCTTAGTAATTTTCTCTTTTCTTTGTCTTAGCTTTCTTGACATAAACAATTACTTTTCTTTATCAAAATTTATCTAGTCAAATATCTATTGTAACTTTCTTTTCATAACTTCAACCTTTCATCTAAGTGTTATAGTTATGAGTAACTCTCTCTTCATCAATCAACTAGATATGACATTTAGATTTGGTAGCAATATGTTTCATTCATATATTTGATATCAATGACAAAACAACACTTGTTTCAATTGTAGGTTTCCAAAACCTTCTGCCTTCCACAACTCCTAATAGGGTTCATAAAACTCCTAATAGTGTTGGAATCTCCTAACAGAGATTCAAAGTCTCCTAACAAGGATTGATATGTACTAAATGTATTTCTTTGAATCCTGAAAGGGTCCATCTTCTTAAAAGGAACTTATATATTAGTACATCATTTTGTGGGTACCATCCCCACACTACAACATTTTGGGTCAAATTGTGATGACAATTTGTGATGGAAGTATGATTTGTTTTTGATTTTCATGTTTTTTTTGCAAGTTTCTCTAACGTTGTCACAATAACTATAGGGTCATAATTTTTGCAATGCTTGCATGATTATAAACAAATAAATAAAGAAAAAGAATGGTCATTTATCATTTTCCAAAATCTAGCTATGCATGTGCAGAGAGTAGCTAGAGAGATTTTCTTTCCTTAAAAAATAACATTCACTTATACTTGAGCCAAGGATAGGAGCCAAGGAAAAATTAGAGTCTATTAAATAGCTAGAATTCACCTTATACTTAAGCTAGGTAAATTGCATTCTATGAGGTTACATTTTTTTAGGTTTTCATTTCTTAAAAATGCATTTCTTTTTGTATGGGTAAAGGAATTCTTGCAAAAACCCATTTGTTCCCCTTGATTTCTTGTCACCAACATTCCATATGTATTTGAAATAACCTAATCAAATGGAGACTCAACAAGAAACTTTTTCCACCACATCAAAGCCAACATGTTAGGGTTTGATAAATAATATTATCTAATTTTGATAATATTAGCAAATTTGTAAATATCTAAAAGATTTTTGAATGCACTTTTTTACCATCCATGTTTCCTCATCTTCAAAAGTTTGGTTTTCCAAGAAAAATGACTCATTTATTACCAAGTCATCAAAAGAATCAAAATTTGAAGATGAATCAATAGTTCTACTCTCACTGCCCATAATACTAACTATTAATCTTAGATTGGTTTTGATATATGAGTGACAATATAGTTGATTTATTTAATTAGTTCATTCTGAAAAAGTAATACATGCCAAGCATAAGTTGTCAGATTGTATATCTCAAGTGAAAGATATTTAGTGTGAGCTATCTAACTAGTAATTACTAAGTCACTAAAGTGCCAAGAAGATTATATATGCCAAGCTAT
Organism: Cupressus sempervirens; assembly: GCA_028749045.1. Taxonomy (NCBI): domain Eukaryota; kingdom Viridiplantae; phylum Streptophyta; class Pinopsida; order Cupressales; family Cupressaceae; genus Cupressus; species Cupressus sempervirens. Next base: position 57,059,561 of record CM053789.1, read on the forward strand.
TTAGATGTTGAGTGATCAGTGGATGCCAAGTCATTCAGAGGCCAAGTTACAACATTGAAGTTGTAGTTGATGCCGAGCATCAGGGAACTCAAGTGCTGAGTTACACAATTTCAACATAGTTATTTGTAATGGCACAAACTTCTATGTAAACTATTTTTGGGCCAACTTAATGAATGATTTATGATCTTTGTTGATAAGGATGAATCTTAATTATGAATATGTATGTATTACATGCATCCAACTAGAAAAGGGGAAAGTTTAAGATTCAATATAGGTGAATCACTATTGCTTCATACCTAACCCTAAGTCACCTAGGTCTTCTTAAGGAATACAAACCCTAAACTTTATAAGGAATGCTAAGGAGAATTGAAGAGAGTTTTCATGTGAAAATAGAGCATTCATGGTGATTAAGGTGTTCTGAATTGAGTTAAATTATAGAATCAGTTAAAGAAGAACAGAGGAAAGAAATTAGAGGACAATAGAGATACATATAATTAGAAAGGATCAAGTACACATAAGTATAGAGATGATCTGACATCAAAAAATAGAGTGCTAACTGAAGGATCATTGCTAAGACATGCTAACAGGTGAATTAGAAAATAAATTAGTCTGAATAGGTTATTGCAAATCCTTTAATAGTGTACTTACTTTATTGTAAGTTAAAGTCCTTTTACCAGGAATAGTTTTAGTATGGTATTTAAATCCTTTAACAAGGTAAGATCTAAAAATATTGTAAGCCTTTAACAAGGCAAACCTTTTCTGCCACGTTAAAACTAACATGTTGGGGTTTGATAAATAATACTATATGATTTTGATAACATTGGCAAATTTGTGAATATCTAAAAGATTTTTGAATACTACTACTCTCACTACCCATAATACTAACTATTAATCTAAGATTGGTTGTGATATATGAGTGACAATATACTTAATTTATTTACTTAATTCATGTCAAACAAGTAATACATGCCAAGCATAAGTTGTAAGATAGTATATTCCAAGTGAGAGATATTTAGTGTGAGTTGTGTAACCAGTAAGAATCGAGTCACTCAAGTGGCAAGTAGATGAGATTTGCCAGGCTATTCAAATTTTGAGTGATCAGTGAATGCCAAGTCATTCAAAGGTTGAGTTATAACATTGAACTTGTAGTTGATGTCAAGTATTAGAGAATTTAAGTGCTGAATTACACAATTTTGACATAATTGTTTGTAATGGCACAAACTTTTATGTAAACATTTTTAGGCTGATTTAAGGAATGATTTATGATCTTTTTTTATAAGGATGAATCTTAATTATGAATCCATATGTATTACATGCATCCAATTAGAAAAAAGGAAGGTTTAAGCAGAAATATGGGCGAATCACTACCGTTGATTCATACCTAATCCTAAGTCACCTAGGTCTTCTTAAAGAGGACAAACCCTAAATTTTGTAAGGAATGAAAAGGAGAATTGAAGAGAGTTTTCATGTGAAAATAGAGCATTCATGGTGATTTATTTGTTATGAATTGAGTTACATTGCAGAATTAGTTAAAGAAGAATGAAGGAAAGGAATCAGAGGACAACAAAGATATATCTAATAAAAAAGGATCAAGTGTACATTAGTATAGAGGTGATTTGACATCAAAATATTGAGTGCTAACTGAAGGGTCATTGATGAGACATGCTAATAGGTGAATTAGTTAAAAGAGTTGTCTTAATAGGCTATTGTAAATCCTTTAACAGGGTACTTACTTCATTGTAAATTAAAGTCCTTTTACCACACACACTTTTAGCAAGGTATTTAAATCCTTTAACATGGTAATATCTAAAAATATTGTAAGCCTTTAACAGGGTAGAGCTTTCACAGGGTAGATCATGTTTCATGGTAAAAAAAATTGTAACCTTCATTGGATACACTTTATTATTACAGTAGTGAAGATTTGTGGGTGTCATCCCCATCCTAGTTTTACCTTCTCCTTGGAGGGTTTCTAGGTAACCAAATATATTGTGTCATACATGAGTTGAATATTTTACTTTCCTACTATGGATGTCTATGTTAATTTTTTATTTCGATTTATATGCATAGATTGGGACATGGATGTGTGGTGAATAGTTATAGAGGTTGACAGTTTTAAGTGTTGATTCATCCACCCCCATCCTGCACCCCCTGGCCCACCCCTCTTAGAGTTTACTTCCCTATTGTATTTCTAACGCCTACATGCTCAAACATTTGACTTGAATCAGCTAAATTTGAAATTGAATTGTTCTCCTCTATGAATAAATTTGAATTGGATGTTGTAGGATCCAATCCTCTTTTTAGAAGCCTTTTTGTCAGGTGGCTATTCCCCTTTTTTTTTTAAAATCTTGTTATCTATTCCTCTAGGTACTTATGAGGTGATGGCACACCATCTACATCATATTCAAGAAAAAAATGTTAATAAATGGCATGAGTGAGGGATGTACCAAAAAAAGCACAAATGTAATGGAATGGGTTTGGCTTGATTGAAAGTAATGTGGGTTACATTAAAAATATGATGTAAATAGTAAACACTAATAATTATTTTTTAGACAAAAAGTATTACAGAATAAAAACTCACTTAGAAGAAGATATTCATGAACAACTACAGTTGATTAGGATCACTTAATTGAAGCATCCAATGATGTCAACATTTTCTAAGTCCTCTTATATAACAAAGTTTTTTAAAGCTAAGGTTACATCTTTTCACCAATAAAGATACATTCTAAAGTTCCATATTATGTTATATTTAGGCATTCAACCATAAGTGCTCAAGATGGGGTATCTAATTAGGATTTTTTTTTGTAGAATGTTTTGTGAATCCTCTTAGAAGGCATCCTTCTTTTAATATTCTTGGAACTCCTTTTGAATATACAACTAAAAATTAGTTGGTGGAGTACAAGAATATTTTTCAAAATATAATTATTTTTTATAGTGCCAATTTTCTATTTTATATCACCATTTGTAAGTACACAATTAGAAGATATGACATTTTGGTATATTTTCTTCAATATATTGTTTTTGTGAATGTTATCACTATTATAGAGTTTTGACAAATCTTAAATATGTATGAACACATTGTAGCAACTCTTCTATGTGTTTGCATTTGGGTTTGAGGAATTTTTTGATGGATTAGTTAGAAGATAAAGATGTAAATGGTGTTTCATGATAAATTGAGAGTTAAATTGCTTTCAATTTTCCACTTTTGGCCATTTTCTCCATGTTATTTGAGACTCTCCAACTATGATAGATATGACTAATTTGTATGTATTTTAGTTACCTACATTTAAACCTAATCATAATTTTTTTCTTATCTTAGTTTTATCTTATGTGTTTTTCATATCAATCATCGTAGGAAATTAAAAATGAACATTTTGTTAGAAATAAATAATGTTGGGTGGTTGGGGGGGGGTGTTGGGCAGTGGTTGTGAATCAGTATTCTACAAGGATTTTCCCACAACTAAATATTGTTAATTACTTTATAACTTGTATATAAAAGTAAACAAACAACTTTGAACAATACATAAAACCATACACATAGAGAAATCATAACACCATTATTTATTAACTAGGGAAAACCTTGGTGGGGGTGATACCCACAAGATGATCCACTAAACAAAAGAATCATGTTAAGGATGTTGACTCTATTAGGAGTCTTTCAAATACATATAGTGTCCCAAGTCCTTGTTAAAATCCTCAACCTTGTTAGGAGTTGCTTCAACCCTATCAGGGGTTGGTGCAACAATTACAATATATGCAACAAGAGCCAACTTCCCTAACATGCAATATATAAATAAGCTTCTTCACAAGTATAGATATACATACAATATTGTCTCATTGATGCACTTTGTGAATCCTCTGATCATAAACCAGATATCACATCATATAAAGCTCATATATCATATAAAATTTCTTCATAATAGTTTGCATCACATGTTTGCTTCTGATTAGTTGCATAGGATATGATCTTTACTTATACCTTGCAACTATCAAAACTCTTGATCAGTCAATCTTAAATCTTTTATATGCTTGCCTAATTATAAAAATGACTTGGGGTTAACATCTAGGATGTCATTCCATCATGGCTAAATAATTATTTTGTTACCAAAATTATTCCTTAAGTTGTACAATCAATTTTACTATTGTGCTCTATTTTCTTCTATTAATTACCTATCTTTGTAATTTCTCTATTACTATTGTCGTATTGTCTATACATATCTACACATAGACATATGTCATAATGACTGTATCATCTACCAGTCTTTAACTGCACATGAGATAACTATAACTTTTTTATCCATACATACTGAATTGCTCTCTATGCTGCTACAAACAATCCAATGCTTAGATAAAATTATGTCTTTGATTTCACAATGAAATATGAAGATATGTATGTTTCCATAAATCACAACACTTCCTCATCTATTTAGCCATATTTTCAATAATCTCTGACTTTGGCATTGATGGAAAATTTTTGGAAAATTGGCTAGGTCCCAAAATGATGTCACACAAAACAACAAAAAACACAATAAGTAACTACTCAAAATTAGCCTTGAAAACTTGAACATTTTATTCATGTCCTGATGGATCATTACATTCCTCATCACTCCTCTTACATTGATTTCCTATATACATAGCTAATCTCCATTGTAGACATATACAAATGATTTTCCTTTACATTTATATCTTCTTCCCCTTTGACATCAATGACAAAGGTGTCAAAATGTATATGAAATAGAAATTATGTTACCATTCTTCGTTCAACTTTTAATTTTTGATATATAATCTGCAAAACCAAGTCTTAGCTTTTGAATTTTCTTCCTCCAATTATCTTCAACTATATTTGATATATTGATAAGTGCAAATAATTCATATGATGCAATTTTAACTATGCTCAAGTTTGAATAGGAAAATTTGTCATAGGATGCATTAGCTAGAAGACACTCCTCCAATTGCCTCTACAAAATCCTAACTTGAGGAGATAAATATTATCTAATGATAGAGAATCTCTTTATTAATTTCTCCTTTTTACATTCAGTGCCTCTAATAGCATTGTGAAATTTTTCAATTTCTACTTTAATGTCCTCAACCCTCACATCTAGTTGCTCTAATCTAATAGTGAGTGTTTGAAGCTCACTCATTCTGCCTTTGATCAAGCTATCAAATTTTTATAGGTGATTGTATGACATTGTGAATTTTCCATTCAATTTATTTCCTTTATCTATGCTCTTCCTTAGCTCTTTAATGGAAACATTCCAATTCTGCAAGTCATTTCTTATATTTGTGCAAACTATGTCAAACAGTGATGCATCATTCTTAGTATGGGCTTGCACTCAAGCAATATCAGATAGTGTGGTGAACTCTGCATTAAAAGATGTTATCATTTCTTTAGCCTTCTTCTAAATGCTAGGTTCTATGATAGCAGGTTGTATTGCCATTTGCATTATGTCCAAAACTTCTGCCAAAGTTCCTTATAAGTTCTTAACAGACTTTTTCTTCTCCAACAATTTTCTTAAAGAAGTCATCAAACCATTCTAATCATCATCATGATTAGACACTATTTGCAATGTATTCAATTCTACTACTAGGGTAGCTACCAGAGAGGGTGTAACTACTAGTGTAAAATTAATTACTAGTGCAATATAGGGTATGCCAGGTTCATGCAAAAATTCTACCCTCCCAGATTCTATCTTTACATGTATTAGATTGGGAAAGAATGTTAATTCTTGAATTATAATATTCCATTTCTACTATAGTTTAGTGATTTTAATTTCTTCCTCATTCCTTATGTCTTCCTTCTTTATGTCCTCTTCATCTATCTTCTTCTTTTCTTCACTTTTTTTCTCTTCTTCCACATCATCCTCTTCATCAGAACTAGAGTAGGCTATGATATTGCCAACAATGTTGGTTCCATATTCTACAAAAGCATTTTGCTTATCATCTACTAATATGTGAGTATTATCCACTTGCATGGATTCAGTGCCAATTTTATATGTGGAGGTGAGTCATTTCTCTAAGCTTACTCAGCCCCTTCTTTAGAATCAATAGGTGTACTAGCATTAAAATACATTAGGCTTTCCTTCACTAACTGTGCAATCTCCTTAGTGGCTTTTGGCATAGAAGTCATAAAATTGACTATGGCTCCCTTAGTTTCCTTGTTTGCCTCTATAGAATTTTCTACCATAACAAGAATTTATCTTCTCTTGTTCCTCAACAAAGGATCAATACCTTTCAAAATTCTTTCTATATCATCATCAGCAATAACATCACACAATTTCTTAATCATATTTTCTCTCAATTTTGTACCTTCCTCTACGAGCCTTCTCTTCCTGTTTAGTAATCAATTGTACAAGTGTTCAGGAGTTTTATTCTAGATATTATCAAATATTTTATTTCTCAAAATAATGTTCCTCCCTATATCATTTTCTAACTGCATTCAATCCATGTTACTGTACAAACTGTAATATTTAGCTAGTTAAACAAAATTTTCATTTTCAGTAATCTACATATTCAAATTTTCAACCTTATGTTTGCAAGCTTTCTTACCAAATGGGGCTCCTCCTTCACCAACTACTTGTTCCATGTATTTCTCCTTAGTTTCCTCCTGAGACTCATCAGACTCATTGATTTGTAGTGTTTTCCTCCCCTTACTTGTACCATTGGTCATTTTCTTGGTCCTTTTTCTAGGGGATTGTCTAGGTTCTTGCTTTAGCTTTACCAATATTTCAAAATTCCTCTACACAAATGATATAACTACCACATCTTCATCATGCACCTTCCTCTATCCATACTACTCCTTAATAGGTTGCACTTGTACAATTGCAACATAGGGTGCAATTTGTATCTGTGAAGTAGATTTTTCTAGTGTCATTCTCTCTACTAGTTGTGATATGGAAATAGGAGTAGCTACCAATACCACTGTTTGACAACTACCCCTCATTTGCAAGGCTATACCCTTGATCTCACCAAATTCATACCTTATCATTTCTAATTCCTTGAGAATGGATTCTATCATTCTCTTAACATTCTTCTTGATTTCATTATTGTACACTTCAGAGTAAACTTCCTTCATCTTTTCTTCATAAGCTCCCCATCTAGGGTATTCAACATCCCCTTTTGATTAGAGTATAATCTTGGTGTAACCTTCAATGAGTTCTTCACTCATTCATAACTCATTGGTTCTATAAATTTAACTCTTGTTTCCACTACCTCCATACAAGTTGTGTCAGTCTCTACTATAAAAAAATATTTCCTCCTTGTATTTCTCTATCATAGCAGGAGGGATTCTGTATCTCTGCTTTATTTTCATTTGAAAGTCTTTCGCCATTTTCCCTACAACATTGAGTATTAGCTTCATGGTGCACTCATCACTGTTCCAACTAGTCATACTAGGAAATTTATTTATTGCATGGAAAATCAAATGGGTTAGTAATGAATCAAATCTAAAAATTGAATTCTTAGATTTCTTTAGCTTTGCAATGTTGTCCTACAATTGTACTATCACAATCTCACACATGCTCACCTTTTTCTTTGCAATAGCAATCACATATGTTGCATGTAAAAATCTCACTGGCACATAAATTCCATTGAACTATGATCAAGCTTGTATCCAATAATCTTGCTCAACAATCCAACTCTAGTATCTTTAATTATATGAACCTTCTTATTTATTCCATCAAATTCAGTCTTTAGATTTGTTTCACAATCTTTTTGATGTTTCTATTATTTATTGTATTACAACCTTTATTTCTTAGTCTAGTGACCTTATAAATTAGGTCATTGTTAATCACAATAGTTATTTTACCAACCCAAAACATCTCTTCATGCCCTCTTCTTAGGATAATCTTACTCCATTAATGATTACCAAATTGTATTTAAAACATATTCTTGATTAGATTCAACTCATTCAAGTTTGTGTACTCAAGTTTCAAGGTTAGGTTTCCATTACATATAATAGCTAAATCCTTATGAATGACTTTATCTCCAATACTCTCAAATTTATAGTGAATGTATCTTCTAATATCTTCTATGTGAAGTATATTAAGTGGGATTTGTGAGAACACGCCCAAAGGATCATCATTAAAGAATCAAATGGGTGCTTTTTAAACTTATACCTTGGCTCCTGACTAACATCACATATAGACTGGTTTTTAAATATGCTAACTAACTAAAATAAAAGATTCATAAAATACCTTGATTATTGTGTATTAGGGCTTCAACTTCACACTTTAGATGCTTTAGTTTTCTTCTTAATTTGTTGTGAAATCACTCACAAATGCTCCAAATTATTTACAAAAAATAATAATAATGAAAATATAGTTTTCTATCCTTAAATCATTTTAAATTTAAGTCCACATTAAATGCATATGTACTTTATCTTCAAAATCTATTTTTGATTACTAGTAAGCTTAATTTCTTCTATATGACTTATTGTGATCACAAAAATGCTAGTGCACTTAACCATTTCATCCTCACTATGTCTTCTACCTTCTTTTGATTGCAAACCTTCTAATTCTCTTTCTAACATTAGTTCTAATCAATCGATGCTCTACTTCAACTAGAAATGCTTAAGCAAAATAAGATGAGTCACAAATAATTGTAACTTATATCCTCCATCACATGCATCAAAATATTGCTCTTCTCAAACTATATGAGAACTTTTTGTATTATTAGGTTTGACAAATTCTTCATTGAATTCATCAGCATGCTCTTTTAGTGCTTCTTTTTGACTATTATCATTACCATTATCATTTCTTCTATCATTTTTTTTATTGTTCCTTATGTGTAGTTAGGATTCCTATTAAGACTTCTTCTATCCATTCTCCAAAACCTTACTCTGTGGAGAAATTTATTGCATAACTGACATATATGTGCATTCCTTCTCTAATTGGTTCCATTATAACTATCAGGTGCTTTGCAATTCCTTTCAATATGTCTAGGGTTATTAGATTTGTAACATACAATCTAGTTCCTTTCTCCATTTGGTATTTTAGAATCATTGGATCTACTTTGAGATATTCCTCTTTCATGACAAGTAGGGTTAGTGTTGATAAACATTTTACTATTTCCATTACTACCATCAAACTTAGGTTTCTTACAATCTACTGCTTTATGACCATGACAATTATAAAAATAAAAATTAGTGATAGGTTTAAAGGACTAACCTATGCAATCTCTTTTCATATGACCAACTTCATTGAATATAAAACATCTACCTCTGAATTTATGTCTAACTTCCTTAGGTGATTGTTTGTTTCTCAGATGGATTGATCTAATTTGGTTCCTTAGGTTTTTCATGTTTCTTAGACAAGTTAGGTTGCTTAGTTTCTTTAGATACTTCTGTATATATGCTTGATTATATCCTACTCTAATTAGTTTCTTTAGGCTTAGGGATCTCAACAACTGAATGTGGTTCTTTCCTAACTTCAATTTTCTTGGCTGACTTTTCTCCAATAAGATATCCAAAGCATGTCTTATTATAAAAAGATCTTTGGTAAAATATTTTGATGAAGGGTGCTCCACTTAATACCATAAACCATAACATAAATAAAGAAACAACAACAATTGCAAGAAAAAAAATGGACTTCTTATTTTTGCAGCTAATGTAGAATTACAAAATTCATAAGTACAATATGCTAACCCAAATGGGCACCTTCTTTATAGTAATCCACAAGACTAAGCTACGAACTACCAACCAGAGCTATTCTAGACAATGTTCAGGACTTTCTTAAATAAACAATTTTATGCTACCTGAGAAGGTTCTAGACATTGAAACTTAAAACCTACAGCTGATAGACCCTAACAATACATATAGAGATAGCCAAATACATCTTTGACAATTATTTTAGATAATTTATGTAGCCCAAATTTGAAAGGCCATAACTCACAAACCATTTCTTCAATTGGCTATTATAAGAACGTTTTGGAAATGCCAGCTCCTAATCTATAGGCTTGAAACAATGCAAGTGTCCTTCCATTGAGTTTTTGGACCTCATCTAGGAACTCTAAGGCCTCCAATAGTGAGCCTAAAGATTTTTCTGTAAATGTTTCCACTGAAAATCTTCAATAACTTCTCTAATACTTAAGTTGGAGCAATGAGATTTTAATGGTAGGCTTATAAGTCTAAAATGAACCTTCATATCAAAAGTGAGAACACTCTAAGATCGTATGAGAAAATTACTAAAAATAGCAAATTCCCATAAATAGTAACCATCCTATCTACTAGTCCTTATTAAAACAGAAAAGAGTAAAAATAAAATATTTTTTAGTGATGCAAGATTTTTTTTACATCCAGGATGTTCCTACATCAAACACTTGGGGTAATTTGAGAAGTGACTTCATCACATCTCAGGTGTTTAGAGGAAAACCATTATGGTCAACCTACTCTCTTGCTAGCTATGATGAATCCTCTCCTGGCCTCCCATTCCATTTGACTAGGTATTCCTCATGAGTTCTATTCCTTTTACTTTTGCCAATACGACTATCTAGTATATCCTCAATCTCCTTTATAGCTAAAATGGCTACTAGAATACTCCACTATACTTTTGCAACTACATCTCCATCACCTCTTTCATAATACTCTATCAAATCTAAAATGTTAAATACTAGTGAAATATTCAATTTAGTAGGCAAGTCCACTTCATACACATTTCCAGAACCATTCCTTTTCACTATCTGGCATGGTCCAAACTTCTTCATCTTCAGCTTATTATATGTACCCACTGGAAAAAAATCCTTTCCCAAATGAACCATGACTGCATCTCCAATCTGAAATTCCTTTTACTTTCTTTTTAGATCTACCTTAGATTTATACTATGTATTAATCTTTATGATGCATTTCCTCACCTCCTCATGAATGTTCTTCAAATTTTTAGAAAAATCTTTTACTCTACCACTACTTATCTCTCCTCTAACCAACTACCTCAATTCAGAAGCATTTCTAGGACAACTCCCATATACAATCTAGAATGGTGATTTAGCAATACTCTTGTCGATAGATTTATTATATGCATTAGTCTATGGATGATGTGATGAACTGAAATTCAAATCTATCTTTAACTTCTTCCACAATGTACACTAGAAATACCCAAAAAAAATTATATCTCAATATGAACTATACTCTTTGGCAAACAATGTAGTGTCACCACTTCTCTAAAAAAAACTCTACCACATGAACAACATCACTAGTCTTCTTGCAAGGAATAAAATGTGTCATCTTTGAAAACTTTTCAACCACCACAAAAATAGAATCATGCCATGCTATGTCCTCGATAATCCAAGAATAAAATCAATGCTAACATCCTCCCATGACTTCTTTGGTATAGGTAATGGTTGATACAACCCTATATTTTGCTTCACTCCTTTCACCATCTGACATATTTTGTAACTCTATACAAACTTCTTTACATCTTGTTGCAATTGTGGCCAGTAATAATTCTTAGAAACCAAAGCTATACTTTTATCTCTGCCAAAATATCCAACCAATTCTCCACTATGGTTCTCCTTGATGAGATTCTCTCTCATTGAACTTCTGAGAATGCACAACCAGTTTTCTTTGAACAACATACCATCCTAGATTATGAAATCCAACCACTTTGTCATGTCAAGTTTAACAGGTTTTGTACAGGCCTTCCATGTTTCACCAAAATTAAGATCATTTGGATACAAAGTACTAAGTTCCTTGAACCCAACCACCTCTATCTACATTTCTATCAGAAAAAGTTGTCTTATACTAAGAGCATCTACAACCTTTTGAGACATCCCACTCCTATGTTTCAAAACAAATGTATAACTCTACAAAATCTCAACCCACTTCAAATGCCTTTGTTTTAATTTTCCTTGACTATTCAAATATTGCAAAGCTTGATGATCATTATACAAAAAAAAAATCCTTAGGAAGAAGATAGTGTCTCCACTTCTTCAAATCTTTAAATATAGCATAAAATTGTTGATCATAAAGAAAATATTTTCTTTTTGCATCATTCAAATTCTCTCTAAAATACGAAACAAGTCTACCTTATTGCCTCATAAATGTTGGTGTAAATAAGTATTTACTATTTGCACTTACTTATGTTTACTTGGGTTAATGAGTATATTTTAGTATTTATTTATTACTAACCTAGGAGTATGCATACTCTTGTGAGTTGTCATGTTGACAACATAGGGGTTTACACTCTAATTATGCACATGTTGTCTACACTTAGGAGTTAGCACATTATTTGAGCATATGGTGTCTACAACATTCTCGACAGCTCATTTTTCTTATCTTCTTATTGTGTAAGATATGTACTTAATTGTCATGCTTATCTCCTAGTTCTTTTTAGACACATTCTAGATTCATCTTAGAGGCCTTTATATATAGGCTCTCCTAGTGTGTATACTTACATGCTTCTGATAATAGTAAGCATTTTCATATTTATCATACTCTTTGGTCTACTATGTGCTTGTGCTTCTGCTCCTTGATCTTGGGTGAATTTGTCTCTAAGGAAAATTCTTACATGGTATCAGAGCTTGGGGAGATTCTTGTCACTAGCCATTCCAAACCATAGTTGCTTTAGCACCTTCAATCCAAAGATCTAGAGAATTTACAAAAATTGGGAGTGTCTAGAGCCAAAGTGGACCTCACTACTGCGTCTGGTATGTCAATTTGGTGAATTGATTATAAATTCACCTATGTCAGGCAATAGTCAAAATTGAGGCAAATTTTTTTTTGCAAATTGGCAACGTAAAGGCCCAATTTTCAAAATTGATATGATCATTTCAGATCTATACATTTAATTTTTAGATCTTCATTTTTTTCATCTACCTCTCTACATTTTTTTTGGATTTGCATTATTTTTTCCAAAAAAATTGGCCATCAGGCCTGTAAGAGAGATATTTTGCAGGTGAAGATTGAAGCTTACTAGTGCAAATTAAATATTTACATCATATTCAAAAGTTCTAAAAAACCTCCAAATCTAGAGCCATTTGATTTTTGGAGGTGCGGTGCTATTTTAGGAAAAATAATAATAGCAACAATTTTCAAACAATGATATATTCCTCATATGGACTCCTTTTTGTAAGTATTTTTTTGTTTGTGGTAGAATTTCATAATCTACACATTGGTGCAGGTGGTTTGACATCTTTGTTCTTGAAATTTTTTGGAAGTCGCAAATACCAATTTTTGCCACTTCAAATGCTTTGTACGAACTCATCTAGACTGAAAAATAGGTTCTATTTTTTTTGAAAGTGTATACTTATTTGTCTACTTTCTAGATCTACAATCAGATTATAGGTTTTGTGGACATAAATACTACTTTAAAAAATAAGCCCTAAATTGGAATGTGGCTATTGCACTAAGTGCCAAATCATACATTAGGGTGGGTTGATTGATTATTTCTATATTTAGGGGGATACATACATTCATTGATCTCATGGAGTCTTGTCACATATGTTAGTCTGGTATAAGACCAAAGTTGATACTAAAGAACTATAAAAAAAGGAGTGCTTTAAAGTTTGATCATTTAAGAGAACATTAGGAAGCGATTCGTTCTCTCTACTCAAAAATTACACCTTCAATCAAATATCTTTCTAAACTTCTTGGATTTATATGTAATAATATGAGTAATGAATCCTTTGCTCCTCTTCTTATGGCAACTTTTCCTCATGATGTTTGGATGGTTCTTCAGGAAGCATATGGAGATCCATGTGTTCCTCCATTTCTAGAGGACATTCTACATCTAGTCACCTTAGATGAGATCTCACATCCTAATTGTCCTATTGATTCTACTAGTCCAGTTCCAGCCACAGGTGCTTTGGATTCAATGCAACAAGACCCTACATGTCTTCCTACATCAACTTCATGCAACGACTTCCTTCCTACCCTTGTAGGCCTATTCATGGAGTCTCACATTGAAGATGTGGGAAATGCTATTGATGATATTTTTCTTCTCTTTGAGGAAAATTATTCTTCTATTCCCATAGTGACAGATTCATGTACTTCAACATAGTAGGGTACACTATGTCTTCCAATTCTAGCCTTAGGTGATGACTTCTTTACTGACATTTCAAGTTTTTTTAGTGAGTCACACACATCAAATTTGGAGGACTTCTTTGATGATATTCAGCTTCTCTTTGATGAGGACTATCCTTCTACAGTTGTTGTGAGGGCCCACTCTGACCCTCATGTCCATTCTCTACATGATCAATCTTTATAGGCTGATGTGATTATGGATACTTATGTACAACAATTGTAGGAGGTCTCTTTATCATTTGAGGAGACTATTGGTTCTTTTAGACGTGACCTACATGGATCCTTTATCAATGTGCACATGTTATTTTTAGTAGTCTTGGAGGAAGCAACCATTGACATTGACGCAAGGACATTTGAGCAGGTTTCTAAGATAGCTTTCATCATCAAGATTCTTTCCACACATAGGGTAAGAATTTCACTTGTACCTTTTCCATTGTTTCCTCCAAAGGGGAAAAACATTATATAGTGGTCATGGATTAGCTTCTACATTGGAGCATTTCTCACTGACCGACACACTACCTTTAGTGTGTGGGGGGGGGGGGGGGGGCAGGGGCGACTACCTTGTCTCCTTCTCCTTTTTTGGGGGGATACTTTTTCCTCTTTGGGGTTTTGTCCTTCTCCTAATTCTTTATGTATATACTAGATGTATGTTGTAATGGGGGGGTCTTGATTACTCCATCCATCCATACATTGTATGTGTTCTTATCTCTCTTTTTGGGGGAGGCTTTTTCCCATGAGGTTTTCCCTCTTTCTCCTCTTTATGACAGATTTGCATTTGCATTATGTACATGGGTACCTAACATCGCCTAGTAGTTAAGACCCATCTTGCATTTCATCCTAGATTATATAAGCTTAAGGGGATTCTCCTAAGCTACACTTAAGGGGGGGTGCTGGTGTAAATAAGTATTTACTATTTACACAGTTTACTTAAGTTTACTTAGGTTAATGCATATATTTTATTATTTATTTATTACTCACCTAGGAGTATGTGTATTTTTGTGAGTTTTCATGTTGACAACATAGGAGTTTACACTCTAATTATGCACATGTTGTCTACACTTAGGAGTTAGCACATTATTTGAGGACATGGTGTCTACAACATTCTAGACACCTCATCGTGCTTATCTTCTTATTGTGAAATATATGTGTTTAGTTGTCATGTTTATCTCCTAGTTCTTTCTAGACACATTCTAGATGTATCTTAGGGGCCTTTATATATAGAATCTCCTAGTGTGTATGCTTACATGTTTCTGATAATAGTAAGTATTTTCATATTGATCATACTCTTTGGGCTACTATGTGCTTGTGATTGTGCTCCTTGGTCTTGGCTGAATCTTTCCCTAAGGCAAATTCTTACAATAAAAACTCCTATTGCAGTACCACTAACATCAAAGTCTACTTGAAACACCTTGTTAAAATGAAGAATCTCTAAAATAGGCTACTCAATAATCTTCTATTTTAACATATTAAAATTCCTATCTACTCCTACAATCCACTTAAATTCTTTCCTATCCCCTCTCATTGTTTCAATCAAGGGTCCAAAAATATTGCTAAAACCTCTTATGAACTATCTATAAAAATAGTATGTCATTCAAGGATAGCATTCACTTTCTTTGGGTCTATGTTTTAGACCTTCTACTGAGACTATAAATCCTAGGTACACATCAACTCCTTCTTTACCAAACTATACTTCTTTAGGTTTATTAACAACTTTTCTACCCTCAACTTATCAAACACATTGTGAATATGAAACAAATGCTCCTCCAATGTATTACTAAAGATCAAAATATCATCTAGGCAAAAAATGACAAACTTACCTAAAAATTCCTTCGGTATATCACTCATGAGCATCATGAAAGTGCTTGGTGCATTGGTTAGACCAAAAGCAATGACTAAACACTCATACAATCCTTTTTTCTTGAAAGTAGTTGTCCACTCATCACATTCTCTAATACAAATCTAATGGCACCCACTCTTCAGATCTATCTTTGTGAAATACTCAGCTCCACTCAAATAGTCCATGATATCATTCATCCTTAGCAATAGAAATTTGTACTTGATTGTAATCTTGTTGATAGTGCAAGAGTCTATGCACATCCTCCATTCTCACATCTTCATTGGTTTTAATACTACTAGTACAACATATGGACTTAGACTCTCTTAAATCAACTCCTTATGCAACAACTTATGAACTTGTCTATTCAACTCTTCGCTTTCTATTGGTGTCATGCAATGCACTGCCTTATTTAGCAAACTGGCTCCTGGAACCAGATCCATTTGGAGACTATGTAAAAGCACAAACCTGTGTCACCTTTTATAAAGAAATAAGATTTCAAAATGTGACAATATTAAGGACAAAAAAATAGTATTTGTGTTTAGAATTTGAAGATGATGTAAACTGATGAATTGTGTAGAATTGGATGAGTTTTATGCCTATATTTTTTGTAATTTTTTTGAGTAAGAATTTATTCATTTTATTTTATTTTGAAGTCCCTTTTTTACCTGTAAAAAATATAAGGTGTAGTTCCTGCCAAACAAGTATATGTAAATCATCTTTTTTTGTTCTAATTTGAAAATATCTAATAGATGACATGTATAGCTAGGGAATAAAAAAAGAAATCATAATTTTTTATGCATATTTTATTTTTTATAATTACTCAAACTTGACCTTATCAAAATCCAACAATGTTTTTGTCCCATCAAAACTTCCCTATCAAGTCTACACCACCTTGAAAAAGAATTACATAGTCATGAAGAGGACTCTCTCCTCTAGAAATATATTTTTAAAATTTTTTTGATATGATTTACTATTTTTTAACTTTTTTGAGGGAGAATCTTCTGAAATGTTGAAATATCAACATATAATATTTCAAAATTATAACATATTATAACTAATCAAAACACTCAAAAAATTATGTGATGACAATATTGAATCTGAGATCTATAAAAGGGTATTTTTAGTTTTTGAAAAACATTGAGTTTTGATAGAAAATTAATATTTGACCAAAATAAGTTTTAGTATCCTAAATGGTGACACAGATCTGTGCTTTTACCTGACTGATCATCCTCATTGGGGCAATCCATTAGGTACATTATTTGATACAATATCAAAACACTCTCCCAACATATCTACAACTTCTATAGGTACCTAACCTACTTCATCTTTACTATCTTTAGGAATTATAGAAAAACACATATGCTTATGCTTCATACCTTTGAGAAACTCTTTTCCATCAACAAAACATATTCTAGTAGCACTATATACCTTTTCTTCTTTCTCCTTTAATGGCTTTAACTTATGTTTCACTCCATTGTTGGTTAGACTATAGGTATTTTCTTGTCCATCATGTACAACATGTCTGTAAAACTACCATGGCCTACCTAGCAACATGTGACATATGTCAATAGGTATGACATCACATAGTACCTCATTCTGGCAGCTTTCAATCTTGAACTTCACTAAGCACTATTCATTGACCATGACCATGTGGCCATCTTGCACCCAAGAAAAAAATAATAGACACAAGTGTTTCTGTCTCTTCAAATTTAACATTGAGATCATCATTTCTAACATGAGATTTTTAGTACTTCCACCATCAATGATCACATCAAAATACTTATCTTCACATCTACACCTTGTGTGAAACAAGCTCCTTCTTTCATCAAGTTCATTCTCATTACTTAGTAGGACTCTTCTATGAACTAGGACTTCTCCTCTTTTAGCATCTTTAGAATGTAAGGACCTGACATCTTCATCAAATGTGCAACTTTGGCTTGGCCTTCTATTCTTCTATTTATCCTTCCTTAGCACTAGGAACATTCAAATTATTTATGACCTTCTTCTCCATAGTGATAAAATTTCCCACAAAAGCCTCCTCTTCTAGATCCTTGTCCTCTACCTCTTCCTCTCTAATCTCTATTTTTCTGATCATGAAAATGATTGGAATTGTTTCTCCTCTGGTTCTGTCTACTACTCCTAGTCTCATCCTTTTTCTTCTGATCATCATTATGGCCACCATAAGATCATCTGCCAAATCTTCCATCGTGACCTCTTCCACTATTCTTGTTGTCAAACTTCTTGCTCAGTTTCTACTCAACTCTTAGGGAAAACTAGTTTTCCTCCTTAATACTGTTCATTCAGACCAAACTAAACTCATCTTGAATACTTGGCATTAACCCATTAAGATAACAAACCACTTTCTCCTTATCAGCTTTTGCATAGCTAGTTGTAATGATAATTTGGTAGAACTCCTCGATACACTTTTGAAGAGACTTTCCCACTTGCTACAACCCTTGCATTTTCTTGAACAAATCAAGCTGATAATCCATAGGAATGAATTGCCTCTTTAGTTTAGCTATCATCCGATCCCATCTGGTGATTTTGTCCTTTCCCTTTCTATTTCACTCCAACTAAACCTCCTTCCACTAGACCTTTGCATGTCCCTTCAATTTCTCCTTCACAAACTTGACCCTATCAAGATCACCAATATCTTTGTACTCAAAGTACTCCTCTAGCTCATCGATCCAATTGATTAGCTCCACTAGGTTAATTTTCTTGAAAATGTGGGAAACTCAAATTTAGGTCTTTTTCCAATCTTCAAGATGGCCCTAAAAAAACTCTCTTCTCTTGGGTTTAGAACAGTCTTTAATTTTTCATTTTCTTCTACTTCATCCTCATCCCTACTATATCTCCTACAAGAAGATTTATTCCTGTGCGCATTTGTTCATCCAATTCTTTCATTTCTCTTTAGAGGGCTCAGAAACCCTCTGGTATAATTCCTACAACTCTTCTACTATGCTCTTTTTGTGGAGGTATTTTTTGTACTTTCCCTGAAAGCCTAGTGTAAATTTCCTTACAATCAGTGATTTGTCTACATGCTCATTTCAAACCATGGCCTTGGTGCAAACTGCCTCATAGTCAGTGATCTATCTACACACTCAAGAAAACATGGTTCTGATAACACTTGATGAAGGGTTCACCATTTAATACTAAACTATCCACACACTTAAGAAAACCTGGCTCTGACAACAATTGAAGAAGGGTGCACCCCTTAATACCATAAACCATAACATAAGTAAAGAAACAACAAAAATTGGAAAAAAAAAATATGGATTTCTTATTTGCACTACAAATTCATAATTACAAAATTCATAAGTATAATATGCTAACCCACATGGGTGACTTCATTACAATAATCTGCAAGACTAAGCTGCAAACTACCCTAGAGCTATTCTAGACAAAAATCAAGCCTGTTTTAAATAGGAAATTTTATGTTGCCTGGGAAGGTTCTACACATTAAAACTTAATACCTAGGGCTAATAGACCCTAACAATACATATAGACTTGGCTAAATATATCTTTGATAATTATTTTAGATATTTTGAGAAGCTAAAATTTGAAAGGCCATAACTCATGAACTATTGCTCCAATTGGCTATTATAAGCATTTTTCAAAAATGCTAGCTCCTAATCTATAGGCTTGGGACAACATATGTGCCCTTCTATTAATCTTTTAGACCTCATATAGGCACTCTAAGGCCTCCAATGGTGAGCCTAAAGATTTTTTTGCAAATGTTTCAACCAAAAATATGTAATAACTTCTCTAATACTTAGGCTGGAGCAATGATATTTTTATGGTAGTATTATAACTCTAAAATGAACATTCATATAGAAAATGAGAAAATTCCAATCTTGTATGAGAAACTCACTAAAAATAGAATGTTCCCATAAATAGTAACCACCCTATCTACTAGTCATTATTAAAATTTAAAAAGCCTAAAAAGAAAATATTTTTGGGTCATGCAAGATTTCTCTTACACCCAAGATGCTCCTGCATCATAGTTGTTCATCAATTTTCTCACTACTAGAATAAATCTTCTCTAACTACATTTTATCTTGTGTTTGTTCTCCTTTCACAATAGTATTGTACTTTTCTAAATCTCCATGCTCCATCTTAATAGAGTCTAGTTTAGATGTTACTTGAGCAATTGGGATATTAGGTATGCATTCTCATATTTTTGATCTGGTTCAATCTTATAGTCATCATTCTTCAGACTCTACTTAACTTTAACAATTTTCAACTCATGCTTCAAGAACTCAATTTCTTTCTTGAGATTTCCTACTTCATCATTGCCACTAATCTTTTCTTTTGATTCCTTCCTAGATCTTAGATCATCAATCTTGTCTTTTAGTTTGCCAATGTTTAAACTTTTTCATTTTCATACTTATCTTTCTGGTTATCTCTTTCTTTAGTAGGAAGATTAATAGACTCAAGAGCTTCTTCAATATTTATTTTTAACTATTCCATAAACATATGGATCTTACTCAAGTTATTAAGCCTCTTCTGAGTAACTATGCTTTGATACCAATTGTTAAAAATAGATAATACTGGGGGGATGAGAATTAGTATTCCACAAACCTTTTTCCACAACTAAATATTGTTAATTACTTTATAATTTGCATATGAGAGTAAACCAACAATTTTGTACAATAAATAAAACCATACATGGGTAAAAGTAAAAAGTTGTGTCACCTTCCAAGTTGACTTATCATAATGACTAAATTTGATTATTTCTTTCCAAAAATCAAATTTTATCAATCAAATGTCTAAATAAATTTATTGTAGCTAAGTTATATATAGTCTCACACTTTTCCAATTGGAATTTCTATTAAATGCATGTTTTATAATAGTTTATATCCAATTACTAAAATAAATTTATTATTTCAGAAAACTCATGTTTCACTAACTGTTACTGTACACTCGAACGTGTCCAACTCTAAACCCTTCTATCCAAACGATTCCATGAGTTGGAATGCTTGGATGCCGGCTTAGAGCTCCCTATCCATGGAGTGCAAGAAAGTATATTTCAAGAATAAAAAGGCTCTCAGATGAGCCTTAGAGATACTCTTCTTGCTAGTAAACCATGCAATGGGAGGTTCCAAAGACAAGATGCAAGAATGCAAATGTCCCAAGGAGTTCCTCAAGAATTCAATGCAAATGAAGATTAAGCTAGAATGAAATGCAAAGTGCAGCTATTCTAAGCATGGATGAGAGTGTTACAATCCAAATATTAAGCTATGTGAGAGATTATTGCAAAATAGAATCTAAACTAACATGCAACATGAATCTAAGCTAAAATGCTATGGTATGAGAGAATGTAGACAAGAAATAGAAGTTCTCCACAAAGCTCCAAAGAAACCTGTTAGAAAACCTGCAGCATAACAATGTTCAAAAGATGGATGGATTGAAGGGGAAAGCTCTCTCCCTTTTAAAGATGTATGGATGGTAGAGATCAAGATGAAGATGGTGGATGATCAACGGTGGAATTCGAAAATAGGAGTGATCCATGTGCACACACAAATCAACCAATAGAATATAAGTTGACTTGTCATATAAGACAAAAGTCACAAAGCCTTTTCTTTTAATTGCAAAATAGAAAAAAGACTTTATGTGTGCACTTTAAGTGGGTTAGAAGAATGGGGTCTTTTATTTAATTAAAAGGGGACATGTTCTTTTAATCAAATAATGAACTTAGGATAGCATAGTCAAACTATAGGTTATAATCAAATAAATTGATTATTAGCAATTTGGTCTAGGTAAGTGATTAAATTAATTTAGCCAAAATGTTGAAAAGAGGTCTAATAGTCTAGATGACCATTTTTAGGTGATTAAATTTGCCCCTCTTTGACTAATGTGTGATCGATCTGGGAACACATTATGTCAAAGAAAATAGAAAGCCAAGTAGGTAGTGGTAGATATAGATGTCTGATTTCGAAGAGTGAAATGCAGAAATAGATAGCAAGTCCTAAATGCACAGCCTGATAGCAGTAGTACTGAACACTAGGAAGATGATGTTAGGATCTTAAAAGAATTCTAACACCTAGCAAAGAGAATATATTGAGAGCAAGTGATAAGATCAAACAAATGCTCCTAAGAAATAGATAGCTGTAACAATCAGCAATAGAGTATTTTTGCCCCCTCGGGATCGAAATTGAAATGAGGTAAGGGGATGCAAAAAATTGGCTAGAAATGAGAAAATTAGAATATAGCAATGTCCAAGATGACAGATAGATGATTAGAACCCAAGAATGACTATATTAAAAAATTGATAAAATGCCCCAGTTTGACTAGAGTTGACCTTGAAGGACATAGCATAAAAATTAGGTCAAAACGAGTAGAAAGGTGATTTTAGACATGAAATAGTGAATTTAAGTAGATATGAAGTATGGAAATGATGAAGACATGAAGAAATGAAGATGCCCCAGTGATGATTCAGAGATTAGACCTCAAAAGGTCAGCTAACTGCTCAGAAGAAAGTAGAATTTCAAAAGACAATTTTGACCATCAAGGTGAACTCGAATTTGGATTTCGATCCCGAAAATGAATCTAGGACATTGAAATTATTTAAGAGGTCAAAAAAATTTTATATAATGTGATGATAAGATAGAAAAGAGATGAAGCGAAAGATTAAGAAGGTGAAAAGACATGAACAAGAAGAAAGTAAAGAAATATATGAAAGGAGTTAGCTGATATGTCCACAAAAAGATGAAGAGAGAGCTCTCCCCATATGCAAGAATGCAAGACTAAGCTATAAAATGAACCTAAAATGCAAGCTAATATGCAAAGTGGTTTACCAGCAAGAAGTGCATAACATTTAGACTCTTAATTTCATCATTGAGCATTTATTAGGGACATCATGAGATCATACAACCATCACTAGTATAACTATGAGGATATGAATATGATCAATATGAGATAGGTATGTGGAAATCCAATCTAAGCATCAGAGACATGTAAGTCAAGATAACTACACGATTAGATTCCCTAAGTTTAATTTAGCAAGATTACACCTGTATCAAGGCATAAGCGCCGGGATAAACCCTGAGTGCGGTCTTGCAAAAACAATCAAGGATGATACATTTATAAGTCAAAGTGTTGAATAGGACAAGCATGAATGCTTACAACACTATAGACAAACAAAAGTATACCCACAAGCAGAAATCAAGAAAATATGTCCCATGCCCCCAGTCTTCTAGTCAATGACATCCTTGAAAGACTATTAGGGAGGGAACACCTGGCAAAGAAATCATCATAGACAGCACACAAAGTAGATAAAGATCAGCATAGCTCAGTCGTTTAAGTGTTAAAGTGTGTGTGTGTAAGTCACTTGGCCATTTCTTCCAGACTTGATTCTGATAGTGAGATATCGCGACATCGGAGACCGTAGGTAAACTATCTGAAAAGTGTTGAAAAACACTTGATGTCAAGGTGGGCGAAGTGTTGAGAAACAACATTTTGTGAGTTGTCCAAGAAACCCTAATGCACAAGAATACCTCAATAGGCTAAGAAGTTGTGCCCCCAAGACGAGGACAAGAAATAATTCCAAGCTAGGAAATGTGTAGCAAAATAGGTGATTGAGACTGATAGACAGAGGTGCAAGGGTCTCAAGTAGCACCTGTTTCCAAATTTTCACCACTTGACAGATTTTTTCAGGACTTTTTTCAATTTTTTTGTATTTTTGTATTTTTCAATTTTTTTGGTGATACATCAAAGTGCCTATTGCTAGGTTTTCACTAAGATAATCATTTTTTCAGGACATTTTCTGATTTTTAGGATTTTTTTAGGATCATATATGATTTTTTTTGGAATTTTTTAGAAGGTTTAGAGATCACTAGTTCTCAAGCAAGATTACATCATTTTCTCCCAATGTCTAGCAAGGTGTAGGACATGATGAAGCAGAAAGTTGGTGGATAGACAAAGATGGATAAGAAAGGAGTATGAAGCAAGTGAAAGTGATCCTCAAGGACGCACTCCTCAAGAGTACCCAAGGTAGGGAAAGAGGTGAAATAGTCATATGAAGCATGTTTTGGATAAGCAATGGAAGAAATGAGCAAGATAGCATTTAGGATAAGTGGTGAAGCCAACAAGTGTGATAGCATATAAGATAAGCGATGGAAGCTAATGAGTAAGATAGCATGTAGGATATGCAGTGGAAGCCAATGAGAAAGATAGCATGGAAGCGTGAAATCCAAGAGAGTAGACATGTCAACAGGCCTATAAGAACCATGTTTCATTTATTATGATCAAGACCAAGGGGTCAACTAGATAGGATAGCGATGGGATAGAGCAATAAAAATAAAGCTCAAGATGGAGGCTATGAGGGAATTAGAAAGCACAAATAGAGAATCTCATGGATAAGATAGCGAATATGCAAAGATAGCTCAACATTCTCAAGATCAAAGAGAGAAGAGGGGATAGATGGATGATGGAAGAATTACGCATGATGCCTGTTTGCCAAGTTTTCATCATGGTACTTATCTAAGGTGCCACAAGAAGTAGTTTTCACCATAGGATAAATTTATTTCTCTTTACTTTTGCTACCAAGGTGCCACAAGAAGTGGTTTTCACCAAGGCACATTTTCATTTTTTTTTTCATTTTTTCATTTTTTCTTCTTTTTTTTTTTGAATTTTTAGAAAGAGCTCAAGCTTTTTGAATGTTGATAGTGATCCTATAGAAAAGATATGTCATGATAAGCCAAGACCATAGAAAGGTATGCTCAAAGATGTTGATAGGGTGATGAAAGAGAAATGGTAGTAGGAAGAGTATATGGAGGATAATAGTTCATGTATAGAAAGTTAGTGTAAGCTTTAGAGGATTTCATGAGGGTAGTTGAAATATTGGACAAGATCAACGTTGACACACACCTTGAAGGGTATTGGAATGATGGAGGAATCATGGATGAAGTAGCTTGAGGTTTAGATGTATGAGGTGGTAGAAGAGATTTGGAAAAAAGTGGAGTGGAAGGCTTTGGAATATTTTTAGGAAGATTTTTGGAAGAAGATGGAATGGAAGCCTTTGGAAGCTTGAATGTCAACTTTGAAGTATTTTCAATATTCAAGTCTTTTAAAAGAGACTTGGGAATCCATATAGCTTTAGATTTTCCTTTGGATACTTCAAAACACATTTCTTCAATAATGGGTTTGGTAACCCATATTTTCTTTGATTTAGCTTTTTTAATAGTGGACCTTTGCGGTCTCTTTTGTGCATTCTCCTTCTTAGCATTCACATGTCGATTAGATGGGACATAGTGATCTTTATTTTTCAATGGATTCTTATGTTTATTCTCACTTCCAAAGGACTTGGGATTTGTGGATGAATAAGGATGATATGACTGGTTTAGATGAATAGATGGGTGATAAGTCATCAAGGATGAGTGTCTTTGTTGATCTTGAGGTATGATGGGAGAGCTAGGAGTGGAAAATGTAGGATATGATGGAACATAAGGTCCCAATATAGATGGAAGGTTTGAAGGCTTTAGCTTTGATGGATGAGGACCAAGGATAGACTTAGGAGATGCAAATGGATAGTGAAAAGGAATATCAACATCTTTAAAGTGAGCACCATGGTCAAAGCCATTAATAGACTCATGAGTACCTTTGATAGGAACAACATTTTTAATAGTAGCACTTGAAGCTTGAGCACAATTTTGAAGTGGATATGGAGAAGTAGAACATGAGGGGATGCTTTGATCTTGACAAGTAGCTTTGGATAGCATATGAAGAGAACTTTTCTCATAATTTTCAGTAAGCTCAAGGGAGATAATAGAAGTTGTGTCTTCATCATACTTAGGAGGTGGATAAGATATAGAATATGGAGGGGAAAAATCTTGAAAGAGATGAAAGGGTGCTTGATCTTGATCTTTCTTGACATTTATAGCTTTTTCTTTTTGAGAGTCCTCTTGACATGGAGCCACTTCTAAGGACAAGGGAGAATGAAGAGTGAATGGAGTAGTGCTTGGATTAGGCATAGTAGTGCATGAAGGTTGAGGATGTTTAGGATTAGTAGCATGGAAAAGGTTTGCAGCCAAGTAAAGGTTAGCTTGAGTTTCTTTTAGAGATAGCCCTTTAAGATACACGTAGTCAATGTGGAAAGCATTAGATTCTTTATTTGATGGAGGCATGTTGGAAAGCTTTGAAGTGTTGGGAGATGCATGAGTGTTGGAAGAAGTGAAAGATGTAATGAAGCCACTACTAGACATAGGTTCATCAATGTAATCTTGCTCAAGAGAAGTATCTTCACCACATGAGTCACTAGAGGTTCCAAGATCAACAATCTCATCATCAATGAGATCTTGAATTTTATATTTTAGCTCTATACAATTAGAAGTAGCATGGTCATTAGATTGATGATAGGCACAATAGGTATCTAAGAATGGATTTCCATAGGAGCTAGACTTAGGCAACATGATGAGCTTGGTGCCAAGAAGTGTTCTCAAAATGTCATCATAAGAATTCCCCAAGGGAGTAATGTTTCTCTCAAAAGTATGTCTAGAGTCCTTTGGTTGTTTCTCAAGTGAATAGAATGCATCCATGTCTTCATTATTATCTTGGTCAAAGATAGGTCCATCATGAAATTTTGGCATAGGCTCAAAGGAGGTATCACTTGCTTGTTCTCTAAAGAGGTCTTTAGATCTAGAAGATGAAGACATTTGATGTCTTGAAGTAGAGTATGTAGACCTAGAAAAAGAGGATGACCTCAAAGAAGGTGACTCACATGCATGTAAAGACCTTAAGGAAGATTCATGTAATGATGCAATCTTCTCCTCCAACCTTTTCTCAAGTTTAGACTTCATTTCTATCATGCGCTTAGAGAGATGAAGGTAAGAAAGATCATTTGTCTCTTCTAGTTCTTTGTATTGTGCATATAGATCTTGAAACTCTTTAGTGACATGGAGGATATCATGATCATCTAGATTCAATTGAGGTTTGGTAGCACAAGGTTTAGATCCCATAGTTTTAGATGCAAAGCCAAGCATAAAAGAGCCTAGAAGATAACTTGATGTTGAAACTATAGGAGGTAGAGTGTTCACTTGCCAAGATAGTAGAGAGAGATTAAAGCGACTTGTCGAACAATATGTCCAAGAAACTTATGACATAAATGACTCAAGTCAATAGCTAGGCAAGATGCCCAAATAGCCAAATAGATAGAGCAAGGAGGGTGACAAGTGAACAACTTTCCCAACCCAAGAGTGTAGTCAAGAAATCAAGGCAACCATTTCAACAAAAGGATAACTAGCAAGCGAACATAGACCATGAAGACAAAAAGACCAAGAGCACTAAGACCAAAGAGCCACTTTAAGCATGTTTAAGCACTAGAGACATAGCAAATAAAAGTCAAATGATGAGACTCCTCTTAGCAAGTAACACAAGAAAATGTTTGCATTTGATGTTTTGACTTGGTTGACAAAGTTTGACAATAGTTGATAGCATAACAAGTTTGATGTTCAAAATTAATTTCTTTCCAAGCAAGATAGTGACACATGGAGTAGTCTTCAAACAATCAAGCAAGGGACAAAGCAACCTTGCATGATACAAGCATATGTGACGTCTCAAAAGAATTCCCTAGAATTATCGTCATGTGTATCTTCAAAAGATTTTCACAAGTATACCACATTCAAGAACACATCAAGCAATATCTACCTAGAAGTCATGGTTCATTACTCAACAACTTGGCCCACACTTGATGCTCCTTTGCCTCACACCAAGTGGTTGCCCACAAGAGATATTGGCTTTGTCATGGAAATGCCATAAGCATAACCAAGGGAACACATATGGTGAGTGTAAATCTTGGGGTGATCCGGGTAGTCCACTAGGATCAATCCTTGCACCAAGAAGTTGAGCGGCTAAAAAAGGTAGTTACTAACTTAGGGTGTTTAGATAGGGCTTCCGTTCATAGTGTTCCTCTTGCTCCTAATTACGGGACACCTCACCTTGCGATGAGTAACCGATCTCGCGATCACAAGAGTACCTTAAGCATTCTTGCCTAGTGATCTCCCTATGGTCAAAATCCCATAAGCGATCACACTAGGTGAAGACAAACACTATGTCTACCAAAGTTTTGTGTCCTTGGTAGCCTTGAGTTTATAGTGGGTTGGAAGAGCCAGGTAATCGGCTTGTCCCCACTTGGGTCGTTCCTCTCAGGTTGTCCGAGAGCAGGCCCTCTAAAGGATTCTAACTACACAAAGAGTGGATCAACTTTTGAAAGTCAAGATTTCTGATTCACCACAAGGGTGAAGAGCATACTCTCCTATTCCAATCATTTTCTCCCAAACATGCCAATAAGATTCAGTTGCCTCTTACTCTTGAAACCAAATGGTAAGTCAAGATTTCTGATTCACCACAAAGGTGAAGAGCATACTCTCCTATTACCAAAAGACTCCAATCACAAGTTTTATGTGCCTATGAAAAATGAACAATTATTCAATGCCACACATGAAAACAAAAAAGCAAGAAATTTGGGTTTTTATGCTTTGGGCAGCCCTGCAAACAATCGTTAGTAGCCCTTGTGCATTTGAAGCTTTGACATGCGTTCTTTTTATGCAATGTTTCAATTTTTTTTCACAAGGATGGCAACCTGAAATCACAACTTGTTAGCAACAAAAGTTAGTGTGAAATGACATAAAAATCTGCAATAAAAAGTGGTGAGTTGCTTCAAAAATCTAATTTATCCTCCAACCAAGTACATGCAAAGAAAGTGCAAGTTAATCACAAATGCTTTCATTTTTACTCTTTGGTTTTGACCTAGTCAACAAGATTGAACTTTTTTGCTATGATTTCGTATCCAAAAATGAAAATGAAAAAAAGAGACCCCTGTTAAAAATCAGAGAGCTTTCCAAAAATGCAAGAAATTTTAAAAAATCTCTTCATTTGCTCCCTAGAGATTGATTTTGTCAAAACAGGCCAAATTTATCAAATCGAATTTTTTATCCTTAATACGATCTCAAAATTAAAAACACAAAGAAAGAACCCCCATTAGAATTCAAAAAGCTTTCTGAAAATGTAAGTTTTTCCAAAAAATGCGCTGATTTGCGACCAAAAACGGCTTTTTATGAAAAATAAAAAAAATATCATAACTTCCGAAAATCATGTCAAAATGCTCTGAAAATTGGACTGAGACATTTTGAGCATATACGCAACCTGCAAACAAAATTTTAGAACCAAATTCTAAGCGGTTTAAAAGATATGATCAAATCTTTAAACCAACTAAGTTTTTGGCCTTCAAACCAATTTACTTATGGCTTGGCCTTAAAACCAAAGTGAAAATTCTACAAAAGCATTTGATTAGACCCAATATGCTGCTGTAAAAAAACCAGAGATAAGAAATGAAAGCAAATGGAGCTAAAAATTTGATTCAAGCCCCACGGTGGGCGCTAAAAATGTACACTCGAAAGTGTCCCACTCTAAACCCTTCTATCCAAACGATTACATGAGTTGGAATGCTTGGATGCCGGCTTAGAGCTCCCTATCCATGGAGTGCAAGAAAGTATATTTCAAGAATAAAAAGGCTCTCAGATGAGCCTTAGAGATACTCTTCTTGCTAGTAAACCATGCAATGGGAGGTTCCAAAGACAAGATGCAAGAATGCAAATGTCCCAAGGAGTTCCTCAAGAATTCAATGCAAATGAAGATTAAGCTAGAATGAAATGCAAAGTGCAGCTATTCTAAGCATGGATGAGAGTGTTACAATCCAAATATTAAGCTATGTGAGAGATTATTGCAAAATAGAAGCTAAACTAACATGCAACATGAATCTAAGCTAAAATGCTATGGTATGAGAGAATGTAGACAAGAAATAGAAGTTCTCCACAAAGCTCCAAAGAAACCTGTTAGAAAACCTGCAGCATAACAATGTTCAAAAGATGGATGGATTGAAGGGGAAAGCTCTCTCCCTTTTAAAGATGTATGGATGGTAGAGATCAAGATGAAGATGGTGGATGATCAACGGTGGAATTCGAAAATAGGAGTGATCCATGTGCACACACAAATCAACCAATAGAATATAAGTTGACTTGTCATATAAGACAAAAGTCACAAAGCCTTTTCTTTTAATTGCAAAATAGAAAAAAGACTTTATGTGTGCACTTTAAGTGGGTTAGAAGAATGGGGTCTTTTATTTAATTAAAAGGGGACATGTTCTTTTAATCAAATAATGAACTTAGGATAGCATAGTCAAACTATAGGTTATAATCAAATAAATTGATTATTAGCAATTTGGTCTAGGTAAGTGATTAAATTAATTTAGCCAAAATGTTGAAAAGAGGTCTAATAGTCTAGATGACCATTTTTAGGTGATTACATTTGCCCCTCTTTGACTAATGTGTGATCGATCTGGGAACACATTATGTCAAAGAAAATAGAAAGCCAAGTAGGTAGTGGTAGATATAGATGTCTGATTTCGAAGAGTGAAATGCAGAAATAGATAGCAAGTCCTAAATGCACAGCCTAATAGCAGTAGTACTGAACACTAGGAAGATGATGTTAGGATCTTAAAAGAATTCTAACACCTAGCAAAGCGAATATATTGAGAGCAAGTGATAAGATCAAACAAATGCTCCTAAGAAATAGATAGCTGTAACAATCAGCAATAGAGTATTTTTGCCCCCTCGGGATCGAAATTGAAATGAGGTAAGGGGATGCAAAAAATTGGCTAGAAATGAGAAAATTAGAATATAGCAATGTCCAAGATGACAGATAGATGATTAGAACCCAAGAATGACTATATTAAAAAATTGATAAAATGCCCCAGTTTGACTAGAGTTGACCTTGAAGGACATAGCATAAAAATTAGGTCAAAACGAGTAGAAAGGTGATTTTAGACATGAAATAGTGAATTTAAGTAGATATGAAGTATGGAAATGATGAAGACATGAAGAAATGAAGATGCCCCAGTGATGATTCAGAGATTAGACCTCAAAAGGTCAGCTAACTGCTCAGAAGAAAGTAGAATTTCAAAAGACAATTTTGACCATCAAGGTGAACTCGAATTTGGATTTCGATCCCGAAAATGAATCTAGGACATTGAAATTATTTAAGAGGTCAAAAAAATTTTATATAATGTGATGATAAGATAGAAAAGAGATGAAGCGAAAGATTAAGAAGGTGAAAAGACATGAACAAGAAGAAAGTAAAGAAATATATGAAAGGAGTTAGCTGATATGTCCACAAAAAGATGAAGAGAGAGCTCTCCCCATATGCAAGAATGCAAGACTAAGCTATAAAATGAACCTAAAATGCAAGCTAATATGCAAAGTGGTTTACCAGCAAGAAGTGCATAACATTTAGACTCTTAATTTCATCATTGAGCATTTATTAGGGACATCATGAGATCATACAACCATCACTAGTATAACTATGAGGATATGAATATGATCAATATGAGATAGGTATGTGGAAATCCAATCTAAGCATCAGAGACATGTAAGTCAAGATAACTACACGATTAGATTCCCTAAGTTTAATTTAGCAAGATTACACCTGTATCAAGGCATAAGCGCCGGGATAAACCCTGAGTGCGGTCTTGCAAAAACAATCAAGGATGATACATTTATAAGTCAAAGTGTTGAATAGGACAAGCATGAATGCTTACAACACTATAGACAAACAAAAGTATACCCACAAGCAGAAATCAAGAAAATATGTCCCATGCCCCCAGTCTTCTAGTCAATGACATCCTTGAAAGACTATTAGGGAGGGAACACCTGGCAAAGAAATCATCATAGACAGCACACAAAGTAGATAAAGATCAGCATAGCTCAGTCGTTTAAGTGTTAAAGTGTGTGTGTGTAAGTCACTTGGCCATTTCTTCCAGACTTGATTCTGATAGTGAGATATCGCGACATCGGAGACCGTAGGTAAACTATCTGAAAAGTGTTGAAAGACACTTGATGTCAAGGTGGGCGAAGTGTTGAGAAACAACATTTTGTGAGTTGTCCAAGAAACCCTAATGCACAAGAATACCTCAATAGGCTAAGAAGTTGTGCCCCCAAGACGAGGACAAGAAATAATTCCAAGCTAGGAAATGTGTAGCAAAATAGGTGATTGAGACTGATAGACAGAGGTGCAAGGGTCTCAAGTAGCACCTGTTTCCAAATTTTCACCACTTGACAGATTTTTTCAGGACTTTTTTCAATTTTTTTGTATTTTTGTATTTTTCAATTTTTTTGGTGATACATCAAAGTGCCTATTGCTAGGTTTTCACTAAGATAATCATTTTTTCAGGACATTTTCTGATTTTTAGGATTTTTTTAGGATCATATATGATTTTTTTTGGAATTTTTTAGAAGGTTTAGAGATCACTAGTTCTCAAGCAAGATTACATCATTTTCTCCCAATGTCTAGCAAGGTGTAGGACATGATGAAGCAGAAAGTTGGTGGATAGACAAAGATGGATAAGAAAGGAGTATGAAGCAAGTGAAAGTGATCCTCAAGGACGCACTCCTCAAGAGTACCCAAGGTAGGGAAAGAGGTGAAATAGTCATATGAAGCATGTTTTGGATAAGCAATGGAAGAAATGAGCAAGATAGCATTTAGGATAAGTGGTGAAGCCAACAAGTGTGATAGCATATAAGATAAGCGATGGAAGCTAATGAGTTTTATGTTATTGAAGGTGAGCAATTATACTGTTGTTAGCCTTTTCGTTTACAAAAGTGTGACATAGGTATGTGCTATAGGTTACACATAGAGAACTCATAACACCATTATTTTTAAACTAGGGAAACCATAGCCAAGGGAAAACCCTGGTGGGGATGATACCACATGATGATCCACTAAAAAAAAGAATCTCGTTATGGATATTGACCCTATTAGGAGTCTATTAAATACATATAGTGTCTTGAGTCCTTGTTAGAGGACTAGAACCTGGTAAAAGAATAAACTCTATTAGGAATTTGTAGAAAAATTACAATGTATGCAAGAAGAGATCACTACCCTAACATGCAATATACAAATAAGTTTCTTCACAAGTATAGATATACATACAATACTTTCTCAATGCTTCTCTTTGTGAATTATCTGATCATACACTAGATATTGCATCATAAAAAGTTCACATATCATATAAACATCTTTCACAATAGTCTGTAGCACATGTTCGCTTCTCATTAGTTGCAAAAGATATGATCTTTACCTATACCTTGCAAACTATCAAAACTCTTGATCAGTCTATCTTCAAGATTTCACTTATAAATATGACTTAGGGTCAACATCTAAGATGTTGACCCATCATGGATCAGTAATTATTTTATTACCAAAAATAATTCCTTAAGCTATACAATCAATTTTACTACTGTGCTCTATTCTATTTTGTTAATTACTTGTACTGGTAATTCCTCTGTAATGGTTGTTGTACCATTCATATAATTCTAAGCATTGACATACATCATCATGACTTTGTCATCTATCAGTCCTTAACTACAGATGAACTAACTTGAATGATTTCATATATACATACTAAATCTCTCTTTATGCTACTACATGCTATCCAATTCTTAGAAATTATTTCGTCTCTAAATCATAAATGACAACACTTCCTCATCTATCTAGCCATATTACCAATACATTTTCTTTGAATTAATTTATTCACCTCACCTAGAATATTTCTAAAACATATTTATGCTCCTTCTCAGGTATAGATGCTTGAAATGAAATCAAATTCTCATGTTGTGTACACAAATGTCAGCAAGAGGAATTAGGTGCTCCTCAATTTCCTCCTTCACACCACTTGTATTCTCTTGAGAACATGACACCTTGGCAATTGAAAAATCCATTATGAAAAAAATTAATGAAAGAAACAACATGTGCTATTATTTTGCATCCAAGAAGCTAATATATAAAAAATATTATTTTCCTCTTGTGGCAAAGAATTAAACAAAATAGTCTAATCAATTCACAAATAAAAATAGAAAACATAAATTCTTATCATTTATAGTCACATAAGGATTCTTAAGTATGTTAATCATTGATTTACTACCATTAACATGTAATAAATGCAATTATATCATTATCATCATAAAAAAGTATGAATCAATGTGAAATAATTTCTTTAAGATATACAAATTAGATCTATCAATCCAAAAGAGGATAGAAATGACAACACAAAACCTGGACACACTTCATATTTTAAAGGTTCGATAAAAAACATGACATAAGAAGACTTTAAGGAGAGGCAATTCAAAACACTCTCGAGTATAGGTCTTTGTCAAAGCATGATATACATATTTTAGTTAAACTAGTGAATGCAACATTGGTTTGATTTTTCTTGACTTGTAATTTTATGGTGTGTTCACATGGCCTTGAGCCTCCTTTCTAAGATCTAAATATATGTTCTTAATTTTTTTTTGGTAAAAAATCGCACCTAAATAAAGTTCCCAAAAGAAAAATATTTGTCAACACCCATATCTTCATTCACTAATCACCTTAAAATCTCCATTTTGAGTGATATAAATTAGAGGGATCAAACTCATCAAAACTAGTAGGTTCCTGACTAATCACAGATAACTAACAACTTTCTTCAATATGTAGGCCTATTATTGAATACTTACTAACATCCTTGAATAATACCCCCATCCCAAAAACATTAAACTCACTTATATTTTGCTCATGAGACACCAAAAGGAATTAGATCCTTGAAACAAACTATTAACTTATATCTGATTCATTGATCACATTACTAATTATGCCTATTAGACCAGCCATGGAAATGTTACTCTGCATACCAAATGCTCAACCTCTAAATTAACTTGACAACACTCAATACAGATTCAAATACTCTCCTTACACCCTATCAAACATGAAAAATGAAAAAAATCTTTGTTGGAAAAAATCTTCTATTTATAATTGTCATGTTTCTCTGTGATAATATCATGGTATATAAATGAGTTCAATCCCAATTTTCTTGTACTTCGATGTACAACACAACCCCTAGGAAAGGCTAAAATTTACAATACACTTAGTGTAACCACAATTTTGTTCATCAACAATATTTATCCAATTTAAAATGTATCAACATACTA
The DNA here is from genome assembly GCA_028749045.1 of Cupressus sempervirens. Lineage (NCBI taxonomy): Eukaryota > Viridiplantae > Streptophyta > Pinopsida > Cupressales > Cupressaceae > Cupressus > Cupressus sempervirens. The sequence continues at coordinate 57,094,419 of CM053789.1, forward strand.
ATTATGAGTATGAAAACTATAGTGCCTATGGTGATTTGACAGTGTTCCACCAAATGGAGATTTGGACCGACTCAAAAAATCTCCACCAATACAACCAAAGGTATGTTTAGACTTTTTATAACTCTAGTTTACCCTTAAAGTCAATAGAGGCCTCAAAAAATACAATAAATCACTCAAAATAATGAAATAATGGAATAGATACATGAAAATAGCTTGACAATTGGGCGAGGGCATCAAATATGTTTCTAGTGCAGGGGCACCTAGGTAGGCACATGGAAGACCTAGGGCTCCTATGTTATTTTTTCTTGTAGTGGTCCTAGCTAGACCACTAGGTGAATAATAGGACTACCCTAGTCCTATAGTGAGGTAGGTTAAGGTGAGAAAACCTCTTGAAGTCTAAGTTGCTCATGGTTGCTTATTTAGGTCTAATTGCATATATTTGTGTTTTAAAGGGTAGGATGGCCAAATACATGTTTTTATGACCTTCTTAAACATTTTTCATCCATTTAATTCTTTTTGGAAATTTTTGGTAACCTTTGGAGAAAGTTTGAGGATCAAACACTAAAAGATGTAAAAATTTCTCAAAATATGACAATGTTGTCATTGACAACATTGACATTTCTTCTTCTTTTTTGCAATTGAGATACATTGTAGGTAGAAGTAAATAATTTTCTTAAAAAATTAGTATAGGAGTTGAGGTGAGTTTGTAAGGTCATCCTTGACCTTTTGGTAGGGTTGGAAGTTGGAGGAATTCTAGTTTATACGGATTATCATGAAGTTAATTAGTTATAGTTTTATTCTTTTAAGGATCTTAGAATTTGAATGGATTGAATTTATATATTTAGTGTTGGAAAGTGTTAAAGGGATTTAATTTTTTATTTTGTGGTTTTGTGAGGTTTTAGTTTCTTGAATAAATTATTTTGTATTTTGTTACCTTGTTGTTCTGAATCAAGTGCTTGAGCAAAATGGATTCATAACTCCCTCTTCCACTATAGAATATATATGACCACTTTTGATTTTGGATTTGAATCCTTGTAGATAATGTATAGTGAAGGGGGTAACTCACAAAGATAAGGAATCATTTTTATTGTGATTCCCTAGGCAAGTCAGAGATGCATGGCTAGGGATCACAATATGCATCAGAGGTGATATGAGTGATTAAATGCATGAAAAGATTAAACAAAAGTATGGATTGTGAAAGGAGAAGGTGTGTAAGAACCCCAAATATAGGGTGGAGCATTGGTGGAAGGTTTTAATAAATATTAAACTTCTTTCTTGTAGAATTGGTTCAATTACATTGGAAACTCTAGTTTTTAGGCACTAATATAGGTCATACTATATGGATCTCTTGAGATTTTACGGACTCATGAATCCTTAAGTCCTTTGAAAAGGGTGTTAGGATCAATGGATAGTTTAACCCCTTATTAAGGTATTTTCTATGTTATTGGAGGGCTAATTTCTTGTAGCCCTTTTATAAGTAATTTGAGTAGTTTTGTGTGGTTCTTGGGACTCAATTAGGGTTTCATTTCCAATGGTGGTAAAATGTCTTGAAGAGTGTCCTAAGATGCCCATACCTTTATTTGAGGGTTATTTTTGAGGCTGGGGTTGAATGCGAAATCATGGAAGGAGGTTCCATAAGACCAAATCAAGTTGAGGAATGGTGTTAGAGAGTTGTTCTTACTTAATGGTTTAAACTAGTTGAAGAGACTAGGAATTCATAGCTCTGATCCTAAGGGGACTAGGGTAGGTAGAAACCCTATTTAGTCAAAAGAAAGACCTAAGAAAACCCTCGAGGAAGCTAGGGTAGAAGCAAGACTAGTTGTCACATCATATTGCTATCAGAGAAAGTTAAGGACTTGGGGACTTGGTTTATGTTTGCAACTACTAGAGAGTCAGTGGGTAAGTCAATCATGATGAATAATGGGAAGCTAGCTAAGGAAGTTTATAAGAAAAAGGAAAAGAATAGACTCCTTGAAGAGGTCTTAGTATAAGTAAAGGTGAAGTTGGATGTTGTTGCTAATCCAACCAAGGAGAAGGAAGAAGAGATAAATGTTAGGGGTAAGGAGATAGCCAAACCCTATCTTGAATGAAGAACCTTTCTTGAAGGCCATTAAATCCCTAGGAGGAAAGGCCTTGGAAGGTGTGCCTTTATTTAGTGGGAAGATAGACATAGACATAGTGATGGATTGGATAGATGGGATGGAGAACCATTTTCAATGTGAAGGGGTGTTAGAGGCAAAAATGATCAAAGTAGTTGAGTCAAGACTTAGAGGATCAACATTGACTTGGTGGAAATATGTCCAATATGAAAGGATTAGGGTATATAAGAAGCCTATTGCCAATTGGAATGACATGGTAACCAAACTAAGGGATAATTTCCTCCTAGAGGATTATGACATTCAACTCCATAAAAGGAGAAAAGGGATAAAACAAAGGGATTTGGATGTGGCTTCTTATATAAAGGAGTTTTAGGGATTGTGCCTTAGATCCAAGAAGCAAGAGGAAGATCCAATAAAGGTGTCTTGGTACTTGGGTGGTTTAAAGTTGAATATCCAAGAGGAGCTAAGCTGATGGACACCTACTATTATTCAATGGTTCCATCAACTAACCCTAAATGTAAAAGAGAAGACTAGGAAGAAAGGGGAATCAAACTTCAAGGATAGAGGCAAGGGAAAAAATTAGAGTGGACAAAGAGGAGGATACCAAGGTAGAGGTAATGAGTAGAGGAATCAAAGTGAGACCAAACTCACTAAGAAAACCACTGAAAGAATTCCTAGAGGAGGTTATAGTAGAGGAAGGGTTAACCAAGGAGGTTCTAATAGAGGTAGAGGATTAGGCATAATAGACTCACACTTTTCTAGTATGAAGTGTTACGATTGTGGTCAAATAGGCCACCCAACATATAGATGCCCTAAAAATCCCTCTTATTAAAACCATGACAAGAGACTAGCGTATGTACAAGAGGATAATCCTAGCTACAAGGAGAATGAAGTGGATCACATAGAGTCTAGAAAAGGTAAGAACATTATGTTTAGGAGGATAGTGATCAAGCAACCTACTCCAAATGAACCTAAGCATAAGAGGGCTTTGTTTAGAATTAGATGCAAGATCCTTGGAAAGGATTGTAAGGTGGTGGTGGATTCAAGTTATAATGATAATATTATATTAGAGGAGTTAGTTGATAAGCTTAAACTAACTAAAATACCACATATGAAGCCATAAAAGGAGAATTGGCTCAACAAAGGTCAGAATATATTGTTCAATGAATAAAATTGGGTTGATTTCTCCATAGCAAAGTACAAAGATAGATTATTGTGTGATAATTTATCCATGGATTCTTTCCACCTACTATCAGGTAGACCTTGGCAGTATGACAAAGAGGTAGTGTATGATGGGAAAGAAAACTCCATATCATTCAAGAAAGGAGGCACAACCTTTAAAATTCAATATTTATTGGGAGAAGAAGAATCATAGTCCAAGGCACCTAGTGTGCTACTATGCAATGAAAAATAATTTGTTAATTAACTCAAGAATGAGGAAAGCCAAAGATTTTCTATTATGTTAATGTCCAAGGGAGAAGATAGGATAGCCAAAGATGCATTTCCTGTAGAGGTGTAAGCATTGCTTGAGAAGTAAAAATACATTGTGAGTGATGGCACTTCTACTACTCTACATCCTAGAAGATTCATAAGCCATAAAATAGACTTTGTTCCTTGTGCATCCTTACCAAAAAAAGTAGCATATAAGATCACTCTAGACTAAAACTTGGAAGTCACTAGACAAATGAAAGAACTAATGGACCAAGTTATAATCAAGAAGAGCATAAGCCCATGTGTAGTCCCTATTATACTAGCATCCAATAATGGAGGAAAATGGAGACTCTATATGCACTCAAGGCTATAAATAAGATCACAATTAGGTATTAGTTTCTCATACCTAGGATTGCTGATCTTATGGATTATCTTGGAGCGGCAATGTACTTCACAAAATTGGACTTAAAGAGTGGTTACCATAAAATAAGCATTAAGGAGGGAGATGAGTGGAAAACACCATTCAAGATGACAGATGGGCTATATGAATGGGTCATGATGCAATTTCGTCTCTATAATGCCCCTATCACATCCACAAGCCTCATGAACAAGGTGCTTAAAAACATCACTAGGAGATTTGTGGTGGTATACCTAGATGATATACTAACCTTCAACAACACAAAGGAGCAACACATCAAGCATGTGGAAGTAGTATTGCAAAGACTTCATGAAGAGAAGCTTGTTATAAACCTTGAGAAGTGCAATTTTTTCAAGCAAGAACTTGTGTACTTAGGATTTGTGGTGTGTAAGGGATCCTTGAAGATGGATTAAGAAAATGTTGGTGCTATCCTCAATTGGCCACAACCTACTACATCTACTATGGTAAGAAGTTTTGATGGTCTAGCTTAGTTTTAGAGGAAGATCATTGGGAATTTTAGTGACATATGTGCACCTTTTCTAGATACCATAAGGGGTGGGGCAAAGTCTAAGTTTAAATGTACCTTAGAAGTTGACAGATCATTTGAGATGCTAAAGAAAAAAGTGTCTACCAAGCCCATTTTGCAACTAACTAGTTTTGAGAAACTTTTCACTATAGAGTGTGATGCAAGTGGCCTAGCAATAAAGGGAGTGTTAAGCCAATAAGGTAGGCGAGTATCCTTCTTTAGCGAAAAAATTAATGAGGCCAAAAATAAGTTTTCCTCCTATGATTTATAACTTTATGCCCTAGTTTAGTCTCTTAGGAAGTGGAGACTGTTGGAAATATTCAGGACTAACAATGTTACTAAGAGGGGAGGGGTGAATCAGTAAGCTTTAAAATTTAAACCAATTCAGTATAATAACAAATTCATCATTCATTCATCTACTTTACTGTACGCATGAAAAGATTAACACACTGATTTGGTGACCCAGAAACCTTTCAATTTGAAAGTAAAACTGGGGTGGGGATGATGCCCACAAAACTTCAATACTGCAGTATAAAGTTGGCCGATTAAGGCTTACAATGATCACTTTTGTTGATCTGCCCTGTTAAGAGCAAGTAGGACTGCTAGATCCACCTTGTTAGAGGATTTACAAACATACAATGAAGTATGCACTCTATTAGGAGATTTACAAAAGACTGTTAAGTCTACCCTGTTAAAGGATTTACAAAACTGATTCACCTGTTAGGATGAAGCAGTGGATCTGCTTGCAACTGGTTTGCTGATTAGATCTTATGTACTAATCACTTGATGTGATGGATATATCTTTGCTGCTCCTTGATAACCTTGTTGAATACACCACTGCTGATTCTCTTTCAATTTGCTCAATTACATTCTTACTTCGCTCTTTCTTGACTGTTACTCTTTTTCATTATGTCTATATTGTAAATGGCACAATACATTACATATATACCATTCCAATATTTATAGCAACAAGGTCGGCCAAACACAAGTGGACAAAACATTACTGAGTCGGCCAGATAGTAGAAAACTCAGGTTCCTCAAACTCACTCGATGACCTTTTGACACTCGGCATCCACTACATTACATGGCATCATCATGCACTCAGTAGAGGTAGGGGCTTGGTCCATACTAATCACTCTGAGTAGCTTGGAACTTGGTGACCACTAGTGACTCGGTAAACATTGTGTCACTCGGTAGAAACTAACTCCTTCAATTCACTTAGTAAGCACTAAATATTTCTTTTACCTTTCTGTCTTGGTAATCACTGAAACCTTCATTTACCTTCCTGACTCGGTAAACACTAAATCCTTCATTTACCTTTCTGACTCAGTAAACACTAAATCCTTTGTTTACCTTTCTGATTCGGTAAACACTAAATCCTTCGTTTACCTTTCTGACTCGGTAAACACTAAATCCTTCGTTTACCTTCCCAACTCGGTAAACACTAAAACCTTCATTTACCTTCCTCAGTAAACACTAAATCCTTCATTTACCATCCTGACTCGGTAAACACTAAAACCTTCATTTACCTTCCTGACTCAGTAAACACTAAAACCTTCGTTTACCTTCCTGACTCAGTAAACACTGCTGAACATACTTGGTAACCAACGAATGCTCGGTATGAACTGTAAACTGAGTGATGAACTCGGTAAGCATTCAGAATCAAATAAGTGTTGTAACTAATGACAAATGTATCATTATTCCAATAATCTCCCCCTTTGGCATTAGTGACAAAAACACTTATGAGCCAAAATTTATATACAAGATCTGACAAAACTGATTTTATTCTGCTGTGTTGTGTGCTGAAAATACATGGGCTACCTTACATATAACTCCCCCATACAATATACACAAGGTTTTTGCATGAGTTATATGACTTTATTCTTTATTACTTTATTACCTTCTCCCCTTTTGTGTCTAATTTTCTGATTTTCCTCTATATATTGCTTTCTCCCCCTTTTTGACAATAATGCCAAAGAATAAAGAATGTATTTACATGGAGACACCAAAATGTGTGATAAACTCAGAATGTACTTGAAGAATTAGTTGCAGAGTTTTATCCCAATTGTCTTGCAGGATTTTACATGTGGAGAGAGCTACTTGAACTTCTGCGGAAAGTTCAATCACATGGTCTACAACAGAGAAGTTATTATCATGGATCAATGTTTTTGAATATGCAATGTGCTTCTGCATTGTGTTCATGATAGGAAGGATCATATTCAGGATGTTAATCAGAGTAGACCTGATCCTTGCTTCCTCTCTGTAATGTCCCTATACTGATTTTTCATGATATTTCCAGCTTCAAATCAGATATTTAAAATCAAACAACCAATATTACAAAGATCTACCAATTTCCCAATAAAACCCAAATCGGTTATGTCCAAATTAGTGCCAAAATATTCACAACTTCACAAATTATTAATAAATATGAGAATGGAAATTTTTACAGAAATTTCAGCAGCATAACAGCCTACAAAATGAAATTTCCAGATTTGTATAGCCTTTACACAACAGCTCACAAATGTAGGACAAACTATGCTCAATCGGGCTTCCGAAATTAACACAAAAATGCCCAGAAACACCACAAAAACACTCATAAACTATCTCAGAAGTTTAATCACGACCCAATACATATATTCTGCTCTATCTTAACATCTTAAAGTCTAAAATACAGCAGCAACCCAAACTGATATGAAACACTCAACTGAAAACACCAAACTCAAACCAAAAACAACCCCGAAAACTCACAAATCGGCACTATTCAGCACAAAGGCAAACTCTGTATGAGCATGCACATGGAATGGCTTCAAACTCCCATCCTTAGCCTTCCTGGAAACCTACAAACTCCCATTCTTGGGTCTCCTTCTCCACAGGTTTGGCAGCCTCTAAACAACAACAAGAAAATTAGCAAAAATCAAGTTCTCGAATGAGCCCAAAATGCCTCCAAACCCCTTAAAAGAGGGCATAACCCTAACTAACGTCCAAGAGGGGTTAATAAAATATAATTTAATAATAATTTTTATTTATTAGTCCATTGGTTTTCAAAGATTAGCCCCTTTTTCCGAAACTTCACCTTTTTGGAGCCTGCCTGCCTTAGCAAAGTTTATTATTTTTTAATTATTTGAAAAGGGGACATGACAAGTCCTCCCCTCCCAAATATTGCTTTTCCTCAAGCAATGAAGGTTGGAATTCTCAAGAATATGTGTTCCTTCCCAAGTTGCATCCTCTAGTGGTAATCCTTTCCATTTGACCAAATGCTCTATGATGCTCCTATTTCTCAACCTATTCTCTCTTGTATCCAAAATCTCTTTTGGTATCAAAACTAATTTCCCTTCATCATCAAGAGGTGGTAATTCTGTAGATACTATGGTTTGTTGGCCTAGAACCTTCTTTAAGCAAGATACATGAAAAATATTATGTATTTTTCTATTTGGTGGGAGCTCCAATTCATAAGCTACCTCTCCTACCTTCTTGATGATTTTATAAGGCCCATAGAACCTTGGCTTGAGTTTCTCTGCCCCACTCCTCTTCAAGGTTCTTTGCTTATATGGCTGCAACCTAACAAATACCAAATCTCCCACCTCAAAAGATCTTTCAATCCTTTTCTTGTCAGCATATATCTTTTGTTGGTTCTATGCATGTTGTAGATTATCCTTGAGGGACCTTATTATGTCTTGGCTTTGCTTGATGAAATCACTTGCTGTGGGTACTCTGCTATCGAAAAGTATTAGATCAACAAAGGAAAGGGCATCATAACCGTAAAGAGCACAAAAAGGAGGCATACCAATAGACATGTGATGAGATGTATTGTAACAATACTCCCCTAGGTGTAACCATTTCACCCAAGCATGTTGTTGATTTGAAACATAGTTCCTCAAATATCCCTCTATCCATTTATTAACTATCTCTGTTTGTCCATCTGTTTGAGGGTGATAGCTAGTACTGGGAGTGAGTTATATTCCTACCAAATGAAAGAGCTCCTTCCAAAAAGAGCTGAGGAATCTACTGTCCCGGTCACTAAAAATGTTTCTAGGCAAACCATGTAATCTAAAAATTTCCTTGAAGAACAATTCGGCCACTTGTGATGCCTTGAAATCAGATGTGATAGGAAAGAAATGTGCATACTTAGTTAGTCTATCTACCACCACATATATGCAATCCTTACCTTGAACCTTGGGCAACCCAGTGATGAAATCCATGGAAATACTTTCCCATTTTTGTTCGGGAATAGGAAGTGGTTGCAACAACCCTGCAGGAAAATTTTGCTCACTATTGCTTTGTTGGCATACCATACATTCCTTAATGTGTTTAAGGACATCCTCCTTCATACCCTTCCATGAAAACCGCTCTCAAATTTTCTTGTATGTCTTGAAGTATCCCTGATGACCAGCCAAAGGTGTGTCATGAAAGGCCCTCAATATCCTCTCCTTAGTTTTTGACCCTGGCACTAAGAAGATCTTGTTCTTGTAATAAATCAATTCATCAACAACCTTGTACCTGTTATCATCCACTAACTTATCCAAAATCTTGGTGGCAAATGAATCTTTAGCATACTCTAAAATTATGGACACTTTCCAATCGGCAGAGATAGATGATAAGGAACACAAAGTGGGCTTTCTTGAGAGAGCATCGGCAACCACATTATTCTTTCCTTTCATGTATTCAATATCAAAATCATAAGCTTACAATTTTCTTACCCATTTTTGTTGATGATCATTCAGATCCCTTTGGTTCAAGAAGAACCTAAGGCTATTATGGTCTGTCTTTACAATGAATCTCCCACATACCAAATATTGTCTAAACTTATGAAGTGCATGCATGATTGTCAACATTTCCTTATCATAGATGGAGTAATCTTTCTCTGATTGATTTAATTTTCTACTCTCAAATGCTATTGGATGTCCCCTTTGAGTTAGGACATCCCCTATACCTTCTCCAGAAGCATCACATTCAACAACAAAAGGTAAAGAGAAATCTGGAATTGCAAGCACAAGGCATGAACTCATTACCTCCTCAAGCTTATCAAATGTTTTTTGTGCCTCTTCTGTCCAAACAAAAGCTCCTTTCTTTATCAAATCAGAAAAGGGGACATTTCAGTATGGTCTATCTTTACAATGAATCTCCCACATACCAAAAATTGTCTAAACTTATGAAGTGCATGCATGATTTCCAGCATTTCCTTATCATAGATGGAGTAACCTTTCTCTGATTGATTTAATTTTCTACTCTCAAATGCTATTGGATGTCCCCTTTGAGTTACGACAGCCCCTATACCTTCTCCAGAAGCATCACATTCAACAACAAAACGTAAAGAGAAATCTGGAATTGCAAGCACAGGGCATGAACTCATTACCTCCTTAAGCTTATCAAATGTTTTTTGTGCCTCTTCTATCCAAACAAAAGCTCCTTTCTTTATCAAATCAGTCAAGGGGGCAGCAAGCTGAGAAAATCCCTTGAAAAATCTCCTATAGTAGCTACACAACCTGAAGAAACCTCTCAACTGTGTAAGATTGGTGGGTGGAGGCCAATCCAAAATTGCCTGGATTTTTTGTTGATTAACCTGTACTCCTTTAGAACTTATAATATGTCCCAAATATAGGATCTCTGTCAAACCAAACTCACATTTAGATAGCTTAGCATAGAAGGATTTCTGCTCCAAGATTCCCAAAATAGTGTCTATGTGCTTTAGATGCTCTTCCCATGTTTTATTGTATATCAAGATATCATCGAAAAATACCAAAACAAATTTTCGAAGATGCTGACTGAATACCTTATTCATACAAGATTGGAATGTTGCAGGTGCATTAGTGAGTCCGAATGGCATAACAAGAAATTCAAAGTGCCCATAGTGATATCTGAAAGCAGTCTTTTCCACATCTTCACTCCTCATTCGGATTTGATGGTACCCTGATCTTAACTCTATAACATGCTCAAAACCTCTATCTGGTGGTAATCCTAGAGGCAAATCATTGAAAACTATACTATGCTTATCAAGAATATTTTGAATTTCAAAATGGAAATTACCTTGATTCTTTGGAGAGCTTGTTGGTTGGATTATGACTCCTGATGCCCATGTTACTTGTCCTCTTCGAAAAGTCCTCTCCATCCTCTTTGCAGAGACCACCTTAGGTGCTCCATTCGATAACCCTCTCAATATGACTTCTTTCCCATTGGAATGAAATTTAAACTCCATAGTTTGATGGTTCATGTAATAGCCTCCGATAGAGTGCAACCATTGAACACCCAATACAAGATCTGTCTCCCCAATACCAACCACATAGAAGTCATCACATAACTCATAATCTCCTAAGGTCATCTTGAGTTGTTTCACCACCCGTGTGCAAGGCATAGTTAATCCATCAGCTACAGTAACATTGAATCCCTCAAAATCTTCTGCTTTAAGCCCTCTTTTCATGACAAATCCCTCATCAATAAAATTGTGAGTTGCCCCACTATCAAGAGGAACGGTCAACATTTGCCCTACTAGTACCCCTCGAATTCGAAAGGGATGGTATCTTGGGACTCCTGATAATGCTACTAAAGTGCCATCCTTTCTGATTTCTTTTACTTTCTCTTCTTTTGCCTCCTCCTTAGTATCATGAAATTCCTCATGCTCATCTGAATCATATTCTGTAGCAACTTCAATATAGTGCACTTGACCTTTCCCCAAACATCTTTGTCCTAGAACCCATGGTTCGCTACAAGTAAAACAAAGCTTTTTCTTTCGTAATTCACTCCTAGTCTCTTCATCTACCTTCTTTTTTGCCACATTTTTCACATCCTTTTGGTGGTAGTGTTGGGAAAGTCTTTTTCTGAAAATTTCCCTTATGTTGCCAAAGATTTGGGGGTTTTTGATTAGTGATTGATTTCATAGGCATGCAAGTTTCAAGTTGCAAGCTTCTTTTGATAGCTTCCTGTAAGGTTGAGGGTGAGAAAGCTTTAACCAAACCCTTAACAAAATCTTCTAAACCACCAAGAAAAAGATAAACAATCCTCTTTTCACTCATATCAGGTACCATAACAGCCACTTTTTGAAATTCTTCTATATACTCATTAACTGATTTGGTTTGCTTCAACTTTGACAATTCTTTAAAGTACTCTTCATCATCCTTGAGGTCAAATCTATCTATCACTCTTTGACTGAAATCATCAAATGTAGTTACCTGATCGTGACCTTGAGTAGTCATTCCATGATACCACCAATCATAGGCTGCATCTTCCAAGTGTAGACTTGCAAATTGAACAGCATCACTCTGTTTCATGGGGTTAAGTGTGAAGAAAGTTTGTTATTTTTGTAGTCATGCTCTAGCTGAAATTTTATTTGTTCCATCAAAAGTAGGTGTTGTAAACTTGCTTATTTTATTTTTGAGCTCTCTTCCACTTGCGTCATGCTCCCTCCTATTCTCTTTCTTGGGCATCAAAGTGTTCATCATATCCACATATTCTCTAAAAGGAACTGAACTACGAAAGTCATCATCTAAGCCATTGTAAGTAGCTCTTAATGTAATCAAGTTACCTGTAACCTCTTCCATAGGATTAATGGCTGGATTTGGTACTGGTGGCTCATCTATATGGAAGAAAATAGTTTTGATTGATTTAGATGGTGTGGATCTCCCATTTCTTGACTCCTCTGAAGTGCTCCCTTTCTCATTAATAGATGCAACTCCTTGTAATTTTTCTGTCAATATTCGCAAGGCCTCTCTAGTTTTCGCCAAACCATCCATTGTTTGCTTCTGAGTATTTTGGATTTCTTGGAAGAATTTCTTTTCCATCTCATCTAGATCAGCCATACTTTTATCTTCCTTGGATTTTGTACTTTTGCTTTCAACTAGGGGTTTGATCAAAATTTATTTATTCTTTTCTCGCTGCAAATATCTTTTTTCTCTTTCACTTAGTTGCATGTGATCATAAATTTTGACATGAAACTAATTAGAAGCAACATGCAACCATAAAATATGACATGCAAGATCTGGGTAGTTGTCAAAACTGACATGCAAGATCTGGGTAGTTGTTAAAACTGACATGCAAGATTTGGGTAGTTGCTAAAACTGACATGCAACTTCTACAAACCCTCAGGCTGGCAAGATCATGGATCTGATACCACTGTAATGTCTCTTTACTGATTTTTCATGATATTTCCAGCTTCAAATCAGATCTTTAAAATCAAACAACCAATATTACAAAGATCTGCCAATTTCCCAATAAAACCCAAATCAGGTATGTCCAAATTAGTGCCAAAAAACTTCACAACTTCACAAATTATTAATAAATCTGAGAATGGACATTTTTACAGAAATTTCACCAGCATAAAATCCTAAAAAATGACATTTCCATATTTGTATAGCCTTTACACAACAGCTCACAAATGTAGGACAAACTATGCTAAATCGGGCTTTCGAAATTAACACAAAAATGCTCGGAAACACCACAAAAACACTCATAAACTATCTCAAAAGTTTAATCATGACCCAATACATATATTCAGCTCTATTTTAATATTTTAAAGTCTAAAATACAGAAGCAACCCAAACTGATATGAAACACTCAACTCAAAACACCAAACTCAAACCAAAAACAACCCCGAAAACCCACAAATCGGCACTATTCAACACAAAGGCAAACTCTGTATGAGTATGCACATGGAATGGCTTCAAACTCCCATCCTTAGCCTTCCTAGAAACTTGCAAACTCCCATTCTTGGGTCTCCTTCTCCACAGGTTTGGCAGCCTCTGAAGAACAACAAGAAAATTAGCAAAAATCAAGTTCTCGAATGAGCCCAAAATGCCTCCAAACCCCTTAAAAGAGGGCATAACCCTAACTCACATCCAAGAGGGGTTAATAAAATATAATTTAATAATAATTTTTATTTATTAGTCCATTGGTTTCCAAATATTAGCCCCTTTTTCCGAAACTTCACCTTTTTGGAGCCTGCCTGCCTTAGCAAAGTTTATTATTTTTTAATTATTTGAAAAGGGGACATGACACCCTCTCAGCAATTTTGCCTATTTCTCTGACAAAAATATGATTCTCAGATGATGGGATGAACTTGCACTGTGGTCAGATTGCAGCATTTGGGCACTAACCCTCATATCCGCATCAATTTTATTCAACTTTTCTTTTATTTCCTTTGTATACTCGGTAACATCACAAAGTTTTGCAAAACGTGAGGTTACATTATTAAAAGAATTTTCAATGTAAGACAAAATTGAGGTTAATTCAACTTGTTTTATTGCTAAGTGCTGAGAAATGTGCTCAAGCACCTTATTTTCAAATTTCCTTTCTGCTTTTTCTATTAACTTTTCTTGTCCTGAGATATCCTCATTGAATTTATTCACCGATTCTTCTAGCTGTAACAAAATGTGTTGAGATGAATCCACATCAGAACCTATAGCCTCAGTTATTATGTTTTTAGCACTCTCAATTATATTGAATTCTCTGTCCCTTTCATTCCTTAGCTGCATTTTCTGTGCCTTTTGCTCTAGACACTAACTAGCCAATCTCAGTTCATTAATTGTAGCGGTTTCTAGATTTATCTGTGGAATGAAAATTTCTTCATCCAAATATATAGCACTATCTAATACTTTTCCTATTAGCAGCAGTCTCAAGGGTGTCTTTGGTTTATCTACAGTACTTACCTCCTTTCCTTTTGAAGTAGATACAATGGTCGATGCTGCAAGACTAGCAGTCAAAATTGGAATGGGACCAACTAGAGGTAAACTAAGAGAAGTGTTGGTTGTATCAAAACTTGATATACTAGTCAAAAATAATGTACATACTGGTATATTTACAGTTGAGGAACTGACTAGAGCAAAAATTGGGGCCAATGTGGCTGAGGAAAACAAAATTGGTAAGAAACTGGGAAGACTTAATGTACAAGTTGCAGGTGGGAGAGATATACTCAGTGAAGTAGTTGCTGCAGTGGATGACTCGGTGGCTAAAGATGTGCTTGGAAGCTCGACAATTGAAAAAGTGACTGCCAGCTCGGTAGATGAAGTGCTTGGCACTTGCATTGTAGAAACCTAGAGCTGAGAGAAGACAGGTGGAGATTGATCAATTGATGAGGCCATTGAGCTCACAATCTCACCAGTAGAAGTTGCTTCTTCCTCCATTTCTCTTTCAGCTTCTTCTTCCTTAGCTTGTTCTGCTTCTTCCTTCATTTCTCTTTCAGCTTCTTCCTCAATTTCTAACATTAACGATTGCAGGTCTTCTAGAATATCTTCAATATCATCACCATCATCATCATCATCATTATCATCACATTTGTCATTTACCGTGATTATAATAGTATCATCACTGGGTTTGTGTAGATGATAGATATTTTTCCACATGTTTGTTGCATCATTTACTACATGCTCAATGTCTTTGACAAGTATCAAACATGTGTGGAATCTAGTCATCATGTTACCTTCGTGGTCTTTCAGTGATTTCTTCACTTCAACATTAGTGAGACTGGGCAGGAGATTCCTCAAGGTCTGCTCATAAATGTCTTTGACAATCTTGGTTGCAGCTTCCCATCTTGGTTGCAATCTTTCCAATAGCTCTTTGGAGATCTGAGAGGCTATCTGGTCCGGGGAGTATTTCCATTTACCCATTTTGTTTAGTACCAGTTCCTCAATCTACATTTTCTCCTATTTTGTTCTGGTTTCAAACCTTAATGCTTTGAAGTTTGTGAAGCTACCTCCTTCATCTAATTTCTTTAACCTTGCTTCAAAGGTGAGGGGAGGCTTAACAAGTACAGGTTCCTTCTTTCCCTGTCTTGTTCTCCTGGAGAATACTATAGTGGTTTGCTTTGTAGGTTTGGTGATAGTCACCTTACCTTTCTTTCGTTGAGGCTCTTCTTCTTTTTCAGACTCAACTTCCTCCTCTTCTTCATTTTCTCCTCTCTCTTCAATTATCTTGAGAGGTCCAGTATCAGCTTTTAGCTTTTCTATCTTTCTCTTGCCTTTAGAGATTGCTTGAGGAAGCTTGATTTCAAGCTCTATTCTAACGTTAGCCTCTTCATAGGTTCCAAATGTAGGCAACTTGGGATCTACTGGTTCATTTACCAGTGCCTCAATGATATCTCTAGCATCATCAATATTTAGTTCATAGGGCAATGGTTTTACCCATGCCACTCAGGGTTTGACTGCCTAGATGTAGACTCTGTCACAATCAGCCATGAAACAAACATCATCCTTATACTCTTCAACAAGTTTTGGAGGTATTCTAAACCTGTTGTTCATCCTTTCCTTGAAATCTTCAAAATAATTATCCATTACTTTGTCAAAATTCATACCCATTTCTGCTATGAATTCGTTTATTTGATACAAAATTGGAGTATCTTTCCTCCATACAACTGCACCCTTAGATGGAAAGAATTTCTATACATAGAAAAATAAACAAACTAGCAAAGAACCAAATTTAAAAGGGTTTGTCTTTGCAGTCCTTATGCTATCCATGTTTTTATTGAATTGTTTTAATAGCACATCAGCTAGGTCAAACTCCATATTTTTCTTTACAATCTTATATGCCAAATCTACAGCCTCACAGGGTACACTATTCAACCTGCTGGAACTATACAGTTTGTATGCAATAACACAAATACCAAATTTTAGTTCTATATCTAAAACATTGTTGAGCTTTAAACCTCTTCCATCCCATTCAGCTTGGGTTAATTTCTGAAGTTCATCTCGACCTAGGGTTTTGGTGGTTTTGGCTTTGGTCAACATTGATAAACCTGTGATATTGTCGATCATCTTCTTTGTTATGAGGATGGGTTGCTCTAACCATAATTGTCCATTATGCACACGGCTTAAGATATAACTCACCCATTTCACTTGGAAACTTCTTGGCAGATGCGGGATATGGGTTAAACCTTTGGTTTCCAAATGTTTAAACTCGGGTTTTAGGGTTCCATCCACGCATAACTCAGATAGGGTACTATCCATATCTAGTGTCCCTATTTCTTGCACAGTACACTTGAAATGAGTACAAATATCATTGATAAGAAGTACCTTTGGAGGGATCTGCGATTGAGCTCCATGCGGGTCGAGTGATTCAGCGATGGCAGGAACAATTTTGAAATTGGGCACCTTCCATTCGACTCACTTCACAAGCATTTCAGAACCTCTCTTCGCCTTGCTACCACTGGTGCTTGCGAATGCCATTGCTGCTCGATGAGAGAATGATTTTGTAACATAGATTCTTCGCTGAAAATTGCTTCAAATCACTTGAACTCACTTGGATGCACTTGAAAATATATTTTCTCTGTGAACTCTGAATTCGCGGTGAAAAATGAGATAAGTTTTTGATCGAAATCCTGTCATTAATGCTCAGGTATGAAGGTAGCTGAGAATTAGGGTTTTATAAATAGTCACTGACTTACTTAGTAAACCTTGCAACTTGGTGAACACACAAAAACTTTCTTATTTTCCTGACCAAGCTCGGCAAAGTCTGAAAACCAACCTTACTCGGTAGATGCAACACTGTGAATTATGACTTGTATCTGCAATACTGATTTTTCATTTCCACTTCTTCTTTCTGGAACTGCCTAGGATATGGATTGAAGATGCAATCCCTTATCCTTCTTGATAAGTCTAATTAGAAATGGTGGAGTCACCCATTTCTAGAGTGACATTTCCATCATTTGAATTTTCTTGCTCAGTAGACTTAGAAATCCACTGTTGTTTCATTTGCTTTCGAATATTATTAGCTCTAGTTTTCTTTTCATCTTCAACCTTTCCTATATTCATGCAACTCTTGGCTAGATGACCAAGTTCAATACAAGTATAGCATCTTATGGTTGTATCTTTCTTCCTTAGGTGATGCCTTCTACAGTTTGTTCCTATGTGTCCATATTCTCCACAATAGTGACATCTACACCAAGTATTGTAATCCCAACCAAATATTGCTTTGACAATTTTTTCTGCTGGATTGAATGATTTTGATCTACATTCAGATGCCTTATGTCCTTGTTTCTTGCATTTTTGACACTTGCCTTCAAACTTTGGTTTCTCCTTGCATTCATTGGCTTTGTGACCATGCTGATTGTAATTCAAACATTTGCCATTGAATTTACCTTTACCATTACTCCAACATTTGTTAGATGTATGACCTATCTTGCCACAATGATTACAAGTGGGTCTTTGATTCCTTTGAGTACCTTGTTCAGAAGATTCACCTTCTTCCTTGAATCCAAGACCAACTTTACCTTTTTGCTTATAAAAATTCTGCTCATTTTGCTGATTCAATTGATTCATGTCTACTTGAGATTTTATCATCCTTTCATTGATTTTTTTTTCAATATTTAGATCATTTTCCAAGATTTCATTGATTTGTCTCTCAGTTCTTAAGTCATTCTGTAGACTTTCATTTTGTGCTCTGAGAATCCTGATTTCTTCATTTGCATTGGATAGTTCATCTGCTAGATTTTCATGTTCAAGGGATTGATTTTGAGTTTCATGACTTCTATCTTCCAATTCTTCTTGTTCTTTGTTTCTTTGTTCCAAAACTTCACATAGCCTAATTGACTGTATTTCTTGCTCTCTTTTAAGCTTTCTTACCTCTTCTTGCAGAGATCCATTCTTTTCTAAAAGTTCTTTGATTGCTTTGTCAGCTTCTTCTGAATTACCTTATGGTAACAAATCTTCAATCCTTTCTTCAACATAAAAATGGTCATTTATCTATCTTGCAAGTTCCTTTCCTCTTTTTAGGGATTGAGAAAGATGTCCCTTTGCTTCTTTGAGTTGAACCATGGCCATCTCCAAATCTAGCTTCTCATTCTCAATAGTTTTGTCAAGTCTAAATATCTCCATTGTCCTTGATCTTTGCTCAAGCTGTCAAGCTCTATCTTGAGAACCACAAAGCTCTGATACCAATTGTTGGAAATATTCAGGACTAACAATGTTACTAAGAGGGGAGGGGTGAATCAGTAAGCTTTAAAATTTGAACCAATTTAGCATAATAAAAAATTCATCTTTCATTCATCTACTTTACTATACGCATGAAAAGATTAACACACTGATTTGGTGACCCAGAAACCTTTCAATTTGAAAGTAAAATTGGGGTGGGGATGATGCCCATGAAACTTCAATACTGCAGTATAAAGTTGGCCAGTTAAGGCTTACAATGATCAGTTCTGGTGATCTGCCCTGTTAGGAGCAAGTAGGACTGCTAGATCCACCTTGTTAGAGGATTTACAAACATACAATGAAGTATGCACTCTGTTAGGAGATTTACAAAAGACTGTTAAGTCTACCCTGTTAAAGGATTTACAAAACTGATTCACTTGTTAGGATGAAGTAGTGGATCTTCTTGCAACTAGTTTTCTGATTAGATCTTATGTACTGATCACTTGATGTGATGGATATATCTTTGTTGCTCCTTGATAACCTTGCTGAATACACCGCTGCTGATTCTCTTTCAATTTGCTCAATTACATTCTTACTTCGCTCTTGCTTGACTATTACTCTTCTTCATTATGTCTATATTGCAAATGGAAAAATACATTACATATATACCATTCCAATATTTACAGCAACAAGGTCGGCCAAACACAAGTGGACAAAACATTACTGAGTCGGCCAGATAGTAGAAAACTCAGGTTCCTCAAACTCACTCGGTGACCTTCTGACACTTGGCATCCACTACATTACACGGCATCATTATGCACTTGATAGAGGTAGGTGCTTAGTCCATACTAATCACTCTGAGTAGCTTGGAACTTGGTGACCACTAGTGACTCGGTAAACATTGTGTCACTCGATAGAAACTAACTCCTTCAATTCACTTAGTAAGCATTGAATACTTCTTTTACCTTTCTATCTTGGTAATCACTGAAACCTTCATTTACCTTCCTGACTCGGTAAACACTAAATCCTTCATTTACCTTTCTGACTTGGTAAACACTAAATCCTTCATTTACCTTTCTGATTCGATAAACACTAAATCATTCGTTTACCTTTCTGACTCAATAAACACTAAATCCTTCGTTTACCTTCCCGACTCGGTAAAAACTAAAACCTTTGTTTACCTTCCTGACTCAGTAAACACTAAAACTTTCGTTTACCTTCCTGACTCAGTAAACACTGCTGAACATAGTTGGTAACCAACGAATGCTCGGTATGAACTTTAAACTGAGTGATGAACTCGGTAAGCATTTAGAATCAAATAAGTGTTGTAACTAATGACAAATGTATCATTATTCCAACAAAGACATTACGTATTACCTAAAGAATTTTTTGTGTTTATTGGCAATTAGGCCCTTAGCTATATCAAAACTCAAGAAAAATTGAGCAATATGAACTTAAAGTTGATGGAGTACTTGCAAGCTTTCAGCTTCACAATCAAGCATAAGAAAGGGTAGATGAAAAAGCTAGTAGATACATTAAGTAATAGGTTGTTAATAGTCCAATAGGTTCAATTGCATAGCATTAGGATAGAGAGATTCAAGAGTCTCTATAAGAAGGATGAAGATTTTGTAGGGGCATATAAGGTATGATCTAATTTTGAGAGCCATTTTCATAGTAAGTTCTCTAAATTTACCTTATAGAATGAATTTCTATTTAAGGGAAACTAGTTGTGTGTTCCAAGGGAATCAATAAGGGAGAAACTAATATAAGAGAAGCACAATGAAAGATTAAGAGGACACTTTGGTGTGAGAAAAAAGCTAGAACTAGTTCAAAGGTTTCTATTATTAGCCTAAACTAGTTAGAGATGTGACTAGGTATGTTGAGTAGTGCATGGTATGTATGAAGGCTAAATGTGCAATGAGTAATGTATGAATTTATCAGCCATTACCAGTCTCAAATATGCCATTGGAGTATGTCAAAATGGACTTCATAGTATGTCTACCCAAGGAAAAATAGGGCTATGATAGTATCTATGTAGTTTCTGATAGATTCAATAATATGGGGCTCTTCATTCCATGTAAGACTACCAATGATGCTAGCTACATTTCCCACCTATTCTCTATGAAGGGTCTAAGGAATAATGGAATTCCATTGAGCATAGTTCATGATAAAGATGTCAATTTTATGAGCCACTTTTGGAAGACTTTTTGGAGTATACTTCGTACAAACTTGTCATTTGGTTCAACATACCATCCTCAAATTGATGGCCAGACTAAGGTGGTTAATAGGGTGCTAGATAACCTCTTAAGATGCATAACTAAGGAGTATGGAAAAATATGGGATGTGATCATTCCCCAAGAAGAGTATTCTTACAATGACAATAAGAATAGGACTACATGCAAAATTCCTTTTCAAATTTTGTATGAAATGCATCCATGAAGTGTGTCTGAGTTGAGGGATCTTGGAGGAATTGAGAATAGAAGTGGACTTGCTAAAGATTTCTCGCAAACCATGAAAGGAATCCAAGAACAAGTTAAGAAAACTATATAAGATAATACACAAAAATTGAAATCCAAGGTGGATGAAAGAAGTAAAGGAATTCAATTTGTTGTTGGTGACTATGTTATGGTGCATTTGAACAATTCTAGACTACAAAAAGGTATGCCAACCAAGCTACAAATGAAAGAGTGGGACCCTACAAAATCATAGCCAAATATGGAGCCAATGTATATAAAATTGATTTCTCATCAGATCTAGGCATTTCTCCTATTTTCAATGTATAGGACTTGCTTGAATTCAAGGGTACCCTATCTCAGAATAGTCATGGGGTAAGTATTGATCTATAGTGTGTAGTAGTACCTACATCAAGAAAGTTGGAAGCTGAAAACATGTTGTATTCTATATTTAAGTAGGCCACCAAGAACCAAGTGTATATGGAGTAGCTCATAAAGTGTAAGGGAAAGCATGATTCCAAAGAAACTTAGGTTTTTGAGGAAGACTTCAACAAGGAAAGCATTACCCAAGACCTATTGTCCATAGGAGTGACATAGTTTTCTTTTGTGGAGGAGTATGGTGTAGGGGTACCTAGTTAGGCTCATGAAAGACCTAGGGATCCTATGTTATTTTGGCTTGTAGTGGTGCTAGCTACACCAATAGGTGAATAATAGGACTACCCTAGTCCTAGGGTGAGGTAGGTTAGGGTAAGAAAGTCGCTTGAGGTCTAAATTGCTCATGGTTGCTTATTTAGGTCTAACTGAGAGTCTTTGTGTTTTAAAGGGTGGAATGGAAAAATAAGTTTCTTAGAAACTTCTTACATGTTTTGTATTTGTTTAATTCTTTTTTCAATGTTTGGTAACCATTCGAGCAAGTTTGAGGATCAAACACTAAAAGATGTGAAAATTGCTCAAAAATTATCAATGTTGTCATTGGCAACATTGACAACTTCTTGTTGCATCTGAGAAACATTGTAGGCAGGAGTAAATAATTGTCTAAAATAGTTAGGATAAGATTTGGGATGAGTTCATAAGGTCATACTCAACATTTTGACAAGGGCAAAAGTTTAAGCAATTCTCATGTGTATGGATTGTCAGCAAGTTAATTGGTTATAGTTTGATGCTTTTGAGGATCTTGGCATTTTAATGGATTGAATTTAGACCTGTAGTGTTGGAAAATGTTAAAAGGATTTAATTTGTTATTTTGTATAGTTTTAGTTGGTTTCCTATGAGGTTTTAGGTGCTCGAATAAATTGTTTCAAATTTTGTTACCCTATTGTTTTAAATCAAGTGCTTCAGAAAAATAGAGTCATAACTCCCTATCCCACCATAGGGTCTATACGGCCTCTTGGAATTTGGGAAATGCATCCTTGTACATATTGTAAAATTAAGGAGGGGCCCTAGAAAGCCAAGGAATCATTTTTATGGTGATGCCCTAGGTAAGCTAGAGATGCATGGCTAGGGATCACAATATGTAGTAGAGATGATATGAGTAATTGGATGAATGAAAAGCTTCAATCAAAGTATGAATTGTGAAAGAATTAGGTGTGTAAGAACCCCAAATATAGGGTGGAGCATTGGTCAAAGTTTTTAAGAAGCATTAAATTTGTTTCTTGCATAACTGGTTCAATTACCTTAAAAACCCTAATTTTTAGATACCAATATAGGTCATACTATATAGATCTCTTGAGAGTTTGAGGCCCCATGAATCCTGAAGTTCTTTGAAAAGGGTGATAGGATCAGTGGATAAGTTACCTTTTTGTTAAGAGTTTTCCAAGTTTTTCCATTTTTTTTCAATTGGAGGGCTAATTCCTTTTAGCCCTTTTATAAGAAATTTGAGGAGTTTTGTTTAGTTCCTGGGACTCGATTAGGGCTTCATTTCTGATATTGGTAGCAAGTCTTGGTGAGTATCCTATAGATCTCTGAGATTCCCATACCTTCATTTGAGGATTATTTGTGAGGTTTCAGTTGAATGTGGACACATTGAAGGAGGGGCAATAAGACAAAATCAAACTAAGGAATGGTGTTAGATAATAGTTGTTCCTACTTAATGGTGTGCAATAGTTGAAGAGCCTAGGACCTCATATTTAGTATCCTAAGGGGATTAGGGTAGGTATAAACCCTATTTGGCCAAAAGAAAGACCTAAGGAGACCTTGGAGGAAGCTAGGCTAGAACCAAGACTAGTTGTCATATCACTTTCCAAACTTTCCAAATAAACATTCATATTATCTGAGGCAAAAGTTATTTGAATGATCCAAAAGGCTAGGAAATAAAAAATTCTATATTAGTTGTAACAACTAGCTGATGAAGGATGTGAGTTATATAATTCTATTCAAAAACATTTGTTATGTTCTTATAACCATTTCATTTGACTAAAAGAATCCATATGTACCTATAACAAATACCATTCTAAAATTAGTGCACAAGTTATTTACTAATAATTTTTGGAATAAATAACATGTGACTAAAAGGTTTTCAGATGTGGCTACAAGGATGGGCTTTCATTAGATTTACCCCCATCCTTATTTACATAAGATAAGTATATATTTTATAGATGGTATACAGGAACATAAAAAGAAAAATTGCATTCTTGGAAGATATCATACGCTGCTAATATCAGAAAGTGCAACTCTTGTAATACTTAACACACCTCACCAATGTCACAAAGCATAAATAGTGTAGTATTTAAGTAAAAATATACAGAAATGAAGATTAGATAAATGCAAAATTATCTACAAAATGCACTCAATATTTACATTTCAAATATATTAAATAGTAATCCTTGCAAATTATAAATATTAAATGTGTAAAAACTTGTAAGTAGGGAGAAGGACCACACCTATTTATTCAGCAATTTGGCTCACACATTTAAGCTCTCCAACTTTTCCCATTGCATAAACAATCCCTTAAGCCTAATTTTTAACAATGAATAAAATTAAGTAACTATTGAATATTTCCATTAAACAAACACTTCCAATGGAAAATATTTATCTTCTAGAGATAGATACAATGCGTAGTAATGTCAAAAGTACATGAATGTATGCAGAATAGTAAAACATCTTAAATCTTTGAGTGAAAATCCAATGCAAGAAACCCACTGAGTGTGTTATAGATTATTTGATTTTGATTTTTGTTGTAGATTAAATGCAACCT
Organism: Cupressus sempervirens; assembly: GCA_028749045.1. Lineage (NCBI taxonomy): Eukaryota > Viridiplantae > Streptophyta > Pinopsida > Cupressales > Cupressaceae > Cupressus > Cupressus sempervirens. The sequence goes on from CM053789.1 coordinate 57,118,368, forward strand.
TTTGAGAATAGTTATAAAACTCATCCAAACTCTTCAACTCCCTACGAATATGAAATGGGATAAAAATAGTCCAAATAAGTAATCAATATGAAATGGGACTTATGTTGATGGGGTAAATGGAGCTATAAATGGCATATTTATAGGGGTGAGATGAGATCATTGGGTGAGAAATGTGAGGAAGAGAAAGTGATAAAATAGAAAATGTTTTGTGTTTGATCACACACCATGATCAAGAAGAAAGAGTTCCTAAGAAGAAGAAGAATGAAAAATGATAGTATTTGTAATTATAATTTGTTTATTGTAGACAATGTATATAGTGTTTATGCAAAATATATTTCATTTTTATATCAAGTTTTCCAACCTACTTATTGGGATTCACAAAAATAATGTATATTTACAAAAAAAAAAGGACTCAAATGATATCATATGGTCAAATTGCATTTATCTATCAGGTGCCTTATAGGCCATAGACACATTTTAATGCAGTTCAATATAGAAATACATGGTAATTTTGATTTAGTTCAGTCAAGAAATACCTTGTTCAATAAGTCTACCATCTTCAAAACCATATGTGCAAATATAAACATTAAGTACAACATGTCTAATATTTTTGTAGATATACACATTAATTACACCAAATATTTCTTTCAAAATCATATGTGTAGATATAAACATTAAGTACAACATATCCAATATTTTTTACAGACATACACATTAATTACACCAAATTTTTCTTTCAAAACCATATTTGTGAATGTAACATTAAGTTCAATATGTTCAATTTTTTGCAGATATTAACATTAAGTACACCAAATTTTTTCTTTCAAAACCATATGTGCTAATATAAACATTAAGAACACCATGTCCAATTTTTTTTCAAGATTTTTTCTCTAATGTTAATCTGTATGTTGAAATGGTTATCAATGATAGATCTAGCAAGTACAACCAATTCAATAAGAGTACAAGAATAAGTTATTCCCATAAAGAAGGATCATGTCAGATAATACAAGGGAATTTGATCAAAATAGGAGACGATTTCTAGATTGTTGTCTAACTTTCAAAGATAAGGAAATGATAAATGTTATTCTCCCTACAAGAGTTGTAACAACTTAAAGACAAGAAGAATCAAAATCAAAATAGCTAAGAGACATTGTAGGGAGAATGGTCACATTGAAGCGTGGTTTCATTATCATCCATTGGTAAGTTGTTTGCTATATTATTTTTGCAATTAGTATACATACAAACCATGGAACTAAGGTTTGGTTATCATCTTTTTTATATATGTTGATCTTCGTAGGGTAGTATGTGATATGGACCACAACATCTCAGAGGAATATGGAGGTGTGAATATGGAGGAACATGGAGGTGTGAATATTGAAGTAGAAGATCATGATTCCATAAAAGATGATGATCATGCACTAGAAAACACATTTAAAGATAATGGTACAAATGCATTACTTCATGAAACATTTGGTATTGGTAATCTTGTTGCTAGTGCTAATGATGATGATGACTATGAGGAGGATGGCATTAAGGTTTTCCATAATATATCTCTACTTGAGACACAAAACACAAACCTTTATGAAAGATCACAATCAACTCTTCTCTCTATTTTTTTTTTTTTGGTTAATTTGAAGGTTATTAAGGGTATATCCAACATAACAATGTCATGTATGCTAAGGTTTTTCATATATATCATTAAAGTTTATAAAAGGTGAAACATGCATCATTAATATTTTTTATACTAATGACTTATATTATTTTTTATAGATTGATAGGTGACTTTCTGTTACCACCATCAAATATTCTCCCTTGCCCATACCAAGAAATATGTCCCACTATGAAACATACTAGAATGGAGTATCAAGAAATAGATGCTTGTCCTAGAGATCATGTTATTTAACATAAAGAATAAAAAAATGCAACAGAATGCCTTGAATACCATATGAGTAGATATCAAGATGATAAAGTTATGAAAAAGATGCCTTACAAGGTTCATCGTTACATCCCCATTATTCCACATCTTAAATGATTATTTAGGTGCAATAGCTTAGCATAATTTATGGATTACCATGCACACAATAGAAGTTGAGATTACATTATTGGAATTCCTATGGATGGTTCAACATTTATGGACATAGAGGAAAAGTGGCAAGAATTTAAAGAAGATCCTCAAAATCTCAGGTTTTCTTTGGCAACTGACTGTGCGAATTCATTATGAGAGATGAGATTAGTTTACTTAGTATGGCCTATTTTTGTTATAAAAAATAACCTTCCTCCATGGATGTCAGTAAACATGGAGCATATTATGTTGGAAATGATTATTATAGGTATTTTTAAATTTAATTTTTAACTACATGTAACTATAAGTCTTGGAGTGAAATGACCACAATAATTATTTGATTTTGTTCATTCAACTAGGTAAGTAACAAGTGAAAGATATGAATGTATATATTACACCTCTTATCAATGAGTTGTTGGTGTTATGGAATGGTTTCACTATGTATGATATCTCTAGACCAATTAGACAAAAAAATTCCAATTCCATTCAATGATTACATGGACAATTCATGATGCCCCAGGGTTGACACATTTATATGGTATGTTATGCTAAAATCTACTTGTATGCAATAATATTAATTCCAAAAATGAACATATTTAGACCAACTATATTGTTATCTTGTAGGTCTTCAAACAAAGGGAAAATTTACATGTCCAATTTGTGGTCCAAAGATGAAATCTCACTATTCCAAAAGTTTAAGAAAGTAGGTGTTTAATGAGTATATTCCAAAAAATATCTTTTCAATGGGATATAAGAGACTACATCAAAGCCAAGAAGAATGAAACCTCACCTATGGTAGTTGGAATATAATATAATTTGACGTATTATCACTCCACCTAATGGTTTATGTTTTAAAATTATATATTTTGATTGTTTTTTTTTGGTTAATTATGTAATTGATGATCGTGAAAGTCGTCAAGGTATCACTAACCATCTTTTGAAGGGACTAAAATATTATTCCTGATAATTAATAGGCTTCCCTACTATGAGAAGCTACAAATTTTGCATTTGGTTGATACTATGTATATTGGAAAGAATGTAACATAGACAATGTGAAAAATATTGGATGGAAGGCATTCCAAAGAAAAACTTCCCAAAATTTATAGTGAAATTCATGATTCCAATCATGTAATGAAAATATCATTCAATCAAATAGGAATGGAGACTAGATTAATGCGAATGCCCTTCCTTAGTTATTAACAAAGTAGCAAAGCTATTCCATAAAAGATGTCATTAAAAACAAATGATTTCTTATAGGATTTTCCGTGACTATAAGAAATCTCATATCAAAGAAAAGTGAATTTGAGCTAGGGCTGAAAATGCATGATTGGCATATCTTCATCAAGGTAAGTCATGACCTTTTGTATTTACAATATATTTGTAAAACTACATTCAATTTTCATTGTATTACACTAGAAAAGAATGAAATGATCAGTTGGCAATTGTTGTAGTATGTGCTACCCCTATCGCTCCCAAAAAACTTCAACAATAATATCAAACAAGTGATATATAATCTTGGAAAATACATAAGGTAAGTAGTGATATTTTTTCAATATATAAACAAGTAATATATTTTAAAGTTTAATATTTATATTTTTTTGCATCTTGAATCCCTTGTAGGTGGTTGTCATCTACAAAAATCCATAAAGAAGATATAAAATATTGGAAGAAAAGAATTTTTCTACTAATGTGTGAAACGCAAAAGTGCTCACCTTCAACTATTTTCAATTCACAAGAACACTACCTCATACACCAAGTTGAGGAGATTCAAATTTTTAAAGGGTTTGGTTTGACAAAGAGCATGTCCCAAGTGTTCTATAGTTGAGAGATATATGGTATACTAGATGATGATTAATTTGATTAACTTGTCATGTACCTTTTAATGTTTATATTTGATTTAATTTAGATTATATGTATCATGAATTTTTTATCTAGAATAAGATGATTTAAAAAAGTAGAAAGCCAAAGCCCTTTTATAGGCATCCCACATAGCCTCATGGATCATGAGGTATAAGTCAGTACACCCCATAGAGATTAATGTCTTTTATCATTTTTAAAATATCTCTCTCATTCCCAACTATCTCTCTTATTTCATGGAGTGTAAGTACCAATGAATTGGTATTTTTCAAATTTTTCTTCCTCAAGTGAGGACAATGGAAGAATGGAAGAAGAATGTGAGAGATTTATTATGTCTAAATCAAGGAGATTGACTCAAGGTTAGAATATTAGGAAGAAAATCAATAAGCACATGAAATTTTTCATGATCAAGGGGGTTCACTTTCTTATGATGATGAGAGTGAAGGTGACTTTGATGTGCCATTTAGGTACAAGCATATACAGAAACAATGGGTCCCTGATGAACTTCCTCCAATAAATACTAATTTTTGTGTTGGAGAGAAGATATATCACATAGCACCATCCTCATCACATGGTTTGAGCCTATTTTCCATGGATGACATAAAGGTCTCTTACAACATGGTTATTGAATTTGATGGAATATGTTAGAACTTTCTATGGTTACAGTAGGGGAGTTTGATTATCAATGACAAGAATGAAATGTAAAGTTATGTGATCAATTCAAACACTATTCAATATTGACTTCTTGATAGATCAATGATTAATTTGATGAACTTGTCATGTACCTTTTAATTTTAATAATTCATATTTGATGTAATTTATATTATATGTATCATGATTTGTTTAGCTAGCATAAGACAATTGATTTAAAAATGTAGAAAGCCAAAGCCCTTTCATGAGCATCCTGCATAGCCTCATGGATCATTAGTACACCCCATAGAGATTAATGTCTTTTACCATTTGTAAAATATCTCTCTCATTTCATCCTATCTCTCTTATTTCATGGAGTGTAAATACTAATAAATTGGTATTTTTCAAAATTTTGTTCCTCAAGTGAGGACAATGGAGGAATGGAAGAAGAATGTGAGACATTTAGTATGTCTAAATCAAGGAGATCAACTTGAGGTCAAATATTAGAAAGAAATTCAATAAGCACGTGAAATTTTTTCTTCCTCAAGGGGGTTCATGTTCTTATGATGATGAGAGTGAAAGTGACTTTGATGTGCCCTTTAGGTACAAGCATATACAAAAAAAAATGGGTCCCTAATGAAATTCCTCCAATAAACATTTATTTTTGTGTTGGAGAGAGAATATATCACATAGCACCATCCTAATTACATGGTTTGAGCCTATTTTCCATGGACAACATAAAGGTCTCTTACAAAAAGGTTATTGAATTGATGGAATATGTCAGATTTTTCTATGATTTACGGTAGTTGGATACAGATTGTTTGATATAAAAAAAGTATTTGTAGGTATGCACTGATGATAAATTATACACAACAAGAAGTTAGTAAATAAAGTAAAATAGTAGCTATACACATTGGAAGAAGGCAAAAAGCATCAAGGAATATTGCAAGTTTTATAAATAGTATATGACCTACATTAACTAAGAAGTGACCCAATTGCATAATTGAGGCTACGAGAGAAATTACATAGTTTCATGTGTGGTAAAATCAATACATGTAGGCAAGGAGCATCATATTGATTACAATTTGAATCACATATATACAAAAAAAGCCACTATCATGGGCAAGGTGGTACATACTATGAACATTTAAAATTAACTCTAATCAATGAATCCAACACACCATTAAATATTTTTATTCTTTTTAATAACTTAGAATAATAACACATGATGAGCACTTTAGAAAGGGAGACTGACAACTTAAGGAAAAAGGTCAAGGAGGACGAACATAGCATGGATAGTCTATACACTAATCTAATGTGCTAGAAATACTAATCTAATGAAAACATTTACACATTAAACTAACATAACATATAAGAGAGACAAAGAGAAGAAAAACTCAAATGAGAATGTGAGCCATGGATAGGCTCTCTCAATGAGATTTGTTTCCTTGATTTTGTAGATGTGTCTTTTGATGTGGATGTATGCTCAATTTTCTTGCTCAAATGCTTCGATGGATGGGAGTGGGTAATGGAAAATTGGTAGCCTTGTGAGCTCTCAATTTGGCATTATAAGGCTAAGATTGATGGCTTGGCTTCTCAAACTAGCATGGTAACTTTAGCTCCAAGATTGTTGATGAAATGGCTTGGGATGGGATTCAATTTATAGGCTAAGGGGTAGAGGGATGGAGGGCTTAGATGCAAGGATGGGGAGATGGTTAAGGAGGGCTAAGATGCACTCAAAGGGGAGCACATGGATTGTGCTTGTTTAGAACCAATGGGAAGGTGACACTTGTCACAAGGAGGATGAGTGTGAGAGGGTAGGGTAAAGGGTTGGTTAAAGGCATGATGAGTGGGGTTGAGTATGTAAGAGAGATGTAAGAGGAATGAGTGTGGAACATGGAAGAGTGTGGAAGATGGATGTAAGAGTCATGAGTGGGCTTGTAAGAGTCTTTTATGGTTTGTAAGAGCACTCATGACTTGGTGGTTGGGATTTTTGAGGGGAGACTTTGGTTTGGATTAGGAAAGCCTTAAACTTGTTTAGGGAATGTGACAACATTAGGGAGTGGATTAGGCTTGGGTTTAGGATTAGATTAGGAATGTTAGAGATGTGCAAGTGGATGGCATTAATGAGGTTGGGTGAGTTAGTGGCTAAGCTTGGTTAGCATGGGTGGATGGGGTGGATTAGGCTAAATGGAGGATTAGAGATAGGTTAGGGGTTTTTGAATTTGAGGATTTCATTTATCAAATAGATTTATTTAATAAATGGAGATTTTTGGAATTAGATAGGAGAAAAGGATTTAATTGATAAATAATAGATTATTTGATTGATCAATTAAGACTATAGATGATTAATTAAATTAATCAACTAGGGATGGCAAAGGATTAATTAAATAAGAATTTAATTAATGATGCCTTTAGAGATGGATAAATTAGATTACCAAAGCGGTGTAATCAAATTTAGGTGTCTACAGATAGAAGAGTAAATGAAGTCAAAAACATGGTGCATAGGATGGATAGGTCTATGTAAGGTATAGTGGAACAGAGCTCTAATATTCTCAAGGAAAATGAGAAAATCAAGAGGTTCATACACTACATGAATGACCAAAACATTAGCAAGGATGTGGATCCTAACACCAACAACATAAAAGATAGGTTCCTAGATGAAAGCTCAAGGAAGTAGACTAGGTCTAGCACTAGGAAAAAGGACATCATGGCCCTACTCCAAGAGAATTTTGAGATGGAGGAAGTTGGCAAGCTTTCGAAGCTAGAGATAAGTGTAGTAGAAATACTAACAGAAATTGTTTGAGTACCCTAGCTTTTTTTCGGTAGTCCTAATTTTTTGGTGCCTCTCCCTGACTTTCTTTATGTTTCTATCTTTGTTTTGAGAGATTTTTTGTCTTTTTTCTTTCTGGCTTTGCTCATGGCCTTAAGTATTTTATTGATGACTATATTTTGTTTTGTTTCACCATTAGAGCCCTTTTAAAGCTTGTTTTCCATAATGAGAAACCTAGAACAATAACACGTGTGCTTTAACATGTCTCAATGATTTTTTTGAAATACAATGCTATAGTACAGGTCAACAACCACATGATACACACTATGATGATGGTTCTCACATGACTTATTCTTTCCAATAGGTAAAACTCATTTTTGTTGTACAAATTAAATAGAATAAAATATTTATGTATATTTTTTATTATGTTTTGTTCTTCACTACTATTTTGAATTGATTTTAAATATATTGCTAATAATATTGTTCTCACAAATGAGTGTTGATCATGAAAAAGGAAAGGAGAAAGTAGTCCATGAGGAGTTGCAAAATGATCAAAATCAATCCATTATTTATTTTACATCGGTCACTAATCCTATGGATGCACTGCAAAAGATGCTTTGCGCACTATCGAGAGAATTAATGCAATTGGTATGTAGATTCCTCTTTTTCTCTCTCATTTTTCATATGTTTATTTCACTTGAACTATTATTTCTTAGGGGGCATTTTGTAATATCAAATCCCTTTTATGCACAAGATGATGAGGAAATTCCTATATATACTTGTGTTAGATGTACGGGAACACTAGAGAACTATGATCAATTGTTCGTGAGCAATGAAGATGGACTTCCCCTGAGAGTAGACCAACTTCCAGGTACTTTAAAGATTGTAATCCTTTCTTTTATTATACAATCTTATAATCATAATCAAATGCAATAACTTATCATGCAATCCCTTGCAATAACTACTAATCTAATTATTATTTTGCAAGGAATAATCTATTTATGAAAAACTTAATGATGAATGTTAGCACATATTTGGGCTGACCATATGCATAGGGTATCTTATTTTGATTTCATTTCTAGATTAATTTTTCTTTGATCAATTTCTTCAAGTAAATTAAAAGGTAGCTTCAATTAATTTATGAATCTAATACTTCTTTTCTTTTCTTAAAAGGTGGAATTTACAAACTAAAGAGTTAAAGGATAAACTCATTGATGTCATGACCACACTTTTTGGACCCAACGTCTTTCAAAGATTTACACTCTTTGAGAAAATGGGACAAGATTTGAAGTATATTATGTCTAACTATAGGACCCAAATGAAAACCAACCCTTATTATGAACCCCCCTATATATTCCTATTATTGTGTGGGAGAACGTTAAAATGGATGCCACTGAGTAAAGTGCAAGACATGACGGAGAAATAGTACCACTCAAGGAAAGAAGGTATGCCACAATATTAAGAATAAAATTATATACTAATTACTCCTAACACTTATGTGATCTAACATATTTCAAATTTCATACAGTTTTCCTGACATGTCAAAGGCAATCAAAGAAAGAAAATAGAAGCACGAGCTCGGCTTAGATGGATATTCAAAACTTGCTACACGAATTGTATGTATAAGTAAATAAAAAATAATATGAAAATATTTTTCAGTTGTAAACAATTTGGTCTTGATGAAATTGATTACAAAAAAGTTTCATGATACCATGCAAAAATTTAGGCCTTCGAGTTAATAAAATGACTTATGAAGAGAACAAGAAATTATCTTACAGATAAGGCTATACAACAATGGCTAAATGACTCTGAGCAATGAGTGTCAACCATGGCTTAATGACTATGAGCAATAAGTGTGCAAGGTTCTTCTACTAGATCTATTGATAAGGTAAATAAGTCAATTTATTTTTATTTCAAATTGAATACTTTAGCAATTACTATATCTAATATTAAGCTCCAAAAATATAAGGTGTTATATTTTTTTTATAGTAAGGAAACAATATATATTTGTTCAAAACTTTAAAGTAAATATATTTATATGTATTAAAATGAATGTTTAATATTTCTTAGTATTTATCTTATATTTATATTTATATATTTTTGATAAATGCACTAATTATTTACATTGGATTACAGCTTGACAATCCAAATACACTAGCACAACACCATGGAGGTGTCCATTCAAATGTGCATCGCAATACTGAAGGTATATATTTTTTATTTGATTTTTTATTTCTAAATTATTAATACAAGTAAACATTTTAAATTGAATTTGGTGTAGTAATGCAAATTCAAGTATAATATGTGTTACAGGGGACATAAAGGTTGTTTCGGATGAGCAAGATGATGTGGTTGGACAAGGTAAGGAGTGCTATAATGTTCTTTAAAGTCTCAATTTTTTAAAACAAAATTTAACCATTTTATTTGTTATTGTAGAGGACCCACCTTTTCAAAGGACAACAAGATCATGCCCATACGTGAGAAGAAATATCGATGTCAACATGGATATGTCTCTACAACAATATAGAGTAGGAAAAAAAAAAGACAAAAAAGAAATGGTTCTCATTTATATAACTTATTTGATAATGACTAATGTTTACATCTAGATGTTTTAATTAAGTTTCTATTGAATGTTCATGTGAAAGTTCTATTGAATCTTATGTTTTAATGTTAATGTGAATGTTCTAATGAAACCTATGTGTTAATGAATTTTATCATGTGATAATTCATGGATGTTACATTTTATTAATAGATTAAATGAATTTAAGATATTAATTGGGAATTTGGATATTGAGGGGGGTGGTGGTGGAAATGAGCTTCCACCTTCATGTGGGTGGTCCTGATTATTAGAGAGTATTAAACTTTTCTTAAAGGCAAGTGAACCTTAACATTAACCTATGATTTGATTACAACTAACGTTTTGAATCTCTTGGTTTCAAGAAATGTAGAAGGAGGCCATAGTTCAATATACAATCTTAATTCATATGCATATGGCATCAGGTGCAACTAAAAAATGCAAAAGGTTTGTATTTTTGTTAGAGGTCTTAAATTATGTACATTAAGTTATATACCATCACAAAAATTATGACTTTTAATCTTATAGGCAAGGTTAATGTCATCAACATGCAAGCAAATCAAGACTTTCTATGTGTTAGCTTGCTAAGGGCATTCTCTCAGCCATAGAAGCTAGAGTTATAACATTCATGATGGCCTATAATTTTAAAAACTTAATAGACCTATTAAATAAGTGTAGACTTCATACATTTTTTAGATCCACATATTTTCCTTGCATATAGAATTAGTTGAACGTGCATTCTCGATTCAGAGTGGCAGAATATTATTTTGGATGCAACTTTGATACCCACCAGAGAAGCTTACTTAGCTAAGGAATAGATTTAAACATTATTTAGACTTGGGATGGTTCTTCTAGTCACCACAGAATAATTTTTTATCAAGTTTGATGTGGCTAGAAGTTGTAAGTTTATCAAAGCAATGGTATGATTTCATTCACATCTACAATTTTGCATTATCAAGTTTAGTTAATTACTAGGCTATTGTTGTAAACTATATATATGTTTCAACATACTTTTGGAATCTAAAATGTTTTATAATGGAATGAATTAAGTTTCCTATTATCAAAGACTAAAGGCTAACAAAGTGATTCAAGATGATTGTATAGACCGCATTCCCTACATGCTTTTAATTATTTATAATATAATGTATAGGGGCATATGTTTTGGCAATTACTGTTCATGAATGTGTTGGATCTTATAGTGACATCCTATTTTTAGGATTTAGGATATGTGATTCCTGCTTTACAATTATGCTTTGCAAAAGTCAACACCATAAGAGGTAAACATTAATTGTATGCAATTTTTGAATTTTGATATGTCAAGACTATCAAGTATATGTATTATGAACTAATGGTTTAACATAAAGAAGATGAGGAAGAGTTTACCAAGCTATTGATGACTGCAAAAAAGACACCTCACTTGTACTTTTTCATATGATGTAGATTTAATTCTAAATTAAGGTTGCAATTTTCTCACATTAATTGTTGCATAATATTTTTTGTGTGTGCAAATTATTTGAGTGCTATCTAAATATTGATCTATTATTAAAAATTACCACTACTTATTTTTCTTGTATGTGAAGAGGGGGATATTTGGTGCCACATTCGAGAAGAGAAAAGATATTAGCTTTTGAAAAAATAGAAAGATTAAATATATTCATTACAATATGAATTGAGACTAGCCTTGATATGGGTTCAAATAAATGCATTTAGGAGTGAACAGATGTTAAAAACAACTTGTAATAATAATTCTTGAAGATAATCAATAAATAGAGGCATTACACAATGTGCAATCCCTACATTTTTCTTTTTATTAGACACCACAACTTTTTCCTTTTAATAGATACTATGATTTCACATACTCAAATTCATATAATTAGAAGACCATAATATGATTTCATGTAATCATAACCATTTTGGCATCAAACCTTCTCATATTTATGGAATCACCAACCATATTATATTAATATTTTTGCTTTAGATAATGCAATATTGATAATTGCATGATGGTTCACCATTTGTTAAGTTGTTAGTCAGGAGGAACAATATATAACAATATGCAGAATATGTCCACAGTCCAAGAAACTAAACATAACAAGAATATAGGCATCAAATTAGTGGTAATTGGAAATGAGCAAAGGGAAAATAGTGGATAGTTACCAGGCTTGGTAATAAGTCCTCCGAAATACCCACTAGAGAATCTTACCTAGCTAAAAAATCACATGTTGGGAAGAACATACCTAGATTCAAACATTCTTTAGACATGGGAAGTTTCTTCTAGTCACCACTAAATGATATTTTATCAACTTTGATATGGATAGAAGTCACAATTTTGTAAGAAGAATAGACAAAATCAAACAACAAGAATTACATTTGGTGAGCAGCACTATAGTATAGGTATATGACTTACTAGAAAATAGTATAAATTTGGATTAGCAATAAATAAATAGAGGAGAAAGAATACCTAGCATTATATGAAAAAAGGAATAAATAGTGTAAAATTGTTTATGAATTCTCTAAAAAAAGAGAAGAGCATAAGAAGAACAATGATGTGGGGAAATGTTGGTTGATAAAATTCCAACATAGACTTGTAATTTGAATGGGTCTACACATGTAATTAATTTATTATGTTGGAGTTATGTGGAAGTCGTCAAGAATTACAAAATGATAAATAAAATATGACATTACTATATTACATAGTTAGGGAACACCATTGGAGAAGGGAGATACTCAGATTATGACACAAAGCATCATACATCTTTGTGCTTAGTATATACACTATTGTTTCTTCAAGTCAGGAATTCTCCCACTTTATATGTTCTTATTTTTTTGTTCTAATTAAAGGATACTGATTTGATTGTGTATATAATCCTATATTCTATTGTAATATGTTCGATACTTTTTCCATCTCAATCTTTGCAAAACATTTTTCAAAGGTAGTCACACTAATGTGGTAGTTTATTGCATGACACTCTTATGTATGTTCATTGTATTGTAACACTAGCTTCATATACCTTTTTACTCATTGGTGTTCTTGGAACTATCTTTTATTGTAAAATTCAGACATCATAATATCAATTTGTTATTTTGATTGGATGGATTTCTAGTCATATTAGACAATTCTTTACATGGGGGCTAGTTTGGTACATTTATTGTGAGAATTTAGAATGATCATTGACCAAATAAAATATATTTAATGGTGCTCTACTGCAAAAAGACTAACTTATTGTGAGGTTGGTGAAAGGCTTCTTGTTAATGCCTCCATTGGAATGATATTATGCGAGGTTAACAATTTTTGATAAGCATAGAGAGTTGTTTTTGTGTTGGGATATAATTATTAAGAGAGATGATTCTATACATCAATGTAAAATATTGGTGTTGTAAATATGATGTAAGCAATTATGTAAAACCTTATTTTTTGATGGAAGAAGTTTTAATTTCTTTTCTGAAATTTTCAACTTATATTTTTTAATCTACATTGAAGTCTAGAGTAGAAACAAGGATTATATGATGAGAATGTTTTATTTGACATTATATTTTTCCAAACTAATCATTTGATATTAGTTTTCTAAAAATTTTGGTATGATCATATTCATAAGTTTATAGCTATGTTAGAGTCCTCAACTAGTAGTTGACTAGAATGCTAGAAAATAATAATTAGCTTCATCTCAGAAACCACTAATTTCCACAAAAAATAGTGTATGTATCAGGCACATACATGTTTCCTTTATTTGAAAAAGCTATTAAAGATTGATAATACTATTTTTGGTATTCCCATTCTAGATCACGTACTAATATTTTTTTTTATAAAGAAGGTTTTTTATTCTTTTTAAACATCTAATCTTAATGCATGAATTTTCATCTTTCTTGTAAGCACATTTAAAAGAGTTGTTTACATAACTAAATGAATAGGAATAATGTTGTTATCACAATCATGAGTCATTGAAGACTCTAAGCAGCAATAGAGAAGGACAACCAAATAATGAGAAAAATAGTGATTTTCCTAGTTACAAAATGAAGTGATAGTGTAAACAAAATTGGAAAATGGTGATAAGTTATTGTTGTAGGACAATAGTATCACATGAAGTTCAAAGATACATGAGAAAAAGATTTCAAAAAAGTGCATGTAAGTGATTCAAAGGAATCCCTATTACACTAAGAGAAATAAAAAAAATGGAAAAGATGTTTTATTCAATACATTAAAAACAATGAATCCATCTGATAAAACACAAACTATTTTCTCATAGTCTGATGAGAATTTACATGTCATAACTAATGTCATTGCAAATTTATGCTGAAATAATGGAATAAATGATTTCACATTGCATAATAGTTGGCTTGGTTTTTGACTTATCCTTGGTGAAATCTAGCTTGAAAAGCTGCTACTAGTTCTTACACTGGGTGTTTTTGAATCCTTCTTTCTAACAGATCAACCATATCTATTTTACAACTCACTTATATTTTCCTTTATAGAAGCATGCCCTCCAATATTTTTAGAATGGAATTTTGTGCTCACCAAATCTTTCCTTCTGAACAGATTTGGTCTTTTTTCTATGGACTTGGAGATGATCCTTTTAAATAAATTTCTAGTTGGAGGAGAGCTATGGGTGAATTATGTTTTGCTACGTCTATCAGAATATTCTTGGTACTAAGAATATTTTTCTTAGTCAATGACCTAAATCCTTTTTGAGTTCTATTCATTGTACAATGATAATCTATATTCCCCTCCTCAATGAGGCTTTCCTCCTTAATAGGAAAACATCTAGTATGTTCTTGAACTTACTTTGCAAACAAGTTGGAGTCTATGTTTAGGGAATTTGTAATAGATTTGTTAAAATAATATTCCACCTACAGGGGTTAATGAATCTGAATAATCAATCTTTGATGGATATTCCTTCCCCCAGCATTTGATGAAGTTTTTTGAGTGATCACTAGATTCTTAGGAATGATAAGCCCATCACATATTTGATGGTGTGTAATTTCTACACTTCATCATTTGATTTACTAGAGTGAATGAGCAAACAATGTTGGAAATGATTGAAAAGATCTTTGAATGAAGAACGGAACTGGTAAAGAATGCTTTCAATCATTGTTCTGTCATTGATGTCAAACTTGCTACTTGTAGGAATGATAATTGCTTAAGTGGTCCAAATACTATCACTTAGTTGATTGACGAGGAGGAGGAAATCAATAAGATGTAACTAGAGCACCTAGAGAAAGGTTGAAGTTATGATGTTGTAATCAAGTATAAGGATCAACTAAGCCATTGATGAAATAGTGTATTGATGACATACTCTAAGAAATAGAGGATGGACACACTGAGACACATCCAAGATGTAAGGTTTAACTAAGTCATTTATAAAGCCTAACAAAGTTAGTTAGAGCCAAAAAAATTCTTAGTTGAAGCTGAGCAAGTTCAACTTTAGTGTGTGCCAAGCAATCCTACAGGTGCTAAGTAACACACGATTGTTCAGGTGCCGAGTAACTCAAGAAAAGTCTTCAGGTGCTAAGTGTCAGTAAAACAACAATAGATTTTGAGTCAGTCTTCAAGTGTCAAGCATTAGTAAATGCAATAGAAGTTGAGTAACATACAAGGAGCTGAACATTAGTAAACCAATGATGCTAAGTTGCTACATTATTTGTTAAGTCAATAGATTCGCCAGATCAGTAATGATAAGTTTGTTACATTGAATTTTGTGAATTAGTTGGATGATAAGGATGATGAGTAGATGTCATAGAATTTTATGTAAACCATTCAAACCAATTCAAGGAGAATACTAATGGACTTATCATGAAGTTTCTAGAAGAAACAGTTTGGAGGGAAAACAATATCATTTTCTTAGATCAATTCAAATTGATGAGTGGTAAGATTTGAGTAGGAAATGAAGAACATAACTTCTTTATAAGGAGTTATAGGTCAGAGACCAGAGAGTGAGAAAGTTGGTCACAAGTGTGGTCGTGTGAAGAAGCCAAGAGAAGGCTAGTGTGAAGTGTCAAGAAGAGGACACAGTGAGGAGTAAGCACAGAGCATCAAGACTCTAAGTTGATCAAGTGACCATAGAGTGCATTGGCATAATGATTGGAAGAACTCAAGGAGATAGATCTTGAAGGGTGGATAAGTTGTCATCACTATAAGGAAGAAAAGCCAAGCAAAGAAAAGAACTGAACAGTGATCTAAAATCTGCAAGGTTAGAGTTGCAATCTTTATCAAGTCAAAACCTTTCTAATACTTTCTTACCATTGTATTAGACATTGAAATCCTACATTGCTAGGTTAGCTTAATAGCTAGGTGGATAAGCCTCAAGAAAAGGATAGAAGATCCCCAAGAGAAGGATAAGAGATCCTTAGGAGAAGGATAGGAGATCCTTAGAGAGGGATAAAAGATCCTTTTGAGAAGGTGACTAGAAATCCCATGGACATGGGTGGGCCTAATGGCTCTATGTAAATCTTTTAACAAGGTGGCATTCTAAGTTGAATGTTATTAAGTCCTCTAATAGGGCACACTCCTAACAAGGTGTAGAAATCCTTTAACAGGGTCACATCTGATAGTGTGTAAAGCCTTTAACAAGGCAGGCTTTTAATAGGGAAAACCATTAGAAGTGGTTGAAATCAATTGCGTATTTATTTTGTGGGTGTCATCCCCACCCAAATTTTGTTTTCTTCTTCTTGGAGGGTTTTTGGGTCACCAAAATTTCAAGTGTTGTGATGCATGTTTTATTTTCATTGTTTAATGTTTAATTGCATGCATGATAATTTCAAATATATTAAGAAATTTTTTGTATTGGACATTATCGGACCTTGAATAACTAACTCACCCCATCTCTAGTTTATTCTAAAAGAATTCTAGTAAAGAGTACTGAAATCTTGATCTTAGTTATAGATTACTGAAACTTGATACTGCAGCAAATAATAATTATTATTAAGAACTAATAACCAAAACAATTCAGCAATCATGAACACTAGAGACACCATATTTAACGTGGAAACCCAATATGGGAAAAACTGACAATGTAACTAGTTACTATTTTTCACTCTTCTGAAGTGAGCCTTGTTAGGAGCCAACCCTGTTAAAGGTTACAAAACACACTGTTAGGTGTGACCCTGTTAGAGGATTTAATCACCCTGTTAGGAGTGACCTTGCTAGAGGTCTTTAGAACAATTCAACTAAACTGTCACCTTGTTAAAGGATTTATAGAATGGCTATTAAACCAACTCTGTTAAGAGATTTTGAGTTCACTGTTACAATGGTTAGAAAGCAACAATGAAGTGATCTAATACAATATGCAACTTATCTTTGCTGATTACAGATCTCTGTTATTCTTGATCGAATCCTTACTTATCAAATACAACTTTTCAGCTCCTTGAGCGCATCTGATCCTTCATCAGACTTTTCTCAACATTCACCTTTTCATTTCATACTATAATGCACCTTCATAACTTTATCACACTTCTTCTTTTTGATTTACAACTTGAGTGACCATATATACCTTTCAGATTATCTTAGTCGACTCAAATCGCTGACCAATAATCAAACAAATATAATAGTCGACTAGAAATAATTAAAATTACAAACTAACAAATCTCTTTACTGGCTGACCCTGCTCGGTTAATACTGTTCAGAAAATAATTCCTGTGTTAACCGACTGAGCTCGGTTAATACAGCGAACTCCGTGACAACCCTTCAATCACCGAGAGAACTCGGTAAGTATTGAGTTTCCATAGATGACCGAGTGAGCTCGATGGGAACTGTCTTTGCCAAATTCCTTTGTTGACTGAGTGAGCTCAGTGGGAACTATCTTTGCCAAATTCCTTTGTTGACCGAGTGATCTCGGTTAACACTATCTACCTTATTTTCTTCGATAACTAAGTGAGCTCGGTTAACACTTGTCTGCCTTACTTTCTTTGATGACCGAGTAAGCTCAGTTAATACTTGTCTGCCTTATTTTCTTTGATGACCGAGTAAGCTCAGTTAATACTAACTACTTCATTTTCTTTGATGATCGAGTGAGCTTGGTTGACACTGTAGCTGAGCTCGGTTAACTAAGACTAATAACTGATATGACATTTGTGTGACATTAAGGAAAATATTATCCAACAATCTCTCTCTTTGGCATTGATGGAAACACAGCATGTCATAACATAATGAAATTTTGAAATAAGTCCAACAAGATAACAGACTTCTCCCTCTTTTATTAGTCTCCCTCTGTTAAGGAACTTCATAGTAGAGTTTTCAAATTTCACAAAGTTCAGAAAGATATGATAGTAGATCTCTCCCTCTTTGAAAACACATGCCAAAGATAACAGAAGTAAAGTGAATTGCAATGTACCTTTAGTACTAATTTATATGCAATGATTTCTGGTTAAACTGCATCAACAGATACATCTTCAATCTTATATGCGTTGATGCATCACTAAAACTTATTTTAGTGAACTGCAGATAGGGGAATGACCCCTAACTTACTTCAAACATTCAAAAATGCATCCTTAGATAAGGGCTTTGTGAATATATCGGCGATTTGTTCCTTTGTGTGAACATATTCCAATCTGATCTCCTTGTCTTGCACCAATTCTTTGACAAAATGATATTTGATTGCAATATGCTTGGTCTTGGAATGCATCACTGGATTCTTGGATATGTTGATTGCACTAGTATTGTCACAGAACATAACAACTGGTTCTTTGATTTCCATCTTCATTCCTTGAAATAACTGCTTAAACCAAACAATGTTGGAACAGTTTACTGCTACAACAACATACTCTGCCTCTGCTATAGATTGGGATGTACAATTCTACTTTTTGCTTGTCCAAGAAACCAATCTCTTTCCAAGAAAGAATGCTCCTCCACTTGTGCTTTTTCTGTCATCAAGATTCCC
Source organism: Cupressus sempervirens (assembly GCA_028749045.1). Lineage (NCBI taxonomy): Eukaryota > Viridiplantae > Streptophyta > Pinopsida > Cupressales > Cupressaceae > Cupressus > Cupressus sempervirens. The sequence goes on from CM053789.1 coordinate 57,137,135, forward strand.
TGCCCAATTAGCATCAGTAAAAAATTTCAAATTCAAATTACCTCCAAATTTGTACCATAGTCCATAATCTTCAGTTCCTTTCAAATATCTCATTATTCTTTTGATTGCCATTAGGTGAGTTTCTCTTAGTTTTGCTGAAAATCTTGCAACAATACCAACTGCAAGAGCAATATCTGGCCTGGTATGAACTACGTACTGCAACTTTCCAATCATAGATCTATACAATGTTTGGTCTACTTCTTTGGATTCATCATCTTTGGTAAGTTTCAATCAAGTACACATAGGAGTTCCAACAGGTTTGCAGTCCTCCATACCAAAATTTTTCAATATCTCCTTGATGTATTTTGATTGAGTAATGAAGATGCCATTCTTATTTGGTTGAATTTGAAGACCAACAAAGAATTTTATTTCACCAAACATAGACATTTCAAATTCCTTGTTCATTTATTCTAAAAAATCTTTGCAAAGATCATCACTCCCTAATAAAATAGTATCATCTACAAATATTTTTGCCAAGACAATCTTATTATCTGGTCCTTCCTTTATATACAAGCTACTATTATCATTAGTTCTTTGAAAACCAATCTGAATAAGATAGTTATGCAATCTTTCATACCATACTCTAGGGGCTTGTTTCAGACCATACAGTGCCTTGTGTAATTTGCAGACCATGTTCCTTTTATCTGGATCAACCAAACCTTTAGGTTGTTCAATGTAGACCTCTTCATCCAGTATTCCATTGAGGAACGCTAACTTGATATCCATCTGATAAACTTTGAATCCTTTGTGAGCAGCATATGCAAGTAAGGTTCGGACTCCTTCCAATCTTGCAACAGGAGCACAAGTTTCCCCATAATCTATGCCTTCTTCTTGAGAGTATCCTTTGCATACCTATTTAGCTTTGTTTCTGGATACCATACCATCTTCAGTCAACTTGTTTCTGAATACCGACTTGGTTCCAATTATATTCTTATCTTTAGGCCTAGGTACAAGAGTCCATGTCTTGTTCTTCTCTATCTGTTCTATTTCCTCATTCATTGCCTCAATCCAACTATCATTTGCCAATGCGTCTTTAATACTTCTAGGTTCAAAATCAGCAAGTAAACAAGTATTTTTCAACTTACTTCTTGTCAGGGTTCCTTCATATTTGTCTCCAATGATCTGATCTGGTGTATGATGTCTTCTGACATATTTAGCTAATACAGGTTCTTTACCTCTTGAATGAGTTTCATTGATATCTGCTTGTGCTTCAATTTCATATTCAGGTTGTTCTGGCTTGGTTGCTTCAGACTCGATAGACACTTGCTCGGTAGTGTCTAAATGTTGTTGTGGCTCGGTTTGAACTATTTGCAACTTGGTTACTGAAGACTCAGGAGTTGAGGATTCTTGAGTGAATGGTATACTTGGTATAGTATCAGGTTCAATGTAAACAAATCTCTTGTAGTCTTCAGGTATCTTTTTGCTTTCTTCTTCTGATTTGTCTGCAAACTCATCAACTTTCACATGTACACTTTCTATGACTTTGTGAGTGGATAAATTTAAACATCTATATCCTTTTCTTTTGCAAAAATAACCCAAAAATATTCCTTCATCACCTTTTACATCAAATTTTCCTTTTCTAGATTCTTTCAAAATATAACATTTGCTTCCAAATACTTTCAAATAACTTACATTGGGTTTGTAGCCATACCATAATTCATAGGGAGTCCTGAATGAGTCCTTCTTCAACTGTACTCGATTTAAGGTATGAACTGCAGTGCTGATGGCTTCCTTCTAGTATTTGATAGCAATGTTTTTTTCTATCATCAGGGTTCTTGCACAATCCATAATGGATCTATTTCTTCTTTCAGCTATTCCATTTTGTTCTGGAGTTCCTGGTGCTGAAACCTATCTTTTAATACCTCTTTCAATGCAGAAGTTATTGAATTCATGTGAAATGAATTCACCACCTCTGTCTGACCTTAAACATTTCAGCCTTTTCCCTGTTTCTTTTTCAACTCTTGCCAAATACCATTTGAATTTCTCAAATGCTTCTGATTTATTCCTTAGATACATGATAGTCATCATTCTTGAATAGTCATCAACAAAAAGAATGAAAAACTTTTCTCCACTATAGGTTTCTATTCCAATGGGTCCACATAAATCAGTATGCACAATTTCTAATATATCTTTAGACTGATAATTTTTACCTTTAAAACTAGTTTTTCCCATTTTACCAATCTGACAATTCTTGCATAGACCAACCTCAGGTTTCTTAATGTTAGGAATGCCTCTTACTTTCTTGAATTTGCTTATTTTTACCAAATTATCAAAATTGACATGACACAACCTTTTATGCCATAACCAACTCTCTTCAATTTGAGCAATAAAACATGAGCATTCACCAAGTTCTAGATAGAACAAGTTACCTTTAGTTTGGGTGCCAGATCCTATCAATTTTCCTTGCTCATTCAACAATCTCGCCTTTCCATGCATGAATTCTACCTTGAATCCAGTATTTAGTAACTGTGCAACACTTAGCAAATTATGTTTGAGACCTTCAACCCAGTAGGCATTATTACATATAAGTTCTTTGGATAGACAGATTCTTCCTCTTCCTTTTATGAAACAAGGTTCATTATTACCAAACCTCACACTGCCACCATCATAGTCTTCAAACTGATCAAACTTAGTTTTATCACCAGTCATATGATGTGAGCAACCGTTGTCTATAATCCATGTATCATTCTTACTTACATGAGAGATAAGAGCCATTTTATCTTCGTCATCACTATCAGAGTCATCTTTAATAGCAATATAAACAATTTTTTCCTCGCTATTATCAGAATCCTTAGAATTTTCAGCCATGAAACATGATTTCTTACCTTTTTTCTTGGATGATTTAAAGTCTTTCTTGCCATTCCATTTGTGATCTTTCTTTTCATCATTGTTTTGCTTGTTTGGGCACCTTGCTGCAATATGACCAATTTCATCACAAGAAAAACAGATTAGAGGAAATTTACCTTTGTATTTTCCTCTGCCTCTAGAATATTTCCTGGCTAGTAGAGCTTCAATCACTTCGAGATCACTGTCTGAACTTTGGCTTGATTCATTTTCACTTTCTGACTGTGATTCTATCTTCTTTTTTCTTTTCTCTTTGAGTGAGAGCTTGGCTTGAAATGCTGATTCAATGTTTTTGGAGGCTAGAACATAGTTGTCAAAGTTATCTAGTTCAAATGCAGTTAGTCTTCCGACTATAGCCTCAAGATTTATCATATGATTTGCTTCACACCTTCTTTCCTATATTGCAGAGACTCTGATTGCATAAACAAGAAGCAAGGTTCTGAGAACTTTGCTTACAACTATTTCTCCTTTGATGTCACCTCCAACTGCCCTAATTGCACTTACACATGCTTTAACTCTTTCAACATACTTTGCAATGTTTTCATCCTCTCTCTTCCTCATTTGATCAAATTGTCCTCTTAGACTTTTTGCTTTTTCTCTTCTCACATTATCATCCCCTCCATAGATCTCCTTTAGCTTGTTCCACATGTCAAAGGCAGTTTTTCAGTCCTTAATATCATCAAATTCTTCATAGCTGAGAGCAGATGCTATGTCTATCATCATATTGTTGTGAGTCTTCTTTTCAGCAATATCATTAACTAACAATGTGCCAGAAGGTTCTTCATATTTTTCTTCAAGGTATTTCAGTCCAGTATCACCAACAGTAGCCAGATGAAGTTTCATCAATCCTTGCCATGCTGAGAAGTTATCTCTGTTAAGTTTTGGAATTTCTCTTTTGTAAGACATCTTGATCTTTGGCTTAGAACCTTGAAATCCTTTCCTGCAAGCACCAAAAGCTCTAATACTAGTTGTTGGAAATGAGAATGGAGTAACTAAGAGGGGGGAGGGGGTGAATCACTTACCACAAAAACATTTCACAGTCCCTTAGATGTCTAAAATATTGATCTTAGTTACAGATTACTAAAACTTGATAATGTAGAAAATAATAATTATTATTAAGAACTAATAACCAAAACAATTCAGCAATCATGAACACTAGAGACACCAGATTTAACGTGGAAACCCAATATGGGAAAAACCACCAATGTAACTAGTTACTATTTTTCACTCTTCTGAAGTGAGCCCATTTAGGTGCCAACCCTGTTAAAGTTTACAAAACACACTGTTAGGTGTGACCCTGTTAGAGGATTTAATCACCCTGTTAGGAGTGGCCTTGCTAGAGGTCTTTAGAACAATTCATTTGAACTGTCACCTTGTTAGAGGATTTATAGAATGGCTGTTAAACCAACTCTGTTAAGATATTTTGAGTTCACTGTTACAATGGTTAGAAAGCAACAATGAAGTGATCTAATACAATATGAAACTTATCTTTGCTGATTACAGATCTCTGTTATTCTTGATCGAATCCTTACTGATCAAATACAACTTTTCAGCTCCTTCCGCGCATCTGATCCTTCATCAAACTTTTCTCAACATTCACCTTTTCATTTCATACTATAATGCACCTTCATAACTTTATCACACTTCTTCTTTTTGATTTACAACTTGAGTGACCATATATACCTTTCAGATTATCTTAGTCAGCTTAAATCACTGACCAATAATCAAAAAAATACAATAGTCGGCTAGAAATAATTAAAATTAAAAACTAACAAATCCCTTCACTGGCCGACCCTACTCAGTTAATACTGTTCAGAAAATAATTCCTATGTTAACCAACTGAGCTCGGTTAATACAGCGAACTCCGTGACAACCCTTCAATCGTCGAGAGAACTCGGTAAGTACTAAGTTTCCATAGATGACCAAGTGAGCTCGGTGGGAATTGTCTTTGCCAAATTCATTTGTTGACCGAGTGAGCTTGGTGGCAACTGTCTTTGCCAAATTCTTTGTTGACCGAGTGATCTCAGTTAACACTATCTGCCTTATTTTCTTCGATAACCGAGTGAGCTCGGTTAACACTTGTCTGCCTTATTTTCTTTGATGACCGAGTAAGCTCGGTTAATACTTGTCTGCCTTATTTTCTTTGATGACTGAGTAAGCTTGATTAATACTGACTGCTTCATTTTCTTTGATGACCGAGTGAGTTCGGTTGACACTATAGCTGAGCTCGGTTAACTGAGACTAATAACTGATATGACATTTGTGTGACATTAGGGACAACATTATCCAACATCTTCACCTAATTCTTTACTTCTATTTTCATATGACAATCAAACCTTAAAGCCTTTCTAATAGTCGAAGCATCCTAGGTGTTAAAAGAAACAATTTTATTTTTTTAAAATCAACAAGCCATTGAAATTGTGATGACCCAATTCAATGACTAGTTGTCACTTGTATAGAATAGCTATCACAAAAGCATCATAATTGCAGTGGCTAGTCCCCAAGGATAAATGTCACTTCTATAACATATTTGTCACATCGATGTCAAAATTATAACGGAAAAACTGAAGCTCAAGATGTTGTAATTATAATGGTGCACTATCACAATTATGACATCATGAACATGAACTCATGTCCTTTACTCCTTCAAAGTTATAATAGTGTTAGCCATCATTGTTACGATAGGCCCCCACATCATTGTAAGTTGTCCAATGGGAGCTAATTCATTGTTGTGTTACTAGGGAAACTAGTACACATTGCAATTTTTGTAATTCTAATGATTGGTCGGGGGTGAATGAGTTATCCAAGGTCAAGATATACAAATAAAACTTGTTAGTACTTAATAGATCAATATACATAAAACCATAACATGCATGCATCCATTAGAACATACAATACCCTAACTTAGTAGGTTACTATCCTAGGTCAAAATAACTTTCCAGAAATGCAAACATAAAATATCATAAGCACATTCACACATTTTGACACAAGGATTTTACGTGGAAATTCAATTTAGGAAAAATGACCAATAACATGCCACCTAATTTCACTATTCTAATTTGATGCCCTATGAAAGCCCAACCCAATTAAAGGTTATAATACACACTAGTAAACCTAGCCTAGTTAGAGGATTTCAATCACCCTATAAAGAATGATCCTTGTTAGAGTACTTTAAAACATTCTATTAGAATTTCACCTAGTTAGACGATTTAGAAATGACTATTAGGTCAACCTTAATCCAAAGGATTTTATCCACACTAGTATAGTTGTTAGAAAGAAATTTAGTGGGACTTGATTTGATAAAAATGTACAACTCACTTGTAGATTACAAATCTTTGGTTTACTCATATATTCTTCTTGGCATTCATGCTCTTCATCTTTGATAGCTTGTTCACTCTTCAAGCATTCATACCCTTAGGCCTTCTTGCTTTGTATGCCAATTTTAGTCTCTTATGTTAGGCCACTAGATGAAGCAATACCTTAGACTTCTTGTCTTCCTTAGGTTCCCACACATGAAAAACTTTTCTTCTGGTTAGCTATCTTTATAAATAGAGAACTTTTATCTTTTTACTCTTAACCAAAATTGTTAATTCTAGGGTTAGGTAAGATTCAATGAATCTACCCACTTTTCCATTTGAGTTCCTCTAGAAACTTCCTCTACAATCTTCCTTAAATTTTCCTCAAAATGTTTTACCTTGAATTCTACACCACCATCTCATCTTAGTCATCTTCCAAATGCTTCACATAATTCAAGAAATCAAATCAGTTTGGTCATATTCATCAAATCTTTCATTTAGCACTATTTTGCTCCTTCAAACCAGCCATCCTTCTCAATAGAGCATTCCTTTCTATTATGGCATTCAAGGTGTCTTGCTCCTTCTCCTTTTCAAGATGAATGCATTTAGCTTCTTCCTCAGCAATCCATTTCTTCATAACTCCTATCTCAGAATGCACTTCTTTAGGATATGCAGAAGTAGCCTCTGAATCAGCAGGATCATCCAAATCTATAAGATTGGGCTCCACATATGGGGCTGCTTTGGGATTAAAAGGATCTTCAAATGAACTCCTAAATCCTAGCCTATGGTTCATATCTGCTATGAGATCTGGCCTTGATGAAGCAATTCCTACTGTGGACACATCTTTGTTCTGAAAAACTCTCTCATCTGGTAATGGGGTACTGAAAATGCCTCCTAAGAGTCTAGTAGTTTTGAATTCACAACTGAGTCAAGAAGACTCTCTCCCTAATACTGGTTGATATTTGGTATTGAGAGATACACTACCTCTAGGTTTCCAAGTGGGATTTGGATCTATCTTTTTCTTATTTTGGTTCTTCCTACCACCTTGGGGTAAATTAGTATACATTGATACATCAAGATTGGCTCTCATGTAAGCTCTTGTGTTCTTTCCCTTGTTAGCCATATTCACCTTTTGTTAAAACAAGCACTAGCTTCAAAACCTTGATTGAGTCACCACCCTATTCTTGGGAAAATAAACAATAACAATTATTCCTGACTCCAAGGAAACACACACAAACAGAAAAAGAAATATCTGACACAAATGGACCGATCACTGAAAGTATAAGACTGCAACTCTTGCTTGTTAGATAAGACACTTGGAAAGACTGGATATGTCAGTGTGTCTCTATGGTACTTGGACTATTCTCTTTAAATTCTCAAGGTTTGTCACTAAAATATTCCCTTATAACCGCAGGCAAAACTTAAATAACCTAACACACATGTACACAGTAGAACCAAAGAAATTGTAGTACTTTTCATAGATGTGTTGGACAACTCCCTAGTAGATTCACCATTTTGTTGGTGTTTCAAACTAAACTACTAAGCAACAAAAAGCTCAATACCAGAATGGCATCACTCACACAATCTAAAGACTAGCCAATTCTTATTAACAATTGTATGTGCAAACCATTTCAACCCAGCTTCAACAAAACCAAACATGGTTTTCTACTCTTTAGGCTCTGCAAAACTAGGGTGGGTATACCCAGGGATGATTCAAGACTGGGAAACACTATATGAGGATTATCTTAGTTTCATTATAATTCTCATCTCAAATTCTCAAATACATGCATAATTCATGATAATTTGTTGAACACATCCCATATAATAGATTTGGCCAAAATTCTTCTATAGATCTGCAATTGTTCGGAGCAATAGTGGCTAATTGAATCTAAAACATTCCATGCAAATAATTACTAGCCAAATTTGAAGACCTACAAGAAATAAAAGTAAAAATTGATTATAATTTTAAATTTGAAAACAATTTATGACACATCTCTCTTTCTGCTGAATCAATTTGATCAGTGCCTAATCCATTAGGGTTCAGATTCTACCACAAATCCTTAGATCTGATTTGTTGCCTTACACAAAATATTACCTGCAATTCTTATCAGAATTCATCATCAAAAATTCCTTTCCCTTACTACAGCAACCTTATCAAATTCATCAAAGCTTTTACTTAATCCATTGAACTAATAGCAGTGATGAACAGATATACAACCTAACTAGATTGCATTCAATTGCACAAGCCTTTACTAATACAATATCAAGATAACCAAGCAATCAAAATTAGACAAAATTCAGAAAGAACTTATATGGGGATAGCTCATAATTTGTATTCAATTTCTTTGAAAATGGTATACAATTTATAGTATACTCAGAATGACCTTAAGAAGAAACATAGATCATTCTATATTCATGTATTCTCAAGATCTGGTAGAGAAGATACACCACAAACTTGCTCAAATATTGGACTGAGAAAAAAACTAAGTATATCACCTAGAAACAATAGAAATAAAACCCTTTCTCTTGCCCTGGAATCTCACTTATATAGTGTGAGATGCAACAAGCTCCAGGCTGAGAGAAATTGATAGGTGTCCTTTACAAGGAATATTTACATATGCTTATCATAAAATGACAAAAATGTGGGTAACAGAAGATATCCAAATCAAAACATTCTTTTTGGTGATTTAGCTTTTTTCACATCTTCTAACATTGTTGAGTTGGCTACCATTCTGATCCCTCTTGGTATGAAACTACTAGAGTAGCCAATGATGAAGTTTGTTCTTATGATGGCACATTAACCTCCACCTATGGATTTTCACCATCTTTACCCTATATGGTGGGAGTAACTTCTATCTTTTTCTCTTCTTCTGTAGTATCAACATCCTGTGGTCCTGTGCCTGCAACTAAAAGTGACTGATTATTCTCGTCTTCTTCTTTTGATTGGGCCTGAATAGTAACAGTGTCAATGATTGGATTTCCTCACTTTGCACCTCATCACTGTCATTTTCATCTTCATCAAATTGTTCATCAGGAGCCATTTTTGCCATCCACTTGTCAAATAATGTGTCATCTGGCCAATTAAATTGCAAAATATCCCTCTATCTTTTTAATACATATTAAGCCTCATTATTAATAGCAACAAATTCTTGTTTTAAAGAATCAAAGAATATTTGGGCCTTCACCATTTCTTCTATTGTGGTCACCCACCATGCATGCCCTATTTCATTTATGACTTGATTCATTCTTAAATAGAATAAATCATCAAGTTCCTTTGCCCATTCATCTTTTTTTTTTAAATTATTTTTCTTATCTAGTGCTCAAGGAAACAAACTGAATTTTTGGTTCTTCTACTTGTTCAAGTAGCCTATTATTGTTCTTTGTAAATGAATCCTTTTATTGTCAAAATCAGCAAGATCAAAAATAATATAAAAGGTTTTTTCAATTTGATCATGTGAACCCCTTATGATAGAGAAACACAAAAATGTCATTTCTTTCTCCCTCCTTACCATTTTATTCACAATAGGCTTTAGAGCCTCATCATTGGCTTTCAAATCCTCCTAGATACTGATGACCTTGGCCAACTGATCATGAATTATTGGCCATTCAACTTTCTCCCAAAAATATGTGAGAGCTTTTCTTAGTTTATCTTCATATTTAGACTCCAATTCTACATGTAAGGCCCACAGTTTACCTTTTTCTTCATCAAAATCATGAGTAGTGTAGTACTGTGGCCTTTGGGGTGTATCTAGTATTTCTATGAGGGGGGTGGATTTGAAGGCTTCAACTGGGAGGCGAGGGTATGTTATTCTTGGCCTAGTGGATTTTCCAAATAGCTTGTTCTAAAGCTCAATTCTTTTTTTTACCTCATTATTGTAGGCATCCACCACTATTTCATACTTACTCTGTAGCTCAGTCATCTCCTTTTCTTCCATTTCTACAGTAGCAAAGGAAAATTGAGAATAATCCACATTCATGTGGGCTGCCTATACATGTGAAGTATCAACAACTCTCTTCAAAATGATACTCCCAGTTAGTCCTGAATCATCAGGCTGTGATGGAGTAGCCCTGGATCCTCTTCTTAATGACCACATAACAAGAGTAGTTTGGTCATTACTGAATGCAGTTCCCAAGAATTCCTTTTTATTTGGATCTTGCAATCCCAAATTATTTGACACAGAATGAAAAATTAAGGAATCACCAATGTCCCAATTATGTAATAATAAAATATTTGTAGCCTTTACCATCTGTCTCCCCTCTTCAAGGGTTATATTCTAGAACTCTTGCATCAATTTTTCCTTTGTTTGATTCTGAATGGAGACTTCATCCATTTTTAGATGCTCTGCTTTCATAGTTTTACACCTTTCCTTGAAAATGTGCATGTTTTCCCTCCAAGGAAACTAGTGGAAAGCCCTAGATTTTACAAAACTATCATCAAACAAACATTGCTAACTAGCCTATTCCAAATAGGGTCTAATTGCCTTCCCCTAAAATCTTCTATAGTTAACTCAAAACTTAGCATAGGAGGCTCCTGGGGGTTCCCTTCATCAATCTCTACCTAGGTAACAGAAACTCCCCCTTTTGATCCAATTTGTTCAATTTTCTCATTAGCGAGCTGCTCCTCCTCAATTCTCATAGGGGTTTGGGAAGGTGAGTAACTTTCATCATGTGATTCCTCTTCCCTTATTATCTTTCTTCTCTTAGGAGAAGGTTCAGGTGGCCTTTCTTCAAAAGCAACACTAGTAGATTCAACTATCTATCTTCCTTTATTCACAATAGGCCTTTGATCTTGAATGATAGTATATCCTAACCTCCGTTGCACAATTAGTGGGCCTATCCCTATATTGGGAGTGAAACCCAATTTCCTCATTATATAAAATGTTGCTTCTTCTCATTCATTACCTCCATTATTTTGGGGAATGTACTCATAAGCTCATTTACTCTATCTGTAGTAGTTACAACATTACTAAGATGGCTGTAATCTTTGTCAAAACAATTATTAAAACCTAAAACTTTTGAGTAAACTCTCCATTTCTCTTTCTTTGTTTCTTGCTCCTGAAAAGAGTAGTCATTCCTTAGGGAAATAAAATTCATGCTGAACTAGACAAAGCTTGATTCTATGCCTAAGAGTAGAATTAAAGAAATCTTTTGCATCACAAAAATGAGAATGAGATACTGCCATTTTATACTGATCCAAAAATTTGTAGAGGAAGACCCACCCTTCCTTAGTTATTACAAATTGGTGAGCTATTGTACAAGTAGGAAAAATTGATCCTATTCCCCTTTTGTACAAAAATGCTTCTTCTACTCCTCCCAATTGCCACAAGAATTCAGCTACTCCTACCTTTAAGGGCACCTAGTAAGGTAGTACATGGGGTGTTCCCTTGAATCCATAAATTCTGATAATAGTTGAAACTAAGTATGGGATGATATCTCACCAATTATGTGAAACTTCCAAATTATGGGGTTTGTCCATAGGGGTGCATTATTGCCTTATAAATTTTGGGATTATCACTCAATATGAGGCATCTTAGTTTGGAGGCAAAGTGCTTTCCCCCTCTTGTTCTCTATTTAGAACCATTTCTTTACCAAAGTATGTAGCACCCTTAAATAGAAACATGTGCATCAATAAGGAGTATTAACCCCAATCCTTATCCACCTTTCCCTTTGCAATCCCAACCGATCCATTGTGAATCTCATCAACCAAGTAAGCAGTAAAGTCAAAAATTATGTCCAAACCAAAAGAGGAGATTTGAGTAATCATATACATGAAGCTCATAGGTATAAAATCTTCTTCATCCTCTCCAAAAACTCTGTAAAAGGTGTTGTATATTTCTACTACCCTACCATTGAAGCACGCTTTCTTGAAAGGTTCCTTAGAGGATGATGTTATTGTTGGTAGAGTTCCAATTTTGCCAACGTGCGCCTTCAGTGCACCTAGTCTACCTACATCTTTCTTTGACATGTATTCCTTTCCTAAATTTGTCAAGTTAATGGGCACATGATACCTAGTGAGAGGTCCTAAATGAAAAACTTCCCTAATCTCTTCCAGACTAATGATGATTAGAATTTCACCATCTACTCTTCTCACTACCCTAGTGGCTTGATCATAACTCATTGCCATGACCTCAAAAAGGTCATAATTCATAAACACACTGAGAAAAACTAGCTTTCCCAAGTCAAAATTCCATATATTGGCATGTGGGGCAAACAAGTTCCTTTCTGGAAACCATTTCTTGAACAAATTCAAACCAGTTTATGAGGTTTGAGCATCTTGGACCCAATTACCCTTATCATATAATCCATCAACTATCCTCAACCTAGGGTTTAATAAGGTCAACTTTTTAACTTGCACTGTCTCTACAGTAGACTCAAGCAACAACTCAAGCAAGTCATCATGTAGATTTCTATCCAAATAATTTACTTGACCTAAAAATCCCTTCTTCGAAGGCATCTTGGATTATGTTTTACAGAACTAAAAAACCTACGGAGATTACAATAGGATTACTTACTTGAAAACTATTCTCATTTTCCTCTGTATTCTTGTAAAGCTTTTTTGTGAACAAATTGCTTCACAACCTTGCCAAAATCCAACATGATTTTCTTCAGTAATTGCTTATTGTCAGGAATAGCTCAAAATATTTGTTCGCATAAGGTGAAACTGATAAAATCTCCTGTATTATACTCTATTTTTCCTCACATGTGAAGCTTGCATGTCTAATTAATACATAGAGTGGCACCACCTTCTACATTTAAATCTGCATCATTGAACTTTAAAAGTCCTATGATCATGGTATATGGAGCAAGACAACTAGGCATTGCACTTGACAAGTTTGTTAATCAATCTAATGAAAATTTCCCACATGCATAGCTCCTTCCTTGATGGCACTTCTATCTAGACCAACTAGCAACTTAGGACACATGTCAGTAGGTCACTACTTTGCTATACATAAAGAATGAGCACCTTGCCATAGCAAAGCAGTGACAGCCATCGATCTAATCTTGATCTTGTGTATGATATATCACTATACTGCTTAGATGGATAGTGGTGGGCCCTCGTTCGCTATCTCACTATACATATCGTTCGAGCAACTCTTTATAGCGAGACAGTGATGACCATTGATCTGAGATTAAACAAAAGGTGGAAAAACTGAACCTAGTACTTTGAAAAGTGGTGGGTCCCATACTCGCTATGTCGCATGGATTAAACAACTTGCAACTTTCCATAGTGAGGTAGCGAGAACTATTGATTCTAGTTTGATCTAATGATCAGGATTCCTTATGTGATTTCTGAATGGGGCATGGGTCTGGGGCACTAGTGACATAGGAAAATCTATACAACTGGCACAAAAAAAAATATTTCTTTGAATCTTAATCACCCTTACATGTAACTTGAGGTCCCACTGAATGTTCTTTTTATGGTGCCTCGCTACTTTGCTAATGGCAAGATGTCAACTTTTTATGACAGCAAGGTAGTGAGCTCAGGCAACTATCATAAAACTCAGCATCATGAAATATAATGACCCATCGAATCACCATCACTCTTACTAATTGCTTCTGACAATAGTAGTTATTGCTTATCATGCCACCTGGACAAACCATGGTTACTGAGAAATTTTGAGGCCATTGTGCTTTTAATTTTAGGGCACCTCACTACTTCACTAATAGAAAAATGACCAATTTTTTTGATAGCGAGGTAGCAAGACATCGAAAAAACCATCATTCTGGTGCTAACTTCTAACTGCTTCTACTAAATCGCCTTTCCTATTTTGATAGTACTTGCAAGGTGTATGTGACTGATAAGTTAGCCAAAAGACAAATCTCTAACCACTGTATCTTCATTTTGTGATCCCATTTTATAAACTTTTCAGCTCTCGCTACCTTGCTATACATAAGAAGTGCTCATGTTTTCATAGTGAGGTAATGACAATGATGGATCTATTCAGATCGAACGGTGAGGAATCTGAGAGGAAAGGTAACTTTGGGGGCACGGGGGATAAAAAGAAAATAGAATATTTGCCTGAGTTGATTTTTAAAATGTTTCATGCCTAAAAATTTAAAAGGAATGAGATGTAGGGTTTTTCACAAAAAATTTCAAAGGCTAACAAAAGGATGACTTAGCTAGAAACCCTATTCACCATTAATGGATATGATCTGAATTTTCTATACCTAGACAAAGAACTTTTATCATGTGAAAATTCAGACCAACAATGGCTCTGTTTGGGGACATTGAAAAATCTTGATTAAAGTGAGGGCTCAGAATTTCCAGGGCAAGCAAACCAACCAAACTCTCGATAGACTAACCACTACTAAGAGAACAACACAGACAAGAAACTATACAAAGACAAAAAGATTTACAGATATGTACAAGAAAACCCTAAACTACTGTTCATGGAGAAAATAAGTATCTTTCAAGAAAAATACCTCTTCAAGAACTATTCATGAACTAGTAGTTCAAGAATATTGTCTAATAAATCTTTGAGAATATAAGAATCCTCACCCCAAGTATTTTCAATTAGATAAGGGCCTAACTAGATAGGATCAAATTTGCCATGTTTTCCTTTATTTTCTATCTTTGCATTCCACATAAGGACCAAATCTCCACTTTCATATTTTTTGGTCACTGTCCTCTTATCATAGAGTGCTTTAACCTATAGTTGCAACTTTTGGTTTCTGATTGATGCTTCTTTCCTGGTCTCAGTTAGCTCCACTAGTTCATCCAACCTTTCTTGCATATCATCAATGATATCCTCATCATACATTTGAATGTAGTTATACAAACCTACCAGGTTGTTCTGAGGTATTCTTTCTTGAATCCCATAGATCATATCAAATGGAGCTATATCAATGGCTTTC
Organism: Cupressus sempervirens; assembly: GCA_028749045.1. Classification (NCBI taxonomy): domain Eukaryota; kingdom Viridiplantae; phylum Streptophyta; class Pinopsida; order Cupressales; family Cupressaceae; genus Cupressus; species Cupressus sempervirens. The sequence goes on from CM053789.1 coordinate 57,152,170, forward strand.
TTCACAGTTACCCTGTCAGCCCATATTGCTAACTATAACTTAGAATGCCATGCTTTCTTATTATCATCCAAGGTCCTCTTAAAACCTTTAACAGGCTCTTATTTGTGGATTTAGCTTGTCCATTTTCTTGTGGATGGTAAGGAGAAGATGATGACCTTCTTATTCCATATTTATCACAAAATTTAATGAATTCCTCAAACTTGAAGCACATTTCATTGTCTATTACAATTTTTTGAGGACAACCAAATCTGGAGATAATATTATTTAGTAGGAAATTATTGACAACTTTACTTGTTGGATTTCTTCTGGGGATAGCCTCTACCCACTTTGTAAAGTAGTTAGTAGCCACTAGAATCCAAGAATAGCTAGTGCTAGACTTGGAGAAATTATCTCCTATGAAATCCATACCCCACTATTGAAAGGGTGCTTGGACCTCCATTGGATTCAATGGAGTATTACTTGAGAACTTCAGTTTTTTGGCAAACCTCTGACAAGGGTCACATTTCCTAATCATAATTTGAGCATCCTAGAAAAGGGAAGGCCACCAAAATCCAACTTTCATCACTTTATGTGCAGTGGTCTTGGCCATATAGTGTCCTCCACAGTCCATACACTCCATCGTGCATTTCATTTAAGACTTCTTTTTCCTTTTCTTTATTGATACACTTTAGCAACACTCCCTCAAAATTTCTCCACCATAACTTCCCTTGGACAATTATGTATCTAATGGCTTGTAATTTAGTACTCCTCTTTTCACTTTCAAGAAAATGGGAAGGAGCTTCCATGTGTTGCTGGTAATATATAACATTAGTGTACCAGTCACAATTATCCATGTCACATAAGTCAGATCGAAGGTCATCAAATACCCAATTTATCTAATTGGCATCCAAATTAAATTCAACCATGAGTTTAGCCAAACCTTGACCTCTTACCAACTAGGTTATCTATATTTCAATATTGAATTCTTGGATCCTGTTAATCCATCTACACCTTCTGCCTAACACTTCCTATTGAGAAAATATATCTTTCACTGTTGCACTGTGTACAAAGGCAATAATAGTAGCACCTACTAGGTAGCATCTAAAAGCCTTTACAGCCTTTACCAAAGCAAATGCCTTTTTTTCATTTATCTCATATTTCAATTCAGCAAGCTATAGTGACTTACAAAAAAAGGCAATGGGCTATTCATATCCTTCTTCATTTTTTTGCAACAAGATTGTAGCTATAGTGTGAAAGGATGCAAAAGAAAAAATATGCATAGGCTTTGTGTAATCTAGAGTTCTTAGTACTAGAGCATTTTTTATTCCAGTTTTAATATCCTGGAATGCTTGTGAAGGCTCACCATTCCAATCTATAGTAGCTCTTTTCTTGAGCATTTTTGAGATAGGTCTACTGATTTCAACAAAATTGGTAACAAAGCTTCTAAGAAAATTAACTTGGTCAAAGAAGGATTGAATTCCTTTTACATTCTTTGGCTTGGGGACTTTATCAATAGCTGCTACTCTCTCAGGATCTATTTTCACCCCATCTTTAGACACTATATGTCCTAGTAATTTTCCTTCTATCACCCCAAATGTGTATTTCTTTGGGTTCAAGGATACTGCATATTCCAAAGCTTTGATAAATATTTTCTCCAAATGCTTGCAGTGATCCTCAGCCTTCTTAGAATATGCTATAAGATCATCCTAGTATACAACCATAAATTTGTCAATATAATCATGAAAAATGCCACATCCATAGCCCTTTGGAAAGTAGCTCCTACGTTAATCAAGCCAAATGGAATCCTTACATATACATATGTTCCCCATGGGGTTGTGAGGGTTGTCTTGAATTGTTCACTTTCCTTTACCAAAACTTGATTGTACCCAGAGAAACCATCCATCATTGACATTAGTTCAAAACCAGTCACTTGCTATAACATAGCTTCCATATTTGGTAGTCCATAATTATCCTTCAAGGATGCAATGTTCGAATTCCTAAAATCTACACATAATCTTATATCTCCATTTTTCTTTCTGACAGGTACCAAATTTGAAAACTAGGTGGAATGCCTAATTGGTTTGATTATCCCCCCATCCCTTAGTTTCATCAACTCTTCTTACATTTTGGGAGCTAGAGTAGGGTTTACTGGTCTTTGTTTCTATCTGAAAGGTTTTACATTATCCTTTAGTGATATGACATGTTAGAACAAATCTTCCCTATAAGCCTTAAGGTCATCATATGACCATGCAAAAACATGTCTATACTTCCTAAGCAAGTCAATTAATGATTTTCTGTTAGGAAAATTTTGGCCAATATAAGCTTTTTTTGGAGCTTCATTAGTACCAAGGTTTATCTCTTCTTATTCTTGAGGCTTGGGGTCCTTAACTCCTAGTTTGACTCTATCCTAATTATCAAAAATACTTTCCAAAACCACTAACCCCTTAGGCATCTTGTTGGTTTTCAACTGCATAATCTCTTGGCCAAAAATGGTTTCCTTACCATCTATGGTTTTAATTAAATCACTACAATCCATTTCTTGACCATGGTACTTGTCTTCATTTGACAAAAAATTTATAATGTCTTTGTCATCTTCAAATACTTGCCAATTTTCAATGTTATTAGGTATAGAAGGTCTATTTTGTACCTCAATTTGAGAGATTCTTGCAAATGATATCTACTTAGGTTTGATTGCTACATTTTCTAATAAATCTACCATTTTATTTTGAGTCCTTTCTCTCCATGAGATACCAAATGCATCAAAAGATTCTATTTGGTCCTAAACAACATTTTTGTACTGCTTTAATCTCCTATTCTTGGATTCATAGGTTTCTTTTATCTAGGAGATAACTAGTTTAGAATCACCTATGACATGTAATTTCTTGATTCCATGATGTGTAGCAACTTTCAATCCTAGCAACAAGGTCTCATACTCTGCTATGTTATTTGTGCAAGAGAACTTCAAAGTGAATGAGTATCTAAAAGTATTTTTCTCAGGGGAAACAAAAACTACCCCTACCCCTGCACCCTCTTTCGAACTAGCCCCAACAAGAAACATTATCCATAATGTTGATGAGTTAATACAACACACAACTTCATGTTCAATTATAGCAGGCAAATTTTCAACTTCTTGAATAATCAATTTAGCTCTGAAAGCATTGGCACTAGTGTCAAAGAAACAAGTGGAATCTCTGTCAATTTCTTCCCATAAAATGTGACTAACCCTTGGCTCTCTATTTACCTTGACAGCTTTATCCCTTATGTGGAAAGTAGCATAGGTTAAGTCACATTGTAGACTACCCCCCATACCAGCACTCCATTTTCAAGAAAGAAACATTCCATAGTGTGGAGGTATATCCACTACAAGGATAGACATGGTTAACTCTACTTTAGGATATGTAGCTAATTTGAATGGTAAAGCATTTATGGTGCCTATGACTGGGACTTCCCTAGCATCCATTCCTCTACATCTGCCCTACTTGGTATCCACTTTCAACTCTAAGGCTTCCATCACTTTGAAAGATATTATGGTGTTAGAAGCTCCTGAGTCTATCATACAATTTTTTAGGGTCTTCCCTTTTATGATCAAACTAAGGAAAAATGGGTCAATATCTTCTATAAAGGCCACTAAGGAATCATATAAAAATATTTGGGGAATCTGGGATATGATACCATTATCCTCTACTACTAATGGGGTTTGTGGGATAACAATTATTTCTACAAGAGTACTATTGTTTCCTATCCCTCCCAACCATGATAAAGCCTTACTTTTATGTTCTTAAATTCTAAGAACTTTAGACAGAGGCACTTTTACAATTATTTCGGACAACATGGATATCATATCAATAGGTTCAAACATAGTGGGTTTTACAAGAATATCTAGAGTTGAAGTCTTTTGAACAATAGGCACCATTGTTTGCTTGATAGTATCAAGTCCTAACTTCTTTCCTTGCACAACTAGTTTTGTTGTTTCATTCGTTTGAAATTGAACCTTCTTTTTTGGTTCCCACTTCTTAATCTTACTATCTTTGGCCTTAGGCACATCTATATTAATCTTTTTACTTTCATCATTCATCTTATGGGTAATGTCCTTGATGAATACACTAGATCGCTTTCCTGCATCATTATTCACTATTCAATTTCTCAAATTGTAGTTACTATGGACATGGGAAATCATTTCTGCTGTGATTCTATCAATTTCCTCTTTGGAGGGTATTCTTAAGCTTTTGTAACCTACATCAGAAGATGTAACACATACCTTATCTGTATCATAACCTTCATCATCTGAAAGCACTTGCTGATGATGTAAATGATAAGCAATTCTCTAACTAGTAATGTCATTTTTAGGTTCTTCAGAATCAGAATCTATAAAGTCATCACACATGCTTACCATATTGCAACTTATGTCATCATGGCTTTTCTCTTCACTTTCTCCTTCAGGTTGCACACCTTTATCTTGGGCAAATGACTAAGCAATAGCACAATAATCAAAAGAATGAGGTGATTGACATACAATGCACCATCATACATCATCATTCATATTTATAGTGTTCCTTTGTAGGGGATCTGGGGTACCCTTATCCTTCACATTTTGTGTCTAGTTGGGGACTGGCTTACCATCTTTCCACTGGGTGGTGTAAGGGTAATTTTGCATTCTAGGTTGCCTATTGAAACTATTGTTATTCATAGAGGTTTTTCAGCAACATTTGGCTTATTGAAATTGGTGGTATTCATCTTCTTTAGCAATTCCAACACCTGGCCTATTGTAGGTTCTTCTAGATTTTTTCCTATAGGAGTTTTATCACCCTCCCTTTTGTTATTGTTCATGGGATTAAAAATCTTTGGATCATCCCTCCTACCCAATTTGCTAGATGCCTTCCTATTATTTTCTATATTTACTACCACTTTATAAGCATCCCTTAAAGTTTTGGGATCCTTATCCCTCAATTGATAAGCCATTTTGCTATCAAAAGGATTGAAATATGTTGTGAGACAGACATCCTCATTCAACCTCATAACTTGAAATAATCTGTACATACCTTTCTAGAATCTTACATTGAAGTCAAATGTGGACTCATTTGGATTTTTCTTGATGTTATTGGATTCATTCAACATAAATCCTACATTAGTGTTTTCTCCATATTTCTCCTTAAATAATTTATCCAAGTCACTCCATGAGGTGATACTGTCATCAGGTAGCCTCTTGAACCAATTCCTTGCATCCTTAGTTAGTGAATTCACAAACAATTTCATTACCATATCTTCATGTTTAACTTTATAATCATTTAACATATCGATGAAAATTCTCAAATGTTCTTCACCAGAAATAGCATTATTCCCAGAAAACTTAACCACTTTATCTCTTAAATCAAACGATATGGGATGTGGAGCACCAAGGATACTAGCAAACGATATTTGTCTATACTTTTCCTAGTATACAAGTTTCTTCTGGAGACTAAGAAAATTTGAGGTACTTTTCATGTTAGCTTGGTTTAGAGGAGTAGCTTGGGATTGTTGAGGTTGGACAAAGGGGACTTGGGTGCTAATAGTGGATGATGAGGCAGGGGCAGATTGGGATATTCCTTGAGTTGAGATTATTGGACCACTAGTTGGTGCAAGAGTTGCAGATGGGATAGACAAATTTGGCCATGAAGCCAATGTAGAATTAGATTTTATGAATTGGATTTTTCTCCTAGTTTCTACAGCTTGAGCTTCATTCTCAACTTTCTCAAGTTCTTTTACAAGATCTTCCTTCTCCTTTCTAGCCTTCTCCAGATTTAGATCTAATTTTGAAATGGAGGGTTGTATGGGTTTGCTTAGTAGAGCTTGAGGTTCATTTATTTGGATTCATATAGCTTTGCCTTTCCCTTTATATGTAGCTTTGGCAATGGGCTCTGCAAGGTCCACTTGAATAGGGTTATAAGCTTGGACTTGAGCAATAACTGGTTCTTGCCTTTGATTCAAGCATTTTTTTTGTTCTCGAACTTTTTCTCTCAAATTTTGTACATCTCCAAATACATCAGTATGGAGAGTTGTGGTATTTTCTTCTAGCTTTTTATTTTTCTCCTTCAAGGTAGCCTTCCTTCTCAGTAGAGCATCCCTTTCTATTATGGCATTCAAGGTGGCTTGCTCCTTCTCCATTTCAAGATGAATGCATTTAGCTTCTTCCTTAGCAATCCATTTCTTTAGAACTCCTATCTCAGAATGCACTTCTTTAGGATCTACAAAAGTAGCCTCTGAATCAGCAAGATCGTAAAGATCTATAACATTGGGCTCCACATATGGGGTTGCTCTAGGATTAAAAGGATCATCAAATGAACTCCTTAATCCTAGCCTATGGTTGATATCTGCTATGAGATCTAGCCTTGATGAAGTAATTCCTACCATGGACACATCTTTGTCCTGAAAAACTCTCTTATCTAGTAATGGGGTACTAAAAATGCCTCCTAAGAGTCTAGTAGTTTCAGATTCAGCACTGAGTGAAGAACACTCTCTCCCTAATATTGGTTGATACTAGGAATTGATAGATACACTACCTCTACTTTCCAAGTGGGATTTGGATCTGTCTTTTTCTTATTTTGGTTCTTCTTACAACCTTGGGGTAAATTAGTATACATTGATACATTAGGATTGGCTCTCATGTAAGCTCTTGTGTTCTTTCTCTTGTTAGCCATATTCACCTTTTGTTAAAACAAGCACTAGCTTCAAAACCTTGACTGAGTCACCACCCTATTCTTGGGAAAATATACAATAACAATTATTCTTCACTCCAAGGAAACACACACAAATAGAAAAAGAAATATCTGACATAGATGGACCAATCACTGAAAGTATAAGACTGCAACTCTTGCTTGTCAGATAAGACACTTGGAAAGACTAGATATGTTAGTGTGTCACTGTGGTACTTGGACTATTCTCTTTAAAATCTCAAGGTTTGTCACTAAAATATTTCCTTATAACCATAGGAAAAACTTAAATAACCTGACACACACATACACAACATAACAAAAGAAATTGTAGTACTTTTCATAGATGTGTTGGACAACTCCCTAGTAGAGTCACCATTTTTTTGGTGTTTCAAACTAAAATAGTAAGCAACAAAAAGCTCAATACCAAAATGGCATCACTTACACAATCTAAAGACTAGCCAATTCTTATTAACAATTGTATGTGCAAACCATTTGGACCCAACTTCAACAAAACCAAGGGTGGTTTTCTACTCTTTAGGCTCTATAAAAGTAGGGTGTGTATACCTATAGATGATTCAAGATTGGGAAACACTGTATGAGGATTACCTTAGTTTCATTATGATTCTCATTTCAAATCCTCAAATTCATGCATAATTCATGACAATTTGTTAAACACATCCCATATAATAGATTTGGCCAAAATTCTTCTATAGATCTGTAGGTGTTCTGAGCAATAGTGGCAAATAGAAGCTAAAACATTCCATGCAAACAAGTACTGGCCAACTTCAAAGATATACAAGAAATAAAATAAAAACTTGATTATAATTTTGAATTTGAAAACCATTTATGACACATCTCTCTTTCAGTTGAATCAATTTGACCAGTGCCTAATCCATTGGGGTTCAGAGTCTACTACAAATCCTTAGATCTGATTTGTTGCCTTACAACAAATATTATCTGCAATTCTTATCAGAATTCATCATTCAAAAATCCTTTCCCTTACTATAGCAACCTTATCAAATTCATCAAATCTTTTACTTAATCCATTGAACTAATAGGAGTGATGAATAGATATACAACCTAACTGGATTGCATTCAATTGCACAAGCCTTTACTCATACAATATCAAGATAACCAAGCAATCAAAAGGAGACAAAATTCATAAAGAACTGATATAGGGACAACTCATAATTCATATTCATTTTCTTTGAAAATTGTATACAATTTACAGTAGACTCAAAATGACCTTAAGAAGAAACATAGATGATTCTATATTCATGTATTCTCAAGATCTGACAGAGAAAATAAACCACAAACTTGCTCAAATATTGGACCAAGAACAATACTAAGTATATCACCTAGAAACAATAGAAATTGGACCCTTTCTCTTGCCCTAGAATCTCACTTATATAGTGTGAGATGCAACAAGCTTGAGGCTGAGAGAAATTGACAGGTGTCCTTTACAAGGAATATTTACATATGCTTATCAAAAAATGACAAAAATGTGGGTAATAGAAGATATCCAAATCAAAACATTCTTTTTGGTGGCTCATCTTCTATCACATCTTCTAACACTGGTGAGTTGGCTACTATTTTGATCCCTCTTCGTATGCAACTACTAGACCAGCCAATGATGAAGTATATTCTGATGATGGCACATTAACCTCCACCTATGGGTTTTCACCATCTTTACCCTATATGGTGGGAGTAACTTCTACCTTTTTCTCTTCTTTCATAGTATCAACATCCTATGGTCCCAGGCTTGCAACTGAAAGTGACTAATTATTCTTGTCTTCTTCTCCCAGTTGGGCCTAAGTAGTAACAGTGTCAATGATTTGGATTTCCTCACTTTGCACCTCATCACTGTTAGTTTCATCTTCATCAAATTTTTCGCCAGGAGCCATTTTTGACATTCACTTGTCAAAGAATGTGTCATCTGGCCAATTAAATTGCAAAATATGACTCTATCTTATTAATACAACTTCAACCTCATTATTAATAGCAAAAAATTCTTATTTCAAAGAATCAAAGAATATTTGGGCCTTCACCGTTTCTTCTTTTGTGGTAGCCCACCATGCATACCCTGTTTCATTTATGACTTGATTCATTCTTAAATAGAATAAATCATCAAGTTCCTTTTCCCATTCATGTTTATTTTTTAAATTATTTTTCTTACCTAGGAAACAAACTAAATTTCTAGCTCTTCTACTTATTCAAGTAGCCTATTATTGTTCTCTATAAATGAATCCTTTTAATGTCAAAATTAGCAACATCAGAAACAATATCAAAGGTTTTTTCAATTTTATCATGTGAACCCCTTATGACAAAGAAACACAAAAATGTCATTGCTTTCTCCCTCCTTACACATTTATTCACAATAGGCTTTAGAGCTTCATCATTGGCTTTCGAATCCTCCCAGATACTGATCACCCTAGCCAACTGATGATGAATTAGTGGCCATTGAACTTTGTCCCACAAATATGTGAGAGCTTTTCTTAGTTTATCTTCATATTTGGACTCCAACTCTACATGTAAGGCCAAAAGTTTACCTTTTTCTTCTCAAAATCCTTAGCAATGTAGTACTATGGCCTTTGGGGTGTATTTGGTATTTCTATGAGGGGGGTGGATTTGAAGGGTTCAACTAGGGGGCGAGGGTATGTTATTCATCGTCTAGTGGATTTTCCCAATAGCTTGTTCTCAAGCTCAATTCTCTTTTTTACCTCTTTATTATAGGCATCCACCATTGTTTCATACTTGCTCTATAGCTTAGTCATCTCCTTTTCTTCCCTTTCTGTAGTAGCCAAGAAAAATTGAGAATAATCCACATTCATGTGGGCTGCCTGTACATGTGAAGTATCAACCACTCTCCTCACAATGATATACCTTGTTAGTCCTGAATCATCAGGCTATGATGGAGTAGCCCTGGATGCTCTTCTTAATGACCACATAACAAGACTAGCTTGGTTATTACTAAATGCAGTTCCCAAGAATTCCTTTTTATTTGGATCTTGCAGTCCCAAATTATTTGACACAGAATTAAAAATTAAGGCATCAGCAATGTCTCAATTGGGCAATAATAAAATATTTGCAACCTTTGCAATTTGTCTCCCTTCTTCAAGGGTTATATTTTGGAACTCTTGCATCATTTATTCTTTTGATTGATTCTGAATGGAGGGTTCATCCATTTTTGGATGCTCTGCTTTCATATTTTTACATCTTCCTTCAAAAATGTGCATGTTTGCCCTCTAAGCAAACTGGTGGAAAGCCCTAGATTTTAAAAAATTGTCATTAGACAAAAATTGCTGACTAGCCTATTTCAAAATAGGTTCTAATTCCCTTCCCCTAAAATCTACTAGAGTTAACTCAAAACTTTGTACAGGAGGCTCCTGGGGGTTCCCTTCATCAATCTCTGCCTGGGTAAAAAAAACTCCCCCTTGTGATCCAATTTGTTCAATTTTCTCATTAGTGAGCTGCTCCTCCTCAATTCTCGTAGGGGTTTGGGAAGGTGAGTAACTTTCATCATGTGATTCATCTTCCCTTATTATCTTTCTTCTCTTAGGAGAAGGTTCAAGTGGCCTTTCTTCAAAAGTAGCACTAGTAGATTCAACTATCTATTTTCCTTTATTCACAATAGGCCTTTGTTCCTGAATGATAGTATACCCTAACCTCCTTTGCAAAATTAGTGGGCCTATCCCTATATTGGGAGTGAAACTTGATTTCCTTATTATTTCCCTGGCTTTATCTGGAAAAGAATCAATAAAATGTTGCTTCTTCTCATTCATTACCTCCATTATTTCAGGGAATGTACTCATAAGATTATTTACTCTATCTGCAATAGTTACAGCATTACTAAAAGGCTGTAATCTTTGTCAAAAAAATTATTAAAATCTAAAACTTTTGAATAAACTCTCCATTTCTCTTTCTTTATTTCTTTCTCTTGTAGAGAGTACTCATTCCTTATTACATCTTCAGGGAAATAAAATTCATGCTGAACTGGACAAAGCTTGATTCTATGCCTAAGAGTAGAATTAAAGAAATCTTTTGCATTACAAAAATGAGAATGAGATACTTCCATTTTATACTGATCCAAAAATTTGTAGAGGAAGACCCACCCTTCCTTGGTTATTACAAACTAGTGAACTATTGTACAAGTGGGTAAAATTAATCCTGTTCCCCTTTTGTCGAGAAATGCTTCTTCTACTCCTCCCAACTGCCACAAGAATTTAGCTGCTACTACCTTTAAGGGCACCTGGCAAGGTAGTACATGGGGTGTTCCCTTGAATCCATAAATTTTGATAATAGTTGAAACTAAGTATGGGATGATATCTACCTAATTATGTAAAACTTTCAAATTATGGGGTTTGTCCATAGGCCTTACAAGGTGCATTAGTGCGTTAGTAATTCTGGGATTGTCACTCAATATGAAGCATCTTAGTTTTGAGGCAAAGTGCTTGTCAAATCTAACAAAACTAGCATTTTCTGCTTCCCCAGTCATATTTGCACTCCATAATTGAATTGGTAGTTCTTTCCCCTCTTATTTTCTATTCAGAACCATTTCTTTACCAAAGTTTGTAGCCCCCTTAAATAGAAACATATGCATCAATAGGGAGTATTGGCCCAAACCTTCTCCACCTTGCCCTTTGCAATCCCAACCAATCCATTGTGAATCTCATTAGGTAGGTAAGAAGCAAAGTCAAAAATTATGTCCACACCAAAAGAGGAGATTTGAGTAATCATATACATGAAACTCACGGGTATAAAATCTTCTTCATCCTCTCCAAATACTTTGCACAGGGTCCTATATATTTCTCCTACCTTGGCATTGAAGCCTGCTTTCTTGAAAGGTTCCTTAGAGGATGATGTTATTGCTAGTAGGGTTCCAATTCTGCTAATGTGGGCCCTAAGTGCACCTTGTCTAACTACATCTTTCTTTGACATGTATTCCTTTTCTAAATCTATCAAGTTAATGGGCACATGATACCTAGTGAGAGGTCCTAAATGAAAAACTTCCCTAATCTCTTCTAGACTAATGGTGATTAGAATTTCACCATCTACTCTTCTCACTACCCAAGTGGCTTGATCATAACTCTTTGTCATGGCCTCTAGAAGGTCGTAATCCATAAACACACTAGAAACAACTAGCTTTCCCAATTTGAAATTCCATATATTGGCATGTGGGGCAAACAATTTCTTTTCTGCAAACCATTTCTTGAACAAATTCAAACCAGTTTGCGAGGTTTGAGCATCCTGGACCCAATTACTCTTATCATATAATCCATCAACTATCCTCAACCTAGGGTTTAATGAGGTCAACTTTTTAACTTGCACTATCTCTATAGTAGACTCAAGCAACAACTCAAGCAAGTCATCATGTACATTTCTATCCAAATAATTTACTTGACCTGAAAATCCCTTCTTTGGAGGCATCTTGGATTATGTTTTATAGAACTGAAAAACCTACAGAGATTACAATAGGATTACTTACTTGAAACTATTCTCATTTTCCTCTGTATTCCTACAAAGTTTTTTCACAAACAAATTGCTTCACAACCTTGCCAAAATCCAGCACGATCATCTTCAATAATTTCTTCTACTCAAGAATAGCTTGAAATCTTTGGTCGCGTAAGGTAAAATTGATAAAATCTCCTATATTATACTCTATTTTTCCTCACATGCGAAGTTTTCATGTCTAATTAATACACAGAGTAGAACCACCTACTTTGTTTAAATCTGCACTGTCGATCTTTAAAAATCCTTCGATCATGGGATATGGAGCAAGAAAACTAGGCATTGCACTTGACAAGTTGATTAGTCGATCCAACAAAAATTTCCCATGTGCATAGCTCCTTCCTTGATGGCATTTCTTTCTGGACACACTAGTAATTGAGGACATGTGTCAGCAGGTTGCTACTTCACTATACATAAAGAACAAGCAGCTTGCCATAGAGAAGCAGTGATAGCCATCGAACTTATATTGATCTTGTGGATGCTATATCATTGTACTGCTTAGATGGATAGTAGTGGGCCCTCATTCGCTATCTCGCTATATGTATCATTCGAGAAACTCTTTATGGTGAGACAGTGATGGTCATTGATCTGAGATTAGACCGAAGGTGGAGAAACTACACCTAATACTTTGAAGAGTTGTGGGTCCCATACTCGCTATGTTACGTGGATTAAAAAAATTGGAACTTTCCATAGCGAGGTAGTGAGAACTGTTGATTCTAGTTTGATCTGACGATTGGGATCCCTTATGTGATTTCTGAATGAGTCGTGGGTTTGGGGCACTGGTGACTTAGGAAAATCTATAGAACTAGCACAAAAAAACCTTTCTTTTAATCTTAATCACCCTTACATGTCACTTGAGGTCCCACTAAATGTTCTTTTTACAGTGCCTCACTACTTTGCTAATGGTGAGATGTCAGCTTTTTATGATAGCAAGGTAGCAAGCTCTAACAACTATAATAAAACTTGGCACCGTGAAATATAATGACCCATCGAATCACCATCACTCTTACTAACTGCTTTTGACAATAGTAGTTATTTCTTGTCATACAACTAGATAGACCATGGTTACTGAGAAATTTTGAGGTGACCTTGCTTTTGATTTCACGGCACCTTGGTCCTTTGCTAATGGCAAGATGACCAATTTTCCCGATAGCGAGGTAGTGAGACATCAAAAAAATTGTCATTCCGGCACAGACTTCTGACTACTTCTACTAGGTCCCCTTTCTTGTTCTGACAGTACTTGCAAGATGTATGCGACTAATAAGTCAGCCAGAAGACAAATCTCTGACCACCGTATCTTCATTTTGTGGTCCCATTTTATAAACTTTTTGGCACTCGCTACCTCACTATACGTAAAAAGTGCTCATGTTTTTATTGTGAGGTAATGACAACGGTGGATCTATTCAGATCAGATGGTGAGGAATTTGAGAGGAAAGGTAAATTCGGGGGTGCAAGAGATAAAAATAAAACATAATATTTTCCCTAGTTGATTTTTTAAATGTTTTGTGCCTAAAAATTTAAAAGGAATGAGACGTAGGGTTTTTCACAAAAAATTTTAAAGGCTAACAATAGGATGACTTAGCTAGAAACCCTATTCACCATTAATGGACAAAGAACTTTTATCATTCAAAAATTTAGACGAATAATCTCCTCTTTTCAATCCTCTTAATCAATCAACCGCATGATAACATTCAGACCAAAAAGAAATTCTCTCACTAGAAAGTAGTAGGTTTGACATCATTGATAAAATAATGATTGTTCCATCATAGATTCTACACTTCAAAACAATATCTTTTCAAAAATATCCCTCCTTGGCATTGATGTCAAACCAATACCATTAAGAATACAAAAAAATAAAATTAATATCTTTGAAATTTCTCCCTCTATCAATATATGTCCTTCCTCTATATAGGGTAATGTAAGCTTTGTCAATATCCTTCAATGTATCTCTCTTATATCCCCCTCTTCAAATAGTTATCTTCCTCTTTGAAAATAATGTCAAAGACTTGTCATCTTTTCATGCAAATATAATCAATGCTAGTTGTCCCTTTGTCACCTTCCATGTGACTATAAATCTTCTAATTCAACACCTTCATTATTTTAGGTAGCTCCTAAAGTAAAATTGACTACATCAAGTTGTAAGATGCAACATTCAACTCAATTTATATAGGGCACTACTCATGCTTCTTAAGTAGCATAGGGGTATCACCCCTAGTTTACCTCTACGATATTCATGTGCATCCTTAGGTAAATATTTTGTGAATATATCATCTATCTTTTCTTTTATATTCACATATTCCATTCTCACTTCTTTATCTTCAACCAAATCTCGCAAGTAATGATACTTGATTGCAATGTGCTTTGTCTTTGTGTGAATCATAGGGTTTTTTGATATGTTTATAGTACTTGTATTATCACAATAAAGTACCATAGGTTCAATAATTGTTTCCTTCTTGCCGTAGAGTAGCTTTTTGATCCATATGACATTTGTAGAATTTATTGCAACAACCACATATTCAACTTTAGTAGTAGATTGAGATAAACAATTTTGTTTCTTGCTGGTCCAAGTGGCTAATATCTTTCCTAATACAAATGCTCCTTTTCTTGTACTTTTTCTATCATAAATGTTTCTAGCCCAATCAGCATTTGTATAGGCTCTTAACTCAATTTTTTTTCTTTTTTTTTTGTAGTATAGACTATAATATTCTGTTACTTTTAGTTATCTCATAATTATCTTAACAACCATTAGATGATTCACCTTAGGATTTATAGAGAACCTTGCAAAAATTCCAACAAATAATGTAATGTCAACTTTTCTATGTACTACATATTGCAACTTGCTAGTCATAGACATTACAATGTTTGATTCACTTCAGCAGAATCATCAATCTTTGAAATTTTATGTCCAATCACCATAGAAATGCTAACTAGTTTTAAATCCTCCATACCAAGAGTTTTGAATTTTTACTTTACATACTTAGACTAAGTGATATAAATACCACATTTCATCTTATATGCTTGCAAACCAACAAAGAACTTGATCTCTCCAAACATAGACATCTCAAATTCTTTCTTCGTTTCATTTGCAAATTTCTTTTGTAATCCATTTTGACCTCCAAATATGATATCATCAACAAAAATTTCTGCTAGTGAAATACCTTTACCTCCTTTCTTCTTCAGATATAGATTGTTGTTATCATTAGTCTTCTCAAAACTAATCTTCACAAGATAATTGTGAAGCCTTTCATACCATGCATTTGGGGAGTCCTTTAAACCATATAAAGGTTTGTGTAGTCTATATACCATGTTCTTGTTTTTTGGATTCATAAATCCTTTAGGTTGTTCTATGCAAACCTCCTCTTCCAGTATACCATTCAGAAATGATGACTTCACATCCATCTAATAAAAATTGAAACCTTTGTATGTAGAGTAAGCAAGTAGATTTTATAGTCCTTACAATCTTGAAACTAGGTAAAATGTTTCTCCATAGTCAATTCCTTCTTCTTGTGCATACCCCTTATAAACTAATCTTTCCTTTTTCCTTGTGACTTCATCCTATCATCTAACTTGTTTTTATACACCCAATTGGTTCTAATCACAATCTTATTCTTTAGTCTAGGTACTAGATTCCATGTTATTTTATTCTCAATATGATCAATCTCTTATTTCATTGCTTTACTCTAGTATTTATACTCTAATATTGGCAATATGATTAGATAGATGTCTTGACAATTGTCATCTATGGCAACATGTATTCAACATTTCATTGATGCAATTAGGTTTAGAAAATTGTCTAAGTATTAGACAATTTGCAATAGCACAGAGACATATATGATGTGTATGGATGACTCATTGAGAGTTAGCTTATGCACAATTGAGAAAATCTCTATGATAATGTAATGATGATGTATGCTAGTGTATAGATGTGTATGGACAATACAACATGAGTTATGACTGAAATACCAATATAGGTATTTGACAGAGAAGAACAAAGCATAGTAGAAAATTGTGTTGTAGGACTCAAGGAATTTTTTGGTAAAAAAAATATCACTAAGTCATGATAATCCAACTTTGCGGATGCTAATACATAAATTATTTTATATTATGTCAAGCATGTAAAGAGATGAAGCCCAACTGAGCAAAAAATTTCCAATATGCAAGGTAAAAGTAAAGATCTTATCTTGCACAAATAAGTGATCTATGTGAGATAATATGTTATAATGTCATGAAAACTATTGTGAAAGAAGCTTATGTGTTATGTGAGCCTTATGTGATGTGAGATCTGATGTATGATTAGAACAACTATGAATTATAATAGTAAGAAAGTATTTTATGCATATCTACCCTTGTGAAGAATTGAATTATATAATTACATGTTAGGGCAGTGGGCTCTTCTTGCATACATTGTGCTTGATTTACCAGCTCCTAACAAGATTGAAGAAACTCCTAATAAGGTTGAGGCATCTAAAAAATCCTAGTCCTCTAACAAGGACTCGAGATACTATATGTACTTCATAGACTCCTGATAGGGTCAATAACCTTAACATGATCCTTTTTTTAGTGAATCATCTTGTGGGTATCATCCCCACAAGAGTTTTTCGTTGGCTAGGGTTTTCCTAGCCAAAAAATATTGGTGTTATGAGTTCTCTATGTGTATGGTTATATTTACTATTCAACATTGTTGGTTTACTTTCATATGTAAGTTATAAAGTCATTAAAAATATTCAGTTGTGAGAAAAAGTTTGTAGAATACTAATTCACCCCCTCTCTCAGTATTATCTATTTATAATATTTGGTATCAAAGCCCAGTTACTTTGAAGAAGTTTAATATCTTGAGTAAGATCCCTATGAATATGGAACAATTAAATAAAAACCTTTAAGAAGCTCTTGAATGGAAAGATCTTCTTATAGAAGAAAGAGATAACTTGAAAGACAAGTATGAAGATGAAAAAGTCTACATTGGCAAATTGAAAGATAAGATTGATGATTTGAAATTTGGTAATGATTCACTTGAGTAGACTAGTGACAATGATGAAGTAGGAAATGTCAAGATAGAAACTGAGATCTTGAAACATGAATTGAAAATTGTTGGATTTAAATTGAGTCTCATGAAAAATGGTAGTAAGAGTAAACCTAAATTGAAAAACTGAGAATGTAGACCTTAGATCCTAGTTGAGTTAGGTAACTTCTAAATTAAATTCTATGAATATTGATCATGCATAATTATAAAAGTACCATATCATTGTGAAAGGAGAATAGACACAAGCTAAAAAAAAATTAGAGAAACTTTATTTCAATAGTAAGAAGATTTATGAACATGTATTTCACTAGAGAGCTTCTTATGACAAGACAAGACTTGGATATCTTATTGGAGAGAAATCAACCAAGAAAGTTGAAATTGGAAGAGAACCAAATCTAGTTGTTGAATCCCCTAAAGGATCTTATCTGAGTAAAGTAGAATCAAGTATAACTACTAAATTATTCAAAAAAATTGAATTAGTTGGTTTGTTAGTGAAACATGATGAACCTCAAAAAATAGAGAAAGTTGGTAAACCTAAGCAAGATGAACCATCCAAGGTAGTAATACCTGAGTTCAAAGGTAGATGTTTCATATGCAATGATGTTGGTCATATGAAAAGAGATTAGACAGGTAAGTCTTTTAAACCTATTACTAAATTCTATTGTTATAATTGTCATGTTTATGGACATAAAATAATAGATTGTAAATAACCTAAGCTTGATCGTAATAATGAAAATAGTAGAATTTTTAGGAAAAATAAATATATAGGTAATAAAAAAGACAAATCAAAGAGTAGATACAATGATGGAGTGAGACCTAATGGAGAAAAGAATCAGTTTGTGTGTTATAAGTGTAAGAAACTTGGACACATTGCAAGAAATTGTAGAGCACCTAAAATTCAAAATGTAACCAATCAGAGAAAAAATGCACCTATATGTCAGTTATGTAATAACATCATATACATAACAAGACATTGTAGAACAGACAAAAGAAATTTCAATAGGAATCCTAACTATAGAAGGAACAACAATACAAATGAGAGAAGGAATGGAAATGGTAGTGATAATAGTTAGAAGGAAACTATCAAAGAACATATTCATGAATTCAAAGAACCATTTGTGAAAGCTAAGGATCTAGAAATATCTTATACAGTTTTGGATGAACAATATTTTGATGCACCTGATGAGACATTGAAGCAATTTTAGAAGAGGCAAAGAATCAATTCATCAAAATAGATTTTAGAGACTAAGTTTGAAGTTTTGTAGTTAACAAAAGATAAAGGACATAGAGAGGAAGCTATGGTCAAGTGTGCAAGTCGAGATATCATCATAGTAAGTAGGAATTTAGAAAAAAAGTTTACTCCTAAATAGACATGGTATTTGAATTTATGGGAGATACTCATTTAATGTGAAGTTTAATTTGAAATGATTTAAGGATCACAAACAAGATTGTGTGTACCATTTGTTAATGTGAAGTGTCTTGAGTGAATTGAAGAGATTTTTGAAAGCAATTTGAAGTGTGTAAAGGATTTCTTAAAGCACAAAATTGTAGAAGCCCTAAGATGCAATTTTAATGTACTTTATGGAGGCTAAACTAATTTTTTTCAATGCATATAGTTGAATTTCAATGACTAGTTAGATTGTTTATGATGTGAGTAAAAGGTCACAATATGTATTCAAGAAAAAATTGTTTTTTCACTTATGGATGACATGCTAGGGGCATTTTTGCAAGTTCCCAAGAATGTGCTTCATGTTGAAGATATTAGAAGCTATATTCATTACAAGATAGAAACTATAGGTGATGATGATATACACCATGACTTAGGAGTCATGTAAAATAGTGACCTAATCTTAAATTTTCATTATGCAAATGTGGAAGATTTAAATCTTGTAAAATATATGTTTTATACAGAGTTTAGAAACCATGATTGGACTCAAATCACTCTGAGTTGGGTACTTGATGATATGTTTTGGTTAGGTGATGTACATGTAGAAATTAACAATGACCTCATTCATATGGTTACAAGATTGATTAATGAGGGATGCAATCCTATTAATGAAAATAATGTATGAAATATGGTTAAGACCAATGTGTTTACAAGATTTGATGGAAGGAACATGAAGGTGGACCAAATTTATGAATAAGGAGTGAAATTATTGAGAAAGATATTGGGGTACAAGTTTAACCATGGTTCAAGGGTTAACTGACTACCAGATAGATTTTGCATGCAACTTATGTAATGAAAAATTAGGGAAGAAAAGTAAATTTGTGTGAGATTCTCAGATTGTAGTTGTTAGATAACATTGCAAAGTTGAAGAATACCAAGAGTGCAGTCTTCAAATTTTAGTCCTTACTAACTCATTTATTCTTTTATGCAACAAGGAAGTTCACAGGAGTAACTACTATTGATATAAGATTGTTTTGAAGAGAAGAATTGGTTTTGGAAGAATCATTATTTTGTTAATGATGTCAAGCTTGCTACCCACAAGTGAGACAATTGATTTTTTCTCTGAAAGCTATCATTAGTTGATTGATGAAGACAATTTGAAAAGAGGAGATAACAATAAGATTTATAGAAAGGTTGAGTTATTTGGTATGTAAAAGAAGCAGCAAGATCAAATAAGAAATTGATACTATAGTGTGTTATTTATCTACTTAAAGTCTAAAATGAAAGATTACTCAAGTAAAGAATCAAAGATGATCAAGTAACAATAGTGTCTGCCACACCTTGCCCAGTGGTCAATGTGAGCTGAGAAAAAAACTATAGAAGCTAAGTGAAAAAAAAGAGATGCCAAGAAAATATGAAAACTAGTGGAAGCTGAGTGATTGTTAGTATATGCCGAGTAAAGCTTAGTTGGTGTCAAGAATTAGTAAACATTACTATTTTCCAAGTAAACTAGTGTTGGATGATTGACACAATAGGATAGATGTCAAGTGATAGAAAACAATGTTAAATTGAAGATTTGATGAATTTGAGCTAAGTAATTTCTTTTCTTGAATTATGTGAAGTGTGTGTGGAAGATAACTATGATGAACTAGTGGCACAAAATTCAAGGTAAAAAATTTTGAGTCAAATTCAAGGAAGATTATAGAAGAATTTTCTAGAGGAACCAAATGGAAAAGTGGGTAGATTCATTATATCCTACCTAACCCTAAAATGGATGATTGTAGTTAAGCAGAAAAATATCTAAATTCTCTATTTATATAGATAATTGGTCAGAAGCAAAGGTTTTCATGTGCGAAAACCTAAGGAAGACAAGCAGTCTAGGGTATTACTTCATTCAATGGTCAAATAGAGGTGACTATAGTTGGCATGCAAAGAAAGAAGGCTTGGAAGTATGAATTCTTCAAGGGTGAAAAAGATATGAGAGTTGAAGTGTGTGAATGCCAAGCATAATGGAGGAAAGAAACAAAGATCTATAATCTGCAAGTGAGTTGTAATTTGTTATTAGAACGAGAATTACTATTATTTTCTAATCACTATATCAGTCTAGGGTAAATCCTTTCAATTAAGGTTAACCTAACATTCATTTGAAAATACTTTAACTCGGTGAAATTATAATAAAATGTTCTAAAGTCCTCTACAAGGCTTGCTCCGAATAGGGTGATTGAAATCCTTTAACTGGGTCACATTTAATACTATGTATTATAACCTTTAACAGGGTTGACCTTTTACAAGGCATCACTTTAGAAGAGTGAGAATTAGTAGCATGTTAGTGTTGGTTTTCCCAAATTGGGTTTCCATCTAAAATCCTAGTGTCAAATTTTGTGAATGTTCTTATTTTGTTTCATGTTTACATTTCTACAAAGTTCTTTTGACCTAGGATAGTATCCTACAAAGTTTAAGTATAGTATGATCTAATGGCTGCCTATATGATAAATTTTTATGAATATGAGTCTACTAATCATTAAAAAGTTATATTTGTACATCTAGAACTTGGATAACTAATTCACCCTCCTCTTAGTTATTCTAAAGAATTCCAAGAATTGGTATGAGAGCCATATTGCTTAAGAGGGCTAGTTTTAAGGTACTAGAAGAAAATGATCAAGATGTCCAAAGGAGAGGTACCCAATATTAACAAGGAGAACTTCTATGCATGAAAAAATCTAATGGAGCTACACCTAGGAGGTCTTGGAGACCATGCACAATCTACCATCACCATTTATAATGCTAACCTTGCTAGAGCCCTAATTGTTGAGGATCTAAAAAAGAAGAAAGAACATAATTAGGTTATGTTAGAGATTGCATCTACCCTAAGCTACACTTAGTTTTATGAAATCAAGTACTGTGATACTACTAAGAAGATGTGGAGTGCTATAGAAAAGATCTATGGAGGAGAAAAAATCTATTAAGAGCCAAATCTAAAAGTCTAAGAGGTAAGTTTGATGATATGAGAATGCAAGAAGGTGAGAATATAGTTCAATATTTTTCCAGACTAAAAGAAATAGTTAATGCTATTAGAGGAGTAGCAAGTAATATTGAACATGAGACTTTGATCAACAAAGTACTAAGAATTGTGCTACCCATCTATGCTATTAGAGTCTCTACCATACAAGAACTAACGTATACACCAAGTAATTGTCTAAACCTTGAAGGATTAATAGGTAGACTCATTGTCTTTGAACTCTTAGAATCTCATTAAAAGAACCTGTAAAGAAGAAGAAAAAGGTCAAATATGTTTCTAGTGAAATTGATAAAGATAAGGAGGATGTAGAACAACTTGAACCATTTTTGGCAAGGAGATTTGATAGGGGTAAAGACAAATTCAAAGGTAAGTTACTAATCATGTTTTTTAATTGCATTGAGGTTGGTCATATTGCTGCTAGATGTCTAGAGAAGAAGAACAATAGAAGTGGAGAAAAATACAAAAGTAAAAGAGACAAGGTAAAAAAACATTTCAAAGACAAAGGCATGAAGTGTTGATACATTGCAAAAGAAGAAACCAAAGATGAATTTGATGACTATAATGATGAAGTGGTGTATGTTGCAATGAAGGATGATTTTGATGATGATGAGGCAACTACACTAATACCTTATATGAACAAGAGTGACAGATGTATCATTGATAGTGGGTATTCACATAACATGATTGTACATAAAAGTAAGTTCATTACCTTTGATTATGATGATGGAATTAGTTTAAGGTGTTGGTGTTTGAATATGTTGTAGGTTTCCAATTACCTTGATGAGAACCAGACATATCTAGGGGTAGCTAACTCCCATTTTCAACATGTCTTTTTAGACACCAGGCCAACTATAAGACTTTGACCCTTCTTCTACTCTAGGATCTACAAAACCTAGGTGGGTGTACCTCAGATTCAATCAATATGGTACCAGTGCAAAAACATATTTGTGAATCTATTAAAGCAAATAAAACCCTTATATCTCCTAACACTTATACAATGACACAAATCTACAGAAGCAAAATGCAAAACCATGGAGTTCATAAGCTGAGTGAGGGCATCATATTTAGGTTCTTCAACATGAAAGGGAAAATAATTGATAAATGATGTTGATTCAACAAAACCTCAAATATGCGGTACTAAGACCTAATGATCCTATAACTGATTAATGCCTTAACCATTGGGAAATTCCATGAATCAAACAAACACATATCGATACTTCAAACATATTTGTATCTTCAAATACTTGATCTATCCATTTAACTTGTAAATAGATATATGTGTTCAATTTAAGTCCCATTCTTACATGATATCCCCATCAGTAAACTTGCAACCTTGTTAGTTTCCCTAAAGCATTTACATAACCCCTTGAGTTATGGGCAAAAATGAAACAACATACAACCTTACGGGACTGCAACTACCACCTAAGCTCTCTATGCAAAGATTATAAAACATTGAACATCACTAGTAAAGGAGACAAGATTCAAGGTGAAACTCAACCTACTATTATTTGTATGAATTTCCTTGAAATAATACATTCATTTGCATGAAATGAAAACACAAAAAAATGTAATGGATTTGAACTATCTATATTATCCTTCCTAATGTTGTTCACATGAGAGAATTATGCTAAAAGAATGGTGTCATAGTATTGGGAATACATCAAGACTAGAACCAAAAGTTGATATCATAGTAATGAGAAATTTTTCTCCAAAAAATTGGAACCTGTACAATGAGAAAGAATGAGAAAGATATAGGAAGAAGGAATTCCCAGATCTCCTCTACATCTGACATGTGTCCACTTGAAATTCCCTCTCTTTACCATGAAAAGGCTCTCTCTAATATTTCTCCTCCATAGGTGAATCAAATCCTTAATCAACTTGCCTCCCAAAGACATCAAGTGATTTAGATATTTGATCAAATATTTTATTGGCAAGACTAACTAATTTCTGACATCAAAATTGAACTTAAGGTAAAAGTAACAAATCAATTGAATATGGCCTCCATAAGACAAGAAAACCTCTTAAAGTCAATTTGCTTCACTTTCACATTTCACCAATCCTTCTAACCACTTCTGATCATCAATGACAATTTTTACTCATTCTACTGAGAATGCCCTAGGAATCACAAATTGGCTTATAGATTGAACTGGTGAGCACCTATACAAAAACCAACCTCATATTCAAAAAATTTGTCGTTTCCATGTTCTAGTGGTATATTAGAGCACCCATTTTAAATAAAAATAGCCCCTATTATGCCCTTTTGAAAATTGAGCTCCCATTCATGGCTATGTAATTAAAAGAATAAAATTTAAAAATTTAAAATATTCTATAGTTTAAACTATAGAATATTCAACATTTTAAATCAAATTTTTCAAATTTGGAATGAATGTGCACACACAGGGATATTTGTTTAATTTTAAACTCCTTTTCCTCCTTTGACCATTTGAATGGTGCCATTTGTCACATTCAAATTTGCCAATGACCTCAAGTGGAACCCACATTCAACTTGTGCTAGATTCTTGAAATTTTTGGCAAGTTGCCATGTTGCTTGCTAGAATTTCTCATAAATTTTCAGTGATGACATGGCAACCACTAGATTTCAATGACTTTTTTGGCCAACTCCATCTATCCAAATCATTGCCATCTCACCATGCCATGTAGGAAATTGCTATGTCACTTTGATTAATCTGTGAGCAACTCTTCTTGGTGACATAGTGATATCCACATGATCCACCACATGTCACCATCTCCTTCCTCAGTCTTTAATCTTGCCACATCATCATGCATGCATCCTTGTTCAAAATTATGTTGATGTCATCTTCCAATTGTCATCATCAGGCCACACCTTGCATCAAGCGGCTTCCAAAAGCCTCTGTCTGCAAGACACCAAGCTTATTGTAAGGAATTGTATTTAAACTAATAAATGACCCACCCACAAAGAATTTCGGATAAATGACTTTAAAAAGAAACCATGCCTTGTTCTATGTTGCCGCTTCCTCATAGTGTATGCCTTTGGAAAATCCTCTTTACAATTAACCCATGACATTATATGTCAAAAAATCTGCACCTCTTTAAGTTGCTAACTCTCATTTTGAAGACTGATTTTTAGTTAAACTAAAATTGCTTGTTTGCTTCAACTTGCAAAGGGATTGATTCATAATGTTTCAGGGAAATAATAGCATTTGGATACCGTCCAAAGGCTTCTACACTTCACATGGAGCTAAATAAAGTGCAATTACTATCAAAACATGGAGCTCCTCCACTTAGGTGTTCCCCTTTGAACCTGTGGCTATTCCTTTAATTACTTGAACAATAGGGGTGGATTTCCCTTTTCCCTTGTCATGGGCCTTTCTTATTCCCTTTTCATTGTTGTCTTTTGCAAACTCTGCCTTTTAACTTTCACCACTGCCTCATTATGCGTGGATTTTTATATGGGAAGATTCAAAATACATTTAACTGGTGGCTACATCCTTTTCGATGGTGTGGTTTATTAATTGTTGTAGATGCCTCTTTGTCTATAATGTAGGGTGCCTTCTATTTCTTAGCTGCCAGCTACTCTACTTAAAACCGTGGCACCTTCATTTCTTATGCATGTGCTACTTTCTTGCCACAAGGTCTTTATGACTTTAGCTAGTGGCTTCTCTATTGTTCACTGCCTTTTTTATTGGTGTGACCTCTTTTTTAAAAGGGTGGGTTTGCTTGATGTTCTTGCACAATGAGCACAGTGTTGAACAAAAGAACACCTTGCATAGCCCATCTCTCCAAGTTTCCATGTGAAGGGTTGGATCTCTTTAAATATATTTACTAAGCTTGGAGGCATTTTGATACCATTTGGAATAGAGAAGGAAAGCCCCATTGCTTTGCGTGGACCATGGTAAGGATCTTGACCAATAATGACAACCTTCAGTTTCTCAAATGGACATGAGTTTAGGGCATTGAATACAAGAGCAGGAGGTGGATAAATAGGAATACTTCCTCTAGATTCCTATGTCAAAACTTCTAAAAGATTTTGCATACACAGATTTTGAAATTCACTTGAAACTACATCCAACTAGGACTCTTCAACAATAAGATCTTCTAGCTTTGGAAAAGGCATTCCTTTTGCCTTAGCATCTGCAACTCTCTCTTCATAAATCTTGCATGTGTGCTTGGCTCTCACTAGTGATTTGTTCATTTACATTCATATAATTTTCTCAAAATTCAATTGTAGTTGAGCACTAGTAGTAGCTTCTTTTGACTTTTGGCTACCATTATCTCCAAAAGTGGAAGAGGAAGAAGATTGGACACCTCACTCATCATTGCGTGAAGCATGGAGGATTTGGTCTTTGTTAAAATAATTTGCTCATACAATGTTTGATGTAGCCTGAAGAGCACATAATATAAATCATTTCCATAGAAAATCTTAGAATCATTTTGTGCTCTGTTGTTTGAACTAGATGGAACATGCTTTTGCAAAAGGTTTGGCCATTAGGTGCTCGATCCTTTCTTTTGTGGTCTCAAATTATACCTCTTATTTATGTCCTTTAGACAACTAGTAGCAAAAGTAGGTATAGAGGAAAATGTATAATTTTACTAGAATTTGCACTCATTTTCTCTCTTGTAAATTTACTAAAAGCTATAGGAGTGCTCATGCTTGTTATACTGAACAATGATAATGCTACCTTTTATTTACCTTGCCTTGGTTGACATGAGTTACAAAGATTGAAGCCCTGCCCAAAAATGTTATTATAATCTGGCCACAGCTAAAGAACTCTCTAACTACATGATGCCCTATATCCTTAAACCAAAAGCAAGCCTTCTTGGACTTCCTCAATAATACCTGTGCTAGCCTGAACATACTTCTCTATGAGCCTTTGATCAAGAACTTATTAGATTCATTACACCACCAAGAATCCCTCATCTCTTTAGAATTCATTATTAAGCAATTCATTCCTCATCTTATCAGTCTGGCAAAAATTAGTTAGGCCCCAAAGTGGGTGTGGCTAAAAACAATTTCATTTCTGAACAACTGAACATCTCAGATTGATCTACCAATCATTTCAAACTGATTAAAATCAAGTTTCATCATTGAACCATCAATTAAAGCTCATTTTATCACTTATTTGCAAACTATGAATTTCATGTCAGGAGGTCCTTTGACTGGCCTTAAATACTGACCCAAACATGTGAACAATCTCTAAAAACTAGCATACTAACTCTTTGTTCTACACACTTTCACCCTATCAAATCTTGTCTAATGACAAATTCAAGCTCAAAAGATATTGACCATAAAAGTTGACCTCTTAGAACTGCCTACAAGAAGACATGTGAGAAATCAATAAATTGGGTTTGGATTTGGCTTCAAAAACTAGGCAAACTGACACTTTAGAAAATAAAAATTGGGGCATCTATTCACTATCATGAGGAAAGTATAAATTTTCAATTTGGGATCATGATGAATAATTGGGTGCAATTTTTGAGCAGTCAAAGTGGGCTACTCAGAATTTGATGACTAAAAACAATAGTAGAAAAGCGATTTTTGGAAATGGAATGAACCTAGAAAAGTGTACAAATGGATTCATCAAGATGTGAAAATTGGCACACTTAAAGTATTTTCAGATAATAACATAGTGCTAGAATCTATTCAATCTCACCTATCACAAATTTTGAGTTATGACATCATGAACAGGGCTACTGACAAATCTACAAATGCTAACACCAATATAAAGCTAGAAATTGCATTTGGAATCATGTTTCAAAACTGATCAAACAGATTCGTCATAAGCTCAAACTTGAAACATAACAAGTCTCTAACCCATAAAATGCAATGCAATAAGAATTTCACCATTTTGGTCAACTAGGTCAAATTTATTATAGGTCAAATAGGGCTTCCCAGAATTGTGTGCAGTGTGCATCAACATGAAAATAGTAAATGACCAATTTTGAGGGGTTCGAAATGTAGTCAAATAGATTCAAAATGACTCAAAGTATGAAACATAGACTCTTAGTTATGGACACTAAACACTCTCAAAGTGGTGTGCTATGAAACTTTACTGGGTGTGAGATATTTAGTTGTAAACATAACCTCCTGTCGCTATTTGACACTTGGTGAAAATGTAGATTTTCACAAATGCTCAAAATGGAACTTCATAGAATAGCTCGGAATGTCAATTTAACTTGATGAAATGCATAGACATACTGAATGAAATTTTCTAGAAGCGTTAAACACCTCATGGGGCTCAAAGGTATAGCCAAGTATAAATGCATTTAAAAGTTCTTATAGGGCATGAATTTCTCAAAAATTCTCAAAATCAAGGCTACAATTTTGACTCAATTCTAGTTTTTTATTCTGTGAAAAATTAGACCAATAGTGGCTCTATCTGGGGATGCATGTCCCTTGTGGGTATGGCAAGGATTCAGATCTCTGGAGGAAGCAGACCACTCCCAAAAACTTCAAAAACTTCTCTCAAATAGCTTTATTGAAAATAGGAAAGAACTACCACTAATATGTACAAGCGATGATCTTGGGCCATCGAACTTCAACAAAAATGTTTACCTCTATCATAAACCTGATTTTCATTCCTTTCATCATGAGGTAAGCTGAAACTTTCATCTATATTTGCTACACCAAACATATCAACATTCACAATCAGCTCATTACATAAAACAAAACTATCATCATCACTTTCATAGTCTGTATGAAAACTCTACAAAAATTCAACCTCTTGTTCACTATGAAGGATAAAACCAACATGCTCATGAATGCCAACATCAAATTGAAACTCATCCCTACTAACTGATCCATGCATTCTATCTACCAGAAACATAAAGTGCTCATATTCAACTTCATTCAATGAGTTACATGAATTAGATGGCAACTCACCTTGTGCATCTGGATATGAAGAAAATATAAAATTTGAATTCTTCTCATTTGTAATATCAACACTCCATAAATTATACTGAACATATGTTACATTCTCTTCACATTCCAACAAATTATTAAATATTAAATCACATGAATCATCATGAAATTGCATGTTCTTAATATGTTGATCTGTATCAATTTCTCCTTCCAATAACTCATTAGAGTAAACCATTTCGTTACTATTACTTTAATTGTCATATGAGCCATCAACACGTATCTCATCCTCATGAAAACAAGAAAACCATGAACCAACAATAGACCTTAGCCCTATATTTTCATTCTCAACATAGAAGTCATCATGTGTATTGATGTACGGATTACCATCACATACACCTCCCACTCTTGACAAAGCATATTCTGAAACTACATCTTCTTCAACATCAAATTTAGGGGAAGTGACTTCATCATATGGAAATGCAAAACATGGAAAAACACAAGCATCCTTAGATAGATTAGCATACCTTTCAAAATCCTGAGGCAACAAGTCAAAAAACTCATCAACACTTAACAAGATGTACTTACTAGTTTCTTTTCCTTGGCTGTGATCATTATTTGGATAGCTTGACATGTTTACAATAGTAGACTGATTATTAATATATTCTAAAAAATTAGAATTTTGGTCATTCCATAGATCTTCTTCTTTAGACAATACCTCAACAACTGGTATCGTAACACATTCACATTCCTTACTAGAAGAAAAACTAATACTGTTGTTACACTTTTCCTCTTCTTTATACTCATCATCATAAAAGAAAAATCCACATTATGCATGTCATCAGACTACAGATTACTATCCTCTGATTCATAAAATTGAGACTCTTCATATTCAATATTGCTTTGAATAGACTTATTACATTTACTATTATTTGTAGCATATTCATTTCTACTATCATCAGATTCATTAGTATTCAAAGCACTTTCAATTTCTATGATAAAATCTTGGAATTCAATAATCTTTTCTAACCTTGACTTGGCTAACCAACCAACTCAATGTGGCATAAAAACTTCTAAGAGCGCCATTGGCCATGAAGACTTCTCTGGTCTAAAGGACTCATCAAGATTCATAAATATTGATTTAAACTTCATGTAAGTCTGAAACCCATTAAGACCCATAATATTACCAATTTTATTTCTTATGCCAATAACGGTCTTATTATGAATTTCTATTTTCAGCCAAGCAATATTTGCATGCAACTTTCAAGAGTTGGTACATCATTTTCAGATCTAGACTTAGAATCCATCTCTTAAAATTTTCAAACTCCTACCTCTATTTTCTTAGTACTGAAACACTAGATGGAAGCAACCATTTCTACCATTTAACTTTCATGAATGATATAGACATGAAAACTAAAAATACTTTTATGTGTTGTTTTCTAAAACCTTATATCTACTGATTGGCACAGGTGCAAATATGAAATCTTTCACATCATAGATGGAATCCTTTGTAGAGTAGCCAACTCCTTGAAGAGGAAAATGAAATCACAATAGTGATTCACCTTTTGAAATCAATTACTTCAGCAAATAAAAACAACCACATAAACCATTAATCAAGAAACTTATACTTCCTCTTTCCCAACAAACAAGATCTGCCCACAAATACTGAAAGCCTCTAACATTTAAAATGAACTATGCACTGGTACAGAGATTTAAATCAGAGTCGCCACTTACAATTAGTGAGAAAAGATTAGAAATAGTTTACCACTTGTACATTCTAATCTAGACTTTCAATATGGGAAATTTCTAGATCACTAAAACCTTGGAAAGAGGGTACACTTTATTTTTAAATTTCTTGACTCTAAACCTTTTGCAACAACACTTGCGAAGATTGAACTAACTAAAGATGGACTTATAATAATCATGAAACACAATTTATATCCAGTCTTACAACCTACAGCTATCCATGAGCAAAGCTTAGCTGAGGAACACAAAACTCAGCAAGGATATGAAAATAACATCACAATTACCTCACTACAGTATCAAGTTCTTCCTACTGTATTGAATCTTCTTTAAATTCTCAAGGTTTGTCTACTATACATATTCAATACAGTTCCCAACAGAGACACCATTTTTTTGGTGTTTGAAAATCTTGTAGGTTTCCAATTACCCTGATGAGAACCAGACATATCTAAGGCTTCGACCCTTCTACTTTAGGCTCTGTAAAACATAGGTGGATTTACCTTAGATTCAATGGATATGGTACCAATGTAAAAACATATTTGTGAATCTATTAAAGTAGATAAAACCCTTATATCTCCTAACACTTATACAATGATATAGATCTATAGTAACAAAATGCCAAACCATGGAGTTCATAAGCTGCATGAGGGCATCATATTTAGGTTCTTCAACATGAAAGGGAAAATGTTTGATAAATGATGTTGATTCAACAAAACTTCAAATATGAAACTGTAAGACCTAATGATACTATAACTGACTAGTGCCCTAACCATTGGGCAATTCCATGAATCAAACACACACATATGGATACCTGAGACATATTCATATCTTTAGATACTTGATCTATCCATATCACTTGTAAATAGATATCTATGTTCAATTTAAATCACATTCTTACATGAAATCCCCATCAATAAACTTGCAACCCTATTGGTTTCTCTGAAGAATTTACAATAACCCCTTGAGTTATAGGCAACAATGAAACAACATACAACCTTAAGGGACCGCAACTACAACCTAAGATCTCTATTTAAAGATTATAAAACATTGAAGATCATTGATAAGGAGAAAGGATTCAAGGTGAAACTCAACCTGTTGTTCTTTGTATTAATTTCCTTAAAATAATACATTCATATGCATGAAATGAAAACATAGAAAAACCTAATAGATATGAATTATCTGTATTTTCCTTCCTAATGTTGGTCACATGAGAGAATTATGTTGAAAGAATGGTATCAGAGTATTGGGAATGCATCAAGACTAGAACCAAAACCTGATATCATAGAAATGAGCAATTTTTCCCCAAAAAACTAGAACTTGTTCAATGAGAAAGAATGAGAATGATATAGGAAGAAGGAATTCCTAGTTCTGCTCTACATCCAACATGTGTCCACTTGAAATTCCCCCTTTTTTCCATGAAAAGACTCTCTCTAATCTCTCTCCTCCATAGGTGAATCAAATCCTTGATCGACTTGCCTGCCAAAGACATCAAGTGATTCAGATATTTGATCAAATATTTTATTGGAAAGACTAACTGATTTTTGAAATCAAAATTCAACTTAAGGTAAAAGTAACAAATCAGTTGAATATGGCCTCCAAAAGACAAGAAAACCTCTTAAAGTCAATTTTTTTCACTTTCACATTTCACCAAGCCTTTATATCTACCTTCTAACCACTTTTGATCATTAATGACAAATTTTCCTCATTCTATTGAGAATGCCCCAGGAATCACAAATTGGCTTATAGACTAAAACGATGAGCACTTCTACAAAAATTGGCCTCATATTTTGAAAGTTCACCTCTTCTTGATTTTGGTGGTATATTGGAGCACTCATTTTAGATAAAAATAGCCCTTGTTATGCCCTTTTGAAAATCAAACTCCCATTCATGGCTCTATAATTAAAAGAATAAAATTGAAAATTTTAAAATATTCTATAGTTTAAACTATAGAACATTCAACATTTTAAATCAAATTTTTCAAATTTGGAATGAACGTGCACACACAGGGATTTTTTTTAATTTTAAACTCCTTTTACTCCTCTGACCATTTGAACAGTGCCATTTGTCGAACCTATATTAGCCTTGATCACCACTTGTCACATTCAGATTGGTCATTGACCTCAAGGGGGATCCACATTCAAACTATGCCAAATTCTTGAAATTTCTAGCAAGTCACCATTTCGCTTGCCAAAACTTCTCATCATTTTCTGGTGGTGACATGGCAACCACTAGATTTTGGTGACTTTTTCAGCCAACACCATCTATCCATGTCATCACCACCTCACCATGCCATGTAGGCTATCACTATGTCACTTTACTTAATCGATGAGCATCTCCACTTGGCAACATAGTTACATCGACACAATCTACCACGTGTCACTATCTCCTTCCTCAGTCTATGATCTCACCACATCATCATGCATGTGTCCTTGTTCAAAATTATGTTGACATCATCTTCCAACTTTCATCATTAGGCCCCACCTTGCATCAAGCAGCTTCCAAAGGCCTTTGTCTTCAAGATACCAAGCTTATTGTTAGGAATTGTATTTAAACTACTAAATGACCTACCCACAAAGATTGTGGGATAAATGACTTTAAAAAGAAACCATGCCCTATTCTATGCTATCACTTCTTGATAGTGTGTGCCTTTGTAAAGGAATGTTTTCCATTATCCCACGACATTATATGCCATTAAATCTGCACCTCTTTAAGTTGCTAACTCTCATTTTGAAGACCAATTTTTAGTTAAACTAAAATTTCTTATTTTCTTCAACTTGCAAAGGGATGGATTCATGACATTTCAAGGAAATAATAGCATTTGCATGTCATCCAAAGGCTTATGCACTTCACATGGAGCTAAATAAAGTGCAATTACTACTAAAATGTGGACCTCCTCCACTTAGGCATTCCCCTTTGAACTTGTGACTATTCCTTCAATTATGTCAACAATAGGTGTGGATTTCCCTTTTCCCTTCTCCTGGGGCTTCCTTAGTCCCTTGCCACAGTTATCTTTTGAAAACTCTACCTTTTTTACTTTCACCACCACCTCATTATGCGTAGATTTTTATATGAGCATATTCAAAATACATTTAACTAGCAGCTACATCCTTTTCCATCATGTGGATTCTTAATTGTTGTAGATGCTTCTTTGTTAATGCCATAGGGTGCCTTTTATTTCTTAGCTGATGGCTGCTCTTCTTAAAACTGTGGCACCTTCATTTCTTATGCATGTGCTCCTTTCTTGCCACAAGTTCTTTATGGCTTTAGCTAGCAGCTTCTCTATTGCTCACTGCCTTATTTATTGGTGTGAACTCTTTTTTAAAAAGGGTGGGTTTGCTTGATGTGCTTGCACAGTGAGCATAGTGTTGAGAAAAAGAACACCGCACAATCCACCTCTCCAAGTTTCCATGTGAAGAGTTGGATCTCTTTAAATATATTTACTAAGCTTGGAGGCATTTTGATACCATTTGGAACAGAGAAGCAAAGCCCCATTGCTTGGCTTGGACCATTGTAAGGATCTTGACTAATAATGATAACCTTCTTTTTGTCAAATAGGCATGAGTTTAGGGCATTGAATACAAGAGCAGGAGGTGGATAAATAGAAATACTTCCTCTAGATTCTTGTCTCACAAATTCTAAAAGATTTTACATGTATGATTTTTGAAATTCACTTCGAAGTGCATCCAACTAGGACTCTTCAACAATAAGATCTTCTAGCTTGGAAAAGGCATTCCATTTGCCTTAGCATCTACAACTCTCTCTTCATAAATCTTACATGTGCACTTGGCTCTTGCTAGTGATTTTTTCATTTCCATTCATATAATTTTCTTAGAATTCGATTGCAATTGAGCACTGGCAATAGCTTCTTTTGACTTTTGGCTACCATTATCTCAAAAATGGAAGAGGAAGAAGATTGGACTCCTGCCTCATCATTGTGTGACACATGGAGGATTTGGCCTTTACTAAAAGAATTTGCTCATACAATGTCTAACATAGCCTTAAGAACATATAATATGAATCATTGCCATAGAAAATCTTAGAATCTTTTTTTGCTCTATTGTTTGAACTAGATGGTACATGCTTTTGCAAAAGGTTTGGCCATTAGGTGCCCCATCCTTTCTTTTGTGGTCTGAAAGTCTACCTCTTGTTTATGTCCTTCAGAGAACTAGAAGAAAAAGTAGGTATAGAGGAAAATGTATAATTTTACTAGAAGTTGCACTCATTTTCTCTCTTGTAATGTTACTAAAAGTTGTAGGAGTGCTCATGCTTGTTATACTGAACAAAGCTAATACTACCTTCAATTTACCTTGCCTTGGTTGACCTGAGTTACAAATATTGAAGCCCTACCCAAAAATGTTATTATGATCTGGCCACAACGGAAGAACTCTCCTGCTCCATGATGCCCTATGTCCTTAAACCAAACCAAGCCTTCCTATACTTCCTCAATAGTACCTGCACTAGCCTAAACATTGTTCTCTATGGGCCTTCGATTAAGCACTTATTAGATTAATTACACCACCAAGTATCCCTCATTTCCTTAGAATTCATTATTAAGCAATTTAATCCTCATCTTATCAATCTAGCAGAAATTTGTCAGGCTCTCAAGTGGGTGTGGCTAAAAAAAATTTTATTTTCGAACAACTGAACATCTCAAACTAATATACCAATCATCTCAAATTGACTAAAATCAAGTTCATGTTGGATACAATTGGTTAATTGAGTGTTGTCTTTAATGTTACACAAATGTCATATCAGTCATCAAACAGAGTCTACTGAGCGTTGTTGTACATTACACTATAAAGTTAGCTTCTACCGAGCTAACTTGGTTAATGAAGGAAGTTCAGTGCTTATCAAGCTCACTTGGTGATCGAAGGAAACTGTGACAAAAGTTAGTGTTTACCGAGATGGGAAGGTAAGCGAAGAAAAGTTAGTGTTTATTGGGCTGGGAAGGTAAGCGAAGGAAAGTCAGTGTTTGCTGAGTTCACTCGGTGCCCGAAGGATTTTCGCACAGTTCGCAGTGTTTACCAAGCCTCACTTGGTTAACACTAAAGATCATTATGGTACAGTATTTACCGAGCTGGGTTGGTTAGTGAAGGGTTTTTGAAGATTGTGGAATTAAGGCTAATTGATTTATGTGATGAATGTAGCCGACTCACGATATAATTATTAATAATTTTAACTTGTATTTAAGGTCGACTTGATAATCAGAAAGGTATATATGAAGGATCAAGTTGCAAATTCAAGTGTGCATGTGTGGATAAGATGTATGTGTGAATTGTGAAGGTGCAAGTGAATTTTTGAAGGATCAGATATCCTTGTGGAGCTACAAAGCTTTTATGTGATCAGAGAGAATCTAGTGAAGCAGAACAGAGATTTGTATCAGCAAAGATAAGTTGCATTATATTCAGATCATTCATTGTTACTTTCTAACAATTGTAGTAGTCATTTCAAATCTCTTAATAGAGTGGGTTTAATAGCCTTATTATAAATCCTCTAACAAGGTGACAGTTCAGTTGAATTATTCTAAAGACCTCTGACAAGGCCACTCCTAGTAGGGTGATTAAATCCTTTAACAGGGTCACACCTAACAGTGTGTTTTTGTAACCTTTAACAGGGTTGGCTCTTAACAAGGCTCACTTCAGAAGAGTGAAAAATAGTAACTAGTTACATGGTGGTTTTTCCCATATTGGGTTTCCATGTTAAAACTGGTGTCTCTTGTGTTATTAATTGTTGAATTGCTTTGTGTTCTTAATATTTATCATTTGCTGCATTATCAAGTTTTATCATTTTATATTAATCAGATCAAGGGTATATTCAAACATCTTAGGGACTGTGAAAAGTTTTTGAAGTAACTGATTCACCCCCTCCCCCTCTCAGTTACTCTATTCTCAGTTCCAACAATTGGTATTAGAGTTTCTGGTGCTTGCAGGAAAGATTTCAAGGATCTAAGCTAAAGATCAAAATGTCTTACAAGAGGGAAATTCCAAGGCTTAACAGGAATAACTTCTCAGCATGGCAAGGACTGATGAGACTTCACCTAGCATACATTGGTGATATAGGACTGAAGTACCTTGATGAAAATTATGCAGAACCAGCTGGTACACTACCTATCAATGACATTGTTGAAAAGAAGACTCACAACATTATGATGATAGATATAGCATCTGCTCTGAGTTATGAAGAATTTGATGATATCAAGGATTGAGAATCTACTTTTGAAATGTGGGAAAAGCTGAAAGAAATCTATGAAGGAGATGATAATGTTAGAAGAGGCAAAGTATAAATTCTGAGAGGACAATTTGATCAAATGAGGATGAGAGAGGATGAAAAAATTGCAAAATATGTTGAAAGAGTCAAAGCATGTGTCAGTGCAATCAAAGCATCTGGAGGAGATATCAAGGAAGAGACAGTTATAAGTAAAGTTCTCATAACTCTACTTCCCATCTATGCAATCAGAGTTTTTGCAATTCAAGAAAGAAGATGTGAAGCAAATCATAAGATAAATCTAGAGGCTATAGTTGGAAGATTGACTGCATTTGAACTGGACAACTTTGATAACTATGTTCCAGCTTCCAAGAACATTGAATCAACATTTGAAGCCAAGCTTTCACTCAAGGAGAAAGGCAAAAAGAAAAAAGAATCTTAGTCAGAAAGTGAAGATGAATCAGACCAAACTTCAGATAGTGATCTTGAAGTAATTGAAGCCCTTCTAGCAAGGAAATATTCTAGAGGCAGAGGAAAATACAAAGGTAAAGTTCCCCTAATCTATTTTTCATGTGAAGAAGTTGGTCATATTGCTGCTAGGTGTCCAAAAAAGCAGAATAAAGATGAGAAGAAAGAACACAGATGGAATGGCAAGAAAGATTTCAAATCATTCAAGGACAAAGGTAAGAAAACATGTTTTATGGCTAAAGATTCTAATGACTCTAATGATGAAGAAGAAGATGAGATTGTCTACATTGCTATGAAAGATGAATTTGATAATGATGAGGAAATGGCACTCATTTCTTATATGAGAAAAAATGATACATGGATCATAGGTAGTGGTTGTTCTCATCACATGACTAGTGACAAAACTAAGAATCTCTCTAACCAAGGACCTTATATGTGATAATTCCTATTGGGTAGAAGGACTAAAGCATAATTTGTTAAGTGTGGCACAGCTACTCAATAATGGATTCAAATTAGAATTCATGCATGGTAAAGAAAGACTATTGGATGGCAAAGGAAAGTTGATTGGATCAGGTACTCAAACTAAAGGTAACTTGTTCTATCTTGAACTAGGTGAATGTTCATGTTTCATTGCTCAAGTTGAAGAAAGTTGGTTGTGGCATAAAAGATTGTGTCATGTAAATTTTGATAATTTGGTAAAAATAAGAAAATTCAAAAAGGTAAGAGGCATTCCTAACATAAAGAAACTTGAGGTCAGTCTATGCAAAAATTGTCAGATTGGAAAGATGGGAAAGACTACTTTTAAAACCAAAAACAATCAGTCTGAAGATATATTAGAAATTGTGCATACTGATCTATGTGGGCCCATTGGAATTGAAAGTTATACTGGAGAAAAATTCTTCATTCTTTTTGTTGATGATTACTCAAGAATGATGACAGTCATGTATCTAAGAAATAAATTAGAAGCATTTGAAAAATTCAAATGGTATTTGGCCAGAGTAGAAAAGGAAACAGGGAAAAGATTGAAATGCTTGAGGTCAGACAGAGGTGGAGAATTCATTTCACATGAATTCAATAACTTTTGCATTGAAAGAGGAATCAAAAGATAGGTATCAGCCCCTAGAACACCCCAACTAAATGGAATAGCTGAAAGGAGGAACAGATCTATCATGGATTGTGCAAGAACCTTAATGATTGAAAAGAGCATTGCTATCAAATACTAGAAAGAAGCTATCAACACTGCAATTCATACCTTAAACTGAGTACAGCTAAAGAAGGACTCATTCAAAACTCCGTATGAGTTATGGTATGGCTACAAACCTAATGTAAGTTACCTAAAAGTATTTGGAAGTAAACATTACATTTTGAAAGAATCTAGAAAAGGAAAATTTGATGAAAAAGGTGATGAAGGTATATTCTTTGGATATTCATGCAAGAGTAAGGCATATAGATGTTCGAACTTGTCTACTCACAAAGTCATAGAAAGTGCACATGTGAAAGTTGATGAGTTTGCAGAAAAGACTGAAGAAGAAAGAAAAAAGGAACCAGAGGATTATAGAAGATTTATTTACATTGAACTTGATACAGTCCCAGTTACATCAGTAAATCAGGAATCTTCTACTCTCGAGCCATTTGTAACCGAGTTACAGGAAGTTCAAATTGAGCCACAGCATATCGAGTTACTTTCAGATGCTACCAAGCAAGTGCCTACCGAGTCTGAAAGACCCAAACCAATGTCTACCGAGCTAGAACAGATAGAAACTGAAGTTGAAGTGCAAAAAGACAATAATGAAATCTATTCAAAAGGAAAGGAACCTGTATTAGCAAGATATGTCAGGAGACATCATTCAGCAGATCAGATCATTGGAAACAAATCTGAAGGAACCATGACAAGAAGTAAGTTGAAAAGTACTTGTTTACTTGCTGATTTTGAACCTAGAAATGTCAAAGATGCATTGGGAAATGATAGTTGGATTAAGGCCATGAATGAAGAGATAGAGTAGATAGAAAAGAACAAGACATGGACTCTTGTACCCAGGCCTAAAAATAAAAATATAATTGGAACTAAGTAGGTATTTAGGAATAAGTTGAATGAAAATGGTGAGGTATCAAGAAAAAAAGCTTGACTAGTATGCAAAGGATATGCTCAAGAAGAAGGAATAGACTATGGAGAAACTTTTGCTCCTATTGAAAGATTGGAAGGAGTTAGAACCTTACTTGCATATGCTTCTCACAAAGGATTCAAGGTCTATCAAATGGATGTAAAATCTGTATTTCTTAATGGTATACTTAATGAAGAGGTTTATATCAAACAACCTAGAGGTTTTTTTGATTCAGAGAAGAAGGACATGGTCTGCAAATTACATAAA
Organism: Cupressus sempervirens; assembly: GCA_028749045.1. Lineage (NCBI taxonomy): Eukaryota > Viridiplantae > Streptophyta > Pinopsida > Cupressales > Cupressaceae > Cupressus > Cupressus sempervirens. Next base: position 57,191,394 of record CM053789.1, read on the forward strand.
GCATTTTATGGTCTAAAACAAGTCCCTAGAGCATGGTATGAAAGATTGCATAACTATCTTATTCAGATTGGTTTTCAAAGAACTAATGATAACAGTAGCTTGTATATCAAGGAAGGACCAGATAACAAAATTGTCTTGATAGAAATATTTGTAGATGATACTATTTTTATAGGAAATGATGATCTTTGCAAAGAATTTTTAGAACAAATGAATAAGGAATTTCAAATGTCTATGTTTGGTGAAATCAAATTCTTTGTTGGTCTTCAGATTCAGTAGAATAACAATGGTATCTACATTACTCAGTCAAAATACATCAAAGAAATACTGAAAAAGTTTGGTATGGAAGATTGTAAGCCAGTTGGGACTCCCATGTGTACTGGATTGAAACTTACCAAGGAAGATGAATCAAAAGAAGTTGATCAGAAATTGTATAGATCTATGATTGGAAAGTTGTAGTATGTAGTTCATACTAGACTAGATATTGCCCTTGCAGTTGGTATTGTTGCAAGATTCTCAGCTAAACCAAGAGAAAATCACATGATGGCAATCAAAATAATCATGAGATATCTGAAAGGAACAAAGGATTATGGTTTATGGTATAAATTTGGAGGTAATCTAGATTTGAAAGTGTTTACTGATGCTGATTGGGGAGGAAACCTTGATGACAGAAAAAGTACAAGTGTAGGAGCAATCTTTCTTGGAAAGAGGTTGGTTTCTTGGACAAGTAAAAAGAAAAATTGCACATCCCAATCTATAGCAAAAGCAGAGTATGTTGCTACAGCAGTAAACTGTTCTAATATTATTTGGTTCAAATAGTTGTTGGAAGGCATGAAGATGGAAATCAAAGAACCTGTTGTTATGTTTTTTGATAATACTAGTGCAATCAATATATCTAAGAATCCAGTGATGCATCCCAAGACCAAGAACATAGCAATAAAATATCATTTTGTCAGAGAATTGGTGCAGGACAAGGAGATCAGACTGGAATATGTGCATGCAAAGGAACAAATTGCTGACCTATTCACAAAGCCATTACCTAAGGATGCATTCCTGTATCTTAGAAGTAAGTTAGGGGTCATTCCCCTATCTAGAGTTCACTAAAATAAAGTTTTAGTTCTAAAATAAAGTTTTAGTGATGCATCAACCTATGACAAGTTGAAAATCTATCAGTTGACGTAGCAGAGTATTGAAGTCATTGCATATGAATCTGTACATAAGGTACATTGTAATTTAGTTGAGAGTACTTTTGGCATACGAGAAGAGCTTTTACTATGTTGTATTGTCTTTGGCATGTGTTTTCAAAGAGGGAGAGTAAAACTGTAATATCTATTCTAAAATTTGTAAGCATTTGTAAAGAGAGAGTAAAACTATCGTATCTTTCTGTTATATAATTCCTTCACAGAGGGAGATTACTGAAAGAGGGAGAAGTTTCTATCTAAGAGGGAGAAGTATTATGTTGACATATTGTGCTGCACTATAAGAGAAAGACTTGTTTTCAAATTTCGTTCTACTATGACATGTTGTGTTGCCATCAACACCAAAGAGGGAGATTGTTGGATACAATTGGTTAATTGAGTGTTGTCTTTGATGTTACACAAATGCCATATCAGTCATCAGACAGAGTCTACCGAGCATTGCTATATATTACACTGTAAAGTTAGCTTCTACTGAGCTAACTTGGTTAACGAAGGAAGTTTAGTGCTTACCGAGCTCACTCGATGATCGAAGGAAACTATGACAGAAGTTAGTGTTTACCGAGATGGGAAGGTAAGTGAAGAAAAGTTAGTGTTTACCGAGCTGGGAAGGTAAGCAAAGGAAAGTTAGTGTTTACCGTGTTCACTCGGTGTCTGAAGGATTTTTGCACAGTATGCAGTGTTTACCAAGCCTCACTTGGTTAACACTGAAGATCATTATGGTACAGTGTTTACCGAGCTGGGTTGGTTAGCGAAGGATTTTTGAAGATTGTAGAATTAAGGCTAATTGATTTATGTGATGAATGTAGCTGACTCACGGTATAATTATTAAAATTTTAACTTGTATTTAAGGCTGACTTGATAATCAAAAAGGTATATATGAAGGATCAAGTTGTGAATTCAAATGTGCATGTGTGGATAAGATGTATGTGCAAATTGTGAAGGTGCAAGTGAATTTTTGAAGGATCAGATATCCTTGTGGAGCTACAAAGCTAAGTTGCATTATATTCAGATTATTCATTGTTACTTTCTAACAATTGTAGCACTGATTTCAAATCTCTTAATAGAGTGGGTTTAACAACCTTATTGTAAATCCTCTAACAAGGTGACAGTTCAGTTGAATTGTTCTAAAGACCTTTGACATGGCCACTCCTAGTAGGGTGATTAAATCCTTTAATAGGGTCATACCTAATAGTGTGTTTTTGTAACCTTTGACAGGGTTGGCTCTTAACAAGGCTCACTTCATAAGAGTAAAAAATAGTAACTAGTTACATGGTGGTTTTTAAAATATTGGTTTCCATGTTAAAACTGGTGTCTCTTGTGTTCTTAATTGTTGAATTGCTTTGTGTTCTTAATATTTATCATTTGCTGCATTATCAAGTTTCAACATTTTATATTAATCAGATCAAGGGTATCTTCAGACATCTTAGGGACTGTGAAAAGTTTTTGAAGTAACTGATTCACCCCCTCCCCCTCTCAGTTACTCTATTCTCATTTCCAATAGTTCAATCATTGAACCATCAATTAAAGCTCATTTTATCACTTATCTACAAACTATGAATTTCATGTCAGGAGGTCCTTTGACTGGCCTTAAAAACAAACCCAAACATCCGACCGAATTCTAAAAATTGGCAGACTAACCCTTTGTTCTGCACACTTTCACCCTATCAAATCTCATCTCATGACGAATTTAGGGTCAAAATATATTTACCATCAAATTTGACCTCTTAGAATTGTTTGCAAGAAGACATGTCAAAAAACAATAAATTGGGTTCTGATTTGGCTTTAAAAACTAGGCAAACTGACACTTGGGAAAATGAAAACTAGGGCATTGGTTGACTATCATGAGGAGAGTATAAATTTGTGATTTGTGCTCATGACAAATTACTGGGCCCAATTGGCAAGCAGTCAAAGTGGGCTACTTGAATTTTGATGACTGGAAACAATGGCAGAAAAGCAATTTTTAGAAATGGAATGAACCTGAAAAAGTGTGCATATGGATTCGTCAAGATGTGAAAATTGGCACACTTAAAGTATTTTTGGAGGAAAACACAGTGATACAATCTATTCAATCTCACCTATCATGGATTTTGAGTTATGACATCATGAATAGGGTATTGACAAATCTACAAATACTGACACCAATAAAAAGCTAGAAATTACATTTCAAAACTAATCAAACAGATTCTTCATAAGCTCAAACTTGAAACATAACAAGTCTATAACCCCTAAAATGAAATGCAATAGGAATTTCACCATTTTTTTCAACTGGGTCAAGGTTATTACAGGTCAAACAAGGCTTCCTAGAATTGTGTGCAGTGTGCATCAGCACGAAAATAGTAAATGACCAACTTTGAGGGGTTTGAAACCTAGTCAAATGGATTTGAAACAACTCAAAATATGAAACATAGGCTCTCAGATATGGACACTAAACACTTCCAAAGTGGTGAGTTATGAAACTTTACTGGGTGCAAGATATTTAGTTGCAGACACAACCTCCTATTGTTGTTTGACAATTAGATGAAAATGTAGATTTTGACAAATGCTCAAAATGGAATTTCACAAAATAGCTTGGAATATCAATTTAACTTCATAGAATGCATAGACATATTGAATGAAAGGTGGTAGAAGCATTAGAAACCTCATGGGGCTCAAAGGTACAACTACAAATGCATTTAAAAGCGCTTGTAGGGCATGAATTTCTCAAAAATTCTCAAAATCAGGGCTACAATTTTGACTAAATTCTGATTTTTTATTTTGAAAAAAAACAAACCAACATAAGGTTTGGTAATGCTACATCCTATTTGATGAAAGAAAAAAGATCAATCAAACTCACAGAAAAGATCATGTGTGACAATCTATATTATGTGGAAGGACATAACTATAACTTGTTGAGTGTGTCACAACTAAATAGTTTAGGTTGCAAAGTTGAGTTTGAGAACATGATAGCAAAGATCTACGATAATGACAAGAAACTAATTGGGAAAGGTGATCAAACTAGAGGTAATCTATTTTATCTTAATATGAATGATGCTACTTGTGTTGTGGTAGAATTTGATTAGGTTTGGCTATGGCACAAGAGATTATGTCATGTTAACTTTGATAAATTAGTGAGTATCAATAACATCAAAAGAGTTAGAGATTTTCTTAAAATAGAGAAACCTAACACTATGATTTGCAAACAATGTCAGTAGGGCAAGATGAAAAAATTTAGTTTTAAAAGTAAGGCTCACACCTGTAAAGAAATTATAGAAATTTTTCATACTAATTTATATGGACCAATTGATGTGTAAATCTACAAAGGTGACAAGTACATTATATTATTTGTTGATGACTATTCTAGGATGATGATAGTTGTGTTTCTGAAATAGAAATCTGATTCTTTCCAAATGTTTAATTGCTACTTAGCTAAAGTTGAAAAGGGGACATGCAAAAGCTTGAAATGTATGAGATTTGGTAGAGGTGGAGAATTTACATCAAATAAGTTTGAGATGTTCTATAATGATAGAGGAATCAAAATACATACTTCTGCACCTAGAAACCCTCTACAAAATGAAATTCCTGAAAGGAGGAACAAATTTGTAATTGACTGTGCTAGAACACTAATGATGAAGAAAAATGTTGAACTAAAATATTGGAGAGAAGTTGTAAGCACATTTGTCTACACCTTGAATGGTGTACAAGTCAAGAAAGGTACTCATTGAACACCTTTTGAGTTATTGTTTGGACACTCAACCAATGTAAACTATTTTAAGGTATTTGGAAGAAAGTGTTACATTCTTAAGTATTTTAGGAATGCTAAATTAGATACTAACAGTGAAGAAGGTATTTTCCTTGGCTATTCAACAAGAAGTAAAGCTTATAAGTAGTTAAACACTAACACTAACAAAGATGTGGAAATTGCACATGTAAAGTTTGATGAATACACAGAGGTACATGAAGGTAAACCTATGAAGGAACTTGAAGAGTAAAAATAATTTGTATAATTTTATGAAGGTATGCTTGCTAATGAAGATATTGTAAACCAAGCTGTAAATGAACAACAAGATTTTTTGGCTATCTAGTAACATACAATGAATGTTGAGTTGCATTTAGGAACTAAGTTATAGTTATGATTTGAGTTGTAGATAGAAGTGGAGACACATTCTAACTCTGAGATAAGTGTACATGAAAGAGATGTTGAGTTACCTAATAGAGAAGTACATAGTGATTATGAAGTTGATAGAACCAATGAGGAAAAAAGATAAGAACAAAGATTGTCAAAGTATGTCAAAAGAAATCACCCTATTGAAAAAATTATTGGAGATAAAGATACTAGACCAATGACAAGAAACAATTTGAGAAGTGATACATGTTTGTTGTGCATGCATGAGCCTAAGGTAGTGAAAGATGTCTTAGAAAATGAGGACTGGAGTAAAACCATGAAAGAAGAGATTGATCAGATTGAGAAGAACAAGACATGAACTCTAGTTCCTAGACCAAAGAACAAGAATGTGTTTGGGACCAAGTGGGTGTATAAAAACAAGTTAGATAAAAATGGTGAATTCAGAAAGAATAAGGAAAGATTAGCTTGCAAAGGGTTTGCACAAGAAGAAGGAATAGAATATGGAGAAAAAATTTCCCCTGCTATAAGATTGGAAGGAGTAAGAACTCTGCATACAAAGGTTTCAAATTTTATCAAATGGATGTGAAGTCAACTACATTCTATATTAGAAGAAGAGGTTTTTAGAGAACATGCTAAAGGATTCGTTGATGCTAACAATAAGAACATGGTATGTAGACTACATAAAGCTTTATATGGTTTAGAGAAAGCACCAAGTATTGGAATTAAGTTATATTTTCCATTAGTGACAACACTTATTTAGTTCTATGAAGATAATAAGCTCATCATTCAGTTTCCACTATCTACCAAGCATTCCAATGTTAACCAAGTTTTGCAGTTTATTTAGAGGCTACCGAGTGAATAGAGACAATGTTAAGTTCAGAAGTTATTATCAAGCTTCTCAGTGTCTACCAAGAAGTTAGTCTATGTGATAAAATGTTAGTTTAAACTGAGTGATGGGAAAATTAATGTTTACTGAGTAGAGCAAGGTAAACACATCATCCAATATCTATCGAGTGACACCATATCTACTGAGTCACCAATGGTCACCAAGGTTGAAGCTATGTCGTGTGAGTAGTATGGACCAAACCTTCACTTCTACTAACTGCATAACAATAATGAGTAATGCAGTGGACATCGAGTATCAGAAGGTCAGCGAGTCAGCTTGCAGAACGTGAGTTATCCTCTATTGGGTTGACTTAGTAATGTTTTTTTCACTTGTATTTTGGCAAACTTTGTAGCTATATGAATTGTAATGGTGTTCGTGTGTGTGTGTGTGTGTGTGTGTGTGTGTGTGTGTGTGTGTGTGTGTGTGTGTGGGTGCGTGCACGCGCGTGCATGTGTGTGTGTGTGTGATGTATTGTATCATACCATTGTAATATTATGGAGTAATCAATGTAATGAATAAGTGAAGGATTACATGTGAAAGTGTATCAGTAGCAGTACAAGGAATTCAACAAGGTCAATACAAGAGCAAAAAAGATTTATCTATCACATGAGGTGATCAGTTCTTAAAGGGTCCAATCATCAATTAGTTGCAAGTGAGATTGCCTACTTCATCCTAATAGGTGAATCAGTCCTAAATCTTTTAACAAGGTAGACTTAATAGTCTTTGTATAAATCTCCTAAAAGAGTGCATACTTCATTATATGTTTGTAAATCCCCTAACAAGGTGGACCTAGTAGTCCTATTTGCTCCTAACAGGGCATATCACCATAAATGGTCGATGTAAGCCTTAACTGACCAACTTTATTCTATAGTAGTGAAGTTTTGTGGGTACCATCCCCACCCCAGTTTTACTTTCTACTTGGAAGGCTTTTGGGTGACAAAAATTCTATGTTCTATGCATTATGATTATTTATCTTTCAATTCTTATGCATGTAGTAAAGTAGATGAATCTATGGTGAATGATTTATATTGTTATGTGTTGGATTAATGAAAAGTTTTGAAGTTACTGATTCACCCCTCACCTCTCAATAACTTAGCAAGTCTTGATTATTTCCAACAATTGGTATCAAAGCATTGTGGTTCTCAAGATAAAAGTTTAATAGCTTGAACAAAGATCAAAGGAAAATGGAGATATTTAGACTTGACAAAGCAATTGAAAATGAGAAGCTAGATCTAGAGATGGCCATAGTTCAACTCAAAGAAGAAAAGGAGCATCTTTCCCAATCCCTCAAAAGAAGGAAGGAACTTACAAATCAAATGAATGACCTCAAGCATGATGAAAAAAAGATTGAAGATTTTTTTCTTTCAAGCAGTTCAAATGAATCAAACAATGAAATCAAAGAACTCCTAGAAAAGAATGGATCACTGCAAGAAGAGGTAAGGAAACTCAAAAGAGAATAAGAAATTCAATCAATCAGGCTATGTGATATTTTGGGACAAAGAAACAAGGAAAAAGAAGACTTGGAGGCAAGAAACAGTGATGATCAAAATCAATCCACTCAACATGAAGACCTTATTAATCAAATCACTGAAGAAAATAAAGAAATCAGGATTCTCAAAGTAAAAAATGAAAGAATAAGGAATGATCTAAATTTTGAAAGAAAAATAAATGAAATAACAAGGAATGAGCTAAGATCTAAAAAGAAAATCAATGAAAGATTGAAGAATGATCTAAACATTAAAAAACAAGTCAATGAGAGAATGATGTAATCTCAAGCAGACATGAATCAAATGAATTAGCAATATGAGAAAAATCATCATAGGCAAAATGGTAAAATAGGAATTAGATATGAAAAAGAAGGTGAATGTTCCAAACAAGGTTCCAAAAGAAATCAAAAACCTACATGCAATCATTGTGCAAAGTTAGGTCACACATCAAACAAATGTTGGAGCAATTGAAAGGCAAAATTCAAAGAAAAGTGCTACAACTACAATCAGCATGGTCATAAGGCTAATGAATGCGAGGAGAAACCAAAATTTGAAGGTAAATGTCACAAATGCAAAAGGAAAGGTCACAAGGCATCTGAATGCAGATCAAAACCATTCAATCTAGTTGAACAACTTGTAAAGGAAATATTTGGTTGGGACTACAATACTTGGTGCAGATGTCATTATTGTGGAGAATATGGACACATTGGCATAAATTATGCAAAGCATCACCTAAGAAAGAAGGATACTACCATAAGATGCTATACATGCACTAAACTCAATCACATAGCTAAAAACTACATGAATATAGGCAAAGTTGAGGATGAAAAGAAAGCAAGAGTACACAACATTAGGAAACAATTGAGGTAGAAATGGATTCCTAAATCTACCGAGAAAACAAATTCAAATCATTGCAGTGAAGTCACTCAAGAAGTGGGTGACTCCATCATCTCAAACTAAATTCTTAAGGAAGGACTGGAACTATATTCACAAGACAATATCATAAGTAGTTCCAATAAATGAAAGGAAGCAAAGATCCAATTAGTATTTTAGATATATAGGGATCACAAAAATTCAACTTTCATCGAGTTAGATTAGACTCCACTAAGAGAGGTTGGTTTTTGACTCTACTGAGCAAGGTCAGGAGTAATGAAGTTTGGTTTGTTCACCAAGTTGAATTCATTTTCCAAGCTTGGTCAGGGGATGATAGTCTATCACGCACTATGTAATTATGATGTCGAGCATTATTAAAAATTTCTCAATAGAAAGGGTACAATTTGATCTTATTCTTCATCGTGATTATAGCATTCATAGAGCAAGGTGATTTGAAGAGCATCAAAGGGTTTTTGAGAAAGTTTGCAATGAGATCATCAAGGAATCTACTCACTCACTAAGCAATGATGGCATCAACAAGTGGTAGCAGTAGTAAAGTGGAGAAGAGTTTTGAGATGTTGGTCAAGGGTGTAGAGTGGAAAACACCAAATTTCAAACTTATTCTAGCCATTGCAAAGTCTCTTGATCCACATGGAGATCAGTCTCAAATCCCTCCCAAGGTACCCTTGATAAATGATATCCACACTCACTTTAAATGTACTATGCAAGAACAAGGAACACTTGAAATGGAAAATTCCCTAGCTAAGATGTGTGTAGATGGTTCATTAAAACCCAAGCACAAAGACTTAGAAACAAAAGGGTTGACCCACATTCCACATTTACCAAGAAATTTTCAAGTTAAATATATAAGGTATATACTCAACCAAGTGCATAATGGCCAATTTTAGTTAGAACAACCCATATTGATCACCAAGAAAATGATTCATGAGATCAGGGGTCTTCCCATGTTGAGCAAAGCTAAATCCACTAAAACCCTAGGTCAGGAAGAGTTGCAAAATAAAACCCTAAGTGAGTGGGATGATAGTGGGTTGAAAATCAACAAATATCACTGATGTAGAGCTCAAATTTGGCATCCATATCATTGCACACAAAATCTATAGCTCTAGTTAGTTAAACAGTGTTCCATGTGAAGCTCTACATTTGGCTTATAAGGTTGCGAAGAAAAATGATGGTTTTGACCTTTCAGGTTTGTTGCTGAAGCAATTGAACAAGAACATGGATATCATTTGGACATAGAAGAATAACCCCTACAAATTTGGATCATTGTTGACATGTCTCTTCTTCTATGGGCAGAAATTATATCCATCCAAAGGTGTTGTTGTATGAAGGAAGGATACCCCAATCATGTACCAAATCAATGAATTTATAGCAAAGATGGGTGAGAAATTCAAGAGGGTAATGGATAATTACTTTGAAGTGTTCAAGGAGAAAGGGAACAATTGATTCAAGATTCCATCCAAGCTTGTAGAAGAATACAAAGATCATGTTTTTTTTATGGTGGATTGTGATAGAGTATACATACAGGTAGTCAGGCCAAGGGTGGCATGGGTAAAACCTCCCATATGAGGTCAACATTGATGAAACCAAGGACATCATTGAGGCCCTAGTAAATGAGCTAGTTCATCCTAAGCTTCCTATATTTAGGACATACGAAGAAGCTAAGAGAAAAATAGAACTAAGTATCAAAATCCCTCAAGCTCTTAGTAGAGGTAAGAAGAGGCTAGCTAAGTTGAAAATTGCAGAAGGACCTCTAATGATTCCTGAGGGAAAGGGAAAAGATGAAGAAGATCATAAAGATGCAAATGAAGAATTAGAGAAAGAAGTGGAGCCAATTAGAAACAAAGGTAAGGTGATCATCACTAAACCTCCAAAGCCCACTATAGTTGTATTCACCAGGAGATTTAGAAAGAAAGGTGCAAAGGATGAAAGTGAAGTTCAATTTTATTAACCTCCACCCAAATATGAAGAAAGGTTAAAATAGTTAAGGGCTAGAGCAGGCATAAACAAGTTCAAAGCACTCAAGTATGAGACTCAGAATCCTATAGAGAAAAAAGAGATTGAAGACTTGATAATGGAGAAGTTGGGAATATGGAAATACTCTCTAGAACAATTTGCATCACAAGTGCCAATATAACTCCTTGAAAAAATTAGAGTAAGATGGGATAACATAGTCCAAACTATCAAAGATAAATTTGAAAACAATCTAAAAGAGTTGGTACCTAGTCTGATAGAGGTAGAGGTGAAAAAGGCATTGAAGGAACATGAGAGCAAAATTATCCTTAAATTAAATACATGCCTTATACTAATGAAAAATGTTGAATTAGTTATTAAGAATGCTACTGATGTTTGGAGAGATGTTTATCATCTCAATAAGCCAGTCGTAGATCTAGTTGAGATCAAGGATGATGATAGTGATCATGAAGAGGATGATGAAGTCACAATCATGGCTAATGATATGAAAGATTTAATGAAGGAGAGGGAAGAAGAAAAGGAGGAATAAGTTAAGGATGAGGAAAAATAGGAAGAAGATCCTATGAGGATTGCAATAGAGGTAATTTCATCCCTTCCTCACTCTCCACCAAAGACTACCATATCTTTTGTGAAGTTAGCTTCAGCAAGCATGATTGTGACCACATCAGCTATATCAACAACTTAATCATCACTTGCTACCTCCTAGCTCTAGGTTACTTCAATGGAAGTGTCAAACATTTCATCTATCAAGTTGCAGGAAACTTCTTCAGCTACTGAGTTAGCCAATTTAGTCACTTCATCAACTTGTATAGTAAGTGCTTCACATAGTTCTACAATTTTGTTTACTTCAGCATTGACTGCATCCACTTCTATTCTAGTCAGTTCTTCTACTATAGATACTGCTATGAGTATTCTACCAAGTGCTACAACAATTTTGGGGAATGTTTCAATTTTGGATTTGGTTAGTACTCCTCTCAGCATTTCTTCAATAATTCCTATTCAATTTTTCACTAGTAGCCCCTCTATCTCAACAATTGTCTCAATTCCTAAGATTAAGTTTGTAATCCTAGAAGTAGAACACAAGCAACCTTTAAAGCTTTTGATTACTAGAAAGGAAATTGAAGAAGATATTGATCTAGATACTAAGATAGAGATACCTGAGATAGACTATGACACTGCCACAGTTGAGGAAATGAGACTAGCTAGTCAACTTTATGAAAAGAAGGCTAGGCAAAAGTAGTTAAGGTTAGAAAGGGATAGGGAATACCAGATCATTGAAAATGCTAAAAATATTATTACTAAGGCTATAGGTGTTGAAGTGGATTCCACCCAACAAATTTTTCTACAATTAGAGGAGGTTGTACATAAATTCAATGAGGATTCTACCAGGTAGGAGAAACTTATTGAGAAGGTTGAAAGGAAGTTTGACAATAAGGTGCTTGAGCACATTGCTCAACATATTGCAATAAAGTAGGTAGAATTATCTACAATTTTGGAAAATATTGAGAACTCTTTTACAAATGTGACATCACTTTTTGCAAAGCTATGTGATGTTTCCATCTTTACTAAAGAAGTTAAGGAGAAGTTGAATAAAATTGATGTGGATATGCATACCAGTGCACAAAGGTTGCATTTTGACCGTTCCTCAAGCTCATCACATCACATCAAGGTGAATTTTCTTGTTGAAATGCAAGTAGAACTTCTCAGAGAAGAGGCAAGGATAAGATCTATACTGATATATATCCAAAACATGATCTTGCCAATTATGGACACAATGCAAAAGCACATTGGACATTCCAAATCATTGGTCCAGCAAAACAACTTCTCAGTGCGAGATCACATGATACAACTATCAACAGAAGTTCAGCAAGCTCTGCACATAATCCAAACTTTTCAAGAGAATTGTGATAAGACACTTGCACTTATTCTATAGGTACATGTTGATTTTCTCTCTCATTTTGGTGTTACTATGTAAATAGCTTGTATAGCCCTTCGGCATTGTTGTCAAAAAGGGGGAGTTAGCATAATACAAAGAGGGAGATAGTATAGTGAAAGGGGGAGAGAGATAGACAAGGTAGATATGTGTATAGAATACATGAGATGACTATGTGCATATGCATATACATTATGTCTTATAAATGAGATATATGTAGAGATGTATATACAATAGCTTTACAACGATCAATTTTGAAAAATCAAAATCAGTATGTCAGTTTGTGTACATAAGTTTTGGCTTATAAGTGTTTTGTCACTAATGCCAAAGGGAGATATTATTGGCATTAAGTTATGTTTGCCATTAGTGACAACACTTATTCAATTCTGTGAAGATACTAAGCTCATCATTCAGTTTCCAATATCTACCAAGCATTCTAGTGTTAATCGAGTTTCATAGTTTACACTAAGCATTTTAGAGGCTATCGAGTGAATAGAGACAATGTAAATTTTAGCAGTTATTGCAAGGCTTCTTAGTGTCTAGTGAGTAGTTAGTCTATGTGATGAAAATTTAGTGTAAACTAAGTGATGGAAGAAGTAATGTTTACTAAGTGCAGCAAGGTAGATACATCATCTAGTATCTACCAAGTGACACCATATCTACCAAATCACCAATGGTCACCATGGTTGAAGCTACATCATGTGATTAGTATGGATTGAACCTTTACTTCTATTGAGTGCATTATGATGCCAAGTAATGCAGTGGATACCAAGTATCAGAAGGTCATTAAGTTAGCTTGTAGAACTTGAGTTATCCTCTATTGGACTGACTTAGTAATGTTTTGGTCACTTGTATTTTGGCTGACCTTATAGTTGTATGAATTGTAATGGTATATATCTGTGTGTGTGTGCGTGTGTGTGCGTGCGTGCATGCGTGTGTGCGTGCGTGCGTGCGTGCGTGCGTGCGTGCGTGCGTGCGTGCGTGCGTGCGTGCGTGCGTGTGTGTGTGTGTGTGTGTGTGTGTGTGTGTGTGTGTGTGTGTGTGTGTGTGTGTGTGTGTGTGTGTGTGTGTGTGTGTGTGTGCTGTATTTTATCATACCATTTTAATATTATGGAGTAATAAATTTAATGGATAAGTGAAGGATTGCATGCGAAAGTGTATCAATAGTAGTACAAGGAATTCAGCGAGGTCAATACAGGAGCAAAAAATATTTATCTATCACATGAGGTGATCAATGCTTAAAGGATCTAATCAATAATCAGTTCAAAGTGAGATCCCCTACTTCATCCTAATAGGTGAATTAGTCCTAAATCCTTTAACAAGGTATACTTAATTGTCCTTTTATAAATCTTCTAATAGAGTGCATACTTCATTGCATGTTTGTAAATCCTCTAACAAGGTGGACATAGTAGTCCTATTTGCTCCTAACAAGGTAGATCACCAAAAGTGGTCTATGTAAGCCTTAACTAGCCAACTTTATGCTATAGTAGTGAAGTTTTGTGGGTACCATCCCTACCCCAGTTTTACTTTCTACTTGGAAGGTTTCTAGTTCACCAAAATTTTGTGTTCTATGTGTTATGATTGTTTATCTTTCATTTTTTATGCATGCAGTAAAGTAGATGAATCTATGGTGAATGATTTACATTATTATGTGTTGGATTAATGAAAAGTTTTAAAGTTACTAATTCACCCCTCCCCTCTCAGTAACTTAGCAAGTCTTGATTATTTCCAACACCAAGAGCATGGTATGAAAGGCTTCACAATTATCTTATGAAGATTGGTTTTAAGAACACTCATGATAAAAATAATATATGCTTGAAGATAGAAGGAGGTAAAGGTACTTTAATAGCTGCAATTTTGGTTGATGATATCATATTTGGAGGTCAAGATGCATTATGTGAGGAATTTGCAAATAAAATATAGAAAGAATTTGAGATATCTATGTTTGGAGAGATTAAGTTCTTTTTTGATTTTCAAGTATATTAGATGAAAATATGGTATATACATCCCTCGGTCTAATTATGTGAAATAAATATTGAAAACTTTTGGATTGAAATATTCAAAACCAGTTAGCATACCTGTGGTGTCAGGACACAAACTAGTGCAAGAGCACTAGGGTAGACTAAAGGGTAGACCTAGGGATTCTTTGTTAATTTTGGCTTGTAGTGATGCTAGCCACATCACTAGAGTAATAATAGGATAATCTTGTTCCTAAGATGAGGTTAAATAGGTTTGAAGTGTCCCACAATACATTGTTGCTCCTAATTGCTTAAAAAGTGTTCATTTAGCTCAATAGGGTATTTTTGGGTTTTGAGGGAAAAATAGGGAAAGAAAGTGTTTAAGGGTATTTATTAGGTTTTTTGGATCCATATTATGTGTTTTTAAAATTTTGGTATCAACTAGAGAAATTTTGGGTAGACAATATGCAAAATTGCAAAAAATTGCTTATTTCTTGCAAAGTTGTCATTGACAACTTTTACAAGTTTTATGCAAAAAGAGAAACTTCTTTTTGGGAGCCCTTCAACCATATAAATTATTTGGAAATTTACATTAAAATCCTATATAATGCCAAACTCAACCTTTTCAAGAGGTTGGAAGTATTAGAAAGGATAATGTATGGATTGAAATAAGTAATTCCAAATACACATCAGTTTCTTTGTTTTGAGTGTTTCGATTCTTTGTATAGATTAGATTCAGATTTTTTTGGGTTGGAAGTGTTGTTGGAGATTATCATTATTTAATTTTTATTTTCTTTGTGGTTTTATATAAATTTTTTGTTCAAATAAATAATTTTTTCAATTAGCCGCTTGTTGTTTTCAACAAGGTAGCTAGCATAAAATGGGCTCTTAGAGCTATCTTCTATCCTATGAACTATACATCCCTTTGGTACTTGGAACTAGACTCCTTAAAAATTGTGTATAGAAAAGGAGAGCCCATGCGAAGCATAGAAAAAAATTTAGTGTTATTCCCTGGGAAAACAAGCCATATATGGTTAGGGATCACCAATCTAAAAAAGAGCATTTGGAGTGGATTGAAACGTCTGACTCTTCAATCCAAGAACATGACAAGTAAGTAGATGGTGAGAGGTAACTCCAAGCTATAGAAGGAGTCTTGATAAGAAATTTTAGGAAGTTTAAAAATTGGACAACACCAAAACCTTGGAAACCCTCAAATTAAGCCTAAAATTGTGCCTAGTTTGTAAAGACAAGTTGGGGGCTTAAGAGTTAGAAAATATTAAAGTATGCTAAAAAAGGGTATCCAAAAAGGTGATTTTTTTTGGAAATTGTTAAAGGATTTTTTTTAACATATCTCAATTTTAGTGCGTTTGGAGGGCTAATTCTTCTACCCTTTTCCCAAGCAATTAAGTACAAATTGACTTGTGGATAGCAACTCAAATAGGGTTTTGCACTTGTTTTGGTTTTGGTATGTTATTGAGTTACCTAAGGCTGGCCTAGATATCCATTTCATCATATGGGAGATTGTATCTACATTGGGGTTATATTTGTGTATTTGTGAGTTATGAGCAAGCTTGTACTAACCAATTGATGTGCACAAGTTGAAGGAGTAGGATCTCTTTGATAGAATCCTCAGAGGCAGAGGGTGTTATAGTAACCTTATTTGGTCAAATAAATGACCTAGTGGGGACTCTGAAGAGTTTGGTGTTTGAAAGTAAGATTTTTTGTCACATTAGAGTGGTATTAGAGAAAAAGACTTGAGAAAAATTGGTAGATATCTGCAACTACTAGAGAGTCAATTAGTGAAACCAACATGGTGACAAATGCAGAACTAGACAAGAAAGTTAATGAAAGAAGAAGAAGAAATTTAGAATGGTAAAGAGATATTAGAGGAGGATGTAGTCCTTGAACCTCACTCTATCTTGAATATATAAGCCTTCTTGAAGACTATCAAAGCCCTAGGAGGAAAAGCATTGGATGGTGTGCCACTTTTTAGTGGAAAGATGTATAGAAACATAGTCATGGAATGGATGGATGAAATGGAGAACCATTTTGAATGTGAGGGGTATAAGAGGCACAAAAGGTTAAATTTTCTAAGTCAAGGCTTAGAGGTTCATCTCTAACATGGTTGAAAAATATGTACAAGATGAAAGAATCAACATGGGTAAGACTTCTATAGAAAATTGGAAGGCTATGGTCACTAAAGTGAAGGAGAACTTCTTTCCTAAAGACTTTTAAATCCATCTCCACAAGAGAAAGAAAGGACAAAATAAAAAAGAACTAGATGTGACCTCTTATACTAAAGAATTTCAGAGGTTATGTCTGAGATCCAAATAGTAATAGAAAGAGCTAATCAAAGTGGCGAGATATCTAGGTGGTTTGAAGTGGAACATCGAGGAAGAGCTTAGTTTATTGGAACCTACCATAGTTTAGAGATGTCATCAACTAGCCTTAAAGATGGAAGAAATGAACAAAATGAAATGAGATTATAACTTCAAGGATAGAGGCAAGGGAAAAAATCAAAAGAGGACAAAAGGGAGGCTACCAGGGTAGAGGTAGTGAGCAAAAGAATCAAGGAGAGAGAAAATTCTCAAAGAAAACTAGTGACAACTCTTCAAGAGGTAGTTATAATAGAAGGTGAAGAAAGAAAGGAAGATCAAATAGAGGGAGAGGATTAGGTAGTTCCAATTTATACTCTGTAGGTATAAAATGTTACAATTTTGGTCACTTGGTTCATCTAGCCTATAGATGCCTAGAGAAGCCTTCTTCCTGAAACCAAGATAAAAGAATGGAATATGTGCAAAAAGACTATAGAAAAGAATCTGATGTGGTTCACATTGAATCTAGAAAGGTGAAAACCTCATGTTTAGGAGATTTTTGATCATGAAACCAACTCCTGATGAACCTAAACATAGTAGGGCATTGTTTAGGAAAAAATGCAAAATCTTAGGAAAAGTATCCAAAGTGGTAGTAGATTCTAGTTCTACTAATAATTGAATATCAAAGGACATTGTTACTAAGTTGAAATTGTAGAAGATACCTCATGAAAACCCTTACAAGGTTACTTGGTTCAACAAGGGACAAAGCATCTTGGGGAATGAACAAGCCTAGGTGGAATTCTCCATAGTAGGATATAAGGACAAATTGTTGTCTTATGTTTTGCCTATGGATTCTTGTCATCCATTTTTATGTAGGCCTTCAAAATTTTATAGGGAAGTGATATATGATGGTAGGGAAAATGACATAACTTTTATGAAGGGAGGAAGGACCTTTAACATTTAGTACTTATTGGAAGGGGAGGAAGTACAACCAAAATTGCCCAATGTATTGTTTTACAGTGGGATATAAAGACTTGAAGGATGAGAAATGTTAATGTTTTGTAGTAGCATTTAAGTCTAAAGAAAAGGAGAATGCAACTAATGAACCCTTATCAATTGGAGTCAAAAAATTTCTTGAAAAGTATAAGGACATAGTGAGTGATGGTATTCTAGCTACTCTACCTCCTAGGATATTTTTTAGTCATCAAATTAACTTTGTTCTAGGTTCTTCCTTACCTAATAAAGAAGAATTTGACTCCAGATTAGAACTTAGAAGTGGCAAGACAAATCCAATAATTTATGGATCAAGGCTTGATACAAAAGAGCATAAGCCCATGTGAAGTTTGTGTTGTGTTCACATCTACGAAAGGAGGAAAATGGAGATTATGTACAGAATCAAGAGCAATAAATGGTATCACAATCAAATATAGGTTTCCCATACCTAGGATTGATGATCTAATGGATTTCCTTGGATGAGCCAAATATTTCACTAAGTTGGACTTGACGAGTGGTTATTACCAAATCAAAATAAAGGAGAGAGATGAATGGAAAACAACATTTAACACTACTTATGGTCTTTATGAATGACTTGTGATGGAACTTTGGTTTCTCCAATGCTCCTAGAACATTCATGAGGCTCATGAATGAAGTATTTAAGGACTTCCTAGGAAGATTTTTAGTGGTGTATCTAGATGATATACCTATCTTTAGCTAGACTAAAGAAGAGCATATCAATCATGTTAAGGTAGTTTTGAAGAGGCTTAATGAGAAGAAGTTTGACTTCTTCAAAGAAGAACATGTGTACCTCAGATTTTTCATGTTTCAAGGGACATTAAAGATGCACAAGGAGAAGGTTATTGCTATACTAGATTGGCCAACACCTACCACATCTACTGAGGTAAGAAGTTTCCATGGTTTGTCCCAATTCTATAGGAAATTCATTAGCAATTTCAGTGGCATTTGTGCACCTATGTTGGATACTATAAAATGTGGAGTCAAGTCTATGTTTAAGTTGACTCTAGAAGCTGAAAAATCATTTTAAATCTTGAAGAAACAAGAAGCTACTAAAACTATCCTATAATTCCATAGTTTTGAAATATTGTTCACCTTAGAATATGATGCAAGTGGCTTAATAGTAGGTGGTGCTTTGAGTCAAGAAGGTAGACCAATGACTTTTTATATTAAGAAGTTTAATGAGGCCAAAAAGAATTATTTTTCTTATGGTTAAGAGATCTATGCCCTAGTTTAGTGTCTTAGGAAGTGGATTTAGGAAGTGGATACATTATTTGTTTCCCAAAGAATTTATTGTTTTTCTAGTTAATCAAGATCTTAGCTACATCAACACACAAGATAAGCTTAGAAATAGACATTTCAAGTGGATGGAGTATTTGTGGGCCTTTACCTTCACTATCAAGCATAAAAAGGGGCAATTGAATAAAGTGGAAGATGCACTAAGTAGGAGGATTATGACAATCCAAGAGATTCAGCTGCAAAGCATTGGAATAGAGTGTTTTTAGAATCTTTACAAAGAACATGAGGACTTTGCATAACCTTAAAAGGTATGCAGTGATTTTGAGAGTCATTTTCATAGAAAATCTTTCGAACATACCTTTCAAAATGGATTTATATTCAAGGGTAATCAGTTGTGTGTACCAATGGGTTCCATGAGAGAGAACCTAATACAAGAGAAATATAATGATAGCCTAAGTGGTCATTTTTTTCTTATCAGAACCATAGAACTAACCCAAAGGTTATATTATTGGCCAAAATTAGCAAGGGATGTAACCAAGTATGTGGAGCAATTCATGGTGTACATGAAAGCCAAAGGAGGAATCAAAAATGTAGGTCTATATCAAACTTTACCAATTGCAAATAGGTCATGGGATTGTGTAAGTATGGTAAAAAAAACCAAATAAGGATATGATATTTTTAATGTTGTTGTTGATAGATTCAACAACATGAGGCATTTTATTCCATGTAGGACAACTAATGATGCAAGTCACACTAGCCATCTATTTTTCATTGAGGTTGTATGGATTCATGGACTCCCATTAAGCATTGTATTAGATAGGGATGTTAAGTTTATGAGAAAGTTTTTGGAAACCTTGTGAAAGGAGCTTGGTACAAACAAGTCATTTGGTCCATCTTACCATCCCAAAAGTGAAGTGTCAATAGGACCTTAGGGAACCTTCTAAGGTCCCTAACTAGGGAACATGGTCAATATTGGGATGTTATCATTTCACAAGAAGAGTATGCCTATAACGGTAGTAAGAATAGGAACACTAGAAAGAGTTCTTTGAGATAGTTTATGGAATGCATCTAAGGGGTATATCTGAATTGAGGAATCTTGGTGATATGGATCAGAGAACTGGTCAAGCTAAAGACTTTATTCAAACTGTGAAGGATATTCAAGAGAAACTCAAGAAAACCATCCTAGATAACACTAAAAAACTCAAGGCCAAAGTGGATGAAAAGAGGACAGACATTTAGTTTTCTATTGGTGACTATGGTATGGTCCATTTGAATAAAGAAAGACTCCAAAAAGGGTATCTACCAAGCTATAGATCAACATGTACACTCGAAAGTGTCCCACTCTAAACCATTCTATCCAAACGATTCCTTGAGTTCGGAATGCTTGGATGACGGCTTAGAGCTCCCTATCCACGGAGTGCAAGAGAGTATATTTCAAGAATAAAAAAGCTCTCAGATGAGCCTTAGAGATACTCTTCTTTCTAGTAAACCATGCAATGGGAGGTTCCAAAGACAAGATGCAAGAATGAAAATGTCCCAAGGAGTTCCTCAAGAATGCAATGCAACTAAAGATTAAACTAGAATGAATATGAAAAATGTAGCTATTCTAAGCATGGATGAGAGTGTTACAATCCAAATATTAAGCTATGTGAGAGATTATTTGCAAAGAAAAAACTACACTAACATGCAATATGATCTTAAGACTAATATGATGGAATGAGAGAATGAGACAAGAAGTGAGAAGTTCTCCACAAAGCTCCAAAGAAACCTGTTAGAAAACCTGTAGCATGACAATATTTAAAATGAGGATGGATTGAGGGGGCAAGCTCTCTCCCTTTTAAAGATGTACGGATGGTGGAGATCAAGATGAAGATGGTGGATGATCAATGGTTGAATTCGAAAATAGGAGTGATCCATGTGCACACACAAGTCAACCAATAGAATATAAGTTGAATTGTCATATAAGACAAAAGTCTCACAAGCCTTTTCTTTTAATTGTAAAATAGAAAAGGGACTTTATGTGTGCACTTTAAGTGGGTTAGAAGAATGGGGTGTTTTATTTAATTAAAACGGGACATGTTCTTTTAATAAAATAATGAACTTAGGATAGCATAGTCAAACTATAGGTTATAATCAAATAAATTGATTATTAGCAATTTGGTCTAGATAAATGATTAAATTAATTTAGCCAAAATGTTGAAAAGGGGGCTAATAGTCTAGTTGACCATTTTTAGGTGATTACATTTGCCCCTCTTTGACTAATGTGTGATCGATCTAGGAACACATTATGTCAAAGAAAATTGAAAGCCAAGTAGGCAGTGGTAGATATAGATATCTGATTCCAAAAAATGAAATGCAAAAATAGATAGCAAGTCCTAAATGCACAGCGTGATAGCGATAGTACTGAACATTAGGAAGATGATGTTAAGATCCAAAAATAATTTTAACACCTAACAAAGCGAATAGGTTGAGAGCAAGTGATAAGGTCAAACAAATGCTCCTAAGAAATAGATAGCTGTAACAATCAGCAATAGAGTATTTCTGCCCCCTCGGGATCGAAATTGAAATGAGGTAAGGGGATGCAAAAACTTGCTAGACATGAGAAAAATAGAATAAAGCAATGTCCAAGATGACAGATAAATTATTAGAACCCAAGAATGACTATAAGAAACTGATAAAATGCCCCAGTGATGATTTAAAGATTAGACCTCAAATGGTCAGCTAACTACTCAGAAGAAGGTAGGAATTTAAAAGACAATTTTGACCATCAAGATGAACTCAGATTTTGATTTTGATCCTGAAAATGGATCCAGGACATCGAAATTAGCTAGGGGTGCAATTTTCACGCAATTCTGAGGAGTAAAAAAATTAGGTCAAAATGAGGTTGGAGGCTATAAAAGGGGTCCAAGTGCCATTTTCACTATTCATTTGTCTTTTTGTGATTTGAGAGATTTTGTGTGGTCCACATAGCATCATGGCTCAGGTGAACATTCCTCTTCATCGACATCGTTTCGAGCGCAGCCGGTTGCACAACCGGCCAAAGCGATATGGGGCGTCGGTAAGTGACTATCTTTTTGTTGCTTTTTCGAGCTTTTTGTGAGTTTTTCGCACGTTTTCAAGCTTTTTTGAAAAAAAATCGCGCAATACTTTTAAAGTATCGCACGGCTTCAGAAGTATTATCGCACGATACTTTTTTCGAAAAAAATGTCGCACTACTTAGGAAAATGTGTCGCTCGAGGGACACCCAAATGTCGCACGACATGGTGTGAAGTGTTGCACCATGTAAAAATGTCGCACTACTAATGAAAAAAGTGTCGCGCGACACTGTTTCAGAAAAAAGTGTCGCACTATTATTTAAAATAGTGTCGCGCAACACTATTTCAAAAAAAAGTGTCATACTTTTTTTGAAAAAAATGTCGTATAGATAGTTTTGTTGTTTTTCTGAATGCTTTTTTTTTTCGTCATGTGACTATTACTGATGATTGCTTGTTTTACCTAGACAGGAGGTATTCTCGGCATTACATATTAGAGCTCCCAGGGTGGTTGATTTACACATTGTGCAGCATTTGAGCGATGACGAGCAGACTGCGGTAGTGGCTATGGGCTTGCGCTAGGTTATACGGATGCCCCATATTCGGGCAAACCACGGTTTGTTGTCTACGCTGGCAGAGAGGTGGCATAGCGAGCACAACACCTTTCACTTACCGACCGGCAAGGCGTCGATTACTTTGGAGGATGTATATCGCATTTTGCGAGTGCCATGCCATGGCAAGCCGGTAAGTTACTTGGTTAGTAGTTTGTTGATTTAGCCATTTCAATGTTGGATGCCAGGTGTACTGATGTTAATTTTTTATGATGGTACAGGTGTACTATGATACGACCCCGACAGAGGGGCGAGCGAGAGTGCAAGAGCTTTTCTAGGATGTAACCATTTTGGATCGTTTCATATGATCCTGAAAAAAATCCTAAAAATTGAAAAAAGTCTTAAAAAAAATCTGTCAAGTGGTGAAAACCTGGAAACAGGCGCTACTTGAAACCCTTGCACCTATGTCTATCAATCTCAATCATCCACTTTGCTACACATTTCCTAGCTTGGAATTGTTTCTTGTCCTCATCTTGGGGGCATAGCTACTTAGCCTATTGAGGTATTCTTGTGCATTAGGGTTTTTTTTTTTTTTTTTTTTTTTTTGTGTGATACATTAAAGCACCTATTGCTAGGTTTTCACTAAGATGATCATTTTTTCAGGACATTTTTTGATTTTTAAGAATTTTTTGAGCATCATATATGATTTTTTGGATTTTTTAGAATAATTTAGAGATCACTAGTTCTCAAGCAAGATCACATCATTTTCTCCCAATGGCTAGCAAGGTATAGGACATGATGGAGCAACAAGCCAGTGGATAAGCAATAATGCATAAGAAAGGAATGTGAAGCAAGTGAAAGTGATCCTCAAGGACTTACTCCTCAAGAGTACCCAAGCTAGGGAAAGAGGTGAAATAGTCATATAAAGCATGTTTTGGATAAGCAATAGAAGTAATGAGCAAGATAGCATGTAGGATAAGCAATGAAGCCAACAAGTGAGATAGCATGAAGTGTGTAGTCCAAAAGAGTAGCCATGTCAAGAGACCTATGAGAACCATGTTTCATTTATTTTGATCAAGACCAAGGGGTCAACTAGATAGTATAGCAATGGGATAGAGCAATAAGAATAAAGCTCAAGATAGAGGCTATGAGTGAATGGGAGAGCACAATAGAAAATTTGGTGGATAAGATAGCCAATATGCAAAGATAGCTCAACATTTTCAAGATCAAAGAGAGAAGAGGGGATAGATGGATGATGGAAGAATTACACATGATGCCTATTTTCCAGGTTTTCATCATGGTACTTATCCAAGGTGCCACAAGAAGTAGTTTTGACCATAGGATAAATTTATTTCTCTTTACTTTTGCTACCAAGGTGCCACAAGAAGTAGTTTTCACCAAGGCACATTTTCATTTTTTTTTCATTTTTTCTATTTTTTCTTCTTTTTTTTTTTTTTAAATTTTTAGAAAGAGCTCAAGCTTTTTGAATGTTGATAGTGCTTCTATAGGAAAGATAAGTCATGATAAGCCAAGACCATAGAAAGGTATGCTCAAAGATGTTGATAGGGTGATGAAAGAGAAATGGTAGTAGGAAGAATATATGGAGGATAAGAGTTCATGTATAGAAAGGAGGTGTAAGCTTTAGAGGATTTCATGTGGGTAGCTAAAATATTGAACAAGATCAACATTGACACACACCTTGAAGGGTATTGGAATGATGGAGGAATCATGGATGAAGTAGCTTGAGATTTAGATGTATGAGGTGGTAGAAGAGATTTGTAAAAAAGTGGAGTTGAAGTCTTTGGAATATTTTTAGGAAGATTTTTGGAAGAAGATGGAATGGAAGCCTTTGGAAGCTTGAATGTCAACTTTGAAGTATTTTCAATATTCAAGTCTTTTAAAAGAGACTTGGGAATCCATATAGCTTTAGATTTTCCTTTGGATACTTCAAAACACATTTCTTCAATAATGGGTTTAGGAACCCATATTTTCTTTGATTTATCTTTTTTAATAGTGGACCTTTGTAGTCTCTTTTGTGCATTTTCCTTTTTAGCATTCACATGTCGATTAGATGGGACATAGTGATCTTTCTTTTTCAATGGATTCTTATGTTTATTCTCACTTCCGAAGGACTTGATATTTGTGGATGAATAAGGATGATATGACTAGTTTAGGTGGATAGATGGGTGATAATTCATCAAGGATGAGAGTCTTTGTTGATCTTGAGGTATGATGGTAGAGCTAGGAGTGGAAAGTGAAGGAGATGAAGGAACATAAGGTCCCAATATAGATGGAAGGTTTGAATGCTTTAGCTTTGATGGATAAGGACCAAGGATAGACTTAGGAGATGCAAACGGATAGTGAACAGGGATATCAACATCTTTAGAATGAGCAACATGGTCAAAGCCATCAATAGACTCATGAGTACCTTTGATAGGAACAACATTTTTAATAGAAGCACTTGAAGCTTGAGCACAATTTTGAAGTAGATGTGGAGAAGTAGAACATGAGGGGATGCTTTGATCTTGACAAGTAGCTTTGGATAGCATATGAAGAGAACTTTTCTCATAATTTTCAGTAAGCTCAAGGGAGATAATGGAAGTAGTATCTTCATCATACTTGGGGGGTGGACAAGATATAGGATATGGACGGGTGAAATTTTAAAGGAGATGAAAGGGTGCTTGATCTTGATCTTTCTTAACATTTATAGCTTTTTCTTTTTTAGAGTCCTCTTGACATGGAACCACTTCTAAGGACAAGGGAGAATGAAGAGTGAATGGAGTAGTGCTTGGATTAGGCATAGCAGTGCATGAAGGTTGAGGATGTTTAGGATTAGTAGCATGGAAAAGGTTTGCAGCAAAGTGAAGGTTAGCTTGGGTTTCTTTTAGAGGTAGCCCTTGAGGATACACGTAGTCAATGTGGAAAGCATTAGGTTCTTTATTTGATGGAGGCATGTTGGAAAGCTTTGACGTGTTGGGATATGCACGAGTGTTGGAAGAAGTGAAAGATGTAATAGAGTTCCTACTAGACATAGGTTCATTAATGTAATCTTGCTCATGAAAAGTATCCTCATCACATGAATCATTAGAGGTATCAAGATCAACAATCTCATCATCAATGAGATCTTGGATTTTATGTTTTAGCTCACTGCAATCTGAAGTACTATGCTCATTATGTTGATGATAAGCACAATAGATATCCAAGAATGGGTTTCCATATGAGCTAGACTTAGGTAACATGATGATCTTATTAACAAGAAGTTTTTTCAAAGTGTCATCATAAGAATCTTCCAAGGGAGAAAAAGTTCTATTAGAAGTATGTCTAGAGTCCTTTTGTTGTTTCTCAAGTGAATGGTATGCATCCATGTCTTCATCATTATCTTGGTCAAAGATAGGTCCATCATGAAATTTTAGCATAGGCTCAAAGGAGGTATCACTTGCTTGTCCTCTAAAGAGGTCTTTAGATCTAGAAGATGAAGACATTTGATGTCTTGAAGTAGAGCATGTAGACCTAGAAGAAGAGGATGACCTCAAAGAAGGTGACTCACATGCATGTAAAGACCTTAAGGAAGATTCATGTAATGATGCAATCTTCTCCTCTAACCTTTTCTCAAGTTTAGACTTCATTTCCATCATTCGTTTAGAGAGATGAAGGTAAGAAAGATCATTTGTCGCTTCTAGTTCTTTGTATTGCACATATAGGTCTTGAAACTCTTTAGTGACATGGAGGATATCATGATCATCTAGATTTTGTTGAAGTTTGGTAGCACAAGGTTTAGATCCCATAGTTTTAGATGCAAAGCCAAGCATAAAAGAGCCTAGAGGATAACTTGATGTTGAAACTATAGGAGGTAGAGTGTTCACTTGCCAAGATATTAGAGAGAGATTAAAGTGACTTGTCAAACAATATGTCCAAGAAACTTATGACATGAATGACTCAAGTCAATAGCTAGGCAAGATGCCCAAATAGCCAAATAAATAGAGCAACCAGGGTGACAAGTGAACAACTTTCCAACCCAAGAGTGTAGTCAAGAAATCAAGGAAACCATTTTAGCAAAAGGATAACTAGCAAGCACACATAGACCATGAAGACAATAAGACCAAGAGCACTAAGACCAAAGAGCCACTTTAAGCATATTCCAAAACTAGAGACATAGAAAATCAAAATCAAATGATGAGACTCCCCTTAGCAAGCAACACAAGAAAAATGTTAAGACTTGATGCTTTGACTTGGTTGACAAAGTTTGACAATAATTGATAACATAGCAAGTTTGATGTTCAAAAGAAATTTCTTTCCAAGCAAGATAGTGACACATGGAGTATTCTTCAAACAATCAAGAAAGGGACAAAGCAACCTTGAATGATACAAGCATATGTGATGTCTCAAAAGAATTCCCTAGAATTATCGTCATTTGTATGTTCCAAAGATTTCCACAGGTCTAGCACATTCGAGAACACATCAAGCAATATCTACCTAAAGGACATGGTTCTTTACTCAACAACTTGGCCCACACTTGATGCTCCTTTGCCTCACACCAAGTGGTTTCCCACAAGAGATATTGGTTTTGTCATGGAAGTGCCATAAGCACAACCAAGGGAACACATATGGTGAGTGTAAAATCTTGGGGTGATCCGGGTAGTCCACTAGGATCAATCCTTGCACCAAGAAGTTGAGCGGCTAAAAAAGGGTAGTTACTAACTTAAGGTGTTTAGATAGGGCATCCGTTCATAGTGTTCCTCTTGTTCCCAATTACGGGACACCTCACCTTGCAATAAGTAACCGATCTCACGATCACAAGAGTACCTTAAGCATTCTTGCCTAGTGATCTCCCTATGGTCGAAATCCCATAAGCGATCACACTAGGCGAAGATAAACACTATGTCTACCAAAGTTTTTTGTCCTTGATAGCCTTGAGTTTATAGTGGGTTGGAAGAGCCGGGTAATTTTCTTGTCCCCACTTGGATCATTCCTCTCAGGTTGTCCGAGAGCAGGCCCTCTAAAGGATTCTAACTACACAAAGAGTGGATCAACTTTTGGAAGTCAAGATTTCTGATTCACCACAAGGGTGAAGAGCATACTCTCCTATTCCAATCATTTTTTCCAAAACATGCCAAGAAGATTTAGTTGCCTCTTACTCTTGAAACCAAATGGTAAGTCAAGATTTCTGATTCACCACAAGGGTAAAGAGCATACTCTCCTATCACCAAAAGATCCCAATTATAAGTTTTAATGTGCCTAAAAATAAACAACTAGTATGTGTCACACATATAAAAGTAAAGAACAAGAAAAATTGGGTTTTTATGCATTGGGCAGCCCTGCAAACAATCGTTAGTAACCCTTGTGCATTTAAAGCTTTGACATGCGTTCTTTTTATGCAATGTTTCAATTTTTTTTTTTCATAAGGATGGCAACCTGTAATCACAACTTGTTAGCACAAAAAGTTAGTGTGAAATAACCTAAAAAATATGCAATAAAAAGTGGTGATTTACCTCAAAAATCCAATTTATCTTCCAACCAAGTGCATGCAAAGAAAGTGCAAGTTAATCACAAATGCTCTCATTTTTACTCTTTAATTTTGACCTAGTCAACAAGATTGGACTTGTTTGCTATGATTTCTTATCAAAAAATAAAAATAAAAAGAAAATACCCCTATTAAAAATCAGAGAGCTTTCCAAAAATGCAAAAAATTCAAAAAAATCTCTTCATTTGCTCCTTAGAGATCAATTTTGTCAAAACAGGCCAAATTTATCAAATTGAATTTTTTGTCCTTAATACGACCTCAAAATTCAAAACACAAAGAAAGAACCCCCATTAGAATTCAAAAAAATTTCTAAAAATATAATTTTTTCCAAAAAATACGCTGATTTGTGATCAGAAATGGCCTTTTATGAAAAAATAAATAAAAACTCATAACTCCCAAAAATTATGTCAAAATGCTCTGAAAATCGGACTGAGACATTTTGAGCATATGCCCAGCCCAAAACAGAAAATTTAGAACCAAACACCAAGCGGTTTAAAAGATATTATCAAATCTTTAAACCAACTAAGTTTTTGGCCTTCAAACCAATCTACTTATGGGTTGGCCTTAAAACCAAAGTGATAATTCTACAAAAGTATTTGATTAGATCCAATATGCTGCTGTAAAAAACCAGAGATGAAAAATAAAAGCAAATGAAGCTAAAAACTTAATTCAAGCCCCACAGTGGGCGCCAAAAATGTACACTCGAAAGTGTCCCACTCTAAACCATTCTATCCAAACGATTCCATGAGTTCGAAATGTTTGGATGCCGTCTTAGAGCTCCCTATCCATGGAGTACAAGAGAGTATATTTCAAGAATAAAAAAGCTCTCAGATGAGCCTTAGAGATACTCTTCTTGCTAGTAAACCATGCAATGGGAGGTTCCAAAGACAAGATGCAAGAATGCAAATGTCCCAAGGAGTTCCTCAAGAATGCAATGCAACTAAAGATTAAACTAGAATGAATATGAAAAATGCAGCTATTCTAAGCATGGATGAGAGTGTTACAATCCAAATATTAAGCTATGTGAGAGATTATTTGCAAAGAAAAAACTACACTAACATGCAATATGATCTTAAGACTAATATGATGGAATGAGAGAATGAGACAAGAAGTGAGAAGTTCTCCACAAAGCTCCAAAGAAACCTGTTAGAAAACCTGCAGCATGACAATATTTAAAATGAGGATGGATTGAGGGGGAAAGCTCTCTCCCTTTTAAAGATGTACGGACGGTGGAGATCAAGATGAAGATGGTGGATGATCAACGGTTGAATTTGAAAATAGGAGTGATCCATGTGCACACACAAGTCAACCAATAGAATATAAGTTGACTTGTCATATAAGACAAAAGTCTCACAAGCCTTTTCTTTTAATTGTAAAATAGAAAAGGGACTTTATTTGTGCACTTTAAGTGGGTTAGAAGAATGGGGTGTTTTATTTAGTTAAAAGGGGACATGTTCTTTTAATCAAATAATGAACTTAGGATAGCATAGTCAAACTATAGGTTATAATCAAATAAATTGATTATTAGCAATTTCGTCTAGATAAATGATTAAATTAATTTAGCCAAAATGTTGAAAAGGGGGCTAATAGTCTAGATGACCATTTTTAGGTGATTACACAACAGAGTAGGCCCTTGCAAGAGCTTGGAAAATTATGGAACAAATGCTTATAAGGTAGATTTATCATCAGATTTAGGCATATCCCCTATTTTCAATGTGCAAGACTTGGTGGCATACAAAGGTACCTTACCTCAGATTAGTCCAAATGTTCATGATGACCTTGAACCTAGTAGGGCACCTAATACTAGCAAGTTGGAAGCAAAGAAAGTGTTAGACTCAAGGGTGAGGAATTTTACAAGGCACAAGGTGTATATGGAACATCTCATTCAATGGTAGGGCAAGACAAATTTAGAAGACACTTGGGTTCTTGAAATAGAGTTCAAGAATGTTTGAATACCCTTAAACATGTTGTCATTAGGTGTGACTTATTTTTTGGAGGGGTGGAGTATGGTGCAAAAGCACCTAGGTAGGCTAAAGGGTAGAGATAGGGATTCTTTGTTAATTTTGGATTTTATTGATGGTATCCAAATAACTAAAGTAGTAATAGGATCAACTTGGTCCTGAGGTGAGGTTAAATATGTTTGAAGAGTCCCACAATACACAATTGCTCCTAATTGCTCAAAAGGTGCTCATTTGGCTCAATAAGGAATTTTTGGGTTTTGAGGGCCAAATAGGAAAAAAAAGTTTTTTAGAGTCCTTATTAGTTGTTTTGGATCCATCTTAGGACTTCTAGAAATTTTGGTAGCAAGTGGAGAAATTTTTGGTAGATAATTTGTGAAATTGCAACAATTACTTATTTCTTGCAAAGTTATCATTGACGACTTTTGTAACTTTTATGAAAAAAGAGAAACTTCTTCTCGAGATCACTTAAAACACTTAAATTAGTTGTAAATTTACACAAAAATCCTATATAAGGCCAAACACAACCTTTTCAAGAAGTTGGAAGTATTAGAAAGGATAGTGTATGGATTGAAATCAGAAATTCCAAATATACAATAGTTTCAATATTTTGAGTGATTCAATGCTTTGTACAGATTACATTTAGGGTTTTATGGGTTGGAAGTGTTAGTAGAGATTTTCCTTCATTTATTTTTTTAATTTTTGTGTTGTTTTAGAGAGTTTTGTGTGTTCAAATAAATTATTTTGTGAGTTAGCAGTATGTTGTTCTGAACAGGGCAGCTAGCAGAGAATGGGTTCTTAGGGCCATTTCCCATCATATGAAATGTATGGAAATTTGGGACTTGGATCTAGAATTCTTGAACATTATTTATAGTAAAGGAGAGACCATGTGAAGCACAAAAAGCATTTTTAGTGTAATTCCCTAGGCAAGAAAACCATGTTTAGTTAGGGATCACCAATGTAAAAAAGTGCATTTGGAGTTGATTGAAAGGATTGATTCTTCAATCCAAGAATGTGGTGAGTAATTATATGGTGAGAGATAAGTCCACTATAGAGGAGGAGTCTTGATAAGGACCTTTAGGAGATTCAAAATCCAAACAACAACAAAACCCTTGAAACCCTCAAATTAAGCCTAAAGTTGTGCTTGGGTTTTATGGACAAGTTGGCAGCTTAAGAATTACAAAATATTAAAGTACACCAAAAAGGTTATCTAGAAAGGTGATTTTTTTGGCCATTGTTAATGGATTTTTTAAAATATCTCAATTTTAGTGTGTTTGGAGGGCTAATTCTTGTAGCCATTTTTCCAAGCAACTGAGTACAAATTGAGCTATGGATAACATCTTGAATAGGGATCTACACTTGTTTTGGGTTTGGTATGTTGATGAGTGATGTAAGACATATCTAGGTATCTATTTCATCATATGGGAGATTGGATCAGCATTGGGGTTATATTTGAGTATTTATGAAGTTATCAACAAGGTTGTACTAACCAATTGATGTGCACCACTTGAAAGAGTAGGATAACTTTGATAGAATCCTCAAAGGCATAGGGTGTGATAGGAACCCTATTTGTTCAAGTAAGTAATGTAGTGGAGACCCTAAAGAGATTAGGGTTTAAGAGAAAGATTGGTTGTCAAATTACTAACTGTCAAAGAATGATGATTTAGCTAATGTGAATCAAACATTGTATAGGTCTATGATTGGAAAATTGTAATATGTAGTACATAGTAGACCTAAGATTGCATTATCTATTGGGACTGTTGCAAGATTCTATGCAAATCCTAAGGAGAATCATTTGATGGATGTTAAGAGAATTATGAGATATCTAAAAGGAATAGAAGACTATGGTCTATAGTATAAGAAAAATGATAAATTTGAGTTGAGAACCTATATAGATGGATTGGGTTGGACATTAATGACAGAAAGAGAACAAGCATTGGAGCATTTTTATTATGAAAGAGGTAATTCACATGGACTAGCAAGAAACAAAATTGCATATCTCAATCTACTATTGAAGTTGAATATGTGGATTTTATAGTAAATTGTAAAAATGTGCTATGGATCAAACAATTACTCAAAATTATGAAGAAATCAATGAACCTAAAGTACTTTATTGTGATAATACAAGTGTTGTAAACATATCAAAGAACCCTGTGATGTACACAAAAACTAAGCACACTACAATCAAGTATTATTACTTGAGAGAGTTATTTCAAGACAAAGAAGTAAGGATGGAATATGTGAATACAAAAGAATAGATAGATGATATATTCACAAAAGCTTAAACTAAGGGTGCACATGAATATATTAGAGGTAAACTAGGTGTGATACTTCTATCCAAAGCTACTTAAGAATCATAAGCAGTGCTCTAAATCAACTAAGCTAAATGTTTTATTTTAAAAACTTGATGTACAGGATATTACTTTAGGAGCCGAATAAAGTAACGAAGGATTTGAATTAAAATATTTATAGTCACATGAAAGATGACAAAGAAAGAAACTAGAATTGATTATATATCTACAAAAATAGATGAAAAGTATTTGACATTATTGTCAAAGAGGAAGATATAAGTATCTAAAAAGAAATATAGGGAGATATAAGTACTCATATAGATAAGTAGAGATACCTAAATATCAAAAGGGGGGAGATATAAGAAAGAGGAAGTAATAAAGGAACTTAACAAAGCTCACATTACCCTACAAAGAAAATAATCTTAAATAAGATGCAACTAAAATTGTTGATTACGGATCTCTATTCTGCACCATTAGATCCTCTTTGATTGAATATAGATTTGCTGCTCCTCAAGGATATCTGACCATCCTTCAAAGTTTTCTCTCACAAATAATTAGTTCACTTTCACATTCATATCATATCCAATCCACTTCTCTCTCAAAATTTGCAACTTGAACTTTCATATATACCATTCAAATTATCAAGTCAACTCAATTACAAGTTACAATCACCTATAATCATTACCATAGTCAGTTGGAAATAATACTTAAAATTTTTAAGCCTTAAACCATAAATTAACAAAATCCTTCACTGGTTGACCCTACTCAGTAAACATTGTTCCAAAAAATAATTTCTTGAGCTAACCGTCTGAGGCTTAGTTAACATTACAAATATTGCAAAATCTTTTGGTTGTCGAGTGAACTCGACAAGCACTGACTTTTCCTTCGCTAACCTTGAGAGCTCGATAAGAACTATCTTCTACCACATTTTCTTTCAATGACTAAGTGAGCTTGATAGACACTATCTACACAAGGTAAAGTTTTGGAATGCTCGGTAGACACTGTAAATCTTCTTTTGCAAACCAGCTAAGCTTCGATAGATGTTGATAGATAACTGGTATGACATTTGTGTAACATCAAAGACAACACACAATTGAATAATTTTATCCAATAGTGATCTCTTTGAAATGGGAGAGGTTATTATATACCTCAGCATCATTGTTTTATAGCATTTTAAGTTTCACGAATAGCCCCCATGAGCTCAGAGTTATGACCCTTGGAAGGTCAATCTCTAAATGTACTTAAAGCATCTTAGAGATACTTCACTATGGTGTGGACGCAAACATTTTAGGCTCTCCTTAGTAAAAAAAATGTCACTAGGGTTCACTTACACATTGAGCTAATCAAGCTAATGATTCAATACTAGGATTAGCAGTTTCAAAGCTACATAGTGATGCACCAATGAACTCAGGCACACTACAATTTTTGGCACCAAGAAATATCTCTATGCCAAACCCAAAACTGATTTGATCTCTCCAAAATAAGAGAGGATATTTTAGACCTCAACATCACTAACTTATAGCATTTTACATTTCATGGATAGCCCCCACAAGCTCTAAGTTACAACCCTCAAAAGATTGATCTCCAAACACACTTAGAGCATCTTAAAGACACTTCAGTACAAGGTGGCCACAAATATTGTATGATCTTTGTGGTTGGAACAATAGTGTCACTAGGGTTTACCTACCCATTTGGAGCTAACAAAGCTAATGGTTCCATGCTAGTATCATCTTTTTTAAAGTTACGCAGTGATGCACCAATGCACTAAGACACACTGCAAGTTTTGACATCGGACAAGATCACTATGCCAAATCCAAACCGAATTAGATCTCTCTAAACTAAGAGAGGTTATTGTAGACCTTGACATCAGCTCCCTTTAGCATTCAATGTTTCACCAATAGTCCCCATAAGCTTTGAGTTGCGTCCCTTGGAAGATCAATCTCCAAATACATTTAGAGCATCTTAGGTTCTCCATGATTGGAACAATTACAAATGAATTTACCATTAATCTATTTAATATAAAACCAAAAATTAGTGAACCTTATGAAAATATATAATAACTCAATGAGTTCATATTTCTAGTATTTCAAATATTTTATCATAATTACAATTGAATGATATAAATGTGAATATATCTTTTCCATAATAAATTATGTATATGGAACAAAAGGTATGCAATGCACATTTCATTGTGAATACTAAATTCCTTTTGTATATCATTGATAGAACCATATTTCATGTACACAACAACCAAAAATCATAGAGACTAAACTATCATAGAACTAACTCATTCTTCTCCTTAAAATTGTTTCTATATTTATGCACTACTACAGTTGAAGACACCTACAATTCAATATCATAGAAAATGTTAGTAATCTGTGCCTTTAATATTAAGTATAAGTATTGTTGGAAAATGAATGAAAAGATCATTGTTGAAGAATGATGGAACTGATAAAGAATATTTTCAATCATTTTTTTTTCATTGATGTCAAACCTACTATTTTTTGGAATAACAATTGCTTATATGATCCAAGTACTATCACTTAGTTGATTAACAAGGAGGAGTTAATCAATAAGAAGTAACAAAAGTACCTAAGGAAAAGGTTGATTTATGTTGTTGTAATGAAGTATAAGGATCAGCTAATCCATTGATGAAATAGTGTACTGATGACATATTCTAAGGTACAGAGGTCGGACACACTTAGATACATTAGAAGGATAAGTTGTAACATGGTTGACTACAAAGCTTAACTAAGTTCCGTAGTGAGTGCCAAGCAAGCTAGTTCAAGCCAAGAAAATGTTAATTCTAGTTTCTGTCGAGTAAAAGTATTCAAGTGTTGAGCATTATTAAAGGTTAGCAGATGCCAAGAAAAATTGTTCAGGTGCCAAGCATCAATAAAAATGTAGTTGATGTTGAGTAACATAGTATGTGTTGAACACCAATATTTCAATAGTGCCGAGTTGCCGCATTATTTGAAAAGTCAAAGATTCACTAGATCAGAGATGATACAGTTGTTACATTGAATTTTTTGAACTAGGTGGATGATAAGGATGATGAGCTAGTGTCACAGAGTTTTATGTTAACTATTTTTAGGCGAATACAAATGGATTTATCATGAAGTTTCTAGAAGAGACAAATTGGAGAGAAAGATATATCTTATCTTTCCAAAGTCAATTAAAGTTATGAGTGGGAAGAATTGAGCTAGAAAAGAACTAAAGGACTTCTTTATAAGGATTCATAGGATAGAGATCGAAGTGTGCCAAAAAGTGGTTAATGGTGGTTAAGCCAAGCCAAGAGTGGGTTGAGAATTGGCAAGTGTGAAGTGTCAAGAAATATACTTAGTGAGGAAGAATAGAGCATAGAGACTCTAATTTGATCAAGTGACCACAAGGAGATGATTGCATTGGCATAACAAGTAGAAGACTCAAGGAGACAGAACTTGTAAGGGTGGACAAGCTATTAGAGCTTCAAAGGAAGCCAAGCAAGGTTGAAGAGCTAAAGTGTGATCTAAAATCTACAAGGTTGAGTTGCAAATTACATTAGGTCAAAGCTTTCTAATACTCTCTAGCAATTGTATTAGATATTGAAAATCCTATATTGATAGGTTAGCTTAATAGCTAGGTGGGAGAGCCTTTGAGAAAGGTGATTGAAAGTCCTATGGAATTAGGTGGGTCTAATAGCCTTTTGTGAATCCTTTAACAAGGTGACATTCCAAGTTGAATGTTCTAAAGTCCTTTAACCAGGAACACTGCTAAGAGGGTGTTGAAATCCTTTGGCAAGGTCACATCTAACAATGTGTTGTAGCCTTTAACAGGACAAGCCTTTAATAGGGCATCACTTTAGAAGGGTGAAAAAGAAGGTAGCATGTTACTGGTGGTTTTCCCAAATTGGTTTTGTACGTAAATATCTATGTTATGTGTTCATTCCATGTGTTTCATTACTACATTTTGTTGATTTACAGTAATTTTCTAGGATAAAGGTATAAGCTTGGATGACTGGTAGTGTGAATGGGCCTACTATAGATAACTGAAAAAGTTTGAATTGGACATATTGGAACTTGAATAATTAATTCACCTCAATAGAGAGATGCTCCCAAGCTCAATAGAGACAACTTTTTAGCATGGAAAAGTCTGATGAAATTGCACCTTGGATCAATGGGTAATTATGCAAAAACTCAATTATAGTGTAGACCCTGCAAGACCCCTCTCTATAGATGATTTGAACAAAATGAAGGAGCACAATCAAGAAATGTTGGAAATTGCCTCTACACTCAGCTATGCTAAATATGATGACATCAAAGGATGTGATACTACATTCAAGATGTGGAAAGCCTTATTAGATATCTATGGAGGAGATCATAATGTTCAAAGAGCTAAAAGAGAAAGCCTAAGAGGAAATTTTGATGACATAAAGAAGGACGAAGGAGAGAATGCTACTCAATATGGAGTGAGATTGAAAGAAGTAGTGAATGCAATAAGAATTTTGGGTGGCTAGTTAGAAGAGGAAACTATTACCAGCAAACACTTGAGAACTCTCCTCCCAATCTATGCTATTAGAGTCTTAGCCATCCAAGAGCTAAGGTGTGTACAAGGAAACACACTAACCTTTGAAGGAATAATTGGAAGGCTCACTGCATTCATAACTATAGACCACAGAACCTTGAATCTACTTTCAAGGCGAAGCTAACATTGAAAGACACTAAGGAAGTGACATCAAAGAAGAAGAATGCAAAAGGGAACCATGTATCCAGTGATAGTAGCACTAATGAAGAAGACTGGGAGCAATTGGAAGAGCTATTGGCTAGAAGATCTCATAGAGGCAAAGGTAAATTCAAAGGTAAGCTGCCTACTATCTATTTCAATTGCAATGAAGTTGGTCATATTGTAGCAAGGTGTACATAGAAGAAGAATCACAAAGAAGGAAAAAAGTACAAGAATAAGAGAGAAGAAGGTAACAAAGACTACAAGGACAAAGGCAAGAGATTCTACATTGTTGAAGAAGATTCTAATGAGAATGATGATGAAGTAGTCTATGTAGCCATGAAGGATGAATTAGACGAAGATGAAGCAACAAACTTGGTAACCTGCATGAACAAAAATGACAAGTGGATCATAGATAGTGGATGCTCTCATCACATGATAGGAGACAAAAGTAAGTTCATTACCTTTATTGAATATGATGGTAATAGTGTTAGATTTGGAAATGATGTTCCATGTCTAATCAAAGGAAAATGTAGCATTAAAATTATAGAGAAGATATCACATGAAAATGCATATTATGTTGAAGGCTTGAATTATAATCTACTAAGTGTATCATAGTTAGGCAACATAAGATGCAAAGTAGAGTTTGAAAATAGAATTGCCAAGATCTATGATTGTCATGGAAGTCTGATAGAAAAAGGTGACCAAACTAGGAGCAATTTATTTTATCTAAATTTGAATGGTGCTTTTTGTTTTGTTGTACAACTTGATGATGTGTGGTTGTGGCATAAGAGGTTATGCCATGTAAATTTTGACAATTTTATCAACATCGACAAAATGAAGAAAGTTAGGGGATTGCCAAAATTAAAGAACCCTGACAACATAATTTGCAAACATTGTTAACTAGGGAAGATGACAAAGTCTAGCTTCCAAAGTAAGACCTATACTTCCAATGAAGAATTAGAGTTAGTTCATACTGACTTGTGTAGTCCAACTGATGTGCAAAGATACAAAGGAGATAGGTACATCATGTTATTTGTGGATGACTACTCAAGAATGATGACTGCCATGTTCCTTAAAGAAAAGTCTAATGTATTC
Organism: Cupressus sempervirens; assembly: GCA_028749045.1. NCBI lineage: Eukaryota > Viridiplantae > Streptophyta > Pinopsida > Cupressales > Cupressaceae > Cupressus > Cupressus sempervirens. Next base: position 57,229,538 of record CM053789.1, read on the forward strand.
CAAATGTTTAGGTGGTATCTAGCTAGATTTGATAAGGAGACAGGAAAGAGATTGAAATGCCTAAGATCTGACAGAGGAGGTGAATTCACATCAAAAGAATTTAAAGAGTTCTGCAATGACAAAGGAATCAAAAGGTAGACATCAGCACCTAGGACTCCACCATAGAATGGTATAGTAGAAAGGAGAAACAGATCAGTGATTGACTGTGCTAGAACTTTGATGATGGAAAAGAATGTTGCACTCAAGTATTGGAGAGAAGTTGTAAATACAATAGTCTACACCCTCAATAGAGTTCAAATCAATAAAGGTACTCATGCAACACCTTTTGAGCTATGTTATGGTCACTCACCTAATGTTAAATATTTCAAAGTATTTGGATGTAAGTTCTATATACTTAAGTAGTCTAGGAATGGTAAATTTGATGCCAAAAGTGATGAAGGGATATTTCTTGGTTATCCCACTAGAAGCAAAGCTTATAAGTGTTTAAATATTAACATTAAAAAAGTTGAGGAAAGTGTAAATGTGAACTTTGATGAGCTTGTAGAAGTTCAAAATGATGAATGCACCAAGAAATGAGAAGAATACAAGTCCTTTGTATACTTCTATAAGAAATCATTGATGAAGGAGATGTTGCAAATCAAATTGGAAGTTAGTAGAAAACTTTAGTATCTATTGAGTCATAGCTAGTAAATGTCCAGTTGCATTCAGATGCTAAGCTGTAGAATGTACGAAATGTGCATTCAAATTTTGAGATCAACACACATGAAAGAGATGAAGAGTTACATAATAGAGATGTGTATAGTGATTCTCATGTTGAGAGGCCAAATAGAGAAACAAGAACTAAGCCTAGGTTAGCCAAGTATGTGAGAAGACACTGTCCTACAAAATAGATCATTGGTGATAAAAAGGTTGGATCAATGACAAGGAATAGATTTAGAAGTGAGACATGTCTACTTGGAAAGTTGAACCTAGCATAGTGAGTAAAGCTATACAAGATGATGAATTGTACAATGCAATAAAAGAAGAGATAGAGAAAATTGAGAAAAACAAGACTTGGACTTTAGTTCCAAGACCAATAGATGAGAATGTGATCGGAACCAAGTGGGTTTTTGGAAATAAGTTAGATGAGAATGGTGAGATCACAAGAAACAAAGAAAGATTAGTTTGCAAAGGGTATGCATAAAAGGAAGGAGTAGACTATGGGGAGGCATTTTCCCTTGTTACAAGAATGGAAGGAGTGAGGACCTTATTTGCATATGTTGCCTATAAAGGTTTCAAAGTCTACCAAATGGATGTAAATTCTACATTTTTGAATGGTATACTAGAGGAGGAAGTCTACATAAAGCAACTAGAAGTTTTTTTGATGAAAGTAACAAAGATAAGTTTTTCAAGCTGCATAAAGCTCTATATGGGTTGAAGCAAGCTCCTAGAGCTTGGTATGAGAAACTTCACAAGTATTTGGTGAAGATAGTCTTTGAAAGAATAGATGAAAAAAACAACATTTACATCAAATCAAAAGAAGGTAAGGATATCCTCATATCAAAAATATTTGTGGATGATATAATTTTTGGAGGAAAAGAAGAACTAAGTAAAGATTTGTCTAACAAGATGAAGCATGAATTCAAGAGATGTTTGGAGAAATAAAGTTCTTTGTTGGATTACAAGTGCATCAATGGAAGCATGGTATATTTGTGACCCAATCAAAGTATATCATAAGCACATCAATGGCAATAGAACACAAGCTATCCAAGAATGATGAGTCTATTGAAGTCAACTAGACAATGTATAGGTCCATGATTGGAAAGTTGCAATATTTTGTACATAACAGACTAGATATTGCATTAGCAGTTGGGATAGTAGCAAGTTTTTGCACTAATCCTAGAGAAAATCATCTCATAGCAATGAAAAGGATAATGAGATATCTTAAAGGGACAAATTATTTTGGTTTGTACTACAAGAGGAGTGATAAGTTTGAGTTGAATTCCTACACTGATGCAAATTGGAGAGCAAACATTGATGATAGGAAAAGCACCAGTGGAGGAGTACTCTCATTAGGAAAGAGACTAGTTACTAGGACTACCAAGAAACAAACATATACCTCATAGTCCACAGTAGAAGTAGACTATGTAGCAATAGCCATTAATTGCAAAAACATTGTGTGGCTTAAAAATCTATTGAAAGGAATGAAGGAAGAGATAAAAAAGCCAGTGATACTATATTGTGATAACACAATTGCCATAAACATATCCAAGAACCTTGTAATGCATGGACAAACGAAGCACATTGCAATCAAGTATCACTATGTCAGAGAACTCATAGAAGATAAGTGAGTGAAAATGGAATACATTCACACAAAGGAATAGATTGTTGATATCTTCACTAAACCACTACCTAAAGATGTTTATGAGTATCTTAGAGGTAAGTTAGGGGTAAAGCCCCTAACCTAGGCTATTTGAATAACAATAGAATTTCCCTGCATCAAAAGGAGTTGATTGCTAAATTATTAGAAGTTGATGCAGAGGATACTAAATAGTTGAAGTCCCAAATCAGTCACAAGCATGGTGACAAAGGGAGAAGATTGGAAGATGCAAAGTCTACATCAAGCATAATCATAGATGCTACATCATTGGCATTGTCTTCAAAGAGGGACATTGCATAGAAACTCATCAATAGAAGATCAGAGGGAGAGATGAAACTGATCAAGAACTATTACCAAAGAGGGAGTTATAATAGTAGATATGAGAAACTAGATCAGAGGGGAAAATAGTAGAAATAGTTTCATCTGAAGGAAAAATAGAGGATCAAACATATAGAGGAAAAGAGAAAAGGAATTAGCAACTAAGAGGGAGAAGCAAATCAAAGGAATTAGTTTGTATCAGAAAATGAGGGAGATATGGAATGACAACAAATTTTCTTTTTGGCATACAAGTATGATAGTAACTAAGTTGATCAGCTTGATTAACTAATTAGTTTGGTTTGCCATCAATGCCAAAGAGGGAGATTGTTGGAAAATGATTGAAAAGATCATTGTTGAAGAATGATGGAACTGATAAAGAATGTTTTTAGTCTTCTTTTTTTCATTGATGTCAAACCTTCTATTTGCTAAAATGACAACTTCTTATATGATCCAAGTACTATCACTTAGTTGATCAACAAGGAGGAGTTAATCAATAAGAGGTAACAAAAGTACCTAAGGAAAAGGATGAGTTATGTTGTTGCAATGAAGTATAAGGATCAGCTAAGACATTGATGAAATAGTTTAAATTACATATTCTAAGGTATAGAGGTTGGACACACTTAGATACATTAGAAGGATAAGTTGTAACAAGGTTGACTGCAAAGATTAACTAAGTTCATTAGTGAGTGTCTAGAAAGCTAGTTCAAACCATGCAAATTTTTAGTTAAAACTAAGCAAATGTTAATTCTAGTGTGTTTTGAGTAAAATTCTTCAAGTGTTGAGCATCAATAAAGCTCAGTGGATGCTGAGAAAAATTTTTTAGGAGCCGAGCATCAATAAAAACATAGTTGATGTCGAGTAACACAATATGTGTCAAGCATTGGTATCTCAATAGTGCTAAGTTGTTGCATTATTTTAAAAGTCAAAGACTCACTAGATCAGAGATGATAAAGTTGTTACATTGAATTTTGTGGTCTAGGGGGATGATAAGGATGATGAGCTGGTGTCACAGAGTTTTATGTTAACTTTTTTTAGGCAAACACAAATAGATTTATCATGAAGTTTCTAGAAGAAACAAATTGGAGTGAAAGATATATCTTACATTTCCAAAGTCAATTCAAGTTATGCATGAGAAGAATTGAGTGGGAAAAGAACTACATGATTTCTTTATAAGGAGTTATAGGTCAGAGATTGAAGTGTGGCCAAGAGTGCTTAATGGTGGTTAAACCAAGCCAAGAGTGGGCTAAGAATTGGCAAGTGTCAAGTGTCAAGTGCTGCAGTAGCAGAGCGGAAAATATGATAAGTAATGTTTTACGTTTTGTGTGTGTTTTAAATTTAAATGTTGTAATAATGTCCTATGATGTGGTGGCATAAATGGAGGAGTGAAATGATAAACTCTCCAATTATAGCCACTTAGGACCATGTGTGTTTGTTTTAGTGGAGTTAGTAGTGTGCAATGATTTAAGAATCCAATCATATCCTGAAAAATGACAGATAGTTGGCAGCAGGAATATTCATAATTTTTGAAACAGTCTCCTATTCTTGGATAGGGACATTTCATATTCCTTATATAGGGAGTCAATTTTTAGAGAGGAAGAAAAGGGAAAGAGACAACTGTTAGTTTTGAGTCGAATTCGGTATGTTTGCAGAAATTAGTCTCAGTGCGTGGGTAATATCTCCAAAATGCACTATTGGATTTTCATGAGCTTTGGATATGTTATTATAGGCCTAATGATGCCCATCTTCACCAGAGTGATTGAAGAGTTTTGATCTGATTCAAAAGTTACTCATGTCTGAGTGCAGGTCTATCTAGAGACAGCAAGAAGCAATGTTTTGCAGAAAAAATGTACTCTGATGCGAGTTCAATATCTCAAGTTTGAGCTGTTGGATTTCTCTCAAATTTTTAGAGGTTGTTTGAAACTTAGTTATGCCAAATATCAATGTTTGGATTGAGAAAATATTATCTAGTTCAAAAGTTATACATGTCTATTCACAGGTCTATCTAGAGACAGCAAGAAGCAATATTTTGCAGAAAAATGTACTCTGATGCGTGGCCAATATCTCAAGTTTGAACCGTTGGATTTCTCTCAAATTTTTATATGTTGTTTAAAATCTAGTTATACAAAATATCAATGGTTTGATTGAGTAAATCTTATCTAGTTTAGAAGTTATTCATGTATGAGTGTGGGTATATCTAGGAGGTAGCAAGAAGATATTTTGGGGGATTTATTTTCAAAGTTTTGTTTATTGAATCTGATTTAAGTGTGTGATCCTGAAGGTTGTAGATGCCCCTTGAAGCAACTCAGTTGAGTGACTGATTCCTCCTAAGTTTTCCAAAGTGTGGCTCTGCATCATTTTTGGTATCAGAGCTCAGCAAAAGGTTTGGGAAAAAGTAGTTGTGTATATGTTTGTGTGATTGTGAAAGATTGAGAGAAATAGCCTGAGAAGAAGTCTAGGAGACTAGATAAGAAGAAAATAACCTAGCTGAGGAATGATGGGACAAGAAGAAGTAGCTTTATTGTATCTTTTTAGAAGGTATCAGCAGAGAAAGGATTCTAAACAGAAGGAGATAGAGGAAAAGAAGAAAAGAGAGAAAGAAGAAAAGAGAAAACAAAGACAAGAGCTAAGCAAGATAGAAGAGGAGATAGACAATTTGAGAAGGAGACTTGAGGAGAATGATGCTAAGTTGAAAGAGAATAAAGCTAAGTTGAAAGAAGCGTAGCAAGTATCTCTTGACGAGAGTAGTAACAAGACAAGCCCTATTGGATTTGAATGCAAACAATCTGTGGTTGGAACCGTAACATGTCCTTTGAAAATAGAGAAGAGTACAATGTTGGAAGGTACTCCTATGGAAAAGATTTTGGAGGCAACTGATGAAGCCTTAAATATGCATAATGAAGAAAAATTTCAAGAGGGATGGCATGAAGATGAAGCTAAGGAATGTGTAACAGCAAGTTCTAAAGAAGAATCTGATTTATGGGAAAAAATTGTAGCCATTGTGGGAGAATGGAAAAGGCATGGCGGTAGTATAGAAACTCAGCTTGAAGAAGAAAGGAAAGAGTGCAATACTGTTATTGTTCTTGACAAAAGTTGTAATAAGAAAGAGATATTTGAAAGTGGGATTACTACAGAAGATCAAGATGATGATAAATGTTTAATAAAGGAAGAAGAGATAAATATGATTCTTAAGATTCAAGATGTGAAACTGGTTGATATTCAAGAAGCAGATAAGTTTATGGTTACTATTGATGAAGATAGATATGATACACATTACATGGTGTATAAGGAAGCTCATATTCAAAAAGAGAACTCAAATAATCTTAATGCTGATGATATGTTTTCTTCTAATAATGTTTATGCAGGGCTGCAGATTTCATGTATAGTGAATCATGCTAGAGAATTTTCTGTGACATTTACAGCATTAAAGAATCAAAGCTACAATGTGGAGAAGTTGGATATTATCTTTGTTTTTCTTGTAGATATGCTCATCCTAGTTCAAAGAAATTGTAAATTTCGAAAGAAGAATGAGATTCATTTCTACAACACATCATCTCAAAAGGACTTGAGATTCATTCTACAGGGGAGTATGCTGCAGTAGCAGAGCGAAAAATATGATAAGTAATGTTTTACGTTTTTTGTGTGTTTTAAATTTAAATGTTGCAATAATGTCCTATGATGTGGTGGCATAACTGGAGGAGTGAAATGATAAACTCTCCAATTATAGCCACTTAGGACCATGTGTGTTTGTTTTAGTAGAGTTAGTAGTGTGCAATGATTTAAGAATCCAATCATATCCTGAAAAATGACAGATAGTTGGCAGCAAGAATATTCATAATTTTTGAAATAGTCTCCTATTCTTGGATGGGGACGTTTCATATTCCTTATATAGGGAGTCAATTTTTAGAGAGGAAGAAAAGGGAAAGAGACAAGTGTTAGTTTTGGGTCGAATTCAGTATGTTTGCAGAAATTAGTCTCAGTGCGTGGGTAATATCTCCAAAATGCACCGTTGGATTTTCATGAGCTTTGGATATGTTGTTATAGGCCTAATGATGCCCATCTTCACCAGAGCGATCAATTTTTGATGTTATTCAAAAGTTATTCATGTCTGAGTGTAGGTCTATCTAGAGACAGCAAGAAGCAATGTTTTGCAGAAAAAATGTACTCTGATGCAGGGTCAATATCTCAAGTTTGAGCCATTGGATTTCTCTCAAATTTTTAGAGGTTGTTTGAAACTTAGTTATGCCAAATATCAATGGTTGGATTGAGAAAATATTGTTTGGTTCAAAAGTTATACATGTCTATTCACAGGTCTATCTAGAGACAGCAACAAGCAATGTTTTGCAGAAAAATGTACTCTGATGCGTGGTCAATATCTCAAGTTTGAACTATTGAATTTCTCTCAAATTTTTATATGTTGTTTAAAATCTAGTTATGAAAAATATCAGTGGTTGGATTAAGTAAATCTTATCTGGTTAGAAGTTATTCATGTCTGAGTGTGGGTCTATCTAGGAGGCAGCAAGAAGATATTTTGGGGGATTTATTTTCAAAGTTTTGTTTATTGAATCTGATTTTAATGTGTGATCCTGAAGGTTGTAGATGCCCCTTGAAGCAACATAGTTGAGTGAGTTTTTTCTTCAAAGTTTTCCAAGGTGTGGCTCTGCATCATCAAGAAATAGACACAGTGAGGAAGAATAGAGCATAAAGATTGTGATTTGATCAAGTTACCAGAAGGAGATGATTGCATTGGCATAATGAGTAGAAGCCTCAAGGAGACAAAACTTGTAAGGGTGGATAAGCTGTCAGAGCTCCAAAGGAAGCCAAGCAAGGTAGACAAGCTGAAGTGTAGTATGAAATCTGCAAGGTTGAGTTGCAAATTATATTAGGTCAAAGCTTTCTAATACTTTAGCAATTGTATTAGATATTAGAAATCCTATATTGATAGGTTAGCTCAATAGGTAGGTGGAAGAGCCTTTGAGAAAGGTGATTGAAAGTCTTATGGAATTAGGTGGGCCTAATAACCTTTTATAAATTATTTAATAGGGTGACATTCGAAGTTGAATGTTCTAAAGTCCTTTAACTAGGCACACTCCTAATAGGGTTTTGAAATATGTGACAGGGTCACATCTAACAATGTGTTGTAGCCTCTAATAGGGTAGGCCTTAAATAGGGCATCACTTCAAAAGGGTGAAAAATAAGGTAGCATGTTACTGGTGGTTTTCCCGAATTGGGTTTCTGCATAAATCTTTGTGTTATCTATTGATTCGATGTGTATCATTACTGCATGTTGATTTATAGGAATTTACTAAGATAAAGGTATAAGCTTGGATGAATGGTAGTGTGAATGGGCCTACTATAGATAAGTGAAAAAGTTTGAATTGGACATATTAGACATTAAATAACTGATGACCCTCCCCCCCCGCCCCCAACTCTTAGTTATTCTAAAAGAATTCTAAGAAGTAAAAGAATCTAATTCACGTATGAAACTAAATTTAAAGAATATAATTAACATATGAAACCTTTTTGTGAGTTAGTATTACCTAGTGAAGTGTTCCCAAAAGGTCATCTCTATATTTGAGGCTTTCCAATGGGGCTTTATGATTACCATTACTAATAGTAAAAAGCTCTTTTACTTTTCGTCTTTCTTGATGCTTCAACAAATTCACATCCACTGCTATAATAAGATGGGAATATATGAGAATTTTTTTGTGCTTCTCATAGTCTTCAATGTAGGAATTCCATTATTTCTAAGCATGTATTTTCATAGCCATGTTCTAGCAATAACAACTGAATAGTAGGATATGAAAATCCATCATCATCTATAATTGATTGTGCAAGGATTTTTTTACCTCTTACACAATGTGCTAACCAATAATCACATTTTTCAGCATTGCCTTGTGGTGTGCAACCAATGTAAAGACTTGTCTTGGCTAAAGAAGATTTGATAGATGGTTATGGTCAATAGGAATGTCCATGTCCTAAAGGCCACGAGAGAGAATGGAGTAAGATAATGTGGATTCCATGTATCCACCCACTCACTTTACTCATACTAAAAGAACTAGGACAAAAGCAAGCTAGTTGTCATGTCTAAATAGTCTATGTACTACAATCAGAGCTGTGAAATGAATACATCTTTAAAAAGTCTCTGACTATAGAATAATCCAATCTATCACCTAAGGATCCTCCCTAAACCAAGAAAAATAACCTACACACTACTTAATCAATAGTCCCCCCTATGATAATGTAGAAGTACACCAATCAGCTATGGTATGAGCATCAAGAAATTATGCTTTTGAAATCTTCAATTTCTCCTTCACTATAACTCTCTTCATACATGCCCCCACTCTATCATGCCCCACTTTCCCATGTCTAGAATAAAAAAAACTCCAAATATGAGGTACATTCATCTTTACATGAATTCTACACAACCAAGAAAATATGTGAGCATTATTGAATTGACCTATGCAATTATCTGACCAAAGGAGATGTTTATCCATAGACATACAATGTTCTTGTAAGAACTAAAAATAATTATCAAAAGAATGTTGGACAAACTCAAGAGAATGAGACCTATCATCGCTAGTATAAAATTTGTATTCTCGTATTATCTTTTGGCTACCTTCCACACTACCAAGGGCATGTCAATATGTTATGTGGACAAAAATAGCAATTTGAATGGAGTTGTAATAGTTAGATTATGTCTCAATTTGGGGTTGTAAAGTATAGTTCTCTAGAAAGTCAACAGCTTTTATAATAGTGCCAATCAGGAGAGTATCCTTACACATTCTAAATTTTTGATCAAACCACTAAGACCTACAACTATACATTGCATACTTATAAAAAAACAATTTTCCTTCAAATCTGAAATAAAATCAGCCACTCTCATTTTCCTTCTGTTGGGGTTTTAAACTACTAAACAAAAAAATGTTCAATACCAAACTAATAATACTTACACAATCTAAGGGTTAGCTATTTCATGTCAACAATTATGTATGTAAACCAGTTGGAACTAAATTAAACAAAACCACTATTGGTTTTCTACTCTTTAGGCTCTACAGGACCAACATGGGTATACCTAAGGGATGATTCAATTTGACTATTATTGTATGAGAACTATCTTAGTTTCATTTTGATTCTCATCCTCAATCCTCAAACACATACCTAATTTTGAAATTTTAAACAAAATACATCCCATATAGCAAATTTGGTCATAAATTCTTCTGTAGATTTGTAAATATTCTTAGCAATAGTAGTTGACTAAGGCTAAAACATTTCATGTAAACAATTATTGACCATCTTTGAAAATCTTCATGAAAAGAAAATAGAATTGATTGTGATTTTAGACTTGATACTCATCTATGATATATCAAACTATAGACCAAATAAATTAGATCAATGCCTATTCCATTGGGATCAGAGTCTACTACTGTCATGTCCCCTTTTCAAATAATTAAAAAAGGAAAATCTTTTCTAAGGCAGGCAGGCCCAAGAAAGTGAAGTTTCAGAAAAAGGGGGTTAATCTTTGGATACCGTTGGACTAATAAATGAAAATTATTATTAAAATAAGTTTCATTAACCTCTCTTGGACGTGATTTATAGTTATGCCCTCTTTTAAGGGGTTTGGAGGCATTTTGGGCTCATTCCAGAACTTGATTTTTGCTCATTCTTTGTTATTCTTCAGAGGCTGCCAAACCTGTGGAGAAGGAGACCCAAGAATGGGAGATTGAAGGTTTCCAGGAAGGCTAAGGATGGGAGTTTGAAGCCATTCCATGTGCATTCTCATACAGAGTTTGCCTTTGTGCTGAACAGTGTAGATTTGTGGGTTTTTGGGTGTGGTTTTTTTGCATGAGTTTGGTGTTTTCAGTTGAGCATTTCATATCAGTTTTGGTTGCTGCTGTATTTCAGACTTTAAGCTGTTAAAATAGAGCTGAATATATGTATTGGGATGTGATTAAACTTCTGAGATAGTTTATTAGTGTTTTTGTGGTGTTTCCGAGCATTTTTGTGTTAATTTCGGGAGCCCGATGAGCATAGTTTTTGTCCTACATTTGTGAGCTGTTTTGTAAAGGCTATATAGATCTAGAAATGAAAATTCATAGGCTTTTATGCTGCTCAAATTTATGGAAAAATTTCTACTTTCAGATTTATTAATAACAGGTGAAGCTGTGAAGCTTTTTGGCACTATTTTCGACATACCCGATTTGGGGTTTCTTAAAAAATTTGGTGGATCTTTGTGATATCAGTTGTTTGATCTTAAAGATCTGATTAAAGGTTGGAAATATCATACAAAATCAGAAAAGGGACATTTCAGTGGTATCAGAGCCATGATCTTGCCAGCCTGAGGGTTTGTAGAAGTTGCAGTTCTTGGTGCTTGAAGAAGTTATATCCTATTGGGGTTACACTCTACTTTATCCATAATGGAAAGGTATAGTACAGAGTCTCAGAGGGAATGATCTTGGACAAGTGATAGCCAGAGTCAAAATAGTAGAAAGGATGGTTATTTAGACATTCAAGATAAACTTATGAAAATAAGCCATGACATGTCTAAACAGTTGGTTGAGCACCACCGTATAAATGACATGTTATCTGACCCAGCTAAGGTGGATAAGTTGACTGGATTTCTATTTGGTATATTTTCTCATAGGACAGATGACACAATTCCCAAGAACTTGCATGAGGAGTTTGAGAAACTAGCTGATAGCCAGGTAGAGGTCTCAGATTCTACTCTGCCACAGGAGGTGGTGGGAAAGGATATCACACAGATTGATAGTAACAGTCAACTTGATACTCAAATTGAGACAATTGTTTATAGGTCGTCAAAGGGTGATGCCACAGGTATTCAAGATGGTATAGTTACAACAGGCAGTGACTACAGTGTAGTGGGTTCAAATGATGATTATGAGGATGTTGTTGTGCAGGATGGTGAGATACCTGGTAGAGATGAGCAGACATTGAGCATTCATGACTTTGCTGAGAAAGAGTACCAGGCACAGTTAGATGCTTCATCACATGAGGTTGAGGCTGGTAGTACTTCACATGATTTGTCCAGCCAGCTGAAGGTGAACCAAGATAGTATTGTGACTTCATTATCTCATCATGACAGGTATGTGGAGTTAGTTGGTATTAGTCATATTACTCAAGTGAGGAGTTTGCTTGAGTTACCAGCTGATTCTAGTTTACGGATATGGACTCGAGATTGTTATATTGGCATTTGGGATTCAGTTGACTGGAGATCTTTAACACTTTTTGGTAGCAGTGTTTGTTTGGGTGCTATCATGGATTTGATTAGCAGATTACACGGTGTTGTCTTTTCTTGTGCCAGTATCTTGTTTGATGTTGGTATTAGTTTTTATACACCAATGTTGGGCTTTGTTCATATATCCAGTCGACCATACTTGCTGGAATGTGTTGATGATATTTCATATTTGGCAGTGTGTATAGATGAGTCCCAGGATCATATTGGCATGGATGACATCCAGGAGGATGCAGTGGGCAGTTTTGAAGACTTAGTTTCCTTGGGTATAGAGGAGTTGGACAGCAATGCTAATGTTTTTGATACTCTGTATGTTGATATGAGCTTTAGATTTGATTCACAGGATATGGATGGTAATACTCTAGAGACTAGTAACTTTGAGGACACTCCTTCAGATAGTGCATCAGAGGAGGTTTGTAGGAGACAGTCAAGTCAGTGCCATCATGTGTCTAATCAGTTGAGAGTTAGTGACCAAGACATTGCTATCACTTGCCAACATTTCGATGCTGCTCGTCAGTTGTTAGCAGTTTATGGATGGGGTTCTCCTACTAGTGATGAGCAGGGAGGAAGTTATCTTTCCTTGACAGAGATCCACTCTTTATGGGAGGCTATTCGGATTTTGAGACAAAATTATATGCAGTTGGTAGCCGACAGAGATTATCTTATGGAGTGGGGCAGTACAGCATATGATGCATTGTTGGCCAAGGAAGATGAGGTGAGTGAGCTTACTGAGCAGCTTGAGGTGACTTTTGAGATTCTTGAGAGTACACAGTTGGCTCTCAAGGAGTCACAGTTTCATTTGGCTAAGGTGACCATGGAGTTAGAGCGACTACAGTCTTTACCTAATTCTATACAGTCACAAGCTGTGGTGTTTGGTGATCCGAGGATGTCCATGGCCGAGATTGTTAGAGACAGTGGAGATGGGGATGCATCCATCCTTGATACTAACATTGGCATATCAGGTTCATTCCCACTAGAGTCAGGTTCAATTGAGTTGGGTGCTGTATCAGATTTTTGTGGTGTGCCTAACATGGTGGTGACCTCTAGTACTAATGGCACGAAGACTAGAGATGTTGTATCAAAGACCATGTGTGACGTTGGTGAGCTAATAGTTGGCATGGTTCCTACTAGTAATACTACTCCCTTCGCAATGTCTTCAGAGGTAGTAGTCAGTTCCAACTTGGTTAATGATCGATTGTAGTTAGTTACATCTGGATTGCAGTCTGAGCCACTGACTGAGATTGGTGCATTCTATCGGCATTACACTGTGAGGTATGCTCATCTATCTACCTTTGATGACCATGTTGATGAGATGATGATACAGAGATGTACTTTGGTTCCTAGCGCTTATCATCAATTATGGGATAGTTTGATGCCTCGGGATGAGAGTTGTGATGGGCATGACATGGTGATAGGTCTTGCAATTGAAAGGTTGATAATACATGACTTAGAGCAGGAGTTTTGGAGTGATGCTTTAGCAGGTGTTGTTATTGATTCTACTCCTTTGGCTATGACATCTCTTGACTTAGCTGGTGATCAGTCACAGTGGGTTGTATCACTTCTTCATTATGAGATGTTGACTGAGGTTGGTTTTTTTTATCAACATTATATTGCAGGGTATGTACATCAGTTAGCATTTGATCCTTGTGCTGAGGAGTTGATGGCAGACAAATTTGGTTTGGATTCCATTTCTTACTCTTTATCTTGTAATGTCTTTTCACCATCAGCAGTGTATGGGAGTTATGGTTATGAGATAGTGGCCGATGATTTGCAGAGTTGTGTTGACTGTAGGAGTTGTACAGTGTGTGGATTCTCCACACTTGGTACAGTTTCATTCGAGAGGGTTCACCATTGTTGCAGAGTTGGATTGTACATTCCATTTAGGCCAGTGGGATGCGTTGATGGTATTTACTGTGTTGGTAGTTTGATTTGTCCACTTTACTTGGGTTCTGATGTTCTAAGAGTTTGTGCCTCATGGGTTTTTGATTGTGGTAGTGGTGATTTCGGAGTTTGGTTGAGCTATAATTGTCAATTTGATTATGGATTCCTCTTGGTCATATTGCAGAGGATATTGCAGGAGCCTGTGTTAATTGGTAGTAGTATAGTTCATGACTACATTTGGGATCCAAGTGGATTGATTGGTTTATTGTTCAGCCATTGCTTGAGGACAAGCAATGATTGGGAGGGGAGGACTTGTCATGTCCCCTTTTCAAATAATTAAAAAAGGAAAATCTTTGCTAAGGCAGGCAGGCCCAGGAAAGTGAAGTTTCAGAAAAAGGGGGTTAATCTTTGGAAACCGTTGGACTAATAAATGAAAATTATTATTAAAATAAGTTTCATTAACCTCTCTTGGACGTGAGTTACAGTTATGCCCTCTTTTAAGGGGTTTGGAGGCATTTTGGGCTCATTCCAGAACTTGATTTTTGCTCATTCTTTGTTATTCTTCAGAGGCTGCCAAACCTGTGGAGAAGGAGACCCAAGAATGGGAGTTTGCAAGTTTCCAAGAAGGCTAAGGATGGGAGTTTGAAGCCATTCCATTTGCATTCTCATACAGAGTTTGCCTTTGTGCTGAACAGTGTAGATTTGTGGGTTTTTGGGTGTGGTTTTTTTGCATGAGTTTGGTGTTTTCAGTTGAGCATTTCATATCAGTTTTGGTTGCTGCTGTATTTCAGACTTTAAGCTGTTAAAATAGAGCTGAATATATGTATTGGGACATGATTAAACTTCTGAGATAGTTTATTTGTGTTTTTGTGGTGTTTTCGGGCATTTTTGTGTTAATTTCGGGAGCCCGATGAGCATAGTTTTTGTCCTACATTTGTGAGCTTTTTTGTAAAGTCTATATAGATCTGGAAATGACATTTTATAGGCTGTTATTCTGCTCAATTTTTTGTAAAAATGTCTACTTTCAGATTTATTAATAACAGGTGAAGCTGTGAAGCTTTTTGGCACTATTTTCGACATACCCGATTTGGGGTTTCTTAAGAAATTTGGTGGATCTTTGTGATATCTGTTGTTTGATCTTAAAGATCTGATTAAAGGTTGGAAATATCATACAAAATCAGAAAAGGGACATTTCAACTACAAATTTATGGATTTGATTTGTTGCCTTACAACAAATGTGATTAGCAATTCTCACTTGAGTTCATCCTTACAGACATCATTTTGATTACCATAGCAATCTCATCAAATTTATTAGAGATTTTACTTAATTCATTGATTTAATAGCAATAATGAACTGACATACAAGCTAAATGAATTGCATTCAATTGCATAAGCTTTACTCACACAATCTCACAATAACTAGGTAACAATAAAGCAGACAAAATTAAGAAAGAACTAATATGGGGACAACTGAAAATTTGCATTAATTTTTTTGAATATTGTATACAATTGCAAAAACTTAGAATGACTTTAGAAAGAGAAAGAAAGATCATTCTATATTGATGCATTCTCATAAAATATGCAGAAAACATATATCATAAAGTTGCCTACTGACTAGACCGAAAACATCCTAAGTGTAATACTAAAATGCATTAGAGATCAGACCATACTCTAGCACTGGAATCTCATATATATAATGTAAGATGCAACAAGCTTTAGGTAAAGAGAATTGATAGGTGTCCTTTACAAGAGATATTTACGTACACCTATTACAAAAAGACAAAACTATGAATAACAGAAAGATTTATACATCAAACATTCTTTTGTGGGTCCCTTTCTATTACACTATTTGGAAAGACAAGTGTACTATGATCTAATTCTTTGATTATTCTAAATCCTCAGAGTAAGTGGCTATCAATCTTGAAAGTGATGAGTCATCTCTAGTTACCTACAAACTTACTTTAACCTGAGGATTCTCCCTGTCTTCATCATCAACTATAAAGATAACATATACTTCAACATCATCTTCTACCTTGTCACCTTCTATCATCTTCTCTATAGACATGAATTTATGTTTCCACTCATTGTAGGCAATTTCATCTGGCTAATAAAAATTTAGAACCTCTCTTTGTACAGTTATTAAAGAATTTGCAATTGCCTCTATATCAACAAGATCTTTCCTGATAGCACTATAGAATAATTGTATCTTTACGAGCTCCTCATTGGTCATTACCCATAACAAGGGACCAATTCCATTAATGATTTTATTCATCCTTTCACAAAAAATCTCATCGAACTCCCTCTTTTACTCTTCCCTTTCCTTCACTTTATCAATAGTCTTTAAAGCACAAGGAAATAAATTGAATTTTCCTACAATATACTTGGAAAAAAAAATTAATCTCCTTACCTTGGTATTCAGCAATAGTGAGATCCAAGGAAGGTGTAGGAGGTTCATATGGTTCCCCAATCTCCAAATCTATGAAAGTAACAATTACATCCCCCTCTACACCTATTTTTCTAAGCTGCTCCCTTAAAGATGCTTCATCATCTATTTGGATTGGGGAATAACTTAGGGACTATTTTTCTACATGAGAGGAGGACCCTTGATACAACTTTTTCCTCTTTGGGGCACTGGCTATAGATGGACTTTCTGGCCTTGGTCTCTGTTGAAGGGGAGCCTGTTGCACATTTTGCACCATTACATAACCTGCCCTTTTCTACAAGGTGTACTAACTAGGAGCCACTATATTTCTGTTGATTATCCTCCTCTGCACCTCTATAGCCCTATCTAGATAGGTCTTGGAATATATGGCCTTTTCTCATTCATGATTTGTATTATCACAACAAAATTATTCATCAATGCTTGCATTTTGGCTACCAAATATTTTTTATCTTTCAATGGATTACAATTAGATTCAAAAGCATTAATGAATTCTAGAGTCTTACTAAATACTATCCATTTTTCTTTTCTGAATTCCTACTCTTGTAAAGAAAAAAATTCCTAATAACATGCTTAGGAAAATATACCTGTTGCACCATGCGGGCAGCCATTGTCCTCTCAATTTAGAGATCATAAAATCCTCCAGGGTCAATAAATCTAGCATGGGACTTTTCCATGTTGTATCTATCTAAGAATAAATTTAGGTGCTTCCACCCTTTCCTCACAAAGACAAAATTATGCACAACGGTAACAACTGGAAAGAAAGTACCCTTCTTTGGAAAATCTCTTTCATCAATACTACCTATCTATCATAACAACTCTGCTATCCCTATTTTTAGAGGCACATGATATGGTAGCACATGAGGCTTTCCCAAGAAGCCATATACTCTTATTACTATTGAAACATTATATGGGATTACATCCCCCCAATTATGACTAACCAATAGCCCTTTTGCATGATCCTTGGGCCTAACCAATTCTAATAGTGCTTGTGGAATCCTAGGGCTATCTCCTCTCAAAAGAAATCTATGCTTTGATGCAAAATATCTATCAAACCTTACAAAACTGGCATCTCTAGCTTTTGAGGTCATATCCACACTCCATAACTAAACTAGACTCCTCTCTCCATCCCTAGTTGTTTCTAGATCCATACCCTAGGAGAAGAAAGTAAATCCCTTATACAAACATACATACATGAGCAAAAAATGCTAGTAGAATGGTTTGTCTACTATCCCCCATCCTATTCCCACCAAACCATTATGAATTTCTTGTGCATGGAAAGTACCAAAATCAAGAATAGTGCTCATCCCAAGTTGAGGAGTCTGAGCCATAATGAGAACAATGGAGCTTGTGATTTGCTCTACTTCATCCATTCCAAAAATCCTGCAAAGAGAAAAATATAATGCTTTATCCCTTAGATTAAAATGTCTTCTCATTAATGGCTTAGGTGTACTGGCAATGATTACAGACAATGTTCCAATCTTGTTAACATGCTCTCGCAATGGCTTTGTTCTCAAGTATATTCTTTCGGCATCATACCTTGCTTGAAGGTCATCGATGTCAATTTTTTCATGTACAGCATGGTTAGGGCTTACACTGAAAACCTCTCTATTTACCCTAACATGGTTCTTAACCCAACCCATAATGGATCATACTTTTTAGCTAGGTCAACCAATAGGTCTCTATCAAAGAAAACTACAAGGACTGTTAACTTTCCTATGTCAAATTCCCAGACATTGCTCATGGAGGTATCTAATTTCCTTTCTAAGAACCACTTTTCAAACAATTCTAGAACTCCCATAGATACCCAGGCATCCTACCTAATTTTCCTTGTCATAGAAACCCTTCACTACACCCTCCCTAGGGTGTTTCTGAATGAGCTCCATCCCCTTAGTTATTTCATGTATAGATAAAGGGAATTGTTCCAAAAAATCATCATGCACAGATTGTTTTAGATAATCAAGCTATCCAATAAATTCTTTTCATGGAGGCATTTTGAGAAAACCCTAAGAATTATATAAGGGAAAATGCTTGATTTTGAGGAGCCACAGAGTACTTACCCACTAGAATTTTCACTTCTTCTCTGTGTAATTTTTGCTGCAACTCACTGGATCACTAGATAAAATTTATATGCCCTAGCTCTAGAAAATTTGTATGCTCTAATAATTCTTCTTTCTTTGGTGATTCAATAATTATAAAAATCATGAATTTTATTCATGCACTGAGACCACATGAATGAACTCTTCGCAAAAATAATTTTAGTAGCCGTTATTTGCATTTTGCCCAGATTTGAATCTCATTCATTGATTTTGGTAGATCTAATGGTCTTAATTCAAAAAATAGACTTCCTTTACCGCTTTAAAAAACTTGTTCACATGTCAATCAGGCTCATCCTCATATTGCTTAAGTTTCTCACATCTTAAAAATGTGGGGATGCGTCGACCATTGATCTTCTTCCAGATCAACGGTTGAAAGAAACAATAGCTTTTTATGGCAGCAAGTAAATAGTGAAATACAACTAGCTCATTAAATATTCCAACCTTGCATACAATATCTTCTTTGGTAATAGCTGGCCCCCTTATGCCACATGTCACATTAGCACATGCCCACATTTCTTATCTCTCGTGCAACTCAAAAATGTGGGTATGTGCTTACCCTTGGTCTTGATTGAATCAACAATCACTGATTATCTTTCTTTGATTATATTGAGTAAGCTTTACTGACCAATAAAATTGCTCCATCTAAGTACCTTCTAACAAATATCCACGTAAGCAAGTCCCATATCATATTTTTGGTGTAGTACCTACCCTCGTTCACATCTTTTCTAGACATATTGTTGCTATTATTATCAGACTTTGATGGACTAGCTTATGTTGATGGTTTAGTGGTATTGTTTTGAGACTATTAGACATTATGTTATGGATTCAGTTGATATATGAAGAGATCATTTAGACTTTACATTTCATGCATACATGATGATCATTATATTGTTTTCAGATATTGTTGATGATTAGTTAGATGGTTTATTATCTCATGTGTTTTATTATGGATACTTACCCCATACTTGCATGTGTATGGTGTGTGTGTTTTCTTATTGTATGGCATTTCTGATGTGGTTAAGGAAGGGAGTCATAGTCACCTGCTTAGTCGGGATCTACACGATGCACCACTTCCTACTATTGTCTATTTATCTTAGCATTATATATTGTATGTACATTCATGGTTTTTCTATAGGTTGCAGCTACCGGGTATCAACTTCGCTGAATTGCCAGGATGAGCGTACCCTATTATACTATCTCAATGATAAGAGAAGGGAGATAAATTCTCAAGTCCAAATCCCAAACCCTTAAGCCAATTGTCCTAGTGAGGTAGGACAAGTATTTGCATATTTTACCCACTGAATGTGTCGGATGACATAATTCGTGATTTTTAATCCTTTAGACTAATTTTGTGTGATTGCTCCATGATGGGTTATCATATTTTATCTTGGAGGTCTATGGTGAATTTTCTATTAATTAAGTCTTAATAAATAGATTTAATTAATAAATCAATTATTTGAGAAAATTAATATAAAATATCATGGTCTTTGATATTTTGATTATAATTAATTAAATGAGAATAATTGAGGAAAAAGAATTAAATAAAAGAAAATTAGAAATTAAAATTAATGATAATAATAAAATAATAATAAAGTAATAAATAAATAATAATAATAAAAGTTATAAAAATTAAAATGAAAGTTATAAATATTTAAATAGAAAATTATATAAAAGTGAATTGGAGTTATAAGCTTGCATGGGAATTAACGCACTTTTCTATTTCTCATGTGTCAACAACACGGAGGTTAGTGCATCAATTAAGCATATGGTATCTACAACCCTATGGCTCATCAAAAAGGTTGGAAAAGACCCATGCTTAGTTGGTTACACCTTCTAGCTGTTTCTAGAGGCATTTTAGATGTTTCTTGAGAGTTCTTTATATTCAGGCATTCTTAGAAGCTTAGAGTTAGCATTGGGTGTGCAATTGGACCATTGGAGGACTCGAGAACTCTGAAGAAGGGAGGAGCTTGCTCTGCGAGTTTTCTGAGGAAGAGTGAATTAGCATCAAAATTCGAGTAGATTCTTGTAATTCTTCTTATGCTATTTCCGCATCATGCATTCCCTGTCTTCTTCGTGTCTTCCATATGTTTTCTGAGAAATTTCATATTTTTATTTGTATGCATTCTCAATATGGGTAGATTAATTTATTTGAGAATTTTATATGCATAGATCTGAAAAGAACATGGGGCTAGGGTTGAAATTCATAATAAAACCCATTAGATTAATTATTGGAAATTTTGGAGATCAAAGGTCTATGGAAAAATTCTGAAAATTGAAATTTGTATTCATATATTGTCAATTTGCTTATATATGTATGTATGTATGTATGTATGTATGTATGTTCATATACTATGATATTTTTAATTCTATATATATATATATATATACATACATATGTATATGTATATATATAAAGGTATATGTATATATATATATATATGCATATACCTTTATATATATGTATATATATATATATATATATATGTATATATATATATATGTATACATATATATGTATAGATATATATGTATAGATATATATGTATACATATATATGTATACATATATATGTATACATATATATGTATATATAATATATATATATATATATATATACATTTGTTAAAAAATTGGATAACATACTTGTGGGCGAAAACATTTTACTAAGACCTTGGATACCAAAGTTGAGGCAGTTTACACCAGGACCTTGGGAGGACATGCAGATTGATCGATGGATGCATGATCATAGAGAGCTAGTGGATTGCAAATCCATTGTCCTAGACTTGTCATGTGGTTCCTGATTGTTCGTGCAAGGTGGCAGGTTGTGATTTAACTTGCAAACAATTTGGTTGTCACAAGGAGCGTAGGAAGGGTTTGTTGCAGAGGGTTTACGAAGATCTTGGAAGATGGCTCCAAGAGTATTGAACCCTAAGATGATTGTGAAAATCCATGATATAGTGGAGAGGAATTTTTCTAAGATGTTTGCTCAGTTGGATGCTAGATTGGCTGATCAAGCTAAGAAGGTCAAGGTGGAAAAGGTTGGTTTTGCTGATCATTTTGTGGAGCCTGATGCAGGACCTATAGAGAAAATAGAGGTCATTGCTAAGGATATTCCTAACCTTGTTGATGTTGGGACAGAGGTTGGTTTTCAAGATCAATTGGTTGAGTTTGACATGGAGACTGTAGAGCATTTGGTCATGGATGATCTAGTTGATGTTGGTGGTGACTTGTATGTTGCAGAGCACTTGGTCGTGGATGATCCAGTTGTTGTTGGAGGTGAGTTATGTATTGCAGAGCATCTTGTTGTGAGAAATGAGGTTGCTAGTGTTGAGAGTTTGGCATGTATTGATGGAGATATACATGTTGGTGTTGATATGGAGTTTGTTGTGGCTGATGCGAGGTTTGTTGCTACTGGTGTGGATTCACTAGTTGCTAATGTGAATGAGGGTTTGTTGATGAAGAATTATGTTCAGTTTGTTCTTGGGAGTGAGCATGCTGATTGGATGGTTGAGATTCTAGTGTTTGATAGAGTGATGCATATGTGGAGGATTTGCATGGTGGTTTTGTTGTCCCTGTTGAGGTGGAAACCTTTGGTGAAGATGAAGATGGTGGTAGCTCTTTCTTTTGGCATCAAAGTGTGGGACACACTTTTCTATCTATCGGAGGACTCTGATGCAGGAGCATCTTGCATGAGAAAATTATTAGGAAAAAAAAAATTGAAAAAAAATTGACAAAAAAAAAAACTGGAGGAGAGAGAAAGTAACAAAAATTAGAGGAAAAATCATTTTAAAAAATTTTTAAAAGGGGAAAAAGGAGAAAAGAAAGGAAAAGAGGATTTTTATTTTTGAGGTGCATAGCTACAATAATAGAAAAAATAAAAAAATAAAAATGGTTGTCATTCCATTTATCGAGGTGTGTGGGTAGAATTCTAGAAAGTTATGAATATTGTAGAAAGTTGTGGATATTGTAGAAGGTTGTGGAAGTTGTAGAAGGTTGTGGAGGAATTCTAGAAGCTTGTGGATAAGTCATGCATGGGGTGGTAAGTGCCTATTTAAGCAAGGCATATGAGCATTTCTAATCAATCTCAAGGAGAAGCTTGAGAAAGAGAAGCTCAAGGAGTAGCTTGGGAAGTAGAAGCTCAAGGAGTAGCTTGAAAAGGTGAAACCTTTGGAAGGAAAGCTTGGAAAGGTGAAAGTTGTGGAAGGTGAAGCTTGGAAAGCTTGGAAGGCTTCAAGGTGTGAAAGAGAAGAAGGAAGTGAAGAGTGAAGAGTGAGTTTTCCTGAGTCTGTAAACAGAGTGTCGAATGTGAGGTAGTTTACAACAAGATTGTGATGGAGTTGTGAGTGTGTAGACAGAGCACCGAATGTGAGGCAGTTTACACTTGGATCTTGGATTAGGTTGGAGAAGAGCTAGTGACTGTAGTTTAGAAACAAGGAGGTTGCTTGGTGGCTTGCGAGCATAAGTTGAGATCTCAGAGGTTTCTACCAGAGTATGGATCTAGACTAGCTTAGCTGGTGTGGCCCTTCGTCAGTGGTATCAGAGCAATACCTTCATCAAGTCATATCAGAGCAGGAGTTCCTGAGTGTACAAGCAAATCACCAAAGTGTGAGGTAGTTTGTACCAGGACCTTGGTTGGGTGAAGTTTATCAGAGCAGGAGTTCCTGAGTGTACAAGCAAATCATCAAAGTGTGAGGCAGTTTGTACCAGGACCTTGGTTGGGTGAAGTTTATTAGAGTGGGAGTTCCTGAGCGTGTAGATAGATTGCTGAAGTTGAGCCAGTTTACACCAGGACCTTGGGAGGACATGCAGATTGATCGATGGATGCATGATTGTAGAGAGTTGGTGGATTGCAAATCCGTTGTCCTAGACTTGTGATGTGGTTCCTGATTGTTCGTTCGAGGTGGCAGGTTGCGATCTGACTTGCAAACAATTTGGTTGTCACAAGGAGCATAGGAAGGATTTGTTGTAGAGGGTTTACGAAGATCTTGGAAGATGGCTCCAAGAGGATTGGACCCTAAGATGATTGCTAAAATTCATGATATAGTGGAGAGAAATTTTTCTAAGATGTTTGTTCGGTTGGATGCTAGATTGGCTGATGAAGCTAAGAAGGTCAAGGTGGAAAAGGTTGGTTTTGCTGATCAGTTTGTGGAACTTGATGCAGGACCTATAGAGAAAACAGAGGTCATTGCTAAGGATGTTCCTAACCTTGTTGATGTTGGGACAGAGGTTGGTTTTCAAGATCAATTGGTTGAGTTTGACATGGAGGCTGTAGAGCATTTGGTTGTGGATGATCTAGTTGATGTTGGTGGTGACTTGTATGTTGCAGAGCACTTGGTCGTGGATGATCCAGTTGTTGTTGGAGGTGAGTTATGTATTGCAGAGCATCTTGTTGTGAGCAATGAGGTTGCTGGTGTTGAGAGTTTGGCATATATTGATGGAGATCTACATGTTGGTGCTGATATGGAGTTTTTTGTGGCTGATGTGGGGTTTGTTGCTACTGGTGTGGATTCACTAGTTGCTGATGTGAATGAGGGTTTGTTGATGAAGAATTATGTTGAGTTTGTTCCTGGGAGTGAGCATGCTAATTGGATGGTTGAGATTCTAGTGTTTGATAGAGTGATGCATATGTGGAGGATTTGCATGGTGGTTTTGTTATCCCTGTTGAGGTGAAAACCTTTGGTGAAGATGAAGATGGTGGTAGCTCTTTCTTTTGGCATCAAACTGTGGGACACACTTTTCTATCTACTAGGGGAGTCTGATGCAGGAGCATCTTGCATGAGAAAATTATTGGGAAAAAAAAAATTGAAAAAAAATTGAAAAAAAAAAAAAAACTGGAGGAGAGAGAAAGTGACAAAATTAGAGGAAAAATAATAGAAAAAAAGGGGGAAAAAGGAGAAAAGAAAGGAAAAGAGGATTTTTATTTTTGAGGTGCATAGGTGGCATAATAGAAAAATAAAAAAATAAAAATGGTTGTCATTCCATTTATTGAGGTGTGTGGGTAGAATTCTAGAAAGTTATGAATATTGTAGAAAGTTGTGGATATTGTAGAAGGTTGTGGAAGTTGTAGAAAGTTGTGGATATTGTAGAAGGTTGTGGAAGTTGTAGAAGGTTGTGGAGGAATTCTAGAAGCTTGTGGATAAGTCATGCATGGGGTGGTAAGTGCCTATTTAAGCAAGGCATATGAGCATTTCTAATCAAGCTCAAGGAGAAGCTTGAGAAGGAGAAGCTCAAGTAGTAGCTTGGGAAGTAGAAGCTCAAGGAGTAGCTTGGAAAGGTGAAAGCTTTGAAAGGAAAGCTTGGAAAGGTGAAAGTTGTGGAAGGTGAAGCTTTGGAAAGCTTGGAAGGCTTCAAGGTGTGAAAGAGAAGAAGGAAGTGAAGAGTAAAGAGTGAGTTTTCCTGAGTCTGTAAATAGAGTGTCGAATGTGAGGCAGTTTATAGCAGGATTGTGATGGAGTTGTGAGTGTGTAGATAGAGCGTCAAATGTGAGGCAGTTTACACTTGGATCTTGGATTAGGTTGGAGAAGAGCTAGTGACTGCGGTTTAGGAACAAGGAGGTTGCTTAGTGGCTTGCGAGCATAAGTTGAGATCTCAAAGGTTTCTACCAGAGTGTGGATCTAGACTAGCTTAGGTGGTGTGGCCCTTCATCAGTGGTATCTGAGCAATACCTTCATCAGGTACTGTGATGGCAATGGTACACAGTACCACTGACGTCGCAGGCCATGCGACTGTAGGGTCCTGCGTACCGGCAGTTATGTTATATAGATATGTGTTAAAACATTTGCCATATTCGATTTTAATTTTTAAAATTTTTGGCATTAATCGAATTTGTTAATTTTGATTTTGTTTAATAGCAAAATAATTTATATATTCATATATGTATTTATATGTATATATTTATATATATATATATATATATATATATATATATATATATATATATATATATATATATATATATATATATATATATATATATATATATATATATATAAAAGTATGTATATCATATGTAAATGTGGTTATTAATAATTTGTTTTATAATTGATAATTGATTTATATCAAGGGCTCATGGTTTAAATTAATTGCTTAATTAAATATATTAAATTTGATGGTTAGATTGGTGGGGGACATTTGGATTAAGATTACAATTGAGAAATGGATTTGTATTCATTCAAAACATATAAATGTTCTTTCAAATTCTTTCTCTAAACTTGGAAACATAAACCGAGACTTTTGCATTTAAATTCAAGTATGTGATTTTAGCAAAACCAAAACATGTGTTTGCATTGTGTATTCTTTATGCTATTGTTTTGGGTTTTGGGTTGACTAGTGTTGACTAGTTATAGGACGTCTACCAGAGGCTTGGAAGTTATGTGATTGTGATGTCATGATGATGTTTTAACCTCGATCTTTATAAACCCAACCATGGTTATGTGATGGAATGCTCTATGTATTGGATGTGATTACTGATTGTTATAGTTGAGATTCTTATGTGTGAGACACTTGACTTAACCATTATTTTGGTCATCGATCAGTTACCTTTGATTATTTTCTAGTCGCCATGATGGGACTGAAATGTGGATTTATTCTTGATGATGTCATGTTGTGACATGTTTGACGCCACCATTTTTGGAGTTTTCGATCAGTATGATTGAGATATATTTTGGTTATTCAGAACCATTGGGTACGTGATTATCAGTTATACTTCAGTTGCCAATAGAGAGCTGTTGTGTTCATGATTTTCTATGGATATTTGCTCATGGAGCTTTGATGCTTTTATGCATATTTGATGATTTTATTATGGATTATATTTTGTGATTTTGAGATTTATGATTCCCTGAGCATTAGGGTAGGATATCTGCATGTAGTGATGAGAAGTGGCTTGCAATGGGAGTCGAGGCCCTAAGAGGCTACCAGGGTAACTCATTGTAAGTTGGATTAATAAGTGATAACATTCACACCTAATACTAACTGAATGAACCTAAAAAGATATGTGTTTTGTTCTCGCCCATGCCTTGAGTGCTTGTACAGGCTAGGATGGGAGTAGTGAGAATGCATGGTTGCGACCTTGCATTCCGTAGTATGCCTTGTCAGTATGAGAGGATACTAGTGGCCACATGAGATCAATATGGATCCGTGGAGTTTAGCTAACTGCCAGGGTAACTTGTATGTGATAATTGTGATGACACTTTCCCACTTGCATAGTAGGTTCCTACATGTCATTGTGTGCCTCTAGAGATTAGATGTCGGATTTTGTGTCTAGAACCTTTGAGTTAGTATATTTTTAGGATTCCTGGACTTATAGAGATTTGTGCTATGTTTTATGGATAGCCTATTTGGGACTTGAGATTATCTCCTTAGCATGGTGGGAGTGGACCACTTAGGTACCACGCAGTCGGGTGGTAGTGTATTTTCCACTCTTATCATTTGAGATTCATTGAGACATCGTGGTTGATGCATCTTTCGTGATGGTGGATATGTATCCTTTCATTGATGGTTAGTATATGTTAGATGTTGTTATCTTATGTTAGATTACTTTCTACATATGATGTTGTTAGGACTAACATTCCTACTATGTTAATACCGATGATCTTTTTGATGATTTGGGATGTTACACACGGAGGGATGGCTAGGATCCACGATGGTCTAATGATGCTATTAATGGTTGGGAGGAACTATGCACTTAGTTTATTATGTTTGATCTTTATGATGGATGTATATATCTTCTATGATGATGTATATCATGTGATAATCTTTACTTTGATGTATCATGGATTAGTGTAGGATGATGTACCTTATTCTACATATGTATAATCTTTGAACTTTTCATACCTTGTGACATGTATAGAGAATGAATGAACATTTGAAATGTAATGTATAAACATTGGACTTATCATTTTTATTTCATGTGGATGTTATACTAGATGGATTCATGTATGTAATTCAACGTTAAGGGATTTTAAAGAATGTAACCAGTTGTGTATGTTATGTTTACTTTCAGATGGACATTGCTATTGCTTCTATTTTTGTGCTAAGTTATATGTGGTATTTACTTTCATAAAAAAAAAAATGCTACTAAACTTAGTGAAATTATAGGTTAATTCTTTGGATCCCTTGGCGGGGCATTACATTTGGCAAGTGAGTGCTTGACATCATTTTTACCACGTGTCAAGTTGATGCATCCCCGCTTTCCTTATGCAATGAGCATCTTCATAAAGTGGGCTTGTGCCAGCCGTTGATCTTGGAAAGATCAATGGTGACACAACTCAAATATTTTAACACTCTAAGATGGGGGCACTAACATCACCACAGACACATGTCTACATGGCACATACTTGCTTTGCTAAAATGTATTTCAAGTTCCTAATGCAGGCAATTACCCTTCATTGATATGATCAAAGATTGATGGCAGGTAAAACTTTTTCTTTTATGGTAACATCATGCATTTTGACCAATAAAATAACTCTTCTTAGCCCATGTGCTCTGACAAATCTGACTACTACATTAATTGCTAGAATTTTGGCACCCATAGCACAAGTACTTCCAGCTATGCACATGTTTCATATAGCATGGTGTGACTCAGCATTCTCCCCTAATCTTAGCCCCACTGTGACATGCAACACAAAGAAGCATACCCACATTTCTTATTTTTCATGCAACTTTTAATGCGGCATAGCGCTAGCCTCTAATCTTTGAAAGATCTACGATTGATAAAACTTCTATTCTATTTGACAGGCAAACTCTTTATTGGAACAATTGGTAGTACATATCAGTAATTGCTTTATAGCTTGGCACACCACAACACACACCCTACAATCTCAGTCCCACCTTGCTACATGTTGAATTACCGCTTGCCTACTTTATTTATTTCTCATGCAACTCAAAAATGCGGGCATGTACTAGAATTTGATTTCACATAGATCAATGGTCATAAAATCTCGCATCTTAAAAACACCACATCAGCCAAATTGATGAATAGAATACTGCCATCTAGCCCAACTCACCTGATAACTTCCATGGAAGAAACCTCAATATTATCCTTGGAAAAGGTGGGCCCATGTTCTCAAATTGTGCTACATGTCCTATTCGCACTTTCCCACATTATTTAATTCTCGTGCAACTATAGATTGCAGGAAAGCACTAGACCTTGATCTAAACAAGATCAACAGTTGATGAATCTTGGTCATAAAGTGATACCTTCATCAATAGATCAACCAATGACATCGTAGGAATTTTAGAATGTGCATGAAAGGTACTAAAAATTCTGCAAAAAGGTTTTGACAATTTTTGATGTTTCACAATCTTTGCAGCACACTAAGATTTTAAACAAACAAGGGTTATGTGCAATCAAGGTGCATGCCTACATTTTTTAAAAACCTTGCATCTTAACATTGTGGGAATGTGATACACATTGATCTAACCAAGATCGATGGTCACACAAATTGGTGTTACACAGGATATTTCTCAATAAAATAATCAAGCAATATACAAGAAAAACATGGTCAATAAAGGTTTAAGAAAGATTTTAATGAAGTCTTTATTTCATCAGCCCACCCTTAGGGTAAAAGTGATATACCTTAACAAATTTTGAAAAAGGGCTCTTAAATTTTTTCAAAGGCTAGGGTAAAATAATATAAGGCACTAGGGTTTTTCATAAATTTTACCTAGGGTTCTACCTAATTTCAAAAAAATTGAAGGCACAAAATTAGGGCTTTTCACTGTTGAATGCACGGAATAGAAATGGTGAAAAATTAGGCCAATAGTGGTTGTGTCTAGGGATGATAAACTACCTAAGTCTATGCAAGAATTGAGAATCTATGGTAGAGCAGACCACATACTTGATACATCTATGAAAACTTCTTCAGAGAGCACAAAAAAAAAACAATAGAAACAAGGAACTAGACTGTACAGAGAAAATTTACAAGGATTTACAAAATATACACAATATACAACGACAAAAACACCCTAAAACTACTGTTCATGGAAAACAAGTATTTCAGAAAAAATATATTTTCAAGAACTATCGATGAACTGGCAATTCTAGAATATTGTCTGACAAATCCTTGAGAATATATGAATCCTCTCACCATGTGTTTTCAATCAAATATGGATCTAACCATATGGGATCAAATTTTTTATGTTTTCCTTTATCCTCAATTCTAACATTCCACATGAGGATTAAATCTCCATCTTCAAATTTCTTGCTTACTTTCCTTTTTTCATATAATGCTTTAACCTATAATTGCAACTTTTAATTCCTGAGAGATGCTTCTCTTCTAGTTTCTATTAACCCTACAAGTTCATCCATCCTTTCTTCCATATCATCTATAGTATCTTCATCATACATCTGAATGTAATTGTAGAGTCCTACTAGATTATTTTGAAGCATTCTTTCCTAAATTCCATATACTAGATCAAGGGGAACCACTCCAATGGCTTTTTTCATAGTCACTCTATTAGCCCATATTGCAAGTTGCAACTTGGAATCCCATATCTTCTTGTTATTATCCAAAGTCCTCTTAATAACTTTTAACAAGCTTTTATTTGTGGATACAGCCTGTCCGTTTCCTTGTGGACGATATGGGGAAGATGTTGACCTGGTAATTCCATATTTGTCACAAAACTTTATAAATTCCTCAAACCTAAAGCATATTGCATTATCTGTTGCAATTTTCTAAGGGCAACCAAATCTAGAAATAACATTATTTAGTAGGAAATTGTTAACAACTTTACTTATTCCATTTCTTGTGGGAATAGATTCTACCCACTTTGTAAAATAATCAGTAGCAACTAAAATCTGATAATAGTCAGTACTAGATTTAGGAGAAATATCACCTATGAAATCCATACCCCATTACTAAAATGGTGCTTGAACCTCAACTAGCTTTAATGGGGTACTATCTGAGGATTTCAATTTCCTAGCAAACCTTTGACAAGAGTCACATTTCCTAACCATGATTTGAGCATCTTTAAAAAGGGATGGCCACCAAAATCTAGTCTCATTACCTTGTGTGCAGTAGTCTTAGCCATATAATGTCCTCCACAAACTCCAACATGCATTTCACTAAGGATTTCTTTAGCCTTTTCATGATCAACACATTTCAGTAATATTCTCTCAAAATTTCTCCACCACAAACTGCCCTTGACAATTATGTACCTGATGGCTTGTAATTTAATGCTTCTCTTCTTGTTTTTAGTTAAGTGAGATGGAGCTTCCATATATTGTAGATAATGAATAACATCAGCATACCACTCACAATGATCCATGTCACATAAATTAGATCTGAGGTCATCTTTCATCATATTTATTTGATTAGCATACAAATTTGATTGAGCCATGAGTTGAGCTAAACCTTGACCACCTACATCTTCTTCCTGACACTTCTTGTTGAGAGAATATGTCTTTCACAGTAGCACTAGGCACAAAAGTAGTGACAATAGGACCTACCAAGTAGCATCTAAAAGCTTTAATAGCCTTTACCAGGGCATATGCTTGTTTTTCATTCATCTCATACTTTAATTTAGATGGTTGTAATTAATTATTGAAAAAGGCAATAGGTTGTTCATATCCTTCCTCGTTCTTTTGCAACAAAACTGCAGCTATGGTGTGGAAGGATGCAAAAGAAAATATGTGGATTGGCTTTGTGTAGTCTAGAGTTCTCATAATTGGAGCATTTTTTATGGCATTTTTAATATCTTGAAATGCTTGTGAAGGTTCACCATTCCAATTTATAATGGCTCCTTTCTTGAGCATTTTTGAGATCAGTCTACTGATCTCAGCAAAATTTGTAACAAATCTCCTTAAAAAATTAACTTGCCCAAAGAAAGATTGAATTCCTTTCACACTCTTTGGCTTAGTGACCTTATCAATGGCTACTACCCTTTTAGGGTCTATCTTCACTTCATCTTTTGACACTATATGTCCCAATATCTTACCTTCGGTTACCCCAAAAGTACACTTCTTAGGATTTAATGACATTCCATATTTCAATGTTTTAATAAAAAATTTCTCTAAATGCTTTCAGTGATCTTCAGCCCTTTTAGAATAAGCTGTCAAATCATCTTGATATACAAGCATAAATTTGTTTATGTACTCATGGAAAGCCACATCCATGGCTCTTTGGAAAGTATCACCAACATTTATTAATCCAAATGGAATTCATATATATACATAGGTTCCCCAAGGAGTTGTAAATGTTTTCTTAAACTACTCTTCTTCTGTCACTAGGACTTGATTATACCCTGAAAATCCATCCATCATAGACATGAGTTCAGACCTAGTTACTTGTTGTAACATAGCTTCCATGTTTGGCAATCCATAATTATCTTTTAAAGAAGCAATATTCAAGTTTATGAAATATACACACTCTAATGTCTCCATTCTTTTTTCTAACAGGTATTAAATTTGAGACCCAAGTGGAATGTCTAATAGGTCTAATTATTCCCCCATCCCTTAACTTCACTAATTCCTCTTGCATTTTAGGGGCTAGGGTGGAATTGACCGATCTTTGTTTTTGCCTAAAAGGTTTTACATCATCTTTCAATGGTATGACATGTTGAAAAAGATCTTTTCTATAAGCTTTTAGGTCATCACATGACCATGTAAAAACATGTCTATATTTTCTCAATAGGTCAATCAAAAGCTTCCTAATTTTAGCTGATAAATTTTGACCAATATAGACTTTCTTTGGGACATCATTAGTACCCAAGTTTATCTCTTCTAGCTCTTGAGGTTTACAATCTTTGGCCCTAGGCCTTGCCCTATCTTGGTTATCAAACATGTTCTCCAAAATAACTAGACCCTTAGGTACTTTATTAGTCTTTAATTGTATGACCTCTTAACCAAAGATTGTTTCCTTCCCATCTATAGTTTCAACCAAATCACTGTAGTCCAATTCCAAACCATAGTATTTATCTTCATTCAACAAGAAATTGATAATTTTTTTTTCATCTTCAAATCCTTGCCAATGTTGAATATTATTAGGTATTGAGGGTCTATTTTGAATCTCAATCTGTGAGATTCCTACAAGTGACACTTCTTATGGCTTAATTGCTACATTTACTAACAAATCAGCCATCCTATTCTGAGTTCTATCTCTCCATGAAATACCAAATGCATCAAAGAATTCTATCTAATCACAAAAAACATTTCTATACTTCTTTAATCTCTTGTTTTTAGATGCATATGTCCCTTTTATCTATGAGATGACCAATTCAAAATCACCTGTGATATGCAACTTCTTAATTCCATGATGAGAGACAACCTTCAATCCTAATAGCAAGGCTTCATATTCAGCTATGTTATTGGTGCACAAGAAATTTAGGGTGAAGGGGTATCTAAAAGTATTCTTTTTCTGAGAAACAAAAACTACCCCTGCCCTTGAACCTTCTTTAGAATAGACCCCATCAAAGAACATGGTCCATAATAATGGAGAATCCAAACAAAATTCAACCTCATGCTCAATCACAGTAGGTAATTTTTCAACTTCTTGGATGATCAACTCAGTTTTGAGTGCATTCACACTAGTATCTAAAAAGAAAGTGGCATCTTTATCAATTTCTTCCCCTAAGATATGATTGACCCTTGCCTCCCTATTTACCTTAACAACTTTATCTCATATGTGAAAAGTTGCATAGGTTAGATCACATTATAGGCTACCCCTCATAGCAACACTCCACTTTCTAGAGAACAACATCCCATAATGTGGAGGAATATCCACTACAATGACTGACATGGTCAATTATACCTCAAGGTATGCAGCTAACTTAAATGGTAGAGCATTTATGGTACCTATAACTAAAGCTTCTCTAGCATCCATGCCCCTACATCTACCTTGCTTAGTGTCTACTTTTAACCCTAGAGCTTCCATAACTTTGAATGGCATAATTGTGTTAGAAGCTCCTAAATCTATCATGGAATTCTTTAGGGTTTTCCCTTTTATAAATAGGTTGAGAAAGAATGGGTCAATATCTTCTATATATTCTACTAATGAATCATCTAAGAACATTTGGGGAATTTGAGACATAATACCACTATTTTCTATTACCAATGGGATCTGTTGAATGACATTTTGTTTTACGTTGTTGTTATTATCTTCTATTGGTTCTAACCATGACAAGGCTTTTCTCTTATGTTCTTCAATTCTAAAATATTCAAATAATGGCACTTCCACAGTAATTTAGGATAGCATGGATATCATGTCAACATGATCAAATATAATGGGTTTCATAATCACACCTGGAGTGAGAGCCTTTTAAATAGTAGGTTCTATCATTTGTTTAGTAGTATCAGACCCTAATCCCTTTTCTTGAACAACTGCTTTTACAGTTGTTGGGACTAAAAATTGCATGGTCAATTTTGAGTACCATTGAGAAATTTGAGCCCTATAAGTGCTTTTAAATGCCTATGTACCCGTCTATACTTTTGAACTCCATGAGTTGTTTAATGTTTCTAACACCTTTCATTTAGTGTGTCTACATGTTCCATGATGTTAAATTTCAATTTCGAGCTATTTCGTGAGATCCTGTTTTGAGCAATTGTTAAATCTGCATTTTACCCTGTGTCAAACAGCTATAGAAGGCTATGTTTGTAATTGAATATCTCGCACCCAGGAATGTTTCATTACCTGCCACTTTTGGATTTTATAGTGTTCATACCTAAGAACCTATGTTTTAGATTCTAAGTCATTTCAAATTTGTTTGACTAGGTTTTGAACCACTCAAAGTTGGTAGTTTACTATTTTGTGAATTTGTGCAGTTGTGCATGATTCTGGGAAGCCTTCTTTCATGAGTAATAACTATGACCCAGTTGATTAAAATGTTGAAATTCCTTTTTCATTGCATTATAGATGTCAAATACTTGTTATGTTTCAATTTTCAACTTATGAAGAATCCGTTTGATCAATTTTCAAATGCGATTGCAAATGCAATTTCTAAAGTTTTACTGGTGTCAACATTTGCAGATTTGTTGGAACCCTTGTTCGTGATGTTATATCTCAAAATTTGTGATTGGTAAGGTCAAATGGATTGTACCACTATGTTGTCCTCTAAAAATACTTTAAATGTGTTGATTTTCAAGTCATGAAAAATCCATTTGCACACTTTTTCGGGTTCATTCCATTTGTAAAAATCAATTTCCTGCTATTATTTCAATCTGCAAAATCCAAGTAGCCCACTTTGATCACTCACCATTCACGTCTATTTATTTGTAATGAGCCCAAATCCTAGATTCATAATGTCCTCATGACAAAGAACTGATGCCCCAATTTTTTGTCTTCCCAAGTGTCAGTTTACCCAGTTTCTAAAGCTGATTCTAAACCCAATTTAGTGTTTTCTGACATGTTTCCTTGGAGGAAGTTCTGAAAGGTCAACTTTGACAAAAAATACATTTTGACCTCAAATTCATCATGACACGAGATTAGATAGGGTGCAAGAATGCGAAATAGAGATTCAATGTGCCAGTTTTTAGAGCCTGGTTAGAGGTTTGGGTCAATTTTTAAGGCTAGTCAATCGACACCCTAACATGAAATTCATAGTTTTCTTATCTATGGTAAAATGAGTTTAAATTGATTGACCATTGGTGGAATTTGGTTTTGATCACTATCAGATGATGAATGGATCAATTATAAGATTTAGTTGTTTGGAAATGAAAATTTTTTAGTCGGACCCACTTTGGGACCCAACTAATTCTATCAAGATTGATTGGGTTCGAAGTGAGATATAAGGTATTAACCATTTATTGGAAAAAGATAAGCTAGGCCCAATGTTTACATCAAATTTTCACTAAGAGATAGATGGGAAGTCAGATTTTTATGTTTTTTCCATTTTAAACTGGGTTTCAAGAAGCCATGACAGAAAGAATGATATATATATATATATATATATATATATATATATATATATATATATATATAAGGGGAGAATTACTCACAAGCCCTAACTTTGGACTCAGTTACCCAAACAGAAGATTTTTCAAATAAGTTTGGAAGATTGAAATGAAATAATGTAATAAATGGTTGAATCCCATTTCAAAGAAGAAAAGAACATATAGGCGCAAAAACATGATTATAAAAATGGTGGTTGGAGATAGAAATGGGGATTACCAATGAAAAGAGGTTTAATTGTTACCCAAATCACATAAAGGCTAAATTCAAATAAGATAGCATCTATGGAGTAGACGTTGACCCCACAATGGAAGAGGTAGCGTGCTTGGGGCAAAGGAATACCACATAAAAAGAAACCATTCAACATTGAAAAGGCCACAGGAGATGGAAGAGGCATTAAAATTGTTTACTTGAACCAAGATTATAAATCTAATCAACCAAAGAGTATCTTATTATATAAGTAAAGAAATAATAGACCTCTTCATGTAGTTGCAAAGATATGAATTCCATGATGTTGTTGTATGATATAAAATATTTCAATGACATAGACACTTTGCCAATTCGGGAAGTAGTTGAGCAGACACCATCATCAACTCCAGAAGCATCCCCTTGGAGTGTAATCCTAATAGCCCTTCCCTCCTAATAAAACAAAGGACACTAGCTGGTGCTCTTATTTCTAAGTTGAGGAATCAATATCCAAAGAACTAGTTAGAAATTCAATTTGATAAGTCAAAGACACAAGTAGCAAATGCTCCATGCATGAATAAAGAAGTCACCCGCATGAAAAGGACAAACTACTGGAGGAAGTCCATGGATTAGGACAGAGCACCCATGATGGTAGGGATTACAATCTAGAACAGAGTAGACCCAATCAAGAGGAGAACATTGTAAAGGCCCATGCCTCTCAAATAAAGGAGCCGCTCACATGTTAAAAGGGAACCAACACTCAGAGACTACACCCGCATATTAAAGTACAGTTAATGCTTTAAAATGAAGATGCTTACGAGCCAGAGAAACTTTCCCATGCATTCAAAGAAGTCAAGAGCCCATCACCATAGAGGCACATGCTAAAATATGAGGGTCATAGCAGACCTATGTAGTCTTTGAACTAGAAGTCTGTAGATAAAGTTGAGAAAACTTCCTTGCAAAGAGAAAAGAATTTGCGGCAATTCAAGCGAGCATACCAAAGTCCAAGTCAAATAGTATAGCAGAGCATCCATGTTTTTAGTGGTGGAAGCCACTGATGAAGGAGAAGTGATGTCAAAAGTTGCTAGATACAGAGGAAGCCTTAGCATAGAAACAATTTAACACAAATATCCCACATTCACTACGGGTCAAACTTTTCAAGTCTTTAAATACCTTTTCATTGAGAAAGTAAAGTGCATTAAAGAAAGGGCATTTTGAAAGGCAAAACTATGGCATGTGGTAGGTGGGTCCCAGATGATGATAGATGAATGTTGTCAAAGAGAAAATTTTGAATGGAAAAATATGAAAATGAAATGATGACATCAGCATGCATAGCCAAGATCAAAAAACTCCAAAATTTGGTGCCTCGCTACCTCGCTAGTAGAAAAATCTAGGATTTTCAGCTAGTGACATAGCGACTTGCTAGAAAACCTCAAAATCCAGCATAGCTCCAACGTGGGTTCCGCTCAGGTATCAGTGACCAATCCCAAAGTACCACATTGCATGAGTTTTGAGGTAGACTATGATGTGGCAGTGGATATCTCAAGTGCACAAGATCATAACACATGGCAGATTGTGTGGATGTTGCTATCTCACCATAGGAAGATGCATGATGGTTAACTATAGTGACATGGTGAGGGTTGATGTGGTGATGACACATGGTAGTGGGTCTCGATAGCACTGATCAGGTAGATGTGAGTTTTGACCAATAATGGAATGCCATGTGGCAATGAGGTGGCAATGACAAGGTAGGTGTTGACTGGATAGTGATTGAGTGATGACAGAGCAACTAGGTAGCCAATTAGGAGATACCATGTGGTAGCCTTGGTGGCACCTAGTGGGCCCAAGGAGGAAAAGGAGTTCTAAAATTAAAAATATCCCTGTACATTCATGCCATTATGAAAAATTTGATTTGAAGTGTCAAATTTCTATAGTTCAAACTATAGGATATTTCAAATTTTTCATTTTCATTCTTTTATTTGTGCAAAGCCATGTCAAAGTTTCAATCTTCAGAAGGCCATAACAGGAGCAATTTTTAATTGAAATTGGTGCTCCAATATACCATTGGAACTGGAACAAACTAAATTTTCTATTTATGAAGTTAGTTTGTGCATAGATCTTCACCGGTTTATGTTATAGATCATTTTGTGTTTTTTGGGGCATTGGCCACAGAACATGCAAATTTGATTATTAATCATTAGAGTTGGTTACGAGGTAGATTTGAAGACATTTTGGAGCTTGAATGTGGTAAAAATAAGTTGGAAAAGATTATCTTACATTCTAAAGGCTAGTTAACTGATTTTTCACTTTTACATTGAGTTCATTTTTACATAAAAAATCAGATACATCCTTTCATTATCAGATTTCTGAGATGTTGAAGGCCTTTGAGAGGTAAATGAAGGGATTTGATTCTGGAAGTTGAAGAGAGAGATTAGAGAGAGGCTTTTTCTACTTCTTGGGATGGAATTCTGAAGGGACACTTGTCATCTCCTGATCAGATCCGAGATTTTCTTCTTCCTATATCTATCTTTTTCTTTCTCTTTTTATAGGTTCCAATTTTTGGAGAAAAAACCACTCACTTTTGTGATACCAAATTTTGGTTTTAGTTTTTGATGTGTTCCCATGATTGTGACACCATTCTTTCAGCATAATTCTCTAATATGAATAGCATTAGGAAGGATAATATAGATAGTTGAAATCTGTTAGGTGGTTTCATGTTTTCATTTCATGTATATGGTTTTATTGTTTCAAAGAAATTAATACAAAGAAAAATACCTTGAGTTTCATCTTGAATCTTATCTCCAGTCTCAGTGAGCTTCAATGTTTTATGATCTTTGAACAAAGAGCCTAGATCGTAGTTTGCTTGCAACTCAAGGGGTTATGTAAATGCTTCAGTAAATCAATAGGGTTGCAGGTTTATTGAGAAGGATATCATGTAAGAATGAGGTTTGGATTGACCATAGATGTTTATTTACAAGGTAAATAGATAGATCATATATCTGAATATATACATAAGTATTAGATATCCATATGTGTGCTTTTGATTCATAGATTTGCCCAATGGTTAAGGCACTGATTGGTTTATAGGATCATTAGGTCTTATTGTTGCATATCTTAGGTTTTTTTGAATTTAATATTATTAATCAAATGTGTTTTACCCTTTTATGTTGAAGAGCTATCAAATTTTAACCCTCACTCAGCTTGTACATTTCATAGAGTCGTAATTAGCTACTACACTCCTTTGTTACTGCATAAGGCTTAAGGAGATATAAGGGGTTTTCATCTGCTTAATAGATTTAGGGATATGTTTTTGCACTGGTACAATATCAATTGAATCTGAGGTCCACCCACCTAGGTCTAGCAGAGCCTGAAGTGAAGAAGGAGTTATGCCTTATAGTTGGCCCAAGACTATAGTCAAGTGTATCCATCATAGGAACTTGCTAGCCTTAGATGCATATGTCTGGTTTCTTGATCATTTTTAAAACTATTAAATCAGGAGCCAACAACAATTTCATTTGTTTGGAACTAAACTTTCTTCTTGGTTTCCCATTTTTTTGCTTTGATGTCTTTAATCTTAATTGTCTCTACATTAGCCTTCTTATCTTCATCTTTCATCTTGTGTAATATCTTTTGTGAAGATACCAAAAGGTTTTCCAACATCATTGTTGCTTGTTCGATTTCTTAGATTGTAATTACTATGTACTTGGGAAATCATCTCTATAGTGATCCTATAAATTTCCTCTTTCGAAGGCATTCTCAAGTTCACATGACTAACTTCAGAAGACATGGTACATACGTGATCTTCATCATACCCTTCATTATTTGAAAACACTTGTTGATGATGTAACTGATAAGAAATTTTCCTGTCTTCAAGATCACTCTCCATTTCTTCTAAATTAGAATCCAGATTCTCATTGCACATGCTCACCATATTACAACTTACATCATCATGTCTTTTCTCTTCTTCCTCTTCATCATTTTGTGCACTATGGTCTGAAGCAAAGGACTAAGCAATAGCACAATATTCTGAGGAGTGAGGTGACTAAAAAATTATACACCATGGTACAACATCATTCATATTAATAGAGCTTTTATGTAAAGAATCTAGTGTACCTTTGTCTTTCACATTTTGGGCTTGGTGAGGGATTGGCTTACCATCCTTCCATTGAATGGTTTAAGGATAGTTCTACATTCTAGGTTGTCCATTGAAATTACTATTATTCATAGGGGTTTTTCACCAACATTTGGCTTGTATTTATTGAAAGTAGTTGGGTTCATCATTTTCAATAAGTCCATTACCTGACCTATTGTTGGTTCTTCGATTCTCTTTTCAAAAAGAATTTTATCAGCATCCTTTTTGTTGTTAGTCTTAGGATTAAACAATTTTTTATGATCTCTCCTGCCTAGCTTACTAGATGCATTTCTATTGTTTTCAATATTCATTTCAATCTTATAAGAATCTCTCAATGTTTTAGGATCCTTATCCCTTAATTGGTAAGCCATTTTGCTATCAAAAGCATTGAAATAGGTTGTAAGACAAACATCCTCATTCTGTCTCATAACCTAAAATAACTCATACATACCTTTTTCAAATCTTACATTGAAATCAAAGGTGGATTCATTAGGGTTATTCTTGATGTTGTTAAAATTATTCAACATAAACCCAACACTAGTGGTATCTCCATATTGTTCCTTAAATAGACTCTCCAAATCACTCCATTAACTAATATTGTTGTCAAGTGATCTTCTGAACCAATCCCTTGCATCTTTAGTTAAGGAATGAACAAACAACTTCACCACTACATCCTCATGTTTAACCTCAAATTCATTTAGCATGTGTATAAAAAATCATAAATGCTCTTCACCAGTAACAACATTATTCCTAGAGAACTTGACAACTTTGTCTCTCAAGTCAAAAGATATAGGGTATGGGGCACCAGGAATACCTACAAATGACATTTGTCTATATTTTCATGTAGATAGGTTTCTTCTAAAAACCAAGAAAATTTGTGGTGCTTGGTACATTAACTTGGTTAAGAGAAATAATTTGAGATTTTTGAGGTTGACCTAGAGTTATTTGAGTACTAATAGTGGACGATAAGGCTAGAGCAATGTGAGATGTTGCCTGCATTGAGATTAATGGAGCAAAAACTAGAACAGGAGTTGCAGATGGGATAGAAAAATTTTTCCATGATGCCAAAGTAGAATTAGACTTTATGAACTAGATTTTCCTCATAGTT
The DNA here is from genome assembly GCA_028749045.1 of Cupressus sempervirens. Classification (NCBI taxonomy): domain Eukaryota; kingdom Viridiplantae; phylum Streptophyta; class Pinopsida; order Cupressales; family Cupressaceae; genus Cupressus; species Cupressus sempervirens. Next base: position 57,270,194 of record CM053789.1, read on the forward strand.
TCTATGGCTTGGGCTTCATTCTCAACTTTTTCAAGTTCTTTTGCAAGATCTTCTTTCTCCTTCCTAGCCTTCTCCAATTCTAGATCCAATTTTGACATGGGAGGGTTTGTGGATTTGCTTGGTAATACTTGTGGTTCATTTATTTGGACTCCTATAGCTTTGTATTGACCCTTATCAGTAACTTTCACAATAGGTTCTATAGGGTCCAATTGAACAAGCTTATAAGCTTGAACTTGATTGATGACAAGTTCTTGCTTCTAGCTTAGGAGTTTTCCTTGTTTTAGAACCTTAGATCTTCATCAGGATGGAGGACTGAGGTCCTCTTTATTAGCTTCTTATTCTGTTCTTTTAAAGTAGCCATCCTTTTGAGTAGATTATCTCTTTCAACAATAGCATCTAAGGTAGCTTTCTCTTTTTCTTTCTCCAGATAGATACGCTTAGCTTCTTCCTCAATAATCCATTTCTTTGGAACTCCTATCTCTAACTTTAATTCTTTGGGATCTATAGAAGTAGCTTCTAAATCAACATGGGTGTTCCAGATCTATTAGGTTAGGTTTCATGTATGAGGTGGCCTTGGAGTTCAAAGGATCTCCAAATGAGCTATTGAGTCCTAAACTTTGATTCATTTCAGCTATCAGATCTAGTCTAGGAGATATATTCCCTACTGGTGACATATCCTTATCTTGATATGTTCTTTCATCTGGTAAGGGGGTACTAAAAATTCCTCCTAAGAGTCTTGTGTTCTCTAATTTAGAGCTAAGTGAAGAAGATTCCCTCCTTGCAATTAGCTAGTATTGAGAATTAATTGATATACTACCTCTTGGTTTCAAAGTAGGGTTTGGGTCTACCTTCTCTCTATTCAAATTCTTCATACCACCCTAAGGTAAGTTAGTATACATGGGTACATTAGGATTAGCTCTTCTGTAAGCTCTTGCATTTTTCCTTTCATCAACCATACTCATTATTTATAAAATGAGCACTAGCTTTCAAAACCTTGACTGAGTTGTTGTATATGTGAAAATGCGGCCTATGCTAACACACACACTTTAACACAGTCTTTATTTGCGAATTTATCCCGAAATGAACATGAGATTGTTCATCCAAGATCTGCCCTGCAAAGCGACCTGTTGCCTTCTATCTAAAGGGATTTTGCCTGTTAATATCCTCAGAATCAAGGTGCAGACAACCAGACCCTCTAAGAACGAAGGATTTAAGAAATGAAATTAATCTAGATGATTGTGCAGATTAATCTAAGAACAAGTAAAGGAAAACTAGATTAATCATATGCATATTAAGCTAAATGAATTTAAACTAAGAATGCAAGATGTATGTAGAAAAGTATGAGCAAATGTGAGTATGAATTCCTACAGTAATTCGATGCAAATTCTCCAAATTCATCTTCCCAAAATGAAGAGATGAGGATCTCTTAAATAGACTTTCCTGGAATCCATCAACGGTCGAGATTGATTGGGATCAACGGTCAGGATTGAAGATGAGGTTCAGTCAAAAAAGGAGATTCCCAGATTAAAGGGAGTTAACAGATTTAATTTGAGTGAAATAAGGAGTTAACTATTTTAATTTGAGTAGAAAAAGGAGTTAACTATTTTAACTCATTTTTTATCAATAGTGAACTGGAAATTCCCCTTTTTGAACTGAAGAGAGATTTTGTTGAGATATTTAATTTAATAAAATGAGATATGCTCTCATAATTACTTTTTCTATTTAATTAAATAACCTTTAATTAATTAGAGACACTTTTTGTTTAATTAAATAACTTCATTTAATTAATTAGGAATGACTTCCCATTTAATTAAATAACTTTGTTTAATTAATTAGAAGTAAGTACTCCATTTAATTAAATAATTTCTTTTAATTAATTAAAAATACCTTTCCCATTTAATTAAATAATTACATTTAATTAATTAAGATAGGCATATTTATTAAATTAAATAAATTTAATTCCATAGTACATTAGCCTTAGGATATAATTTAATTTAATTAAAGTATAAATACTTTAATAATTAAATTATAATTAAATCAAGTAGGTTTAATGCGACTAATATGAGCACATATTATAGGAATTAAATAAGAAATATGATGAATTCAAATTAGGGTTTTTTTCTGCGTCTGACAATTAAGTCAAGTAGCGAACAGAAGAATGAGAATCGCCTATTAGAATAGGACTTAGAAATTATCAGAAATAGACCAGAATTAGTATAATGGCAATAAGCCAATTTTGGGGTATTACATTTTGCCCCTCTTTGAATGAATGTGCAAGCAGCACATTTAATTCAAAGACAATCAGAAAGCATGATGCAAACATGAGATTGGTTCTGAAGGTGATGACATGGAGACCAATTGATAAGCTTTTAAGGACCATCTCTAGAACAGAGCCTAATCCTAAGCAATCCAAGCAAAGCACTTAGATACCTAAGATTGATAGCATTTAAAAGACTACCTCTAGAATGAAGCGTAATCTTTAAGGATCTAAGCAGAATGTCTAGATACCTAAATTTGATAAGCATTTAAAAGGTTTCTTTAGAACGAAGTTTAACCTTTAAGGATCCAGGTAAAACACCTAGATACCCAAAAGTAATAAAGCATTTAGAAGACTATCTCCAGAACAGAGCTTAATCTTCAAGGATCCAGATAGAACACCTAGATACCTGAAATTGAAAGCATTTAGAAGATTATCTCCAGAACGAAGCTTATCCTTCAAGGATCCAGATAGAACACCTAGATACCTGAGATTGATTAAAAGATAACAAAGTCCAATCATGAGTCATAGAATCATCCCCAGAATGAGGCTTGATCCTCAGGAGTCGGGGTTTAGATTGTCCCAATACCTGTCCATCAAACTCTTGAGAAGAGTTTTTATAAGATTGATCAGTTGATGAAAAGATAAGATAGATGGCAAAGATGCTAAATAGAAGGGAACAAGATGCCCCAAGTGATGAAGACATGAGATAGGAACAAGATGCCCCGAGCAATAAGTATTCAATGATGTAATCATCCTGCCCCCTTGGGAACAAAATCGAAAAATGACACACCAAAAATATGATTTGAAGCAGAATATTAAATTTGAGATTCAATAGAATTTAAAAGAGATCAGAACAATCTAAATATTGGGTTGAAATGATTGCGAAATCACAAAGACTAAGTTTGACAAAAAGTTGACTAGATACAACCACAGTTGACTTAAGTTGACTATTTTCAAAATGAATTTTTGAAAATATGGAGAATGTAAAGTTGAAAGGATCCCAAGAATCATAAAGTATCAGAAAGATTTGGGTTGTACAAGCATTCGATCATGTTGGTCTCCAAAATTTTAAAACACATTTTTGAGACTCTTAGCTGTGTTAGATTTCAAATTTGATCCCGAAAATGGATCCAGAATGGTCCAATTAGCCAAGGGTGCGATTTTTGAGCAAATCCAAGCACTTTGAAAAATTTGGTCAACACCTATATAAGGGCTCGAAAGGTCATTTTCAATTCATTTGTGTCTTTTCCTTGTAGTGATTTTGAGCTCTGATAGAGACATGGCAGTGAACATGAGATATCATCATTTTGAGCGATCTAGACGACACAGTCGGCCAACAGACTACGAACCACTGGTGAGTCATCAATTTCTCATCTTTGTACTTTCATTTTCATGCATTTCAAGTTCATTTACGCACATTTTTAGCATGTTTTAGGTTTTGAAATCTTTCTTCGCGCGAGACCGATCTATTCTTGCACGAAGATATTCTTTCTTCACGCGAAGAAATAGGATGCGCTATTTCTTCACGTACGGGCTGAGGATCTTTGCGCGGGGAGAGTTTGGTTTCGCATGAAAGCAGAGATTCTTCACGCGAGGCAATTCATGTTTCGCGTGAAGACCTCTTTTTTTGCATGAGAAGATCTTTCTTCGTGCGGTGAGATATTTTTTCATGTGAAGTATAGATTCTTCGTGCGAAGAAAGAACTTCTTCATGCAAAACTGTATTTCTTTGCGTGAAACTGTATTTCTTCGCACGAGACTTTATGAATCTCGCACGAAATTCTGTGACAGTTTTTGGATTTTTGCACTTAGAAATTGCACTTCATTTTGTTTTGATGCGTCATTTCGACTTGATACTAATCGTTTGTTTGTTGTTTTTTTGTTGTGCGTGCAGGAGGTTTTCAGAGACATCTCATTTAGATCTCATTATCCGCTGTATGGAGAGTTATTGTGCAGTTTGGATAACACAGATTGGGCACACATTGCCTGATTGGGTTTGTATTCATTATGCCGAATTCCAGCCATGATGGTGAATCACGATTTACTGACTGCTTTGGTAGAGAGTTTCCATTCAGAGACGAACACATTTCATTTGCCGATGGGTGAGATGACGATTACCCCAGAGGGTATATGGAGGATACTGAGGATCCCATTTCACAGTGCCCGGGTTGTCTATGATACAGTGCCTCGATTAGGGACAGAGGCACTTTCCATTATTTTCGGGAGAGAGCTACCGAGAGGTAGAGCCATTAGCTGGGATGAGTTGATGCATACCTATGGACCCACCCACAGGTTGGCATCCGTGCTGGGCATTTTCTTGAGCTTCTTCTTATGTCCTGACAGGGGACAGCATGGGTTGGAGAGTGGATGGGGTGTTATGCTTCATAGGATGTTAGAGGCACCAGAGATCTTTGGGTGGGGTCAGTGCATTTTGGCCAATCTTTTTCACAAGATGCATGAGGTCATCTTCCTTGAGAAGAAGACCATGGCAGCGGTTGTTTATGTTCTACAGATCTGGGCCTAGGAGCATCTCCCTGTATGTAGGCCAATTTTTGAGGATTCTCGGGAGCCCATGGAACCATACATCTGCAGATATCGAGGGCATATTACCCAGGCCCACCTGGGTAAGACTGAGCACTGGCAGACACATCTTGATGACCTAGTGTCTATTATATGGTGACCTTGGAGATAGACAGAGGACTGGGATGATGCCCTAAGAGAGCTACCCTGGATGTTTAGTTCTCGACAGCTGGCAGGGAGGACGACATCAGTCATAGAGAGATTTGTGATCTCACGAGTGTGGTGGCAGTACGGCCGACCACAGGACATTTCAGCAGAGTACTGTGCCTATGCCAGGGTACAGAAGGATATTGAGCGAGGATGGCCTCCATGGATGGATCCAAGATGATCCATGATAGACATTTGTAGCTTAGCTACAGTTCAGTGGGACTACCTGTCGGCGATAGCAGATGTCAGGATGACGCCTGCATACCAGGCATTTTTGATCAGTCATCCATACCCATGTTTTATAGATCCAATGAGGATAGCAGGGTAGGTACAGGGATAGGGACAAGTGCCCCAGCAGCAGCAAGCACAGCCATAGGTGGCAAAACAGGTCCAGCACCGAGTACAGCAGATACAGATTCCCCCACGTCAGATGGGATCAGATCCAGGTGCCGAGGGTAGTGGGGCAGGACATAGTCGGCGGAGGAGGCAAAGGACAGAGGAGTAGGTCCCTCAGCAGGAGGTCCCACAACAATAGGTGCCTCCACAGCCATAGGTACCTCCACCAAAGATGGTCGATGAGGATATGCCAGATCAGCCGGCAGGTGGGGTAGAAGATGCAGTACAGCGGTACCGAGAGTGGATTCGTGCAACCTCCAGGCAGTTGGGAGAGTTGCAGATTGTGTTGGTAGTCAAGGATGCGTAGCTGGTAGAGCGACAGCGAGAGACAGATCATCAGAGAGAGCATGTAGAGACTGCAGAGCGGAGGCTAGAGCTAGCACAGGATGAGATCCACTTCCAGTCTGCTCGGGCAATGTATTACTGTGCTGCATACACCAGCACGGTACCAGATGAGATGCTCCAGGTGCAGTGGTATTCTTAGTATGCATGAGAGTCCAGAGGTGCACGACCTCCTATCAGGCCGGATATGCCACCACCACCTCTGCCACCTACTACCCCTGCTCCTCCTAGAGGCGAGGGTTCAGGACAGAGTTAGATGCTCTATGCTTGATTTTTTATTTTGATCCCTGGCTATGTATCGACTAGTGTGCCAGCACCACATGTATCATTTTTGATCGATTGCGCTAGAGTAGCACCCATTTTTGTACTGACTCATTCTTTGATATATATATATACAAAATTTTGAGCCAAGTATTCCTATGTACATGTCATTGTCTATTTTTGTTGTGATTTGATATACATGAGATGTATGTTGTACTTTAGATAGAATGCATATGTATGGACTGACATCTTATGTAGTATTGTGCATTTTTGTTTGACAGTCACAGGTAGTCTATTGAGGAGCATGAATCGATGAATCAAATGCTTGTGCAGCCTTGGAAGAATCTGATGCATGTGGAGTATGAACAGAATTACCATCGAATTACGTGCTAATGCAAATAGTGTTTGTGATGCAAGACTATGTTAAATGCAACCCTAGGTCTAGTTACCAAGCCTTGATATTTAATCATCACTGGATATAAAATGAAGCTCGTATGTTATACAATTCCCACTGACATTGAAATCATGGAAATATGAATATAACATATATTATTGGGATGTCGGGATTAAATGTAAGCATTTGAGGCAAAAGAAGCCAGAATGACCAGAACATTTGTCCCTGTTAATGTAGCAAGTTAACATAAGCATCAGAGCATAAACGCTAGGATGACCTGAATTTTTCTTGCATGATAGGCACACCAAACACGTGGGAGATTCCTCTTATGCTAAGTACTAAGTATTTATTTTTTCTGCAACGACCCTTACGTTCGTAACCTGAGACAGAAGTGCACTAGATATACTCGCAGTGACCCATATGTTCACTTAATAGGATGAGTATTAGTATGTACTATAGCATAAAGAGTTTACTCCAACAAACAAGGAGAAGAACCAACATCATTGGTATATTCAGATAAAAGGATTCGAGGTACACATGGCCATCCAATACAAGATGGAGGCTCTTATAGTGGACACCCCTCTTATAGGAATATATCAACTTATTGGAACTAAACCGCAAACAGAAAGCAAAGAAAAAGATCATGCCCCCAGTCATTACTTCTCCAGTCAAAAATGACATCATTGAGTTGCTCGAGGAGATATGATAAAGCAAAAACAAAGCTAACAAAAGAAAAGCTCAGCATATCCAAACAAGATATCATTTTTGAATTCAGTGTTTTCAGGATTGATGTCAAGTGTCAATGTTTGGAAAATTTTTGAAAGAAATTTCTTCAGTAGGGTGACTACAGTAGGCAAACGCATTCAGAACAACTAGTGACTGAGGTCAAAGAGGAATCTTCTCGATGAAGAACCTAAGAAGGACTAAGAGATAGTAGACAGACACAGCCAGGATGACTGGTGACTGACGCAAGAGAGATCTTCCATAAAGGAATCTGAAGACATGAACTTAGCAACAGTAGGAAGACACAATGAGAATCACTGGTGACTATTGTGAAAGAGATTCTATGAGGATAATCTCGAAAAAAAGACACTTGTGACAGTAGGCAGATGTAGTGAGAATCACTGGTGACTGTCATGAAGGAGATTCTATGAGGAGAATCTCAAAAAAGTGACACTTGTGACAATAGGCAGACGTAGTGAGAATCACTGGTCACTATCACCAAGGAGATTCTATGAGGAGAATCTCGAAAAAAGTGATACTAAGGGGGGAATGCCCTCGAGCTATGACAAGACCCAATCCATGGATACATGAGCATGAAAAGCAAGAATCCGAAAGCGTGAAAGCGACTATACAAAATAGCCAGGAGATGCGCTGTAAGATGGAGCATTGGGAACAAGAAGTGCCTATTTACCAGGTTTTCACCTTCTTGGCAGGATTCTCATTTTTTTTTTCCTTTTTTTCTTTTTTCTTTTTTTTTATACAATTTTTTTGAGGACTTTTTCAATTTTTAGATATTTTTCAAGAATTTAGATATGTACAGAGAACTTGCTGAGATTAAATCAACTGTAAAACCACTTCAGGTGGAGAGTGTTGATGGGCTCTTTAAGCACTTCTCCTTCGGTTGTAGAAAGTTGATAGGCGCCAGATCCATATACTACAGTAATGATATAAGGACCTAGCCAGTTTGGTTCAAACTTTCCCTTTTGCATTCGTTGTTGTTGATTCTTAGGGTTCTCTCTCAGAACGAGGTCACCCAGCTGGAAATCACGTGGCCTGATTTTTTGATTGTAGCTTCGTGCCATTCTTTGTTGATATGCTTGTAGATGATCACATGCCACTCGTCTTCGTTCATCACATGCCACTCGTCTTCGTTCATCTAGTAACACAAGCTCTTCAAGCTGATCTATCCTATAGTCATCATCAGTGATAAGACCCTTCATAGAAATCCTCAAGGTAGGAATCTCAACCTCTATCAGAAGTACAGCATCTGCCCCATACACCAACGCAAAGGGAGTTGTGCCCATTGGAGTTCTAATGCTTGTTCTATATGCCCACAGAGCTGGATTGATCTGGAGATGCCGATCTCTCCCTGATTTACTGACTGTGCGATGAAGAATTTTGAGGATTTCCTTATTGGATGCCTCAGCTTGACCATTACCTTGGGGGTAATAAATGGAAGACCAATGTTGTGTAATCTTTAATTTCTTACATAGTTCCTTAAGGTCTTTATTTTTGAATTTTCCTCCATTATCAGTGATGATTGAGGATGGTACACCATATCTACAGATGATGTAATTTGTGATAAAAAGCGCTACAGTTTTTCCATCAGCAATTGTGAGAGGGACTGCCTCTACCCATTTCGTGAAATAATCTGTAGCAGTAATAATGAACTTATGTCCATTAGAAGAGGTTGGATGAATCTGCCCGACCAAGTCAAAGGCCCATTGTTGAAATGGCCATGTTGTAGTAGAGGGAATCAGCTCTCTGGCTGGAGCATGAATGAGATTCCCGTGTAGTTGACACTGCTTGCAGGACCTAGCATACTTAATAGCTTCCTGCTCCATTTTAGGCTAGTAGTAACTAGCACGAAGGAGTTTGTGAGCTAGTGTCAGGCCATTGGAATGAGATTCGCAAATGCCTTCGTAAATGTCATTTAGTGCATGTTTGGACTCGTCAAGTTCTAAACACCTAAGGAGTGTTCCGTCGAGACATCTCCTATACATATTGTCAGCAATAATGACATAATGTGAAGCGTTACAGATTAGGTAACATTTCTCATTCTGGGTTAGACCGTATGGAATGGTTTGGTTGTGAAGGTAGGAATAGATGTGATGGTAGCAGGATGATTCCTGTCCTATAATAGAACAGATCATCTTGGAATCAGGTGTATCATTGGCTGGGTAGTGTAACGCTTCCACCAAGAACTCATGTCGTAGATCATTTTTTGGCATTTGTAGAAGGGAGGCCAGAGTGGCCATGGTGTCAGCTGCTTTATTATCTATGCGTGGAACTTGTTGGAAGGTGATATGCATAAAATACTTTGTCAAGTCATGAACCATGCATTTATAAGGAATCAGTTTCTCATCCTTTGTTTGATACACATCATTTACTTGGTTGATAACAAGCTGAGAGTCACCAAAGACGTCCAACTGATCTACTCTCCATTCAGCTGCAATTTTCATACCATTGATCAAAGCTTCATATTCAGCAATGTTATTTGTACAAGGAAACAAAATCTTGTATTCTTTTGGCAATGAGTATCTCTGTGGTGTAATGAATAGTAATCCAGCACCTGATCCTTGTTGTGTGAAGGAACCATCGAAGAACATCACCCATGTATGGTGAGTGAGTGTTAGAATGGACTCATTTGGGAAATCAATGTTAATTGGTAGAAGACTCTGTATGGGTGCCTCGGCCATCTGGTCTGCAATTGCCTGTCCCTTTATAGCTTTGCGTTCAACATATTGGATGTCAAACTCACTTAGTATCATGACCCATTTAGCTAATCTTCCTGTGAGGGCTGCCTTACTAAGTAAGTACTTTAATGGGTCTATTTTAGCCACAAGCCATGTAGTGTGAGCAAGCATGTAGTGTCTCAACTTTTGAGAGGCAAAGACAACTACCAAGCAAGCTTTCTCAATAATGCTGTAGTTTTTCTCATAAGAGACCAATGTCTAGCTCAAATAATAAATTGCTCTTTCTTTTTTGTCATTGTCCTCTTGAGCCAACAGGATTCTCAAAGATGTTTCAGTGGTTGAAATGTATAAAAGCAAAGGCTTCCCATGCATAGGAGGCATCAGGATTGGTGGATTGATAAGATATTGTTTGATCTGTGTTAAGCTTTGCTCACAATCCTTGTTCCAATTGAATTTCACACCCTTATGTAAGGTCTTTGTGAATGGTTTTGATTTATCCGCCAATTGTGAAATGAACTTGCGAATAGATTGAAGCCTTCCCTGTAGTCCTCTCATCTCACTGATGTTTCGAGGTGGTGGCATGTCCATTATTGCTTGTACTTTTTTTAGATATACTTCAATTCCCTTTGCAGAAACAATATATCCTAACAATTTTCCTGATGTAACACCAAATGCGCATTTCTTAGGATTGAGCCGAACACTAAACTTTTCCATATGATCTAGGATTGGTCCCAGATCATGCAAATGAGTATTGCATTTAGCGCTTTTGACCAAGGTATCATCAACATAGTCCTCCATAGTTCTATGCATCATGTCATGGAAGATTGTAGTAATAGCCCGCTGATATGTAGCTCCAGCATTCTTTAAACCAAATGGCATCACATTCCAACAAAAAGTTCCCCATGCACATGTGAAAGCCGTTTTCTCTTGGTCTTCTGGTGCAATTTTTATCTGATTGTATCTAGAAAAACCATCCATAAGTGAATACATCTCATAACCAGCCGTCATGTCCACAATCATATCAATATTAGGGAGCGAAAAGTCATCTTTAGGACATGCCAAGTTAAGATCTCGAAAGTCTATACAAACTCTGATAGATTTATCATGCTTAGACACATGAACAATATTGGATATCCATTCAGCGTAATCAATGGCATGAATGAAACCGGCCTTCAGAAGTTTCTCTAATTCGGCTTTGACGAGCAATGCAACATGAGAATGCATTTTTTGAAGCTTTTGTTTAACTGGTTTGATGCCTGGTGCTATGGACAAGTGGTGCATGATAAGATCAGGATCCAATCCTGGCATGTCAGAATATGTCCAGGCAAAATTTATTTTCTTTTTCTTGAAAAGGGTAATGAATTGTTCCTTTTCTTCAGGTGATAGTGACTGTGCCAGATGTATCACATGAGGATGTTCTTCTGTACCTAGGTTAATTGGTTGTGTTGGCTCTATTAACACTGATGATCTCTCCTGAAAGTGACTAGGAAGGACATCAAATATCTCATCCGCGGGCTCCTCAGAGAGGTTTTCACCATTGTATACATCACTTGTTTTTACTTTTTTTGGATCCGACACTGCCACAATGTGGTTTTCACCATCAGACCTCTTGCATTTTTTTTTTAATTATGTGACTGAGATATTTGATGTCGACCTCAGTCATTTTGACACTCTGCTCATTGGTGGAAGACGTTACAGGTTCAATAGCGTTTAAGTAACAGGCAAAAGCATAGTCATTCTGGAATGTGGGGACTTCATTAGATGTATTGGGCTTCCAGTCTATAAGCTCGGGATGTGCGAGTGAGAGAGTAGTGACTGGTTCAATGGCGTTCACAGTATAGTCATTAAGTGCGTGGACCAGCAATTTGAGACCTACAATGACCTCTTCCATAGGTGTATTCAAATGCCTTGGAGTATGAACGTTAGTAATTGACAACTCTAGGACACTAGTTGGATCAGACCCCTGTGACCTTACCCTAGACGTTTCACCCACTTCGATTTGATTTTCATAGACATGCACTTGGTCAATGTCTTTATCAGTAGTTTCTTCTGAAAGATTGTCAAACTCATATTCATGAGAATCGGTGCTACATGGTGAGAGACTATAGAACTCCCCAACAGTGATAGGGACATACTCTCCTTCGGCTTCTGGATTCTTACAAAAATACTCAATATGGCATGACTGACTAGATTCTCCCTTTTCTGAATGATATTTGAGTTGCTCAGCATTGTCCTCAGAAGAATCACTAGTATCATCGACAGTGCTAACACATGGCACAAAGTCATCTGGCTCAGCAAAGAATTTAGCAAGATCATAAGGAATAGGATGAGGATAAGAATCCTCATCATCAGATTCTTCCTCTCGAGTACCTGACTCAGATTGTGACTCATTTTCAGATGAACTCTTAGGTACTGGTATGAATTTATTGGATCCCAAATGGAAAGGGACCTTCTTGAACCCTAGGCTAGTTGTGTCACTATTGCTTCGAGTTGTTGCTTTGATAGGATCTATTAAACCATTGTTATTGCACCCAATAGGGCCAGTTCCCTTGTAGCCAAAATGCTTCATAAGCTTAAGACGAGGTCCATACTTCTTAGGAGTAATTTCTTGAGCTTGTTTTGTTAGGTCTACTGGAGACTCTTCTTTGTAAAGCCATGCAGCAATGGCTCTATTTTCACTTTCATCTTCTAAGGGGACTGTAGCTTTGACAAAAGAGCCCTTAAACTTGGTCTAAGATGTCAGGACAAATGGCTTCTTTGCTTCTGAGGGTCTCCCAAAATATCGAGGGGACTCTAGAAGAGATGTTAATGACAGCACTAGTTCCATGTGGTACTCTCCCATACCAGTTTCTTTAAGTTTAAATAACTGCTCAATTTGTTTTAGCTTATTGGCGTGACAATCGGTAGATTTGCAATTAGCAAGAATGAAAGAATCAGCAGCTTTAAGCATATTGCAGGTATAGCTAGTAGTGGCAGGAATAGTAACTTCAGAGCCATGAAATGGGAATTTAATGCATTGGTGGTATGTGGATGGTACAGCGCGCATCTCATGTATCCATGGCCCTCCCAACAGAATGTTGTAGGCTAAGGGAATATCAAGCACTTGACAGATGACATCCCTTTCGACAGGACCGACACGAATTGGTAAAGTCACAAGACCCAATGACTTTTGTTCTACTTCATCGTACGCTTTAATAGTGATCTTTCTTTGAGGATCAACAGAGTCCTCAGAATAATCCAGTTGTCTAAGCAGAGCAACAGAGACAATATTTAGGCCAGCACCATTGTCAATGAGTACCCGACAAACATGTGTCTAGTTGATCATAACCTCAATGTGTAGAGGCTGATTGTGTGGGTGATTCAGTGAGTTGTCATCCTCCTTGGAGAAGGTCATAAGATGAGGTGAGGTCAAGTGACCTACCATGGATTGGAATTACTCAAGATCAAGATCTTGAGGAATGCTTGCCTCAGTGAGGGCTTTTTCTAGAATTTTCCTGTGAGAAGGCAAAATTTTAAGCAGCTCGAAGATGGAAATCTAAGCATTAGTTCATTTTAACTGATCGAGAACACTATAACTGGTTGCAGTCAAATTTGTTGTGTGTTTTGTACCTTTACCGGATGGACCAGCAAGGGCTTTGTCTTTATGTTGTTCAAGATTTAAAGTAGGAGGTGTTGGGCCTTTGAGTACCAACTTCGCATGAGAGTGAGTAACAACGTTAGCACAGTGTTGTGAAGATGCATTATCCATCTTATTGGGAATAGGGCCTTTCAAGACAAATGGTGTCTTGGGTTTGTCGTTATCTTGCTTCCCCTTTATGGTAATAATGTCGTAGTATTCAGAATCTACAGGTTCAACCATATGAATGATATTGTCATCATTGGAATATGTGTACTTGACCTTATTGTAGGGTTCTGGTTTTGAAGTTTCTCCTTTTTCATAAGCTGGGAAAGGCTCTTTGAATGCCTTGTGGTTCGAGTTTTTGTTATGTCTATCTACCACAAGTTCACTAGCATCAATCATGTCCTGGACTTTATGGCACTAGTTTATATAGTTGCTAGTCTTGTGTCCCTTGTTTTGGTCATACTCACAAAATGAGGTCTCATTCCACCATGGTGGACATGGCTGCGGATCATAGGGACGCGGGTTATCCATTGGTGAAATAAGCTTGTGTTGTAGCAATGTTTTGTAAACTACATCCAAAGGTTCTCCTAAAGGCATATACTCTCGCTTGGGTCGTGCAGCCCATGAGTTTCTCGGTTTGTTTCCAAACGCCTTATTGTCAGGAGGGGGCTTCTTAGCACTTTTGGCCGCTTTGAAGCAATTTGTAAGATTAAATGCTGCTTTAGCAGGTTTAAGTGTAACATTATCAACAACCCCATCATGTACAATTTCTCGGTTCTTGTTGACATGTTTGGTTTTATCCCTGTTGGAAGTGGAACCTTTTTTGGTGTCTCTCTGAAGAGTGAGTTCACCTTTCTTAACCATAAATTCTTTGATATGGATAGCCTATGTAATCATGTCTTCAAAGGTACGTGGACCTTGTAGTTGGACTCTATACCCGAAATCAGGTAGGAGGTTATCAGTGAAAATGTCAAGCTTCTCTGTTTCTGGGATTTTACGGGAATACTTAGTGTAAAGTTGTCTCCACCATTGGAGGAAAGTGAGAAAAGGCTCACCAACCTTCTATTTAAGGTTGCATAAATCTCGAATATTTACAGGATGTTGAATGTTATGAGAATATTGCTGAACAAATGAGTTAGCAATTTTGTCAAATATCTTGATACCAGGAGGTAAATGTGAGAACCACTCCAAGGCTTGACCACCTAGACTTCTAGGGAATAGACGCATGAGGTACGTTTGATTGTGTATAAACTCCATAGATAAAGCACCAAATTCTCGCAAGTGATCTTGGGGATCAATAGTACCAAAGTACTTGTCATATCTGGGCAATTCTACGCCTCGTGGAAAAGGCGGCATGTTTATACTTTTGTCAAATGGGAATGAGCAAAGAGCGTCCAATGTATATGTCTTTTTGGGTTTCTCTTTTTCATGCATCATCTGAGCCAATTGGTCTTGCATAATTTTCAATTGTTTTTGGAGTTTAGTGGTCTCAGTTTCTTCTTCACGTGTGATAATGGTCTCCACATTAAAATGTGTGGGCAGTTTAGCTCCCTCTTGGGCGAGTTTGAGAAAGTACTTTTCTTTCTCTTTGTGGAGTAAGATTCCCATGACCTTTTGAAAGTTTTTGTCTTTTCGACATCTTGCTAGGTGTTCAGGAAGGATTTCCACCTCTTCTTGTTCTTCATCAGTGTCATCTTCTTTCTCTCTCTCCTTATCATCCCTAGGTTGTTCATTATATCGACTATGACTACCCCGTTCAGGTTCACGATTAGTCATTATAGAGAACTTGTTCGGTTTTCGTATGTTGTGTTTCAAAGGGATCCATGGAGAAAGGATCATACATTGTGTTTGAGAATTTAGGACTCCTACCTATCTCAGTATCCTTTTGGTAAAAAGGATTCCTAATTTGTTGCAAATTGGAAGATGTTCGTTGAACTTGAGACGACCTTGCAGGTGAGGAAGACCGTGAAGATGCCTCACTAGCCAAACTGGATATAGATTGCATAGCGAAAGGTAAGCTACCTCTGTCGTGATTACGACCCCTAGCACGACCACGTCTAATGTTATCAGGATAAAACATGTTGCCGCTTCTGGTTGTGACAGTCATAGGCAAGGACAAGAAGGTAGAACCTGGACAAGGATTATACAAAGACTAAGTCTCAAAAAGGACAAGATAGTAGCAAGAATTTTGTTCACTAATACACAAATGGTCTAATTTAAAGGCTAGAACAGCCAGAGATTATGACCACTGCGGCACAAAGTATGACAAGCATTAAGACGAGGACCAAAATTATTTACGAGACGAGACTAGTCAAGGTATAAGACACAAGTTTTTAGTTAAGCGAAGTGTCACTATTTCAGGACTGTTTTGCAAACAAAGAGTGATAAATGGACGTAGAAAAGGACAGCGTGCAGGTCGCAGATAGCTAGAACAGACCCAGATTGTTAATGCTGATACAAAGTCTTGCGCAAAAAACTTTTGCGACCGGCGTGAAGAAGTTTTATAGGTCACGTGAAGACGTTTCTGTCTCACGCGAAGATTAGTAACAGTGTTTAATTTTGTGCGAGAATATTTTTCAGCTCGCGTAAAGATGCGCAATAGAGTTTTAATTTCGTGCGAGGACAAAATGGCTTTGCACGAGGGAAAAATGATTTCGCGTGGAACCAAAATGATTTTGCACGAAAGGAAAAAAAAATTTCACAACAGCAACTGATTTTAACAAAATTTTTGATCATTCCAATAACCAGGCAAATAAACAGGCACGTAAAATAGCAAGCAAGTGATTTTAAGCACATCTGAAAACAATGAGCAAGGGAAAAAGCAACCTTGCGCATGAACAATCAAGTGACTTAGTATGTGCTAATCCTTAAGAGAGCTATTTTGTGTACATTTTCAAAGAGTTTTGCAATCATTGCACACATTACTAAAAAAAAAAGAAGTTGGCTTCTCTAAGGTATTTAGTAATGGCTTGACTCTACAACTTTTATGGCTCACAGGGGTGACCTCCAATCCCGGCGCATTGAGGTTTTGACACAGTCTAAGAACTTAATCTTCAAGAGCTGCTAGGGAGATCTGACAACCCACAATGAACCACACCCATGGAGATTTCTTCCACAAGGACATTTATATAGCGGTTGTCACTACCATGGCAAAAATGGCTATTACCGCTTGAGGTTCCGTCAACACAGTTTTCCCTGTAGAGGGATTGTCTGCTACGGTTAACCCTCTCTAAAGGTGACCGACTCACAATAGTATACCACAAGGGGACTTAGCTTCTAGATTCAAGGTTTTGACACCTTTTCACCTTTGGCCCAATCAAAACAACCAGATTAATCTGACACGCTAAACTAAGATTATCTCTTAAAGGTCTATGATATCATCTTCCTGCGATCTATCAACCTCTCTAGAGAAAGGATGCCTTAATCAACAAGTCGAAGATTCATCTATCTACGAGATGCTCAAAGTATCCTCACCACCCATAAGGAATCCATCTTAGAGAGGAGTTTCACTAGGAACCCACTCCCTCAAGATCCACGAATAGTGTTCATGGGGGCTTAATTACTATGTGTGTACAGATGTTAACTCTTGAAAACAAATCTATCTAAAAGTAATCAAAAAAAGCACAAGGTGGTACACTTAACACTTTAACTAATGTGAGGTGAGTCCAAAGATGTGGCACATTTAACCTCTTACACAAGTCAAAACGAGTCCACAACTCAGAAATTAGTGAGTTCTAGAAAGCACAAAAGGGTTGCCTTGTGGAGCCTTTAACGCTTATGTCCTGTAGACCCCTCCCCTATTTAACATGGCTCTGAGCTTGCAACCATAGGGTGGAACGAGGGGTCGACGGATTAGCGAGTCCAATAACCCAAGATAGCTAATTAGATCTATCACTTAAAGACTAAGCCTGCTAAATGAAACTAATAGAGATCACAACCTAGTATCAAATTATGCATGTGTTGTAAAATGAAAACATGAAATAAAATACACACACAAGCTTGACACAAGAGATGTTCATTTTAGCCCCAAATGAAGTGTTATTAGCTGAGGAAGATTACCTGGTGATCCTCGCAACGCGCTTAGTAGATTTTACCTATTTTTGGCAACTTTATCACGCTTTTCCCATTGTCCTGCAAACTGCTACTATGCTGTTCAAAATAATCAGAAAACACAGAAACACTAGAAATTGCAAACAGTCAGTAGAAAAATTAGAAAACACACAAATCAATGTAAAAAAGAAATGCCTCTATCAGCAGAGTTTCGCGCAAAATTTTGGCAGTCCACGCGAAGAAGTTTTACAGCCTGCACGAAATCAAATTCCGCTCGCGCGAAATTGAATTCAGCTCGCGCGAAGAAACTGGTCTCGCGCGAAGATTCTCAAATCTATACGGAACAGTACGGATAGAGAATTAAAAAATGATTTAAAAAAATACAAAAAGAGGCCAGAAAAATTGATTTTCTTGCCCCACGTGGGCACCAGAAATGTATATGTGAAAATGTGGCCTATGCTAACACACACACTTCAACACGGTCTTTATTTGCGAATTTATCCCGAAATGAACATGAGATTGTTCATCCAAGATCTGCCCTGCAAAGTGACCTGTTGCCCTCTATCTAAAGGGATTTTGCCTGTTAATATCCTCAGAATCAAGGTGTAGACAACCAGACCCTCTAAGAACGAAGGATTTAAGAAATGAAATTAATCTAGATGATTGTGCAGATTAATCTAAGAGCAAGTAAAGGAAAACTAGATTAATCATATGCATATTAAGCTAAATGAATTAAAACTAAGAATGCAAGATGTATGTAAAAAAGTATGAGCAAATGTGAGTATGAATTCCTGCAGCAATTCGATGCAAATTCTCCAAATTCATCCTCCCAAAATGAAGAGATGAGGGTCTCTTAAATAGACTTTCCTGGAATCCATCAACGGTCGAGATCGATTGGGATCAACGATCAAGATTGAAGATGAGGTTCAGTCAAAAAAGGAGATTCCCAAATTAAAGGGAGTTAAAAGATTTAATTTGAGTGAAATAAGGAGTTAACTATTTTAATTTGAGTAGAAAAAGGAGTTAACTGTTTTAACTCATTTTTGATCAATAGTGAACTGGAAATTCCCCTTTTTGAACTGAAGAGAGATTTTGTTGAGATATTTAATTTAATAAAATGAGATATGCTCTCATAATTACTTTTTCTATTTAATTAAATAACCTTTAATTAATTAGAGACACTTTTTGTTTAATTAAATAACTTTATTTAATTAATTAGGAATGACTTCCCATTTAATTAAATAACTTTGTTTAATTAATTAGAAGTAAGTACTCCATTTAATTAAATAATTTCTTTTAATTAATTAAAAATACCTTTCCCATTTAATTAAATAATTACATTTAATTAATTAAGATAGGCGTATTTATTAAATTAAATAAATTTAATTCCATAGTACATTAGCCTTAGGATATAATTTAATTTAATTAAAGTATAAATACTTTAATAATTAAATTATAATTAAATCAAGTAGGTTTAATGCGACTAATATGAGTATGTATTATAGGAATTAAATAAGAAATATCATGAATGCAAATTAGGGTTTTTTTCTGCATCTGACAATTAAGTCAAGTAGCGAATAGCAAAATGAGAATCGCCTATTAGAATAGGACTTAGAAATTATCAAAAATAAACCAAAATTGGTATAATGGCAATAAGCCAATTTTGGGGTATTACAGTTGCCACCCTATTCTTAGGGAAAAGTAACAACAAAAAATCTCCTGGCTTTAAGGAAAGGACAAAAGATGGTATATCCTATATGAATACACAATAGAACCAAACAAAAATATCACAAGACTACAACTCTGGCTTATAAGATAAGACACATGAAAAGGTTGTATACATCAGTATGCATATGTGGTATAAGGTTTCCCTTCTGGTAAAGATTAGTAAGATTGGTCAATAAAAATAAATCCACCCTTCCCAAACAAAGTATGGACAAGGACTAACAATCACATGCACAACATGACCAAAGATACTTGCAGTACTTTTCACAGATAAATTGTACAACTCCCTAGCAGAGTCACCATTTTGTTGAGGTTTTAAAATATTGAACAACCAAATGTTCAATACCAAATTGATAATACTTACACAATCTAAGGGTTACCTATTTCCTATCAACAATTATGTATGTAAACTAGTTGGAACCAACTTCAACAAAATGACTATTGGCTTTCTACTCTTTAGGGTCTGTAGGACCAAGGTGGGTATACCTAAGAGATGATTCAATTTGATTGTTGTTGTATGAGAACTATCTTAGTTTCATTCTAATTCTCATCCTCAATCCTCAAACACATACCTAATTTTGACATTTTAAACAAAATACATCCCATATAGAAAATTTGGTCATAAATTCTTCTGTTGATTTGCAAATATTCTCAGCAATAGTAGCTGACTAAGGCTAGAATACTTCATGCAAACACATATCGACCATCTTTGAAAATCTTCATGAAAAGAAAATAGAATTGATTGCGATTTTAGACTTGATACTCATCTATGATATATCCATCTACAGAAAAGATAAATTACATTAGTTCCTATTCCATTGGGATTCAGAGGCTACTGCAAATTGATGGATCTGATTTGTTGCCTTACAACAAATGTTATCAACAATTCTCACCTGAATTCATCCTTACAGAAATCCTTTTTATTACCCTAGTAATCTTATCAAATTCATTAGATAATTTACTTAATTCATTGAATTAATAGCAATAATGAATTGACATACAACCTAAATGAATTGCATTCAATTGCATAAGCTTTATTCACACAATCTCACAATAACCAAGTAACAATAAAGGAGACAAAATTCAAAAAGAACTGATATGGGGATAGCTGAAAATTTGTATTAATTTCTTTGAATATTGTATAAAATTGTAGAAACTTAGAATGACTTTAGAAAGAGACACAAATATCATTATATATTGATGTGTTCTCATAAAATACGCAGAAAAGAAATATCATAAAGTTGGTCGATGACTGGACTGAAAACATCCTAACTATAATACCAAAATGCATTAGAAATTAGAACATTCTCTAGCCCTGTAATCTCACTTATATAATGTGAGATGCAACAAGCTTCAGGCATAGAGAACTAATAGTTGTCCTTTACAAGAGATATTTACATACACCTATCACAAAAAGACAAAACTATGAATAATAGAAATATTTATACATCAAACATTCTTTTGTGGGTCCCTTTCTGTTACACCATTTGAAAAGAAAAGAGTACTATGATCTAATTCTTTGATTATTATGAATCCTTAGAGTAAGTGGCTATTAAGCTTGAACATGGTGAGGCATCTCGAGTTACCTGCAAACTTACTTTGGCCTGATGATTCTCCTTGTCTTCATCATCAACTATAAAGATAACATTTACTTCATCATCATCTTCTGCCTCATCACCTTCTACCATCTTCTCTATAGAAATGATTTTATCTTTCCACTCATTGTAGGAAATGTCATCTAGCCAATCAAAACTTAGAACCTCTCTTTGTATAGTTATTAAAGAATTTGCAATTTCCTCTATATCAACAAGATCTTTCCTGATAGCACTATAGAATAAATGTACCTTTACCAACTCCTCATTGGTCATTGCCCATAACAAGTGACCAATTTCATTAATGATTTTATTCATCCTTTCACAAAAAATCTCATCAAACTCCCTCTTCCACTCTTCCTTTTCCTTCACTTTATCAATAGTCTTTAAATCACAAGGAAATAAATCAAATTTTCCTACAATATACTTGAAAAAAAAAATAATTAATATTTTTTGAAAAGAATCTTGTTTGTCATCAAAATCTTGCAATTTATTTAACAAGTCAAAGATCTTTTCTATTTGATGACAAGGTAGTTGGATGATAGATATACACATAGCAATGATATCATTATTCCTTTCTATCCATTTTTGTACAAGGGGTCTAAATTTGACTTCATCTCTCTTCAATTTATCCCTAATACTACAATCCTTTCCAATTGATCAAAAAATGTTGGCCATTCTATTCT
This sequence comes from Cupressus sempervirens, assembly GCA_028749045.1. Classification (NCBI taxonomy): domain Eukaryota; kingdom Viridiplantae; phylum Streptophyta; class Pinopsida; order Cupressales; family Cupressaceae; genus Cupressus; species Cupressus sempervirens. The sequence goes on from CM053789.1 coordinate 57,291,667, forward strand.
ATCCATGAAATACATTAAACCCTACCTCAACTTTTCTTCATATTGATTACTTAATTCTACATGCAATGCATACAACTTATTCTTCTCCTCTTCAAAATCCTCTATAGTGTAGAACTGAGGCCTTTCCGAGGTGTCTAGTACCTCAATAATTGGAGTTGACTTCAAGGGTTCAATAGGTGGTTGTGGGGGGTATGCAATTCTCGGTCTACTAGATTCTCCCACTTTTCGTTTCTCTAGTTGCTTCTCCATTTGAGTTACTTGGTTTCCAAATGACTATATTTTCATACCCATGTCCTCATATGCTTTACAAACTTCTTAAAATCTAGCATTGAGTTGTGTAAACTTATCCTCTTCTTTAGCAAACACCACACTACCAAACTTCAACATTTTTGAAGTTATTCCAATTATTTTCTTACTGCCAACCTCACCAGCCCTAAATATTGTTAATGCACCAGTATGCTCTGCAGTAGAAATTTCTTGCATTCTGGTCTTGTCCCTTTTCTCAATAGACCAAATAAACAAGGCTTGGTGGTCATCACTGAACTTGACTCCTCTATGAGCTTGTAATACCTCTTCTTCAGTGTTATATTGCACATCCTTTTCTTTCCTTGTTAAATCAAAAACCATGGAATTAACTATATCCCACTTTGGTAAAATGAGGACTCCTAATTGTTTAATTATTTTCCTTCTAGCCTCAAGTGTAAATTGAGAAAAATCATTCAAAAACTTAGATTTTACTTCTTCCTTGATAACGGAGTCTGATTTGTCAAATTGCTCTGCCTTTATCTTTTCACATGTCTGTTCAAAATTTCTTATATTTAACCTCCACAAAAATTGTGCAAAAGCTCTAGATTACAAAAAATTATCATCATTAATAAATCTCTCAGAGGCTTGGGCAACTATAGGATCCATCTCCATACCTTGATAGTAAGCAACAGTGAGATCTAAGGAAGGTGCAGGAGTTCTTATGGTTACCCAATCTCCAAATTTGTTGAAGTAACAATTACATCCCCCTCTATACCTCTTCTTCTAGACTACTCCATTAAAGATGCTTCATCATATATTTGAATAGGGGACTAACTTGGGGCATATTTTTCTACATGAGAGGAGGACCCTTGCTCCAACTTTTGCCTCTTTGGGGCACTGGCTACAGGTGCACTATCTGGCCTTGGTCTCTATTGAAGGGGAGCCTGTTGCACATTTTGCACCATTACATATACTACCCCTTTCTGCAAGGTGTACTAACCAAGAGCCACTATATTTCTCTTGTTTATCTTCCTTTGCACGTCTGCAACCCTGTCTTGATAGGTCTTGGCATATACGACCTTCTTCTCATTCATGGTTTGTATTATCATAGCAAAATTATTCATCAATGCTTGCATCTTGGCTCCCCAATATTTTTTATCTTTCAATGGATTATAATTGGTGTCAAAAGCATTAATGAATTCTAGAGTCATACTAAATACTATCCTTTTTTTTTTCTCAATTCCTACTCTTGTAAAGAAAAAACATTCATAATAATATCCTCAGGAAAATATACCTGTTGCACCATGCAGGCAATTTTTTTCCTCTACCTTAAGAGATCATAAAATCCTTTAGGGTCAATAAATCTGGCATGGGACTCTACCATGTTGTATCTATCCAAGAATAAATTGAGGTGCTTCCACCCTTTCCTCGCAAAGACAAAATCATGCACTACAGCAACAACTAGAAAGAAAGTACCCTTGTTTGGCAAATCTCTTTCATCAATAGTGCCTATCTTCCATAACGACTCTGCTATCCCTATTTTAAGAGGCATGTGAAATGGTAGCACATGAGGCTTTCCCAAGAAGCCATATACTCTTATTACTATTGAAACATTATAGGGGATCACTTCCCCCCAATTATGACTAACCAATAGCCCTTTTGCAAGGTCCTTGGGCCTGACCAATTCTAAATTTATGGATCTGATTTGTTGCCTTATAACAAATGTTTCCTTTTGAGAAGAAGATAAATTTATGAATCTGATTTGTTGCCTTATAACAAATGTTATCAAAAATTTTCACTTGAGTTCATCCTTTTTATTACCACAGCAATCTCATCAAATTCATCATAGCTTTTACTTAATTCATTGAATTAATAGCAATAATTAACTGACATACAACCTAAATCAATTGCATTCAATTGCATAAGCTTTACTCGCATAATCTCACAATAACCAGGTAACAATAAAGGAGACAAAATTCTAAAAGAACTGATATGGGAACAACTCAAAATCTATATTAATTTCTATAAATATTGTATACAATTGAAGAAACTTAGAATGAATTTAGAGAGAGACAAAAAGATCATTATATATTTATGTGTTCTCAGAAAATATGCAGAAAAGAAATATCATAAAGTTGCTCCATGACTGGACCAAAAACATCCAAAGTGTAATACTAAAATGCATTAAAAATTAGACCATTCTCTAGCCCTGGAATCTCACTTATATAATGTGAGATGCAACAAGCTTCAGGCATAGAGAACTAACAAGTGTCCTTTACAAGAGATATTTACATACACCTATCACAAAAAGACAAAACTATGAATAACAGAAAGATTAATACATCAAACATTCTTTTGTGGGTCCCTTTCTGTTACACCATTTGGAAAGATAAGAGTAATATGATCTAATTCTTTGATTATTTCGAATCCTCAGAGTATGTGGCTATCAAGCTTGAAAGTGATGAGTCATCTCTAGTTACCTACAAGCTTACTTTAACCTAAGGATTCTCCTTACCTTCATCAAAAACTATAAAGATAAGATTTACTTTAGCATCATCTTCTGCCTTGTCAACTTTTACCATCTTCTCTATAGACATGAATTTATCTTTCCACTCATTTTAGGTAGTGTCATCTGGCCAATCAAAATTTAGAATCTCTCTTTGTATGATTATTAAAGAATTTCCGATTGCCTCTATATCAACAAGATCTTTCCTTGTGGCACTATAGAATAATTGTACCTTTACCAACTCCTAATTGGTCATTTCCCATAACAAGTAGTCAATTTCATTAATGATTTTATTCATCCTTTCACAAAAGGTCTCGTCCAACTCTATCTTCCACTCTTCCTTTTCCATCACTTTATCAATAGTCTTTAAAGTATAAGGAAATAAATCAAATTTTCCTACAATATACTTGGAAAAACAAATAATTAATCTGTTTTGAAAAGAATCTTGTTTGTCATCAAAACCTTGCAATTTATTTAACAAGTCAAACATCTTTTCTATTTGATGACAAGGCAGCTGGATGACAAATATACACATAGTAGTGATATCATTGTTCCTTTCTGTCCATTTCTATACAAGGGACCTAAATTTGACTTCATCTCTCTTCAATTCATCCCTAATATCTACAATCCTTGCCAATTGATCAAAAAATGTTGACCATTCTATTCTATCCACTAAATGCATTATACCTTGTTTCAACTTTTCTTCATATTGATTATTTAATCATACATGCAATGCATACAACTTATTCTTCTCCTCTACAAAATCCACTATAGTGTAAAACTGAGGCCTTTCTAGGATGTATGGTACATCAACAATTTGATTTGACTTAAAGGGCTCAATAGGTGGCCATGGGGGGTATGCAATTCTGGGTCTACTAGATTCTCCCACTTTACATTTCCCTAATTGCTTCTCCATTTGAGCTACTTGGTTTTCTAATGACTATATTTGCACACCCCTATCCTCATATGCTTTCAAAACTTCTTCAAATCTAGCATTGAGTTTTGTAAACTTATCCTCTTCTTGGCTAGACACCACACTACCAAATTTTAGCATTTCTGAACCCATTCCAATTATTTTCTTATTGCCAACCTCACCAGTTGTGCATACTATTAATGCACCAGCATGATCTATAGTAGAAATTTCATGCATTCTAGTCTTGTCCCTTTTTTCAATAGACCAAATAACTAGGGCTTGATTTTCATGACTAAACTTGACTCCTCTATGAGCCTATAATACCTCTTCTTCAGTCTTATACTACACATCCTTTTCTTTCCTTATTAAATCAAAAATCATGGCATTAACTATATCCCACTCTAGTAAAATAAGGACTCTTGACTATTTAATTATTTGTCTTTCGACCTCAAGTGCAAATTGAGAAAAATCATTCAAAAACTTAGATTTTACTTCTTCCTTGATAATGGAGTTTGGTTTGTCATGTTGCTTTACCTTTATCTTTTCACATGTCCCTTCAAAATTTCCTATATTTAACTTGCACAAAAATAGTGCAAAAGCTCTGGATTTTAGAAAATTCTCATCATTAATAAATCTCTCAGAGGCTTGGGCAACTATAGGATCTATCTCCTTACCTTGGTAGTCAACAATAGTGAGATCTAAGGAAGGTGCAGGAGGTTCTTGAGCTTCCCCAATCTCCAAATCTGTGGAAGTAACAATTACATCCCCCTCTACACCTCTTTTTCTAAGATGCTCCCTTAAAGATACTTCATCATCTATTTAGATTGGGAACTAACTTGGCGAGTATTTTTCTACATGAGAGGAGGACCCTTGCTCCAACTTTTGCCTCTTTGGGGCACTGGCTGCAGATGGACTTTCTAGCCTTGGTCTCTACTAAAGGGGATCCTATTGCACATTTTGCACCATTACATAACCTTCCCTTTTCTACAAGGTGTATTGACCAAGAGCCACTATATTTCTATTATTTATCCTCCTCTACACTTTTGCAACCTTATCTAGATAGGTCTTGGCATATATGGCCTTCGTCTCATTTATGGTTTGTATTATCACAACAAAATTATTCATCAATGCTTTCTTCTTGGCTCCACAATATATTTTATCTTTCAATGAATCATAATTAGATTCAAAAGCATTAATAAATTCTAGAGTTTTACTAAATACTATCCATTTTTCTTTTCTCAATTCCTATTCTTGTAAAGAAAAAACATTCCTAATAACATCCTCAAGAAAATATGCCTGTTGCACCATGTGGGCAGCTTTTGTTCTCTCCCTTAAGAGATCATAAAATCCTTTAGGGTCAATAAATTTGGCATGGCACTCTGCCATGTTGTATCTATCTAGGAATAAACCGAGGTGCTTCCACCCTTTCCTCACAAAGAAAAAATCATGCGCTATAGTAACAACTGGAAAGCAAGTACCCTTCTTTGGAAAATCTCTTTCATCAACAGTGCCTATCTGCTATAACAACTTTGCTATCCCTATTTTTAGAAGCACATGAAATGGTAGCACATGAGGCTTTCCCAAGAAGCCATATACTCTTATTACTATTGAAACATTAGAGGGGATTACATTCCCCCAATTAAGACTAACCAATAGCCCTTTTGCATGGTCCTTGTGCTTGACCAATTCTAACAGTACTTGCAAAATCCTAGGGTTGTCTCCTCTCAAAAGAAATCTAGTATTTAATGCAAAATATCTATCAAACCTTACAAAACTGGCATCTCTAGCTATTAAGGTCATATCAACACTCCATAACTAAACTGGATTCCTCTCTCCATCCCTGGTTGTTTCCAGCTCCATACCCTTGCAGAAGAAGGTAAATCCCTTATACAAGCATTCATACATGAGCAAAAAATCCCAAAAGAATGGTTTGTCTACTGTCCCCCATGCTATTCCCACCAAACCATTGTGAATTTCTTGTGCAAGGAAAGTAGCAAAATCAAGAATAGAGCTCATCCCAAATTGAAGAGTTTGAGCCATAATGAGAACAATGGAGCCTAGGATTTGCTCTACTTCATCCATTCCAAAAATCCTATAAAGAGAAAAATATAATTCTTGAGCCCTTAGATTAAAATGTCTTCTCATTAATGGTTCAAGTGTGCTAGCAGTGATTATAGACAATGTTCCAATCTTGTTAGCATGCTCTTTCAATGGCCCTATTCTCAAGTATATCCTTTGGGCATCATACCTTTCTTTAAGGTCATCAATGTCAATTTTTTCATGTATAGCATGGTTAGGGTTTACATTGAAAACCTCTCTAATTAATTCAAGAAAAACTTTAAAAATATTTACCCTAGCATGGTTCTTAACCCAACCCATAATAGGATCATACTTTTTATCTAGGTCAGCCAATAGGTCACTATCAAAGAAAACTGCAGGGACTGTTAACTTTCCAATGTCAAATTCCCAGACATTGCTTGTCGGGGTATCTAATTTCCTTTATGAGAACCACTTTTTAAATAATTCTAGACCTCCCATACATACCTAAGCATGTCTTACCTAGACATGCTTGAAGGTCATCCATGTCAATTTTTTCATGTATAGCATGGTTAGCATTTACATTGAAAACCTCTCTAATTAATTCAAGAAAAACTTTAAAAAAATTTACCCTAGCATGATTCTTAACCCAACCCATAATAGGATCATACTTTTTATCTAGATCAGCCAATAGGTCACTATCAAAAAAAACTGTAGGGACTGGTAACTTTCCAATGTAAAATTTCCAAGCATTGCTCATCGGGGTATCTAATTTCCTTTCTGAGAACCACTTTTTAAATAATTATGGACCTCCCATAGATACCCGAGCATGTCTTACCCAATTTTCTTATCATAGAAACCCTCTGCTATAGCTTACCTTGGGTGTTTTAGAATGAGCTCCCTACCCTTAGTTATTTCATGTATGGATAAAGGGAATTGTTCCAAAAAATCATCAAGCATAGAGCATTTTAGATAATTAGTTTGTCCCACAAAATCTTTTCATGGAGGCATTTTGAGAAAAACCTAAGAATTATATAAGAATAGATGCTTCATTTTGAGGAGTCATAGAGTACTTACTCGCTAAAATTTTCACTTCTTCTCTGTGTAATTTTCGTTGAAACTCACTAGATCACTAGATAAAAATGTTGTGTCCTAGCTCTAGAAACTTTGTGTGCTCTGATAATTCTTCTTGCTTTGGTGATTTAATAATGATAACAATCATGAATTTTATTCATGCATTGAGATCACACGAATGAACTCTACATAGAATTAATTTCATTAGTTGTTATTTGCATGTTGCCTAGATTTGAATCTAATTTGTTGATTTTGGTAGATCTAATAGTTAATTTGAAAAATAGACTTTATTTACCACTTTAAAAATCTTGGCCACATGTCAATCAGGGACTTCCTTGCATTGCTTAAGTTTCTCACATCTTTAAAATGCAGGGATGTGCTAGCTATTGATCTTCTTCCAAATCAACAATCAAGAGAAACAACACCTTTTTATGGTAGCAAGCAAATAGTGAAATACAACTAGCTCATTAAATATTCCAACTTGGCATATCATATCCACTTTGGTAATAGTTGGCCTCCTTATGCCACATGTTATGTTAGTGCATGTTCACATTTCTTATCTCTCATGCAACTTAAAAATGAGGTTAAGTGCTCACCCTTGATCTTGATTAAATCAACGATCACTAATTATATTTCTTTGATTATGTTGAGTAAGTTGTAATGACCAATAAAATTTCTCCATATGAGTAGTTTTTGACAAATTTCCATGTAAGCAAGTCCCATATCATATTCTAGACAAGTGAGTGCTCGATGTCATTTTTACCATGTGTCAAGCTGGTACATCCCCATTTTCCTTATCCAACGAGCATTTTCATAAAGCAAGCTTGCACCAACCCTTATGCCAACCATTGATCTTGGAAATATCAGTGATGACACAACTCAAATCTTTTAACACTCTAAGATAGGGGAGATGACATCACCACAGACACATGTCCACATGGCACATACCTGCTTTTCTTAAATTTCTTTCAAGTTCCTAATGTGGGCAAGCATCCTTCATCGATTTGATCAAGATTGATGGTAGGTAAAACTTTATCTATTATGGTCACATCATGCATTTTGACCAATAAAATAACTCTTCTTATCCCTCGTGCTCTGAAAAATCTAACTACTGCATTAATTCCTAGAATTTCTACACCCATAGCACAAGTACTTCTAGCTAGGCACATGTGTCATACAAAATGGCATGACTCAACATTCTCCCCTAATCTTGGCCCCATTGTGACAAGTGGCGCAAAGGCGCATAACAACATTTCTTATTTTTTGAGTATCTTGTTATTGTGGAAAAGTGCTAGCCTTTGATCTTTGAAAGATCTATGGTTGATAAAACTTCTATTCTATTTGACAGACAAACCTCTTTATTGGCACAACTGGCAGTACATATCAGAAATTGCTTTACAACTTGGCACACTGCAACACACACCCTACAATCTTGGTCCCACCTTGCTATGTGGTGAATTACCTCTTGCCCACTTTATTTATTTCTCGTGCAACTCAAAAATGTTGTCATGCGCTAGCCTTTGATTTCACATAGATCAATGGTCATAAAATTTTGCATCTTAAAAACACCACATCAGCCAAACTAATGAATAGAATACTGCCCTCTAGTCCAACTCACCTGACAACTTCCATGGAATGCACCTCAATATTATCCTTGGAAACAATGGGCCGATGTTGTCAGATTGTGCTACATATCTTGTTTGCGCTTCCTTGCATTATTTAATTCACATGCATCTCTAGAGTGCGAGAAAGAGCCAACCCTTGATCTAAACAAGATCAGTGGTCAATGAATCTTGGTCATAAAGTGATACCTTCATCAATAGATCAATCAATGACATTGCAAGAATTTCATAATGTGCATGAAAGGTACTGACAAGTCTGCAAAAAGGTTTAGACAATTTCTAACATGTCACAATCTTTGCAACACACTGAGATTTTAAACAAACAAGGGTTACGTGTCATTAAGGTGCATGCCCACATTGTTTAAAAACCTTGCATCTTAACATTGCAAGAATGCAATACCTATTGATCTAACCAAGATTGATGGTCACACAAATTGGTGTTACATAGGATATTTCTCAATAAAATATTTCAGCAAAACATAGTCAATAAAGGTTTAAGAAAGATTTTAATGAAGTCTTTATTATGTCAGCCCACCCCTAGGGTAAAAGTGATATGCCTTAAACAAATTTTGAAAAAGGACTCTTAAAGTTTTTCAAAGGCTAGTGTAAAATAAAATAAGGCACTAGGGTTTTTCATAAATTTTACCCAGGGTTTTACCTAATTTCAAAAAAATTTAAGGCACAAAATTAGGGCTTTTCACTACTGAATGCACACAATAGAAATGGTGAAAAATTAGGCCAATGCCTTCAACCAACTCACATCTAGAACCTTGACCTCTATTCTTTAATGTATATTTTACTATTTCATAAACCTTCTTTGAAACTAATGTTTTTCCAATATCTTCTTTGCACCCCTCATGTAAACATGTCAAATTTTGTGTTAAACTACCACATTGTAAGAACTTCTCATTCAAGCAATCATTTCTATAAAATAAACAACCATCATAACTAAGACATAATAATTCATCTAGTAATGATCTTGATGATTTTGGAAGACAAGTGGCAACACAAATTTCCAATATTTTAGTAGTACGCAAAGCATAACCGATAGAACATAATACTTCATGGTTCATAGAAAACTCCACATGATTTTTGCAACATGTATTTCAAATATTAAGAGGCACACAATAAAATGGCTTCATTGATTCAAAATCCCTTTGTGGTCTACTTAATGGTGGATTAGTCTCACAAAACTATTTGAACAAAATTTCTTGACTTGCCTCCAAATAATGTTTTAGATGTGGGGTACATTCTTTGTTGCCAATTCTCAACTTCAAAACATCCTTCATATTTTGTGACACTCTTGAGCTAGAGTGCCAAAATTATACAATTTTTTCCTTCACACCCTCTCTTAGTTTCTTATCAAAATGTGAAAGTCTCCCACAATAAGACTATGTATTAGTTTGAGGAGGATTGACAAGACTCTCTCTTCTTTTAAGTTCTATATTAAAAGTTGTATGACTTATGTTTAAGTCAACACAAGTTTGTCTAATAAATATCTCTTTTCTCCAATGATGACTTACCAAGGAAGTTTTAATAACCCTACACATAGTTGTTTTGTCCTTTTCACTTCTCTGTTTTCCTATGCTATTTAGAGCACTAAAAAGATTCTTCATAATAATGACATTTCTATCAATTTTCTTATTCACATGAATTTTAATTTTTGATAACATAGTTCTTAATTTTTGCATCCTTAATAATTTCACAAAAAATTTACATTTATCCACCAATTTCTTATTGCCAAAAAATTGTTCATGTAGTCTTGAAGCCCACAACTAAACTATTCTATGTGATCTTTGCCCTTCCAATGTGCTCAAAATGTCCTCATCAATCTATAATAACCCTTTTGGTGTTCCACCAGGTTTAGGGTCAAATGTTTGTCTCTCTTCATTGCAAGGAACCTCATTTTGATTATAACAAGGAGACAGGTAAGGTTCATTTGCAACATTATCACTATCATTCTCGATTGTTATATTTTCCCTCTAAAGCTCTACATTTTCCTCTTTGATTAATAAATTGTCATTCACATCATGAAGTTGATTCATATTACCAAATTCAATATCATCTTCACTAGAAATTATTGTTACAAGCTTGGCCTTTTCGACATTTAACATACCTTGACTCTTTCTATGATGTTGTTCTCTATCTTTGTCCCTATATTCTTTGATTTTTCCATTTGTCACCTTCCTTTTGCATTTAGACTTTTGCCTACTACTAATTCCTATTGTGTCAATACACTCAAGACACAAAATCAAATGATTGGAGCACTTTTTAAAAGTATGGGCCCCAAATTTTGTTTCTTGCATGCAAAACCCTCAAAAACATTGAAAAAGTGATTTTTTTTGCATGTCTTGGGTAATGGGACCACAGTCAACTTTTTAAAAAGTTCACTATTAAAATATTGGGTACCCAATATTTCCTATGAAATGTATTTCAAAATCAAAAGGAAAATGGAGAAAATGGTGGGTTGAGATTGAAGGTTGATGAATGGTCCACATTACCCCCTCTATGGTCCATGTGAGGTGTTTTGACTAAAGATCCTCATTTTTCTTTAGGATTATAGTTTAATATTTACAGTTATATTTTATCATTTAAGATTATAATATAGGGTTATATATTTCATGTTTAGATTAGGATACATGTTCACATCATAGTTACTATTATGTTTAGGGTTAGGATTTAGGGTTATATTATAAAATTTAAGATTAGGGTTTTAAAATAATATTAAGATTAGGGATTGGTTTTTAGGATTAAGGTTTAGGGTTTTGGGCTTTGTCTTCAATATATATAATCAAGATATAGTTTTTTAGAGTAGGGTTTAACATTCAAGATTAATTATTATATTTAAATATTTATATTTACAACTTAACATTTTGAATTAGGTGTTGGCATTTACACTTAGATTTTCTATTTAGGGTTATTATTTAAAATATAGATTAGATAATTTAGGGTTTAATATTTTGAATTAAAGTTTAGCATTTAGGATTATGGTTAAGAAATAAGGTATTCATGTTTAAGATCATGGTTCAATATTTATGACCAATACAACATAAGGGACTTATGCTATCAAAAAATGCATCAAAAGGGGTCATAAGTAATCCTATGGACTCTTTCAACCCATAAAATCAATATAACATATGCCACTCAGGGTCCCAGGTGCCCAAATACATATGTTTTCAATGAATGTGTTGAAAGGCATCATAGGTGAAACTATGACCCCTTTCAACCAATATGTGAACATACAATTGAAAAAACATGTCCCTAGGGTTCCTAGGATCTCGAGGACATATGTTGTCATCAAATGTGTCAAAAGGGGTCATAGCTTCACCATATGACCAATACAACATATGTCCTTAGGGGTCCTAAGACCTTGGGGACATATGTTCTTAGTGACTGCATCAAAAGGGGTCATAGGTGAACCTATAACTCTATTCGACCCATTCAATGACAATATATGTGCATAGGGGTCCTAAGAAACCTAGGGACATATGTTGTATTTATTGTATGTGTTCAAAGGGGTCATAAGTGAACCTATGTCCCCTTTTGATCCATACAATGAATAAAAAATATGTCCCTAGGGTTCCCATGACCCCATAAATAGATGTTGTCAATGAATCCATTGAAATGGGTCATAGGTTTACCTATGGCCCCTTTTGACTCATACAATCAACAAAACATATGTCCCTAGGGTTCCTAGGACCTTAGGGACATATCTTGTCATTGAATGAGTTGATAAGGGTCATAGGTGACCCTACAACCCCTTTCGACACATTCCCTGACAACACATGTCCCTAGCGGCTCGAGGACCTAGGGACATACATTGTCAAAAAATGTGTCAAAAGGGGTCATAGGTGAGCCTATGGCCCATCTCAATGTATCCAATCAATATAATATACCTCCCTAGAAGTCCCAAGAACTTAAGGACATATGTTGTCAGCAAGTGCATTTAAAGGGGTCATAGGTGAACCTATCACCCCTTTTAACCCATACGTGAATATGAAATCAATACAACATATGTCCATAGGGGTCTTAGGACTTTGGATACATATATTTTCATCATGTGTTGAAAAGGGTCATAGGTTCACCTATGACCCCTTTTGACACATACGTGAACTTAAAATCAATGCAACATATGTCTTTATGGGTCCTAGGATATATGTTGGCAACAAATGTGCCAAAAGGGGTCATAGGTAAACATATGCCCCCTTTCAACCCATACAATCAATACAACTTTTTTTCACTAAGGGTCCCAGAATCCTAGGGACATATGTTGGCAGAAAATGCGTTAAATAGGGTCATAGGTGAACTTATGGCCCTTTTTGACCCATACATAAAGATATGATCAATACAAGATACATCCCTTGGTATTCTAGGACCCGGAAGACATATGTTGTCATCAAATGCATTGAAAGGGGTCATCAGTGAACCTATGACCACTTTCAACCTATACATGAATATATGATCAATATAACATATGGTCCTAGAGGTCTTAGGACCTCAAGGACATATGTTCTCAATGAATGTGTTGATAGGGATCATAGGTGGAACTATGACCCCTTCCAACCAATACATGAACATACAATAAATACAACATATGTCCCTAGGGTTCGTAGAAATCTGAGGACATATGTTGTCATCAAATGTGTCAAAAAGGGTCATAGGTTCACATATGAACCCTTTCAATCCATACATGAAGATAGAACCAAATATAACATGTCCTTAGGGTTCTTATGACCTTGGGGACATATGTTGTCAGTGAATGAATCAAAAAGGGTCATAGGTGAACCTATGACCCCTTTTGACCCATTCAATGATAACATATGTGCATAGGGGTCCTAAGAACCCTAGGGACATATGTTGTATTGATTGTATATGCTCAAAGGGTCATAAGTGAACCTATGTCCCCTTTTGATCCATATAATGAATATAACATATGTCCCTAGGTGTCTAAGGACCCCATGGATATATGTTGTCAATGAATCCATTGAAAGGGGTCATAGGTTCACCCATGACCCCTTTCCACCCATACAATCAATTCAACATTTCTCCCTAGGGGTCCTAGGACCTTAGGGACATATGTTGTTAGGGAATGGGTTGAAAGAGGTCCTAGGTGAACTTATGAACCCTTTCCATCCATGCAATCAATACAACATATGTCTCTAAGGTTCCTAAGACATCGAGAACCTATGTTGTCATTGAATGTGTCAAAAGGGAGTCATAGATACACCTATGACCCCTTTCGACCAATACTATCAATATAACATATGTCCTAAACCCTAAACCCATACAATCAATTACAATATGTCCCTAAGGGTCCTAGGTCCCCTAGGGAAATATATTGTATCATATTATTTATTTTATATTACAATATAATATAATGTAATGTAATAGAATATATAATAGTATAATATAATCTATTATAACATGGTTAAAAATGTAATTTGTAATTTAGTTAAAACACCTCATATAGATCATGGAAGGGATAGTGAGGACCCTGCCTCAACATTTAATCCTTACCCTCCATTTTTAATTTGATTATTTTGTATATTTAAGTGGGAAATATCATATATTCGATCCCATATCAGGTACTCGATCTTATATTAGGTATCTAATTTAATATCGTATACCTCATTAGGATTGGTAATAACTAAGCCTCCTTGATCAACTCTCAAAATTGTGATTTATCCCCATTAAGGTGACTTCCAGACTTAGAGGATGTACCTAAAAACTTTTAACATGACCAAATTTGTTTTAAAATGATTTCTTGAAAATATTCTCATCTCTTCAATGATATAATGTATGTCAAATTATGAGATTAATAAGTAATTATTACTTATTTTTAAATGAAGATATCTGCAAAGTGTTGATTTACATCCTGATTGAAAAATGGCTATAACTTTCAAACTATCAAAAGTTTTTGAAATTCAAAAGGTGTCACATTCTATGCTTTGCTTAATATAATTTTAAAAAAATAAAAATTTGGTAATGTTTTGAATTAATTAAGGTCATCAAATAGAAGCCCTTTTTTCTTGAAAAAATTGTACCAAAAATCATAATTAATTATTATTTTGGAACAAAATATCCAAAAATACGCATCATATTTGGGCATGAGTCTAGTTCTTATATCTAGAATCCTATAAAAAAAAAGTATTATTATATGATTGTGATTAAGGTGGTCAGACATACAACTACTTCTTATTTTTGTCCTAAAAATTTTGTACTACAACATTAAAATATAAAACTTTGACCTAGCAGATTAAATTATTTTCAAATAAGACCTAGCAGTTTAGAAACTACATTCAATTACCTATAGATTCTATTCTTACAATATTTTAATATAATTTTTATAACTAGTTCAAAATTTCATGTCAAGTTGATATAAACTAGATTTAGTGATTTTAGATTGCCACTTAAGGGTATAGTTTGGCCTACTATGATCTTGCACATACCCTACCTCAAGTAGTGATAAGACCTAGCCCTCATTTATAAAGTATGTAAGAAGACATCATAATCTAGATCAAATCATTGGAGACAAAAATTTAGAAGCTATGAAAAGAAAAGTATTGAGAGGTAATACATGTCTATTGTGTGAGTTTTAACCAAGAATGAAGAAATATGCTTTCGAGAATGAAGATTGGACAACTACCATGAATGAAACAATTGAATGAATTGAGAAGAACAAAAGATGTTAATCTCATATTGGTTTTGTTGTATGAGTGAGTATATAATTAAGTTATTTACTTAGTTCATGTCGAACAAGTAATACATGTCAACCATAAGTTTTCAGATAGTATATATCGAGTGACAAATATTTAGTGTGAGCTAAGTAACTAGTAAGTACTAAGTCACTCAAGTGCCAAGTAGATAATATGTGTTGATCTATCTAGATGTCGAGTGATCAGTGGATGCTGAGTCATTCAAAGGCTAAGTTACAACATTGAAGTTGTGGTTGGTCCTGAGCATCAAAGACTTCAAGTGTCGAGTTACATAGTTTTGACATAGTTGTTTGTAATGGCACAAACTTCTATGTAAACCATTTTTGGGCTGACTTGAGGAATGATTTATGATTTTTTTGATAAGGATGAATTGTAAATCCCTATACATTACATGCATCCAATTAGAAAAAGATAAGGTTTAAGTGCAATATGGGTGAATCCCTACCATTGATTCATACCTAACCCTAAGTCACCTAGGTCTTCTTAAGGAAGGCAAACACTAAACTTTCTAAGGAATGCTAAGGAGAATTGAAAAGAGTTTGTATGCACAAATAGAGCATTAAAGGTGATTAAGGTGTTATGAATTGAGTTACATTGTAGAATTAATTAAAGGAGAATAGAGGAAAGGAATCAAAGGACAACAGAGATACATCTGATCAAAAAGGATCAAGTACACATCAGAATAAAGGTGATCTAACATCAAAAAATAGAGTGCTAACCAAAGGATCATTGCTAAGACATTCTAACAGGTGGATCAATTAAATCTCTTAACATAATAGTCTTAACGGGAATTAGAGGACATCAAAGATACATTTGATTAGAAAGGATCAAGTACACATCAATTTAGAGGTGATCTAACATCAGTATGGTGAATAGTTGTAGAGTGATGTGGGAGCATCCTGGGGTTGTTGGCTTTCCTACATGATTAAGATATTAGGTTGGGTTGAGTTGACCTATTTGGGTCTTGAATAGTTAATTTTGATGTATTTAATAATTATTGTAGGCCTTTAAAGTCATTTTGCATTTAATTTTTGTTGGGGGACAACTTGTGGCTCTTCAACATTTAATGTTGGGTTTAGTTTATTTTTAGCAATCTGGGCCAACATGTGGCTTATATTGGTATAATTAAGAGTTGTGGTGAGGTATGTAGTCACTATTCATCCATCTTGGAGAAGAGGAGGTGGTAGAGGAGAAAAAATTGAGAAAGGATAGTAGTTGAGGCTTGGGAAACAAGGAGATTACTTGGTGGCTTACGAGCACAAGTTGAGATCTTTGGAGTTTCTACTAGAGTGTGGATCTAGACTAGCTAGGGTTGGATTGGATCTTGAGGGATCTTGCATAACTATTACTTGCTTTTATTTGGTTTTAACTAAGAAGGCCTTACAACCTAGTACATTGCATGTAATAAATTATATCTATGAATATTTGTGACTTGGCTTCAGCATTAATGTTTCTATTTTCACTATGTGGTTTTTTTTAGGGGATAGGACATTTCCTTTGGGGATTCTCCTGCCTTGTACTACAGTAGATGGTATCAAAGAGAAGGCTATTCTTGAATGTGTAGACTGAGTGCCAAAGTTGAGGTAGTTTGTATTAAGGTTTTGTGTGTGGATTTATTAGGGTTTGCAAAAATATTGGAAGATGCTTCTGAGAAGATTGGGCCCTAGGGCTATTGATGATCTTAGTGTTTTTTTGGAATAAAGGATCTTTGAGAAAGTTAAAGAAAATTTTAGATTTGAAATAGACGAGGTTAAGTCCACTTTTAGGTCTAAGATGGCATTGACAAAGAGTAATATGATCAGTGAGATCATAAGTTCTATAGGTGGTGTACCTTAGCATATGGGTACTAAAGATGGTTATGAGGAAGTTGTTGAAGACTTTGAATTTTTTGGATTGAGTGGTGAGGCCAAAATTGATTGTGTGGAGAGACTTATGGGAAATAGGGTTGGTCAGTTTGCTAGAGCTGAATCTCAATTGAAGTTGAATCTTGAGGGAAGGAGAAGCAAGATATTTTGGAGAAAGTTAAACTGAATGTAGAATGAGAACCAAAACCTATTGAATAGAAAAGAAGGATAGGAGGAGGTGGGTTTAGAGGTAATTGTTTCAAGTGCGGTCAAGAAGGGCATAGATCTTTTGAATGTCTAATTAGTAGGACAACTGCTATTGTGAATGAGGTTGAAAACCATGGACCTAAGAAAGGAGAGAGTTTTCAAGCTTAGAGAGTATTGGTTGGTGAAAAGATACTAGATTCTTGTTAGAGAACTAGTTTTTTAGAACCCATTGTAAGTCTGGTGGTAAAGTCTACAAGCTGATTGTAGATGGTGGTAGTACAGATAACCTTGTTACTGAGGAGATGGTTTAGAAACTTGGTTTGAAGAGGCTGAGACATACTTATTCTTATAGAATTGGCTAGTTACAAGGTGAGCATTATTTGGAAGTGAAGGAGCAGTGTTTTCTTGATTTCAAGACTAGGCAATATAGGGATCAAGTGTTATGTGATATTGTGGACATGACCAATTTTCAAGTATTTCTTGGTAGAACCTGGCAGTATGATTGCAAACCTATGCATGATTGTGTCAAGAATGTGTTTACAGTTGAGAAAGGTGGCAGGAAGCATTCCTTGATTCCTTTATAGAATGAAGAGGTTAGTAGAAGGAAACTTAGTATTGGTAGTCTAGTTGAGTTGGCAGATACTGAAAGGGTTAGAAATTAGTGTGGACAGTAAACTTGAGGGACACCGAGGATGGAGGTGAATAAATAGAAGAAGAGCAAGGGAAAGAATGTACATTTTAAAGACTTGGAGGACATTCATGTGAAGAACCAGTTTGGGATTTATGTGTTCAATCCCAGAGGATGTTATTCTAGCTACTAAGAACATCTTTTTGCACCTAGGGAGTCTAATGTAGGAGCATCCTAGGGTGGTTGGCTATCCTACATGATTAAGGGATTTGGTGGGGTTGAGTGGACCTTTTTGGGTCTTGGGTAGTTAATTTTGATGTATTTAATAATTATTTTAAGCATTTAAATGCATTTGGCATTTAATTTTTGTTAGGGGCTGACTTCTAGCTCTTCAAGCATTTAATGTTGGTTTTAGTAAGTTTTTAGAATTATAGGCTGACTTGTGTCTTAGATGGGTATAAATAAGGGTTGTGGTGAAGTCTTTAGTTATTATTCATCCATCTTGGAGAAGAGGAGATGGTAGAGGAGCGAATTTTGAGAAAAGCTAGTAGCTAAGGCTTTGGAAACAAGGATATTGCTTGGTGTCTTGCAAGCACAAGTTGAGATCTTGGGGGTTTCTATGAGAGTGTAGATATGGACTAGCTAGTGTTGGATTTAATCTTGAGGGATCTTGCAAAACTATTACTTTTTTTGTATTTGGCCATAACCAGGAAGGCCTTACAACCTAACACATTGCATGTAATCAATTATATCTATGAATAAATTATTATGACTTGGCTTGAAATCTTGCATTGTTTTTTTTGTTTCTGCTGTGTGGTTATTTGTTGGGGGCTAGGACATCTCCTTTGGGTATTCTCCTACCTTTTACTACATTGTTGAGGTTGAAAGTTTTAAATGCTAATTCACCACCAACACCCCCCCTCCCCCCCTAGAGTTTGCTTCCATATTGTATTTCCAACAATTGGTATCAAAGCTAAGTTCTCTTAAAGTAAATATTTGCATATTTGAGGAAAGATCATGGAACTGGAAGTCTACAATTTGGGAAAAACTATTGAGAATTAGAATATTGAAATATAACTTGCCTTACATCAGCTGAATGAAGCAAAAGAAAATTTGAAGATATCACTAAAGAGAAGGAAGGAAATTTCTATTGAAGAGAATGAAACACAATACCAAGAGATTGACACTACTAAATTGTTTGTTTATGGAAACACAAATGAATTTGATGTAGTAGTTGTAGATCTAATGGAAAAGAATGGAATCCTAACTGAAAAACTCATAAATCTAAAGAGAGATCAAGAAGTCCAATCAGTATTTCTATGTTAGGTGATCGAGAAAAAAATAAATTTGAAGAGGAAAAAGTCATGATTGAAGATGAAAAAAGGATTTTGACCAACAAACTGGAAGAGAAAACATTAGAGGTAACTAGGATTTCTAACCTACAATTCAAAACTTTGGGTCAAATGATGATTGCAAATCATGAACTGAATGCAAAGGATATTGAGATCACAACACTGAAGTTCTAGAATGGACAACTGAGAAATGATCTGAAAAGAGAAAAAGAGTGATGATGGTTTGAACAAACCTAGTAAAGCCACCAAGTACTTTTAACAATTGGTGAGATCCGCTAGATCCAATAGTGATACCTCTAGATTCGGATACACTAGTACTAAAAAAGGAGAATCATCCAAAAGTGGTGAAGAAAGAAGTAACAAAGGTAAGAACTCCAAACCTACTTGTCATAATTGTGATAAGATAGGTCATATTGCTAATGTTTTTCTAAGCAAGATTGTAAATTAAAATCCTAAGAAAAAGTTCATGGGTCATTGCCATAAATGAAAAAAATAAGGACATTAAGCACATGAATGGAGAACCAAGACCACATGCACATTAAGATTTGAAGGATACTATTATAACTATCAAAACTATGGACATAGAGCATACATTTGTAGATCCAAGCCTAAATGATCATCAAACAAATAGACAAAGGTAAACCACAATGGAAACTCTTATAATTAGGATTATAATACAAGGTATAGTTGTCACTATTGTCAAGAGTATGGACATATTTCTGAAATTTTCCTAAAAACACATTTTAGAAGTGACTATAGTAGATGGTTGAGTCAAACCACATGTTCTAACTATTTGAAAACTAGTCACATAAGCATAAATTGTCCAATAAGGTTAAAGGCACCAAAAGGTGAGTTCAACAAAGGAAAAGGAAAGTTAGATGTTGAAAATGTCAAGGATGAAATGAAAAAGACATGGAAGAGAAAGGAAGATTGTAGCACATCAAGTTCAGAAGGGATCACTTCACCCAATGGGTGAGGTGATTATACTTCCTCCAATTAAGAAATCAACAGCTATCTGAAACTAATATCTAAAAGATGTACTATATATTAGTTTCAAGGATTTAGTTATGAAAATATTACATATGCATGAATAAAGATGCAAGGTATTGTTAAAAATCTAGAAGAAATTTTTAAGTTTTGCTAGTTTTCATGTTACTGCTGAGCATGAAAAGTTTCACTATAGTTGTCAAGTGAAATGTAAGTTGATGTCAAGTTATCAAAGATGTTAGTGTTGATCAAGCTCATACTAGTTGCCAAGTGGAAAGGAAACTTCATGGAAGCTAAGTGAGTCAAATCTTTATTGAAGCTAAGCTTGTTTAAGCACTAAGCATTAAATGCAAGGTTTTGAGGTCTATATGATCAATTTCTACTAATTTGACATCATTTGAATTTGAAGAAGAGCATGAAGATAAAAAGGTGAAATTGAAAGAGGTTATACTAGTTTTTGCAAGTTAAATTCAACAGTCGCTTGACACCATCACAATAGATTCACAAAGGTATTTATCATTTCTGAGCTAGGCAATTTGAATTTTTGCAAACCCTAGTTTACATTATGTCATCTAGGTCTTTAGTTGCTAAGGTTAAAGAGGGTAAAGAAGTTTTGGATGTAAAATTGGTAAGTGATGATATCAGACAACAAAACTTTAGAGATATACCTAATATCACTTACAAGCAAGATCCATTTGGTGCATTGTCCAGGATACCACTGAGATTTTTTATGATTCAAGATGTAAGATACTACTATAAATGTAAGGTTGGTAGCATAGGAGATGTGGAAATTAGGGAAACCTATGGAAAATTATGTTGAAATGGACTAGTGAAGGATGAATTCAAAATCATAAAGAGGAAAGGCTTGATCTGTACCCTAGATTTCCCAAATGTTTTGAAGATTGAATGGATTAAGATAGTATTGAGTGGAATTCATGATAATTCTATATGGTTGGATAATGCACTGGTGAAGATTACCAAGAAAATTTTATATAGAATAATAGGATTTTCAATGCTTGACTGACTAAAGTAATGAGAAGTGAATCTAAAGAGGTCATTGAGAAGAATACAGAGGCAGTGTGGAACTAACAAGGGATGACAATTGATACTATTTTATATCCCCTAATTGAATTTGTGGTGAGGATAATATCACATAAATTATATCAATCAAGCAGGTTCAACAATGTACCATGTATTGCCACTGAAATGGGCTATAAGATATTCATGATGATTTTACTTTATATACATATATTGATATTGACTATGTAGGCAGTATGAATGATAGAAAGAACACTAGTGGTGGAGCATTTTTCTTTGAGGAAGATTGGTTTTTTGGCTAAGCAAGAAACACAAATTCATTTCACAAAGTCTAATTAAAAAAGAGTATGTAGCAGTAGAAAACAATTGTAATTAGATTATGTGGATGAAATATATGTTGAAAGATATTAGAATTAAATTTTTAGAACCTAGTATCATGAATTGTGATAACACACATAGACTAACTATGTATAAGAATCATGTATTGCATTCTAAGACTAAGAATATATCTATTATATATCATGTATTGAGAGACAAATTTGTAGAAAAATAAATTAGATTACAGTACGTTAGTACAAAGGAGAAGAGTGAAGATAATTTTACAAATCCTTTTCCTAAGGATAGATTTGAGTATTTAAATGGTATGCTTGGGGTTATACCCCTACCTATCTCAAGATAAAAGATGTAGTTATTACATCAGTCTAGTGGTACAAAGCACTATTATTTAGTTGGATTGAAGGTTGATGCTTCTTGTGTGGGGGGATATTCTTGGTTGAGCAAAGTCATTAAGGACTTTGATGCAGGAGCATCTTGCATGAAAAAATAAAAGGGGGAATGATTTTTTAAAAATTTAAAAATTTAAAATAAATGTAACTTGTAGCTTGAGGGTTTATTTAATGTAACTTGTTAAGCCAACATGTGGCTTGGTTTATTATAATTAGAGGGTCTTTTGTTATCATTATTCATCCAACTTGAAGCAGGGATCCAACATGGAGCACGGGATTAAGCATGGAGAAAGTTAACTAGAGAGGAGTAGTTGGTAAGAGTAAAATTTATTAGGAGAGCTAGTAGCTACAACTTGTAAAATAAGAAGGTTTCTTGGTGGCTTGTAATCAAAAGTTTAGATTCTCCTTGGGGTCTTCTATTAGATTATATATCTAGGCTAGCTAGGGTTTAGATCTTGCAAAATTACTATTGTAATGGCTTATGTATTTGGTCATAACCTACAAGGCCTTATAGCCAAGCATGTTAGATGTAAGCCTTATGATTCTATTATGATAATTGGGATTATTTTGGATCAAAATCTCTATTTTATTATTATTCTTCCATTGTGTGGTTATTTTCTAGAGGCTAGGACATCTACTTTGGGGATTCTCTTGCCTTGT
The DNA here is from genome assembly GCA_028749045.1 of Cupressus sempervirens. Classification (NCBI taxonomy): domain Eukaryota; kingdom Viridiplantae; phylum Streptophyta; class Pinopsida; order Cupressales; family Cupressaceae; genus Cupressus; species Cupressus sempervirens. The sequence goes on from CM053789.1 coordinate 57,314,222, forward strand.
ACTACACCAAGTGGTATCAGAATAGAGTTCAATCTTGTGGTGAATTTTTCCTTCTAGAGTCATAGATGTATTTATTGTGAAGTAGAAGATTTTGGTTTTGATTTACAATTCTAGAGGACTCACAAATGGATTTTGATATAAATATATTACTATGAAGATGAAATGTTGATCTTGTTGAGTAAAGATTGGATTTGATTTATCATTATTTGTTGAGGTTTTGTGAAGATCTTGGAAGATTCCTCTGAGGATATTGGACCCTAGGATGATTGTATAGATCTTCATGATATAGTGGAAAGGAAGATTTTTGGAATTGGAGTTGGAGTCTATTGATTTGGAAGAGAGTGATTTTTTTAGTTAAGAATATTGTTTAGAGAAGAAGAAAAGTCTTTGTTGAGAAAAAAGGTAAAAGATAACTTCACTCATGATAAAGATGTATGTGTGGTTGTTTTTTTTTCTTTTTATCATTTTGTAGAGTTTGATATAAAACCTACAAAGTAACTTGTGATTGTTGCTAAGATGCCTAAGCTTGTCGAAGAAGTTCCTAACCTTGTTGAGATTGGAAAGAATACATATTTATTTTCATGATCAGCTAGATAAATCTAACATGGAAACTATAGAGAATCTTATTGTAAGTAATGAGATTGATGAGGATTTACATATGGATAAAAATTTATATATGATTGCTAATATGGATATGCATTCATATGTTGTTGCTAAGATGATTGAGGATGTACTAGTTATTACTAATATAGGTGTCACTACTAATATAGAGTTAGTTGTTTTTGGGGTGGATTCACTAGTTGCTAATGTGGTTGAGGATCTACATAATATTGTAGATCTATATGTTCCTAATTTTTGTATGGTTGATATGGTCAAGGATTTACATGTTGCTCTTATTATGGATTTGAGATTACATGTTGTTGACATGGATCTCATATTTGAGGATATTAATGTTGCTAGTTGTGATTAGTTATAGGATTGTTAATGAAGCATAATGTTCAATTTGTTCATGGGGGTGACCATGTCGATTGAGTTACTAAGATTTGTTCAATTGTGATGTTTGAGCGGATGAAGCATAGATGGTTGATTTTTAGATTTGTTCTTCTATCTAGAATGTTTTGGAAACCTTTGGTGAAGATGAAGTTGGTTAGAGAAATTTCTTTTAGCATCAAATTATGGGACATACTTTTCCATCTACATGGAGAGTTTGATGCATGAGCATCATGCATCACAAAATAAAAGGGGATGTGATTAAAAAAAGTGGAGGAGAGAGAAAATGGAAAAATTGAAGGAAAAAAAAAAGGAAAAAAAATTAATAGCAAAAAATTAATTTAAAAAATTTAAAAATAAAATAAATGTAACTTGTGGGTTGAGAGTTTATTTAATGTAAGGGATGTAACTTGCTAAGCCAACATGTAGCTTGGTTTGGTATAAGTAGAGGGTCTTTTCTTGTCATCATTCATTCTAGATGGAGCAAGGATCCAACATGAAGCATGGGATTCAGTATGGAGGAAGTTAGATAGAGAGGAGTACCTGAGAAGAGAAAATTTTGGTAGCAGAGCTAGTAGTTGCAGCTTTGGAAACAAGATGGTTACTTGGTGGCTTAGGAGCACAAGCTTAGATTATTCTTGGGATTTTCTACTAGATTCTAGATCTAAGCTAGCTAGAGTTTGGATCTTGGGAGATATTGAAGAAGTACTATTGTAATTTCTTATGTATTTGGCCGTAATTTGGAAGGCCTTGGAATTAGGCATGTTCGATGTAAATCTTATGATTCTATTATGAGAATTGGCATTGTTTTGGCAAAATATCTTTTTTATTGTTATTCTTCTAGTATGTGGTTATTTTCTAGGGATAAGACATATCCTTCAAGGATTCTTATGCCTTGCACTACATCAAGTGTTATCAGAGAAGAATTTGATCTTGTGATGAATATTTTTTGTGGAGTCCTAGATATCTTTATTGTGGGGTAGAAAAGAAGAAAAATAATCCACCACAAGATCAAATTTGTCTTTGATAACACTTGATTTAGTATAAGGAAAGAGAATCCCTAAAAGAGATGTCCTAGATCCCAACAAATAACCTCACAATGGAAGAATAATGATAAGAAAGATATTTAGATCTAAAATAATTCCAATTCTTATCATAGAATCATAAAATTTACGTCCAACATTCCCAGTTGCAAATCCTTCTAGGTGATGACCAAATACACAAGAAATTATAATAGTTATTCTACAAGGTCTCACAAGATTTAAACTTTATCTAGCCCAAATCCACAATCTAGTAGAAACCCTAATAAGAATCTAAACTTTTTCTTGCAGGCTAGCAAGAAACCTTCTTATTTCCAAGGTACAACTACTAGCTCTACTAAAAAACTTCACTCCTCTTAGCTACTCCTCTCTAGCTGACTTCATCCATGATGGATTCCATGCTCAATGTTGGACTTTATCTTGGAGGAAGTCAGCTAGAGAGGAGTAGCTGAGAGGAACAAATTTTGTTAGTAGAGCTAGTACGTAGTTATGATTTGTAAAAAAAGAAGGTTTCTTTTTGGATCTTGAGAAAAAGTTTAGATTCTTCTTGGGGTTTTTACCATTTTGGATCTAGGCTAGCTAAGGTTTGGATCTTACAAGATCTTGTAGGATTACTATTGTAATTACTTATGTATTTAGTCATAACCCAGAAGGCCTTATAGTTAGGCATGTTGGATGTAAATCTTATAATTCTATTAAGATAATTGGAATTATTTTGGATCTAAATCTCTTTCTTGTCATTATTATTCTATCATGTGGTTATTGATGGGGGCACTAGGAAATTCGCTATAGAGGTTCTCTAGCCTTAAACTACACCATACTCTTGATAGATTGTATGGAATAATGTCTTTGGAAACTTGAGTTGGTTGAAGACATTAAAGATTAAAATTGATATAATGATACTTTTTTCATTGATGTCAATGAGGGAGATGAGTACATAAAAAAATATCTTGATATTTATACTATGGAGAGAGAATCCCTATGTGGGAGAGATGAGTATATAGAATTAGGGAAAATGAGTACATAAGAATGGGGGAGAAGGATCCATTTGAAACATCCCTATGCACTGATAGTATCAGGTGTATACACTAATATGTTAGCAAGAAACACTAATCTATTAAAAGAACAAAGAATTAACTAACAAAAACTAATATAACATATAAGATAGACAAAAGAGGAACCCCTAATTAGGAATGTGAGCCAAATAAATGGACTCTCCCAATAGGAATTAGCTCTTTGCTTGGTAGATGAGTCTATGTAAATGTTAGATATGTATGCTCAAGGCTTCTCAAAACTAGCTTCAATGGAGATGGATGGGTAATGACAAATTGGTGTGGATGTATGTAAAAGCATGGATTTGGCTTCTCAAAAGGGCATTATAACTTTAGCTCAAGGATTGTGATTATATGGCTTAGGAGGGGATTCAATTTATAGGCTAAGGGCTTCAGGGATTGAGGGCTAAGATGCAAGGAGAGATGAAAGCTTAAGGAGGGCTAGGATGCACTCAAAGGGGAGCACATGGATTGTGCTTGTTTAGCACCAATCAGGGAGTGACACATGTCACAAGGTGAGTGGATGGAGAAAAGGGGATGGATGAGTCAACAAAGGAGGCTCAAGGCCTTAAAGACCCTCATAAATGGCTTGTAAGAGCAATGAATGGGCTTGTAAGAGTCTTTATGGCTTGGTGGTTGGGATATTTTGGAGGGAGTTGAGATTGTTGACCTTGCTTGGCTTAGGAAAGTCTTAAGCTTACTTAGGGAATGTGACAAGGTTAGGGGGGAATTAGAGGTGATTTAGGATTAGATTAGGCTTGTTAGAGATATGCAAGTGGATGGCATTCATGAGGATGGGTGAGTTAGTGACTAAGCTAGGTAGGTATGGGTGGATGGGGTGGATTAGGCTAAAAGGGAGATTAGGGATAGGTTAGGGGTTATTAGATTTGAGGGTTTTATTTATCAAATAGATTTATTTAATAAATAGAAATTTTGGAATTAGATAGAAGAATAGGATTTAATTGATAAATGATAAGTTATTTGATTTATCAATTAGGACTATAGATGATTTAATAGGATTAATCAGCTAGGGGATGGAAAAGGATTAATTAAATAGGAATTTAATTAATGATGCCTTTAGAGATAGCTAAATAGGATTACCAAAGCGGTATAATCAAATTTAGGTGTTTACATTTTTTCCCTCTTTGACATAGTGTTGAGACAACACTATTTCAAAGAAGTTTGAATGAAGATGATGTGAGGAAGATGTTTTAGCAACAAGGTTGCCCCAGTCTTAGATAAGAAGAGGAGAGACTAGACTTAGATGATGCCCCCTCAAGAAGGCGGCGGGGAGAGAAATGAGGCTCGACAGCTTCTTAAAAAGGATAAGAATTCAAGATGAGCAAAGACACAGATTGGCAAAGAGAAGAGGCTAAATTAGCTCAAATTCTCACTATGGGAGAATGATAAAGGAGAATCAGAGGCACAAGAGGAAGCAAGCTTAAGACTCCAAGGGAGAGGGAGGATGAAGGAGCAAAGCACTATCAAAAGGAATCTAGGATAGGAAGAGGGATGATGGGATTACAAAGTTGATGCAAAAGGATTTCAAAGAGTCAGATTGGTGGAAGATGGGTTTCAAAGATCCCTAGGACTAGGATTGTGGATCTCGAAAGATGAGGCTTGGTGGATTGATTTTATTGGTAGATCCCTAAGACTAGGATTGTGGATCCCTAAAGCTAAAAGTGAAGATTGATTCAAAGAGATACTGATGCATAAGTTGGGGTAGGAGAGATAGATGCTAGATATGGAGGGAGGATAATGGAGATGAAGGGAATCCATTGAAGCTTTTTGAGCAGGGGGATACTTCAAAAAGAAGTACCACCACGTAGTTGAGCACTAGATTTGCTATAGGACTGTTGGTTAATTGCCAAGGTTACCAAGAACATCAAGGCCTTTTCACCAACCGTCTAGAGGACTAATGGACTGACTCAAAACAAATACGCAAGGATTGCCCCAGCATCACACATAATTCCCAGAGGAAGCAGCATGGAACTGACACTGGGTAACCCACAAGCAGAAAACAAAAATAAATAAAAGACTCGATCAAGACCTTATGCTCAAATTGCCCCATTCACAGTATACCATGATATGGAAGATCATGGAAACCTTGAGGAGGGAACAAAAGGATTGCTTGGAAAAGATATTTTAAGACCCAAAAGGGAAGATTCCAAACCAAAAAAAAGTGAAAATCCAAAAGAGAACCATTTTCCAACGAGATGGGTAGGATGAGGTACTAACGGACCAAGATTAGACATGAGGAAAGTTATATCCTACAAGGATCTATCAGAGAGTACCTAAGCTGATGGATCTAGATGGGTGATGCATCTGGCAAGCTAAACTAAGAAGGATAACACTTTGGTGATAGGAAAACTAGCTAAAGGATGCGTTGGAATAGCTAACCAAGATTGTGCGATGTGTGCAAGATGCTAATCAAGGATGAACTGACATGAAAGCTGGATAAATACAATGGTACTAAGCTAAAGAGGATGTACAAGCTAACAGACCAAGATATGTTACAAGCAGGCTAATCAAGATATGGTACAAGCTAACAGACCAATGATAGGTATGATATAGATGGATAAAAGCTCAAGATGAGAGGATAGCGGGATGGCTCGATTTTGTGTAAGATGCAGAAGCTAAGGATGAGGTGATAGTGGAAGATATGGATTTGGCAGGATGCATCCAATGACGATAATAGATGTGCAACCAAGGATGGGGACAATGCTAAGGTTGGTGGTAGCTGAGCTAATAGATGGTACTAGAGCGGGTAGCTATAGAGTGGATTGACATTGGGTTTGCATGAGGATAGCCTAGAGCTAGATACCAATGACAAGGGAGGATGGACAAGACAAGATCTCCAAGGAATATAGTGCCCCCAGTCAGAAGATGACATGTGGAAGGAGGTCTTACAATGGATGTGATAGGATTGAAGCTAGGATGGAAAAGCTGAAGGTGCTAGGGAGACAGATGATCGCTGGGATGATGGGGTGAGGTTGCAGAAGATAAGTGGATAGTGATAGATAAAAGTTGGAGGATGGAAGATAGGTGGATAAATTGGAAGATAGAGCTGGATGGCAAGATGTGACCAAAAGCATGAGGATGATAGGCTAAGCTAGGGATGGCTGGATTATGCATGATGCTTGTTTGCCAAGTTTTCATCATGGTACTTGTCCAAGGCACTTGAATTGCCAAGTTTTCACTAGTGGACGCTTTATTTTTCTTTACTTTTTTGACTTTGGACTTAGTTGGAATGATTTTGGCTTTCTTCAGCTATTTTTTGGCTTTTTGGGCATTTTTCAGTGGCTGTTGGAATGTTCAATTTTGTTGCTAGCTATTGGTACACCGGATGTGTGATTTAGGCAATAAATTGGATTAGATGGGATTGATGGTAGGAGATGGAGGGATGGAAAGGCTGGAAAGGAGCATGAGATGGGGATGCTTGCAAGATCAACATTGGCACATGTTGGGATGGGTGTGGAAAGAGCAGATGGGGGATAGATGGTAGATGCGGGCTTGATGGAGGATTTGTGGAAGCGCGCTTGGGGATATAGGCACCCAAGATGGAGTTAGGAGATGGGGGACATGAGTCACTAGATGGGGGATTAGCAATGGTGGATGCCATTATGCATTGGATTTCAACTTTTTTCTTTGGGATCCACATGGTTTTGGATTTTCTTTTCATAGGCTTTTGCTTTGTTTTGCATTCTTTGATTGGATTTTTCCTTTTTGGAGTATGTCTTTTAGTATAGACATATGATTGCCTAGGATGTGGATTTTTAGCTTTATGCATTTTGAAGTTGGCATTCACATTGTTGTGGTAAGCTTTGGGAAGATGGTTATGAGAAGCTTTCTGAGATGGAGAGGGTATGGAGGAGCATGTAGGGGGATGAGGATGGATGATGTGCCCTAATATGTGCCTTTGTTGAGCTTGCGTAGGAATGGATGGAATAGGATTTTTATGATGACTGATAGGAGGATGGAGGATTGTAGATTTTGGTACATAGGGACCCAAAATGGATTTAGCGAATGAAGGGGGGATATGGTAGGTTGTTTTGGGTTGCAAAGATGGTGGAGGGGGGATGACATAAGATTTCTCAAAGGAGTGATGGGAGGTTGGCATGGTGGGCTTGGAGATAGGCTTGGTTTGGGGGTGTGGTATACCAACACCTTTAGATGATGAGCCTTTGGATACATATCCAAGACCATGAAATCATAGATTTTTTTGTGCAATAATAGGCTTTCTAATTCCTTGCTCTTGTGGTCCTAAACCTTGACCTTGATAATGCCATCGATTGAGCATTTGAATGAGCTGAAAAAACTTTTTGCTTGCAAAAAATGGTAGAAGTGCTTCATTAGGTGTATTGCAACGGGGAGATATCGTTCTTAATTCTTCTGCTGAGAGGGGGCCACCATGGATGAATGTAAGTGAACCAAGAGGGTAGATTATAGATGATGGAATAGCTTGGATAGGTGGTAAGATGGAAGCATGGAGCGAAGGAGATGGAAGGATAGGATCTTGATTTAGCTAGTGGCATGACAAGATATCTTGTAGTGGAGGAGATATGGCTTGAGGTTTTGGAGATGGAGGGGATGGCAACTGCACTATGAATGGGAGACATGACATTATGGTATCTTCTTTTGTGCTTTGGGGGATGTCAACATGCTTTTGGACAAGATCTTGATAGGATTGGATTGGATTGGATTGGATGGTGCAATAGGAAATGAAGGGATAGATTCTTCAAATGTAGTGGATGGATAGATGGGAGATTCGGTAGTGGAGATGGGTGAGTAGAAGATAGATGCATAAGGGTCATCACGGGAGATTTGGGAAATGCTTGGAGGTGATGTGGATAGGATTTGGAGGGATTTGACAGGTACTGGGATTTTGATGCTTGCGGGAAGTGGAAGGATTTTAAGCAATTTGATGGATGGTATAGGGATGATAGCTATGGGAGATGGAGGTGATATTATAGATGTGGGAGATGGGGAGGCTTCATCGCTAGCTATCTCACATGGCTGGATTACATGACCTGACTCATCAGTTGGAGGAGATGGATTTTCTTGTATTTCCTCTAGAAGATTCCTTGGAGACTCGTGTGTTGGAGGTGGAGGTGGTGGATTGATAAGAGTAGCTGGTGTGATGGGGGTGGTAGATTGGAAGCTTGGTTGTTTGGGTAATGGAGGAGAAGCTGGGATATTAGATGGCATGACTAGATAGTTTGGAATAATGCATGGATTTTGGGGGATGGTTAGGGGAATGTTTCTAAGGCTTTCAATATACTCATCATAGTCAACAAGATTTTCATCATCATTGGAATAGGAGGTGGCGGGAGCAAGGATAATGCGACCAAACACATCATGATAGGATTGGTACTTCATGCTTTGACGATGAGTTTGATGGGGATGGGGTCTTGCATATGGATGAACACAGAAGCTCATGGTTGGGTTTGGATTAAGCTCAAATTTTGGATTGGCTGATGAAAGATTTCCTAGGGAGAGTCAAAGCTGCATGACAGACCTAAGGAGGATTGGCTGGAGATTTTTGGCTTTCCTGTGGATGGAAGACTTCAAGGGTATGCTATCAAAAAGTGAGAGTTTTGCTTTCCTATGTGCTGGATTTGGTGGCTTTGGTGTCAACTTGAGGATAGACTAATGATCCTATGGGCATGACACGAGATTGACCACTTGTGGATCCCAACCTTTAGCTCAAGGTGATGAGGGATACAAGTGACAAAGTTAGATTACCCTAGACAAAGCTCTGTCAAAGGAATAACCTTGGGGAAAGTGGTTGGTTGGTAGGATTGATTGGATAGCAAACTCTGGCAGAGTGACAACAACTTTTGAAGGCTTGGGTGATTTTGGATTGGGTTGCTAGCTGGCTGGGGGGATGATTTGGATGGACTTTGGATTTGGGATTGTTCTTAGGCAAAGAACTAAGGGAGCTTGGATGATCTTCTGATGAGGCAGTGACTATGCTAAGTATGCCTTGAGCTGGGAGATTTCTATTTTTCTGGGATTTTGACCAAAGTTGGCAAATATTCATTCAAAAGCTATGAACAAACAAGCAAAAAAAAGTTTGGAGCAAGCATGTCAAACACACCAACATCCTAGGAAGCTTTCTTCAAGGATGAAATTTGGTTTAGCTAGGGAGTCCTCGATATATGCAAGGTACGTGAGGCCCAAATCTATAGATGAAACCAAAACAATGTCACATGGCTGAGAGGAGCGGTAACCCACTTCTCCTCTTTCACTTCTCAAGGGTATAAAGTTCCTTGAGGCTTAGCTCGAGTGACAAAATCTTGATTCCAAGAGAGGTGTCTTTGGATTCATCTCCCAATCTTTATACTTTGTCGGAGCGCTGGAGTTGAGGTCGTCCCAAGGGGTGATGAAATCTCCAAGCAGGCCTCCTAAAAAGCTAAAAAGAGGTCAAAAAGATACATGGTTCTTTTTCCACTAACACTTAGATTAGTCTATGCTAGACCTTGCAAACACACATGTTTAAGATGCCAAAGTTCAATTCCAACTTGAAGTGTTAACAAAAGTAAAAACGATTGAAGAATGAATACACCAAGAAGATTTAGGGTCAACAAAAGCAAAATCACGCGCCTGGAGGCCCTTCACGTCAAGTATCGATTTATTTTCTTTAAGGCATTCAAGATTGAGTGTGAGTTTTGTTTTAAGCCTAAAATAAAGATGTGTGTAAAACTCGATTTCAAACACGTGCCCGGAGGCCCTCCATGTCAAGATTTGTTCAATTTTTATGCCCAAATGAAGTGTGAGATATTGCAATGGTTAATTGATCCTTTGCATTCAAGATTGAGTTTGTTATTTTTAAGCATGCATTCTAAGAAAGATTGATTTTAATCTATGGCATTCAAGATTATGTTTGAGCAACATTCATTCAATGAAAGATGTGTTTAAACGTACAAGTTTATTCTAAGAAAAACTTGTAAAAAACATGATTAGGTTTGTCGCTCCAACCTGCAATGCTACAAAAAAGCAATTTGATTAGTCACCCAAAAATTCCCAAAATGGGAGCTTAACTATGGGAAAAAAAATTTAACTTTTTTTGTTCTTTTTCCTAAGCGTAAAAATGTTTTAAAAAGCCTCTACTCTATAGAACCACCAAAAGTTAAAATTTGATTTATACTCTTCTTTTTTAAAAATAAAAAATAAAAAGTGTAGAAACAGAGATGCTAAACTGTGGAGACGCCAATCTGCAGAGATGACAGAGAAAGAGGTGGAGATGACAGTTCAGTTTGGCAGCGCAGACAATCGGAAAGCAGGCAGAGACACTGATCTGCGAAGATGACAGTTTAGGTTGTGGAGATGACAGTTGAGTTTTTGCGATGGCAGAGACGATAGAAAAGGTGAGGCGGCGGTGGAGATGACAGTTTGGGTTGCAAAGACGACAGTTTGGTGGTGGTACAGACGACAGGAGACCAGGCGAAGATGCCAAACTACGGAGACGACAGTTTGGTTGCAGAGACGACAGAGTATCTGGGGGAGACGACAATTTGCAGGCACAGACGCTAGTCTGTGGAGACAACACTGCGCGAATAGAACTAAAATGCGTGGATTTTTTTAGAAATTTTTTATTTTTTTGGTATTTTCAAATTTTAGAGGGTATGTCTTCTTCCCAAGTGCACCCTTCAACTTGCAAAAATAAGTGAAACACCCTACAACTCACTCAAACAACAAGAAACATTAGATTATTATAAAAAAACAACATATAGATAGAAATGCATGATTAAATGACCCATAGTGGGGTCCCACTGGGCGTGCCAAAATGTATACACTAATATGTTAGCAAGAAACACTAATTTATTAAAAGAACAAAGCATTAACTAACAAAAACTAATATAACATATAAGATAGACAAAAGAGGAACCCCTAATTAGGAATGTGAGCCAAATAAATGGACTCTCCCAATAGGAATTAGCTCTTTGCTTGGTAGATGAGTCTATGTAAATTATTGATATGTATGCTCAAGGCTTCTCAAAACTAGCTTCAATGGAGATGGATGGGTAATGACAAATTGGTGTGGATGTATGTAAAAGCATGGATTTGGCTTCTCAAAAGGGCATTATAACTTTAGCTCAAGGATTGTGATTATATGGCTTAGGAGGGGATTCAATTTATAGGCTAAGGGCTTGAGGGATTGAGGGCTAAGATGTAAGGAGAGATGAAAGCTTAAGGAGGGCTAGGATGCACTCAAAGGGGAGCGCATGGATTGTGCTTGTTTAGCATCAACCAGGAAGTGACACATGTCATAGGGTAAGTGGATGGAGGAAAGGGGATGGATGAATCAACAAAGGAGGCTCAAGGCCTTAAAGACCCTCATAAATGGCTTGTAAGAGCAATGAATGGGCTTGTAAGAGTTTTTATGGCTTGGTGGTTGGGATATTTTGGAGGGAGTTGAGATTGTTGACCTCACTTGGCTTAGGAAAGTCTTAAACTTACTTAGGGAATATGACAAGGTTAGGGGGGGATTAGAGGTGATTTAGGATTAGATTAGGCTTGTTAGAGATATGCAAGTGGATGGCATTCATGAGGGTGGGTGAGTTAGTGACTAAGCTAGGTTAGTATGGGTGAATGGGGTGGATTAGGCTAAAAGGGAGATTAGGGATAGGTTAGAGGTTATTAGATTTGAGATTTTTATTTATCAAATTGATTTATTTAATAAATGGGGATTTTGGAATTAGATAGAAGAATAGGATTTAATTGATAAATGATAAGTTATTTGATTTATCAATTAGGACTAGAGATTATTTAATAGGATTAATCAGCTAGGGGATGGAAAAGGATTAATTAAATAGGAATTTAATTAATGATGCCTTTAGAGATAGTTAAATAGGATTACCAAAGCGGTGTAATCAAATTTAGGTGTCTACATGGGGGAGATGTAAAAAGAGAAAGATTGATGTCAATGGAGAAAAACACATAGAGGTACAACAATAAGGGAGAATTGTGAACAATTGATGACCATCCATGTAAGAATGAGGGAACATTGATGCAAAGTTGTGAGTTCCAAATTTGATTGATGAAGAGGATTTGAAAACATAAGAGAGAAGCAGCAGTAGCAATATTTTTTGGTATTCTTGGAACTTAGATGTTTTTCATCTATGTTTCCATAAATTCCAAAAATGGAGATTGTTAGCATGAATTCTAATGAAACTCCTTTAGGGACTATTATAAGCATCGCTCAAGTAGTTGTAGAATTTGACATGTTGCATTCATGGCAATATTTGTCATTGGTGTCAACATACTAATTATTGTGTGAAGAATAACAGATGAAAATAGAGAACCTGACTAAAAGGTTAGTGTATTGAAGATGAGAATATGTATAGTTGCAGACATGTCCTATAATGTGCCCCAGTTATTCAGTTAAGAGTATGTATAGAAAATCAAGGACTGGTGATAGTTATTTGAGATTTATTGAGGATAGAATACAGATAGAGTTAGTAGAGTACAATTTCTACTAAATGTATTATATCTCCTAATAGGGATATAATTAGGATATGTGATGTTAGAAAATTATAGAAGACATTGAGTTGGCAATGTCAGTAAGTACACAAAGGTCAAGGTGACACATGTGAAAATTTGTGATGATTGTGAGCCAACAATGTTGTGTAATTATGAAAATAAATATTTAATTTCATGAGGTAATATTATAATTAATTGGGAAAGCATCAAGGTTGACTCAATGAATTTTTTGAGGACTTGGAATAAATGAAATATGATTTTCTCATGGTTAATAATGACTGAGATCATATATGCGAGTAAGTGATCTAAGGGATTAGATAAGAAGTTTGGTGATTTGGTATTGAGATCAAAAGATTGTTGAGTGTGGTTATAGCACAGTAAGAGGACAAAGATGGAGTTCAAGTTTCTATAGGTTCTATTATTCTACATAGGTAATTTGGATAGTGAGTTTGGTGGTCTTTCCCTTGAAGCTATTTGGTTAGTGGGTTCTTCTGCCTTCTACAACTCCTAACACAATTGGTACAACTCCTAATAGGGTTGGAATCTTCTAAGAGATATTTAAAGTCTTCTACCAAGGACTTATATGTACTGAATTTATTTCATTGACTCCTAACAGGGTCTATCCTCTTACAATAAACTTATATAAATTAGTATATCATTTTGTGGGTATTATTCCCACTGGGGTTTTCCCTCCGATCAAGGGTTTCCCTAGTTAACATATTTGGTGTTATTGTGTATGCATATCTTCTTATGGTTGCTCCTTATATTGCTCATATGGTTACATATGAATAAGCTTGATAAATATTATAATAGTTGGCTAATTAATTGACTTGCCCCCACCCACCTCTCGATTATCTTGGTGGACTTTACTTTCAAACAGAGCTATCATGATATTCTTTTAGAAAATTTCTCTTTGTTTTGATTTATGAATACTATTCCTATTGAAGTTGATGACACATTAGCCCCATAGCTTCCAAGATTCAGCTACATGTAAACACCTATTATAGAAAGAGAGAAGCAAAAGCTATGGAGGTTGGAATTCCTAGATCCAGAAATGTGACATTATTGATGAGAAAAAATATATATTAATGTAATATAATATATATAAAATATAATAATAATAAAGTAATATATTATAATATAATATATAATAATATAATATAATAATATTATTATATTATAATAATATTATAATAATATAATATAATATAATATAAAATATAATATAATGTAATATGTTATATATAATATATATAATATGTCGCTACATATCAGATATTCGATATAATATTGGATATCCGATATCTACTACATACATAAAAAAAAAATGCAGACCCTCGGGCATTATTTTTTAGCATTTCGAGGGGCCAGTTTGCAAGATCGACCGGATATCAGATACAATATTGGATATCGAATATCTAAGTAGGGTTTTTTTTCCCACTTATTTTTAATCTAAATTCAATAGATTTTTGCATAATTTTGTTTGTTTTAGTTGAATCTAGGTTTTTTTTAAAAAAATGGTTAAAATTAAGGTTTTTTTTAATATATATTACGTTTTTCAATTCAATAAGAATGGCTAATCAGAATGATGACACTGAGGCAGGAAATAATATTCCTCATAACCCCCCACCAAATGATCTAGTACCCTCATAAAATTGTCCACCAAATGATCCTCTACCCCCTCAAAACCCTTCTTGAATTGAGGATTTAATAAATGAAAACCTCACCGAGTTGAGAGGTTTGCATAGGACATATAATAATATACCCACACTGGCTCCAATGTTATCCACATTAAACACCATAGTGGATAACATTGAAACCCTTACAAACCAAAAAAATTTCACTCTTCGTTGGCATGATGAAATGCACGTGATGTTTGATGATGGTTTGGACTATGATGAGGTTGTGGTTCTCAACATAACCAAAGAAGGTTTGGTTAGCTTTTTTGTGAACCTGAAAACAGGTTTAGGAGTCGACCCAAAAAAATCCAAATTATCCATTAAATGGTGCACAAATGATGCCATACATGCAAAATTTTGGGATCATTGGTGGACGGTCTTTGATATCCCTCCATATGGAAATTTAGACATACCATTTTATTTCCTTAAAAAATTATATGCAGAATTTGTGTTGAAAATTAAAGTGAACTATTGGAGCATGAAGCCCAACATGGGCTTAGGACTAGGAGCTCCTCAGGATAGACCCTCTTCCTAGCGGAAGAAAGCTGGTACTTTTGTCCCCCCCACTGATATCTCCCCTCCTCCTTGAGTGCACCATCCAAATATTATGATAGAGACTAGCTCTCAGACCATCAGAGCCATTCATAGGCTGAGTAGCCTCATGATATCTTAGGCTAGGTTAGTCCTGCCTCCTTGTGTTGATTATGCTAGTGCTAGTTCATCATCATCTAGCTCATCACACGTTTGTGTGCCTCACACTTGCATTACATGCAAGAGTATTTTCCTAGGTCCCATAGGTGATCTTCCTGAGTATCATTTTGTATTAGATGAGGATACACTAGACACACGTGCAGAGGCTACAGACCCCGATGCGAGAGAGGAGGGGAATGCAGAGGCATGGACTCCTTCAGTGTCGATACGTGTATACATTTTTTTGTTATGACATATGTGATTTAAAGTTAATTTTTATAATAGAGTAATTTTAATTTTTAAGCCATATTGACTTTTATATGTATGTGATCTTCATTCATGTTTAGTTGATGACTGAGGAGGAGCTCAGATAGATTGATGATGCCACACTCTCGGCCATTTCATTTGGCCTTG
Source organism: Cupressus sempervirens (assembly GCA_028749045.1). Taxonomy (NCBI): domain Eukaryota; kingdom Viridiplantae; phylum Streptophyta; class Pinopsida; order Cupressales; family Cupressaceae; genus Cupressus; species Cupressus sempervirens. Next base: position 57,329,573 of record CM053789.1, read on the forward strand.
AGACATCTACGGTACATTGTGTTGTGTTCACATTTATTTTTTCTATTTGATATTGTAGCATATATGGTTGCTAAACTTTCTTTTATCATGCAGGTAGTAGCTGTCCTGGGGGGACAAAGTGCGAAGGGTGAGCCAGCATGCATTGACAAAGGAAAGGTAATTAGGTGCTTTCTATTTGATTAAATATCAATGCATTCTTGTAACATGTTTTTGGTAATCCCATTTAATTACATTCTTTATTGTATATAGGGCATGGCTACTAGCGATGAGCATGTACAGATTTCGTGTCGTAGACCATCAGGGATTTCCATTCACACTGAGAGCCTCATTGTATGTATAAGTATCATTTATTTTTTATTATACTTATCTTTATAAATAAATTCAAAATTTATTTTCATGATATTAACAACTACTATTTTGTATCTCATAGGAGACTCCTAGTGCACATGAGGTCCGACGGGAGAGTTATGTAGATTTGATTATGCGAGCACTCTCTCCTGAGGAAAATCCTACAATAGTAAGTTGCAGTTTGAATTTATGATTAAATATGTTATAAATTTAGCAAGCTATGAATTATAATGTTATAGTTTAAATTGTAGATTCATCTGACAAACATATTTGAACATATACAGCCCACAATCAGAGAGGTAGAAGCATTGTCGAGGGCATATGAGAGGACTCCTGACTAGCGCAGAAGGTCAATGAGATAGGTATTTATTATGAAATTTTGATAGTATAAATCTTCATTACAAAAAGGATCATTATGCATTTGAGTAATTCAATGTTAGATACAAAGAATCATATAAGTTTAGTAGTCTAACTTTGGGTTCTCCATTTTTGTTTATGTAAGAGGCATCTGATCCACCTAGTTCAGCGAAGAGGCTGCATTTTGATCATCCACCAGCACCCTAGGATAGTATAGTTGTCGTAGGATGCATCATGAGACATTATGAGATGGCATATGCCACATTGTATATAGAAACATTGATATTATACACATTCTAATGGCATGATCAGCCACATTTTGTATATGGATCTATGTATTTTGATATATATTTGAGTACTTTGTCTATGGATATGCTGGTCTATTTTGATATGTTCATTAGTAATAAACGATATATTACAGTTCAAGTTCTTATTATTGATTCATATTATATGAGTGTAGACACCTAAAAATCTTTTAGAAAATAAAGTATTTTTATTTTCTGAAAAAATCTCTGATGACATCATCATTTATTAATTAATTAATTATTTAATTAATTTATTTATTTTTGTGCCATTAAATCCCTTTATCTTAATTAAAAATATTTAATTAAGGAATCCCTCCCAAAAATGTTTAAATATTATTTAAACATTATTTCCTTATTTATTAATTATTTAATTAATAAATTGACCAAAAATCCCAAAATAAATAAATTTTTTTTTTGGCCCAAAACTTGACCAATTTTCTTAAGACCACTAACCTCTTCCAAAATCTTCTAATCCTTCTTTAATTTTGATTAAAGGCTAATCCCATCATTTCCTTACCCTAATCCGAACTCAAAATATTTAATTAAGATTAAATATTAATCCTCATATTTATTAAAAATATTTTAATAAATATCTCCTCAACTCAAACTTTTGTGATAAATAAACTTTATTTATCCTCATCCTAGGAAGTTCTAGACTCTTCTAGAAAGTCTTCATCCTCATCCTAAGCCTATCCCTAATCCTCCATTTTAGCCTAATCCACCCCATCCACCCATACTAACCAAGCTTAGCTACTAACTCACCCACCCTCATGAATGTCATCCACTTGCACATCTCTAACATCACTAATCTAATCCTAAACCCAAGCCTAACCCATCCCCTAATCATTTGCACAATCCTAAACAAGTTTAAGACTTTACTAAGCCAAACCAAAGTCAACAATCTCAACTCCCTCCAAAATATCCCAACCACCAAGCCTTCATTGCTCTTACAAAGCCATAAAGACTCTTACAAGCCCAATGAATGCTCTTACAAGCACTTATGAGGACCATTTAAGGCCTTGAGCCTCCTTTGTTGACTCATCCTTGCCCTTTCCTCTACCTAATGACCCTGTGACATGTGTCACTCCCTAATTAGGTGTAAGGAAGAACAATCCATGTGCTCTCCTCTCATGCAATCTGATCCCTCCATAAGCCTTTCCCCATCCTTGCATCTTAGCCCTCAAACCCCCAATCCCTTAGCCTATAAATTGAATCCCCTCCCAAGCCATTTTAATCACAATCCATCAAGTAAAGTTATCATGCTAGTTTGAGAAACAAAGCCATCAACCATACTCTTATAATGCCAAATTGAGAGCTCACAAGGCCACCAATTTGCCATTATCCATCTCCACCATTGAAGCAAACTTGAAGCCCTTTGAGCATATATACCAATCCTTTACTTAGACTCATCTACCAAGCAAAGAGTTAATTCCTATTGGGAGAGTCCATTCATTTGGCTCACATTCCTAATTAGGGGTTCCTCTTTAGTCTCTCTTTTATGTTATATTGATTTTTTTAGTTAATGCTTTGGTCTTTTCATTAGATTAGTGTTTCTTGCTAACATATTAGTGTATACAATGATTAGTGATTTTTATAGATTTATGACTTATAAGAATGTAAGGTCTATTTAACACTTATTGCATTCTGGCAATGCTGATATAGATGACAAAACTTCTTAAAAATCACCATCCTTGCACTACTCTAACTCAAAACCTATTTAACCATAAAATCTTCAAGATCAAAATCAGTCAATTCACTAGCCCATTTAAAAATTAATATCATATGAATTCAATATTTATTCTCAACATCCCTAACACTGGAAAAGTCTTATTCTGAGTGGTTGAGCTAACCAAATGCTTTTAACATATATTTTGTCTTTTAAACATAAACTATAATAACATAAAAAAGATGTGTTACTTATACAAATAATAATAGGAACAGAAGACATATAAGTACCTCGAAAGATTGACCTCGAAATGCACTTAGAGCACCTTGGAGACTCCTTGGTACTAGGTGGCCGCGGATGATGGATGGTCTTCATGGTTGGAACAAGGGTGTGACTAGGGTTCACCCACCCACCCGGAGCTAATGGTGCTAACAATTTGATGCCAAGATCAGTGGTTTCAAATTTACGCCATGGTGCACCTATGAACTGAGGCACACTACGAGTTTTGGCATCAGGCGAGATCATTGTATCGAATCCAAATAGAATGTGATCTCTCTAAAATGAGATAGGTTATTTTAGGCCTCAACATCACCATCTTGTAGTATTCAACAATTCATCAATAGCCCTCACAAGCTTTGAGTTATGACCCTCAGAAGATCGACCTCAAAACACACTTAGAGAACCTTGGAGACTCCTAAGTACAGGGTGATCATGGACGATGGATGGTCTCTATGGCCAGAACAAGGGTGTCACTAGGGTTCACCCACCCACTCAGAGCTAATGGCATAAGTGATTCGATGCCAAGATCAGCAGTTTCAAATTTACGCTATGGTGCACTTATGAACTGAGGCACACTACGAGTTTTGGCATCAAGTGAGATTGTTGTGCCAAATTCAAACAGAATATGATCTCTTAAAAATGAGATATGTTATTTTAGGCCTCAACATCACTGTCCTATAGCATTCAACAGTTCATTGATAGCCCTCATGAGCTCTAAGTTATGACCCTCAGAAGATCGACCTCAAAATGCACTTAGAGAACCTTGGGGACTCCTTGGTATGGGGTGGCTGCAAATAATGGATGGTCTTCATGGCTGAAACAAAGGTGTCACTAGGGTTAATCCGCCCACCCAAAGCTAATGGAATTGATGATTTGATGCCAAAATCAATAGTTTCAAATTTACACTGTGGTGCATCTATGAACTAAGGCACACTGCAAGTTTTGGCATCGAGCGAGATTGTTGTACTGAATCTAAATAGAATGTGATCTCTCAAAAATGAGATAGGTTATTTTAGGCCTCAACATCACTGTCTTGTAGCATTTGATAGTTCATTGATAGCCCTCACAAGCTCCAAGTTATGACCCTCAAAAGATCGACCTCAAAACGCACTTAGAGAACCTTGGGGACTCCTCGGTATGGGGTGGTCACGGATGATGGATGGTCTCTATGGCTGAAACAAGGGTGTCACTAAGGTTCACTCACCCACCCAGAGCTAATGGCGCTGACGATTCGATGCCAAGATCAGCAGTTTCAAATTTACACTGTGGTGCAACTATGAACTGAGGCACACTGTGAGTTTTGGCATCAAGCGAGATCATTGTGTCGAATCCAAATGGACTATGATCTCTTGAAAATGAGATAGGTTATTTTAGGCCTCAACATCATCATCCTGTAGCATTTGACAGTTCATCGATAGCCCTCACGAGCTTCAAGCTATGACCCTCGGAAGATCAACCTCAAAATGCACTTAGAGAACCTTGGGGACTCCTCGGTATGGGGTGGCCATAGATCATGGATGGTCTTCGTGGCCAAAACAAGGGTGTCACTAGGTTTCACCCGCCACCCAGATCTAGTGGCACTAACAATTCGATGCCAAGATCAGGCGTTTCAAAGTTACGCTGTGGTGCACCTATGAACTGAGGCACACTGCAAGTTTTGGCATCGAGAAAGATCGTTGTGCCAAATCCAAACGAAATGTGATCTCTTGAAAATGAGATAAGTTATTTTAGGCCTCAACATCATCATCCTATAGCATTTGACAGTTCATTGATAGCCCTCACGAGCTCCGAGTTATGACCCTTAGAAGATCAACCTCAAAACGCACTTAGAGAACCTTGGGGACTCCTCAGTACAGGGTGGCCATGGATGATGGATGCTCTTTGTGGCCAGAACAAGGGTGTCACTAGGGTTTACCCACCCACTCGGAGCTAATGGCACTGACGATTCGATGCCAAGATCAGCGGTTTCAAAGTTGCGCTGTGGTGCACCTATGAACTGAGGCACACTGCAAGTTTTGGCATCGAGAGAGATCATTGTGTCGAATCTAAACAAAATGTGATCTCTCTAAAATGAGATAGGTTATTTTAGGCCTCAACATCACCATCCTATAGAATTCAACAGTTCATTAATAGCCCTCATGAGCTCTGAGCTATGACCCTCAAAAGATCGACCTCGAAATGCACTTAAAGCACCTTGGAGACTCCTTGGTACAGGGTGGCCACAGATGATGGATGGTTTCCATGGCTGGAACAAGGGTGTGACTAGGGTTCACCCACCCACCCAAAGCTAATGGCATTGACAATTTGATGCCAAGATCAGTAGTTTCAAAGTTACGTTGTGGTGCACCTATGAATTGAGGCACACTATGAGTTTTGGCATCGAGCAAGATCGCTATGCCGAATCCAAATAGAATTTGATCTCTCACAAATGAGATAAGTTATTTTAGGCCTCAACATCACCATCTTGTAGCATTTTATAGTTCATCGATACTAGATAGCCCTCACAAGCTCTGAGTTATGACCCTTGGAAGATCGACCTCAAAACACACTTAGAGAACCTTTGGGACTCCTCGGTACAGGGTGGAAGCAGATGATGGATGGTTTGCGTGGCCAGAACAAGGGTGTTACTAGGGTTCACCCGCCCACCCAGAGCTAATGGAATTGACAATTTGAATAGTTCTAGCCATTAGAAGTTAGATTTTGAAAATTTGTCAAGAAAATTGCAAAAGTTGCTAAGCAACTTTTTGCAATTTTTGCACTAAGACAAGTTTCATTGCAAATTTGATTGCAAATGGACTCTACAAACTCCTCGGTACCTTAATAATGTTCTAAACATCTAGACTTACCTAAAAAATATGGAATTTAACAAAAATCCATTTTATTGGACCAATTGATGGCCAAGGCTTATAGTTGCACCACGGGGTCTTGTGTCCATTACAAATGTGGATGGTCATAGGGAGATCATTAGATCTATCCCTAGACCTTATTACATCAAGAAAAGAAAAATGATTAGGTGCTTTGCATTAATGTTCCCTATAGTTCATTAATGTTATTGGACTAAGAACTAGTTTATGGGTTCCCTAACCCCAAAAGCCTCAATTCACCTTCTCAAAACCCTTGTTCCTAGGGCATCACCAATCTCACACATGCCAAACCTTCTTTGACTAATTAAAAATTTAGGCATCTATGTTTTATCACCATAAACATGAATCAACTCACAAACACTGCCCTCTTTAAGGAAAATCAAGGATAGCCACAAGGAAGAGAACGAAGCAAGGTGAAACATGAGTTCAAGCTCAAGGCCAAGGAAAGCAATGAAAGGGGACTTGTCAAAATCATTTGAGTTCAAAGGAAAATACTTCAAGATAATACACTTTGAAAGTGGAGAAAAGGAAAGAAAATTCAAGGATCAAGCTGAAGGAATTATCCCAAGACCAAACCTTCACTAGAAAAAAAATATGGGACAAGTTTGGATTTAAAGAAGTCCATGGACAAGTTCAAGGATTCAATTCATAGACATTCATGTGTCCTAATGTAGTTCAACTTTACACTTGGTCAAAAACTTAAATGTTTGAAGAACAAAGACTATCTTACAAGGAGATCAACTTGTCTCTATTTACATCAATTTTTTGTAAGGATCAAACAAGTACACCAAGAATATTCGAGGATCTACCACCAAAGTGAGCTTAGGAGTATGAACAATGACATAAAGAAAAGTTTGAGGTTGAGGGCACAAAAGAATGCAAGGGTAAGATTCCCATCAATGGAGTGACCCCAATGATGATCAAGTTGTGCAAGGAAATGGATTTAATATGCCATGGAAGATGTTAATGCATGTAAGGGATTGCTCCAAGGATCAAACCCAAAGATGAAGATGAAAAAGAAGAATTCCAAATGATGAAGGTGGAAATATCAAGGGCTCAAGCATCATGAAGTCCACCTATCCAAAAGAAAGAAGTCCTAGAATGATAACAAATTCCTAAGAATAAGGAGGTGGAATTGAGATAAAGATTACATGGAGAAGTTAGAGGTCATAGAGTCACAACATAACAGGCTTCTTAGCATTGAAATGGAGGAACTTAGTGAAATTTTGTTCAAGTTCATTGGTTTTGCTAAAAGGGAGAGGAAGACAGGAGTATACATCTTGGATGATAAGTTGAATGATGACTAGGTGGCTTCCTTGTTTCCTTTTGGTCCTTGGGTGATTGAATGTTTTTCACTGGCTTATTTTTTGGCTATTTTTGGTTCTTCTAATTAGAGCTTGTAATGGATTAATCTAGATCATTGTTTTCGAATCAATCTTGTTAGTTCATTATAATTGGGGCTCCTATTTAAATCCCCAACCCTCTCATTTATAAACCAAGGCTGTTGGAGAATTGTTGCCAATTAAATGCCAAATTTTCTCTAATTTCATTGTTGTGTATTGCATGGAAAATTGTTGTGATCAAGTTTTGACATAAGGTAGGATGGGTGAATGATTCTGTGGGAGCACTCACCAACCACCTTGCTAGAATGCAGGATTTCCAAAGAACCCAAGATGTCATGCATCAAGTTTCCATTATTGCATAATGATCCTCATTTCCTCACTTAGCTTTAAATTTCATTTCATGTTGTTTAGTATTAGTTTTGTTGGATGAAAGAATTATGGATGCACTTACTCAATTCAAATATAAACTAGATCATTAGCCTCTTGTTGATGGTAGGAGTGCCTTGTGTGGTGAGTTAGTGAAAGTACTCAACTCAATAGTGTAAGTCACCCAAGTGATTACTAGAAAATCACATTATTTCACTAAGTGAACATCCATAATTAAAGGAACCTTAAAATCATTTCATGATCTTACTTAGAAATCTTAGCATGAGAGATAACCTTATATCAAGAGAGTATTGAATGTTTGGTGTTTCATTGAGTATTTGAATCTGCATACATTATAGTGGAATAAAACTCACAATAAAATTAACAAGATTGGAATCTTTGCAACTTGATCAAGACCTCTATAGAAATACTATCCTTTTATTGGATTTTAGGAATTAGATCTAGTTAAAGGTCTTCGTGAAGCTATAAACTTAGACTAAGACTAGAAGATGTGGTCCTCACTCAAAAACTAAACTATGAGAAAATCCCATTTGAGTGTCATACATGTCTGTACTTTCTAGATTTTTCTTATTTGATTAGTTTGATAAAAATAGTTTTAATAATCATAATGTTAGCTTTATGTTAAATAAGGAAAAATCCAAACTTGTAATAAGATATTCGCAAGCAATTATCTTTGATATAGTTATAAATGCTCTTAAAATTGTCCTTATAGCCTTGTATCACATGCAAATATGATTATGAAGAAATTAACATAAGAAGTAAATATACCTAGTCGAGTGCTCCAATAGGGTCCTCTCTCTATTTTAGGGTCTCCACTAGGGCTTCATGATCAACATTAGCAATAGTAAAAAGTTCTTTTACTTTTGGTCTTCCTTGATGCTTCAATAACTTTACATTTGTTGCTATAATAAGATGCAAATATATGAGAATTACTTTTTGCTTCTGATAGTCTTAGAATGCAGGAATTTCATTGCTTCTAAACATGTATGTCTGCAGCCATGTTCCAGCAACAACCACTGAACCAGTAGGATATGTGAGTCCATCATCATCTGTGATCGGTTGTGCAAGTTTTTTTTTTACCTCTTACACAACATGCTAACAAATCATCATATTTCTCATCATTCCCCTGTGGTGCAACCAATGCAAAGACATGTCCTAGCTGAAGTAGATTTGATAGATGGTTATGCTCAAGTGAACTTTCCATGTCATCATTTTTGATAGAGGGAATGATAGAAAATGGAGTAATATAATGTGGAGCCCATGTGTCCACCCACTCACTCGACTCATAGTGATCCCAATCACACTAAAAACAACTAGGACAAAAACAAGCTAGCTATCATATCCAAATGGTCCATGTACTAGAATCAGAGCTTCGGAATGAATGCATTTTTTATGAGTCTCTCACTGTAGCACAATCTGATCTATCAACTGTGGACGCTTCCTCAAGCAACCAAAAGAACCTGTGTACCACTGAATCACGAGTACCCCCCTGTGATAATGCTAAATTACACCAATCAACAATGCTACGAGCATCAAGAAGCTCTGCTATTGAAATCTTCAGTTGCTCCTTAACTAGAGCTCTCTTCACATAGGCCCCTGCTCCATCATGTTCCCCTTTTCCATGGCCGGACTAAAAAAAACTCCAAATATGAGGCACCCCTCTCTCTATGTGCATCCTACACAACCAATTAAACATTCGAGCATTCTTGAATTGACTTGTATAGTTATCTGACCAAATGATATGCCTATCCATAGAAATTGCATGATCATGCAAGAAATCAAAATAATTTTCGAAACAATGTTGAACAAACTCGTGAGAGTGAGATCTATCATCACTCATATAAAAATAATACTCTCTAATAATCTTTCGATTATCTTCCACACTATCAGGGGTGTGTCTATATGTTATGTGAACAAAAATAGCAATCTGAATGGAGTTGTAATACAAAGATTGTGTCTCATTTTGAGGTTGCAATGTTTAGTTCTCAAAAAAATCAACAACTAATATAATAGTGCCAATGGGAAAAGTCTCCTTACACATTCTAAATTGTTGATCCAACCACTAAGACCTGTGACTATGTCTTGCATACTTGTAAAAAAGATACTTTGGTTTATTAGTATTAATATATAGTATTAGAGCTATAAGAGTGTTAATATATATATTATTATTAAAACTATAGTATTAATATATAGCATCAATATTATTATTATACCTATAATAGTATTATTATTACTATAGATATAATAGTATTAATATTTAGTGTTTATTTATATTATTATTATTATTTTGCTACAATAGTGTTAATATATATATTAATACTATGCCATAATAGTATTAATATATATATTATTATTATAGCTATAATAGCTTTATTATTATTACTATAGATATAGTAGTATTAATATTCAGTGTTTATTTATATTATTATTAATATTATTATTATTATGCTACAATAGTACTAATAGTATATAAATATCATATTAATAGTATATATATATAGTATGCTACAATTCTAATATATCCCTAGGTGTCCTAGGACTCCTAGGGACATCTATCATCATTTAATGGGTCAAAGGGGGTCATAGGGTGAACCTATGAACCCCTTCGACCAATATCAATAGTTCTCATATATCCCTAGGGGTCCTAGGACCCCTAGGGACGTATCTCATCATTTAATGGGTCAAAAGGGGTCATAGGTCACCCTATGACCCCCTTTGACCAATATGAACGATTATAATATGTCCCTAGGCGTCCTAAGAACCCTAGGGACATATATCGTCATTTAATTGGTCAAAAGGGGTCATAGGTCAACCTATGACTATGTTTGACCCATATGAACAATTCTAATATGTCCCTAGGAGTCTTAGGACACCTAGGGACATATGTCATTATTTAATGAGTCAAAGGAGGTCATAGGTCACCCTATGACCCCCTTTGACCCATATGAACAATTTTAATATGTCCTTAGGGGTTCTAGAACCCCTAGGGACATATGTCATCATTTAATGGGTCAAAGGGGGTCATAGGTCACCCTATGACCCCCTTTGACCGATATGAACAATTCTAATACATCCCTAGGGGTCCTAGGACCCCTAGGGACCTATGTCATCATTTAATGGGTCAAAGGGGCCTATGACCCCCTTTGACCCATATGAATGATTCTAATAAGCCCTTAGGGGTCCTAGGACACCTAAGGACATATATCATCATTTAATGGGTCAAAGGGGGTCATAGGTCAATCTATGACCCCCTTTGACCCATATGAACAATTCTAATATGTACCTAGGGGTCCTAGGACCCCTAGGGACATATGTCATTATTTAATGGGGTCAAAGGGGGTACCTATGACCCCCTTTGACACATATTAACCATTCTAATATGTTCGTAGGGATCCTAGGACCCCTAGGGACATATGTCGTCATTTAATGGATCAAAGGGGGTCATAGGTCATCCTATGATCCTCTTTGACTCATATTAACCATTATAATATGTCCCTAGGGTTCCTAGGATCCCTAGGGACATATGTCATTATTTAATGGGTCGTGGGGGGTCATAGGTCACCCTATGACCCCCTTTGACCCGTATGAATGATTCTAATACGTCCCTAGGGGTCTTAGGACACTTAGAGACATATATCATCATTTAATGGGTCAAAGGGTGTCATAGGTCAACCTATGACCCCTTTTGACTCATATGAACAATTCTAATATGTCCCTAGGGGTCCTAGGACCCCTAGGGACATATGTCATCATTTGACGGGTCAAAGGGGGTCATAGGGTTTGACCCATATTAACTATTCTAATATGTCCCTAGGGGTCCTAGGATCCCTAGGGACATATGTCATCATTTAATGAGTCAAAGGGTGTCATAGGTCACCCTATGACCCCCTTTGACCCATATAAACAATTCTAATATGTCCCTAGGGGTCCAAGGAACCCTAGGGACATATGTCATCCTTTAATGGGTCAAAGGAGATCATATGTCACCCTATGACCCCCTTTGACCCATATGAACAATTCTAATACGTCCCTAAGGGTCCTAGGACCCCTAGGGACATATGTCATCATTCAATGGGTCAAAAGGGTTCATAGGTCACCCTATGGCCCCCTTCGACCCATATTAACTATTCTAATATGTCCCTAGGGATCCTAGGACCCTCAAGGACATATGTCATCATTTAATGGGTGACCTATGACCCCCTTTGACCCATATGAACAATTGTAATACATCCTTAGGGGTCCTAGGAACCCTAGGGACACATGTCATCATTTAATGGGTTAAAGGGGGTCATAGGTCACCCTATGACCCCCTTTGATCCATATGAACAATTCTAATACATTCCTAAGGGTCCTGTCATCATTTAATGGGTCAAACGGGGTCATAGGGTGACCTATGTCCCCCTTTGACCCATATGAACAATTCTAATATGTCCCTAAGGGTCCTAGGACCCCTAGGGACATATGTCATCATTTAATGGTTCAAAGGGGGTCATAGGTCACCCTATGACCCCCTTTGACCCATATGAACAATTCTAATATGTCCCTAGGGTTCTTAGGACCCCTAGGGACATATGTCATTATTTAATGGGTCAAATAGGGTCATAGGTCACCCTATGACCCCCTTTGACCCATATGAACAATTCTAATATGTCGCAAGGGGTCTTAGGACCCCTAGGGACATATGTCATCATTTAATGGGTCAAAAGAGGTCATAAGGTGAACCTATGACCACCTTTGACCAATATGAACAATTCTAATATGTCCCTAGGTGTCCTAAGACCCCTAGGCACATATGTCATCATTTAATGGGTCAAAGGGGGTCATAGGTCACCCTATGAGCCCCTTTGACCCATATGAACAATTCTAATATGTCCCTAGGGGTCCTAGGACTCCTAGGGACATATGTCATCTTTTAATGGGTCAAAGAGGATCATAGGTCACTCTATGACCCTCTTTGACCCATATTAACCATTCTAATATGTCCCTATGGGTTCTAGGACCCCTAGGGACATATGTCATCATTTAATGGGTCAAAGGGGGTCATAGGTCACCCTATGACTCCCTTTGACCCATATGTCGTCATTTAATGGGTCGAAGGGGGTCATGGGGTGATCCTATGACCCCCTTTGACCCATTACATGATGACATATGTCCCTAGGACCCCTAGGGACATATGAGAATTGCTCTTATTATACATATTAATATGTATGTTATTAATATATATATAATAACGTAATATTTTCATTAAATATAATATGTATTATATATTATTATATTAATATGTATAATAATATAATATATGTATATAATAACGTAACATATTATATATATAATATGTATTATATATTATTATATTATATGTATGTTATATATATATATATATATATATATATATATATATATATATATATATAATATATATTATTACATTAATATGTATGTTATTAAGATATATGTATATTATTAATATATATGAGTCAAAGGGGGTCATAGGTTGATCTATGACCCGCTTTGACCCATTAAATGATGACATATGTCCCTAGGGGTCCTAGGACCCCTAGATACATATTAGAATCGTTCTTATGGGTACCTATGACCCCCTTCGACCCATTATATGACCAGATATGTCTCTAGGGGTCCTAGGACCCCTAGGGACATATTAGAATTGTTCATATGGGTCAAAGGGGGTCATAGGTTTACCTATGAACCCCTTTGACCCTTTACATGATGACATAATGTCCCTAGGGGTCCTAGGACCCCTAGGGACATATGTCGTTATTTAATGGGTCGAAAGGGGTCATAGGGTTTGATCCATATGAACGATTCTAATATGTGCTTAGGGGTCTTAGGACTTCTAGTGATATATGTTGTTATGTAATGGGTTGAAGGGGTTCATAGGTCAACCTATGACCCCCTTTGACCCATATGAATGATTCTAATATGTACTTAGGAATCCTAGGACCCCTAGGGACATATGTGATCATGTGATGGGTCGAAGGGGGTCATAGGTCAACCTATGACCCCCTTCAACCCATAAGAATGATTCAAATATGTCGCTAGGGGTCCTAGGACCCCTAGGGACATATGTCATCATTTAATGGGTCAAAGGGGGTCATAGGTCAACTTATGACCCCCTTTGACTCATATATATTAATAATATACAGATATATTGATAACATACATATTAATATAATGATATTAATATAATAACATATAATATAATAATATATAATACATATTATATTTAATAAAAATATTACATTATTATATATATATTAATAACATACATATTAATATAATAATATTAATATAATAATATTATATATATATATATATTATGTTATTATATTTAGTAAAATTAAATAATAATATAAAATATATTTATAGATTATAATAAGAATAACATAATATATTATTATATATTAATAGATTATATCTTATATCTTTACATTACGTTATTATATATATATATATATATATATATATATATATATATATATATATATATATATATATATATATATATATATATATAACAATATAACTAAAATAAGTTATAAATCATAAGCTATAACTCTTACACCCAATTTTCCCTCCAAAATGGATTAGGATTTCAAATTTCTCAGCAAAATTCATCGAAATTAGATATCTGATTTGAAATCAGATATCTAATTAGGCTTGGTATTTACCAAGCCTACACAGTCAACCCAAAAGACGTGTTTGAAGAGGGTTTTAGTGATACTTAGACTTCGAGTAGCCGTTTGACAATGTTATTTTGATCAAAATTGAATGAAACAAAAAGGGTTTTTTAATACCGCTCTCGAGATTCCATCAGTTTAATTTCTATCAAATTCTAAGTTTGATAAGTATTTATTAGTTAATTATCAATGAAGATTATTGTAAAGTGTTGATTGACATACTAATTGAAAAATAGCTATAACTTTCAAACGGTATAACATTTTTTAAATCTAAAAGTTACGTCACATTCTATGCTTTGCCTAGTGTAAGGGAAAAAAAAATTAATTTGGTAAAATTTTCTATTAGTTAAGGTGGTCAGACATGGGACTTTTTTTTTACAAAAAATTTTTAGTAGAAAATTCATATTTAATTATTTATTTGGAATAAAAATATCAAAAAAATATGTGTCACATCCATGCATGAGTCTACTTTTCATATCTATAATTATATTTAAAAAAATTATCATTTGATTTTGATTAAGGGGGTCAGACATACACCTACTTTTTATTTTTGTCCTGAAATTTTCATAGTACTGTATTAAAATTCAAACTTTTGACCAATCAATTATTTTTTTCTCTTGATAAGGCCTAGTAGTTTAAAAACTAAATTCAATTTCCTACAGATGATTTTCTTAAAAAATTTTGATGTAAAGTCCATAACCACTTCAAAATTATGTGTCAAGTTGACATAACCCTGATTTGCTAATTTTTCACTGCCACTTAAGGCCATAGTTTGGTACACCATGATCCTGCACATACCCATAAATTTCTATTATCAAAAGCCAATGAATAAATTACAATGAGATCAATCCTTATAAAAGGAGATCAAAACCCTAACGGAACAAAAGTTTAGCTTAAGTAAACAAAAGATAGTATAACCCATGAAAAATCATCTGAAAAAACAAAATCAATCTTTGGCCTTGAAATAACCATGATATTTACCAAAATGCAAAAAGACAAAAAATTGAATGGGATGTACCTTGAGAACAATCTAGGAAATATAATACCTCAAGATATGTCTCCTGAAGTGAAAAATAGAACCTCTGACTTTGGCTACATAAATTAGAAACCAAACAACATCAAAAGTCCAAATAAATTGTGCACTCATGATGGGCTTAGAACCAACCTCCCAATGATATATTGTCTCTGAAAAGCAGAGTCCAAATGAGTAAGTTATGCCCAAAAACCCAAATATAGGTCAAAGCAGAGCTAATAGGGAAAAATTTAAAAATTACCACCTAGGGATCCATGCCAAAATGCCTCGAGAATGTACTCGAAATTACCTCACGAAGCTTGCTAGTTTCATACTAAAATTGTCTCAATTTGTAGACCAAAAAAATCAAGTTGCGTGCCAAAGATCTTGATTTGCATGAAAAAAGCTCTTTTTTTGCTAACAAATCTTGATTTGCATGCCAAAAATATCAATTTCAATGCCAAAAAATCCTTACTTTTGAGAAAAAATCTCAATTCCCGTGCAAAAATCACAAAATCACCATCTTGGGAAACATGCCTAATCTGGGAGCAATACTTTTTTATCTCAAATTCCAAGTGTGTCTAAATTGGATAAATTTTATATGGAAACAGGGGTTTTTGGTCGCTTTAAGTTCAATGGTCAGGTCAATTCGATCTCAAAGTGCACCCAAAAAAAGGTGACCACCCCATCACCTCCGCCCCCCCTTGCTCTCCCTCTCCCTACCCCCAAGAAAATCTCTAAAAAATGAAACCCTTTAAAATAAAAATCATAGATTTGAAAGCCAAGCCAAACCTCTCATAAATAGAATAGGGGCATTAAAATCTAGAGCTTTAATACCATTTCAAAGTTGATGAAAGATAAACCTCACAACTTCCAAGAATCACGTTCATGCAAACACTTGTAACAAAAAGAGAGAAGCAAAAGCTATGGAGGTTGGAATTCCTAGATCCATAGATGTGACCTTCTTGATAAGAGAAAAGAGAAATTGGTATTATAAAAAATGAATGAATAAATTACAAAGAGATCAATCCTTACAAAAGGAGATCAAAATCATAATAGATAAAACCTAGGTTGCATGATAATAATTAATAAAATAATTAAATATTATATGCCCAAAGTTTAGCTTAAGTAAAGTGACTTAATAATTGAGTCAATATGATTTAATTAATAAGAAAATACTTTATTACTCTAACATATTGGGTACATTTTCCAAGGTGAAAATTCTATGACTTTTAGGTATACAAATTTGAGATTGTTTTGCATGCTAATCAATATTTTTGTACACAAATCAAGAATGTTTAGCACAAATATTGAGATTTGTGGCATCTAGCTCGAGGCACTTTTGCATGAAAATCAAGTAGTTTTGCACAAATCCTAAGGTAATTTTTTGTACTAGTAGACATGCTTCTCAAGACATTTTGGCATGAGTCCCATGACATCAATTTTTTATTCATTCTAACTCTTTTTGACCTATGTGTGGTTTTTTGATTGTAACTTTCTCATTTGGACTCCATTTTTTCCAAACAAGATATTGTCAGAATGTTGTTTCTGACCCCATCATGATGGTGTAGTTTATTTGGAATTTTGATGCTATTTGGTTTCCTATTTATGTAGTTAAATTCAGAGGTTCTATTTTGCACTCTAGAAGACATATCTTAAGACATTCTATTTTTCAAATTCTACTCTAGGCACATCCCATTCAATTTTTTGTTTTTTAGCATTTTGGTGGATATCTTGGTTGTTTGAGGTTTGGGGATCAATTTTGTTGCTTTAGATTTTTTTTCATGGGTTGTACTATATTTTATATCATCCTTATGTTTCTTTTGATCTTTGTTGGCATCCTTTTGTAGTCACTCTATTACATTTTAGGATCATGCACATCTTTGTGTTTTGTTATGCTCGTACAACATTGTAAAGTGCCTTGGAGAGTTTCATGTTGGCCATATTTTCCATCTTCCTTTGTCAAGTGAGTGTTCCTTCCATGATATTAGCCTAATGATGTGTCAATGACACGTACCATTATAGGTGTATGCACTTCTTTTATACTCTTGATGTTCCAAATTCTTCTTTCTATAGGAGATATTGCATTTAGTTTCAATGTTCATCTCTTACCTCTCAGCATTATAGGGGGTTATATTAGTTCTATTTCTTTCTTGGTTCGATGGAATGAGCTATGTATTCTATATTTGATGCTATGTACTAGGCAATTGTTGTGGCTGGATATCTATACATTTTGGTGTGATGGATCATTTACCATATAGACATTCTCTCATTCCTATTTTTTGAAGGCCATGAAGATACCTTCCATCTTCAATTGATAATCTCTTTAGACTTAGTCTTCTCTACCTAGTGATGTTCTATCTAGTAGAGGTTCATCAAATCAATAATTTGACAATGTTTGCAACTTCATGCTTCAGTGGTGTTTCTCATGATCATCTCTTTTGTTCCTATTTTCTAGGGCATTCCCTAGTTTGGAGGCTTCTTAAGTCCTTCACTAGTTCTTTTTAGTATTATTTCCATCTCTTTTTGGAGTATGGTTTTCTCTATTTCTCCTCTTTCTAGAGATTTGGTTGTGATTGTGTACCTCATTAAGCCTTTGCTGCCAGCAATCAAATTTCTTTTTAGTAGTGGTTTATAGGTTTTTAGCTACTCCCTAAGTTTATCTTAAGGGGGTGGGCAAGGGTGGGGCAGTGGTGTTAGAGTAATAAGATATTGCCTTATTAACTAAATCATTTTGATCTAATTATTAAGTCACTTATTATCTCTAGTTTATTAAGTTAAACTTTCAACATATAATAATTAATTCTTTTATTAATTATTATCCTGCAACATAGATTTTACCTGTTAGGGTTTTGATCTCCTTTTATAAAGATTGATCTCTTTGCAATTCATTTATTCACTTTTGAATATAGAAATCTCTTTTTCTCTCATCAAGAATGTCTCATATGTGGATCTAGGAATTCCAAGCTCCATAGATTTTTGCTTCTCTCTTTCTATGACAGGGGTTTACATGTAGGTGATTCTTTGGAGTTGTTGGGTCCTTAATAAAGAATGATGTCATCACAAACCTTGAACTTTTCATTGGTTGAATTTCCTTCTAATATTACTTTTTATCAAGGAACCTTCACATATTCTACTATTATTTCTTATTTCCAACCCTTTGAGATGCTTGTAATATTATTAATGTGGGCTATTTAGGAGAGAACATTGGCAAATTTTTACTAACCCATTTTATATATTCTATAAGAAAATCATAGGCTTGGATTTGATAACCCATTCCCCCCCCCCACCATCATTAATATATTTCTAATTTAAGAAGAATCATAAGCTATTATGGTTTATTTTCACATTGAATTTTCTACAATGCAATTACTGTGAAAACCTGGCCAAGGAATCATAGCTACTATTTCCTTTTCATATATAGTGTACATTATTTTTGTCATTTTTGCTCGTCAATTTATCCTTCCTTCCTTTCTACTTTAAACTTTTGTTAATTTTTGAAGTATGTGTGAATAGAGACTATTTATATATTTAGGGAGTCATTCTAGGTTTGGATAGACATATGAAGTACACATCAGTATCTCAAAAAGTGATGTTTCTTTGAATCTTTGATGCATTTTTTTTAAAATATGGCATTGAATGTGTTTTTATACTCCTAAACTAATTGGTCGTTCTTCTACAAAATTAATTGCAATTTCATATATATTTTTCTTATAGGGATACTTAGTGAATTAATTCTCTTTTATAATCTCTATGATTTCTTCTCATGTAGTTTCTCTAGTAATATGTGTATTAAATTAGTTTCCATCTTTCATTTCCTTAACTATTAATTTAACTTCACATGCTAGTTTAACACAATTCTCACCATTAAGGAGGGAAATGTGATTTTTCACGTATCTAAGAAATTATTACTACAAAAATACATCTCCATCTCAGATTCTACAAGATTTTTTCCTTGAACTTTTAAAATAATTAAATTTGTATTCATTTTGAATGGGGAGTGTCCACCAAATGTTGAGTTTCTCAAGTTCACTAGTAACTATCAATTTTCAAGCATCTAAAAAAATTGCTCTATTATTTTGACATGTTTCTTGTTTAATAGGTCCTTGATCTATGTTTTAAATGCTTCTTCCAATCCATTAGTGTGTTGTTTGACCATCTCAAATTGTGTGCATCTAAAAGGTAGTTCATATGAATTGTGCATTATTTTGTACCCAATCCTTTAGTAACATGCAATGGGATATATATGAGCCAAAAAAGCTATCATATCATTGATTCAAATTATTGACTCATTGTACAATACCTAGTGTATAACATATAGTATTGAGAACCTACTTCAAGAGCAATAAATTCAACAAAGAACTATATAACTCATAAGTTCTTTAAATCAATTCAAAAATTAGACTATATAGCTTTCATTAGATCCAAAGGGTCATCAAACCCTATTGGAATTTTGTTACCCAAGTTTCTATTCATATATTTTGCCTTTAGGTTTTCAATCAAGTCAAGTGTCAAAGTCTTGACTTTGAGTTCAGATTGCCTATAGGATGATCTTTCTTCTTAACATATCTTGGATTTAACCTAATACGAGAATCATATGAGCAATGCATCAGTCCAAAGCTAGGTGATTAGGGTTTTGTGAGGGTTTGTTCATGCTTTTCCTAATGAAAGAAGGTATACATGTTCTAAATATTCATATGTTTCTTGTTCCTAATCATGTTGAAATACAATATTCATGTTTAGAAGAAGTTCTTCATCTTTGAAAGTTTCTAAATTCCATGGTCAAATATATATATCTAAAGAAATGTACTTTATCACTAGCATATATAGAGCAAATGTAGCAAAAGGCATCAAAGAATGAGGCCAAATATTAATATACATATCATGAGCACAAGTTGAAAAGCAAGATCTATTGATTTCAATGTAGATTGAACAATCAAAAATGCAAAAATGGTGAAGAACAATGTTAAAGGTGACGAAGAGCAAAGTTGAAATTAATTCAACAAATTAAACACATCTATTTGTCCACATCACCAAGGTAAAATGTTAGATTAATACAAGATTTCTCGTCATTAGCTTGTTGACAAGTTAAAAAGTTTTAAAAGGGACTGTAGGTCATGTACATTATCAGCCATCCGATCAAAGAAGATCTACAAAGGTCGCTATATCATTATAAAAGGATGTACATCTGTTAATTCATGTGACATAGTGACATGAAGGCACGTGTCTAGTGGGCCATCATACTCCATGAAGTACAGTCAAAGTCTACTCATAAGATGCCATAGAGCAAGGTGTTCAATGTTTGAGTTTAAAAGCAATAATGTACCACCAACTATTTGTCACATGTATGCCATGGTGCACCTAGTTGGAAAGAGGGACCCATGCTATGAAACCAAGAGACCTAATATCATTCTTGTTATCAACGTCAATTCACAAAGAGACCCATGGATGTCTCTATCTCACTATGTGAAGTCGCTCATCCATTATTCCATGTGACAAAGTGCCAAGAGGGACCCATGGAGGAAGTTCTAAAGGAAATCATAACATTTTAATCTCAAACATCAATTTGAGATCAATGATGGTAATTCAAAAATGCAATGACCATTAGAATATGAAATATGCAATTTGGTGAGGAATAGTAGAATATGAAAGATTAAAATATTTCTATAGGATTTGTGAAATTGTAGGAAGTTGAAAGGTCATGGGATGTTTTCAGGAATATTATGGATTGTCAATAGAATAGATACGAAGTGCTCATATATCATGATAATTTTATATTTTGTTCTTTTATATGATGGTTGGTCTACTAGAGTTAGAGGAGGATATCAACAGACTATAAGTGTAATTTCATTTGATATAGGGGGGGTTGGTAAATTTGATGGTAAAGGAGTCTATAATTCCATTTACTTTATGTTTACTGGTCATGTTTTTTACCCATTTTAAAATTAGTTTCTACATAAAGAATTGAAAGGAAATTGTATGTGTACCTATGATAATAGGGTGGATTCCATTTCATTTTGATGTTTGCAGTGGAAGTGATTCCATTTACTTTCCTCATATATGATTATGCTTCTTCTCTTATTCATTCCATATTATGTTGGATAGTTTCATTGGGATTTGAAAGATTGATGTGTATGAATCTATTAGAAAATTGTTGAATTCCATTTCATTAAGTTTGGAAGTCAAAGAAATTCCATTTTCTCTCATGTGCATCTCTTTTTCTATTTCACCTTGCATTTAAATGAATAACACTGCATTTAGATTAGAAGAAAGAGTTAGGAATCTCAAGATAGTCTATTGCAGTCATTCCATTGGATGTGATAGGTTGCCCAAATCTACTTTTTGCCTGAGCTATTTTTTCCTACAAACAACTTGGTTATCCTATTATTCTTTACTGATCTCAGGTTAAGAGCTCATAATATCAAAATTTTATGATCATATAAAAATATATTCATAGCGTATCATCTCAAATCATAGGAAGTTATACCTAATCAATCCAGAGGGCAATGATAGAATATATACACTGACCCATTTGTTCCTCACATTTTGGGCATCTTGAGTCAAGGTAAAGCCAAGATTAGCAAGAGGGACAAACTATTAACCAACAAATTCATGTTGAACATTCTAGATAATATTTATTACAATATAAGCTAGGAGCATGCAACACAGTTATAAGTTATGAGCCTCTCATCTTGGAGGTCTTTGGTTTGAGTCTACACAAGCTTAACACATAATAATTAATTTTACAAATAATAATAAATAATCAAGACTTTGGTCAGTTAGTTATGAAAAAATATTTATTATATAATATAAAATCATCAAAATACTGTATAGAATTTTACCTCAACTTTGAAAAGCCATTAGTTTTGGCCAATAATGGATTCTTTATTCTTCCTTTAAGGCTTCTAAAAACTTTTTCTTAATGTCATGTTGAAGAACAATAGGTTCAAGAATTGCTTAGCAAGCCCCAAATACTCTAGCAAGTTCAAAGGTTTTGGTTGAATTCCACTAGAACTTTTGGGAATCAATCCTTTATGAGTAAAAGGTTGCAAGAAGATTTTCAAAAGCTAATTTTAGGTGTTTACTTTCATGGGTGCATTAGCCCTAGTACATGATCTTTTTTTTTTCAAGAAAAATCCATTATTAATGATTAGTTGATCTTATTTTGGGTCTAGATCCTTGTTCTTGCTAGTTAATTACTCTAGTTTAATTTGTCTCTTTCAAAAAGGATTTTCTCTTCATGTTTGTGTTGACCTCATTGCTTGCAAATTCTTGTCTATGTTCTATTGGCATAAGTAATATTTTAATAAGCCTTGACTGACTCCCATTTTATTTAAACATTTTTTAATAAAAACTATCAAACAATAAGGCAAGAGCCTACAACACAATAGTATATTGTGAGCCTCTTATTTAAGAGGTCTTGGGTTCAAATCTACTCGAGTGCTTAAAAAATAAAAAAAACTTAATCATAACACAATAATTAATCATGGCTTTGGCCTATTACCAATCCAAAAAAAAAAAAATTATCAGAACAAACCAAATTTAATTTTTAATATAATTTTAAATACATTAATAAATGTATACATTAAAAGTTAAAAAATAATTTTTAGTGATTTAAGACAAAATAATAAAACCAAACCAACATCTTCAATATATAATTTTATATTATATATCGATAGATCAAAAATAAGAGTTACAAAATATCATGGGGAGGCAAGGCTACCCTACCTAACAAAGCTACCTATAAATGAGTCCTCAAAAAAGTGAGGAAATTTTCAAACAAATCCATGAAATCCTGAACCAAGGCCTAATTAGGAAAAGCATCAGCCCATGTCCACTCCCTGCTATTTTAGCACACAAGAAAGGAGAAACTTGGAGACTTTTTATTGTTTCTAGATAAATTAATAGAATCACTATTAGGTATAGGTTGCCAACAAATAGGATTGAAGACTTAATGGATTGTTTAGAGGGAGAAAAATATTTCACTAAGATAGGCCTAAAAAGTGGCTACCACCAAATTAAAATAAATGAAGGAGATGAATGGAAGACAACCTTCAAAACTAAAGAAGGTTTGTATGAATGGCTTGTAATGCCATCTGGTTTATCCAATGCTCATCTACTTTTATGAGGCTGATGAATGAGTTATTTAGCATGTTAATTTTCCAACACTATACATCCAATGGAGGTGTGAGATCTTACATTATATTTTAAAGCTATGATATCATTTGCAACACATTATTTTAGTAAAATTGATCATTCTTATTTTTGGGTTACTTTTTGTTTTTATATATTTGATTCACATGCATTTTGTTGATTCATATTTGTAATCATTTTCAAAATATATAACTTATGCATATATAGTAAAATACATTTTGTTAGCTAGGTCTTAATTCAATCATTTTGGTGAACCCTATAATTCTAATGTTTAAATTTCTCTATATTTCATTTGAATCTATGTGTTTGCAAATTTAAATAAGTAATATGAGCAACTATTTCAAAATTTTATTTCTTATGTGCTTATATTGCTCAATTAACTAGATTAATGTTATCTCATATCACTTAATTACTTCATTACAAACATATTTTATACTTTAGAATGCATATTTCTTTTATCACATGTCTCAATATTTCATATGTCACATTCTTGTTGTTTGAAGTTATTCATTAACATATCCCTAAAAGCAATTCCATATTGCATAACTTTTATAAGGTGTGTTTATCAATCTGCTTTCACAACTTGTATGAAATATTGAAGATAAATAGAAATTTTAGGTTTCATGCATTCTTTTGTGTGACCATTAATATGAATTGTTTGGAATTGACTTTGGTTAGGTTCTTTTTCTTCCATTCATTTAGCTCTAAAAGGGAGAGGATAAAAATAAAAATAAAACTACTAATATCATCATCTTTCTCCAAGGTATCCTCATTTAGGAAGGATAATATTTTTAAAGAGTGAATTGCCAAGATTCATCAATTTTTCATGTCTAAAGGAGATACCATTTAGATATATAGAAGGTAAAGACCAAAAAAATTAATTTTTTAATCAATTCATCATGTTTTGCTAAAAGTATCCACACACACACACACACACACACACACACACACACACACACATTGTTAGTAGGGTTCTATAATGGTATTTATCCTCATGGGGTGACCTACATTTTAGAAGAAGGTTTAATGTCATTAGTCAATGTTTTGTACCTAAAAGAGAGATTATTAATTGAAGTATTAATGCTCTATTCTTCTATCAAAATACACTCATGATTACGTCAAAATATAGGAAATGTATAGGCATGAGTCATCAAGTTTTATCTTAAACATAAATATAGATAGGATGAAAAGTTATGTTACTTTCAAAAGCATTCAATGAAATATTATGAACTTTTTCGATAAAACTAAAAATTGAATTAGCAACATAATATAAAACATCGATTCACAATATGCATAATGATCAAACAAAACACAAGTATAACATGTACCATTTTAAATAACAAAAAAATACCTAAAGATATGTGCTTGAATATGAGAAATGAATGTTTCTCAATATAAGAATCTCATTAAAAATTAAATTTTAGAGTCTATGTAAATGTAAGAAGACTAAGTGTAAGTATCTGTGGTGTTTGACTATTTGTGTAGATATGGTTATAACTATCATGGTACACCTAGTTATAATTTATATGGCCCGATGATATATATTATTGTGTAGATGGTTGAGTTGAGATATGGGTTGACTTGGACTTTTGAATCAAATGCAAAAGCAATGTGATGTAAATGAGAAAGTGCAAAGGTGCAAGTGTGCGAGTTTGAAAATGTTGTTGCAATAGTTGATAAGAAGATATTATGTCTTTTTAGCTCGTCTTATTAGTGAGTCCACTAGAAGACAATATCTCTTTTGCCAACTTGTGCAAACCTACATTTGGCCTTCAAGTAATTATTCCTTTTAGTGATAGACAAGCCCTCCTAAGTTTAGTGTCCCAGCTGACAAGTTTTTTCAAGTGTAGTGCATTCCTTGGTTTGATATAAACTATATAAATTAATTATTTGTATTGAGTTTGATTCTCACCTTTCTTTTTGTTGACATTGTATTTCCATGTAAAAAAATTGTATTTACATGTTTGTGTTTCCTTCTCCTTACCCTTGCTCATTTTCATTGTCTTCAACACAATTTTCCTATAATTAGATATATTATCTTGAGTGTGATTTTTTCTTTTTATTTTCATTTTTTGTTTTCTTCAACATTATTTTATGTAATTAGATATATTATCTTGAGTATGACTTTTTAATCAATTTTTTTAGACTTTGTTCTTGACTTAAGTGAGTTTAT
Source organism: Cupressus sempervirens (assembly GCA_028749045.1). Lineage (NCBI taxonomy): Eukaryota > Viridiplantae > Streptophyta > Pinopsida > Cupressales > Cupressaceae > Cupressus > Cupressus sempervirens. The sequence continues at coordinate 57,355,159 of CM053789.1, forward strand.
TTTAAAAGAATCTTTTAGAATAGCCTTTAAATAAATCTAAGAATTTTATTGAAAAATGCATATTTCTTGAAATAAACTGTCAAAATACAATAATTTTTATTATATTAAGTGAGGAACCAAAGAAAAGAAAAAACTAAAAATATGCCCTCAACTATCTAAAACTATCAATTAAACCAAAAAAGAAAAACACATTAAATAAACTAAAATTAGCGGCTCATAATACTTAACAAACATTTTTTCACATAAAAACCCAACTAAGTCTCACATGAAACTACAATGAAATAGAGTTGTCATGATAGAATGGAGTGTTGGAATTTGATGAATGATAATAAATAATTTAAGCTTTGCTCGTTTATTTATTATAAACATATTTAAATATTTAAAATAATACATATGAATATTTCTAAATTTTAAATTTGAAATAGATTAGAATGAATTAAAAAAATTATATAATTTTTTATTATTAGTGATCATCATTTAATTTAATATAAGTATTAATATATATGTTTCTATTTTTTCATATATTACTAATCCAATGTAATGTTTCTGTATTGTTTGTTATACATTTATATTAATTTAGATTTTTTAAATAATTTAAATTTAGAATTTTGTTTAATTAATTTGATTTTTCTAAATATATCACTAATTTATGATAATTATTTAATTTTTTATATACAAATAAAAATTTGTACATAACTTATTCTATAATATTAGTAAACTCATGTCGATTATTCATTCATAAATGTAAAAATTGATTAAATTGACCACATTCTCATTAGAAACATATATGACAAGTGCGGGTGATCGTCAAAATCTAGGTCGGATAGGATGGTATGACAACGCCATTGTTCTATTCTCGTCATTTCCTGTAATCTTTCAAGAGTATTCAAAGATCATTATTACATTATCGATCATCAATAATCCACCGTCACAGTGAACAAACTGTTACATACAGAAAAAAGTATACAATATTAAAAAACCTACTTTATAATCAGATGTTTCTCCCCTATGGCATAAGTTGTCCCATTTTGGTCTAAGACTTCGTGAGCTGCTGTAAGGACCATGATTTATATCTTGTAGCGCAATTTGCTATAAGGTAGATAGTTTGATAGGCAAGGCACATGCCTATGTCAATTTACTTCAGTAATGAGAATGACATGTTTAACATTTTCTTTTATTTTTATATAAGAAAATTTAAATCCCATTCATGCACCCTACCTAGAAAAGTACACCCTACTTAGAAAAGTCGGGACTTTTTGTTTTTCCCTGAGGAGATAAGATTTGTGTGGATCACACCACAGAGAAAAACACATCAGTGACCTGGCGAAGTGACAATTACTTCAATCTGTCCATACCTTTCAATGTGTCTGCAAAAGATAGACTGAAAGGACACGGCCAAAGAAAATAAGAAGATAGCCATAAAATGTCAGTATTTGAATTTAATAGACGCAGGGACATCACTCGCGCAGTTACTTTTCGTTGGTAAATTGTCTAAACGTACAAATTGTAGATGCCGATCAAGTAAAGGAGAAGAAATAAAATTAATGTGGTTATCTGTTGCGCAATAAAGGTTTTGTCAAATCACATTGTGGCACAGGTTGTCATGTTTCGCAACGGCTACCCAGCCAGTTCGTTCGACATGGCTGGGTATGCCCATGACCATGCAAATCGTTGCATTATGCTCCATACTGTCAGAAATGTTGGTACTAGATTTGGGGAAAAGTTTTTGCTCATTTTTCTAAATCGGTTTATAAAAATGGTTTAAAATAAGAAATGATTTTAAATTTGTGGAGTTTACTTGAAAAAACTGATGACTCAAAACCAGGGTTTTATTTAAGTTTGAATTTTATCAATTTTACTATATTATATGATTTTTTTGTATTTTTGATGGAGGGTTGAGACCTGCCAAGCATGAGGCCTGCTAGTTACCAATGAGCGAAGGTTTAGGAATCCCATACAAATCAACGCACTTGAAGATTTAGAAACCCGATACCAGCCCACACCCGATTGACATTATATATATATAATTGTTCAAGAAAAATAAATTAATCTTTTAAGTTTTGAATTTGTTTAGATTTATAAATGTTTAATTTTTTAAAATAAGATAATGTTTAATATATGAAAATTTGATCGAATCATTTTGCTAGTTTAATAAAGTTATTTATATTTTATTATCACAATTATTCTAGAAATAGAAAAATATTTTTAAATGATTATTAAAATAACATTTGTTGATTTATTTTATTATGGTTGTTTTGAGAATAAAAGCATTATAATGAATTAGTCATTATTTTTTCATATTTTAATAAAATTGGGATTTTTTACTACTATAAAAGTACTACAAAAAATAATGAAATAATAAGGAGGATAATAATAATAATAACATCATTATTTGTTTTGAATTTCTTATTTATTATATGAACAAAAATAAAACGATAAATATATTAAAAAGTAAACATATATTAATTTTCTAATATTAAAATTTATATCTATCTTAATATATTATATAATTAAAGAGTTTTAAAATATTATATTAGAATTTCAATATTATTATTATATAGCTTTAATAAATATATGTAGATACAAGGGAAATTTATTTTTCAAATAATATATTTAACAATTTTAAAGTTCATTTATTTTAATTAATCATTGGTATTAATAGTTTATTTTTCATATATTGTCATAATTATTTTATTATTCTAAAGTTACTTTGATCGATTTTAATTATTCTAAAGTTATTTTGATTGGTAAGAGGCCAAAGCCAAGATTACTTATTATGTATTATTATTAATTATTATTTTGATAAGAGGCTCACAATTTACCATTGTGTTGTAGGCTCTTGCTTAATAAAATAAATAATATTATTCATAATAATAATAATAATATTAAATTTCAAATTATAAATTTTTTAAATATATATTTTAATATATATGTATTTTTAATTAATAAATATTATTATTAAAAATCAATTTACAAAAACAATGTTTTATTATATTTACTCTCTACTACTTTATTATTTGAAACAAAATAAATTACTTGCATAGAAATGACTACACTTTACGGCACTGGCTAAATAGCTGAATATTTGCACCGGTTATTTAGCCAGTACCATTACCTCCGTGACTCGGCACGTTAGTTTTGTTGGATGCCTTGCCGCCTATGTCTGCACCGTACTCCAGTTTGCACCGTACTCCATTCCGTCAGACTTGATTGTTCCAGTTTTGACGGTGACATTATCGCTTGTCGTGCTTCCACACGCCACATGTTTTGGGCTTTTCTTTGTGGTAGGAAGGGACCCCACTTCGATTGCAATGCTCGGACTATTTCTCTCCACCATTTTCATTCAGTGTTGCCAGATTTTTCCATTGTCCAAGTTTAATCAATTTATGCTTTTCTAAACATTCATTTTATTTGAACTATAATATATCTATATATTCAGTTTAATCAATTTCATTTAAGTTATTTAAATTCATTTCAATATCTTATAATTCTCTTGTTGATCAACCTCTCAAGCTTGCATAACATCATAGTCGTGATTTTCTCTCTTTAGATGTAATGTGCATTTTGGTTGATGGTAATATTTGGGAGTTACATGACTCACTATTAACTCCAACATGGTAGAAGAGTACCAAATATGTAGCTTCCTATCCAATTTCTAAGAGATCAACACAAATGTGGGATGAGAACTTTTACTCAATGTATTTTTAAGAGATAATTTTTTAAGGTTTTTCCCATAGTCACAATTTTTTTGAAATGAATTAGATTTTGCAAATAGTGGGAAGATCTAGTCAAATATATTGTTGGAATAGCACAACAAGGTCATATTTTCTTGTAACTTGAAGTTTATTCCTTTTACCAAATTACACATTCTACTAGTTGGAATTTAAGATTAGTTTCTTGGACTTGTTGGTGACATAAATTTGTTTTATGGATATCCCTTTCCTTTTGCATGTAATATGAGTTGAATTTATAAAAATAAATTAGGAGGGTCATTTGTATTAACTAACTTTAGCCTTTTTTAAATTGTCTTTTGAATTGGGTATTGGATATTGTGATATAAAATTTGATTAGAAATTTAAAACTTCTAAGAGCTTCTGTTGGTATAGGTCTCATCCTTGTATTTTATAATTGGTACATATTATTTCCCTCTCTTTTATGGAATACATTGCATCCATTAAGATAGTATGCGTAAGGTCTTTGGGATGGGTAATGATGATCAATGTATAGGTTCTCATTTAACCTTATCTAGGGGAAAACACATGACATTAACATAATGATTCTTATATGGAATTAACATTATGATTCTTTGGGAAAAATCATTGCTAAGTTACATAATCATATTTTTTTCTTCTCCATTACTAGCATCTAGATTTCTTTACAAAGTATTTGACACAAATAAAATGTTCTTCATGTGTCCTTGTGTCACTAGTCCTCCATTATTGTTATTTCTTTTTGTCTACTATTAATAGTCACCTAATATATTTTTTAAGTGCCCAAGAACCTCTTTGTAATATTTTATTGGGATTTTTTTGGGATCTCCTCTTGTGTATCTTTATTGAGGGATTGTAAGAAAAATTCACACAACTAATTTGGGATACATTATTCATGATAGCTAGGAGCATGGGACTTACTTGTGTCATGTGATAAAATGGTTCTTCATTCATTCATATCTTTATTAACAAGTAGGAATTATCAAATACCTATTTTAGTTATTTTATTTATGTCAACGAGAGTGAAAAACTCAAGAATGAGTTACACAAAATAATGAGTTGAGGCCTTAGGAATCATATAGTACTAATCCAAGACAACAACCTCCAAAAATTTTAAACAAATTCAAGTAACTACTAAATAAAATGGAGGAAGTTCTTAAATTCTCATTAAAATATACATCTTGATATGCAAGGTGATTTGTACTCCCTTAAACTTGGGAGGCTAGGAGGCCATTGAAACATGGTGTCGTGATTATGTGATCTAAAGGCTCCTTCAAATAATAAAACTACATTCCTAAAATGGGGTGTGTGTTGAATGAATAATTCCCCCAAACATGTAGAGCTTTCTTTGTTGATTTCACTTCAAACACCACTCCCAATTATTCATACTTAGGAAAGAGCAAATAACTAGGTGGGATAGTTTTTAAATTTAAAGATCAAATTGGATTTTCTTCATTCAATTATGAGTGTCAAATATGTCACTTGGTTGGTTTGAATTTTGAAAGTAGGGTATCCCTTCTAATTAGTTCAAGGTTGCTATATTGTAGGATGGGTGTAAGGGAGGTATACAATCCTCCTTCCTGATACTAATGCAAACGGGGCCTTGATTTTCACTTAGATTTGATCATTTTTTGTAATAACGAATGAGTTTACATATGATCATCATCTTAGATATATATTCCTTTCCTTGGGGTTTTGTGAATATATTTCTTATTACCTAGATCTAGCTCAAGTGTCTTGATCTATAAGAATAAATGTAAGATATTGATGAGTTATTCATCCTATTTTTTGATCTTGAGTTTTACCACCCTTAGGTGGCTTATTGAGTAACCTCATTATTTCTTTCTTCTAAAAATATTTTTAAAAATTGTTTGGCTTGGTAGGTTGTGTGGAGAGACTTAAGAGCTAGGCCTCTTCTAAATTTTTTTCAAGATGACTATTTCATTATCTATTTTAATGGACAACTACACTCTTTCCCCTACTCGAAACAGTTAGATTGCTTGACACTTTAAACAACCTACGCGAGAGTAAATTTGGGACTAACTCACTAAATGCAACATATTCTGACTTCAATGTAAGAAATGGAAACATGCATAACCAAGTACAATAGTAAGAGAGAAAGGAAAAGATGAAAGAATGGGTAATTTCCAGATTACAAAGTTTAACTGATATTTTGACAATACCCAGATTGTCTATATCTCAGCCACTCCATCAACCAATTTCTAACCTCCTTATACAATGAAATATAGTTCACATATGAACTACGAGATATAGAAGAAAGAACAAAGAAAACTTATGCTGAAGAAAGTAAGGCATACAATGTATTGAATGAAAGATATAAAACCAAGTTCGTTAGCATTCACTCAACTGTCAAAAAAAGATAGTTCACTCCAAATACTACACTACAACTAAATGAACAAAAATATTAAAATTGGACTCAAAGTCACACACAGTAGTCCTAGCTATAGGGGTTTGCCCAAAAGTATTTTTTTTAAAATCTTATTAACTTCTCAAAAAAATACATATATAGGCCTTCTCAAAATGGCTAGCTACAATAGATGATTGCATCACAAACCATCTCTGAACAGAATACGCTAAAAATAGGACAAGCCTAAATCATTGTTTGTTACGGAGACTGACAAAATTCCATAAATGGATACAAAAAGAAAGAGGGAGAGCAAAAGATAGCAGTCTGGAAGAATGACAAACATGATCATGTCTTTTTAAGAGTAATTGCTTTAGCTATGTAGGCTTTCATAGCATCAATTACTTTGTCCAAGTCCTCAACACCTAGGATGATGATATTGTTAGCTCGAATCATCCAGTAGTCATGCATTTATGTTAACTCATCTATTCTGGCAACCTTGGACTAGAACTTCTCTGATGCCCTCCTTATGATCGACTCAACAAATGAAATCATGTAGATTTTATACATCTAGAATTTTTTGGGTTAGCGACCTCATCAACAAATGCAAGGAACTTTCCTTTCATGTGCTTGACATTGACCAACTTACCATTTCCAAATACATATGACTCCATATGCAGTGTCTTACAATATTCAAAAAGTTTCTCAGTGACCTTGCACATCCTTAAGCTCACCTACAGAATGAACAAAGCTTTCTACAATAAACTCTAGAGATTTTTTCTTATGAAACAATGGCTCTTGGCCTGGCTTCAGGATCCCATGAGAGATAGCAATATTAGTCTTCATGTTGATCTCTTCTTGCAATAGGGCCAATTGCTCTGTCAACCCAACTGTTGATTTTTGTATGGTGGTTTGATGATTGGAATTTGCTTCCTGAAGCTTATGAGCATCTAATACTAGATTTTCCAAATTTTCAATTAGTAGGGGACCTTGTGCCTTCATCTGGTCTACCCACACACAACCAATTTGCCCAAATTTTCTCTCTTGTTGTAGCTTTAGGAGTAGATTCTTTTTCTCCTCTACATTCGGGTCAAATTGGTTGGATGATGTATTCCCAAGTGTAGATTTGATGAATTCCATCAACTCTCTATTCGAAGCCTTTAGGACCTCCTTTTCCGCTCTCATCTCTTCTAGCCTATCTTCAATTTTCTCATTAGTGGACTTCCATTTGTTCACCATGGAGTCATGAATAGGGATACCAATATCCACTATTTTGATCTAGAATTTGTCCATGGAAAGCTCATGGAATATATCCTCCTTTTATGGCTCTGCAATCTCTAGTAGCATGTGGCCAGTAGATGGATCGGTAGCCAATGCTACAATTGATCTTTGCTTCTTCATTTTCTTAGAGGTTGGCTAAGAAGAGGTAGCCTATGTAATGAAATCTTTTGATGGCACAGATTCTTTATACCTTCTCTTCTTCCTATCAATGGTCTCCTTGAGACATGACTCAATAGAGAGCACATTGATAGCGGACTATAGGGCAGTAGGATCAAACAAATTCCTAGTAGTTGGTGGCATCTTCTTGCCTTGAGAAGTAGCAAGGAAGGAAAAAACCTTAGTCACTAAGAGGGCCAAGGTGTCCCCTTGCTATGATGTGTCCTGCTCTTGGTCGTCCATGGGATTAGTGTCACCATCCAGGTTGATCACTTGAATAGGGGAGGGAGGCACAACCAAAAAAATTTCTTGTTCTTTCTCCTTCTCCTTGTCCTTTTCCCCTTCTTTGTCCCCAATTTTTTTTGTATCTAAGAGAGAGCCATCTCCACATGTAGGAGTAATTGACACATTTTTATCTGGAGGCTCATCTGCACCTTACCCAATTGATTGAGCTAGGCCCACAAATGTTGAAGGTAGTGGTTGTTGCTACATTGGATTGGGCAGCTTCGGAAGATACTCCACCCATTGAACTAGTGCTCCCCATCCTCTTCTTCCTTTCTCAGGTCCACTCTACCCACTTTTTTGTCCTCTTGATGATTATGTGCATGAGGACTTACATGGTGTCAACAATAGGGCCTGTGGGTAGGGTAAACACAATAGGAGTGCCTTTGATCTTCTCTTAAGATGAGGGATGCATGTAGGAGCCATCATCTGCAAGGTCAAAAACATCAATAGAATTATTATACAATGCAATCTCACCAATAGTCAATTGGGACCAAAACTTATCCTAAGTCTGGTACTCGTGAAGACATCATGCCTAGTAATTTTTGATGTTTGGAATGTGTCTATAGGCATATCCCAACTTCAAGTGGTCCCTAACGAAGTTCACTGGATCATATTGAGGCCTTATTACCTCATAGTCTACTAGTTTGATTTTTCTCTCAAAACTCTTTACTAGATTCTAAGCATTGGATCTAGAAGCACAGGAGTAGGGTTCAACCACTATGGGGAAGGGGATCATGACAATCTTCTTCACATTTGAACACAAGTTGTTCACTTCAAGAATTTGTCGACATAATTCGATAAGAACCTCCTTGTCCTCTAGGTACTTGGGAATCTTTTGGGAAAACCATTAAAGGCACCTACCCGCAGGTATGAGAAACTTAGAAATTGGATGATTATTACCCAAATTGATTGATATCCAAAGTTGCCTCTAGTGATAATCTCTTTTTAGGGTATCCTTGTAATTCCTGACACAACCTCATTATGAAGGCATCATTTACTGTCACGTACTTCTCATAACATCTCTACAACTGGAGGTTTGGGTAAATTCTTACACCTTTGTATTCTCATCATAATTCTAGATGCTGGGAAGGTCAGGCCATAAGTGGTGTGTAGCTAAGGCATAGATAATCTAAGACAACATATAGAACTGCTTGAATACCTTGGCCAAACTCAACCATGAGGCAAGTTCATGATAGATGATTTGCACCCAGTCAATCTGCATACCCTCAACACATATAGCTTGCACCAGGAAGAAATGGTGCTTAATAAACTCTAGAATTTCCTCCTTACCCTTTAGTCTAAGTAGCAAGGCGAGGACATCCATGATCTCCCTCTTTAAATTGGTCTTGAAAAGAGTCTTGGGCATCTTGCTCTTCTTCGAGCGCGGAGTTTGGAACCATGTTCTTTGCATGTCCTCCCATTTTAGGTTCTTCTTTTCATTGAACATTGACGCAGAAGAGCTAAAGTCAATATCACAGTACTCTTCTTTCATGGGTATGCCAAATGTAGACTGCATCAAAGCCTTGCCGAGTGAGATGAGGATGGATTGGTCGGGGAACAAAATCTGCATTGTTTCTAGGTCATATCTCTTAATACATTCCCTCACAAGCTCTGGTGCATGTACTACCATTGGAAAACCAGTTGCTTCTACCAATCTACTATCTTTTAACTTCTGTGTGATTGGGTGAATAGATTGAGAATTCAGTCTTTTATGAAGATCACCCAAATCATAAAATTTGAATTGTGTGTTTGTAAGATTCTTCAATTCACTCTCCAAGCTTATTAACTTATCATAACTCACATCTTTGATTTCCATTCGCTATGATTGCATAGGATACAGTTCTCAATAAATAGTTATTTTAATATACTTAAAGAAATTAATTTCAGGCAATTCTAATGAAATAGGTATAGGAATTCGAACATTTTTACTACATGAACTAAATTAAGTTTGGCCAACAATTATAATGGTAGGATTTGCATTTAATTCCATGATCAACGACTATTTAAACTTTTCGTTCACTTTCACATAAAAGCTCATCTTCCCAGAAGCTTTATTACTTTACTTAGAGTAAATTCATATTACTAGAAATCACTTTACAAAATAAGTGCTTTTAGTTCTGAGGGAAGTGCCCTTTTCAGAATCCAGAATGCATGAATACTCAATAACTTAACATATGTGGGGAAGAGAGAGAAACATAGCTTTTTCGTAAGCCCATTTTACTTCTGTTTAGAATTGCATCCTAGGGAGTGATCCTTTGATGACTTGCGCACTTCATTCTTGCACTTTTTGCACTAGGCATATAACACTTTCTTTCCTTATGTCTAGGTCGCATCTTCACAACCAACTTTTCTAGAAGTATCTTTTGAGCATCTTTGAAGGTTATTCATACTTTAAAGTTACCTGACTTTTTATTTTCAAAGCCTTCAAAGAAGTGGCCTTCTATGTTACCTAGGGATGAAAAACCCTTCTCTGAGCAACATTTCACGGAACAAAGTGAATCAACAAAACTTAACCCTCTAATCTCAATCTAATGGCTATAAGTTTAGATTTCAAACATCAAGTTTACTAATTTCAAGTTATAAGAAAATATGACCTCGTTGTGCTATTCCAACAATATATTTGACTAGATCTTCCCACTATTTGCAAAATCTAATTCATTTCAAAAAAATTGTGACTATGGGAAAAACCTAAAAAAAATTATCTCTTAAAAATACATTGAGTAAAAGTTCTCATCCCACATTTGTGTTGATCTCTTAGAAATTGGATAGGAAGCTACATATTTGGTACTCTTCTACCATGTTGGAGTTAATAGGAGTCATGTAACTCCCAAATATTACCATCAACCAAAATGCACATCACATCTAAAGAGAAAAAATCATGACTATGATGTTATGCAAGCTTGAGAGGTTGATCAACAAGAGAATTATAAGATATTGAAATGAATTTAAATAACTTAAATGAAATTGATTAAACTGAATATATAGATATATTATAGTTCAAATAAAATGAGTGTTTAGAAAAGCATAAATTGATTAAACTTGAACAATGGAAAAATCTGGCAACACTGAATGAAAATGGTGGAGAGAAATAGTCCGAGCGTTGCAATCGAAGTGGGGTCCCTTCCTACCACAAAGAAAAGCCCAAAACATGTGGCGTGTGGAAGCACGGCAAGCGATAATGTCACCGTCAAAACTGGAACGATCAAGTCTGACGGGACGGAGTACGGTGCAGACTGGAGTACGGTGCAGACATAGGCGGCAGGGCATCCAGCAAAACTGACGTGCCGAGTCACGGAGGTAACGGCACTGGCTAAATAACCGGTGCAAATATTCGGCTATTTAGCCAGTGCCGCTGCTATTTATCTGTTTTGCTTTGTTTTCATTAAAAAAACAGCCACAGATTTCACGTGCGACCCTGCTGTTATCATTTCATAAACCCGTAGCTTTCTTCATCGCTTTACCCTGCAACTCGATTCCATAGCATCTACTTCTGCCAGCTCCTTCAAGAATCATTAAAAGACCATCTGCATCTTCTCCTCCTTTAAGACCCATGAAAAGACCATCTGCATCTACTTCTGCCAGCGGTATGGACGCTTCTGATGAACTCGCAACATCTGCATCTTCTCCTCCTTTAACACTCATGAAAAAACCATCTGCATCTACTTCGACCACTGATCTTACAGCAGGGGCTTTTCATGGAGTCGCACCATCTGCGCCTACTCCTACTCCGAAGCCCATATTCAAAAGGCCTTCCAACGACATCTTCATCAATCATCGCGGGCCAGACGTAAAATCCACCTTAGCTACCGCTCTCTATGATATACTCACTGCTATGACACTCTCTGTGTTTCTGGATGCACCGGAGTTGGAACCTGGCGATTACTTGCCCCGAACAATCGAAGCGGCAATGACCAGCGCTATGCTTCATATTGCTATTTTTTCCAAGACGTACGCAGAATCACCCTGGTGTTTAGCAGAACTAGCATTTATGCTCAAAACTGGCACAAGAATTGTTCCTATCTTCTACTATGTAGATCCTTCTGATCTCAGATGGGCAGAGAAAGGAATATACGCCCAGGAATACACTCCAATCTGTCGACGATCAGGGTGTCCAAATTGTTGGAATTTGGGGTATGGGTGGTTCTGGAAAGACCACTCTGGCAAAAGAGTTATACAATAAGAATTTTTCTGCATTTGGATGGTTCAGTTTTGTATCTGATGTTCGAGAAGCCACTGTCAAACATGAATTGCATATGAAGCAGAAAAAAATCCTTCAAGATTGTGGTGATCAAAATGTGAAATTTGACGATATCCATGAAGGTAAGGGATATCTTTCAAAACGTTTGAGATCTGCTAAGGTGTTAATTGTTGTGGATGATGTGGATGATGTGGATCAGTTGGATGCTTTGGTGCCCGTAAAAGACAGCCTTGAAAAGGGTAGCCTCATCATTGTTACAACAAGGGAATGTAATGTCCTTACGCTCTGGGGCATTACCTCCATATATAAGATGAGGGTGCTTGAATCACCTCATGCCAAACAATTATTTTGTTGGCATGCTTTTATACAACCTTCTCCCCTGCATGGGTTTGAGGAGTTGGTTGAAAAGTTCTTAAAGGCTTGTCATGGATTGCCTTTATCTCTTAAGGTAATTGGCGGACAACTCTGTAAACAGTTCAGTAAAGAATATTGGAACTCTTTGTTGCATAAGATCAAAAGACTAATGCCTAATGATATCGAGAAAATACTCAAAATAAGTTATGACTATCTTGATAGTGAAGACAGAGCTATGTTTCTTGATGTTGCATGTTTTTTCATTGGAGAAGAGCATAGCTTAGCAATTGATCTGTGGGATGGATTGGGCTGGAGTGGTCTACATGGTTGGGAAAGACTCTTACAAAAGACCTTGGTTGAGCTTGACAAAGACAATCGAATAACAATGCATGACCACATCAGAGATTTGGGAAGGACTATTGCCAAAGAACAATCACCCTATCGTCTTCTCCCCCAGTTTAACATTCAGGCTGAGAAACAAAAAGAGGTAAGACTATTTTTTTCCATTACCTTAATAGAAACAAAATTATTATTATATTGAACTAATCTAAACAATACCTATTGCTACACAATATTTGTTTCCACAAAATTTTGTAAGTTTTAGGATTAAATAGTCTGTATAAAAAGAAAATCCCGTTAGCTATGCCTATTAAACAATGTACCAGTTTACTAAAAATTTATGTGTTTGAACAGCCAAAAAAATAATTTCATTCATCTTGTTCTGGTTGCAGTAGCTCTTCTATTCTTAAGCTATTTGGTTTCGTATTTTTTCCGTCTGCAGGATAGAATGGCCATTCATGGAATAATGGCGAGCTCAAATCGAATAAAATGGAAGGCTTCTACTTCGGTTTGTTTGCCCATGACTTATGCTTATTCTACTTGTAGTAAATTTTAATTGTATGTAGAATTTCGCAGCTTTATATTTATATTTTGTTTTGTTTTCTGAATTTTATTTTTTATTTTTTATTTTTAAAGGAAGGAGATGACACCGATACTAGCAAGGACGATGAGTCTGGTGTTTGCTGCAGGGACGGGAAACTAATTGTTAAGACAACGGGAGGAGATTGGCCGCTCTCACCCTCTCCTGCTGGACTGAAGTACTTAGTAATTAAGGGAGGTTCTTTCAATTCAGTAATGGGTGAAGTAACAAGAGACTTGGTCTGGCTTCGTTGGATTCAAATGGGGCAGCGGAATCTCTTGTCTGGACTTTCAATGAAAAGATTGAGGGTTTTAGAACTGCACGAAGAAGAAGAATATGCAAAATCTGATTGCCGTCAGTTAGAAGAGCTCTGGGAGAGCGACAGTGAGGTAAGTACCATTCGGTTTTGCTTTTTAAAATCTATATTTGATTCATTTTGTAAATGTTGAAAGATCTACATTTCTCTGAGTGCAAACTTGTTGCAGGCCCCTGTGCAGTTACGACAGTTGCTTATTACTAATTGCCACGAACTTCGAGGTTTTCCGAAATCAATAAGGCATCTCAGCCATTTGAGAAAGATAGAAATCAGATATGGCTACAATCTGAGGAATCTCCCAAATGAATTTTGCCTTCTCAGATCGCTAGAACACTTGGTGTTGCAACATTGTAAGATGCTGTTATCCTTACCGATCACTTTCGGTAATTTGAGCAATCTGCGGCATCTAAGTTTGCAGGGTTGTATCAAGTTGAGGGGGTTACCGGTTTCCTTCAAAAACTTGAAGCTCATGGAACATCTCGATTTACGGGGGTGCAGTCAACTCAAATTCATGCCCGACATCCTGCAAAACATAAAAAAGCTGGTGTTTTTGGATCTTCGCTGGTGCAATAAATTGGATGAGCTGCCTCGTCACATCACAAATCAGACTTCCTTGAAAGAGTTCTATTTCAGCAATACCAGCATAAAGGAGCTACCAGAAAACATTGGCCAACTCCGCAGGCTGAGAGACATGGCAATAGTAAATGTTTTGTTGACGAGCTTGCCACCCTCTTTTGGAGGCTTGTCTTCCTTGACGAGCCTTCGGCTTGAAGATTGTTCTGACCTGGAACTTCTGCCTGACTCTCTTGGAGATTTGTCTTCATTGAAGAATCTTGAATTTATGGGTTGTCCTAAGCTGCAATGCTTACCTTATTCTCTAGGTCGTCTGCCTTCTTTGACACATCTTTCTATCCAAACTTGTCATAAGCTGGGAAGTCTACCCGACTCTCTTGGAGGATTGTCTTCGTTGACCGATCTTTGTATTGCGGATTGTGCACAGATGGAAGACCTACCCGGCTCTCTTGGAAATCTGCCCTCATTGACTAAGCTTTATATCAAGAATTTTCCTAGTATGAAATGTCTACCTGACTCCCTTATAAATTTGTTCTCATTGAAAAATCTTAAAATTCATTGTTGTCCAGAGCTAGCATGTCTACCCAAGTCTCTTGGAGATTTATGTTCCTTGACAAATCTTCAAATTAAAAATTGTCTGGAGTTGAAAATGCTACCTGACTCACTTGGAAGATTTTCATTTTTGACTAATCTTTGTATCACAGATTGTTCTAAACTGAGATTCCTACCTAACTCTCTTGGAGAATTGTCTTCATTGAACAGTCTTAAAATCCGTTGTTGTTTTGAGCTGAGACATATATCTGACACTTTAGGAGATCTGTCTTCTTTGACGAAACTTAGTATTCAAAATTGTCATAAGTTGGAAAGTCTGCCTAATTCTATTGGAGGATTGTTTTCCTTGACTAGTCTTTATATAGATGACTGTGCTAAGCTGGATTGCCTACCCAAGTCTCTTGGAAAATTGTCTTCTTTGACAACATTTTGTATTAGAGGCTGTCTGAAGTTAAAGTTTCTACCCGATTCTATTGGAGATTTGTCTTCTTTGACAAGTCTTGTTATTAAAAATTGTCTTAGACTAAAAAGCTTATCTGAATCTCGTGAAGGATCTCTTGGAAGATTATTTTCTTTGACTAGTCTTTATATAGATGACTGTGCTGAGCTGGATTGCCTACCCGAGTCTCTTGGAAAATTGTCTTCTTTGACAACACTTTGTATTAGAGGCTGTCTGAAGTTAAAGTTTCTACCCGATTCTATTGGAGATTTGTCTTCATTGGAAAGATTTGAACTTCATTGTTGTCTTCAGCTGCAATGTCTACCTGATTCTCTTGGAGATTTGTCTTCATTGGAAAGATTTGAACTTCATTGTTGTCTTCAGCTGCAATGTCTACCTGATTCTCTTGGAGATTTGTCGTCCTTGACCAGTCTTTCTATTACACATTATCCCAAGCTGGAAACTCTACCAGAATCAGTTATGCGACTTAATAATCTCCGATCGTTGAGTATATCAAATTGTCCAATCAAGGAATTGGACTTCGGGGCAGTATCATCACCTTCTGAATTGAGCAGCCTGAATTCTATAGACGTAAGAGAAACAGAAGTGAGCAAGATTTCATTTTCTGAAGACTGTTGTCCAAATTTAGAGAGGCTTGATATTTTTGATAATCATCATTTAGAGGAGATCGAAGGACTGCCAAGTACCCTGGAGATAATATATATGGGAAACTGTGAAATGTTGAGGAAAATGTCAAGTTTTGCAAGATTAACTTCTCTCAGAGACTTTCGTCTGAAAGGTTGTAACAGACTTGAGATAATCGAAGGTTTAGGAAATTGCACAGGATTGAGAAAGTTAATTTTTGAGACCAGATTGGAGGTACCGATTATAGAAAGCCTGGAACGCCTGGAGAAATTGTGGAAGCTGGAACTCAGTGCAAACAAGGGGCCAGTTATTGAACGTTGTATTCAAAAGATGGAGGTAATAATAGTTTCCAAGAGTAAAAATTTCGAGTTAAATTTTTCTATTTGGGCACTGACTGAATGTTGTAAATGGAATTTGCAGGTGTGGCCAGCAGAAACAAAAATATGTGCCCGGACAGTCCCTGAAGCGGCCTCGCTTGTAGACTTCTTGCTGTCTCGGAATTCGGTCACTGGTGACTCTTTGCTGTCTCCGAACCTGGTGATTGTTGACTCCATTTCAAACCACAAAATTAAGTCGTCCAGGCCAAAATTGGTGCAGAATGATTCCTCCAGTGGCGATGCCTTATTGCTCTTTTTTATCATAAATTGTGTTTCTTCACAAATGAAAATGTTGACGACTATCCATTGGAAAACAAAGTCCAGTGATCATATAGCATGCATTGGAAGGACCAAACTTGAAAAGGGTAGATGGGCATGGGTAGGTGTCTTTGCACCATATTCAGATTACAGTTCAGCTCGAGACTTCTATTTGAACAATGAAGCCTCCGAGGGAGAGTGCGGAGAAGAGGATGAAGTGGAGAAAGGATTGGTTGTGAGAGGGGAAGAGCAAATACTTTGGGAGGCACTTGGCAGAGTATTGCCGGATTTGTGGCAAAGTTAGTAAGTTCTGAATAAAATCACATTTATATGCATATCCAACAATTGCTGCGTTCCACGAGGTCATATCTCTCTTCAGGGTTTTCTCAAAAACTCCTTCCATAATGACTTAATCTACCTCCCACCCCTGCTGCATCATCGCTCCTCTTGATTAATCCCAATTGGTGTCGAGAAAACCAGGCAGGGGTAGTATTCTATGTTCGTCCAATTTGCTTCTCCTTCCTTACAAGGGTTATCCTAACAATTAGGCCTTGTGCTAAAGACAGATTCTTGGTAGCTGGACATTGCAGTCAACAACCATAGTGGTCACTTGCCCAGGACATTTTTAAACCAGTGATTTTGTTATTTCCTCTACCAAATTTGTGTAGCCCTTGTAAATGTGGGAAGGGGATAATTTCTCCCGGTTATCAATTGCCTGACTATTCTTTATCTTGCATAAAATCGGAGACATGGATTAAAAAATAATGAGGAGGATCATCAATTAAAACTGTAACTTAATCTGTAGCAATCGTATGTAAGCAACAGTCCTACTTATGTTCATTTAGCTAAGTCTGTAATCTCATGTAAACAATTAAGTCAAGTCTTCTCGCATAATTTGCTTAAACGTAGAGGGAGTAGAAAATTCTAGAGATTCTGAGCAATTGATTGTAATGTAATTAATTTTGATACAGTATAATAAAATTTGAATTTGATCTCTGCTGTAACAGAGCTGTGTCTATCTGTGTTCATATATTTTTGTGTTTAAAATGTGAATGCCCTGTTTGCCCTGTATCTGCCCTATTTTCAGATCCTTCAGTAAATGTAAGGATTTTAATAGTGATATTGTGTAAGTCGATGCCATAATCTATTTGTAATAGCTAATAATCCATTGTCATAGCCAATAGCCAACAACAATAAATATAATAATATATATTCACATGGTTTTCAGTTTTTATTAACGACTTGTAATTCTAGAAAGATTTTAATAACATCTGCGAGGCCAAATCAACCTATAAAATCCACAAGACAAGCACACCCGAGAAAAGGGTGCACCGTTGTTTTGTATGATTTTCTTACTAAAATTCATGAGGACGTTATTATTTCTGAATTTTGGACGGACGGAAGCAGTTGTCATGCAGAGGTTCTTTTAGTATCGTGCAGATTATGTACATTTTTCCCCATCGGCATTATTGATTGCATAAGACATATTTTGTACAGAATCTTGATGTAAGCTACTTTGCAATGGTTTCTGTGAGCAGATCAAAATTAAGAGATCAACCGACCTGTCGCTCCACAAGGAACTTTTGAATTGTTTTGTATGCAAATAAATGTGTGAAAAGATTTATAGTAAATCAGAATGTAGATGTTTATCCATTATCTGTCATATACTCCACTTATTTTGATGAATTTCTATTAAAAGAACTATCAGTCTCATATTGATTTTCTTCGATTTGAACAATACATCATGAATAATAGCACAAGGTAATCGTGTTTTCAATTTTATCAGGATTTCTGGTGCAGAGAGAATTTCTGGCTTCTTAAATGAAATTTTGGGGAAGACAAATAAAATTTGAACTTCCTTGGCCCGATTTGATCTAAGTAGATCCTAAAAATTGGAAGACAAAAATTCGAACTATAACAATTTCTTTTGCAATATCCTAACCAAATCAAATTTGATCAAAGTACGCAATTTTGAAATAAGAAAATTTAACTTATCCACTCTTTGCATCTATTTTAGTCACTCTGCAAAACAATATAGTTGTCTATGATTCCACACGTTGTATGCAAGTCTCAGGGAGCAATTGCAACCGTGATTTATGATATATCCGTGCACCAATATACGTTGACAGATATATACGATGCTCCAAAGCTACCATTTAGTAGGCACCATTTCCCCAAAATGATAAGCTTGTAATCATCACTGTCCAAATACATTAGCATGGAAGTTTTCGAAGCCTTTCTAACTAATTCTGTTTTTTCAGAATCTTGCAATGATCACATTCCACAATATTATATATCTTGGTCCAACAATTTTCAAGGTTGTCTTTTTTATTTACACAAGTCCACTACGCTCCTCGTCATGATTCAAGTGCTTTATTTTGAAAGTTTTCATTATGGAATTTGGAGGGTCATTCTTAAACATCACATACTAAATTAAGCTTGGGAAAAATAAGTCAACTTTGACTATTCAACACTTTTAGCTAAGAAATGAAACTTAGTATGTGATGTTTAAACCATCTACATTTGAAAGAGTATCCCTTGTGAAATTTAGCCATAGACCTGCCAATTTCACTTGTTTCAATTCTGTGATGCTCTCTTATATTTTAATACTTGCATTTGACATGGCAGGGAGGAAGCATTTTGTCAAATACTTTGAATATGAGAAAAGAACACCTCAAATGCCCAGGTTATGTATCATCTAGGGTCCGTTTGGTTCGTGGAATTTAAAAAATCCAGATTTTTACAAACCTTGGTTTAGCCAAATCAAGGTTTTGTGTATCTTCATTCCGATTTTTGGGATTTTACTGAAATCGTTTGTTTCACTTGGAAGATGCGTGTGAAGACAGATTTTTATGTGTAAACTTGGAGTTGAAGGCAAATTTCAAAAAGTAGTCCAATCTATTGTTTTTACACTCCTTAAAAAACAAAACCAAGTTTTGATTTTCAATTCCTACTATTTTAAGAAGTTGGAAAACGTGGTTTTGAGGTAAAATTGGAAGTCCAAAATGCTAATTCCATTTTGCAAATTTTGAAACAAACACACAAATTTTCAAAACCGGGTTTTGAAAAAGCCAATTCCTGTCATCTTCCAAAAATCAAACGGACCCCTAATGATTCTTCTCTCCAGTTTCGCTTTACGCCTACGAGTGGCATTTAACTCCGAGTTTGAAAAGCTTACCCATAGAATACATTTATTTTGTCCACATGCCCGTAATCACTGTTCTCTAATTACCCACATTTCTTTACAAAACAATCACATGCTTTGCGTTTTACTTCAAGACTATTCACTATGTTCAAAGATGGTGATATCTGGCAAATATGACGTTGATGCTCCGTTCTGAAGCTCTCATTGTTACCCCTGTAGCAATCACTTGTTTGTATCATTGCAGTTAGCAAGTCACCCTCTATGGTTTTCGCCATGTGGATGGGTTTTACACCTACAAACCGTATTTCCTTGAGAGCTTCTATTTTTTAATTCATTTAGAATATATATACTGTGATTGAATGTAAATCTTTCAAACATGTCATTATTTCTCAATTTTTCTGAATGCATTAGAGCAAGGAACCAAAGTGGGATGTGTCATCCAATAGAAAGGCAACTTAGTTTTATCATTAACACTTGTAGATTCACTCACCCTCCAAACATAGAAATTCATTGACAAGGGCCTCATTACCAAAGATCTCATAATAGAAGCTCTTTGTGGGTTGTGATGATTCAAAGTGTGTGGCTCTCGACAAGGATGGCCATTTGAGTTTTGATGATAGCTTCTATAAGAATGTGTGTGATGATAACGATGTGTTAGACTTGGATCAAAGCCTTGACCAAAAACATGTGTCATGTCCCCTTTTCAAATAATTAAAAATAATAATCTTTGCTAAGGCAGACAAGCCCAAAAAGGTGAAGTTTCGAAAAAAGGGGATAATCTTTGGAAGCTAATGGACTAATAAATAAAAATTATTATTAAAATATGTTTTATTAACCCCTCTTGGACATGAGTTAGGGTTATGCCCTCTTTTAAGGGGTTTGGAGGCATTTTGGGCTCATTCCAGAACTTGATTTTTGCTCATTTCTTTATTATTCTTCAGAGGCTACCAAACCTGTGGAGGAGGAGACCCAAGAACGGGAGTTTGCAGGTTTCTAGGAAGGCTAAGGACGAAAGTTTGAAGCCATTCCATGTGCATGCTCATGCAGAGTTTGCCTTTGTGCTGAACAGTGCAGATTTGTGGTTTTTCGGGTGTGTTTTTCGTAAGAGTTTGGTATTTCTGGTTGAGTATTTCATATCAATTTGGGTTGCTGCTGTATTTTATACTTTTAGATGTTAAAATAGAGCTGAATATATGTATTTGGTCATGATTATACTTCTGTGATAGATTATTAGTATTTTTGTGGTGTTTCCGGGCTATTCTATGTTGTTTTCGGGAGCCCGATGAGCATTGTTTTTATCTTCCGTTTGGGAGCTTTTGTGTAAATGTTATACAGATATGAAAATGTCATTTTGTAGGCTATTATGCTGCTGAAATTTTTATAAAAATGTCCACTTTTAGATTTACTAATAATATGTGAAGCTGTGAAGTTTTTGACACTATTTCCGGCATACCCGATTTGGGGTTTATTGAGAAATTGGTGGATTTTTGAAAGATTGGTTGTTTGATCTTAAAGATCTGATTAGAGGCTTGAAATATCATATAAAATCAGAAAAGGAACATTACAGTGGTATCAGAGCTATGATCTTGCCAACCTAAGGGTTTGTAGAAGTTTGCATGTCAGTTTTGACAACTACCCAAATCTTGCATGTCAAATTTTATGGTTGCATGCTACTTCTAATCATTTGCATGTTAGTTCTTGGTGAATTTGGTGGTTGCATGTTGCTTTTAATCAGTTGCATGTCAAAATTTATGGTTGCATGCTACTTCTAATCATTTGCATGTTAGTTCTTAGTGAATTTGGTGGTTGCATGTTGCTTCTAATCAGCTGCATGTCAAAATCTATGGTTGCATGCTACTTCTAATCAATTGCATGTTAGTTTTTGGTGTTTGAAGAAGTTATAACCAATTGGGGTTACACTCTACTTTATCCAGAATGGACAGGTATAGTACAGAGTCTCAGAGGACACGATCTTGGACAATTGATATCCAGAGTCAGAACAGTAGAAAGGATGGTTATTTAGACATTCGAGATAAACTTAAGAAAATAAGCCATGACATGTCTGAACAGTTGGTTGAGCACCACCATATAATGAATGACATGTTGTCCGACCCAGCTAAGGTGGATAAGTTGATTGGATTTCTATTGGCAGATTTTCTCACTGGGCAGATGACGCAATTACCAAGAACTTGCATGAGGAGTTTGAGAAACTAGCTTATAGCCAGGCTGAGGTCTTAGATTCTACTCCACCACAAGAGGTAGTGAGAAAGGATATTACATAGATTGATAGTAATGGTCAACTTGATACTCAAATTGAGACAATTGTATACAGGTCATCAAAGGGTGATGTCACAGGTATTCAGGATGGTATAGTTACAACAGGTAGTGACTACAGCATAGTGGGTTTAGATGATGATTATGAGGATGTTGTTGTGCATGATGGTGAGATACCTGGTAGAGATGAGCAGACATTGAGCATTCATGACTTTGCTGAGAAAGAGTACCAGACACAGTTAGATGCTTCGACACATGAGGTTGAGGCTGGTAGTACTTCACATGATTTGTCCAGTTGGCTGAAAGTGGACAAAGATAGTATTGTGACTTCATTATCTCATCATGATAGGTATGTGGAGTTAGTTGGTATTGGTCATATTACTCAGGTGAGGAGTTTTCTTGAGTTACCAGCTGATTCTAGTTTACAGATATGGACTTGAGATTGTTATATTGGCGTTTGGGATTCAGTTGACTGGAGATCTTTAACACTTTTTGGTAGCAGTGTTTGTTTGGGTGCTATCATAGATTTGATTAGCAGATTGCACGGTGTTGTCTTTTCTTGTGCTAGTAGCTTGTCCGATGCTGGTATTAGTTTTTATACACCGGTGTTGGGCTTTATTCATATATCCAGTCGACCATACTTGCTGGAATGTGTTGATGATCTTTCATATTTGGCAGTGTGTACAGATGAGTCCCAGGATCATATTGGCATTGATGACATCCAGGAGGATGCAGTGGGTAGTTTTGAAAACTTAGTTTCCTTGGCAGTTTCTTTTGGTACAGAGGAGTTAGATATCAGTGCTATAGTTTTTGATACTCCATATGTTGATATGAGCTTTGGAGTTGATTCACAGGATATGGATGGTAATACTCGAGACTAGTAACTTTGAGGATACTCCTTTAGACAGTGCATCAGAGGAGGTTTGTAGGAGACAGTCTAGCCAATGCCATCATGTGTCTAATCAGTTGAGAGTTAGTGAGCGAGACATTGCTATTGTTTGCCAGCGTTTTGATGCTGCTCGTCAGTTGTTAGCAGTTTATGGATGGGGTTCTCCTACTAGTGATGAGCAGGGAGGCAATTATCTTTCCTTGACAGAGTTCCACTCTTTATGGGAGGCTATCTAGATTCTGAGACAGGATTATGTGCAGTTGGTAGTCGATAGAGATTATCTTATGGAGTGGGGCAGTACAGCATACGATGTATTGTTGGCCAAGGAAGATGAGGTGAGTGAGCTTACTCAGTAGTTTGAGGTGACTTTTGAGATTCTTGAGAGTACATAGTTGGCTTTCAAGGAGTCACAGTTTCATTTGGCTAAGGTGACCATGGAGTTAGAGCAACTACAGTATTTACTAGATTCTATACAGTCACAAGCTACGGTGTCTGGTGATCCGAGGATGTCCATGGTCAAGATTTTCAAAGACAGTGGAGATGGGGATGCATCCATCCTTAATACTAACATTGGCATATTGGGTTTGTCCCCACTAGAGTTAGGTTCAATTGAGTTGGGTGCTGCAACAGATTGTTGTGGTATGCCTGACATGGTGGTGACCTCTAGTACTAATGGCATGAAGACTAAAGATGATGTATCAAAGACCATGTGTGATGTTGGTGAGTCGACAGTTGGCATGGTTCCTACTAGTAATACTACTCCCTTGGAGATGTCTTCAGAGGTAGTAGTCAGTTCCAACTTGGTTAGTGATCAATTGCAGTTAGTTACATCTAGATTGCAGTCTGAGCCACTGACTAAGATTGGTGCATTCTATCGACATTACATTGTGAGGTATGCTTATCAATTCACCTTTGATGACCATGTTGATGAGATGATGATACAAAGATGTACTTTGGTTCCTAGTGCTTATCATTAGTTATGGGATAGTTTGATGCCTCGAGATGAGAGTTGTGATGGGCACGACATGGCGATAGGTCCTGCAGTTGACAGCTTGATAATGCATGACTTAGAGTAGGAGTTTTGGAGTGATGCTTCAGCGAGTGTTGTTATTGATTCTACTCCTTTGGTTATGACATCTCCTGACTTAGCTGGTGATCAGTCACAATGGGTTGTATCACTTGTTCATGGTGAGCTGTTGACTGAGGTTGGTTTTTTTTATCAGCATTGTATTGCAGGGTATGTACATCAGTTAGCATTTGATCCTTGTGTTGAGGAGTTGATGGAAGACAAACTTGGTTTGGGTTCCATTTCTTGCTGTTTATCTTGTGATGGCTTTTCACCATTAGGGGTGCATGGGAGTTATGGTTATGAGATAGTGGCCGGTGATCTGTAGAGTTGTGTTGACTGCAGGAGTTGTATAGTGTGTGGATTCTCCATACTTGGTACAGTTTCATTCGGGAGCATTCACCATTGTTGCAGAGTTGGATTGTACATTCCGTATAGGCCAGTGGGATGCATTGATGGTATTTACTATGTTGGCAATTTGATTTGTCCAGTATACTCAAGTTTTGATGTTCTAAGAGTTTGTGTCTCGTGGGTTTCTGACTGTGGAAGTTGTGACTTTGGAGTTTGGTTGAGCAGTAATTGTCAGTTTGATTATGGATTCCTCTTGGTTATATTGCAGAGGATATTGCAGGAGCCTGTATTAATTGACAATAG
Organism: Cupressus sempervirens; assembly: GCA_028749045.1. Classification (NCBI taxonomy): domain Eukaryota; kingdom Viridiplantae; phylum Streptophyta; class Pinopsida; order Cupressales; family Cupressaceae; genus Cupressus; species Cupressus sempervirens. The sequence goes on from CM053789.1 coordinate 57,379,615, forward strand.
TATAGTTCATGACTACATTTGGGATCCAGGTGGATTGATTTGTCTATTGTTCAGCCATTGCTTGAGGACAAGCAATATTTGGAAGGGGAGGACTTGTCATGTCCCCTTTTCAAATAATTAAAAATAATAATCTTTGCTAAGGCAGGCAGGCCTAAAAGGGTGAAGTTTTGGAAAAAGGGGATAATCTTTGGAAGCTAATGGACTAATAAATGAAAATTATTATTAAAATATGTTTTATTAACCCCTCTTGGACGTGAGTTAGGGTTATGCCCTCTTTTAAGAGGTTTGGAGGCATTTTGGGCTCATTCCAAAACTTGATTTTTGCTCATTTCTTTGTTATTCTTTAGAGGCTACCAAACTTGTGGAGAAGGAGACCCAAGAACGAGAGTTTGCAAGTTTCTAGGAAGGCTAAGGACGGGAGTTTGAAGCCATTCCATGTGCATGCTCATGCAGAGTTTTCCTTTGTGCTGAACAGTGCAGATTTGTGGTTTTTCGGGTGTGTATTTTGTAAGAGTTTGGTGTTTCCAATTGAGTATTTCATATCAGTTTGGGTTGCTGCTATATTTCAGACTTTTAGATGTTAAAATAGAGCTGAATATATGTATTTGGTCATGATTATACTTCTGTGATATATTATTAGTGTTTTTGTGGTGTTTTCGAGCTATTCTATGTTGTTTTCGGGAGCCCGATGAGCATTGTTTTTATCCTCCATTTGGGAGCTGTTGTGTAAATGTTATACAGATATGAAAATGTCATTTTGTAGGCTGTTATGCTGCTGAAATTTCTGTAAAAATGTCCACTTTCAGATCTACTAATAATATGTGAAGCTGTGAAGTTTTTGGCACTATTTCTGACATACCCGATTTGGGGTTTATTGAGAAATTGGTGGATCTTTGAAAGATTGGTTGTTTGATCTTAAAGATCTGATTAGAGGCTTGAAACATCATATAAAATCAGAAAAGGGACATTACAATATGTTTATAAGTATGTGGGCACCATTAGAAGGGGAATTGATATCAAATTCAATTTGGCCTTTGTCAAATCCATGGTCAAATTGGGTTTAATGGAGTAAAAATTGGGCGTTATGACTACGCTTATAATCTCTCTACTTCATCAACAATGTAATGTTATAGAATTTTGTTTAAGGGAATAAATTAGGAGATTCATTAATTTAGGTTTCATAGATAGTTAGAAGGTTATAAAAGATCCAAACAACTAATCTATTATAATAATTTTCTAAATTTTTTTATTAAAACAAAGAAAATAATTAAGGATTATGATTAATTGCTCTCAAGGTGGGGGATCCAATAATTGTGGCCCTCTTATTACCTTGCCCCCTTAAATACTAATATTGGAGGAGCCCCAAAAGTTATAACACATTACATCCATAGTCAATTACAAATGTACTAATAGGCAAACATTTTAAATCTTGTTTGGTTGGTAATTGTCTTATTTATGCACCACTATTGAGAATTACAAGGAAAACAACTTCCTTTATAATAAAAGTTCGATGGAAATTTTGAATTTCAACTTCTTTTAAAGTAAAAATAGGACAACAATTTTAAATTTGGAAAAAATGTCATTTAAGGTGCTCTCTCTTTCAATTGTGATGACGGGCCACACCACCTGTACCAACTCACAACCAAAAATGCAACAATATGGAGATAGAGAGATGACAAAAATGCTTCATAAAGCATCCATTAATACTTGAAATCCATTAGAAGAGATTACATTTGAAGAGCTTACAAAGCAAGAACTTCTATTTCTCGGACTTCCTTACAAGAGATTACATACAAAGAGCTTCTATTTCTCCAACTTGATTACAAATGATAATAAGCCTTGCTTAAATAGGCACTTCTAACCCAAGACATTACAAACACAACGAATGTGGGATAAAAGGTAAATACAACTACCTTTAAATAAATATTAAATTCCCACCCAAATACAACTAAGCACCCAACAAATATTAAATACATGATTTAAGAATCTTTCCACAAACTTCTAAAATGCCACCTACACACCTCGATTAATGGAATGACAACTATTTTTATTATTTTCTATTTATGCCACCTATGCACCTTGAAAATAGAAATTCCTCTTTTCTCCATTTTTCCTATTTTTCTATTTTTTATTATTTTCCTTCCATTTTCGTCACTTTCTCTCTCCTCCACAATTTTTTTTTTACTAATAATTTAATTTTCCCATGCAAGATGCTCTTGCATTAGACTCCCTTGGTAGATAGAAAAGTGTGTCCCACACTTTGATGTCAAAAGAAAGATATAGAACCATCTTCATCTTCACCACAAGCTTCCACCTCAATAGGGAGAAGAAAAACAACATACAAATCTTCCACATTTTTTTTTTTTTGCTGATGCATGATGCTCCTGCATCCGATTCCCATGGTAGGAAATTTTTTGTGAATATGGATTCACAAAATGAAGTAGCCACTGTTGACAGATTTTTTTTCCCTCTTCCTCCAACACATAGCTGGAACAAGTATTCGATGCTGAAATTTCTCCTTTGCAATGAACTCTATCCAAGTATAAATCTCATCCTCATCCAATCTTGTTGAATTAATCACACCTGTAATAAATCCAGCAACACCATACCAATCTTCCTTTGCATACCATACATCACGAACAAGATCCTCATGTCAACCATTATTAATATCTTTTAAACTCATATCAAAGACAACATCCCATGATTCATAAGAATTTACCTGTTTGACATCTTCATCTTCGCTTGCCTCTTTTATGTCGTCAACAATACACGTAACTACTCCACTTGCTTGATCTCCAACTAAGGCACTATACTCTTCCTCCATTGTTTTAGTCTTCCAATCACCTTCATCTACTTTTGGCATACAAATCTAGTTATCTTCATGCTCTTCCTCTTCTCTTTCATCTTCTTCAACTTCTGGTTCGCAAATAATTTTCTCTTCATCCGCTTGCTCTTCCACTGGATCATCTTCCTTTTCCACATCCAAGGAATTATCAACATCTCTTTTCTAGTGACATGCTCTTCGTTTCTGCAACTCAACTTCTAATTCATTCACTTGATTCTGCAAATCAACTAGCAATGATTGTTGATTTCTTGCTCTAAATTTCTCAAGTCGAGGAATCCTTAGAATCCATCCAATCACAAAAGTCATCTTCTTCTTTCTCTTCTCCATAATCAAGTCTTCAGAAGACAAATCTCATCCAAAACAAGAACCTCGTGCAAACTGCCTCACAGTTGGCGTTCTGTCTACACAATCAAGAACTTCTTTACAAACTTCACCCAACTCAAGGTCCTGGTGCAAACTGCCTCACGTTCGGCGATCTGTCCGCACGCTTAGGAACTCCTGCTCTGATACCATTGATAGGGACACAACCCAAGAACAGAATGGACACAACAGAAAAGAGAAATTGTATTAACTGAAAAATAAGCTAGTACATTCAGTACAGAGAAAATAAACTTTAAAACATGCCCTAAGGGCTTACAATAGCACAAATGTGGAGATAATTTCTCCTTTCAGTTGTTCTATAGTGCCTTCCCCTAGTTTATATTTTTGCTATAATTGCTGAACTCTTTTAGGCCAATTTTATGCTTGATGAATAGTACCATTATTTTGAGATTATCAGATATTGTTTCATGTTCAGTTGATTTATGATGAGATTACTTGGTACTCCATTCTTCATGTATGCATGATGATTATTCAGTGTTTTCAATTATTTCATGATGATTAGTTAGATGGATTATCATCAAATTGATAAGAGTCATGTTTACTCTTATACAAAGTAGGAGATACTTATTGGACACGTAATTTTTTTACATATTTTAAGGTATTTATTTTTTCAAATAATTAGTTATATTGATATTAAAGATTTTTATATAAATATCATATACACAAAAAACAACATAGAACTATATATATATATGTATATATATATACATATATACATATATACATATATATATATATATATACATTCATATATATATATATATACATATATACATACATATATATATATATATACATACATACATATATATATATATATATATATATATATATATATATATACATATATATATATATATATACATATATACATACATATATACATATATACATACATATATACATACATATATACATATATACATACATATATACATATATACATACATATATATATATATATATACATACATACATATATATATACATACATACATATATATATATATATACATACATACATATATATATATATATATATACATACATATATATATACATAGATATATATATACATACATATATATATATATATATATATATATATATATATATATATATATATATATATATATATATACATATATATATATATATATATGATTTCAACTTAAATAATAATTAATTTCTAAAATTAAAATTAAAATTTATCTATAAATTTAAAACAGTTATTCAAATAATAAAAATAAATAATCTAAAAAGCCATTATAATCAATATAAAAAAACATTCTATAATGAAAATAATGTAATAGTGTGAATGTATTAACAATAAATCTTGCTTTTTGTGGTAATTTTAGCAACACTTTGAATGCTAAAATCATCAATACAACATTTTCTACATAATTTAACATAAAAAAGATATATGCCTTTGTCAACAAAATTATAAATTTTGAATAAATATATTAATATAATATAAAAATAAAGACATTTAAAAATTCTACCATTTAATAATAACAATGTATAGATACTCTTTATAAAATTATTAGTAGATATTAAGAAATCTAATTGTAGAATATATTTCAAAAAAAATATTTATAATGATTTTTTAATAATGACAAATTTAAATGTTAAATATATGAAAACAACCTATGTAGAATCAAATTTAGAAAATTATAATGAAAAATAAACCTAGGGAATAATAAAAACATATTAAAATAAGTATTTTTCTTACATACGATAAATTATTATTAATATATAAAATGATTTTTAAATAAATCAAAACTAAAATAGTATGATTTATAATTTATAATTTTTGTTAGTTAATGGGTTTTATTGGACTAATCCCAATCCAAGGATTAACATTTCACTATGAAAATAAGCATTATATGTTCTATAGTGCCTTCCCCTAGTTTATATTTTTGCTATAATTGTTGAACTCTTTTAGGCCAATTTTATGCTTGATGAGTAGTACCATTATTTTGAGATTATCAGATATTGTTTCATGTTCAGTTGATTTATGATGAGATTACTTGGTACTCCATTCTTCATGTATGCATGATGATTATTCAGTGTTTTCAATTATTTCATGATGATTAGTTAGATGGATTATCATATGTGTTTTCTTATGGATATTTACCCCATACTACATGTGTGTGTGTGTGTGTGTGTGTGTGTGTGTGTGTGTGTGTGTGTGTGTGTGTGTGATTTCTTTATGTATGACGTTTCTAACGTTGTTAAGGAAGGGAGTCATAGTCACCTGCTAGTCAGGATCTACAAGATGCACCACTTCCCACCATTGCCTGTTTAGCTTAGTATATATGTGTTTATACATGCATGAATTTTATGCAGAGTGTAGGTACTGGATATCAACTTTACTAAATTGCTAGGATGAGAATACCCTATCACATTATCTCAATGGTAAGAGAGGGGAGATAAATTATTAAGTCCAAATCCTAAACTTTTAAGCCATTTGTCCTATAAAATTAGGACAAGTATTAGAGTTGATTACCTTCTAAATGTGTCATATAATGTTAATTTAGGATTATAACCATTTAGTTTGATCTTGTATGTGTTTTCCTATGATGGATTTTTGTATGTTGTTTTATAAGTCTTTGGTGATTTTTCTATTAATTAAGTCAAATTAAATGATTTAATTTAATGAAAAATTATTATGATTTTTTAATATTTAATTACATTCAATTAATTTGGAGAATTAATTAAATAAAAATAATAAAATTTAAAGATAAAAGTTACAAGTTTAATTTTAGAATGTGATAATATTTATTTAATATAATAATAATATATTTAGAGTTCATTTTTAAATAAATGCTAAATATTATTATTATTTAAGTTAATAAATATTTTATCACTTAATATTTCAAAAATAAAGCATGGAAAAGATATTAATTTATCAAAAGTTTAAAGATTGCATAACATGCAAATGAGATTGAAATTTAATAAATTAATTAAAAAGAGAGGTCAAGTGAAATTAAATAAAGTTATTTTATAATTCAATAAACATGCATGGAAAAGATAAAGAAAAGATAATAAAGAGTTAATGTCTGGTGAGCAAGGAGTCCTCTCAGGTAATCGCACAATTAGTGCCCTGATTTTACGAAAGAACTCCTTACAACCAATTGATGAGTTCATTTTAAGGGATCGAAGTTTTGGGAAGGACCGTGAATTTTGGAAGGAGAATTTTTGGAAGAGAAAAGGTTTTGAAAGAAGAAATTTCCCTCACAAATCTTTTAGATGATTGCAATTTTAGCATCATAATCCAAGTAGATTCTTATGTTTTGATTTGCACAGTTAATTACATAATTTAAATAATTTTGTTTTCTTCGTGACTGTGAATTGATTGTTTGTATTTATTTGCAACAAATCTTTCAATCTTGTAATTTTGAAAGTTCTGGTATGCATGTTGATTTCGATGATGAATAGGAAGATTGAAAATATCATTACAATACTCCTTCAGAAGTCTTAAAATTTGGAAATTAAATTGGGAGGGATTTTGAAAGAAAAGAAAAATTTTAATTAGAAATTTGATTGGTTAATCGTATTTTTCTTATCAAACTAAAATTGCAAATGTTTATAAAAAATATATATTTTAAAATTTTATTGAGGAGGGTTTTGATTTAAAAAAATTTTATATAATTTTTTTAATAAAATAAAACTATAATGAACAAATTTTAATTTTAAAAATAATAATAATTTAAAAGTGGGAGGTGGGGTCATGACATCCCCCCCCCCCCCCTCCTTTATTATGTCGGCAGCCATACTTAGGTACTACAATAGCAGTGTTGTCGCAGGCCCTGTGTTAGCAGGAGGCCACACGACAATTGTAAAGGCTAAAAGTCGATGACTTTTATAATGCGTTATTTTTTATATTAACGTTTTTTTAAATTATAAATTTATCATTATACTTTATTATTATTGAATAATAATTTATTAATAAGTTTTAAAAAATATATAAATATTATTATTATTTAATAATTTTATTGATAAGTTTTAATATTAATTTTATTATTAATTAATAATGTTTATTAATAAGTTCTAATTATTGAATTAATTATTAAATGAATTTATTGTTAATGTTATTAATTATTAATATTTAATAATTAATAAGACAAATAGTGAAGTTTTAAAATTTATTTAATTATTATTAAATAATTATAATTTTGATAAAATTGTAAATCATTTTATTTAAAATCAACAAGTATTATTTTAATAATTTAAATAAATAATTACACTTTGATTATATTTAGGAAATTGACTTTAAATATATGGGGGTAACTCTATATTTTATTCAAATAAATGAATGGGTTAATTTGTAGGGTAAACTTTGAATCTCGTCTACCTGGAATATACATTAAAATGGAAACTGAAACCTTACAATTACCTCAATGATATGTTTTCAAAAAATCAAACCAACTATGAAACCCACACTTTGTTTCTGTATGTTGTCTATGTTTTTGAGTTTGGGTTGACTAGAGTGTTGACCAGTTTAGGATGTCTACCAGAGGCTTGGGAGTTATGTGATTATGATGTTATGAAGAATTGATTTTGATCTTTCAAACTCGACCATGGTAATTTGTTGGTATGCTGTATGATTATGATGAGTTTGTATTTACTATTCATTATTACTTTCTAGTGTTCTTATGTGAAGTTGAGGTGAATGTCACAACAATGCTTGACTTAACCATTTTGAGTCTTCAATTAGTATATTTGGGCGATGCCTTCCAGTTGCTCATAGAGAATTGATGTGATTATTGTGAGTTATCTTTTGACACTTTCCAATCACTTGTATAGGGCTGAGGTGAAATTTGTGATTCTTTGATTTATGCTTTTATGAGTCTAGGGTAGGTAATCTAGTATGTTATGTTGGAAAGTGGCTTGCAATGGAGGTCGGGGCCCAAAGTGGCTGCCAGGGTAACTCATTGCAAGTAGTTTAATAGGTAATAACATTTCATTAAATGGGTTAAAATGAATTAATAATACCACAAAAAGTCAGTAAGGGGCTAGAGGATTAAAAGACTAGTCGGGTAATCGTAGTGTTGACTCATTAGTATTCCTTGTCAATACGAGAGGATACTAGTGCTACATAGGCTCACTAAGGGGCCGAAGGATTAAAAGACTAGCCGTGTAACCCTAGCATTGATTTGTGTGATGACACTTGCCCACTAACAATATAGATTTCCTATGTGTTTGTATTTCCCTCTAGGTCTAGATGTCGATTCATCTTGGAACCTTTTAGTTAGATTACTTTTAGGAATTCCTGGACTAGAGATTATTTTTTATATTTGGATTGTTATCCTATTTGGGACTTGAGACTATCTCCTTAGCGTGGTGGGAGTGGGCCATTTAGGTTCCACACAGTTGGGTGGTAGTGCATTTTACTCTTATCATTAAGATTCGTTCATTGATACCATGTCTAGAGTTACCTTGTCTACATTTTCTTTCTTCCTATCTCTATGTATTATGATGGATGGTTGTATCTTTATGATAGATAGTTATATCTTTATTATGGATGGTTTTATTTATTGTATTGTACTTTGTTTCATGGATCCGAAAGGGATGATGTAACCTACTTTTATAAATGTATATTCTTTTAACCTTTCATACACTATGACATGTATAGTGGATGATTGAGCATTCCAAATTTTATTGCCAAGTGGCATTCAGAACAATTGTATATTATTTGAAGGGACTTTGGACTTCTAATTATTCTTTCATGTGGATGTGTTATTTATTAAACTTAGTATTAATTAAATTTAAATGTGACTCAAAATCTTGGAATCCTTAAGGAATGTAATCTGTTATGTTTTCTTAATTATGATTGTATGTTAGGGCTTCTGCTAATTTATGTTTGATGTGTATGTTATTCTTTCTTTTTAAAAAAAATGTTTGGGCAACGTAGTAAAACTTTAGGTTAATTCTTTTGGATCCCTTGGCAGAGCATTACATCTAGTATCAAAGCCCGAGTTCTACATTAGGAGCTCTGGGTATATTGGAGCGCCACTAGTTGTTAACTAGTTGAACAAAAATTGAACTTTAAACTATTATGTATATCTATATCAAAATGAAACTTGAACTAGTTGAACTGAAATAGAACTTAAACTTTAGTTGTGTATTTTATGTTGGTCTTAGATTAGTTGTGACAATTGAGTGTCAACACACTTAACCAATTTCTAATATTGATGCTGAGTATAATATAGATGTCGAGCTAAAATATGTGTCGAGTCAAAAATTCAATAGGTGCTGAGTGAATTTCAGATGTTGAGCAAGTTTCAAGTGCTAAGTGACAAGTGATGCTGAGTCACTATAGGTGCCGAGTAAAGTATAGGTGTCAAGCAAGACAGAGTTACTATAGGAGTCGAGCAAGACAAAAATCCTATATGTGTTGAGCGTCAGCAATCAATAAGTGTCGAGTAACACAAAATCAGCATATAAGTTTGTGCCTTCACAAACTGAAATGTAAATCATTTTTGAGTCAACTCAAGATGAATCTCAAAGGATCTGATAGATAAGATCGAATCTATTACATTCCCTATGAAATCAACATGCAACCAATTAGAAAAATGGAGAAAGCATGCAACCAATCAGGAATTGGAAAGAATTGAGCGGGAAAAGATGGATGAATCTTGATCGTGGATTCATATTTAACCCTAATTCTTGAAGACCTTTATAAGGAAGTTGAAACCCCATAATTTATAGTTGAGTGGAAGATAAAGAGGTCGTGTAGGAATGCATGAGTGAATGCTAGCGAAGTTTTAAGGGGTGTAAGGACTTAGAGGGAGAACAATGTTGTAGAATCTAATTGGTCAAGAACAGAGCATCAACACTACGAGTAGAGATATATCATATCAGGAAGGATCATAATAGATTAAGTAGAACAAGGATCTGGAATTAGCAATTGAAGAATGTAAGTCATCAGGTCAACACATTCTGCTATGCTTTATAACCATTGTATTAGGAGAATGAAAATCCTATGAAGATAGGTTGGCTTAACAACTATTTTATAGAACCGTTAAAAAGGTGATAAATCCTTTAACAAGGTGACATTCCAAGTGAGTGTTTGTAAATCCTTTAACCAAGTCACTTTTAACAGGTTGAAAAGCCTTTAACAGGGTAGGCCTTTCACAGGGTAGACCATTGTTGATGGTCAAATGTTGTAACCTTAACCAGTTACATATTGTTGCACTGATAAGTTGTGGGTGCCATCCCCACCCTAGTCTTACCTTCTCATTTTGGAGGGTTTCTGGGTGACCAAAATCTTGTGTTATCTATTTTCATGCATGTCTTTATTTCATTTTAGTTAGATATGTTAAGATGCATCTGAATAATCCCAGTTAAAAGTTTTAAGTGGTTAAATACTATTACTTCTAATTCACCCCACAACCCCCCCACCCCCCTCTCAGAAGTAAATCTTCCCACTTGTAAATTCCAACAATTGGTATCAGAGCCGAGTTCTCACAAGAAGAAGCCTTACAACTTGGAGAAAAGATTTGGAAATGGAAGTCTACAAACTTGGGAAGATCATAGAAAACTAGGTAATTGAGATACAACTCATTTTGCATTCTCTGGAAGAAGCCAAGGAAGAACTAAGAAAATCTTTAAAGAGAAGAAGAGAGATTGCCATAGCTGAGAATGATACACAGTACAAGGAGATTGACACCTCAAAAGTTTTTACAAATGGAGATTCCAAGGAGTTTGATGCAGTAATAGCATATCTTTTGGAGAAGAATAGAGCTCAAGCAAAAGAGATCAGAACTCTCAAGATTGAACAAGAATCACAAGCCATGATGCTTTGTGAAGTGATTGAACAGAAGAAAAGAGCCATTGAAGAGAAGGCTACGATAGAAGAGGACAAGAGAAAACTTGCTAATAGATTGGAGGAAAAGTCAATTGAGCTTGCAAGAATTTTCAACATGCAACTAGACACCCTAAGCCAGATGATGAATACACATCATGAGTTGAACATCAAGGACATTGAGATCTCATCATTGAAGATGCAAAATGAACAACTACAAATGACTTGAAAAGAGAGAAGGAGATTGCAGAGAGCTTCAACAAACCTAATGAGGCCATCAAGTACTTTGAATAGCTACTGAAATCACCAAGAGCCAACAATGACACTTTAGGACTAGGATACAACAGCACTGAAAAAGGAGAGTCATCCAAGATTGCAAAAGAAAGAAGTGACAAAGGCAAAAATGCTCAGGTTCATTTTTATGGTAAAAAAGGACATACCTCTAATGTGTGTAGGGGCAAGAATGCTCATCAGCATGATGAACCTAAAAATATGGGTCATTGTCACAAGTGTAACAAGCAAGGAAATCAAACACATCACTGTAGGACTAGAACCATCAAAACACCAAGATTTGAAGGTCACTACTACAATTGTAAGAAGTTTGGACATAGAGCTTTTGAGTATAGATCAAAGCCTATGTGGACACCTAATCAACCAGCAAGGGCAAATAATTATGGAAATCACTACAATTGGGACTACAACACTAGGCAAAGCTTTCACTACAATCAAGAATATGGACACATCCCAAAAAATTGCATAAGAATACATTTCAGAGGAAACTACAACAGATGGTTGAGCCAAACTACATGCTTTAGTTGTTTGAATACTGGACACATTAGCAGAAATTTTCCAACAAGGTCAAAGGCACCTAACTCAAAGTTCAACAAAGGAAAAGAGAAGGTAGATGTTGAACACATCAGAGGAGAGATGAAAAAAACTTGGAAAAAGAAAGATGGAGGTAGCACATCCAATGAAGGGATCACTTCAGTCAAAAGGTCAAGTGGTCACACTTCATCCAACTAAGCAAAAGAAGGGATATGGAGCTGATATACAAAGTTTATCATACATTAGTTCCAAGACAAGTAAGTACTAAAAAGGAGAGATCAGAATGAATAGAGATGCAAAGTTAAAATTTTAAGTTTTCACAAGTGTTGCCGAGTGAGAAAAGTTGCCTTCAAATGCCGAGACAAAATCCTAATACATTTCGAGTTGTCTGGCAAAATCAGTAGAAGCCGAGTGGTTAGTTGCAACTAAGTTAGTAGTGGATGCCAAGCAAAGGAAAATTTGTATTGAAGCTGAGTAAGGGAAACTCTAATGTGTGTCAAGTGTTTGAAAACCAATGGAAGTCGTGTAAAGCAGAATTGCTTAAGAAGCTAAGTGGACAGTTGTAAATGCACTAAGCATTAAATGCTATAAAATAAGGGTATATGATTGCATTTTGAACCATTTTTCACCATCACAAACAAAGAGCAAAGACAAAGAAGAGTGCAGAATGATTTCCAAGTAGTGTTCCAAGAATTTGAGCAGATTTCTACAAAGATTCAACATAGTTTCATCGAATCCAAGGTATTTATACTAGTGTCGAGCTACATAGTTTCAAAATTTCTTTGCGTTGAAACCCTAGATTGCACAAATGGCATCCAACTTTAGGAAACCCCAAGAAAAAGAGTCATTTGAAGTTGAATTAGTGTCAAATGAAGTTAAGCAACCTGATTTTTGACCTATCCTTGAAGTTTCCTATAAGAATGACCCAATCAGAGCCCTATCTATAATCCTTCTAAGGTAGTAATGGTGCAAGATGTTAGGATATGTTATAACTATAAGATAGGTGCCATTGGAGACATGGAGATTAGAGAGGCATATCATAGATTATGTGAGAATGGAGCCTTGAAGGAAGAATATCAAATCACTGAGAAGAAGGGCTTAATCCAAGCCCTAGAGTTTCCTACTATTTTAAAGACTGAATGGATTAGAATTGTGTTAAGTAGGATTCATGATGGTAGCTTGTGGTTAGAAGATGGCCTAGTTAAGATATCAAAAAGGATTGTTCACAGGGTAATAGGGTATCCAACCCTAGAATGGCCTAAGACCTTAAGAAGTGATTCCAAAGAAGCAATTGAAAAAAATATAGGAGCCAAGTGGAACAAGAGAGGCATGACCATAGATACCATTAAGGATCCTCTTGTTGATTTTGTTGTCAGAGTCATATCCCAAAAATTCTACCAATCTAGCAAACTCAATAGTGTACCATGTATTGCAGTGGATGTTGGTTATAAACTTGTTAAAAATGATCATACCTATGATCTGGCAGAACTACAACTACAACAAATCAATGAGAACTTGGGAGCTATAAGGAGAACAAAGGGAGCTGAATGCAAATTTGGTGCAATTTTGATATGTATATTCTTCTATGTACAGAATGAATTCCCATCTTTTGGAAAAGTTAGCTAGAAGACAAACATGTCCATAGTAGCCCAGGTAAATGAATATATTGAATAAATGGAGGCAAATTTTGAGACATTAATGACCAGTTATTTTGAAGATTTAAAGAAATCTATGAAACAAAGATTGAGAATACCTGTTTCATTAGTGAAGCAACATGTAAATGACATTTTTTTTCTTGTTGATATTGATTACACTTACATTCAAGCAACCATACCAAGGGTAAGATGGCTTAGACCTCTTGGGTATAAGATAAACATTGATGAAGCATCTGCAACAATTACAACATTATTAGTAGAGAAAGTAGATAAGAGTGCCCCACATTTTGGCACATATGATGTAGTTAGATCCAAAGTGGATATGGAGCTAAAGACTACTTCTACACTAAAGAAAAAGGATAAACTAGTGAAAAAGCTCAAAGCAAAATTTGGAGAAGGCAGAAGAAGAAGAAGAAGAAGAGGAGGAGGAGGAGGAGGAGGAGGAATAGGGACAAGGGCCATTGGCACTAACCCAAGGCATGGGTGGAGATGCTGAAGAAGAAGAAGGTGCTAAACAAGAAGAAGTGGCTAAGGCAAAGCCCAAAAAGAGAAAAGCACAAAAGCAGTCTGCAACATAACCTAAAGGCAAAAAGAAGGCCAAGCCAAGCCTAGCTAAACCTACCACAAGGGTAGATATAAGGGCAACAAAAAATATGGAAAAGGAACAAGAAAAGAAGAAAGCTACAGAGTAGGGAGGGTCAATAGAGAAAAAGAGGAGAAAATATGTGGTACCTCCAGAGTCAGACGAGGAAAGGACAGAGTTAGATGGAAATGAAAAATTCAGAGTGGTAAGTCACACCACTAAATCTAACTTAGAAAACATTTGTGATAATATTAGGGACAATGCAAGCTTGTTAGGGCTTAAAGGCATTGATTTCAATAAGTTGACAAGAGGATCAAAACATAGTGGAAGAATCAATCTACACTACAATGGCCAAGTTCAAGAATACTCCACTTGAACTTGATAATACTATGCCTAAGGAGCTGTATTCAATTATAGAGAATAAATGGCATTATTGCCTAAATATGGAGAATTAAATAAGAGAGTCAACATTGGCTCATGTGATGCCTAACCTCACAAAAAGGCAAGTAAGAAACATGGGAGCAAATTTGTACCCAAATATAGAGCCTTTAGTATTTTGCAGAATAAAATAGAAGATGTTGTGAAGAAGTCCACTCTCATGTGGAAAGTGATTTATGGCCTTCAAAAAGTCAAGGAAGGACAAGAAGATCCCTTTGAGGGAAGGAGTAATGATGAGGAAGAAGAAGAAAATGAAAAGGAAGAAGAAGGAGAGAAAGTAAAGGAAGAAGTTATAGTGGAAAAGGAAACACAAAAGGATGACATGGCAACTGTTGAAGAGAAGCAACAAGAATAGAGTGTGCAAGACACACAACTGCTACCACATAGTCCTCCACATATAACACCCATACTCACAGAGATAGTAATTGTAAAGAATGTTTTTGATACCTCTGGTCAGAACATCAACCAATTGAATACAGAGGATCTTCGAAAGATCCTTCACCAAACTACTTTGCAATCACAGTTGTGCATCAATCTAGTTTTGATGAGTGTGGAGGAACTATAGAAGGCTATAGTTGAGATAACCAAGGAGAAGGTGAATCCACACGAACCACCTTCAAAAACTCCAATAGCTACAAATGGACAATCACAAGAGCAACCAACACAAGATACATCTGCTAAGATTGACACTACAGTCTCTATGACTTCAACTACCGAGGAGCAAGAAAAGGAGCAAATAGGACAGAAGGATATTTTTTCTCCTACAACACAAAGTCAAGGTGCACCTCCTCAAATAACTATAATTGACCAAGGCAGAGCTAAAGAAGACAAGGAGGAGAGCCCCAAGGAGAAGGAAATGGAGGCAATCCAAACATTAGTCAATTTGCCTACTACAGGGACTCCTACTAGAACAACACAATAGCCAAGCACTGATGTAGTACCACTGCAAATATCAGCACTAGGCTTGAGCTCTACCAAGGTAGAAAGGGTACTTCATTATGGAGACCTTGCAATTGATGAGGAGATAGTCATACCAAGCTATGACTATAAGACAATGAACATTGATTAGATCAATGAAGTGCAAGAGGCACTAGAGAAGAAGAAAAACAAAGAGATACTTAGGAATGACTATAGGCAAAGACAAGCTCTAATTGAAATCAAAGACATCTTTCTTGATGCTTTCAGCTTGCAAGTACCTGATGAGACAAAGCCCATCATGGAGAAATTATCCAACATAGTGGACCAAGTACAAAATGAAGGCCTAGACACCAATGCTAAATTACTTGAATGGTGTGAAAAGGAATTCTAGATGAAGGTAAATGAGAAAATATTTGGTGAAATAGCACTGTGACAAGTGGAACTGGCAAAGAAGATAGAGAAGGTGAAAATAGTACTTGAGAATATATTCTCATTGTACTCCAAACTCTATGATTCCTTATACTTCAGACAAGAAACAAGCCAAAGGATATTGAGCTTGGAGAGGAACCTCAAACTATCTAGCATGCAACTACCCAAGGATCTAACTCAAAGTGAGAAGCATTTTGCTACAACACTTCACACACAAAAGGAATTAGCTATACTCATAGCAGATGAGGCTAACATCAAGGCCAAGTTGATACAAATCCAGTCTATAATAACCCTTTACATGGAATTTTTGCAAAAAGAATTGGCCTATGCAAAAAATGTCTTGAAGAAAGATCCCAATCTTTCTACATTGGAAGGCCTGGTACACCTTGTAGTAGAGACAATTATCCAGCTTAAAGCACTAGAAATTGCATTAGACAATTGGGATGCTTCTCTAAAAATCATAATGGAGGTAAATAAATCTTTTTTGGCTAAGTATTCAATTCATTCATAGAACCCTTTGACATAAGTGTCAAAAAGGGGGAGATTTAATAAATTGGGGGAGCTAATAAATGATACCCAAAGGAGGAGATAATAAAATTTTGAGTTTTGAGGAGAGATAAGTAGATAAAGCCAAAAGGATGCAAAAATTGCAAGGGAAGACGTGTGAAAGGGGGAGTAAAAAAAGAGCAGATAGAAATATAGAAAACAAGGGAAGGAATGATAAGGCAGAGCATGGAAACAACATGAGATAAATCCAGCATAAGGAATTTTGGATACAGAAATGGCACATCAACTCAGGGGGAGTTATAGGTTTTGAGGTATATAGTCTTCTACAAAAATTTTGAACAATTTTTTGAAGTATTGTACATATGCCAAACAAGTTGTATATTATACTCATTAGAAATCATATTCATAATGCTTAGTTAAGTGTTTTTGACATTCATGTCAAAGGGGGAGGTTGTTGGTCTCAAATTGGTTTTGACAATTGAGTGTCAACATAGTTAACCAATTTCTAAAGTTGATGCTGAGTATAATATAGATGCCAAGCTACAATATGTGTCGAGTCAGAAATTCAACAAGTGTCGAGTGAACTTCAGGTGCCGAGAAAGTTTCAAGTGTTAAGTGACAAGTGATGCCGAGTCACTATAGGTGCCAAGCAAAGTATAAGTGCCAAGCGAGACAGAGTTACTATAGGAGTCAAGTAGGACAGAAATGCTATATGTGCTGAGCATCAACAATCAGTAAGTGTCGAGTAACACAAAATGAACATATGAGTTTGTGCCTTCACAAACTTAGATGTAAACCATTTTTTAGCCAAATTAAGATGAATCTCAAAGGATCTAAATGATAAGATTGAATCTATTACATTCCCTATGCAATCAGCATGCAACTAATCAGAAAAATGGAGAAAGCATGCAACCAATCAAGAATTGGAAAGAATTGAGCGGGAAAAGATGGATGAATCTTGATTGTGGATTCACATCTAACCCTAAGTCTCAAAAACCTTTATAAGGAGATTGAAACCCCATAATTTATAGTTGAGTGGAAGAGAAAGAGGTCATGTGGGAATGCATGAGTGAATGCTAGCAAAGTTTTAAGGGGTGTAAGGAAGTAGAGGAAGAACAACATTACAAAATCTAGTTGGTCAAGAACAAAGCATCAACACTACAAGTACAGATATATCAGATTAGGAAGGACTAGAACAGATTGAGTAGAACAAGGATCCGCAATCAACAATTAAAGATTGTAACTCATCAGGTCAACACATTCTACTATACTTTCTAACCATTGTATTTGGAGAATGAAAATCCTATGAAGATAGGTTGGCTTAAGAAATATTTTGTAGAACCTTTAACAAGGTGATAAATCCTTTAATAGGGTGACATTCCAAGTAAGTGTTTGTAAATCCTTTAAGTAGGTCACTTTTAACAGGGTGAAAAGTCTTTCACAGGGCAGACCATTGTTGATGATTAAACTTTGTAACCTTAACCAATTACATATTTCTATAGTGATAAGTTGTGGGTGTCATCCCCACACCAGTTTTACCATCTCATTTTGGAGGGTTTCTAGGTGACCAAAATCTTGTGTTATCTATTTCCACACATGTCTTTACTTTCATGTTAATTAGATATGTTAAGATGCATGTGAATAATCTTAGTTAAAAGTTTTAAGAGGTTAAATACTGTTACTTCTTGTTAGGATAAAACCACAGACATAAATAAAAAATTACATGCAAATATAATCAATAACAAAAAATAATAGATCACACAGAAATGAACACAAGGCACCAAGATTTAATGTGGTTCACCGAATCCTTGGGCTACGTCCACCAAACTGCAAGTCCAATATTATTACAATCTAGTGATTACAACCTGATTACAATCCGTAATCCCTTACAGCTCAATAACGCTGCAAGAAGTAATTTTGCATCACAACATAATAATAAAATACCTAACCCTAAACCCTTTTATACAAGTATTTTATGCCATTTTAGGGTTATAATTAATAATTACATGTCGGCCCAAAATCTCGATAAAATAGGGCCCTAAAAAAAATTTCCAGGCTGATGCCCTGAACCCCAAAAAATTGTGGAGTATGTATAGTACTTTCCTGATCAGTCACCACAATCTAACAATCTCCCACTTGGGGACTGATCAAGCTCCACATTAAACAACAATCTCCCACTTGGAGACTGATCCTGTAGCAATAACACTACCATATGGGGCTCCCACTGGATCAAACCACCCTAGACTCTACTTTTCTTTTATTTATGTTTAGTCTAGAAGACCAACTGAAACTAAAAAGGAGTTCAACTTCTCCCTTGTTACAACTTTTGTCAACATATGATCTACTGGATTGTCATTTGTATGTATCTTCTCTAGCTTTAACTGTCCATCCTCTAAAATTGACCAAATAAAATGGTACCACAATTGTATGTGTTTGGTCTTAGAATGCAGAGCTGAATTCTTTGCAAGATGTGTAATGCCCTGCCAAGGAATCCAAAGAATTAACCTAGAATTTTACTAAGTTTGGTAACATTTTTTTTTTTCATGAAAGTAAATACCACATATAACTTATGCACAATAACGAAAGCAATAGCAATGTCCACCTAAAGAGTAAACATAACATACACAACAGATTACATTCTTAAAGATCCCTTAACGTGAATTACTTACATGAATCCATCTAGTACAACATCCACATGAAATAATAATGATAAGTCCAATGTTCAAATATTACATATCCAAATGCTCATTCATCCTCTGTACATGTCACAGGGTATGAAGGCTTAAAAGAATATACATATGTAGAATAAGCTACATCATCCTATTCTAATCTATGATACATCAAGTAAAGATAATCACATTATACACATGATACATCATCATAGAAGTCATATACATCCATCATAAAGATCAAAAAAATAAACTAAGTGCACGGTTCCTCCCAACCGTTAATAGCATCATTAGACCATCGTGGGCCCTAGCCATCCCTCCGTGCGTAACATTCTAAATTGCTGAGGAGATCATCGGTATTAACATAGTAGGAATGTCACTCCTAACATGTACTATATCATATGCAGAAAGTGATCTAACATGCAAATATAAGCATAAGATAACATCACCTAACATATGCTAATCATCAATAAAAGGATACATATCCAGCATCACGAAGGATGCATCAGCCACGATGTCTCAATGAATCTCAAATGATAAGAGTGGAAAATACACTACCACCCGACCGCATGGTACCTAAGTGGTCCACTCCCACCATGCTGAGGAGATAATCTCAAGTCCCAAATAGGCTATCAAAACCACATAGCACAAATCTCTAAAGTCCAGGAATCTTAAAAGTATACTAACTCAAAGGTTCCAATCACAAAACAGACATCTACTTCCCAGAGGCACACAATGACATGTAGGAACCTACTATGCAAGAGGGAAAGTGTCATCGCATTTATCTCGTACAAGTTACCCTGGTAGTTAGCTAAACTCCACGGGTCCATACAGATCTCATGCGGCCACTAGTATCCTTTCATACTGACAAGGCATACTATGGAATGCAAGGTCGCAACCATGCGTTCTCACTACTCCCATCCTAGCCTGTACAAGCACTCAAGGCATGGGCGAGAACCAAAACTCTTATCTTTTTAGGTTCATTCAGTTAGTATTAAGTGTGAATGTTATCACTTATTAATCCAACTTACAATGAGTTACCTTGGTAGCCTCTTAGGGCCCCGGCCCCCATTGCAAGCCACTTCCCGACACTACATGCAGTTATCCTACCCTAGTGCTCATGGTATCATAAATCATCAAGATCACCAAAGAAAATCCATAATAGAATCATCAAATATCCACAAAATGAGTCATCAAATATCCATGATACAATCATCAAATATGCATAAAAGCATCAAATCTCCATGAGCAAACATCCATAGAAAATCATGAACACAACAACTCTCTATTGGCAACTGAAGTATCACTGATAATCAAAATATCCATTGGTTCTCAATAACCAAAATATATCTCAAAATAAATCACCATATCCATTGGTTCTCAACAAGCAACCAAGAATATCTCAAAATCATACCGATCAAAGACTCCAAAATGGTTGAGTCAAACATGTCACAACATGACATCATTAAGAATAAATCCACATTTCAGTCCCATCATGGCGACTAGAATATAACTAAGGATAACTGATCGATGACCAAAAATAATGGTTAAGTCAAGGGTCTCAAACATAAAATCTCAACTATAACAATTAGTAATCACAACCAATACATAGAGCATTCCATCACATAATCATGGTTGGGTTTATAAAGATCAAGATTAAAACATCATCATGACATCACATTCACATAACCCCCAAGCCTTTGGTAGACGTCCTATACTGGTCAACACTAGTCAACCCAAAACCCAAAACAATAGTATAAGGAATACACAATGTAAACACATGTTTTGGTTTGCTAAGTTTTCAAATTTGAATTCAAAAGTCTCAGTTTACGTTTTCCCAAATTAATGTCAAGTGGAGAAATTTCACGTTTTACCTAACCCATGTATTTACTTGATAGATAAAAGTTCCTCCATTAGATTCAATTTTCTTAATTGATCCAATTATATTTTATTTATAAAAATTTCGTTTGAGAAATAACATTTCCAATAATCAAAACTTCAATTATATATATGCTAATAATTAATCTTAATTAAAACTAATGTTTAATTAAATTAATTATTAATATTTCTACTAACTCACATCTTTTATTAATATAATAATTATTTGTTATAAATTACATATATACATATATACTTATATATATATATATATATAAATAAATAAATACATATATACATATATAATAATAACAAGAAAACGAAATATGTAAAAATCGAAATATTGATAACCGATTTCATATAACATAAAAAATCAAAATGTCAAAACAAATCGTATATGATTCAACTTCGATGCCGCATGGTACATGGTACCTGCTATTGCAGGTTTGCTTGACAGCGGGTACAGAGTACCCCTGTCATCACAGTCCCTGCGATGGCAGGCCCTCTGCGTACCCGCGAGGTGATACAGCTCCACCGAACTCAATGAAATTTTTATATAATTTAAACGTTTTCAAAAATGCTTCTGCCCGCGCGGTGCGATTTGGTTTTTAAATAATGTTTAACATTTTTTCAAAAATGTTTTTGATTAATGATATTCGATTTTTAATATATATTATATATACATATGTATGTATATATATATATATATACATATATATATATATATATATATATATATACATATATATATATATATACATATATATATATATATATATATATATATATATATATATATATATATATAAGTATATGTATATATATATGTATGTATATATATATATATATATATATATATACATATATACTTGTAGAATTAAAAATATCACAGAATATAAACACGTATACATATATATATATATATATATATATATATATATATAATTGCATATATATATATATATATGTGTGTGTATGCAGAATATAAATATGTATATACACGGTTTATTTAGAAATTCTAATCTTCAAAAATTTTCTATAAACCTTGATCTCAAATTAATTCTACATATTAATCTAATGGATTTGGCCATAATTAAAAAACCCTAGCCCCGTTTTCCCTTTTAGATCTATGCATATAAAATTCTCAAATAAATTTAACTGCCCATATTGAAAATGTATATAGAAATATAAATTTCCTCATAAGACATATGGAAGACACGAAGAAGACAGGGAATGCATGTTGCGGAAATAGCATAAGTAAAATCACAAGAATCTACCCGGATTCTGATGTTAATTCGCTCTTCCTCAGAAAACCCGCAGAGCAAGCTCCCCTCTTCAGATTTCTCGAATCCTCCAATGCTCCAATTGCTCTCCACACTATCCACGCTATCCACGCTCTCCACGCTATCCCTAAGCTTCTAAGGATGCCCTAAATATAAAGAGCTCTCAGGAAACCTCTAGAATGCTTCTAGAAATAGCTGGAAGGTGTCATCAACCAAGCATGGGTCTTTTCCAACCTTTTTGATGAGCCATAGGGTTGTAGACACCATGTGCTTAATTGATGCACTAACCCCCGTGTTGTTGACACATGAGAAATAGAGAACTGCGTTAATTCTCATGCATGCTTATAACTCCAATTACTTTTTAAATAATTTCCATTTAAATATTTATAACTCCCATTTTAATTTTATAACTTTTATTATTATTATTTATTTATTAATATTTTATAATTATTATTTATTTTAATTTCTAAATTTCTTTTTATTTAATTCTTTTCTCTCAATTAATTCTCCTTTAATTAATTATAATCAAAATATCAAAGATCATCATATTTAATTTTCTCAAATAATTAATTTATTAATTAAATCTATTTGTTAAGACTTAATTAATAAAAAATTCACCATAGACCTTCAAGACAAAATATGAAAACCCATCATAGGACAATTCATGCAAAATCATTCTAAAGGATTAAAAATCATGAAATATGTCATCTGACACATTTAGTGGGTACTCAACTCTGATACTTGTCCTAACTCACTAGGACAAATGGTTTTAGGGTTTGAGATTTGGACTTGAGAATTTATCTCCCCTCTCTTATCATTGAGGTAGTATAATAGGTTACGCTCATCCTGGCAATTCAGGGAAGTCGATACCCGGTACCTGCAACCTGCAGAAAAACCATGCATGTACATACAATATATATATATAGTGCTAAGCTAAATAGGCAATGGCAGGAAGTGGTGCATCGTGTAGATCCCGACTAAGCAGGTGACTACGACTCCCTTCCTTAACCACATCAAAAATGCCTTACAATAAGAAAACACGCACACCATACACATGAAAGTATGGGGTAAGTATCCATAATAAAACACATGAGATAATAAACCATCTAACTAATCATCAACAATGACTGAAAACAATATAACGATCATCATACATACATGAAATGTAAAGTCTAAATGATCTCATCATATAAGAACTGAATCCATAACATAATGTCTGATAGTATCAAAGCAATACCACTAATCCATCAACATAAAGCTAGTCTATTGTAGTCTGATAATAATAGCAATAATATGTCCATAAAAGATGTGAACAAGGGTAGGCACTACAAGATGAATGGCACTCTAACTATTTGTGAACAAATAATTATCCTTCTAAGGATGTCCCAATTCTTCCAAGAAGAACTAAAGCCATATCATCTCCTTAACTACCTCTATAGCAAAAATATACTCTGCCTCTGTAGTGGATAGAGCATTAATCTTTTGTAACCTAGAAACCTATCACACGGCTGCCCCACTAACAGTAAAGACATAACCTGTAGTACTCCGCCTAGTATCAATATCCCCTGCCAAATCTAAGTCAACATAGCCCTGTAAATTAGCAGTAGAGCCCCTAAAGTGTAAACACTTATTGGATGTTCCTCTCAAATATCTGAGAATCCACTTGACAACATTCCAATGCTCAAATCTAGGATGACTCGTATACCTTCTAACGACTCCCACTGCATGTGCAATATCTGGCCTAGTGCATACCATAGCATACATCAAGCTTCCTACAGCTGAAGCATAGGGTACCTTGGAAATCTTATCCTCCTCTTCTTGTGTCTTAAGACACATCTCCTTAGTCAACTTCAAATGACTAGGTAAAGGTGTGCTAACAACTTTAGCATTCTCTATAGAGAAACATTGCAACACCTTCACAACATAATCAGCCTGAGATAGCATCAATGTTTTGTTCTTCCTATCTTTGAAAATTTTCATACTAAAGATTTTTTTGCTACCCCCAAATCCTTCCTAGAAAATGCATGTGCTAACTGGCATTTTAGCCCCTTAATATGATCCATGTTAGACCTAGCTACAAGCATATCATCAACATATAAACATAAAATAATGTAGCTATCATCATCCAACCTCTTAAAATAAACACAATAATCTGAATGACACCTGTTATAGAAATGCTCATGCACAAACCTGTCAAATTTTAGATACCATTGTCGAGGTGCTTGCTTCAAGCCATATAAACTTTTCTTCAATTTGTACACTAAGTTCTCCTTACCTTTGACCTCAAATCCCTGTGGCTGAGCCATATATATTTCTTCATCCAAATCACCATGAAGGAAGGCTGTTTTAACATCTAGCTGCTCTAAATGCAAATATTTAGTAGCCACAAGACTTAAATCCTTTTACAACTAACCTGGCCTTAAATCTTTTCTTACCTCCTTCCTCTTCTTTCAACTTCTAAACCCACTTATTCTGTAAAGCCTTTTTACCTGCAAGCAACTTGCACAAATCTCATGTCTTATGCTTCAGTAAAGAGTCCATTTCATCTTTCATTGTAGACTCCCACTGAATCTTAGTATCCACCTGCACAGCTTCATCATAACTTTCAGGTTCACCAGCATTAGTAAGTAAAATAGAATACAAAGAGGGAGAAATTTTTTGTGGAGGTCTAATTTGCCTCATTGACCATCTAACATTCACCAGTGTGTGTGGTATTTGTTGTTGCGGTTGTTTCACATCATGAGGAATGGCTAGAACATCAGCTTTTGGAGAATCATCTAGCACTACATAATCATCTTCTTTCTTCTCATGTTGCTGCAACAGATCTTTGTACAACACTTTCTCATTAAATATGACATCCTGACTTCTTACAATTTTATGATTTTCAAAATCCCAAAGCCTATAACCAAATTCATTAATGCCATATCCAACAAAAACAAATTTCTTTGATTTAGCTTCTAGCTTGGTTCTATTTTAAGAGTCTATATGAGCAAAAGCTTCACAACCGAAGGTCTTGAGAAAAGAATAACTCACCTTCTTACTAGTCCATGCCTCCTTTAGAATACCACAACCCAAAGGAGTAGAGGGACCTCTATTAATAAAATATATAGTAGTATTGACAGCTTCCGCCCACATGTGTAAGGAAACCCCAACATGCAACCTCATTCTCCTTGCACATTCCATTATAGTCCTGTTCATGCATTTAGCCACTCCATTTTCTTGTGGAGTCCTTGGAACAGTTTTCTATCTACAAATACCATTAGTGGAGCAATAATCTTCAAATTCATGACTGCAATACTCACCGCCATTATCAGATCTGAGACATTTTAATTTCTTACCAGTCTCATTTTCAACCAAGCATTTCCATTTCTTAAAAGTTTGAAATACATCATATTTCTTTTTAAGAAAATAAATCCATACTTTTCTAGTTGCGTCATCAATAAATGTAACATAATAATGAGAGCCACCAAGGGAAGATACCTGAGCTGGTCCCCATACATCTATATGCACAAGCTCTAATTTCTCCTTTTTGTTTTCTTTCCCAGTCTTTACAAAACTCCCTCTCTTTTGTTTTTCATACACACAACTTTCACAGAAATCCATATTAACACATTTCAGACTTGGTAAAACTTTTTTTGAATGAAGTACTTTCATACCTTTCTCACTCATGTGCCCAAGTATGTTGTGCCACAACGCTATATCAGAATCTACATCAACTATTTGTTCTCCCTGCTCAACTGTAGCAATTGTTACTGAACATTCATTTTTCTCCGAAACAATCAAAGTAAAAGGAACAATATGACCTATACAAAGATATAAGGTGCCTACTTTCACACCTTTTGCTACTACAAGGGAACCTTTTGAAACCTTCCTTTTTTTATCATTAAAAGTAACTACACAACCCTCATCACCGAGTTGCCTTGCTGAAATTAAATTCCAACTCAACCTTGGAACATGTCTTACCTTATGTAGTAGTCAATGATTCCCATTCTGTAACTTAATCTTAAGTTTTCCCTTTCCAACAATCTGATAGGGTCCATTATCCCCCAAATAAACAAGCTCAAAATCCACTTGGACATAATCAATAAAATAACCTCTATGAGGTATAGCATGAAATGAAGCACCATAATCTAAAACCCATCAATCATCAACACTTTCTAAAGACAAAACAAAAGCATCCTCTTCAGATTTGTTACTTACCACATTTGCCTCCTTGTCTCCATATGATTAATCTCCTTCATTTTTCTTTCGATTCTAGAAATCTTTCTTTTTATGACCTAGTTTCCCATAGTACCAACTGTCGTTTGATCCTCTCGATTGAGACCTCTTCCCTTTGACTTTCCTCTTGATTTCTCACAATTTCCAGAGTTACTTTCTCTCTCAGTTGTTCTGCCCCTACTTTGTGCATTCAAAGCACTTCCTGATGTAGATCCACCTGAGGATTTCCTATGAGTTTTCTCACTCAAAACAAAATTGATCACATCATCATATTTTAGGGGACTAGATCTAGGAACAAAATTACTCATCGCCATTACCAAGTCATTCCAGCTTTTAAGCAAAGAACACAAAATCAAGAGAGCCCTAATTTCTTCATCAAAATTGATACCCATAGAAGATAACTGACTAGTAATAGTATTAAACTCATTTAAATGACCTGCAATAGATCCACCTTCTACCATTTTCATATTAAATAAATGCTTCATGAGAAATACCTTGTTTGAAGTGGAGGGCTTTTCATATAGTGTCGCTAGGGTTTTCATCAACTCTTATGTCGTCTTTGCTTTTGTAATATTAAATGCAACTAATGGTGTTAGGCATAATCGAATGCTTCCAAGTGCCTTTCAATCTAAAAGATCCCATTTATCATTTGACATAGATCCCTGATTCTTGGCTTTGCCTTCCAACGACTTCCATAAATCCTTTTGATAAAGATAATCTTCCATTTGCATCTTCCATAACTGGAAGTTTTGCCCATTAAACTTATCAACCCTCAACTTACTCTCATCTGCCATCGCTCCCACTCAACCGTGAGACTCTCACTTAACCGTGAGACTTTCTTGCAGAGGATAATTGAAAGACAACCTCACTCTGATACCACTTGTTAGGATAAAACCACAGACAAAAATAGAAAACTACATGCAAATATAACCAATAACAAAAGAAAATAAATCACACAAAAATGAACACGAGGCACCAAGATTTAACGTGGTTCACCCAATCCCTGGGCTACATCCACCAAACTGCAAGTCCAATATTATTACAATCTAGTGATTACAACTTGATTATAATCCGTAATCCCTTACAGCTCAATACTATCGCAAGAAGCAATTTCACATCACAACATAATAATAAAATACCTAACCCTAAACCCTTTAATAAAAGTATTTTATGCCATTTTAGGGTTATAATTAATAATTATATATCGGCCCAAAATCTCGATAAAATAGGGCCCCAAATTCTTTTTTTCAAAACCCCAAAAATTTATGGAGTATGTACATTACTTTCCTGATCCATCACCACAATCTAACACTTCTGACTCAATCCCCCCCAAATCTTCCTAATTGTAAATTCCAACAATTGGTATTAGAGCTGAGTTCTCACAAGAAGAAGCCTTACAGCTTGGAGAAAAGATTTGGAAATGGAAGTCTACAAACTTGGGAAGATCATAGAAAACTAGGTAATTGAGATGCTTTATAATGGTATGTTTTATGGTTATTATAGCATCTTGTATCTTGGATATTATTGTAGGATGGTATCTAGGATGAGATCTTCTATTAGAGGTCATAGCCTAGGCCTTGGTAGAGGTCGTGGATGAGTCAGAAACATCATTGTACATGAGCCTATCCATGAAGGCCTCAATCAAGAAGAGGGTAGGGAAGAGCATGTTAGCAAGCATCAGGAAGAGAACCACAGTGAGCAACAAGTAGACTCAAAGGAAGTTGACTTGAGGAAAATGATGAAGACCATCATTGATTTCCTACCTCCTCTTCAGGGTATTGGTCAGGATGGGGCTCATCAAGCAGATCATGAGCATAGACCTAGGTCTAGGAGCCCTCAGAGGGATCGACAAAGATCCATTGTATCTACTTAGATGAAGGACCTTCATAGGTCCAAGGTCAAGCCCTTTAACAAACATGGTTCAGGTTATGTAGCTGAGTAGTGGCTTATTGCTCTTGACAAGGTTTTTGCTATTCAAGACTTTGATAGTAATTTTAAAGTGAGGTTTGCTATTACCAACCTAGAACTCTTTGGAGCCACTTAGTGGACTATTGAAGAGAAGAAGTTGGGCATAGACATGAACATTGTCACATGGGAGTTATTCTTGGAAAAATTTCATGAGAGATTCCTACCAGAGGAATGGAAGTAGCATAGAGCAGATGAATTCCACAACCTAAGATAGTTCACTATGACTGTAGTAGAGTAAGAGCACAAATTCTATGAGCTCATGCCCTATTCAAGAATTGGTGATAACCCAACACAGTTGGCACATCATTTCATCATGAAGGCTTGAACAACCGTCTAGTTGGGGATGTTAAGGCATTTGAGCCAAAAACTCTCAAAATATGCGGTACATCAAGCCATCCTTGTAGATTACAATGTTAACCTAGAACATGGAGGTTTTGTGGGAGCACCTATAGTATCATGATCCAAGAGTAATAAGGGAGTAGGTGATAATAGGAAACCTCCTTCTAGAGGTAATCAATAGTAGGGAGGAACTCATCCCCCAACATAGAGTTGTGGTAGTGGTTCCAGTGCTAGGAGCTATCGTAATGCTCAACATAATAAGAAAGATTAGTACACTTAGCTTGCGTAGAGTAACCAGTCTTATGCTAGTGGGGGAAGCGTTTAGTAGTCTAGTGCACCTAGAGTGCAAGGGAGTTTCAAGGGAGAGTGTTTCTCATGTGGACAACATGGACACAAGTCATCCCATTACCCTCAAGGGAAATCATAATTCTTAGATCATAGACCTTTAGTTTTAGAACCTACGGTTGGAGACATGGGTAGATTCTAGAGAGTGTTCTTAGTAGAGTCATATCCTCCTACAAGGAGGAAGGGTCCAATGGGACCCGCACAGTGAGTTCTTTAGTTTTACCATTCTTGTAAACTTCTAGAAGCAAGCCTAAGTATGGGGGCATGGATGTAGTCCCTACCCCTAGTTTATATTTTTGTTATCATTGTCGAACTCTTTTAGGCCAATTTTATGCTTGATGAATAGTAGCATTATTTTGAGATGATCATATATTGTTTCATATTTAGTTAATTTATGATGAGATTACTTGGTACTCTATACTTCATGTATGCATGATGATTATTCAGAGTTTTCAGTTATTTGATGATGATTAGTTAGACAGATTATCATATGTGTTTTCTTATGGATACTTACCCCATACTGTGTATGGTGTGCGTGTATGTTTTCTTTATGTATGGATACTTACCCCATACTGTGTATGGTGTGCATGTATGTTTTCTTTATGTATGGCGTTTCTAATGTGGTTAAGGAAGGGAGTCATAGTCACCTGTTAGTTGGGATCTACATGATTCACCACTTCCTACCATTGCCTATTGAGCTTATTATATATGTGTTTGTACATGCATGAATTTTATACAGATTGCAAGTATCAGGTATCGACTTCCCTGAATTGCTAGGATGAGCATACCCTATCGCATTATCTCAATGGTAAGAGAGGGGAGATAAATTCTTAAGTCCAAATCCTAAACCTTTAAGCCATTTGTCCTAGAAAATTAGGACAAATATCTAAGTTGATTACCTTCTGAATGTGTTGTATGATGTTAATTTATGATTATAACCCTTTAGTTTGATCTTATATGTGTTTTCCTATGATGGGTTTTCGTATTTTGTTTTATAAGTCTTTGGTGATTTTTCTATTAATTAAGTCAAATTAAATGATTTAATTTTATGGAAAATTATTATGGTATTTTTAATACTTAATTATATTTAATTAATTTGGAGAATTAAATTTAAAGATAAAAGTCATAAGTTTAATTTTAGAACATGATAATATTTATTTAATTTAATAATAATATATTTGGAGTTCATTTTTAAATAAATGCTAAATATTATTATTATTTAAGTTAATAAATATTTTATCAATTAATGTCTCGAAAATAAAGTAAAGCATGGAAAAGATATTAATTTATTAAAAGTTTAAAGATTGCATATCGTGCGCATGAGATTAAAATTTAATAAATTAATTAAAAAGAAAAGTCAAGTGAAAATAAATAAAGTTATTTTATAATTCATTAAATATGCATGGAAAAGATAAAGAAAAGATAATAAAGAGTTAATGCCTAGTGAGCAAGGAGTCCTTTCGGGTGATCACACAATTAGCGCCCTGATTTTAGGAGAGAACTCCTTATCACCAATTGATGGGTTCATTTTCAAGGGACCGAGGTTTTGGGAAAGGACCACAAATTTTGGAAGGAGAATTTTTGGAAGAGAGAAGGTTTTGAGAGAAGAAATTTCCCTCACAAATCTTCTAGGTGATTGCAATTTTAGCATCATAATCTAGGTAGATTCTTATGTTTTGATTTGCACAATTAATTACATAATTTAAATAATTTTGTCTTCTTCATGACTATGAATTGATTGTTTTTATTTCATTGCAATGAATCTTTCAATCTTGTAATTTTGGAAGTTTTGGTATGCATGTTGATTTTGACGATGAATGGGAAGATTGAAAATATCATTGCAATACTCCTTCAGAAGTTTTAAAATTTGGAAATTAAATTGGGAGGGATTTTGAAAGAAAATAAAATTTTTAATTAGAAATTCGATTGGTTAGTCATATTTTTCCTATCAGACAAAAATTGCAAATGTTTATTAAAAAAATATATTTTAAAATTTTATTAAGGAGGGTTTTTATTTTTTTAAAATTTTATATAATTTATTTTATAAAATAAAACTATAACAAAAAAATTTATTTTATAAAATAAAACTATAATAAACAAATTTTAATTTAAAAATAATAATACTTTAAAAGTGGGAGGCAGGGTTGTGACATCCCCACCCCCCCTCCTTTATTATGATGATAGCCATAGTGTTGTAGTTATTGTGACAAAAGTGTTGTCGTAGGCCCTACGTCAATAGGAGGCTGCACGGTAGCTGTAAAGGCTAAAAGCCGATGGCTTTTATAATGCACAATTTTTTTATTAAAGTTTAAAAAAAAATTTAATTTATTATTATTTAATAATAATTTATTAATAAGTTTTTTTTAAAATATAAATATTATTATTATTTAATAATTTTATGAATAAGTTTTAATATTAATTTAATTATTAGTTAATAATGTTTATTAATAAGTTCTAATCATTAAATGAATATATTGTTAATGTTATTAATTATTAATGTTTAATAATTAATAACACAATTACTGAAGTTTTAAAATTTATTTAATTATTATTAAATAATTCTAATTTTGATAAAATCGTAAATCATTTTATTTAAAATCAACAAGTATTATTTTAATAATTTAAATAAATAATTACCCTTTGATCATATTTAGGAAATTGACTTTAAATAAATGGGGGTAATTCTATATTTTATTCAAATAAATGAATGGGATAATTTGAAGGGTAAACTTTGAATCTCGTCTACCTGGAATATACATTGAACGAAAACTAAAACCTTACAATTAACTCAACAATATATTTTCAAAATCAAACCAATTATGAAACCCACACTTTGTTTCTATATGTTGTCTATGTTTTTGGGTTTGGGTTGACTAGAGTGTTGACCAGTTTAAGACGTCTACCAAAGGCTTGGGAGTTATGTGATTGTGATATTATGAGGAATTGATCTTGATCTTTCAAACTCGACCATGGTAATGTGTTGATATGCTCTATGATTATGATGAGTTTGTATTTATTGTTCATTATTGCTTTCCAGTGTTCTTATGTGAAGCTGAGGTGAATGTTATGACATGTTTGACTTAACCATTTTGAGTCTTCAATCAGTATTTTTGGGGGATGCTTTTGAGTTGCTCATAAAGAACTAATTTGATTATTGTGAGTTATCTATTGATGCTCTCCAGTCACTTGTATAGGGTTGCGGTTAAATTTTTGATTCTTTGATTTATGCTTTTATGAGCCAAGGGTAGGTAATCTATATGTTATGTTGGGAAGCAACTTGCAATGGGGGTCAGGGCCCAAAGTGGCTACCAAGATAACTCATTGTAAGTAGTTTAAAAAGTGATAACATTTCATTAAATGGGTTAAAATGAATTAATAAGATATTGGTACCATAGAAAGTTACTAAGAGGCCAATGGATTAAAAGACTAGCAAGGTAACCTTAGAGTTGACTCGTTAGTATGCCTTGTCAGTACGAGAGGATACTAGTACCACATAGGATCACTAGGGGGTGAAGGATTAAAGGACTAGCTAGGTAACCCTAGTATAGATTTTCTACATGTTTGTGTTTGCCTTTGGGTCTAGATGTCGATTTATCTTGGAACCTTTGAGTTAGATTACTTTTAAGAATTCTTAGACTTAGAGATTACTTTTGATATTTGGATTGTTGTCCTATTTGGGACTTGAGACTATCTCCTTAGTGCAATGGGAGTGGGCCATTTAGGTTCCACACAATCGGGTGGTAGTGCTTTTTATTCTTACCATTGAGATTCGTTTGTTGATACTTTGGCTGGAGTTACCTTGTCTGCATTTCCTTTCTTCCTATCTCTATGTATAATGATGGATGGTTGTATCTTACAGGAAATGTTTCCAGTGCACAAGCGCATGCACAACTGCCGCAAGTTCCAAATCGTGATGGATAGTTATATCTTTATTATGGATGGTTTCATTTATTGTATTGTACTTTTTTTCATGGATCCGAAAGGGATGATGTAACCTACTTTTATAAATGTATATTCTTTTAGCCTTTCATACCCTTTGACATGTATAACAGTGGATGATTGAGCATTCTGAATTTTATTGCCAAGTGGCATTCAAAACAATTGCATATTATTTGAATGGACTTTTGACTTCTAATTATTCTTTCATGTGGATGTGTTATTTATTAAACTTAGTATTAATTAAATTTAAATGTGACTCAACATCTTGGGATCCTTAAGGAATGTAATCTATTATGTTTGCTTAATTATGTTCGTATGTTATTGCTTCCGCTACTTTATGTTTGATGTGCATGTTATTCTTTCTTTAAAAAATAATGTTTGGCCAACTTAGTAAAACTTTAGGTTATTTCTTTTGGATCCCTTGGTGGGGTGTTACATATTCAATGTCAAAATCTTATTTTTGCAACTACTTTTACTAATTTTCACCTACATTACTATTTCTTTCAATGTGAGGTTTTAGAAGTAGTGTCTAGAGCTTTACAAGTGAAATTCCTTTACAACTTTATTGTATGAGCTTAATATAAGTTTTGAGGAATTAGATTATGACTTTTTTTTTCACAACTAGGATGCCGTATCTTTATGTTTCTTTTGAAGATTAATTTTGTAAATTATTAGGTTTCTCTAACCTATGTTGTTAATTATTTGAGTAATTATATAACTGCATCTATTTTTAATGTTTATGGGCTTCATTTTTGTGGCCAGCGAATGGTAAATCTAGCCACCCCACTCCATTTTTAAATATGATATGAAATTAGGATTTGGTCACATGCTTTTTTTTATATGCAAGTCATAAAAATAATAGATATAAATTGGTTAATTTAACCCTTTGGGAATTTGAATCACCCTTAGAACTATTGGAATCACAATTAAAGTTGTAATGTGATTAAGATTGAAGTTAAAATACTAGTTATACACTTAAAAAGCTTGATGCATATGATTTAAAATCACATGGACATAATCCAATAATGTGATAATTATAAGGTTGAGATGTAGTTTCCTCTTTGTAATCATTTTCTTATGTGTTTGTCTTTTCTTTTGTGATTAGTTTTTGTACACTCAAAAGTGTCCCACTCTAAATCCTTCTATCCAAACAATTCCATGAGTTTGGAATGCTTGGAAGCCGACTTAGAGCTCCCTATCCACGAAGTGCAAGAGAGTTTATTTCAAGAATAAGAAGGCTCTCAGATGAGCCTTAGAGATACTCTTCTTGCTAGTAAACTATGCAATGGGAGGTTCCAAAGACAAGATGCAAGAATGCAAATGTCCTAAGGAGTTCCTCAAGGATGCAATGCAAATAAAGATTAAGCTAGAATGAATATGAAAAGTGCAGCTATCCTAAGCATGGATGAGAGTGTTACAATCTAAATATTAAGCTACGTGAGATAGATTATTGCAAAATAGAAGCTACAACTAACATGTAACATGAATTTAAGCTAAAATGCTATGGTATGAGAGAATGTAGACAAGAAATAGAAGTTCTCCACAAAGCTCCAAAGAAATCTGTTAGAAAACCTATAGCATAACAATATTCAAAAGATGGATGGGTTGAGGGGGAAAGCTCTCTCCCTTTTAAAGAAATACGGATGGTAGAGATCAAGATGAAGATGGTGGATGATCAACGGTGGAATTTGAAAAGAGGAGTGATCCATGTGCACACACAAGTCAACCAATAGAATATAAGTTGACCTGTCATATAAGACAAAAGTCACAAAGCCTTTTCTTTTAATTGCAAAATAGAAAAAGGACTTTATGTGTGCACTTTAAGTGGGTTAGAAGAATGGGGTCTTTTATTTAATTAAAAAGGGGACATGTTCTTTTAATCAAATATTGAACTTAGGATAGCACAGTTAAACTATAGGTTATAATCAAATAAATTAATTATTAGCAATTTGGTCTAGGTAAATGATTAAATTAATTTAGCTAAAATGTTGAAAAGGGGGCTAATAGTCTAGATGACCATTTTTAGGTGATTACATTTGCCCTTCTTTGACTAATGCATGATTGATTTGGAAACACATTATGTCAAAGAAAATAGAAAGCCAAGTAGGCAGTGATAGATATAGATATCTGATTTTGAAGAACGAAATGTAGAAAAAGATAGCAAGTCCTAAATGTACAACCTGATAGTGGTAGTACTGAACACTAGGAAAAGATGATGTTAGAATTCAAGAAGAATGCTAACACTTAGCAAAGTAGATAGATCGAGAACAAGTAAGGGTATGTGCAGGATCATGGTGTACCAAACTATGGCCTTAAGTGGCAGTGAAAAATCAGCAAATCAGGTTTATGTCAACTTGACACATAATTTTGAAGTGGTTATGGACTTGATATCAAAAATTTGTAAGAAAATAATCTGTAAGAAATTGAATGTAGTTTCTAAACTACCAGGCCTTATCAGGAGAAAAAAAATTAATTGGTCAAAAGTTTGAATTTTAATGCAGTACTAAGAAAATTTCAGGACAAAAATAAAAAGTAGGTGTATGTCTGACCACCTTAATCAAAATCAAATCATAATATTTTTTTAATATAATTATAGATATGAAAAGTAGACTCATGCCCGGATGTGACACATATTTTTCAGTATTTTTATTCCAAATAAATAATTAACTATGAAATTTCTACCAAAAATTTTTCGGAAAAAAAAAGTCCTGTGTTTGACCACCCTAACTAATAGAAAATTCTATCAAATTTAATTTTTTTTTTCTTATACTAGCCGAAGTATAGAATGTGATGCAACTTTTAGATTTAAAAAATGTTATACCGTTTGAAAGTTATAGCTATTTTTCAATCAGTATGTCAATCAACACTTTACAATTATCTTCATTGATAATTAACTAATAAACACTTATTGAACTCAAAATTTGACAAAATTATATTTATGGAATCTAAAGATCGATATTAAAAAACCCTTTTCGTTTTATTCAATTTCGATCAAAATAACATTGTCAGACGGCTACCCAAAGTCTAAGTATCACCAAAACCCTCTTCAAACATGTCTTTTGGGTTGACCGGGTAGGCTTGGTATTTACCAAGCCTAATTGGATATCCGATTTTAAATTGGATATCCGATCATAAATCAGATATCCGATATGTGAGTTGGGCAAATTTAAAATCTCAACCCATTTTGGAGGGAAAATTGGGTTTAAACGTCACAACTTATTACTTCTAAATTATTTCACTTATATTCCTATATATATATATATATATATATATATATATATATATATATATATATATATATATATATATATATATACATATATATAGTAACGTAATGTAAAGATATAAAATATAATCTAACAATATATACTAATATATTACATTAATCTTATTATAATCTATAAATAATATTTATATTATTATTATTTTTACTAAATATAATAACGTAATATATATATATATAAAATACGTATT
Organism: Cupressus sempervirens; assembly: GCA_028749045.1. Taxonomy (NCBI): domain Eukaryota; kingdom Viridiplantae; phylum Streptophyta; class Pinopsida; order Cupressales; family Cupressaceae; genus Cupressus; species Cupressus sempervirens. The sequence goes on from CM053789.1 coordinate 57,416,119, forward strand.
ATATATTATTATATTAATATGTATGTTATTAATATATATATAATAATGTAATATTTTCATTAAATATAATATATATTATATATTATTATATTAATATGTATAATAATATATTATATATATATAATAATGTAATATATTAAATATAAATATATAATATGTATTATATATTATTATATTAATATTTATGTTATTAATATATATATATATATAAATATATATATATATATATAATACCATAATATTTTCATTAAATATAATAAAGTAATACATATATATGTTATTAATCTATATATAATAACGTAATATTTTTATTAAATATAATAATGTAATATATATATAATTATATTAATATGTATGTTATTAATAGATATGTATATTATTAATATATATGAGTCAAAGGGGGTCATAGGTCAACCATTGACCTCCTTTGACGCATTAAATGACGACATATGTCCTTAGGGGTCCTAAGAGCCCTAGGGACATATTACAATAGTTAATATGGGTCAAAGGGAGTCATAAGGTGACCTATGACCCCTTTTGATCGATTAAATGATGATATATGTCCCTATGGGTCCTAGGACCCCGAGGGACATATTTGAATCGTTCATATGGGTCAAAGGGGGTCATAGGGTGACCTATGACCCCCTTTGACCCATTAAACGATGACATATGTCTCTAGAGGTCCTAGGATCCCTAGGGACATATTAGAATGGGTAATATGGGTCAAAGGGGGTTATAGGTCCCTTTGACCCATTAAATGACGACATATGTCCCTAGGGGTTCTAAGACCACTAAGGACATATTCGAATGGGTAATATGGGTCAAAGGGGGTCATAGGGTGACCTATGACTCACTTTGACCAATTAAATGACAACATATGTCTCTAGGGGTCCTAGAACCCCTAGGGACATATTCGAATGGGTAATACGGATCAAAAGGGGTCATAGGGTGACGTATGACGCTCTTTGATCTATTAAATGACAACATATGTCGGTAGGGGTTCTCGTACCCCTACGAACATATTCAAATGGGTCATATGGGTCAAAGGGGGTTTTGACCCATATGAAGATTCAAATATGTTGCTAGGGGTCCTAGGACCCCTAGGGACATATTCGAATCGTTCATATGGGTCAAGGGGGTCATAGGTGACCTATGACCCCCTTTGACCCATTAAATGATGACATATGTCTCTAGGGGTCCTAGCACTCCTAGGGACATATTCAAATTGTTCATATGGGTCAAACAGAGTCATAGGGTGACTTATGACCCCCTTTGACCCATTAAACAATGACATATGTCTCTAGGGGTCCTATAACCCCTAGGGACATATACGAATCGTTCATATGAGTCAAAGGGGGTCATAGGATGACCTATGACACCCTTTGACCCATTAAACGACGACATATGTCTCTAGGGGTCCTAGGACCCCTAGGGACATATTTGAATTATTCATATGGGTCAAAGGGGGTCATAAGGTGACCTATGACCCCCTTTGACCCATTAAATGGCGACATATGTCCCTAAGGGTCCTAGGACCACTAAGAACATATTTGAATCGTTCATATGGGTCAAAGGGGCTCATAGGTCAACTATTGACCCCCTTTGATGCATTAAACGGTGACATATGTACTTAGGGGTCCTAAGAGCCCTAGGGACATATTACAATGGTTAATATGGGTCAAAGGGGGTCATAACGTGACCTATGACCCCTTTTGATCAATTAAATGATGATATATATCCCTACAGGTCCTAGGACCCCGAGGGACATATTTGAATCATTCATATGGGTCAAAGGGGGTCATAAGGTGACCTATGACCCCCTTTGACCCATTAAACGATGACATATGTCTCTAGGGATCCTAGAACCCCTAGGGACATATTCGAATGGGTAATATGGGTAATATAGGACCCCTAAGGACATATGTTGTCGTTTAATGGGTCAAAGACCCCCAGAGACATATTCGAATCGTTCATATGGGTCAAAGGGGGTCATAGGGTGACCTATGACCCCCTTTGACCCATTAAACGATGACATACCCCTTTGACCCATCTGAACGATTCGAATATGTCCCTAGGGGTCCTAAGACCCCTAGGAAAATATTCGAATCGTTCATATGGGTCAAAGGGGGTCATAGGGTGACCTATGACACCCTTTGACCCATTAAATGATGACATATGTCCTTAGGGGTCCCAAGACCCCTAAGGACATATTCAAATCATTCATATGGGTCAAAGGGGGTCATTGGGTGCCCTATGACCCCCTTTGACCCATTAAATGATGACATATGTCCCTAAAGGTCCTAGGGACATATTCGAATGAGCCATATGGATCAAAGGGGGTCATAGGTCACCCTATGACCCCCTTTGACCCATTAAACGATGACATATGTACCTAGGGGTCCTAAAACCCCTAGGGACATATTTGAATTATTCATATGGGTCAAAGGGGATCATAGGGTGCCTTATGACACCCTTTAACCCATTAGATGACGACATATGTCTTTGGGGATCCCAGGACCCATAAGGACATATTTGAATCATTCATATGGGTCAAAGGGGGTCATAGGGTGACCTATGACCCCCTTTGACCCATTAAACAATGACATGTCTCTAGGGGTCCTAGAACCTCTAGGGACATATTCAAATTGTTCATATGGGTCAAAAGAGGTCATAGGGTGACCTGTGACCCTCTTTGATCCATTCAATGACAACATATGTCGCTAGAGGTCCTCGGACCCCTAGGAACATATTCGAATGGGTCATATGGGTCAAAGGGGTTCATAGGGTGACCTATGACCCCCTTTGACCCATTAACCGATGACATATGTCGCTAGAGGTCCTCGGACCTCTAAAAACATATTCGAATGGGTAATATGGGTCAAAGGGGGTTATAGGGTGACTTATGACTCTATTTGACCCATTAAATGACAACATATGTCTCTAGGGGTCCCAGAACCCCTAGGGACATATTCGAATGGGTAATATGAGTCAAAGGGGGTCATAGGTCTTTGACCCATTAAATGACAACATATGTCGCTAGGGGTCCTCGGACCCCTAGGAACATATTCGAATGGGTGATATGGGTCAAAGGGGGTCATAGGGTGAACTATGACCCCCTTTGACCCATTAAACGATGACATATGTCCCTAGGGGTTTTAAGATCCCTAAAGACATATTCGAATAGGTAAGATGGGTCAAAGGGGGTCATAGGGTGACTTGACTCTCTTTGACCCATTACACGACGACATATGTCGCTAGGGGTCCTCGGACCCCTAAGAACATATTCGAATGGGTCATATGGGTCAACGGGGGTCATAGGGTGACCTATGGCCCCCATTGACCCATTAAACAATGACATATGTCTCTAGGGGTCCTATAACCCCTAGGGACATATTCAAATCGTTCATATGGGTCAAAGGGGGTCATAGGGTGACCTATGACCCTTTTTGACCCATTAAACGATGGCATAGCTCTTTGACCCATTTGAACGATTCGAATATGTCCCTAGGGGTCCTAAGACCTGTAGAAAAATATTTGAATCGTTCATATGGGTCAAAGGGGGTCATAGGGTGACCTATGACCGCCTTTGACCCATTAAATGATGACACATGTCTCTAAGGGTCTGTAACCCCTAGGGACATATTCAAATCGTTCGTATGGGTCAAAGTGGGTCATAGGGTGACCTATGAGCCCCTTTGACCCATTAAACGACAACATATGTCTCTAGGGGTCCTAGAACCCCTAGGGACATATTCGAATTGTTCATATGGGTCACCCTATGACCCCCTTTGACGCATTAAATGACAACATATGTCTCTAAGGGTCCTCGAACCCCTAGGGACATATTCGAATTGTTCATATGGGTCAAAGGGGGTCATAGGGTGACCTGTGACCCTCTTTGACCCATTAAACAACAACATATGTCACTAGGGGTCCTCGGGCCCCTAGGAACATATTCGAATGGGTTATATGGGTCAAAGGGGGTCATAGGGTGACCTATGACCCCCTTTGACCCATTAAACGATGACATATGTCTCTAGGGGTCCTAGAACCCCTAGAGACATATTCGAATTGTTCATATGAGTCAAAGGGGGTCATAGGGTGACCTTTGACCCTCTTTAACCCATTAAACGACAACATATGTCACTAGGGGTCCTCGGACCCCTAAGAACATATTCAAATGGGTTATATGGGTCAAAGGGGGTCATAAGGTGACCTATGACCCCCTTTGACCCATTAAATGACGACATATGTCGCTAGGGGTCCCAAAACCCCTAGGGACATTTTCGAATTGTTCATATGGGTCAAAGGGTTTGACCTATTAAACAATGACATATGTCACTAAGGGTTCTATAACTCTTAGGGACATATTCAAATCGTTCATATGGGTCAAAGGGAGTCTAGGGTCCCTTATGACACCCTTTGACCCATTAAATGATGACATATGTCACTAGGGGTCCTCAAACCCCTAAGAACATATTTGAATGGGTCATATGGGTCAAAGGGGGTCATAGGGTGACCTATGACCCCCTTTGACCCATTAAACAATGACATATGTCCCTAGGGGTCCTAAGACCCCTAGGGACATATTTGAATCGTTCATATGGGTCAAAAGAGATCATAGGGTGCCTTATGACACTGTTTGACCCATTAAACGATGACATATGTCTCTAAGGGTCCTAGGACCCATAAGGATATATTTGAATCATTCATATGGGTCAAAGGGGGTCATAGGGTGACCTATGACCCCCTTTGACTCATTAAACGATGGCATATGTCTCTAGGGGTTCTAGAACCCCTAGGGACATATTCGAATTGTTCATATGGGTTAAAGTGGGTCAGAGGGTGACCTGTGACCCTCTTTGACCCATTAAACGACAATATATGTCACTAGGGGTCCTCGAACCCCTAGGAACATATTCGAATGGGTCATATGGGTCAAAAGGGGTTATAGGGTGACCTATGACCTCCTTTGACTCATTAAATGATGACATATGTTGCTAGAGGTCCTCGGACCCCTAAGAACATATTCGAATGGGTAATATGGGTCAAAGGGGTTCACAGGGTGACCTATGACTCTATTTGACTCATTAAATGACAACATATGTATCCAGGGGTCCTAGAACCCCTAGGGACATATTTGAATGGGTAATATGGGTGAAAGGGGTCATAGGGTGGCCTATGACCCTCTTTAACCCATTAAACAACAACATATGCCACTAGGGGTCCTTGGACCCTTAGGAACATATTCGAATGGGTCATATGGGTCAAAGGGGGTCATAGGGTGAACTATGACCCCCTTTGACCCATTAAACGATGACATATGTCCCTAGGGGTTCTAAGACCCCTAGAGACATATTCGAATGGGTAGTATGGGTCAAAGGGGGTCATAGGGTGACCTGACTCTCTTTGACCCATTAAACGACGACATATGTCGCTAGGGGTCCTCGGACCCCTAGGAACATATTCGAATGGGTCATATGGGTCAAAGGGGGTCATAGGGTGACCTATGACCCCCGTTGACCCATTAAACGATGACATATGTCTCTAGGGGTCCTATAACCCCTAGGGACATATTCAAATTGTTCATATGGGTCAGAGGGGGTCATAGGGTGACCTATGACCCCCTTTGACCCATTAAATGATGATATATGTCTCTAGGGGTCCTATAACCCCTAGGGACATATTCAAATCATTCATATGGGTGAAAGGGGGTCATAAGGTGACCTATGACACCTTTTGACCCATTAAATGACAACATACATCCCTAGGGGTCATAGGACTCCTAAGGACATATTTGAATCGTTCATATGGGTCAAAGAGGGTCATAGGGTGACCTATGACCCCCTTTGACCTATTAAATGATGACATATATCGCTAGAGGTCTTCGGACCCCTAGAAACATATTCGAATGGGTCATATGGTTCAAAGGGGGTCATAGGGTGACCTATGACCCCCTTTGACCCATTAAACGATGACATATGTCTCTAGGGGTCCTATAACCCCTAGGGACATATTCAAATCATTCATATGGGTCAAAGGGGGTCATAGGGTGACCTATGACACCCTTTGACCCATTAAAAGACAACATATGTCTTTAGGGCTCCTAGGACCCCTAAGGACATATTTGAATCGTTCATATAAGTCAAAGGGGATCATAGGGTGCCTTATGACCCCCTTTGACTCATTAAACGACGACATATGTCCCTAGGGTCTTAGGGACATATTCGAATAGGCCATATGGGTCAAAGGGGGTCATAGGGTGACCTACGACCCTCTTTGACCCATTAAACGATGACATATGTTCTTAGGGGTCCTAGGACCTCTATGGACATATTCAAATCGTTCGTATGTATATGGGTTAGAAAATGAAAGGATATATATATATATATATATATATATATATATATATATATATATATATATATATATATATATAGTATTTATACTATTTTATGATAATATAAATAAACATTAAATATTAATATTATCATATCTATAGTAATAATAATAATACTATTATAGCTATAATAATAATATATATATTAATACTATATTGTAGCATAATAATAATAATAATATAAATAAACACTAAATATTTACACTATTATATCTATAGTAATAATATTAATACTATTATGGGTATAATAATATTGATACTTTAGCTATATTAATACTATATATTAATATTACTATATATTAATACTATATATTAATATTACTATATATTAATACTATTATATATTAATACTATTGATACTTTATATTAATACTATTATATATTAATACTACTATACTATTAGCTTAGTAATAAACCAAAGTCGAAAAATTATAGCAAGTTTTGATTTTGATAATATTAATATAATTATGGCAAAAGAGGAAAATTATAGCAAGTTTTCCCTCCAAAAATTCACTTTACAATATTGGATATCCAATTTTAAATCGGATATCCGATTTAGGATCTGATATCCGATATGAAATCGGATATCCGATTTTACTGGCACCAATTTCCAATAATTCCCTATCCCTGCAGACCCGACAACATCACTTTTCCACTTTTTTTTCATGGATTTTAAAAAAGTCACGTTTTGGAGCCCAACTATTCATTTTTTTTTTGAAAATATAACCTTAGGTGTTCGAATTTATCATCTAAATGGGGAGCAGCAGTTGTCGAAAGGATAAACGCAAAAGGAAGATATCTAATGAAGACATTGCGACATATAGAGAAAGGGACAAAATGAAACACCGAAGAAAAAGACAAGGTATGCTAAATATCAGTCAAGTTGATGATGAATTAATCGAAGGTGAAATCATAGAATCAGATAATGAATATGTACAGTTGGGGAATGAAAATGTACCTATTGAAAACAATAATTCCAAAATTGAAAATTTGGAGAATAAATTTTTTGAAGAAATGCCACCAAGTCATAATCCAAATTGCATAATTGACCATGTCGAAGATGACAATGCATAGGAAACTAATGCACAAGAACCTTACATATCTCCTAATTATAATCGGCATGAAGGTTCTAAAACACCAAAATTGATTATTGAAATTGATGAAACGATTATTGCTAGTTTGGAAGGAAAAAAATCAGAAAGAACCATTCGGTTATGGGCTTCAAGACTATATCAGATATTTTTTGGCAACAAGACAGTGGTAGAGCGATGTCATCTTTTCATGCACTTATTAAAGATGCAAAAGATGAGACCTATCCTTTCCAAATTGAAGATTCGTGTCAATAAAAAGTTGGAAAGAAATGCCATTATTGTGAAGAATCTTTTTAGTGCTCTCAATAGCATTGGAAAAAATAGCAGAGAGAAGGATAATAGAGCTGCTCGAAGGGTTATTACAACCTCTTTGGTAATTCATCATTTGAGAAAGGGTAGATATATGAGACAAACTTGTATTGATTTGAATCTAAATTGTACTACTTTGAGAAGAGCACTTAGTCGACGAGAGAAAATTGATGATCCTCTTCAAAATGAAACATGGGCATTTGGTGGGAGAATTCCACATTTTGATAAGAAGCCATCTGACGATGTGAAGGAAGAAATTACACAATTTTGGCACTCTTACTCACGAGTATCACCCAATGCTAAAGACGTCTTAAAGTTGAGAATTGGCATCAGAGATCGCACGCCACATTCTAAACACCATTTAGAAGTAAGTCAAACTATGTTGTTCAAACAATTTAGAGAGAGTCATCCAAGTCTTCATATATCACAAAGGGCTTTTGAATCTTTGAAGCCATTTTATTGTGTGCCACTCAAAATTCAAAATACATGTTGTTGCAAATATCATGTTGAGTTTTCTATGCACTATGAACTATTACGCTCCATCCGTTCTACTTTGCATAGTAAAGAAATGTTGGAGGATTGTGGGGCTAGTGGGCTTCCAAAATCATCAAGAGACTTGCTAGATCAACTCTTATGTCGTAGAGTTGATGGTTGTTCCTTTTATAGAAATGCTTGCTTAAATGAGAAGTGTTCAGAATGTGGTGGCTTATCCAAGTTTGATACATGTTTCCATGAGGGGTGCGAACAAGATCTTGGAAAGACAATACTAAAAAAAAAGGTATATGAAACGATGAAATACACATTGAAGAGTGGGAGTGAGAGCTCTAGATGTGAATTGGTTGGAAAAGATATCAGTGTGGCTAATTTTATTTCAGATTTCAAGGCAAATCTTTTTTACTAGTATGCAAGACATACTCATAGGTCTCAGTGGTTGGATCAACAATTTAGAACGTGTAAGGAGAATTTTCCCATTGGCACTATTATATCAGTTGTTGATTTTGCTGAGAACTACACATTGCAACTTCAAAATGAGACACAATCTCAGTATTACAACTCCATTCGGATTGCAATTTTTGTTCACATAACATATAGACATGCCCCTGATAGTGCGGAAGATAATTGAAAGATTATTAGAGAGTATCATTTTTATATGAGTGATGATAGATCTCACTCTCACGAGTTTGTGCAACATTGTTTTGAGAATTTTTTTGATTTCTTACATGAGCATGCAATTGCTATGGATAGACATATCATTTGGTCAGATAACTGTACAGGTCAATTCAAGAATGATCGCATGTTTTATTGGTTGTGTAGGATGCACGTAGAGAGAGGGGTGCCTCATATTTGGAGTTTTTTTGAGTCTGGCCATGGAAAAGGGGAACATGATGGAGTAGGGGCATATGTGAAGAGAGCTCTAGTTAAGGAGCAATTGAAGATTTCAACAACAGAGCTTCTTGATGCTCGTAGCATTGTTGATTGGTGTAGTTTAGCATTATCATAGGGGGGGACTCTTAATTCAGTGGTACGCAGGTTCTTTTGGTTGGTTGAGGAAGGGTCCATAGGTGATAGATCAGATTGTGCTATAGTGAGAGACTCATCAAAAATGCATTCATTTTAGAGCCCTAATTCTAGTACATGGACCATTTGGACACGACAACTAGCTTTTTTTGTCGTACTTATTTTCAGTGTGATTGGGATCACTGTGAGTCAAGTGAGTGGGTGGACACATGGGCTCCACATTATCTTACTCCATTGTCTACCATACCCTCTATCAAAAATGATGACATGGAAAGTTCACTTGAGCATAACCATCTATCAGATCTACTTCAGCCAAGACATGTCTTTGCATTGGTTGCACCACAGGGGAATGATGAGAAATCCTATTATTGGTTAGCATGTTGTGTAAGAGGAAAACAAAAACTTGCACAACCGATCACAGATGATGATGGATTCATGTATCCTATTGGTTCAGTGGTTGTTGCTAGAACATGGCTGCGGACATACATGCTTAGAAGGAATGAAATTCCTACATTCGAAGACTATCAGAAGCACAAAGTAATTCTCATATATTCACATCTTATTATAGCAACAAATGTAAAGTTATTGAAGCATCAAGAAAGACCAAAAGTAAAAGAACTTTTTACTATTGCTAATGCTGATCATGAAGCCTTGTTGGAGACCCTAAAATAGAGAGAGGACCCTATTGGAATACTCGACTAGGTATATATACTTCTTATGTTATTTTCTTCATAATGATTTAATGAATTGATGATTATCTTGTTTAATACAATAAGTTACTAATTTTTGTATGATATTGGAACGTAGGTACATCATGAAGAGTTGGAGGGGGGTGGTATTGGGGAGAATTTCTAAAATTTATGATGTATTATGATGTAAAATGTGTAGTTTTTTGTATATGGTTTTTGTATTTTTGTAGGTTCTTTGTAAGGAATTATAAGAGGAAGATATTGAACAAGTTCTTCCAAATCATATTTGCATGTGATACAAGGCTATAACGACAATTTTAAGAGCATTTATAACTATATGAAAGATAATTGCATGTGGATATCTTATTACAAATTTGGTTTTTTCCTTATTTGACATAAAGCTAACATTATGATTATTAAAACTATTTTTATCAAACTAATCAAATAAGAAAAATCTAGAAAGTACGGATGAACAATTAGAATACTTGATTTCTTCCATTTTGCAACCAATCATAGCATTTGAAAGCACAAAGAGTCATAATATTGTATAATGTTTTGAAAGACTTTCATATTGAAAAGTTGTATGAAGCACATTTGGGATAAGCCATGAAATCCATGAAAGAAGATAGCATGTAGGATAAGCAATTAAAGCTAATAAGCAAGATAGCACATGCATAATGCCATGATATGAAGTTGGATATGAAGGCTATGAGTGGATCAGTCATTAGAGGTATCAACAATCCCATCATAAATGAGATCTTGGATTTTATGTTTCAACACTATGGAATCTTTAGTTTTATGAAATTTTCTTCCATGGAGATTAATTTAAGAATGCCCCATGTGTATGTAAAGGTCTTAAGGGAGATTAATTTAAGAATGCAATATTCTCCTCTAACCTTTTCTCAAGTTTAGAATTGATTTCTATCATGTGCTTAGAGAGATGAAGGTAAGAAAGATTATTTGTCTCTTCTAGCTCTTTGTATTGAACATAAAGAAAGAGAGATGACAAGTGAACAAATTTAAGTGTAGTCAATAGATCAAGGAAACCATTTAGTGAAAGAAATTCTTAGTATGCATATCATAGACCATGAAGTTAGAAAATACCAATAGCTCTAAGACCAAAGAGCCATTTAAAGCATGTTCAAGCACTAGAGACATAGAAAGATAGTGACACATGGAGTAGTCTTCAAACAATCAAGCAAGGCACAAAGCAACCTTTCATGATACAAGTCAAAGGGGTCAACCTTTCTTGACAACTTTTCAAAATCTAACTCCTAACGGCTACAAGTTAGTGCCATTAGCTCCGAGTGGGTGGGTGAACCATAGTGACACCCTTGTTCCAACCACGTAGACCCTCGATCGTCCGTGGCCACCCCATACCGAGGAGTCTCCAAGGTGCTCTAAGTGCATTTGGAGGTCGATCTTTCGAGGGTCATAACTCAAAGCTCATGAGGGCTATCGATGAACTGTCAAATGCTACAAGACGGTAATACTGAGGCCTAAAATAACCTATCTCATTTTCAAGAGATCACATTCTGTTTCGATTCAGCACAACGATCTCGCTCGATGCCAAAACTCGCAGTGTGCCTCAGTTCATAGGTGCACCATAGCGTAATTTTGAAACTGCTGATCTTGGCATCGAATCGTCAGTGCCATTAGCTCTAGATGGGCGGGTGAACCCTAGTCACACCGTTTTTCTAGCCACAAAGACCATCCATAATTTGCAGCCACCCCGTACCGAGGAGTCTCCAAGGTGCTCTAAGTGCATTTGGAGGTCGATCTTTCGAGGGTCATAACTCAGAGCTCATGAGGGCTATCGATGAACTGTCAAATGCTATAGGACGATGATGCTAAGGCCTAAAATAACCTATCTCATTTTTGAGAGATCACACTCCATTTGGATTCAGCACAGCGATCTCACTCGATGCCAAAACTTGCAGTGTGCCTTAGTTCATAGGTACACCACAGCGTAACTTTGATACTGCTGATCTTGGCATCGAATCATCAATGCCATTAGCTCCGGATGGGTGGGTGAACCCTAGTCACACCCTTGTTCTAGCCACGAAGACCATCCATCATTTGCGGCCACCCCCTACCGAGGAGTCTCCAAGGTGCTCTAAGTGCATTTGGAGGTCGATCTTTCGAGGGTCATAACTCAGAGCTCGTGAGGGCTATCGATGAACTGTAAAATGCTACAAGACAGTAATACTGAGGTCTAAAATAACCTATCTCATTTTTGAGAGATCACATTCTATTTGGATTCATCACAATGATCTCGCTCGATGCCAAAACTCGCAGGGTGCCTCAGTTCATAGGTGCACCACAGTGTAACTTTGAAACCGCTGATCTTGGCATCGAATCATCAGTGCCATTAGCTTTGGATGGGTGGGTGAACCCTAGTCGCACCCTTTTTTTGGCCACAAAGACCATCCATCATTTGCGGCCACCTCGTACTGAGGAGTCTCCAAGGTGCTCTAAGTGCATTTTGAGGTCGATCTTTCGAGGGTCATAACTCAGAGCTCGTGAGGGCTATCGATGAACTGTCAAATGCTACAAGATGGTGATTCTGAGGCCTAAAATAACCTATCTCATTTTTGAGAGATCACATTCCGTTTGGATTCAACACAACGATCTCGCTCGATGCCAAAACTCGCAGTGTGCCTCAGTTCATAGGTGCACCACAACGTAACTTTGAAATCATTGATTTTGGCATCTAATCGTCAGTGCCATTAGCTCTGGATGGGCGGGTGAACCCTAGTCACACCCTTGTTCTGGCCACGAAGACCATCCATCATTTGCAGCCACCATGTACCGAGGAGTCTTCAAGGTGCTCTAAGTGCATTTGGAGGTCGATCTTTCGAGGGTCATAACTCAGAGCTCATGAGGCCTATCAATGAACTATCAAATGCTACAAGACGGTGATACTGAGGCCTAAAATAACCTATCTCATTTTTGAGAGATCACATTCCGTTTGGATTCAGCACAGCGATCTCGCTCAATGCCAAAACTTGCAGTGTGCCTCAGTTCATAAGTGCACCACAGCGTAACTTTGAAACTGCTGATCTTGGCATCGAATCGTCAGTGCCATTAGCTCTGAATGGGTGGGTGAACCCTAGTCACACCTTTGTTTTGGCCACGAAGACCATCCATCATTTGTGGCCACCCCGTACCGATGAGTCTTCAAGGTGCTCTAAGTGCATTTTGAGGTTGATCCTTCGAGGGTCATAACTCAGAGCTCGTGAGGGCTATCGATGAACCGTTAGAGGAGACAAGTTTGTAAGGATGGAGTGACTTAGTGTTTTTGCTAAAATAAGTTAGTGGGAAGGCTTTATTAGAGGGTCTTGGCCAAACTAGTGGGGTGTTTGCCCACTCTCTAATTTTAGAGACATGTAGGTTTTGGAGGGAGATTAGGGGAGCTCTACTAGAACTATCCTTACCCTAGCTTGGACCAAGGTTGGTATCTCAAACTTGCTTCTTTTCCATTTCTTTCTTTTAGCATGGTTAAGCAAATATGCATCGTTAGAATCATTAGCTATGGATGGGTAGGTGAAACCTAGTGATAGTCTTCTTCTAGTTGTGGAGAGCTTCCATTGTTCATGGCCACCTCATACCGAAGAGTATCCAAGGTGCTCTAAGTGTGTTTGGGCAAGTGAACCATAGTGAAATCTTAAGGGATTGCAAAGATCATTTCAAATTAAAAATGCATCAAAAATTGATAATAAAGATTGTTAAAATGTTATTCACAAATTATTACATTTGAATTGAGTATAAAAAAATATGATTAAAATGAATGATATTCCATAAACATGAACAATACACATGATCCACTATAAATTGAATAATAATATACTAAATTAATATGTATATCATTGTGTACATAAATGAAAAAAATATATATCAAAATACATGTATCCATAGACAAATTACACAAATATATATATATATATATATCAACTTTCATGTATACATAGACAAATTATGCAAATATATATCAAAATACATAGATCCATATACAAAATGTGGTTGATCATTCCATTGGAATGTGTATAATATCAATGTTTCTCTATACAATGTGCCATATGCCATCTCAAAATGTCTCCTAATGCATCCTACGACAACTATACTATCCTATGTTTCAATGGAGTATGCATTGCATTGCATTGTGGAGTAGCATTCATGTGAATGCTTGAATGGTGTTCATTCCATGTAGATTAGTGTGACACCATTGTGCATCTTGTTGTATTGTGTGGAGTATTGTGAGTATGAGGTTTGGATTTCGTCTATTTCCTTGTTTTATTATGGGTGTTGATATTGTGTTGTGAAAATGTGATGTGCTCTTGAAAATTTCTTGTTTTATTTCTACTTGGTTTTGTTTTCTTGTTTTGTGCTTGATTATTGTTATGGGCATGGGAATTACACTCACCCTTGTGGGAAGGGAAGAGAAGTCCAGGGTGAAGGGCTTAAGTTGGGTTCAAAAAATGTATTGAGAACCTTGGAGTATGGGCTCCATTGTATGCCATAACATTTCATATCTTGCTGGGGGTGATAAGGAAAGTATGGTGTAGAAAGGAAGTTTGAGGAGTTACAGCTAATGGCAGTGGGTTTGGAGGAGGAAATGTGGAGGCCCCGAGAGGGCATTAAATGGTTCATTTATGATAGCCCTGAGAGGGCATGAAATTTGGTGAATTATGATAGCCCCGAGAGGGCATGAAAATTGTTTATTGCAAATATGGTTTGGTATGGCAAGTCTCCATTTTAGAACACACCTTCACCCTATGTTTATGGTTCCATCTGTGAAGCCATTGTGAAATAGTCTTGGGGGGAAATTGTTCAAGTTTGAAATGTAATGTTTATGCATTGAAAGATTGTATGTGTATCCCAGTTTGAGCCTTGTTCCCTAGCGCGGGGGTGGTCTCTTTGAGGCCTATGGTTGGGTGGAAAGCACCCATGGTCCTTGTTATTTTGTTGTGTTGCATATGCAGATTTGTGTCTAAGGGAGCAATGGAAATGGCTTGGAATGATCATCTTGCAGATTGATGTTGGATGAGAAAACTTGACATTGTGCCCTCATTTGTGAAGGAGGATTCACCAGCTTGTTCATGTTCTCAACAATCATGTTGGACAATGTTCATGCTACTCATTGTCCATATCTTTCAATGTCCATGTTCCTTATGATTTTGAAAAGTCTCTTATGTTGCCCCATTGTGATGGAAGGAGATTGTATCATTGTTACCTAATGTACGTGTAGAATAAATAATTGATAAGGTTGTATATCCATGTTTCATTTGGAGTTTATATTGTTATGAAAGCATTGGTACGAGTCACAGATTTGCTTTGACATCATTGTTATCATTTGAAAATGTGAAAGAAAGTTTTCTCCTTGTGGAATTGTAAATGACTAGTTGATAATAACAATCGATAGATGCTATGTGATACCATTGATTGTATAAATCTAAAACTTAGTAGATTGCTTACAATCTTGTTGTGCACTCAATAATTTGGAATGAAATTTTTATGTTCATATCACATGCATGGATAAAATTGATTTTAATTACCAAGCTTAATGCAATTCTAAGCAAGGAAATCATCAAATTAATTTTATGATATAACAAAATGAAGTTTTTTGTAAGAGAAGACATAATAAAATCTATGAGATACATTGCTGTAGGCATGCATTTTCCTCTCTAGAAAATGTATGGTAAAGGCAAATAAATCCCTTCCTTAATACAGAGAAATAAAATATTAAAGAATATTCCCAGATTCTAGACTGCTATCCAATAAAAATAAAAATAATAATAGCATATAGAGACTAAGGAGTGTCCTAGACTAATATATTTTCTAAGTGACAGAATGGCACACATTACAATCTTGTGACCTCTAAGTCACATCCAACACTCAAATAATAAATTAGTAATTAAATAAATAAAGGCATATTAGTGTGCATGTTAGAGAATATGACAAATTTAAATATTTAACTCAAAAATAAAATAAAAGCCAAGATTGATTGGATGTACATATAATAGGGTTTTAATATGAAGTAAGTTGTCGGGATGATGGGATTGGAGAATCAAGGATAAGGATGGATGGTGGATTAAAATAATAACTCAAATCTAGTTTTATCTAGTCAATAAAGCACATTGATACATTGATACATATATGTCAGAATGACAAGGTATGTTATATACAAACCTTATTTATACGCTTGCACCTAATCCTTGCATAAACAATTCATCTAACAAATTTAAATTGACACACTCAATACGATGGTGTAGTAGGATGTGTTTAAATATAGATCGTGAATTATTATTGAGTTAAGTACTTTGAATTGACCCTTAGACTTACTAAGAGTTCCTCATTTTATGTTCTTACTAATTCGTACTATGAAACTACTTTGAATCTTAACATGCTTTGATAATAATAATATTGATAGTGAGAAAGTGAGCTTATGGTGAATAGTTAGATGTAATTTAATGTAAAAAGTAAATGTAATAGTATAGTAATTATAGTAATTAAAATAGTAAATGTAAAAGCATGGCAATGTAGCTAGATTAGTTAGTAGTTGATGAGCTAGATAGTTAGTAATTGTCTTTTGTTAGAGTGAGTTTAATTTATGTATTGAAATAGTAATTTTTGTGTTTAGAAAACTGTAGTGAGTGCTAGTTTGGTGAGGAAGCAATGTTGATAGATAATGAGGATATAGTAATATAGTAATTGTCACATTAATATATATTGTAATGATTAATGAATGTGTGTACATTGGTAATGAGGATAATAAGTAATTCTGATCCCCTTCCCTTACATGCTAGAATCATGACCTAGTCCATATGATACAACCAACATACCCTAATAGAATATTAGTATCAGAGGCTTGTTAGGATATTAATTACCTCACTAATTTATGAGTGTTGTATCTTGAACTTACTCATTTGACTCGTGACGCTAACTTGAACTAGACTTTCATCCAATCTATTTGAAAACCACCTGTGACTAAAATGTTAACACCTTCACACTATTCATATGAGTCTTGAACTCCTATTCAATGATAACCTTGTTTTACAATACGTAATTTCTTATGCGACTTCATAAGCTACAAAAAAGATAAAAAATTATTGTGTTTTTACTAGTAAAATTTAGGGCATGACACATGATCCACGATAAATTGAACAATACTAGATACTAAATTAATATGTATATCATTGTGCATGTAAATGACAAAAATATATATCAAAATACATGTATCCATAGACAAAATTTTACACAAATATATATCAAAGATCATGTATCGATAGACAAAGTACTCAAAAAAAAAAAAAAAAAAAAAAAAAAAAAAAAAAAAAAATATATATATATATATATATATATATATATATATATATATATATCAAAATACATAGATCCATATACAAAATGTGGCTGATCTTACCATCAGAATGTGTATAATATCAATGTTTCTATATACAATGTGGCATATGCCATCTCAAAGTGTCTCATGATGCATCTTATGATAACTATACTATCCTAGGGTGCTGGCGGATGATCAAAATGCAGCCTCTTCGCTGCACTAGGTGGATCGAATGCCTCCTACATAAACAAAAAAGGAAAACCCAAAGATAGACTTCTAAATTTATATGATTCTACGTATCTAACATTGAATTAATCAAATGCATAATGATCTTTTCCGTATTGGAGATTAATACTATCAAAATATTATAATAAATACCTCTCTCGTCGACCTCCTGCACTGGTTAGGAGTCCTCTCATATGCCCTCGGCAATGCTGGTACCTCACTGATTGTGGGCTGTATATGTTCAAATACCTTTGTCAGATGAATCTACAATTTAAACTATAACATTATAATTCATAGAATGCTAAATTTATAACATATTTAATCAAGAATTCAAACTACAACTTACTATTGTAGGCTCCTCCTCAAGAGTGAGTGGTCGCGTCATCAAATCTACATAACTGTCTCGTCGAACCTCATGTGCACTAGGAGTCTCCTATGAGATACAAAATAGTAGTTGTTAATATCACGAAAATTAGTTTTGAATTTATTTATGAAGATAAGTGATGTAGGAACATCCCATGCTCATTAGGGGAACATTGAAGATCCAAGGCATTACAGAGGTCATGGAACATCTCTTGACGTCAATTGGGCAATCCTTGCACCAATTATGGCTCATGGAAGCATACAAAGTTATAATGTTGGACTCATATGTGGAAGAAAGCTGTAATTGGGCATGAGATAGGATTTTAGGATTTCATATGGTAGATGAGTCATTTGATAGGTTCATGTAGGTTGTCATGATCATATCTTGTCATTAGACAAGTCAAAACGTTCTAGAATTGAGTTTTGGGGTTTGAACAAGCAGGCCCTGGTTTTTAAGCCATTTTAAGGAGGGTTTTGAAGTTTGGGTGTTTAGGAGTGTGACCAAGACCTATAATCTTGAAAATCCTTAGTGTGCTGGTCCCTTTGTTGAAGCCTTGGTGTGTCCAATTCCTCCTTGTGTGTCCCAGAGTTGAAAGGTACATAAGTGGTGTCCAGAGATTTCTTGGTGAGGAAAGAAAGAGAATCAATGAGTTGGCCCTTGGGAAGGAAGAAAACTTGTTGTGAAAATGCCTCCTAAAAATCAAATGGCTAGAGAACTTGAAGAATTGAGAGAAGAGTTGGCAAAAGAGAAAAGAGAGAGGAGAGAACTTGAAGCATCTAGAGTGAGGGAAGAAAGACAGATGAGAAGAGAGAGGCTGAAGCTTATTGCAAGGATAGAATCCTTAGAAAAGGAAAGGCAAGAACCTAGAGGAGAAGAGGTTAGAGGAAGAAATCATGGAGAGAACCATGAAGAAGAAGAGGTCAAAATGAGTAGAAAGGTGATTTTAGACATGAAATGGTGAATTGAAGTAGATATGAAGTATGGAAATGATGAAGACATGAAGAAATGAGGATGCCCCAGTGATGATTTAGAGATTAGACCTCAAAAGGTCAGCTAATTGCTCAGAAGAAAGTAGAATTTTAAAAGACAATTTTGACCATCAAGATGAACTCGAATTTGGATTTCAATCCTGAAAATGAATCCAAGACATTGAAATTATTTAAGAGGTCAAAAATTTATATAATGTGATGATAAGATAGAAAAGAGATGAAGTGAAAGATTAAGAAGGTGAAAAGACATGAACAAGAAGAAAGTAAAGAATAATATGAAAGGAGTTAGCCGATATGTCTGTGAAAAGATGAAGAGAGAGCTCTCCCCATATGCAAGAATGCAAGACTAAGCTAGAAAATGAACCTAAAATGAAAGCTAATATGCAAAGTGGTTTACCAACAAGAAGCACATAACATTTAGACTCTTAATTTCATCATTGAGCATTTATTAGGGACATCATGAGAGCATACAACCATCACTAGTATAACTATGAGGATATGAATATGATCGATATCAGATAGGTATGTGAAAATCCAATCTAAGCATCAGAGACATGTAAGTAAAGATAACTACGCGATTAGATTCCCTAAGTTTAATTTAGAAAGATTACACCTATATCAAGGCATAAGCGCTAGGATAAACCCCAAGTGTGGTCTTGTGAAATAGTCAAGGATGATACATTTGTAAGTCAAACTTTTGAATAGGTCAAGCATAATTGCTTACAACACTATAGACAAAAAAAGTATACCCACAAGCAGAAATCAAGAAAACATGCCCCATGCCCCCAGTCTTCTAGTCAATGACATCCTTGAAAGACTATTAGGGATGGAACATAAAGAAATCATCATAGATAGAACACAAAGTAGATAAAGATCAGCATAGCTCAGTCGTTTAAGTGTTAAAGTGTGTGTGTGTGAGTCACTTGGCCATTTCTTCAAGACTTGATTCTGATAGTGAGAAATATCGCGACATCAGAGACTGTAGGAAAACTATCTAGAAAGTGTTGAAAAATAGTTGATGTTAAGGTGGGAGAAGTGTTGAGAAATGCTATTTTGTGAGTTGTCAAAGAAACCCTAATGGACAAGAATACCTCAATACCAGTAGCTCTTCCCCCAAGACAAGGAAAAGAAACAATTCCAAGCCAAGAAATGTGTAGTGAAATGAATGATTGAGACTAATAGACATAGCTGCAAGGGTTTCAAGTAGCGCCGGTTTCCAGGTGTTCATCACTTGACAAATTTTTTTCAGGACTTTTTTTTTTGTATATATATATTTTCATTTTTTTGGTGATACATCAAAGCGCCTATTGCTAGGTTTTCACTAAGATGATCTTTTTTCAGGACGTTTTTTGATTTTTAGGATTCTTTCAGCATCATATATGATTTTTTGGATTTTTTAGAATAATTTAGAGATCACCAGTTCTCGAGAAAGATCACATCATTTTCTCCCAATGTCTAGTAAGGTATAGGACACGATGGAGAAACAAGCCGATGGATAAGCAAAGATGCATAAGAAAGGAATGTGAAGCAAGTGAAAGTGATCCTCAAGGATTGACTCCTCAAGAGTACCCAAGCTAGGGAAAGAGGTGAAATAGTCATATGAAGCATATTTTGGATAAGCAATGGAAGTAATGAGAAAGATAACATGTAGGATAAGCAATGAAGCCAACAAGTTAGATAACATGAAGTGTGTAGTCCAAAAGAGTAGCCATGTCAAGAGACCTATGAGAACCATGTTTCATTTATTATGATCAAGACCAAGGGGTCAACTAGATAGGATAGCGATGGGATAGAGAAATAAAAATAGAGCTCAAGATGGAGGTTATGAGGGAATGAGAAAGCACAAATAAAGAATCTCATGGGTAAGATAGCAAATATGCAAAGATAGCTCAACATTGTCAAGATCAAAGAGAGAAGAGGGGATAGATGGATGATGAAAGAATTACGCATGATGCCTGTTTGCTAGGTTTTCATCATGGTACTTATCCAAGGTGCCACAAGAAGTAGTTTTCACCATAGGAAAAATTTATTTCTCTTTACTTTTGCTACCAAGGTGCCACAAGAAGTGGTTTTCAACAAGGCATATTTTCATTTTTCAAAATTTCAAAATTTTTCTTTTTTTTTGAATTTTTAGAAAGAGCTCAAGCTTTTTGAATGTAGATAGTGCTCCTATAGAAAAGATAAGTCATGATAAACCAAGACCATAGAAAGGTATGCTCAAAGATGTTGATAGGGTGATGAAAGAGAAATGGTAGTAGGAAGAGTATATGGAGGATAATAGTTCATGTATAGAAAGTAAGTGTAAGCTTTAGAGGATTTCATGAGGGTAGTTGAAATATTGGACAAGATCAACATTGAAACACACCTTGAAGGGTATTGGAATGATGAAGGAATCATGGATGAAGTAGCTTGAGGTTTAGATGTATGAAGTGGTAAAAGAGATTTTGAAAAAAGTGGAGTGGAAGGCTTTGGAATATTTTTAGAAAGATTTTTGGAAGAAGATGGAACGGAAGCCTTTGGAAGCTTGAATGTCAAATTTGAAGTATTTTCAATATTCAAGTCTTCTAAAAGAGACTTGGGAATCCATATAGATTTAGATTTTCCTTTGGATACTTCAAAACACATTTCTTCAATAATGGGTTTAGGAACCCATATTTTCTTTGATTTAGCTTTTTTAATAGTGGACCTTTGCGGTCTCTTTTGTGCATTCTCCTTCTTAGCATTCACATGTCGATTAGATGGGACATAGTGATCTTTCTTTTTCAATGGATTCTTATGTTTATTCTCACTTCCAAAGGACTTGGGATTTGTGGATGAATAAGGCTGATATGACTGGTTTAGATGGATAGATGGGTGAAAATTCATCAAGGATGAGTGTCTTTGTTGATCTTGAGGTATAATGGGAGAGCTAGGAGTGGAAAGTGTAGGAGATGAAGGAACATAAGGTCCCAATATAGATGGAAGGTTTGAAGGCTTTAGCTCTGATGGATGAGGACCAAGGATAGAATTAGGATATGCAAATGGATAGTGAAAAGGGATATTAACATATTTAGAGTGAGCAACATGGTCAAAGCTATCAATAGACTCATGAGTAGCTTTGATAGGAACAACACTTTTAATAGGAGTAGTTGAAGCTTGAGCACAATTTTGAAGTGGATGTGAAGAAGTAGAACATGAGGGGATGCTTTGATCTTGACAAGTAGCTTTGGATAGCATATGAAGAGAAATTTTCTCATAATTTTCAGTAAACTCAAGGTAGATAATGGAAGTGGTATCTTCATCATACTTAGAAGGTGGACAAGATATAGGATATAGAGGGGAAAAATCTTGAAAGAGATGAAAGGGTGCTTGATCTTGATCTTTCTTGACATTTATAGCTTTTTCTTTTTGAGAGTCCTCTTGACATGGAGCCACTTCTAAGGACAAGGGAGATTGAAGAGTGAATGGAGTAGTGCTTGGATTAGGCATAGTAGTGCATGAAGCTTGAGGAAGTTTAGGATTAGTAGCATGGAAAAGGTTTGCAGCCAAGTGAAAGTTAGCTTGAGTTTCTTTTAGAGGTAGCCTTTGAGGATACACGTAGTCAATGTGGAAAGCATTAGGTTCTTTATTTTATGGAGGCATGTTGGAAAGCTTTGAAGTGTTGGGAGATGCATGAGTGTTGGAAGAAGTGGAGGTATCAAGGAAACCATCACTAGACATAGGTTCATTAATATGATCTTTCTCAAGAAAAGTATCCTCATCACATGAATCATTGGAGGTATCAATAATTCCATTATCAATAAGATCTTGGATTATATGTTTTAGCTCAATTCAATGTGAAGTACTATGCTCATTATGTTTATGATAAGTACAATAGATATCCAAGAATGGGTTTCCATATGAGCTAGACTTAGGTAACATGATGATTTTATTGCCAAGAAGTTTTTGCAAGGTGTCATCATAAGAATCTTCCAAGGGAGCAAAAGTTGTATTAGAAGTATGTCTAGAGTCCTTTTGTTGTTTCTCAAGTGAATGGTATGCATCCATATATTCATCATTATCTTGGTCAAAGATAGGTCCATCATTATCTTGGTCAATCATAGGCTAAAAGTAGGTATCACTTTCTTGTTCTCTAAAGAGGTCTTTAGATCTAGAAGATGAAGACATTTGATTTCTTAAAGTAGAGCATGTAGACCTAGAAGACGAGGATGACCTCAAAGAAGGTGACTCACATGCATGTAAATACCTTAAGGAAGATTCATGTAATGATGTAATCTTCTCCTCTAACCTTTTCTCAAGTTTAGACTTCATTTCCATCATGCACTTAGAGAGATGAAGGTAAGAAAGATCATTTGTCTCTTCTAGTTCTTTGTATTGTGCATATAGATCTTGAAACTCTTTAGCGACATGGAGGATATCATTATCATCTATATTTGGCCAAGGTTTGATAGCACAAGGTTTAGATCCCATAGTTTTAGATGTAAAGCCAAGCATAAAAGAGCCTAGAAGATAACTTGATGTTGAAACTATAGGAGGTAGAGTGTTCACTTGCCAAGATAGAGGGTAGCAATAAGAAAATGACTTGTCAAACAACGTGTCTAAGAAACTTATGACATGAATGATTCAAGTCAATAGATATAGAAAGAGGGGTGACAAGTGAACAAACTTCCCAACCCAAGAGTGTAGTCAAGAAATCAAGGTAACCATTTCAGCAAAAGGATAACTAGCAAGCAGACATAGACCATGAAGACAAAAAGGCCAAGAGCAGTAAGACCAAAGAGCCACTTTAAGCATGTTCAAGCACTAGAAACATAACAAATCAAGGCCAAATGATGAGACTCCCCTTAGCAAGCAACACAAGCAAATATTTACACTTGATGTTTTGACTTGGTTGAAAAAGTTTGACAATAGTTGATAGCATAGCAAGTTTGATGTTCAAAAGAAATTTTCTTTCCAAGCAAGATAGTGACACATGGAGTAGTCTTCAAAAAATAAAGCAAGGGACAAAGAAACCTTGCATGATACAAGCATATGTGAGGTCTCAAAATATATCCCTAGAACTATCATCATGTGTATGTTTCAAAGATTTCCACAGGTCTAGCACATTCAAGAACACATCAAGAAATATCTACCTAGAAGTCATGGTTCATTACTCAACAACTTGGCCCACACTTGATGCTTCTTCACCTCACACCAAGTGGTTTCCCACAAGAGATATTGGCTTTGTCATGGAAGTGCCATAAGCACAACCAAGGGAACACATATGGTGAGTGTAAAATCTTGGGGTGATCTGAGTAATCCATTAGGATCGATCCTTGCACCAAGAAGTTGAGCAGCTAAAAAAGGTAGTTACTAACTTAGGGTGTTTAGATAGGGCTTTCGTTCATAGTGTTCCTCTTGCTCCCAATTACGGGACACCTCACACTGCGATGAGTAACCGATCTCGTGACCACAAGAGTACCTTAAGCATTCTTGCCTAGTGATCTCCCTATGGTTGAAATCCCATAAGCGATCGCACTAGGCGAAGACAAACACTATGTCTACCAAGGTTTTGTATCCTTGATAGCCTTGAGTTTATAGTGGGTTGGAAGAGCTAAGTAATTTTCTTGTCCCCACTTGGGTCGTTCCTCTCAGGTTGTTCGAGAGCAGGTCCTCTAAAGGATTCTAAACTACACAAAGAGTGGATCAACTTTTGGAAGTCAAGATTTTTGATCCACCACAAGGGTGAAGAGCATACTCTCCTATTACAATCATTTTATCCCAAACACACCAAGAAGACTCAGTTGCCTCTTACTCTTGAAACCAAATGGTAAGTCAAGATTTATGATTCACCACAAGGGTGAAGAGCATACTCTCCTATCACCAAAAGATCCCAATTGTAAGTTTTAATGTGCCTAAAAATAAACAACTAGTATATGCCACACATGTAAAAGTAAAGAACAAGAAAAATTGAGTTTTTATGCATTAGGAAGCCCTGCAAACAATCATGAGTAGCCCTTGTGCATTTGAAGCTTTGACATGCGTTCTTTTTATCCAATGTTTCAATTTTTTTCAAAAGGATGGCAACCTGCAATCACAACTTGTTAGCACCACAAGTTAGTGTGAAATAACATAAAATACTACAATAAAAAGTGGTAAGTTGCCTCAAATATCCAAGTTATCTTCCAATTAAGTGTATGCAAAGAAAGTGCAAACTAACCACAAATGCTCTCATCTTTACTCTTTGCTTTTGACCTAGTCAACAAGATTAGACATTTTTGTTATGATTTCGAATTCAAAAATAGAAATGAAAAGAAGAGATCCCTAAAAAAAATCAGAGAGCTTTCCAAAAATGCAAGAAATTCAAAAAAATCTCTTCATTTGTGCCCTACGGACCCATTTTATCAAAATAGGCTAGATTTATCAAATCAGCTTTTTGATCCCTAATACAACCTCAAAAGTCAAAACACAAAGAAAGTACCCCCCTTAGAATTCAATTTTGTTTTTGAAAATGTAATTTTTTCTGAAAAATATGCTGATTTGTGATCAAAAATGACTTTTAATGAAAAATAAATAAAAAATCATAACTTCCACAAATAATGTCAAAATGCTCTAAAAATTAGACTATGACATGTTGGACACATACCCAACCTACAAAAAAACTTTCAAAACCAAAATCTAGGGGGTGTAAAATATATGATCAAATCTTTAAACCAACTAGATTTTTTGCCTTCAAACCAATCTACTTATGGGTTGGCCTTAAAACCAAAGTGATAATTCTACAAAAGCACTTGATTAGATCCAATATGCTGCTGTAAAAAAACTAGAGATAAGAAATGAAAGAAAATGGAACTAGAAACTTGATTCATGCCCCACGGTGGGCACAAAAAATGTACACTCAAAAGTGTCCCACTCTAAACCCTTCTATCCGAATGATTCCATGAGTTTGGAATGCTTGGATGCTAGCTTAGAGCTCCCTATCCACGGAGTGCAAGAGAGTGTATTTCAAGAATAAGAAGGCTCTTAGATGATCCTTAGAGATACTCTTCTTGCTAGTAAACCATGCAATGAGAGGTTCCAAAGACAAGATGCAAGAATGCAAATGTCCCAAGGAAATCCTCAAGGATGCAATGCAAATAAGCTAGAATGAATATGAAAAGTGCAGCTATTCTAAGCATGGATGAGAGTGTTGCAATCCAAATATTAAGCTATGTGAGATAGATTATTGCAAAATAAAAGCTACAACTAACATGCAACATGAATTTAAGCTAAAATGCTATGGTATGAGAGAATGTAGACAAGAAATAGAAGTTCTCCACAACGCTCCAAAGAAACCTGTTAGAAAACCTGCAGCATAACAATATTCAAAAGATGGATGGATTGAGGGGGAAAGCTCTCTCCCTTTTAAAGTCGTATGGACGGTAGAGATCAAGATGAAGATGGTGGATGATCAACGGTGGAATTTGAAAAGAGGAGTGATCCATGTGCACACACAAGTCAACCAATAGAATATAAGTTGACTTGTCATATAAGACAAAAGTCACAAAGCCTTTTCTTTTAATTGCAAAATAGAAAAATGACTTTATGTGTACACTTTAAGTGGGTTAGAAGAATGGGGTCTTTTATTTAATTAAAAGGGGACATGTTCTTTTAATCAAATAATGAACTTAGGATAGCATAGTCAAACTATAGGTTATAATCAAATAAATTAATTATTAGCAATTTGGTCTAGGTAAATGATTAAATTAATTTAGCCAAAATGTTGAAAAGGGGGCTAATAGTCTAGATGACCATTTTTAGGTGATTACAATTTTATCATATACAAATAAAAGAAGGTAAAAAATTCTAGTCTTTTATAATGTCAAAATGATAGATAGCTTTTTTTTTCCATTAGAATTGGAATATATTCAAACTCAAATAGAGAGTGCTAAAAAACTACTAAATAGTCAAATGTACATTGGTCTTTAAAATGAAAATCAAAAGTACATAGACATTATTCTATATAATTATAGGTTTTGATAGATGCATGATCTAATGTGGATGGATATTGACTTTGACAATCTAAGTAGTGTTCTAACACAACATACATAGAATTTAAAGGCTTACTCTTAATCTTAAATTTTTTTAGCATCTAATAACCTTTGTAAAAATATAGATTGGAGAATACTTTCTAATTTGTCAAAATTAGGAATAATGGTTTTCTAATTAGATATTTTTAAAATCTTATTATTCTTATTTTCCAATGTGTATGCAGAATCTACTTTTAGATGTGTTGATTCATATTTTGTAAATGACAAGTTTATTTTTTCAAAAACTATAGGTTTCGTTTAGTAAAAGCTACTTTTGTTTACAGTTAAATTGCACTATTAATGCTTAAAATATCTGTAGTTCACCTTCTATATAGTTTTCTAACTTAAAATTATTTAATTATACTCAAAATTTAACAAAAATAATTTTCAATTCTTCAAACTTTTTTTTCATATTAAGAAAGATTATCTAGTACCTACCTATACTAACTTCATGCTTGTAGAATTCCTAAACCATATCAGATTTCACTGGTTTTTTTGATGTATCTCCATAAGTGAGTTAAAAGCTTCAAGCTAAGATTTCAACTTTTGAGTATTCATTGATAGTCCTATAGGGATCATCGAACACAAAGTGGTCAAAATCTAGCATTTCAAAAGTGTCATTTAATACCTACTATGCTCTTGCACTTATAGTCATTGACTAAAATATGTGAGTTCTTGTTGCAAAATGTCCCAATAGTCTTTATGAAATGTCTCAATAATGGTGCACAAATAGATTCATCACCCACCAAAAATGCTAAAAAAACAAGAGACACAATGTGTCAAAGTTCCTACCAATGAAAGATAAACTAAAAATACATATAAGTGTTGGAGTTAATGTTCCAACGATAGTCAATAATAATTGTTGCACATGTGGCAAGCCTTGTTGAGTTGCTGGCAACACAAGTTTAGTTTAGGATCAAGTGAAAGAGTTTTAGCTTGAATCAAGTTCTTATTGTAGATGTGTTACATAGGTGTCCGTAAATTTTAGTTAGTTGTCAAGTTTGTGTGTGTTGTCAATCATGAAGTACCTTTTTGTTAATATAATTAGTAGTCATTTAGGAATGTTGTTGAGTCAAGCTATTTTATAAATTGGCATCTATTATTCAATAAAAATAAGCTGAAAGTTCTTTCTTTCTCTATTATGTTTGTGCTATTCTATTTTTCCAATATGGTCTCAAAACCATCTTCCTCTTAAGTTTTCTCTATTAGGGCCCGTTTGGTTGCAAGTGTAGGAATTGAGAATTAGAATAGAAAATTTGAATGAGAATGGAAAATGAAGAATAGGAATGGAAAAATGCAATCCAATCTTGTTTATCCCTTGTTTGGTTATGCAATCTTAAATTGGAATAGGGTTAACTTGCAATCAGCGCCATTTGAAAATATTTTGAAGATGCAATTGGCACCATTGGAAAATTGCTAAAATATTTGAAAATATTGAAAACAAAGTTAACGCGCTCACCCCAAGTCAAAGCGGATTTGAAAATTTAATCAAATTTGAGAAAGCGAAAATGAATGCAAGAATAGCAATTCCAATTACAGGTATTTTTTGGAATGGACAAAAGCTCATTTTGGGGCTAAAATGAGAATACGTATTCCTATTCCCTATTCCTATTCCACACACCAAACAAAGAATACAAATCACATTCTAATTTCCTATTCCTATTCCGGTTGTATTCCAGCAACCAAACGGGCCCTTAGAGAAGAAGTTTTTAAGAAGATGAGGCCTAGAGAAGAACCATTAGATGATTATGATTTCATTGAAGAATTTCTTTCATTTTAAAGAGATAAATATTTTGAAAAATAGAAAAATATGTGGTAGAGGCTAGATGTATGATTGAAAAGTTTGAGCTACTATAGGATCGAAGAAGCTATACCTTTACGAAGGTTATGAGGCATTCCATGTGGAGATGGTGTGTCCAATAGTTAAGGGAGATCTGAAAGTCTGGAAGCTTTGCATCATTTATGAGACATTTCATTTGGAGATGGTGTGTCCAATGGTGTTTCAAAGCTGGATGGTAGTTGCATAACTATGAGAAAGTCTTACTCCTATATGACATATTTTCGAAGTATAATTTCTAGATAATGTTTCCTTTAGTTGTCACATTAAGTGAGGGTGTTGGAGTTAATGTTTCAATGGTAGTCAATAATAATTGTTGCACATGTGGCAAGCCTTGTTGAGTTACTGGCAACACAAGCTTAGTTTAAGATTGAGTTAAAAAAAATTAGTTTGAATCAAGTTCTTATTGTAGATGTGTTACATAGGTGTCCGTAAATTTTGGTTAGTTGTCAAGTTTGTGTGTGTTGTCAATCATGAAGTACCTTTTTGTTAATATAATTAGTAGTCATTTAGGAATGTCGTTTAGTCAAGCTATTGCATAAATTGGCATCTATTATTCAATAAAAATAAGCTGGAAGTTCCTTCTTTCTCTGTCATGTTTCTGTTGTTCTATTTTTCCAATAATAAGATATAGATAAGAAGTGCTTTATGAAGAATACATGTCAATAATAAGAGTTAGAAGTGAAGACTTGATACTTCTTGCCATTTGAGAGTAAAAGAAATAAATATAAGATATAGATAAGAAGTGATTAGTAAAGAAACATAGGGCCAATAAAAAGAGTTAGAAGTAAAGACTTGACAAGTCATATGTATTGTGATTCATTTAAAATTTAACTAAAACTATTAATTTTTACTTTTTTATTAACTTTAATACACATGACAAATTTTTAGTTAAATTTATGACTATGATAACTATGTATTGTCATATTTTAAATAATAATACACTACATGTATATAAAAGATATACATTGAATACTACAATAATATTTAATAAAATGAAATGTTGTATTTCTTAAAGTTAAGCTTAAAACACATTTAATAATAAAGTCCCCTCAAAAATTAAGGCCAGTTACAAAAAATATTAACAAAACATTTACATTTTATAAATATGACAAAGAATTCTAATCTAAAGTTATAATAAGAATTTAAAATATATATTTAATAAAATTTAGAACAAATAATAAACACATAGTAACCTTAGATTTAGCATTGCAACAATGTATTTTTAATAATAATAGATTATATGACCTATTAAAAATATATTAATTACAATAATTATATTTACTAGAAAAATTACTATGTATTTCTAGAAGTTCAATTATAGTAGCATTAATGAAATATGTAATTTGAAAATAGTTAAACTTATTAACAATCTTCTATGTTATTTAATATTCTATAAAAGAGTTAAACAATACTATTAACAAAATTTTGAAATATGTAATGAAAATTATTATACTTGTTTACAACTTATTATATTCTTTAATATTTTACTAAAAGTTAAACAATAATATAAATAAATTTTTCATATTATATAAATATTTTATAGAAAAAATGAAACAACTTATTATTATGACAAAGAAAAATAAAATATAATCTATTTTTATTTAAAAATAGTAATAATATCTAATGAGGCAAACCTTAATTTAAGCTCTAAAAAATAAATACTATGTAAAAAAAAGTGTGTCGGGAGTCATACAATCGTACCATCGTGCACTTTAGTATTAGTTTCCAGCTCACACATAAAACACATCTGTCCATTGCCTTGGGAGGAACGTCATCGAAGATTAATTATATGTCATTTGGGTGCACTTTGTACAAAAACATACAAAAAAATCTACATTTTTTGAGGAGAAAATTAATTTAGTGATTGTTAAAATTAAGATTGACCAATCAAAAATAAGGAAAAGTGAGATTTATATAATTATATAAAATAAGAATTAAATATAAACTATAGAAGTGACAATAATTCTATTAGATGATTGGTTGACTTAATTGTAAAATTAGATTGAATGATTCCAATACTTTGGTGCCTTTGGCAAGAACTAGTAATCAACTACTAGTACATGTGTGATAAACTATTGGTATATGTGGTTTCATCTTTAGAACTCTTTCGATAAGAATAAGTAAAAAGATCACGATTATTAGACTTTAACAATAATTGAATCACTTCCCTATACAAAGTATATCTATCTCCTTGTGCATTGCATCTCATTGATGGAAATGCTAGTTAATTATCTATAAAATATAGATTTTATAAAAAGAATCTCAAATTAAAAATAAAACATCCATAACGATGCCAATTTCTTCGCTGTCAAGTTTCAAATTTGGGCCTATTAGTGATATCCATGCCGTAAGAATATAAAAAGCGGAATCCCGACAAATAATATTTGAATCCTTACTTAAGCGGGATAATATAATTTGTTGGGAAGTGGAAAGGAAAAGTCCCTGCGTCCATGGCCAGATCATTTTCAATAATCTTGCACGATTTTCACGTGTTCTGAACCGTTGACCGAGGAAATCAGCTTATCGAACTCAAATAAAGAAATGCGTTCCCCAACCAATTACCAAATCGCAATCTGCTTTGCAAGAGTAGTGACTGGTTTCGACTTGCATCAGAAACTGCCAGGAAGAAAACAAAAATTAAAAAACCAAAAAAGTCGCGGTGCGTAAAGATGCAGAACATTACACCAACATTTTATAAACTTCAGAAAGATCACAATCTTTCTAGACTTAAGATATCAACCTCTCACATGATTCGGCATTTCTTGTATGAATTTTCAGAACAGAGTGCTTTGCATACTGCTGTTATCATTTCATAAAGCTCGTAGCTTTCTTCATCGCCTTCTCCTGCGGCCCGATTCCATGGCATCCAATTCCAAATAATAACAAATACGTAGTCCTTTTCTCATAACACATACACAGATAAATAGCTGCCAGTGTTTTGATTTTCTTATTTTGAGCGATGAGTTTAGGCAGCTGAAGGATATTGTGGATACTGTGTTGAAAATCAAACAAACAAATGTGCCATTAAAGGTTGCAGACCATCCAGTAGGTATGGAAGATCTGGTAAAAAGGTTTGAGATGAAAATTAACAATCCGATCTGTTGAGGGTCATCAGGGTGTAGGTATTATTGGAATCTTGGGTATGGGTGGTCATGGCAAGACCACCCTTGCAAAAGAAATATATAATAGAAAATCTTCTTTATTTAACTGGTCCAGTTTTGAGTATAATGTTCGAGATGGTGGATTGTTTGAGAAACAAAAATGT
The DNA here is from genome assembly GCA_028749045.1 of Cupressus sempervirens. Lineage (NCBI taxonomy): Eukaryota > Viridiplantae > Streptophyta > Pinopsida > Cupressales > Cupressaceae > Cupressus > Cupressus sempervirens. Next base: position 57,448,178 of record CM053789.1, read on the forward strand.
TAGAGTAAATAATTAATTTATTAATTATTTATTCTATTTACTTAAGCTTATTTAGGTAAATGCGTTTATTTAATATTTTGTATTTAATGCATGTTGTGGTTAGTTGATGACAACATGGGAGTTTGTTCCCTTCTAGCATGTTCCACCTTTTGTGGATATGTGCTGAGTTGTCATCCTTATCTTCTACCACCTTCCAGCTTGTTCTACAAGCTTCCATAAGCTCTTTATAAGCGGGCTCTCTCTCGTTGTATTTTCATCACATATTGTATATTGTAAATACATTTTCTCTTGTGTTTGCATATGTAGTCTCTCATGTCCGTTTAGAGTTTTTCCCTTGCTCCATGCTCTTCCTCTTCTTGGCTTCTCTTTGACAGGTTTTCGCATGCAGGTGATCTTGGGCGTCTTCGGAGTTGGCTTTTCTCAACTCCAACATGGTATCAGAGCCTTCTTGCTGCTGCTTCGTTGAAAAATTTTGAAGCCATGATTTGAAGTCACAAACCCTAGTTTGTTTGTGCATTTTTTCTTCAAATCAGGGGATTAGCAAATTTTCGAAGCACTTTGGGCCCAAACGGACATCACCATTGGATTTGAAAGGCTGGTTGCAGTTAGGATTCATATAAAATTTGCTAATTTTGGAGACAGAGCTCCGGGAGGCAATTTTTTTTTTACATCAGGGGCTGCCGTACGGATGTACGGACGATTTCGAGCTTGAAGATTTAAAAAAATATTAAAAAAATTTGTGCAAAGCGCGCTGCCGCGACACCGCCTAGCTGCCACTGCGGGGCCGCCTGCGCTCTGCCGGCGCCTCCCCAGTCACTGGCGGCTCCGCCTGAGCGTCTCCACTGACAGCGTTATTTCGATCTTCGTCTGCGCCCCACTTCTACGACAGTGCCACCATCTTTCTCCGCCACTGCCAGCTTTGCTTCTCTCTGCGTCGCCTATCTGTGTCAGCAGTGCCTCCGTCAGCAGATAGCTCGGCAACTGCAACACAGTCATTAGCGCCCACTCAGCACTGCCGTCCACGTGACACATGACAGGGTTGCCACGTGGCCCCTGCCACATTAGCATTTTGCCACGTGGCGTCCACGTGGCAATGCCATGTGGTTTCCATGTGGCCTCTTTTTTGTGTGACAGCTGACGTGGCCGTCAAATTTTTTCTAGTAATTTACTGACATCAGCATGACGTCAGCACTACATAATCCTTGCTTGCACTCTCCTTCTAGGTCCTTTTTGACCTACCTTCAGTTTTTTGGCCATAACTTGAGCATACAGAGGTATTTTTCTGATCCGAAAGAAGCGCCAAAAAACTGGTTTCGAGATGGAGATTTTGGTGTAGGTATTTTTAGGTTTTGATGCTTTTTCATTGCCTATTTTTTCAATCAAAGTCTGAAATTATGTTTTTGACTCTAGCATCCATATCTTTTGCGTCCCATGCCCTTTTTTGAAAACTTTATATTTTTGGAAAGCTGGTTCTGTCACCTTTTCAGAAATATAGTCCTTTTTTTTTGAATTTTTGGCCTATGCTCTTTCTATCATAGTTTTGGCATTTTTACTATATGGTGGATATCTTGAGTGTTTTAGGTCCGAGGATCATTTTTTTAGCATGGTTTCTTTTGTTTTAAGCTGTACTTTGTTTTGTATCAGCTTGTTTTCAGTTTTGATCATTGTAGCTATCATTTTGAAGCACTTTTATGTATCGCACTGAGATAAAGTGCCACTTTTGCATTCTGAAAATCATGAACGTTGTTTTGAGTCAGTTGTACTTGCACTATTTTTCATAAAGCACCATGGGGGGATAGTTGTTTGCTGTTTTAGGCCTTCTCTCTTTGTCAAGTGAGTGTCCCTTCCACGACATTAGCCCCATGTAGAGTCAGTTTGATCGTGTCTTTATAGGTGTCTGCACCTCTTTTCCTCTCTCCTCATTCTTGGTTCGTTTGTAGGAGACTTTGGCCCACCTTCTTAGTTGCCTGTCATAACACCCTGTTTGCATTAAGGGGGGGTTATGCTGTTGTTCTAATGCATCCGTGGTTCGATAGTGTGAACTATGTATTCAGTGGTTGATCCTATATATAAGGCGATTGCAGTGGCTGGCTACCTATGCATTTCGGTGAGATGGATCATCTACCATATAGACATGCTCGGTTCATGCCTTCTTCTTCCATGGAGGTTCTTCAGATCAACAGTTTGGCAAATTTGCGGCTTCTTCATGCTTCAATGATGCTCTTTCATGATCACTCCTTGTTCCTGTTTTAGGGGACATTTCCCTAGTTGGAGGCTTCTTCAGTTCTTCACTCGGTTCTTACCTCTTTTTGGGGGAGCATTTTTTCCACATGATTTTCTCTCTTTCCCTGTTTACAGAGGTTGCATCTTTTCTTGCATTGTACTTGGGTACCTAACATGGCTTTGTTGCCGGGACCCATTCATGCATTCCATCTTAGTTTTGTGAGCTTAAGGCATTTCCCTAAGTTGCACTTGAGGGGGGGTGTTAGAGTAAATAATTAATTTATTAATTATTTATTCTATTTACTTAAGCTTACTTAGGTAAATGCATTTATTTAATATTTTGTATTTAATGCATGTTGTGGTTAGTTGATGACAACACGGGAGTTTGTTCCCTTCTAGCATGTTCAACCTTTTGTGGATATGTGCTGAGTTGTCATCCTTATCTTCTACCACCTTCCAGCTTGTTCTACAAGCTTCCATGAGCTCTTTATAAGCAGGCTCTCTCTCATTGTATTTTCATCACATATTGTATATTGTAAATACATTTTCTCTTGTGTTTGCATATGTGGTCTCTCATGTCCATTTAAGATTTTTCCCTTGCTCCATGCTCTTCCTCTTCTTGGCTTCTCTTTGACAGGTTTTCGTATGCAGGTGATCTTGGGCATCTTTGGAGTTGGCTTTCCTCAACTCCAACAAAAAACTCATCCTGAAGGATATTGGTTTTGAAGAATAAATTGAAAATATTGAGGAAGGAAAAGAAAAAATCTCAAGTCATTTGAGATCTGTAAAGATATTGATTGTTTTGGATGATGTAGATCATGTGGACCAATTTGATGTTCTTTTGCCTGCAAAAGACAACCTTGCAAGTGGTAGCCTAGTCATTATTACCACCAGGGAACACAGTGTCCTACATTCATTTTCATCCCCTCTATATATAAAATGGAAGTACTTAATCCATTGGATGCTAGTGAACATTTTTTGCTGGTATGGCTTTGAACAACTTCCTCTTTGAGATGGATGGATTTCAGGGGCTTGTTGAAAAAGTAGTAGAAGCTTGTCATGGGGTACCTCTATCTCTTAAGGTAATTGAAAAGGCACTCTACAAGGAAACTAAAAAAAAATGTTGGGAGTCTTTGTTGAATAAAATGAAGATGATATTGCCAGCTGATATTGAGAAGGTATTTAAAATCAGTTATGTCACTCTTGATGATAATTTTTTTAAAAGTATGGACCATCATTTAAGAGACATGGGAAGGGACACTGCTAAAAAAACAATCACCCTATAGCAATTGGCTTCCCCAACCAATTATTTATGTCCAAATCAAAAAGAGGAGGTAAGATTCATTCTTTTAATTAATAGTTATAAACTCAATAATTCATAAATTATTTGATTATATAATAATAATAAAATATTTCATTTTGTTAAACATAAATGTTTGTCAATTATTATTTTTTTACTTTTATGGTTAAATGACATTTTGGCAAAATGCCCTAGCTGGTTAGAATTGTTTTGCAATTAAATAGCAAAAATAACTAGCCCATTTGCTCAAATAGTGTTTTTAAAGGTATCAAGTTCCAAATAGATTTGTTTACCTTTTCTTCTTCTTCATGTCTTTGCCTTCAAAAAATGTTTCGCATAACTTCAAGTCTGCAATATGATGATTAATTTTGGTATTCTCTAGTCTATTTGTCACCTTGCTTGTGGTACAACATCCTTCCTTGTTTTTGTTGATTCATTCAGTTATAGTTGGGAAGGTGTTGGTGATTCCACCAACATAAAACTCCAAACCTCATGATGTTCATAGAGAAAATTCTATTAGAGTTCCCTTTTTAGATCATTTTCATGATCAGAGATTTCTCTTATGCATAATCAATTATTGTTTCCATAGCCCCTAAGAATTAACTCTTCAAGAAGCATAACATTAAAGTACCAAAAGGAAAATTAGCCAAACATTCCTAACACACATTTACAGAGCTATGCAATTAGCTATAACCTAACTCTAAATGATACCTTGGATGCAACCATCTCAAGCATCCACAACACATGATCAATGAGAGCCAATTTGATTTTTTGATTGTTAAACATAAAGTACCTTGAAATTTTCTTAATACTAATAAAAAAAGAATAAACTGACCTCCTTCATGTGATGACTTGTTTCCGCTAAAGACATAATATTTATTGATGGTTGGGGACAATAAGAATACCAACTTAAACATATTGTTACCGAAAAAAATTCTCCAACCCGTTTAATGTAGTCTACATATAAATGTTTATATACAAAATATAGCATTGGAAATGGGATCAACATTAATCCCAAGTTATCTTATTAATCCATCGGATGCTAGTGAACTTTTTCTGTTGGTATGTCTTTGAACAACTTTCTCCTTGGATAGATTTCAGGGGCTTGTTGAAAAAGTCATACAAGCTTGTCATGGGGTACCTCTATCTCGTAAGGTAATTGGAAGGGCACTCTACAAGGAACCTAACAAAAAATGTTTGGAGTCTTTGTTGAACAAAATGGAGATGATATTGCCAGCTGATATTGAGAAGGTACTTAAAATCAATTATGTCACTCTTGATGATAAAATTTTTTAAAGTATGCACCATCATTTAAGAGACATGGGAAGGCACATTGCTAAAAAATAGTTACCCTACAACATTTGGCTTCCCCAACCAATTATTTGTGTCCAAAATCAAAAAGAGGAGCTAAGATTCATACTTTAAATTCATAATTATAAACTCAATAATTCATATATTATTTAACTATATACTAATAAAAAAACCATTTCATTTTGTCAATCATAAATATTTGTCCATTATTTTTTATTACTTTTATGGTTAAATGATATTTTAGCAAAATGCCTTGGCTGATTGGAATTGTTTTGCAATCAAGTAGCCAAAATAACTAGCCCATTTACTCAAATAGTGTGTTTAAAGCTACCAAGTTCCAAAAATATTTGTTTATCTCAATTTTGGTTGTATTAGACTTTCTATAATTTGGCTTTTGAATTTGTATATTTATCTTCTACTCTTTATTCAAATGCATACCATACATTATTTATATTGTATAAACATATTCTTTTAGTGATGTGTATTTTTCCTTTATATAGGTTGTTATTTCTAGATGTAGTTCATTCTTAGAGCTAGCATTGCCAATTCATTTGTATCTTGTGTCAACTCTCACAGTTGATTTACATAATAAAGTATAGGTGTGTTATTTGATCATTCTGTTAAGTGGGACTTGTGTTCTCTAATGAATTTTAGCTATTCAAGACATCAATTAGCTATTTGAAACATCATTTTTAATAAGGGAAAAAAGAAAAGAAAAGAAATGTTAGGATACATCAATAAGGAAGGAAAAAAAGGATGTCAAATTATTGTCTTTTAATAGATAGAAACAAAAAATGTGTGTAAAACTTCCAAGAGAGTAATGAGTGGTTACTAAAAAGTTAAACTTATAAGTTAGATGTCAATAAAAAATGACACCCTAAAAATCTTGATGGATGTTTATAGATATGATTTTCTACAAGTTTTTAGAATCAACATCTTGCATCATACTCAATGACCCATCATTAGGTGACAGAATTGAAATCTTTGTGAGCCCAAGTTGAATAACATTTTTCTGTTTGCAATTAAAAATATTTGCCACCATAATAGTATTAATTGGTGTTGGTGGCATAATTTTCTTATGGTTTCATTGACATGGTAAGAAACATAAGACTGTTTGACACTGTGTCTTATGCATATTCTATTAGTCTGTATAATATTATATAGCTTATAGTTAACTATGGAGCTTGAAATATATCTTGGGAAATCAATTGAAATTTGTGAAGAGAAAAAAAATAATGTTACATTTTGTAATATTTTATTATTTTGATTAACATATATTTATTTCATAACATGAATAATAGAGAGCTCTAGCTTTTGAAGATAAGATTATATAAATGATAAAATCAATTATTTTTATCTCATAAACTTTCTACTTGATAAAAATAGACCCTAAAATTGTTAGAAATAGGGATTACTTGGTGGGGGGCATCAATAATCTACAAATTTTGGTCGCCAACTGGATATTATTACTTACTTTAAACCATGCATAATAGAAAAAAAAGTAATATTGAACAATGACAATAGCAATGCACAAAGATAACTCATAACACCATATTTTGTTAACTACAAAAACCCTAGCCAAGGGAAAAACCTGGTGGGGATGATACCCACTAGATAATATACTAATATATATGTTCCTTGTTAGAGGATGGACCCTGTTAGGAGTCAATGAGAAAATTCAGTATAAGCAATCCCTATTAGGAGACTTTGGATCCCTGTTATGAGATTCCAACCCTGTTAGGAGTTGTGGTAACCCTGTTAGGAGTTGTAGTAGAATGCATGCAAGAAGAGCCCACTTCCCAAACATGCAATTTCAACTACTAGAAGAGCTCATTACTCAAACAAACATTTTACTATTATTTTCTTCTTTCCTTGACTGATCTTTGATCTTCAACTCAATCTCGAATCACCAGATAACTTCACATATATTGCTTTCACGTATAGTCACAATTCGCAATTCACACTTGCACTTCACTTCCACATAATATTAAGATAGCTTGTTCCTTATCGTAATAATCTACAAATTTTGGTCGCCAACTGAATATTATTACTTACTTTAAACCATGCATAACAAAGAAATAAAATAATGTTGAACAATGACAATAGCAATTCATAAAAATAACTCATAACACCATATTTTGTTAACTATGAAAACCCTAGCTAAGAGAAAACCCTGGTGAGGATGATACCCACTAGATAATATACTAATATATATGTTCCTTGTTAGAGGATGGACCCTGTTAGGAGTCAATGAGAAAATTCAGTATAATCAGTCCCTATTAGGAGACTTTGGATCCCTGTTATGAGATTCCAACCCTGTTAGGTGTTGTAGTAGAATGTATGCAAGAAGAGCCCATTGCCCAAACATGCAATTTCAACTACAAGAAGAGCTCATTACTCAAACAAATAGTTTACTATTATTTTCTTCTTTCCTTGACTGATCTTTGATCTTCAACTCAATCTCGGATCACCAGATAAGTTTGCATATATTGCTTTCACATATAGTCACAATTCACAATTCACACTTGCACTTCGCTTCCACATAATATTAAGATAGCTTGTTCCTTATCTCAAGAAGTCCTTTGCATAAATACCATGCCTTTACATAAAATACTGCTAGGTCAACCAAGACCATAATTCACTATTCCAAGTTAGAGTAAACATCTAAGATGTCGGCCCTAATTGGAAAAGTAGTTGTTTTGTAAACAAAACAATTATTTCCTTCAATCCATTCTCCTGCTTCATCAAAACACAATCATCTCTATTTCGTACAGTCCGTACAAACTTCTAAGGTTATACATGTCATCAACAACATTTATAGTATCTCCATGTAACTTTGCTAGTCATAATATGGTGTCTACAACATCTTATAAATAAAACAATACATTGTGTAAACGAATTCTATTCTTAGATAATTTTCTTATTACCAAACACTAAGCATCTTTATTTATGAGGTTTCCTATCACCATGTACATCATGTGTTTCCATTAATGACAATAATTACATATCATTATTCGCCAATTGTCAACAAAAATTTCTTGTATAAAACCACTTACAATATCCTTCTATTTGCATCATTTGTATTTTTTTTAATATATATATTTAAAATAAATTAATCAATAATCCAAAAATTAATAAAACCCGAACAAAACTTTTCTAAAACATTGCAGGTTATTTATTATCATGGATTATCTCTATCTCCCAAGACTTCTGGAGGATAAACTATATAGTGACTCCTATGAATAAGTTGAGAGCCTTTGTCTCATAAGATTGTTAAAAATATTAGTAGATATTGCTTTTAAGTTATAATATTTTTTTATGATAAAGAGAAATTGATATTCATTGATGTATTTTTTTTCATTAGAGAAAATAATGATCTGCTCATTGAATAATACAATAGATCAAGATTTGAAAAAACTATTAAAAAAGAACTTGATTAAGTTCAATAATTCAATTTATAAATATACATGATCATATAAAAAAATTGAAATTTGAATAAGGATATTGGGAAAAGAACATATGCTGATCAGTTTGAATCTCAACCAGTTATTTATGTCTAGAGTAAAAAAGAAGCAGGGTTCTTATTGTTAAATTAATTTGATAGATATAGATCTTTTCATTTCATTTTTACGCTGAAGGCATACCCTTTTTGAACAATTTTGATCCTTTTTTTTCATCGGCGGTCGTAAATCATGCTTGGGGTTTCAAGACAATAGGAGAAATCCTATCCTTCCATTTGTTTGTTCATCAAGTTTGAGGTCTTTCTCTGCTTTAAACTGGGTTGCTGAAAATGATGGAGGTAGGAAATACTATGAAGAAGAGACATGCAAGCACGTTTTTGGAACATGTCATTCCACAACCATGCATGTCATTGGAACATCATTCACACCGCCTAGGGAAAACACTGCCTCTAAAAATAATTCACTTAGTTTAGCATTCTGGTCACCATCCACCGTTCATTGTTGATTTTCCTCTTGTTGAAGTTCGTTGGAGGCCTCCTTGTGATATATGACATCTGCATAATTTACAAGAGGCCATAGATCTCCTTATTTCTTTTTATCATATTACTCAGAGTTGGGTTTTATCTAGGTATCCCATATTATTGCTTTTATCATATTTATCTGAACTGGGCTTCGTTCATTCTCAATTACTCTAGTAGCATAATAGCTCATGAAGTGGTAAACAAGAAATATCAAATAAGGCAATTTTATTTATGGTATGGTAGTTAGTGTTGTTAATGATCTAAATATGGATAATTTCCCATGTAGAGATTGTGAAAAGGTGCTTGAAATGGATGACTGGGCTCTATCTTTGGAAGATATGTCGATGACGGATAAATTTAAGCAAAATAAATGAATCATGAAGTAATGGAAGTTGGTGATGAATGCCATGCAAACATTTCTTGAATTCATGAACAAAATAGAGTTCTGAATTATGTCCACCAGATTCAGTTTTTCAACCATGGTGGTGTGTAGATGAGTTGTTTTATGAAGATCGCCTCCTTCCTCTCACTGAATCCTTGAGCATCAGAGATCTGCATTCAAAGAGCATCCTTAATAGCACACCATTTTCTAGCGATTTGGGATCCATCATTCGGTTGGAGATGATATGACCTTGCAAGTTATTGCAGTTGCAGCACACGGAGACAGGGTTGCCTTTGCCTCTTCTTCTTCTTCTTCATGTCTGGGCTTTGCCTTCACAAAACACTTCACGTAACTTCCAGTCTACAATATGAAGATTACTTCTAGTATTCTCCATTCTATTTTTCACCCTTCTTGTTGTACAGCATCCTTATTTTTGTTGATTCATTAAGTTATAGTTGGCAAGGTGTTGATTTCACCAGCGTAATACTTCAAACCTCATGAAATTCATAGAGAAAAAAGTATTAGAGCTCGCTTTTCATATCACTTATAATATATTTCTCTAATGCGTAATCAATTATTTTTTCCATAGCCCCTCAATAATTAACTCTTCAAGAAGCATAACATTAAAGTACCGAAAGGAAAATTGGCACAATATTTCTAACACACATTTACGGAGCTATAGAGTTAGCTATACCCTAATTCTAAACTTGATACCATGGGTGAAACCATCTCAAGCATCCAACACACATGATCAATGAGAGGCATTTTCAATTTTTGACTGTTAAATGTAAAGCAACTTGAAAATTTTCTTAATAATAATAAAAAAAAGAATTAACTAACCTCCTTCATGTGATGACTTGTTTCCACTAAAGACATAATATTTATTGATGGTTGGCGACAATAAGAATACCAACTTAAACATATTGTTAACAAAAAAAATTCTCCAACCCATTTAATGTAGTCTACATGTAAATATTTATATCCAAAATATAGTAGTGGAAATGGGATCAACATTAATCCCAAGTTATCTTATTAATCGCAGGCCATGTGATTATAGAAGTGTATCTATTAGAATATGAGATGAGAAAAAGAGAAAAGCTATTACATTTTAGGTCTCTCTACTGGTCCCAACATAAAGTAAAGGATTAATGAAGAATTAAAACATAATATATCTTTATTTTTGTTTGGTGACATGACTTCCAACTCGCCAATCAATTCCAGAAAGTGGATTGAAAAAAGTGGCCTCCACCTACAAAGGAAGGGACTACAAACTAACTCTATTGGAATACTAGAGCTCCAAGGAACAAGAATGGAATGTGTTCTGATTGTCAAAAAAATTGGAGTTTGTGATGTCTCTTGTCTCGTTGCTTAGAAGATAGAGACAATGCCCTCATAGAATCAATTAGAAGTGGCTATTTTTCTCAACACTCTTAATGATATTGCTTTCCATATCCATCTCTGATAAAATAATATGTAATCCAATCTTTATCTTCTCTAATATATGCTATATTGTATTTTTTCACTTCTCTTACCTTGCTGAGTACAAAATATCTGTAACCCTACAGTATGTCGGATCAACTTCGACCAAAACCATGCATATCAAGCAAGCAAAGGGATTTCTGTTAAGCACATTCTCTTTTAGTATTACATATGAATGTACAAAACTCACTAGAATGTAATATTTACACATTTTTATTCTTAATAATTACTATTATCATCTGTTAAAATTAATTTTACAACAAGCATTACTTGCTTCTGTGAATTTGTGGTAGCAAGAAGTATTGGTGAAGGTGATGTGTATGGCCCCAAACATTTTCACAAAGAATATAGATGTAGAACGTCACAATCTTGAAATAATTGTCACTCATTAAACTTAGCATATGATGATAAAAGTATTGCTTTAATAACATTTATCATCTTCTTGTTAAAACACTCTATGCACCCCATTTCTCTCATGGGTTGGCTAGGTTAGCCCATCATGATTACCTTCCAATACATACATTGACAGTTTGAGAAACTACATTTTAACAAACAAGAGAGTTAGGATGAAATCATTACTGAAATCCATGCTCTGCAACTACTTGTTTTTCATTTAATCTAAAGCATGTTAGGATGCCATCATTTCTAAATTTCATGCTCTGCAATTACTTGTTTGTCACTTGAGGTTTGGTTATGAAGGAGTCCCTTATGATTCCAACATAGTGAATGAAGAGGGATTATGAAAGTTTTCTAAAGCTTTAATAATCCATACTTGTACATGAGGTCAATAGGTTAGGAATGTGACTTAAGGGTATACTATAATTTGAATGATCAAATATCAATGTAATGCTCAAGATTACATAAATAATCAAATATCTACATAATGTTCAGGAATATAACAACCTTGGTTGGATAAGTTAGTTATTTTTGTTCATGAAATTTCTAACATTTACATTTCAGGCAATAGTTATAAGCATTGTTGGAGCGGATTTCAAGTATCTAGAAACATTTGTAATTCAAGAATTGGTAATAAATCTAGAGATCATATACCATTTAAGTATGATGTTAGTAATTTAATTATCATATACAATAGATCTATGTTTATATGATATAAATATGGAGCTCTACAACTCAAAGGGCATACTCATGCAATCATAGTAAAGAATGAAGAGAAGAAATACAAAGAAATTATATGTCTTTTGAGCCAATTCTATTATTATTATAAGTGAAACACATCAAACAGATTTTACACTTCACAATTTTCACATTGCAAATTATTCATGTTAGTTAAGAGTAATTATGAGTGTTGACAATGAGTCAAAATTGATATATTCTAATATCTCTTCATAAATTTAATTGGTTTTATTAAATCCCTTTTAGATGTGATCTTACAATCATATATTTGGAGGTCTTGAAGCTAATCACTTCAAGGGAAACCATACATATGTACCTATTACATAAAGGAGTATTGACAAGTAAAGTCTAGAATGATTTTAATATTTTATACAAGGTTTTGTGTATTCAGTTAGTAGACTATTTTCAGTTAGTAGACTATTTTCAAGTTATAAATCCAAACACTTTTCTAACTTATTATTTCAATTTATTTTAGTTTTGATATGGGAGATGTTGAGATAATGGGTGTTGCACACATTGCATAATATTTTTATATTGTATTATTTTATTTTATTATGTAATGTTGCACCTAGATGGATGCACAACATGTAAAGATTCCTATGGAATATACCTGATGAATTGTATTGTAACATTGTGATAATATTTCATGTAATTATTTAATATTGGGGAAAAAAAAATTTCAATATTAAATGTGGGGTCAAAGGGTTAGGTAGCACATGGTTTTAGCACAAAGTTTATGTAATACCACTTGGTGGTTTTATGGGACTTGCTACTAGATATAAGTAGCCACAAGGGTAGTTGTTGGTTTGAGAAAGAAGAAGAAAAAAAGGGAAAGGATCAAGCAGGACAAGGCTTGATAAGTTAGCCAAGGGAGCATTTTGTGAAGGTTGGAAGCATAGCATGAGATGTGTGGATTCATACTTGTTCACATGGATTGTCTGGTAGTGGCTATGGAATTGAAGGCTTCTTTGGTTGTATTGCAATGGTATTTTTACTAAATAATACATGGTGATGGATGCTTTTGGATGCAACCTTTTTCCATCAATAAGGGTTTCCCAGGGTATATCTTGTGTCACAATTTTATGGATATGTTGTCTACTCTTTTGCATGTGGATTTCAATCACATATTTATTTTAGATCAATTATGGGTTATTTGAAAATGGTTTTATTATTTGTTGCAAGTTTCCTAACAAGTGGTATCAGAGCTATGGTTTTGTTGTTGTGACTCCAGATTGAATCCATGGGAATCCATGAGAGAATAAAAGAAAGGGCAAGATATATGAGTTATTTATTGTAGATCTTAAAGTTTTGAATTTTTTGTTATGATGGGATGTTGGTACATTTTGGGCATGTGAAATTGTTAGACAGATGGACTTTTTGGATGTTTCATTTAGATGAGGGTTTTAGGGGAAGCTTGCAGAAATGACCTCCTAGGTAAAAACAAACCTCATTATTGGATCTAGATTGACATTTCCAAAAAAATTAATATATAATATGCCCTAGTTTGGCCATGTTCAGAGGAAATGAAAGAGTTTTTAGTTTCAACATGTCATGGCCATCAAATTTGATCTCATCCGAATTTTTGTCACAAAAAAAATTAAAAATGTACTAAAAATGGAAACAAAGTTGTCTTAGTAAAATGACCATAACTTTCTCTCAGGATATCAGATTTCATAATTCATATAAGCATTGGAAAGTTAATTAAGAGCATTACAACTTAGTGTAGGTTTGGTTCTATGATTTTGGTATTTTATTAGCTTTCAAGAGCCTCAAAGTTAGATGTTGTTTATTTTGAGCATAGATTAGGGCATAACTTAGGCATACGGAGTCAGATTTTGGATTTTGAGTAGTTAATGGAAATCTCTTGGAGATCTCTACACATTGGTTCAGATTTGGTGTAGGTTTGACATGGTTTTTTTGGTGATATATTGATCTAAATAGTTTATGGTATATATTGACTATGGTAGCATTGTGAGTTTATGACATTGTATGTTTAGAGATTTAAGATTTGATGTCATTGTATACTAAACTCATATTTCCGATTGGTCTCATGATGATATGATTATCAATGTTTGGTTTAGATATGTATGATGACTTGTTGAGTCTATGAGTTGTATAGTGTTGTAAGTGGTCTATACTTATAGGTTGCATTTATAGTTTGGTTATTGGTTATCTTTGCCTATTAATCTTTCATTATTGGTGCATATTTAGATTGGTGTCTATATTTGGGTTGTGTATGCCCTAAATCACATGATTTACTAATTTTTCTTCATGTAGAAGGGATGAGATGCTGTTGCCAAGTACAATCATGTTGGGGGGTTGTGGTAACTATTTTATGCTGACAAGTTAGACATATTTAGTGTCAGATGCTCAGTTCATGGATGTGATCATGGTGCCATGAAATTTTTGGTATGAAATGATTGGATATATAGGTACATCCTTGATGTTGATTGGTTTGGATTCTTGATTTAGTTATGGTGGTATATCTTCTTGGTTGAGGATCATGATTATTTTAGTTTCTTTTGAGGAGCTCATGATGTGCACTTTGAGTTCTTTGATGGTTTGATGCCTTGGTTGGTTCTCATGGTTAGAGGATGGTTTTTCATCATCATGTCATGGATAGCTTGGATACACAATTTAGTGGGAGCTTGTGACAATGATGAGGTGATAAAGTAGGATTAATTCTTGGGTTGTATCTTCTTGGTTTGGAGATCTTGGTTTCACTTGGTACTAACACTTTGGTTGGGTGAGTGTAGACCTCGAGGATCTTTATGTAGGAGATGGTTCTTCATGGTATGTGGAGATGGTTTTCTTCATGATGTGTGGAGATGGTTTCATCTTGAGGACTAATGAGGTTCTTGGTAAAGGTGTGGTTTATGCTTTCATTTGACATGTTATCCTTGGTGTGAGGATGCTTTTATTTTATGTCATGGTATACTCTTGATATGTGTTTAGAGTTTTGACTTGTTATAGTGTCTTTTTATGGACATGTTATCTCTTTTATTGAGATGGTTAGATCATGTTGTCATGTTTATGTTCCTGAGACCATGGTTGGAACTTTGACAATGATCTTAGTCTAGTTTCTTGGTATTGAGTACATTGAACATAAGCTGTATACTTCATGATATTTCTATGTTGCATTTGGAGTTGGCATGGATTGATTGGTTACTAGTGCTCATGGATACTTAGAGGTGGTGGTGATGTTGATTTTTGTTGGATTAGAGAAGTATTTGTTGGGACAGTTATTTGGTTTCAGCAGGACATCTGAGGGGCAATTACCTGATATGGACTTGAGAGGAGATTGTTCTTATATAAGTCTTTTTTGGAGACTTCGATATCTTAATGAGAATTCTTATTCCCCACTCTTGATCTATTCAGTAGTTTTCTTCTTGAGAGATATAGCCTATTTTTCTCTCAGTACATTATGTTTATGCTTGTCTTAAATCATGGATATAAATAAATCATGGATATAAATCTTGAGCTATGATACATGAGTTAGTTTTGGAGGGTTCATTTGAGAGATAGTTTAGCATTGGTTATCTCCATTTTCATATGTTCTTATACTAGTTGAGTTTGGGAGATGGTTTTATATTAGGCATATTCCTTGGCTTAGGAATTGTTTATGAGTTTGATCTTCTTGTGAGAGTCTTACATCCATGGTTACTTGTATGGTATGGTTTGGGTGTTGTTGTGGCTTCTTGTTGGGGTTTTATGGAGGAGATCATACTTGTACAGTTTACATCTAGAGGTGTGTATAGAAGGACATGACACAGGTTATAATCTACATGGTTTCTCTTTGGTCATGGTTATTTTATTGGATGTTCAATTTTTTTACATTAGATTTCAGATTGGTTCAAGATTGTGATCACTAGTTTGTGCCCATGTATGTCATGTGAGAGATGACATGGTTATTGCTTTATCTCTTTCCTCTTTTGGTTGTGGAGAACTTGGGAGAGTGTTGGAGATTTTTTATCAGAGTTGTTCTTGCAGGATTATTAGTTTATGTGTTGTGGATGTCCTTGAGACTACATGGATTCACTTTTTTGAGATGTTGTGAGTGGATTGGTTATAGATTTGACATTATCTTTTGCAGTGGGAGCTTCTTGGTATATATGTGGGAAGTAATACTCTTGAGGCTTGTGATTTCAAGTTACATATTGAATATATTGATGATTTTGGGATTCACTTGGTATACCTTTGGAGGAATGGATAGTTGGATGGATTTGGCACTTTCTATGGGTGTTGTTTCAGCTATGGATATTTTGACAACTATAGATACATGTTGTTACCTTTAGATTAGGTTTTTGTGCTTGAAATTTTAGTTGGTATAGGGTTTTATGATCTTATAATGCGAGAGTTTTGGTGGCTTTCTCTTTGGATGGCTTCTATGTATGTTCGGTGGTAGTGGCATAATAGAATGTGGCTTCATTCATGTTTGAGATGCTGGATATCTTGATTTTGTTCTAGGTACTAGGATAGAGCACATGGTGTTGTGGGTACCAAGATGGAGCACATGGTGTATTTTTATCCATGATGGTGGATGTGCTAGGAGGGATTGTTCACTTGTTCATTTATGTGGCTACAGATTGAGCCTATGCAATGTATACAAGTGGGAGATTGTTGAGATAATGGGTGTTGCATACATTGCATAATACTTTTATATTTTATTATTTTATTTTATTATGTAATGTTGCACCTAGATGGACATACAATATGTAAATATTCCTATGGGATATACTTGATGAGTTGTATTGTAACATTGTGATAATATTTCATGTGATTATTTAATATTGATGTTCTTGATAGTGTTCATGAAGTGGAAGTTCACACTATTATATCTCTATTGAAATATTTTATGTTGTTTAAAATTATTGTTCCTTCATCAAGTTCTATGTTTGTGTTTCCTTGAACATCTAACATTCAAGATGCTTTTATGAGAATATCCTCCAAAGAAGCTTCAACTTTGTCCCATCTCACTTGTAAAAGATAAACTCTCAATATTTCATGCATTTTACCATCTGGTGTATATCATATTCACTATTACTTTGTCATGTTTTGATCATTTGAAGACTACAAAATTCATTCTAGCTTGTGTGAATTTGATTTTTTGGGGTATTCTTATTTGGTTAATCAATTTTTTTCCTCTACCCATCAATATACTATTTGAGTATATGGTGTAACCATTACACCTTGCTAGAGTACACATGCTAGCATTTTATAGTATTAAAGTTATTAAGATATATATAAAACTATGATATATTTTGATTTTGAACAAAATAAAATAAACAAACACTTTCAACAAAGAAAAAAATCCAATTAATGACTAAATAAAAGATATATCTCTTGAATTTAATAGCCTAATTAAATCAAAGATAATCTCCACTTCAATGCAACCTTGAAAATGCATAAAATTCCTCCAAACTAATAGAGAAAAAAATGTGATGCGTTTGATTTTGGTTTTGTAAAATGAAGTGACCAGGATTTAGGTATTTGCATACAGAATAAATGTGGAATAGCTATGTAAATGAGTAAGATTTATATTATAAAATATGTATAAGAAATGAAAAGGTAGTCAAAGTTGATGAGATTTTTGTCTAAACATTTATAATTAAAAATACAAAACTATGTCATAAATATTTAAGATAGAAAGCACCATTCTTAGTAGTATCTTTGTTGTTGTTTTTGTTATTGCAATCAAGAGCACCCATATAAATAGATTCCCATTTGACTACAATGAAAGCTTGGCCTTGGAAGATGAAAACTGCCCACTTGGTGCCTGATTCTTCATGTACTAGGTGTGCTTAAACGTGCATTTCATGCTCAATTGTGGCTGCCTAGAATTGGAGACAACAAGAATCCTAGCCAATTATTCATCAGTTTCATAAGAAAACACTCAACACAAGGATAAAGAGAGATGCAAAAATAGAAAAATAACAATTGTCCTCATATCTGGTTCTAGCTCTCTCAAAAAACCTAGCTATGACTAAAAACTAATAAGATAAACTCAATAGTCACCATGGAATTCATTGTGCACTAGAAAAAAAGAGAAATGAATGCATCAAAACTTCCTTCTCAAGAGCACCATATCTCACAATTTTTTAACCTTTTTTTCATACAGATTTGTATAGAAGCCAAAGCTCCTCATCAATCTTTGGTTTTCACACTTTTAATGGTTAATAAACATATATTAGTGTTTTGTTCTAGTACTTCTATTTTGTCAATTTCGACAATGAAAGCTGAGTGTTCTAGCTTGTGAGTCACACACCAAAGATAATTGATTGTTCATGTTCAACGAGTTTATTTTCAAGCGTTTGACATCACGCTATGAGCTAATTACAACATTAAGGTAGGATACATGCTACTATATAAAGAAGTGCATTTTACATAACCACAATCCTATTTTTTGTTCAAAAAGTATGGAAATGCCACAAGATTAGTAGGACTTGTATGCAAAATAAACAAGGATTTTATTTTCATAAAAAGTATTCAGGCATATGACAATGACTTATTTCAAGTAGTTTTCAGCCCACAAAAGCCTATTGGCTACTAATGAAATCAGATTAATGTTTTTATTTAACTTTTTCTCTATTAATCATGTTTTAGAGTTGTGTTTTAGAAATCCATTCTCATATTCCTGAATATTTCAATTTTTCGTTAAAAAAAAATAAATTAAAGTTTGTTCTTGCATTTTTAGTTCAATTAAAAAATACTAGAAACAATAACCACCAATAGTATTTCAAGGATTTTTATGTGGCTCAACTAATCTATGTTTTTTAGTCTTTCTTTTTTTGAAGGTACCTAGCACACAAGGAGGGAGGTGGCATTTTGAAAACATTTTAGGAACCTTGTCTATCTTTTGTATTTTGCATACAGGGTTACCAGAGAAGGTTCTGTACTTCACTTTCTCAGTGCCTCAGTTGAGGGATTTCCATGTATGTTAGTTGTTTCACCTTTTAACTCTTCATTGATATGCTTACTAATATACTTAAGGGTATGTTTGGTTGTGGGAATAGAATATGGGAGTAGGAATACTTATTTTGGAATAAAAAATTGGGATACATATTCCTATTCTCTATTTAGTTTAGCCAAAATTTAATGGGGAATTCACAGACCCAAAAATTTATGTTTCCTAAAATAAATAAAATTAGAATGGAAATACATATTCCAATTCCAACTATTTAGGTGTAATTGCAAAACCTCATTTTTGGGCCAAAATTGGAATAACCTCATTTTTGGGCCAAAATTGGAATATGCATTCCTATTTTATTTTGTATTCCAATTTCAATTTGGCACATCTAAACAAAGAATTCCAAATTTTAAGAACTTACATATGCCTATTCCACTTGTATTCCCACTGCAAATAGGCCCTAAATTACTAACCCTAGAAAAATGATTTATAGCTTTTGGTATTCCTTCCAATTGGGTTCATTATTTTCTTGGTCCACTTGGCAACAATTCTCATCCCATAAACAAACTTCAATCCTTCTTGGAGTGTTGAAGATGCCACTATTTTCAACAAGGATCATGCCCCTGATGACCACGTTAGGACTATTAAACCCTACTTGATTTTTGTTAGATTAGTTTAGCATGTAGTGTTCTTAGTTCTTCAATTCTATATGATTAACTTAACATTGACTGATATCATTGGGATTTTTTTGGAGTAGTGGGTTTCCTAGGTTGCTCCTGTCATTTGTGATAGAGTCACAACAATCTACCACTGAATGATTATTTGAGCCAATATTATTTCAGCTCGGAACTTGTAGAAAAAATGGATGATGTCCCTATTTGGAGCTAAAAATTGGACTCTTAGTCATCACCATGCTTGAGTCTCCCTCCACCTCTTTCCATTCATAGGTTCTAGAAAATTGAAGGATTTTCAACATGTAGTTAATGGTGATTTTCGCATGTAGTATAGCGAGAATTGCTGCCAACTCACCCATAAGATGATGTGTGAAATTTCATGTACAAATTTAATTAAATAACACTTGTAGGTATAAAATAATTTGAGATTAGGCGTATTTTAGTTTTTAGTTTTTAATAAAATTCAATTAATCTGAAAGCCTTCAAATGAGAATCATAGTTAATCTTAATTTATTAATATGAAATATTTGTCAAGGGTTATCTAATTGTAAATATTGTGCAAGTTTGTATATTAACATTTTAGTTTTATCTTTATATTATTGTATAACATTATGGTTTGAATTATGTGTTGGAGTATATTTTATTATTGATTTGAGTTGACATTATAATTTTTCATTATAAAACTTAGAAAGAAATACAATTATACAGCAAGCATGCAATTTCCTTTGGCAATGAACTTGTTTGGCAAATTTGCGAATAGCAAAGTAACATTTGTGAATATAGAATTAGTGTAAATTTTAGGTCCTAATATTTGTGGTTTTTTTACCCTTTAGACTTAGGAAGTGTTTTTGGTTTGTATGCATGTCAAATTAGTAGACATTAATTTAATATAAATCCATTTGTTGTGTTGGTAAACAGATTTGTCACTTGGAAAGTATGTGATTTGGCACAATGAAATGTGTGGAAAATCAATTTCTCCAATAGTTGGATAGGCCCTTGGTATATGGCCTTCCTCTGTGTTCAGAGGAGCAACTCCCTTATAAGATGTAATTTGAATTTTAAAATAAAAATCTATTCAAATTTAGAAGATACGAAGAAAGATATTGAAAATGAATGCACCAAACAAATTTCAAGCCTTCCTAAATCAGCTTCAATTGCTAACAAGAACGATCAAGAACTATGCTTGAAGGCAAGCATTAGCTCAGCAATGATTCAATGGTTTACTGACATCTACACCATACTTTGAAAATAATAATTACAATAAAAATCAACACGCAAGCAATTCAGACTTTGTAGAAAAGAGAACACAAAATGCACTTCCTTTTATTTCTTTACACCAAGAACATAAGAAATTTTGTTGATTACAAGAGCAAGAATTGTACACACTTTCTAGAAATTTCTTTTCTATAAAACTTCAACATAAATTTCCAAATCCAAAAATTTCCCTTTGCAAAGCCAAAAATATTTCTTTTATAGACATTGAGGTTAAGAACTACTCTTTCGTAGATAATAACTACTTTCCAAATACGTGATTTAGGAGAGGTTAATTAACCTTACAAAAATTAACCTATACAAAAAAAACATAACTCAAGCTAGAATTACCAAGAGTGCATATACATCTAGTCACTAGTCTTCTATCTATGAACTCTATCTATCCAAACATGATTGACTTATCCCCAAAGGCCATGTAAGCATAGAGGATTGCCACCATTGAATCATAACTTGGGATGAAAAGATTTTTCATCCTAAGTTTGGTTGTGAAGTATTTATCCTAGATATCTTCTAACTCCTATTGATATGCTAAAATATTGCAATCCTCTAAAGTGACTAAGACTAGGCTATGCTTCATCATAGTTTCAGCATCTGATACTTGATTCTCTATCTCTCAATGAATTTTGACACTGAGGGAATCTAAAAGAAAATGACAATCAATGTGTTGAAAATCATTCACTGTTGCCCCACTTGTAATAATAGAAACTACCTTTTCCACAACTTTCACTTTCACCTACTCACATGAAGTTATCAGTTTTTCAAATTCAGTGATCCCTTTGTTGATATTTATAACTTTCTAGATAATGCTTTTACTCCACATATGCAATTGTTTTTCACTTGGATCAGCAATAACCTTTTTAAGAATCAAAGTGTTCACATCTAGCTTGGACATTTCTTGTAGTTCATCAATTACTCTTTGTCAGGCGACATTCTACTCCTTGCTACTTTCTATCTCTTTAGACATTTCTTTTACCTATGTAATGGCTTTCCCATATACTTCCTTTACTTTGTTTATGATCTTTGAAGCATCCTTTATCATTCTTTGTATCTACGCATCTACCATCATGATGTGAGACTTGTGCTTGTTTACTTTTTCCACAACAACATGGTCAAGGATACCTTCAAGACCTATCAGAGCATGGTCAAGGATACCTTCAAGACTTGTCAGAGCTAGTGAAGTAGCTATTGTCTGTGTGTCATAGGAATTACGAGCTAAATTAATATAAGATACCAACATCTGAACCTGTTCCTTGATTTTCTCCTTTGATCTCTTCTCTTTCTTTTCCCTTTGTAGTATTTGTGCAATGAACAACTCAAAATTCTAAAAATATCCTTCTGCACTAGATGGACCAAGATCAACCCTGCTCAAAGTGAAATTTGACTCTGAGGGTTCTTCAACATTCTTCTCTGCGAAGGGCCTTGATATTTTCACATAAATTACCTAAATTTTTATCAATGGCCAATCTAGACATCATTTTAGTTATGTTCACTTTAGGAGGTTTTTGAAGAAAACTAGAGACCACATCAACTGGAGGCGAGATCATTTGAACAACCTTCTTCTTCTTTTGAAGACTCACTTGTAGCCATGAATGCGTAGGAGCTTGAAAAGATACCTGTGTATTGTGTGTTTTATTTTTTGTGATCATCATTAAATCTTCTATGTTAGATAATTGATTAGCTATTTGTGTGATGGCTATCAATGATATCTCAGAAGGAGAAAGATTTTGAGGAGAAATTACTCTTTCATGCAAAGAAGCAACTAGAATATGTTGTTCAACAACTTGAGAAGATTTTTGAATATTTTCATTGGGTCTATTTTCTTCTTGATCCACCTTGTCAACTTTACCCTTCAATTTTGTCCTTCTTCTCTTGATTGTGAACTCAACTTCACATGCTTTAGATAAAATATCTAGCTAATTTAGATCTTCATCATCACCATTATCACTTGTATCCAATTGCTGTATTTTCCCACTGAAAGTCACTTCAGGTGCATTTTGAGATGACTCTCCTTGATTGTTTCTTCTCCTAGTAAGATTACCTCCTTTACCTTGAAGTCTATCAGCTAGCTTTTCCACCCTTATTCTACTCACCCGTTCCCTTGTTCTTTTGAGGACATAGGCAGTTCTCTTCTTCAAACTTTTCAACTCTTGAATATACCAATCAATTGGTGGAAGTTCTAGGAATTCAATCTTCCCATGGTAGAAGAGATTAAATAATGAACCTTCATCATCATCTATATCTATCACATTGATATCCACCTTGAAGTCTATCACTTGCCTTGTAGTAAGCCACATCCAGTCTCACTTCCTGACTTCAAAATCACTTTCACATTCATAAAAGATTAACCTAAAGGGTAACCTAATAAGTTAGAAACTGGCATGCAGAAAACTTCACCTTTAACCTTTAGCTTTCACAAGTTTTCTACATGCCATGTTGAAGTTCATAAAAGATTAACCCCACAACTCCCAAGAATCACTTGCATGCAAACACTTCTCAAAAAAAGAGAGAAGCAAAAGCTATGGAGGTTGGAATTCCTAGATCCACAAATGAGACATTCTCGATGAGCAAAAAAAAAGAAATTTTTCTTATCAAAAGTGAATCAATAAATTACAAAGAGGTCAATCCTCATAAAAGCAAATAAAAACCCTAACAGGGTAAAACGTAGGTTGCATGATAATAATTAATAAAAGAATTATTTATTATTTCCCCAAAGTTTAGCTTAAGTAAACTAGAGATAATAAGTAACTTAATAATTAAATCAATATGATTTAATTAATAAGACAATATATTATTACTCTAACAAGAATTTCCTTTAAAGAGGAAGGTCATTTTTTTTGAGGGAGATGTAGAAATGTGAAAAAATTGGT
Organism: Cupressus sempervirens; assembly: GCA_028749045.1. Taxonomy (NCBI): domain Eukaryota; kingdom Viridiplantae; phylum Streptophyta; class Pinopsida; order Cupressales; family Cupressaceae; genus Cupressus; species Cupressus sempervirens. The sequence continues at coordinate 57,471,709 of CM053789.1, forward strand.
TTAACCTCATTAACCCTCCTTTAATTTATTCCAAAGCAAATAAATTAGATAGAATTAATTACAAATGGGAACCCCTCCCTCTTGGGTGGACCAAATTAAATTTTGATGGGGCATCTAGGGGTAACACTGGTTTAGATGGATGACATTGCACTATTTATTCAGATAAAGGAGAATGCCTATCTAAAAGGGCCAAGCCTTTGGGGTGTAATTTCTAGTAACCTAGAAGAATTAGGGGCTTTGATTAAAGGGTTATTATTATGTCAAGACTTTGGTATTAAAAACCTAGTTATTGAAGGAAATTCACAAATCATTTTAAATGCATTAAGAAAAAGGGAAACTCCAAATTGGAATCTTATTTGCAAATTTGAATATGCCTTGGTTATAGTTGATGATTTTATAAAAAAATAGTATAAAACATATATATAGGGAAGGAAACAAATAAGCGGATGGTTTAACTAACAAAGGAGTTGATGTTGACATTAAAGTAGCTAATAATAGACAATTTAATATAGATTCTAGTTTAAAAGATAAGAACATTATAAAGCATGGGTTTATGTTTGTTATTTTATTAAAGTTATGCTTAATAAGTTAATAACGTTGTGATTATTTAAATTCTCAAATATATTCCAAGGTAATATTAATATTATAAATTTTAGGCTTCATGTGCCATAAATTCAAACGATTTAAGAAATTATTTAAAATATTTTCTCAAATAGAATCTACTTTAAAATAATTTTATGATGAATGTTTATCTATCTCTCAGTATTGATTTAACTTATTTTTTGTATCTAACAATTTGATCTTAGCCATTTCAACTTGCAGGAAATATGTAAAGACATTGATAAAGCATAACCTTAAAGATGGAAATAAAAAACAAATGATTATAGTATGACAAAAAGAAGAATTAAATTACTTTTAATTTCCATGTTGTATCTTGGCCTAAAGGTCATTTACTTATATATAAAAATCATCATTTATTTCATCTTTTAATCTAGACCTATTTTCATATCTTAAATTGGGTCGATTGCATAAATTTAGCACTTAGATATATCTTACACTTTTGATTTATTCAATTAGCTTAATTGTACAATATTTTCATTTCATATCTTTAATCAATTTCTTCATTGTATATTCAAGAGGAATTGCTTGTGTACTTCCTTGATATAATATGAGTTTAGCATTAGCATCCCTTTGGCTTTTTCTAATCTAACTTGGGCTGTATCGATAGTTATGTTTGGAAGCCCATCTTTCTCTTGTATTTGAATGTTAGTGTTAAAGTGGAGGCCCTTCTTTACCTACCTCATTATGCGCTTCCATTTCACCCCTAACCACATACAATAATATATTTTATGTAATCTTCTATCAAATTTGCATATCAAAATCAATTTAAAACATACTAAATATGAAAGGTAACAAATAAACCCCTCTAAGGTAACAAATAAACCCCTCTACCTCTGTATTTGACTTCTTTCTAAAAATTCCAACACAAATCTAAGAGTCCTTATAATACACCATTGCATATAATTTATTTTTTATATAGAATGTTGCATCATAATGGTTCTACACATCTTCCTACATTTATGTGTTTACTATGCATCAACTAAGCATATTCCATAACATAAGATATTCTTCCTTATAAGAACACAATCTTCTCTCTCTATCTCACTAAATTTACATAAAATGTCCTTAATTATATAAAATGCCTTTGATTCTGATAAACTATTATAACTAATAATAAAGACAAAAAATGTACTCCATTTTTACCTTTGATAATATAATCTATCCTTCAGCTGAAATAAACATGTGTCCCTTTCTCAAAAGAATTGTTATCGCAAACTAAGGGACACAACCATAGCACAACTCAAATAGAGGTTTATTGACCACTAAAACAAAAAAATGCTCTTGGAATGAAACAAAACCCCTTAAACAAAATGTAACCGAAACAATACCTATCCTCAGGAGACCAAAACCCCATGATGAAAATGGTTTAAAATAAGACTAAATTTAGCCAGAAAGACTATGATACAAAATATCAATTGAATAACCACAACTAGGTTCAATAAGAAAAGTTATTAAAGACAAAATGATAATGACCGAATTAGGCTTACATTCAAGGATGAAAATGAAAAATAATGTCCAACTCAAGTTTACAAAATGGGCTACAAGAAGTGATAATCTCATTACCACAGAATCCAATAACTACACTTATATTTTAAACTGGACACATTTTTTGACATAAAATTCATAAAATAAGGTTCATATAAATAACTAATGAAAGAAAGAAAAATAGACTAATCCCATTTTTAAATAATCTCAAATCCTTAGTAAAACATATTAAGGCTTAACACATATAATAACAAAAACCTTAAGTTCAATAAATAAGACACCTAAAACTTTCTCCTAATTCCCCAAAGAATCAATCTTCAAATGTTTCCATATCCATTTTGTGTGTCACGCAATGTAATTTCTCTAACCTTCACTCAAACTTTTTGTTGTCATCTTACTTGAAAAGCCAAGGCTCAAGTATGCCTTGGCTTTTTTAGGAGTTCCTTAGATCAAGATCTCAAGATTGGGGTTCACAATAAACATTAAAAAAAAAAAAACATGACATACCAATAACATTAGCATCACCATGATAAGAATTTTGACTCTTTTATTATGCCAAAAACATTACTCATTTTTCTTTATATTTACATAGATTATATACTATCATGTATGTTGATGTCTTGAACCTAAATGGAGGGGTACTAGCCCTGATGGGGTTTGAACTTTGTGGTTTGGTTATGTCTGTGCTAAAAGGCATTTGACAAGACCTATATTGATGCTTATTTCTTTCATTCTCTAGAATCATCCTTCTCATTTTATTTTTTAACTAGTGACATGGGCTCCTCATCTAGATCTTTCTTGATGTTGTTGTGCTAGAGGATAAATTATCTAGATTGGTAAAATTTAGTTCATTTTAAGCATTATCTACTATTTCAAGTGCATGACAGAGTTTTCTACACTCAATCAAAATGACGGGTGTAGTACGTGAATTGGTTTACATGAACATGTCACTATTCTTTAATGCATTTTTAATATACCATCAAATATATGTCATTTTTCTTAGAACAAAAATTCAAAATTTTCTATTTAGCCAAAATTCAACATTTCATATTCTAAGTTTTTCTAATCTATGATCAAGAAGGAACTAAGGCTCATGTTTCTTTCCTTGTTCATATATTTTATTTTCCTATTTGAAAATGACATCCCCTCTATAATTGTAGTCTCTTGATGTCCATGTTCACTTGGAACTTGCAAGCCCCATGCCCATAAAAGCACCCATTAAAACAACAAAGCCAAATTTACGCTTACCAAACACAACATAGTCAAATTTATACTTATTAGACTTTAGTCAAAATAGAAAATAGAAACCTTACTAATTATATTAAATTAGAATAAGGTAATGTAAAACAAACAATTGGAAAAAACTTTTCCACTCTACAACCTGCAACTTTCCCTCTCCTTTCGCTTTTTAATTTTTTGATGCCTGAAATAGGGGAGGATATGTCGTTCCCCATAGGTTCCTATGGCCATGTGCCATTGGGTCCATCCTTAAACCTAAAGCTAGTTGAGGCTGACAATGAACTACCACTAATTATGTCAGAGGAAGGTGAGATGCATATAGTGGGTCCTAAAATTGATGGCCAATTTAAACTAACAAAAAATGGCCAAAAATTTGCATTGGTAAGGGCTCCTAAGAACATAATTGAATCGGTCTTGGTCAAAATTACCACCACGGATGTAGAGAATGAGATAGGGCTCCCAAAGTCAGTGATGAACAAAACCATGGCAGATCTACATCTATTTGTGGTGGGTAAATTCCTAAACTTCTTACCTAGGATTGAGATGGTCAGGAAATGGGTTATGTGGCAATGGAAATTTAAAGGAAGTATTTCCACCTCTAATATGTCAAGTAGCCTTTTTATTTTCAAGTTTATGGCTACTGAGGACCTATCTAAGACCCTTGTGTGGTCATAGCTATATGGAAAGCACCCCCTCACTCTGGCTAAATGGAAGCCAAGGTTTGAATCATCCACATATTTGTTGCACATGGCTCCTATTTGGATTAGATTGCATGGTATTTCATTTGAATATTGGGATGTCCAAAAATACCATTAGCTTAGGGACTCATTGAAAATTTAATAGCTATAGATGATGTCACTCTATCCAAATCCAGGTTAGTGTTCACTAGATTCTGTGTTAATGTGGCTATAAAAAAAATCCTCCCCACCCTTGTCATCCTAAAGTCAAGGTTTGGGAATCACATACAAACACATGTTTATGCAAATTCATCCATGTTTTGCCAGAACTATAAAACTAGGGATCACATAGTGGATACATGTAAGCCAATGGAACAAAAAGCTAAGGAAAAAATCTTCACACTTGGAGTTGTTAATACAACTAAAGGAGAATGTTCAAAAATCAGTAAATCCAAGTGTGAGGTTTGTTATTAATAGCTCAGAAGGAGAAAATTTAAAAGTGATTGTAGAGATACAAGATGGCCCATTGGGAGAAGGGATCCAACAAACCCTTGTAGAGAAGGAAACTATGTTTTCTCATCTTAACCATTTGGTGGTTGAGGTTAGGAAACCTAAGGATTCCCTTAAGAAGGATCAGAACAACCAATAGGAGTTAATAGAAGTGGAAAGCACCATAGTTTTAGTTTTCCATCCCAATGCGATTGGGGAAATTTAGATGAAAGAAGGTTTTCTAGATTAGACACTCGTGGTCCTAATTGAAGCTATTGATCAGACCCTTGATGATTTGGTGAGTATTAATGATCTCTCCATGTATTTATCACTCAATTTCCCCAAGGTGGAGGAAATTCTGATGCATAATGACACTAATGAGGAGGAAGCAAAGTGGAAAATGCAAAATAAGACTAAAGAAAAAAATATTAAAAAATCAGATGCGGGTGGAGACTCTACAAAAGGAAGACCTAAAGAAAGGGTTAGGTGCCAAAATATTATTTCAAGGGAGATTGTTGTCAGAAGACAACTTACCTTTGACACTCATCATAGAGGTAAGAAATGATATTCCTCTCTTAGGATATAAGAGGGCTTAGTAGCCCTAAAAAGAAATTTTCTATTAAACAATACATTGTTGAGCACAAGGTGGATATCCTTATGATCCTAAAGTTAAAATGACTTTTTGTAACTTCTCCAAAATTGTTAACAACCTCTAGGCAGGGGCCATGTTCTTTTACTTTGAATCCAATGGTTCCTCAAGGTGTATTACTAATCTTTGGAACCTATCTAGACTCAAGGGTTCTCTCCTTTCCTTTTCCCAAAACAACCTATTGGCCTCTTTTGTAAAAGATCAAAACTAGTGATAGATTTTCAATGTGTATGTCCCTAATACTAGGGCTAAAAAAAATCCCCATGGAAGGAATTACAAAACTACTTTCAGTCCTTCCCCTATAACAATAACCTATTTTAAAGGGACTTCAACTCCCCTCTTTTCCATTCCAAGAAGGTTGGGGGTCTTGCTTACTATAGTGATAACATGGGGGACTTTGTGAGTTCCATAAATAGTACCAACTTGGTGGATATCACTCCCACTAGAAATCCCTTCATGTGGACTAATAAAAAAAAAGGAGCTCATTTGATCTAGGTTAGAGTGGATAAATTCATTACTTCCTCTTCTTGGGTGATTGTTAGTGACTCCCTCTTAAAGCCCCTACCCTGTACTATGTCTAAGCATAACCCATTGATGTTTAGATGGAAGGATTCCCAACCATGTAGTTATCTCCCATTTAGATACAAAATCATGAGGAGCTCCCACCTATCCTTCAGGAAAATGGTTGAAAGATGATGGAACACCCCCATAATGGGCATTGTTGTGTTTAGAGTCTCTTCTAAGTTGGAGCTAATTAAAAATGAGGTTAAAGGTTGGAGTAAGCTTAATTTGAGAGACATTTTTTACCAAGAAAAATCTTGTTGAATCATTTTCCCATGGAACACCCCACTGGATATGGATACAATGAAGAAATGTGCAAAAGGGAGTGGAAGCAACTGCTGGGTTGGGAAGAAATTTTTTGGAAGCAGCATTTGAGGGTTCAATGTCTAAGGGTAGGGGATAAGAATACTTTTCCACAGGTTTAACACAAATCATAAAAGAAGAAATATTATTGATACCCATTAGAATGAAAGGGAAGAAACTTGTAATGACAAGCTACTTTTGGGGGTCTTGGCTACCAACTCTTTCAAATCCTCTTTTGCCTCTAAAGATATTGACATGAGCAAGTACCATGACTAACTTCTACAAAAAATCCCTAGAGTTGTTATCACTGAAGATAATCAACACCTTCTGGAAAGGGTTTCAAATGAAGAAGTTAGGGCAATTGTGTTCTCGATGAATGCTTAAAAAGCCCTAGGTGCAGATGGCTTCCCCCCAACTTCCTGCCAAGAATTTTGGGACATTATGGGGGGTGGATGTGTCCAAAGAAGCTAGGGACTTCTTCAGGACTGGTTAAATGTTACATCAACACAATAAAAGTTTTATTTTGTTGATCCATAAATAGTGTACCCCTTTTAACATTAATGATTACAAGCTTGTAAGCCTATGTACCAAATTCTACAAAATTTTCTCCAAAGTGTTGGAGAATAGGATCAAGAACATCTTGGATAAACTTATCAGTACCAATTAGAAGGGATTTTTTCCAGGAAGGAAAATTCTAGACGTTTTCATTTCAACTCATGAAATCATCCACTTTATGGATAAAAGTATGAATGTGTGTATGGCTCTGAAACTTGATATTTTAAAAGCATATGATAATATTAACTAGTCATTTATATAAAACTCTTCTTTCTTTGGTTTCATTAACAAAGTTGTCAATTTAATTAAACAATGTGTTGAAACTATTAACTATTATGGTATTGTCAATGATACTTTGGGGGAGCTCTTTTTCCCTAGTAAAGGCCTCAGATAGGGGGACCCCCTCTCTCTATACCTGTTTATAATGATTGTCAAGGTCTTAGGTGTGTTTGGTGGATAACCAAAAAGTCAAAGGTATCAGGATAGCCTCAACCCTCCCCTCACTCTGTTATCTAATAGTTTGTGGATAAAACCTTTTTCTTTGGTGAATCCTTAGTGGTAAAAGCTAGAGAATGCAAATTTGTGTTGGATCATTACATAGACGCTTTGGGTCAAAAAATCAACCTTAAAAAGTAGATTTTTTTTCTTTAATATGGACTATAATATTCAAAGAAATATTATCAAGATCTTGGGCTTCCAACCTCCCTTGTACCTATCTTGACCTCCCTCTCACAATCAAGGATTTTAAGTCTAGTTTCTGGGACTCTATCCTTGAGAGAACTCAAAATAAACTCATAGGGTGGAAGGGAAAACTCCTTAGCCATGCAGGTAAACACTAGCTCCTAAAATCTACTCTTCAAGGTATACCAATCTACTTCTTGTCCATCTCCAAAATTGTGGGGGTGATGGTTGTCAAACTAGAAAGGACACAATGCAACTTCTTATGGTCTAGAGTTGAAGGAAAAAAAAGGCTCTCCCTTATTAATTTGGATAATGTCTATTCCCCCAAAAAAATTTGAGGCTTGGGCTTAAGAATAATCAAAAACATCAATAGAGCCCTCAATTGTAAAATGGCTTGGACACTAATGTTGAAAAAGGAGGGCTAGTGCAATATTATGCATGCTAAGTACTTGTAGGGTGAAATTTTTAAGACTAAGTTTAAGGATAGTAATCTTCCCCAAGATTCCAAAATCTAGAACAACATTACCAAATATAAATATCTCTTATAGAAAGGATTAATGTGGCAGCTTGGAAATGGTTAGAAAAAATAATTATGGAAGGATAATTAGAATAACTCACTTCATCTGAATACTTCTAAGAATCATAACTTGAGTACCATGTTAAAACAAATATTGGGGATAAAGTGGAGGGGTACCTTAGTAATAGAAGGTGGATAAATTTGGGCCAAGTGATCAATAACCAGGGGATGCATGTCTTGGCCTAGGATTTGATAGAATAATTGAAGCACACTAGGATCCCACAAACTAAAATGGAGGACATAATTCTTCAGGCCCCTACATCTTCAGGACATTTTTCCACCAAATTGAATTATGAACTCACTCTTGCCCCACTAGTGCTAGCCTTGAATGAAGAAAAATCTAGGACAAGCACCTCACCCCCAAAATAAATTTATTTTTGTGGACTATTCTGCATCGGACGGTTCTCACAAAATAAAACCTTATTAAGAGGGGCTTCAATTTAGCCAATAGATGTGTTTTGTGTTAAAAAGAGCAAGAGACCATTAACTACCTCTTTATTCATCATGAGCTAGCTACTACTATTTGGCAACAAGTTCTCAATAAGATGAGGATCAACTAGACTATGGAATATGTGGTGTTGGAAACTTACAATTGGAATAATTTTTGTTTTATCATTGATGTCAAATATATGGATGAGACATATTGCTACCTAATTTAAATGTCATATCTATTCGATTGATGAAGAGGATTTGAGAAATTTTTCATAACTATAGCACCTAGAGGAAAGGTTGAACTTATGAAAAGGAAGTTATAATGGACATTTTATTAGATAGACTTTGATAAAGAAAGTAATTGTTTATGTCAAGAAAGCTAAGCCAAGCTGAGCAAAAGAGTAAAAGTACTAAGGAGTGTCAAGTAATTCTAGTGTCAATCGAGATACAGTTAGTGCTAAGAAAATCTTGTGTTGAGTGAGCATTAGCATCAATCAAGAAAGTTAGTTGACGTTGAGCTAGGAAGCCTTACAATGACTGAGTATTTCAGTTTTGATTGAGTATTAGAATTTAAAGATTTTCAAGTGACAATAAGAGAATAAATTCAAAGAAATCATAAGATCAAGTCAACTCAATTGATTTCTTGGGAGATGTAAAATGTGTTGAAGATAAGATTGATGAGTTGGATCATTAAATTCAAGAAGGAGATAAGGTAAAGACCTAACAGATGGATTCTAGAGAAGTTTCTAGAGAATGATCAAGAAGATGGACAGATACATTGAATTTGATCATAAACCCTAAAATCTATAGTGGATGTAGAAAATGGTAGAGCATGAATTGCCTATTTAAAGAGATACAAAGCCAAACATTTGGTGCCCTATCTAGTGTGTGTGTGTGAGCTTGTATATAGAGAGAGTTATACAAATCAAGGTTGATCAAAAACATGTGATACAAGTGAGTGAATGAAAAGCTAAAGGAGAAAGCTTGCAGATGTGATGTTGTTATTGATAAGTGAATTAGAGAAAAAGACTTTTAAGTGTTGATGAGAAGAGTGGACTGATTGCTTGAAAGGTGTCTAATCAGATCAAGATCAGAGATGACAATACAAGTCTTATCAGTGAACCAACATAAAGAATAAAAAGAGATTTGAACTCAAAAAAGTGAGTTGTAATCACACAAATCAAAACCTATTGTTTTCTTTCTTATCATTGTAAAAAATTTATATTGAAATCCTTTTAATAGAGGTTGACCTAACAGTTATTTTAAGACTTAACAGTCTGTGTAAATCCTTTATTTGGGTGACATTTTAAATGGAATGATCAAAGTCTTCTTACAAGGCCACTCCTAATAGGGTGATTAAATCCTCTAACCAAGTCACATCTAATAGTGTGCATTGTAAACTTTAACAAGGTTGGATCCTAACAGAGATCACTTCGAAAGAGTGAAACAGAGTGACATGTTGCTAGTGGTTTTTCTCAAATTGGGTTTCCACATTATATCCTAATGTCAAAATTGTAATGAATGTTTAAATTTCATAATATTTTCATTATTTAATGCAAGTTAAAGTTTATGGCAATTTTATAGTAGAGACCAAGCAACAACATGATAAGCAAAATAGTGAAGTGTCTAATGTTTAATTGTTCAAGTGATACATATAGACCTCGAGTAATTGATTCACCCCCACTCTTAGTTATTCTTAACATGTCTAACATGTGGATCTCAAGAAATTTTTTTACTAGACCAGTTTCTTTAATCACCCTGTTATCATTATGCTTTTGAAGTTTATCCCCTCGTATGTCTACTAATATATCTAGAAGGAATGAAATAACAAGATATTTAAGGAGGAGGAAACTACCCCTCAAGTTACTTTCAATATGGGTCTCAAAATGCTTCTTGAAAATGTAAATGCTAGTTATTGGAAATATCCAGATTCACCCCCCTCCCCAATCAAAATAGAAATTGCCAGGGAATGGAACCTCCTACAAGGATTCAGAAAAATTGATGCTTCAAAGAAATTTTCTAGAGAAAACACCAAGTGGGCTCCATCATTGGTTGGGTGGTACAAAATTAAATTTGATTGTGTTGTTAGAGGAGATAAATAGGCAAGAGGTGGAATTTTAAGGGTATGTAAAGATAAATGTTTGGCTGCCTATGCAAGACCTCTTAGAGAGCACATAGTTAACCAGGTTAAGGGAATATTGCTCCTCTGGGGCCTAAATATTGCTCTAGCCTTGGGAATTACAAATATTAAAGTGGACGGTGATTCCAAAGTTATTATACAAGTCATTTACATAAAGAGTAGTGTTGGGTGGAGGGTCAATACTATCTTGGATGATGCCAATGCCCAAATGCAGAGATTTCAGAACCACAAATATGGTCACATATACAAAGAGCAAAATGGAGTTGTGAACCACTAGGCTACAAATTGAGGGCTTAAGGTGTTAGAGGGAGGAAAATCTAATTTTGCATGAGATAAGGAACCTTATAATGAGGGAGGAATGTATGGGTATAGAAAACCAGGCATAACACCATCAATCGGTACACATGGCAACATCATAAGGGAAACAATGATTACCCTTTGTGTAGTAGGATGTTTTTACAACTCCAAAAAGACACTTGGCATGCTACAATTATGAGTCAAAAAGGAAACTTTGGGATTTTTTTTCAAGATTTATAGGCACAACCTTTTAATGATATCATATAATTATTGTGAGCTCTTGGTGGTTTTAAGTATTTATTTCCCTAACATTGCCTTAAATTTTAAAGGAAAGTGGTGTACAACTTATTTACATGATATTAAGGCTTCACATGAGTACAGTTAGGTGGATGGATTATTCATCGGTTATTCTTGTCACTACCATCATGACATTAAAAGGAAAGGTTTCAGCCACATTCAAAAAGGCATTTTGAAACTCATTTGTTTTATTTTACAAAAAAAATAGTTTTGGCATTTCTTTAAACTCTTTAAGCTGGAGACTATGGGTGACAATAAGCTCTACATTGAGCCTAATAGGATTGATAGTGCCTTTAGGAACAATGTGAAGGCCATGCTTGTGTCTGAGGAAGGGGACAATTATAGTTCATGGAATTCATGTATGGTGGGCATGATGAGAATATTTCAAAGCAATCTATTTCATAGAATAACAAGAAGGTTATGGTGGGAGGCCTAACATTTAAGGTTGGTGAAGAGGTCATCTCAAAAGCCATGGAGGGGAGGAAATGGAAAAATATGAGCAAGACCTCTAACTATGATGCCTTAACCAATTCTTCAATCACTCAGAGGAACCAATTAAAAAGAAAGGTGGGTTCAATAGGAAAGATTTATCTGGCATTTGAAAATATATTTGCAACATTATTATGAAGTACTTCACTCTTGAAGGTAAGTTTACTATATACTACTTCTACCATTTACCTTTTTTGAACCATTTATACCACAAAGCCTTAATTTCCATCTTGTTTTACCTACTTCATTCCATTGAGTGCAATATAGAGGTTAACAAAAAAGGCAAGGATAATGTCATCTTGCATCAAGAGTTACTATTCAAGCTTTATAACTTTCACCATGCACTTTATCTGTCAGTTAGGGAACCCATTGTCTCTCATACGGATTCTCCCCCTGGGCCCCTTGATGTCGACCCTTCTGATATTGGCAAGAAAAGACCCAAAATGGAACCTCCACCTAACAAAAAATCTAGTGAGCTCACCAAAAAAGGCAAGCGTGAGGTTTATATTGTTGAGTCGGGTGATGTTATTGAAACCCTTAGAGCCCATAGCTCTAACCACCTTGCCAAAGAGAAGTATAAACAAGCTTTTAAAAAGGTTGGTGGGTCAAATTTTGGTAGTTCTCTAGCTAGGTTTTTTGAGGAGATTTTTGGCCATTCCTCTAGTAAATCCTTCGAATCCCCCCTCCCTCTAATGTCAAAAATACCCCTATTGCCTCCCCTTCAAAGACATAGAGAAAAAAACCCTATCCCAAATCCCATTCCCAACCCCTTTGTTGTACAGGTTCTAGAGGAGGGGAAGGAGGCTAGTGGCTTGGTTGCTAGTAGGCTACTAGGAAAAATGAAGGACAAAATTAAAAGGCAAGACTTGAAGATTCAGGAGCTGAGAAGGTAGGTCAACAACTTCAACAATCATCTTGAGGACTCCAATAAATTTTCTATTAAAGTTATGCATGCTTGTTTGGTGACCCTTTGTGCCCTAAGTGAGAAGTTTACTGGGACTAAGTCAAAGCCTGGTGAAGATTAGAAGGATGTCTTCTAGTTCCTCAAGGAAGAGTACATGTAGACCTCCGCACTGCTATCCAAGCAACTTTGAAAATTTTAGTTTTCTTGTTTTACAGGGTTTCCTAGTTTTTTGTTTAGTTTAGATGGCTTTAGAACTTTTACCTGCCGTGTGTAGTGTAGATACTCTGTTATTATTATTATTTTACTGCATGAAATTACCAGTACTATTGATACTCTAAATTTCACATTTTTGGTTTTTGATAGAGGCAAGCTATATGTTACCAAAATTGATTAGATATTATTTCATACTCAGTCAATTTATGTGATGAGTTACTTAGTTAGTTCATGTGTTCATGATTTTTTTTTGATGATGATATGTGTATTTTCATTTAGTGATTTTAGTTATCTCATGATGATAGTTAGTTGTGTGATTTATAAGCAAGTTTTATAGTCACATACACCATACTTGCATGTGTATGGTGTACTTGTATGTTTTACTTTATGATGGACATTTTTGATGTGGTTGAGGGAGGGAGTCATAGTCACCTACTAATTGGCATCTATACGATGCACCACTTTGTTAGGATAAACCACAGACAGAAATAAAAAACTACATGCAAATATAAACAATAACAGAAAAAATAATAGAACACACAGAAATGAACACAAGGCACCAAGATTTAACGTGGTTCACCCAATCCCTGGGCTACGTCCACCAAACAGCAAGTCCAATCTTATTACAATCCAGTGATTACAACCTGATTACAATCCATAATCCCTTACAGCTCAATACCGCTGCAAGAACCAATTTCGTATCACAACACATAAAAAATACCCAACCCTAAGCCCTTTTTATACAAGTATTAAACTGCTTTAGGGTTATAACATGTCGGCCATATGTCGGCCATAATATGTTGGCTACCATGTCGGCTACTTCCCAAATTTTTTTTTTTTCGGGGCGATGCCTCGAACCCCACTATTTATGAAGTATGTACAGTACTTTCTTGATCAGTCACCACAATCTAACACACTTCTCACCATTTCCTACTTAGTTTAGATTACATGTGTATGTAAATGCATAGATTCTATGTAGATTTCAAGTATCAGGCATCAACTTCCTTGAATTACTTGGATGAGCGTCCCCTATCATAATATCTCAATGGTAAAAGAGGGGAGATAATTCTTGAGTCTAAATCCTAATCCTAAGACAATGGTCCTAGAAAGTAGGACAAATATCTAAGTTATTTACCCATCCAAATTTGTCAAATGACATGAATTTGTGATTTTGACACTAGAGTTTGAATCTATGCTTTGTCTTGTGGTTGAGTTTTCATACTTGATTTTGTGGGTATGTTGTGATTTTTAGTTATGATTAAATCAAATTAAAAGATAATTTAATGATTTAATTAAATGGAAATTTTATAAAGAAAGTTCAATATTTAATTATATTTTATTAATTGAGAAATTAATTAAATAGAAGAATTGAATTTAAAGATATATTTGAAGTTCTATTTTTGACGTAATCATATTGATGCAGGAGCATCTAGTGGCATAAGGTCAATCCTATATCACCCAAAAATATGGTTAGTATTAGTTTATGTTTAAAGTGTTTTCATTTATGGATACCCATTTGGGTCAAATAAAGATTCCAACTCTCATAGTTCCACTATTGGTTTTCTAGGTTAGAGTTTTTGAGCACTTTGGGATATGTGCAAATGTAGAAAATAGGTTATTTTGTAATTGAGCCATAATTATGATGAATTAGAGGGTGTAAGTTGGAGGGATGATTCTATTTTAATTTAAAGCACTCCGAAAAAAGAATCAAGTCAAAAGGCTTTACGGTTTGAAAGTTATTGTAGTTTTAAGTTGCCTATAGACCTCCTAAGAATGCTTCAAAGTCATATTTGAGGCACTAAATCATAGTACGGACCCAAAAAAAATGGGACACAAATAAAGCTTGTACATAAGGCTATATAGTGCTTAAAGAGCTTTCTAGAAATGTAAACAATTTGTCAATCAGAGTCCCAGATCAAAAGTTATGCCTCCTGAAAGTTGGACTACCATTTTTGGATTCTTCTAATTTCACACTGACTTCTAACGTGATTTCTAGAACCTTTTGTTTTGGTAGTGGATGCCAAATGGCATATTCTAGAATGTATTCCTAAACCTAAACCTAATTAGGGTCCATTTAAGAACATTTATGGCATTGTAAAGGTAGTTCTTAGTGGAGTTTGGGAGAAGGTACAAGAAAAATATTTTCTCTAGATTCAAACAACTTTGTAAGCTCATAGGGCATGTATTAGAGTCTATTTTTTGTATAGTGAATGTAAGTCCTGTTGTGTTCATTTTGGTCTTGGTTTGTGCCCTCATCAAGTGGTACTAGAGCAGGTTCTCCCGAGTGTGTAGATAGACTACTGACTATGAGGTAGTTTGCACTAGGCCTGTGTGGTTGTGGGTTTTTATAGAGTGTGTTGGAAGGGCTAGAGTTGTTACTCATGAGGTTAGAGCCCTCCAGAGACAAGTTTAGGCATTGCAGGAGGAGATCCATAGAGGGATGAATGTTGTCCTAGGTGACAAAAGTGAGGAAGAAAATGAAGAAGAAGAAAATATTGGGTAGGAAGGGGAAGGAGAAGGAGAAGTCCTAAACTTGGCAGAGTAGAGGCTTTTTAGGGCCATTGCTAAGCTTGGAAAAAGACCTAAAATTGACGTCAACATGTTTTTAGGAAATCTAATTTGGATGAGTTGATTGACTAGATCAATGAACTAGAAGAATATTTTGAGTATGAGGATATCAGGGGCCCTTATAGGGTTAAGTTTGTGAAGGCCAAAATGAAAGGCCATGCCAAAATATGGAGGCAAGAGATTCAACTGGAAAAAGAAGAGGAGAGGAGAAAATCACAAGATGGGATTGCATGGTGGACAAACTAAAGAAGCAGTTCATTGCTGTTGATTATGTCATTTGTTAAAGAAAATGCAAGGGTTAAAGCAAGTAGGAAATTTAAGGAAACTTGGCAAGAAAGAATATAACCATTTCTACATAACCCATAATAGATCTAAAATAAATACGAAATTAAAATCCACACGCAAGAGAATAGACAACATACCCACAAAATGTGACACAAGATATACCCTGGGAAACCCTCATTGAGGAAAAAAACCTAGCCTCCAAAAGCATCCATCACCATGTATTATTCAACAAAAAAATACCATTGTCATACAACCATGGAAGCCTTCATGGCCATAGCCACAACTGAGCAAACTATGTGAACAAGCATGAATTCACATATCCCATGCCATGCTTCCAACCTTCACAAATGCTCTCTTGGCTAACCTGTCAAGCCTTGTCCAGCTCAACTCTTGCCTTTTTAACTCTTACTCTCTACAAAAACTACCCTTGTGGCTACTTATATAGTAGCAAGTCCCACAAAACCACTAAGTGGTATTACATAAACCATGTGCTACCTAACCCACTGACCCCACATTTAATATTGGGCATTTAATTCTTTTCTCTAATATTAAATAATTACATGAAATATTATCACAATGTTCCAATACAACTCATCAAGAATATTCTATGGGAATCTTTACATGTTGCACGTCCATCTAGGTGGAACATTACATAATAAAATAAAATAATAAAATATAAAAATATTATGCAATGTGTACAACACCCATTATCTCAACAATCTCCCACTTGTTGTATACATTGCATAGGGCCAATCCGTAGCCACATAAATGAACAAGGGAACAATCCCTCCTAGCACATCCACCATCATGGATCAAAATAAACCAAGTGCTCCGTCCTGGTACCCACAACAAAATCAAAGTATCCAACATCTCAAACATGAATGATCTCACCTCCTATTATGCCATTGCCACTGGACATACATAGAAGCCATCCAAAGAGAAAGCCACCCAACTTGTCACATTAGAAGATCATAAAATCCTATACCAACTGAAATTCCAAGCACAAATAACCTTGATCCAAAGGTAATCACATGTATTCGTAGTTGTTAAAATATTCATAGCTGAAATAGCACCCATAGCAAGTGTCAAACCCATCCAACTATCCATACCTCAAAAGTATAACAAGTGAATCTCATATCATCGACATATCCAATCGGTAACCTGCAATCACAAGCCTCAAGAGCAATACCTACCACATATATACCAAGAAGCTCCCACTGCAAAAGATAATGTCAAATCTATAATCAATTCACTCAACACATCTCAAAGAAGTGAATCCATGTAGTATCAAGGACATCCACAATACATAAATTGATATCCTACAAGAACAACTCTTATAACAGGTCTCCAATAGTCTTCCAAATTCTCCACAACCAATAGAGGAAAGAGATAAAAGAATAACCATGTCATCTCTCACATGACATACATGAGCACAAACTAGTGATCATAATCTCTAACCAATGTCAAATCCAATGTAAGAAAAACTAAACATCGAGGAAGATACCAAGATCGGAGAAACCATGCAAATCATAACCTGTATCATGTCCTTCTACACACACCTCTAGATGTAAACTGTGCAAGTATGATCTCCTCCATTAAACCCCAACAAGAAGTCACAACAACACCCAAACCATACCATATAACTACTCATGGATGCAAGCCTCTCACAAGAAGATCAAACTCAATAAACCATTTCTAAACCAAGGAATAACCATTCCTAATCCAAGGAATATGCCCAATATAAAACCATCTCCCAAACTTAACCAGCATAACAACATATACACATGGAGATAAGCAATGCTAAACCATCTCTCAAATGAACCCTCTAGAACTAACTCATGTACCATAGCTCAAGATCCATATTTATGAAAGACAAGCATAAATATAATGCAACTGAGAGAAACAATGGGCTATACCTCTCAAGTAGCAGACCGCCAAGTAGACCAAGAGTGGGGAATGAGAATGCTCATCAAGATACCCAAGTCTCCAACCAAGACTCATCTAAGAACAATCTCCTCTCAAGTCCATATCAGGTGACTGCCCCTCGAACTTCCTATTGAAACCATCAATCATCCCAACAAATACTTCTCTAATCCAAGAGAAATTAGCATCACCACTGTCTCTAAGTATCCATGAACACCTGTAACCAATCAATCCATGCCAAATACAAATGCAACATAGCAATATCATGAAGTATCCAGCTTATGATCAGTGTACTCAATACCAAGAAACTAAACCTAGATCAATGTCAAAGTTCCAACCATGGCCTTAGGAACATAAACATGACAACATGATCTAACCATCTCAACTAAAGAGATAACATGCTCTATCTAAACATACCATAACATGTCACAACTCTAAATGCATTTCGAGAGTATACCATGACATAACAATGAAACCATCCTCATACCAAGGATAACATGCCCAATAAAAGCATAAACCACACCTTTGCCAAGAACCCCATAAGTCCTCAAGATGCAACCCTCTCCATACACCATGAAGAAAACCATCTCCACATACCATGAAGAACCATCTCCAAACACCATGAAGATAACCAAGAACTCCATGAGTCCTCAAGATCTAACCATCTTCACACACCATGAAGATAACAAGTGCACCATGCAAATGTCAAAGATGCTTCTGCAGCAACATGATCTAAGACAAACCTCCAACATCTACAAACACTCAATAAATATATCAATGCCAAAAACTCCCACTCAACTGTGGTACCAAGTCACCTATGGCATCATAAAATCCATCTCCTACTTGAAGATCCAAACCAAACCAGGAACTAATCCTGCACTGTCACCCCATCACTGTTACAAGCTCCCACTAAACCATGTATCCAAGCTATCCATGACATAATGATGCAAAAATCCATCTTCTAACCATGAGAATCAACCAAGGCATCAAACCATTAAAGAACTCAAAGTGCACATCATGAGCTCCTCAAAAGAAACCAAATAACCATGATCCTTAACCAAGAAGATATACCACCATAAATGAATCAGAAATCTAAGCTAATGAATATCAAAGATGTACCTGTATATCCAATCATGTCATGCCAAAATCCATGGCACCATGATCACATCTATGAACCGAGCATCTGTCTCTCAATATGTCCAACCTATCAGCATAAAATAGTCAATGACAATCCTCCAACATGATTGTACCTGGTAACAACATCTCATCCTTTCTACATGAAAAAATTATAAAATCATGTGACTTAGGGCATAGACAATCCAAATCCAAGCCACCAATCTGAATATGCATCAATAATGAAAGATCAATGGGCAAAGACAACCCATAACCAAGCTATAAATGCAACCTATAAGTATAGACTGCTTACAACACTGCACACCTTGTAGATCCAACAAGTCATCATACATATCCAAACTAAACACTGATATCCATATCATCATGAGACCAATCTAAATTATGAACTGAGTATACAATGACATCAAATCTTAAATCTCCAATACCATAAACTCACAGTGTTACCATAGTCAAAATATATCTATAAACTATTCAGATTAATATATCAACAAATAAATCATGCCAAACCTGCACCCAATCTGAACCAATGTGTAGAGCTCTCCAAGAGCTTTCCATTGACTACTTGAAGTCCAAAATCTGACTCCGCATGCCCAAGTTATGCTCTAATCCATGCTCAAAATAAATAACATCTGACTTTAGGGCTCTTAAAACTTAACAAAATATCAAAATTATAGAACCAAACCTATACCATGTTGTAGTGCTCTGAATTAGCTTTCCAACGCTTGTAAGAACTCTAAAAGCCGATATTCTAAGAGAAAGTTATGGCCGTTTTACTAAGACAGTCTTTTTACCATTTTTAGTGCGATTTTTCAGTTTTAATTTTTTTGTGACGAAAATTTCGACAGGATTAAATTTGACGGCCATCATGGGCTTAAATAAAAAAACTCTTTCATTTCCTCTCAACATGGCCAAACTAGGGCATATTATATATCAAATTTTATGGAAATGTCAACCTAGATCCAATGGTGAGGTCTGTTTTTACCTAGGAGGTCATTTTTGCATGCTACCCCCAAAAACCCTCATTTTAAATGAAACATTCAAAAAATCATTTTGTCCAAAAATTTCACATGCCCAAATCTTTTAACATCCCATCATAACAGTAAACCCAAAGCCCTCATATCTGCAATAAAATATTCATATATCTTGCCCTTTCCTTTTATCCTCTCATGCATTCTCATGGATTCAATCTAGGGTTACAATAATAAAACCATAGCTCTGATACCACTTGTAAGGAAACTTGGCAAGAAAGAATATAACCATTTCTACATAACCCATAATAGATCTAAAATAAATACGAAATTAAAATTCACATGCAAGAGAATAGACAACATACCCACAAAACGTGACACAAGATATACCCTGGAAAACCCTCATTGAGGAAAAAACCCAGCCTCCAAAAGCATCCATCACCATACAACCATGGAAGCCTTCATGTCCATAGCCACAACTGAGCAGACTATGTAAACAAGCATGAATCCAAACATCCGATGCCATGCTTCCAACCTTCACAAATGCTCTCTTGGCTAACCTGTCAAGCCTTGTCCCACTCGAATCTTGCCTTTTTAACTCTTACTCTCTACAACAACTACCCTTGTGGCTGCTTATATAGTAGCAAGTCCCACAAAACCACTAAGTAGTATTACATAAACTATGTGCTACCTAACCCACTGACCCCACATTTAATATTGGGCATTTAATTCTTTTTCCTAATATTAAATAATTACATGAAATATTATCACAATGTTACAATACAACTCATCAAGAATATTCTATGGGAATCTTTACATGTTGCATGTCCATCTAGGTGGAACATTACATAATAAAATAAAATAATAAAATATAACAATATTATGCAATGTGTGCAACACCCATTATCTCAATAGGAAAGTCTGTCCAAGAATATACAAAGGAATTTTATCGAGTCCTTATTAGGGTAGGTCATGCAGAAGCAAACAAGGAGAAGGTTGCCTATTACCTTAGTGGGTTAAGACCTAGCATTCAGGACGAGTTAAGTTTGGTTAAAATGACTAGCATTTAAGAGGCATACCAATTTGCCCTGCGAGTTAAGGAGAAGCTAAACAAAAAATTTTAATGTTAGACAAAGAGGGTGTATTCAAGTAGGAAGGGGCGGTGGTAGGTCATTTGGAGGCTGAAATGAGAACTAGAAGAAAAATGAAGATGTGGGAACTAGCTAAAACTAGAGGAACGAGGATTTTAACTACTCCCATGATCAAAACTTTGGAGATCAAAGAGGAAGAGGTAGAGGATGTGGAGAAGGTTCAGGAAGAGGAGGCTTTTGTGGTAACTATTTTCATTACAATGAAGAAGGTCATCACCTTTGAATGCCCTCAACTCCAAGGAAGGACAACTAGGAGAGCTGATGGTCAAGCAGGGTTGCTCATGTGGATATGGATGCATAGTCATCACATTTAGAGGATGCAAAAAGAGGAGAGGTTCTAGTTAATGAAAGGGTCCTACTAAGTAGTGAGACTGAACCTAGACAAAGGAGGAGTTTGTTCCCTACCAAGTGCAAGTGCGAGGGTAAATGTTGTGATGTGATTGTTGATGGTGGAAGCACTAACAACTTGGTGCTAGAGGAGATGGTCTCAAAGCTAAAGCTCAAGAGGGAGAAACACCCGCAAACCTATCAAATTTCTTGGGTGAAGGATGATCATAAGGTCCTGGTTAGTGAACAATGTCTGGTAAAGTTCAAGATTGGGAGTTACCATGATGAGGTTCTCTGTGACATCATTCCAATGGATGTTTGCCATTTATTATTGGGAAGGCCATGGTAGTTTGATAGGCATGTTGTACATGATGGTCATGCAAATATATACTCTCTAACAAAGGACGGAGTTCACCACATACTAAAGCCCTTGATAAAGAAAGGTGAAAATGTATGCAGTAGTGCTAGGATATGTCTTTTTGATGGAAGAAATTTTTTGGATGGCATGAAACATCAGTGTATATGTTATGTTTTGATTCCTAGAAAGGATAAGAAAGGTAGTAGTGAAATTCCACTTGAAGTTTTAGGTCTATTAAGTGAGTATGGAGGATGTCATCTCTAATAATGTTCCAAAAGGATTGCTGCCAGTAAGGCAAATCAGTCATCAAATAGATTTAATCCCTAGAGCTAGTTTGCCTAACAAGGTTACTCATAGGATGACTCCTACTGAAACTAAGGAGCTAAACAAACAAATTTAGGAGTTTTTGAGGAAAGGTTTGATTTGAGAGATCTTGAGTCCATGTGCAATACCTATAATGCTGGCACCAATGAAGGATGGAGAGTGGAGAATGTGTATAGACTCTCAGGCTATAAATAGAATAACTATCAAGTATCGTTTACCTTTTCCAAGAATGGATGATCTTATGGACTATTTGCATGGAGCTCAGTACTTCACAAAGATAGATGTCAAGAGTGGCTATCACTAGATATAGATATAAGAGGGAGATGAGTGGAAGATTGCATTCAAGACCAAGGGGGGTCTCTATGAGTGGTTAGTCATGCCCTTTGGACTAACCAATGCGCCAAGCACCTTCATGTGGCTTATGAATGAGGTACTAAAAAAATTCTTGAGAAATTTTGTTATTGTCTATTTGGATGATATTTTAATTTTCAACAAATCTTTGGATGAACATTTATTACACATTTGTAGTGTCCTTGAAAGGTTGAGGGAAGAGAAATTGTTGATTAATTTGAAGTGTAGCTTTGTCAAAATGGAGTTAGTCTATTTGGGGTTTGTTTTATCAATTGAGGGTCTCAAAATGGACCCAAAGAGGGTAAAGGTCATCTTGGAATGGCCTACTCCAAGATTTTCTACTAAGGTGAGGTCATTCCATGGCCTGGCTAGTTTTTATAGGAAATTCATTAGGAATTTCAGCAACATATGTGCACCCCTAACCTGAAACAATGAGGGGGGATAGAAAAGAGTTCAAGTGGACTACAGGAGCTACAAGGAGTTTTGAATTGTTGAAAAAGAAGGTGACAAAGAAACCTATGTTAGCACTTTCTAATTTTAGTAAAGTATTCCAAGTGGATTGTGATGATAGTGATAGTGCTATTGGGGTTGTATTGAGCCAAGAAGGTAAGCCTATTTCTTACTTTAGTGAAAAATTGAATGATGCAAAGTAGAAATATTTTGTTTATGATTAGGAGTTCTATGCAATAGTTCAGGCCTTAAAGAAATGGAGGCACTATTTGTTGCCAAAAGAATTTGTCTTGTATACTGATCACCAGGCATTATAGTACCTAAATAGCCAAGGTAAATTGAATCAGAGACATTTGAAATGGGTAGAGTTCATGCAAAGCTATACATTTGTATTGAAACATAGAAGTGGAAGGTCTAATAGGGTTGTAAATGAATTAAGTAGGAGACAGTTGTTGTTGACAGTAATGCAAGTTGAAGTGGTTGGGTTAAATGATGAACTCAAGAATTTGTACCCTGAAGATCTTGATTTTGCAAAAGCATGGAAGGCTTATAAAGAATTTGTTACTCTAGACAGGACTAGGTGGCTAGATTACTTGATTCAGGATGGTATGTTATTCAAGGGTAGTCAATTGTGCATTCCAAGGAGTTCTGTGAGGAAGAACTTGATCAAGGAGAAACATAGTGGAGGGATGGTAGGACACTTTGGTTGGCATAAGACCATTGCCATTATTAGAGAACATTATTTTTGGCCTCAATTGTCATAAGATGTGAAGAAGTTTGTATAGAGTTGTCAAGTATGTCAAACAACCAAAAGATTTAGTCAAAATACTAGACTCTATCATCCATTGCATGTTCCATCAAAGCCTTGGGAAGACATAAGTATGGATTTTGTTCTTGGGTTGCCAAGGACACAATAGGGTATGACTCAGTATTTGTGGTGGTTGATAGGTTCTCCAAGATGGCATATTTCATTCCATGCCATAAGACTCATGATGCAGTGCATATTATAGTTTTGTTTTCCAGAGAGGTGGTGAGACTACATGGTCTCCCAAAGAGTATTGTTTTTTACAGAGATACTAAATTTGTGGGTTATTTCTCGGGGACATTGTGGAAAAAGTTGAGGATAGAATTGAAGTTTAGTTCTACACATCATCTGCAGACTAATGGAAAAACATAAGTAGTAAATAGAAGTCTGGGCAATTTGCTGAGGTGTTTAGTAGGAGATAAGCCCAAGGGATGGGATTTGATTCTACCACAAGCAGAATTTTCTTACAATAATTATGCTAACAGGAGTACCAATAGATCACCATTCCAAATTGTGTATGGGAGTAGTCCAAGGACTGCACCAGAGCTAAGGAAGATGGAGCAAGGGGAGAGGACAAGTTTCGAGGCATAAGAATTCATTAAACGTGTCAAAAAACTACATAAAGAGGTACACAAACATATTACCAAGATGAACCAATAATATAAGACTAGGGTAGATCAAAAGAGGAGACATAAGGAGTTCCAAGTAGGGGATCTGGTTATGGTATACTTAAGGAAGGAATGATTTCTAGTGGGTACCTACAACAAGCTAGAGATGAAGAAATTTGGCCCTTGTCAAATTTTGAAGAAACATGACTTAGGAAATGCATATGAGGTGGAGTTGCCTGATGGGATTCACATTTCTCCTAGTTTCAATATTGTAGAGTTAACAGAATATCATGATGATGGTGTAGGTGAGGGGTTAATGCTGGAGCCATGTCCAATTCCTACTTCTGTGAAAGAAGAGATTGAAGAAATTTTGGATAGTCGTGTGGATTGGAGTACCAAAAATAGGTAGTATGAAGAATACCTAGTGAAGTGGAAAGGATGACTAATAGAAAACTCAACTTGGATATCTGTAATGGAGGTTTTCCATTTGGGTTTTCCTCTACCAGCTATAAAATGATAGGGTCACTTTTCAATCTACCCTAGGTGTCAAACTCCAACCCAGAAAATCAATAATGGAACTATGAGAGTTGGAATCTTTATTTGACCCAAATGGGTATCCAGAAATGAAAACACTTTAAATAGAAACTAATACTAAGCATACTTTTAGGTGATATAGGATTGTCCTTATGCCACTAAATGCTCTTGCATCACATATTTATTTAATTTAGTAATCATATATATTTAGAAGTTTCATTTTTATTCTAAACTCTAAATATTATTTTTAGTTAAATTAATCAATATTTTATTTAAAATGCCTTTTGATTTAATAAAAGAGAAAAAGGAATTAATTTAATAAAGATTATTTTAATTAATTGCAAAACATTTGTGTGTGAAATTAAAATAATAAAGTAATGAAGGAAAAGGGGTTTCACATGATTGCACAATTGAAGCCTTAATTTTGTGGGAAAGCTCTTTATTAGGAAATTAGAGCTTATTTCACATTACAAGGTTTTAGAGGAGCCATTTTCTGAGAAGAGGGTTTCAAAGGAAAAAAAGGGAATTGCTTGCAGATTATGTACATTTCTTATTTTAGCATCAGATCCTTTTAGCATTAGATCTAGGTAGGATCTCATGAGTTTTGCATAGTAGTTTCCTTTGTGAAAACATTTTGTCTTCTTCGTGATTGATGAATTTGTTTTAGAATTTATTTGGGTTGAAACCCTTGTTTGAGAAGAAATTGATTTATGTTATTATATTATCTATGATTTAATTTGAAACCCATGTTGTGAATCTATTGTTTTCGTTTCTAAAATGTCTATAAATAAATGAAGATTGAAACCCTTGTATGGAAATTTATTATTCTTCGATTGAGAGACATTTGTAAATGAATTGAAAATTTGAAACCCTTATCTTGTAAATCTTAAAGATCTGTGTCTTTGATTGATTTCAATATAGGTAGGGTATGGAAAAGAAAAGAAAATTTAATATACAAAGTTTGAATGGTTGTTCATATTTTTCCTACCAAAAATAGTATGTAAATTGTTTATATATGTATATATATATAATCATAGTAAACAAATTTACTATGATAATGTTATATACACGTATACATATATATGTGTATATGTATATGTATATGCATACATATACATACATACATATATATATATATATATATGTATACATATATATATATATATATATATATGTATACATATATATATATATATGTATATGTATGTATGTATATGTATGTATATGTACATATATATCTGTATATATATATACATATATATCTGTATATATATATACATGTACATATATGTATGTATATATACATACATATATGTACATGTATATATATATACATATATATATATGTATATATATATATGTACATATACATACATATACATATACATATATAAATGTATACATAAATATATGTAATCATATACATATGTATATGTACATGTTACACACACACACACACACACACACACACACACACACACACACACACACACACACATGTACATATACATATATATATGTTTACATATACATATATACATGTGTGTGTGTGTGTGTGTTTGTGTGTGTGTGTATATATATATATTTAAAAAAAAAAGTAAAACCCCCATTCAAAATGTAGAACCAAATTTTTAATTTGGTAAATTTTGAAAGCATTGATATATATATAAAACAATTTTTATGGTGGGTGGGGGCATCTCCTTCTCCTTCCATCTATCATGTAGCAGCTGCCAAGCAACATGTGACTGATCGAAGTAGACTACAACTGCATACACCAGTGCATGGTTGCTTGTACAGTCGCGACCGCGTGAGCCCAAGGGTTGTGATTGCAGGTCCCACAATGATGTTATTTTATTTTATTTAGTTATTTTAAATTAAATTAATTTTTATTAATTAAAGATTTTAATATAGTATAGTTTTTATTATATGTTATTTAATAATTATTAAAATATTATTATATTAATAATAATTATTTTATTAATTGATTAATAATTATTTATTAATAATTTAATATAAATTATTTTATTAATAGATAAATAATTATTATCATTAATAAATTATGATTATCGATTTATTTTAATAATATTTAATTAAAGTTTGTAATCAATGTATTATTAAAATGTATATGTACAGTAAATGGGTAATTATAAATTTGGAAAAAATGATTATTTTAAGTAAACTTGGGTTTTACTTGATGGTTTAATTTAGATATGAAAATGATTTCTATAATTCAAAAACCTTATAAATCTTGATACTCTGGTAATGAAAACCGAAACCCTAGATTGAAATTGAAAATCCTATCAAACTATAACACTTGAAAATGAAAACCAAATGGAAATGGAAACTTGAAAACCTTTACTGAAAATTAAACTTTTGTGTTTTCAAAACCTAATGAATTATGAAAGTTACTTTTGTACATACTTTATGTGATGTGTAATTTTTTAAGGCAGGTTTCAAGTTTGACTTAGTAATTTGACCAAACTAGGATGTTTACCATAAGCTTGGGGGTTTGTTTTGTGATTATATTATGTATAAGATCTTTTATACCTAACCATGGTGTTGTGTCACATATTTTTTATGATAAGTGTGTTTGGATGTTTGTAGTGATTTCAAGTTTTCTTCTGTAGAACTAAGGTGAATGGTGTGACTTTTCTGGTGTAACCTTAAAGTCTTCGATCAGTTATCTTTGGATGCTTTCTAGTTGCTTGTATAGGACTAAGGTGATTATTGTCTTTTATCTTTTGGTGCTTTCTATTTGCTTGTATAGGACTGAGGTGATATTGAGATTGGTCTTTAGGTGCTTTCCAATTGCTTGTAAACGATTGAGGTAAATTATGTGTTTTATCTATAGGTGCTTTCTAGTTGATTGTAAAGGAATGAGATGAAAATTGTGATTTTATGAGTTGTACTTTTATGAGCCTAAAGTAGGTAGTCTATGTGTACATTGGGAAGTGTCTTGCAATGGAGGCTAGAGCCTTAAGTGATTGCCTAGGTAACCCATTGCAGGTTATTTTAATAAGTGATAACATTTCATTAAATGGGTTTCAAATGAACTAATAAGAGTTAGTGTTTTTCCTTACCCATGCCTCGAGTGCTAGTACAGGCTAGGATGGGAGTAGAGAGGATACTTGGTTGCAACCTTGCTTCATTAGTATATCTTGTCTGTATAAAAGGATATTGGTGCCGCATAGAGACACTAGGGATCAGGAGTCCATAGAGGCTTCCAGGGTAACCTTAGAGTTGACTTATGCTATGATGCTTGCCCACTTACATAGTAGATTTCCTACGTGTCTTGTTGCCTTTGGGATTAGTTGATAGTTATGCCTTGGTACCCTTTAAGATAGTTTGTTTTTAGGTGTTTCCTTGACCTAGATGTTGGTTATGGCTTGTGTTTTGATATTTGTTTGAGACTTGAGTTTATCTCTTTGGCATAGTGGGAGTGGGCCATTTAAGGTCAGGTCGTAGTCCATTTTTCTTATAGCATTGATATCTGACAGTTGGATGTCATTGTTGGATGTGTTTGTGCAGATGTTCTTCTCTATCTGATCTTGTATTTATGTTGGATGATTATACACTTTTCTATGTATTTGATAATCAAAGATCTATGAGATGATGTATTATATTCATGGTGTATATTCTATAAGCTTTTCACACACTGCGACTTGTATAGTGGATGATTGTGCATTCTAATTATGCCAAGTGGCATTCGATATAATTGTATATTATTTAAATGGATTTTTACTTATGATTATTCCTAATGTGGATTTATTATGTATCAGATTTAGTATAATTAAACTTAAATGAGATTCAACATCATGGAACCCTTAAGAGATGTAATCTATTTTATGATGGTTTTTATGTATGTGATTATGCTTCTACTATATTTCATCTATTGTTGCTAAGTTGTTATCTTTATAAAAAAAATGTTTGACAAACTTAGTGAAACTTTAGGTTAATTTATTTTGGGTTCCTTGGTGGGGCGTTACATCCGATATCAGAGCCTGAGTTTTTACATTGTGAGCTCTAGGTATATTGGAACACTACTAGTTGACAACTAGTTAACTAAAATGAAACTTAAACAGTGTTATGTATTTATTGCAACTTGAACACTTGGAAACTTCAAACTTGAATACTTGAAACATAAAAAAAAGAAAAACTTTTGAGTTTGATTTTAGACATATTTTCTCATGATTGTTCTTTATGGTGGTATGCTAATGCAGGAGCATCTTGCATCAGAAATAAAAGGGGGTGTGATAAATTTTTATTAAAAAAATTGTAGGAGACAAAAAGTGACAAAAATTAGAGAAAAAAAATTATAAAATAAAATAAAAAGGGGAAAAAAGGTGAAAAAGAGAATTTTCTATTTTCAAGGTCCATAGGTGGCGTAAATAGAAAAATAAATAAAATGGTTATCATTCCATTTATTGAGTTGTGTAGGTGGAATTCTAGAATTTTGTGGAAATTGTGCATTTAATATTTATCGAGACACATCGTGGTGCTTAGTTGTATTTGGATAGGATGTAATGCCTACCCCTACTTGACTTTTCTAATTTGTTTTGACTGGATTCTTTTAGGCTTGTTCTATTATTATGTTTTATGATTAGTAGTGTTAGATTACTGGAATTGATTAGTTGTATTTCATACTCAGTTGATATATGCACGTGTGTGTGTTAGTTATTTCAGTTATTTAATGATGTTGGTTAGATGAATGATTTTTATGTGGTTTCTATTGATACTTACCCCATACTTGCATGTGTATGGTGTGCGTGTATGTTTTCTTTATGTTTGACATTTCTAATGTGCTTGAGGGAAGGTGTCGTAGTCACCTTCTAGTCAGGATCTACACGATGAACCACTTCCTGCCATTGCCTATTTAATTTAGAATATTTTGTTTGTACATGTGTGGATTTTATGCAAATTGTAGGTACCAGGTATAGACTTCCCTGAATTGTTAGGATGAGCATACCCCATCACAGTATTTCAATGGTATATAAGTGGAGAGATAACTCTTGAGTCCAGATCCTAAAGCCTAAGCCAATTGTCCTAGAAAATAGGACAAGTTCTAAGTTAGTTTACCCATCCAAATTCGTCAACTGACATGAATTCATGATTTTGACCCTAGAGTTTGATTATGTTCTTTGCCTTCAGTTGAGTTGTCATTTTTTTTATTTTGCGAGTATGTGGTGATTTTATGTTATAATTAAATCAAATTAAAAGATAATTTAATGATTTAATTCAATGGAAATTTTATAAATAAATTTGATATTTATTTATATTTAATTAATTGAGAAATTAATTAAATAAAAGAATTAAATTTAAAGATCTTATTGAAGTTCTATTTTTTACGTATTTATATTTATTTAATTTAATGATAATTATTTAGGAGTTTTATTTTAATAATAAACTCTAAATAATTTTATTAATTAAGTTAATAAATATATTATTAAAAATTTCTTGCCCCCACGGGTTAGGTGAGTTGGTCTAAGGTTTGTGGGTGATCCCCATGGTCTCGGGTTCGACTCTCCTGGCCATCATTACCCCGCCACAGACAATTGGGGGAAGTGCTGGTTATCCTGTGGCCGAAGGGATTAATCTCGCTCCAAGCTTGCCCCATAAAGGGAACCTACTGGGCTTGGATCGTGGGGATACCCTCCGAGAACAAAAAAAAAAAGTCTTGTGAATTACTTAAATAAATGAATAAAATTTAAAGATAAAGTTATAGTTCTAATTTTGGCATATTTATAGTTATTTAATTTAATAATATTTTATTTAGGAGTTTTATTTTAATTAATAAACTATAAATACTATTATTAGTTAAATTAGTAAATATGATATTAAAAATGTCTCATGGTTAATTAAAGTGAGAAAGAAAATTAATTTAATAAAGATATTTTAATTTAAATTGCATAAAGTTGTTGCGTGAAAATTGGATATAGAAAATTCAATATTTAGTTGTATTTAATTAATTAAAAATTTAATTAAATAAAAGAATTAAATTTAAAAGATTAAATTAAAGTTCTAATTGTAGCAGGCAAGAGCTTACAACACAATGGCAAATTGTGAGCCTCTTATCAAAGAGGTCTTGGGTTCAAATCTACTCGCAATCATGCTTAATAAATAATAATAATAGTTAATTACAAACATAATAATTAATCTTGGCTTTGGCCTCTTACCAATCAAAAAAGAAGAAGATCTAATTGTACCATATTTATATTTATTTAATTTAATAATTATTATTTAAGAGTTTTATTTTAATAATAAACTCTAAATAATATTATTAGTTCATAAATAAATATTATTTGATTAAAAAGAAAATCTTAAAATATATGAATATTTGATTAATTAAAAACTAATTAAATTTATGTTTTAAATAAAAAGTCTAAATTTAGAAGTCTAAATTAGAGGTCTATATTTAGAAAATTGGTTAAAGAAAGATCAGAATATGATATTATTTAATTAATTAGAAATTAATTAAATTTGTACTTCAGTTTAGAATATTTATTTTAAAAGTCTAATTTAAGAAGTTGGATAAAAATAGAATTAAATTAATAAAAGATTAAAGATTTAATATTATTTTATTATGATTATTTAATTAATAATTATTAAATTAGAGGTGAATTTAAATAATGAGTTTTAATTATTCTTATTAATTTAAATAATAAAGTATGTTTTAAATAACGCTTACACTGATTAATAAAGTGGAGAAAAATTTTTATATAAAAGAATATTTTATTTATAAAGTTCTTTAAATGTGCATGAAAGAATTAAATTTAAAATATTTGATTAAAGTTATAATTTTTGCATATTTAAATTTATTTAATTTAATAATAATTTATTTAGGAGTTTTATTTTTAATAAACTCTAAATTATATTATTTGTTAAATTAATAAATATTATATTAAAAATGTTACATGATTTAATAAGGGAGAGAAAGGTTTAATTTAATAAAGTTTATTTTAATTAAATTGTATAAAGTGTGTGCATGAAAATTAAAATATAGTAATTCAAGACAAAGAGTTTTCGCATGATTGCATGATCAAAGCCTTGATTTGGGGGAGAAAACTCTTTATTAAGGAAATGAGAGCCCATTTCTAGACACACAGGTTTGGAGGAGCTAATTTTCAGAAAGAGGGTTTTTGAAAGAAAAGGAAGATTCTTGCGTGTTTGTGTGTTCATTATTTTGGCATCAGATCTAGGTAGGATCTTATGGGTTTGTGCAAGAGTTTCTCATTCTTCCAATTCATGTCTTCTTCGTGTTTGTTGTGTTTCTGTTTTGAGAAGTTCTTTGGGTTGAAACTCTTGTTTGAGAAAATTTATTTCCATTATAGAATTGTTTGTGATTTAATCTGAAAACTTGTAGTAAATATTGAACTTTAGGGTTTTCAAAACTTAGCGAATTATGAAATTCACTTTTGTATGCAATTTATGTAATGTGTGATTTACTAGTGTTGGGGTTTTCGGGTTTGGCTTAACTTTGACCAGTTAGGATGTTTACTAGAGGCTCAAGAGTTCTATTTTGTGATGTCATGATGACGTTTTGATCTCGATCTTTTATACTCAACTACGGTAATGTGTCTAGTATGCTCTATGAGATGTTTTGATGCATTTATTGTTACTGATTTCTAATGTTCTTGTGTGAAACTGAGGTGAATGGTGTGACCCATATAATATAACCTTGGAGTCTTCGATTAGTTATTTTTGGATTGCTTTCCAGTCACTTTTATAGGACTGAGGTGTTTGTATGATTTGTTCTTAGTGATGCCATGTTATGACATGGATTGGTTTATGTATACTTGATTTTGGGATCAGTCCTATTAGGATGATCATATTGGTGGAATCTGTGATTATGATCAATAGTTTTTGGTACTTGTCAGTTGCTTGTTTAAGAATTTATGTATGGTATGTGGTCTTTTCTAATCTTTTGAATTTATTGAGCTTAGGGTAGGTTATCTATATGTCATGTCAAGAAGTGGCTTGCAATGGAGGTCGAGGCTCAAAGTGGCTACTAGGGTAACCCATTGTAAGTTGTTTAATAAGTGAAAACATTACACTAAATGGGAATAAAATGAACCTAATAAGAGTCTTTGTATTTCCTCGCCCATGCCTCCAGTGCTAGTACAGACTAGGATGGGAATAGAGAGGTCGCTTGGTTGCAACCATGCATCATTAGTATGCCTTGTTAGTACGAAAGGATACTAGTGCCGCACAGAGTCACTGCGGGGCCAGGTTCAAGTTAGGCTACCAGGGTAACTCTAGCATTAATTCATATGATGACACTTGCCCACTTGCATAGTATATTTCCTATGTGTCTATGTTGCCTCTAAGATTAGTTGATACTTCTGTCTTGGTACCTTTGAGTTGGATTGCTTTCAAGTGATTCTTTGAACCTAAATATTGGATTTGATTATTGAGTTTGTTATCCTATTTGATACTTGATACTATCTCCTCAACATGGTGGGAGTGGACCTTTTTGGTTTCCACGAGGTCGGGTGGTAGTGCTTTTTCTTATACTATTGGGATCCGACCATTGGATGTCATTATTGGATGTATTTGTGCAAATGTTCCTTTCTATTTGTTCTTGTATTTTTATGATGGGTGGTTGTACTATTGTATTGTATTTGATTTTATAAGATCTTAAGAGACGATGTAATTTATTTCATGATGTATATTATTTTAGCCTTTCATACACTATGACCTGTACAGTGGATGATTGGGCATTTTGTTTATTGCCAAGTGACATCATATATAACTGTATACTATTTAAATGGATGCATAGCACTATATTATTATTTGATGTGGATTTATTATTTATTAGATTTATTATTAATTAAACTTAAATGTGATTCAATGTCATGGGACCCTTAACAATTGTAATCCGTTTTATAGTATGTGTTTATGTGAATGTTAATTGCTTCTGCTATGTTATAACTATTATTGTTAAGTTATTATCTTTAACATTTTTTATAAAAAAATGTTTGATAAACTTAGTAAAACTCTAGGTTAACTTGTTTTGGATCACATGGTGGGGCGTTACATCTGGTATTAGAGCCTGAGTTTCTACATTGGGAGCTCTAGGTATATTGGAACATCACTAGTTGTTAACTAGTTAAATTGAAACAAAACCTAAACTATGATATGTATTTATTACAAACTTGAACACTTGAACTAGTTAACTGAAATCAAAACTTGAACTATTGTATGTATCTTTTACAAACTTGAACTTCAAATTGAAATGAAACATAAACAATCTTATGTATCTTTTGCAACTTTAACACTTGGAAATTTCAAACTTGAACACTTGAAACTTGAAACTTTCGACTTGATACTTGAAACATAGAAAAAGTCAAAACTTGTGAGTTGGATTTCAGACATACTTTCTTATGATTATGCTTTAAGATAGTATGCCTTTGATTTTTTTTGTGAACATTATGTTGTTCTTATTTAGGTGTTCTTAGTAAAGTTACAAACTTGAACCTAAATAGTTTGAACAAGAATAAAAAATTATAAGTAGTGAAACTTTTTAACATGAAACTTGGAAACTCATAACATTTATGTTTTTGACTTTTGATTTATGTCTTTACATTATAACCTTTATATTTTTCGATGGAATTAGAGAAGTTGATCTTTTGTTTGGAGTGTTTTAGGGGATCTATTGAATATTTGTTAAAAGATGAATGTTGGATCAATAGGGTTTTCGGTTTATTATTAAACTAGAATCATATTGCTCTAAGGGATTGAAAGTGTATACAAAGTTAACTTAGTTGTATTAGTTTCTTAAAAGAGCTTTTGTTTAACACTGTAGACTGTACTCTTTGACTTCTATTTACCCTAGTCATTGTAGCAAGCTTCCAGAAGTAAGTCTAAGTCTAGGGGGAGTGGATGTAATGCCTACCCCTAGTTTAGTTTATCTTTCTTGTAGGCTTCTAGGAATAAGCCTAATTCTAGGGGGAGTGGATGTAATGCCTACCCCTACTTGACTTTTCTGATTTGTTTTGACTAGATTCTTTTAGGCCTATTATATTATTATGTTTTATGATTAGCAGTGTTGGATTACTAGAATTGATTAGTTGTATTTCATATTTAGTATATATGTATATGTATATGTATATGTTGAGGTACTTAGTCCCAATTATTTCAATTATTTAATGATATTAGTTAGATGAATGATTTTTATGTGGTTTTTATGAATACTTACCCCATAGTTGCATATGTATGGTGTGCGTGACTATTTTATTTATGTTTGATGTTTTTGATGTGGTTGAGGAAGGGAGTCGTAGTCACCTACTAGTTAGGATCTACATGATGAACCAGTTCCTACCATTGCCTATTTAGTTTAGAATATTGTATTTGTACATGCATGGATTTTATGCAGATTGTAGGTACTGGATATCGACTTCCTTGAATTGCTAGGATAAGCATACCCTATCATAGTATTTCAATGGTGTAAGTGGGGAGATAACTCTTGAGTCCACATCTTAAAACCTAAACCAATTGTCCTAAAAAATAGGACAAGTCCTAAGTTAGTTTACCCACCTAAATTCATCAAGTGACATGAATTTGTGGTTTTGACCCTAGAATTTGATTATGTTCTTTGCCTTCAATTGAGTTGTTATTTTTGGCTTTGTGGGTATGTGGTGATTTCTGTTATAATTAAATCAAATTAAAAGATAATTTAATGATTTAATTTAATGGAAATTTTATAGAGAAATTTGATATTTAATTATATTTAATTAATTGAAAAATTAATTTAATGAAAGAATTAAATTTAAAGATTTTATTAAAATTCTATTTTTGACCTATTTATATTTATTTAATTTAATGATAATTATTTAGGATTTTTTATTTTAATAATAAATTCTAAATAATTTTATTAATTAAGTTAGTAAATATATTATTAAAAATGTCTCATAAATTACTTAAATAAATGAATAAAATTTAAAAATAAAAGTATGGTTCTAATTTTGGCATATTTATAATTATTTAATTTAATAATAATTTATTTAGGAGTTTTGTTTTAATTAATAAACTCTAAATAATATTATTAGTTAAACTAATAAATATGATGGGAAAGAGAGCATAAATGGGCCAAGATTATGTATAATAAATACCTGAAGGTAGAAGACCCGATTTCAATTTTTAGGATGAAATCCCTTCCTGAAGAGTCAAAAAGTTGGAATTTCATGGTTAAATGTTGTAACCTTGCAAGTAAATACCTTACTTGGGATGTTGGTAAGGGGGATGAAGCTCTTTTTTTCGGAGGATTCCTGGGATGGACATCCCCCAATAGATAGCAACCCAATTCCAAGAGGCTTAAAAGAAAAATTAATTAATTTATGGGGAAGCAGAGTTTGTGATTACAAAATAAAGGTCTCTTCGGATGAATTTTTGAGATGGATTTGGAAACCACTAAAAGAGATTGATATGGACATAGTGGCTATAAAGGCATATGAAAAGATTATTCAAGGTAGGAAAGTTAGGCAGCTTGAGAGGAGAGACAAGCTCATTTGGGCAACATCAAATTATGGTAAGTATAATGTGAAAAACAGGTATGAAGCATTGATTAATTCAAAAAGATGGGAGGAAGTGGAGATCCCCCTTAAACTTTGTTGGGACCCTGCATATTTTCCAAAGGTAGGATTCTTCTTATGGTTGGCATCTCAAAATAGGATTATAACGGTGGACAGAATCTATAAGTTAGGTTTTGAAGGTCCCTCGAGGTGTGTACTTTGCAAGCATGATAGTGAAAATGTGGACCACCTTCTCTACAATTGTTTGTTCTATCAAGTTTGTTGGGATTGGTTGAGACAGAGTCTAGGATGGTCTTCTCCATTCCTAGATCTTTTTCCAACTCACTCATAGGATGGCCCACGAACATCTATAAGGGTATGTACAACAAACTATGGAATATATGCCCTTCCATTCTTATGTGGGAGATCTAGAAAGAGAGGAATAGAAGAATTTTTTGTGGTTTGGAGTTGAACTCAAAAGACTTAGTCCATAAAATAGAAGCTAGTATAGTGGAAGCAACTAATGCTCATCTCAAGAAATCAAGAATAGTAGAAGGTTCCTTCTCTTTCTAGGACAACCAAATATAGAAGGTATGGCCTAATTTGATCAATCCTCCTCATGTTTATCTAAAGAATAGCAAGGAGGCTAGGGATAAATGTCTATGGACCCCTCCCCCCGAAGGATTGGTTTAAGCTTAATTTTGACAGAGCGGCAAGAGGAAACCTAAGGATTGCAAGAATTGAATGCATTATCAACGATCATACAGGTTATTGGATTGCTAAAAAGGCCAAAACTATTAGTCCTATGCCTAATAATTTGGCAGAGCTCAAAGTGCTTAAAGAAGGTTTCAAGCTTTGTTAATTTCTAGGATTATCAAAAATTGTAGTTGAAGGTGACTCTCAAATTTTATTAAATGCAATAAGGAACAGAGTTACTCCAAACTAGGTTCTTAATTCTAAGCTAGAAGAAGACATTGGCTGTCTGGATGGATTTGAAGAAACAAGGATTTGTCATATTTTTAGAGAAGGTAATCAGAAGGCTGATCTTTTGGCAAACAAAGGAGCAGATGGAGTTAACCTCTTATTATTTAGAAATGATCTTTGATTTCAATCACTCCAACATTTATGTTAGGTATATGCCTCAATTATTGGTTAGTAGTTTTAGGTATTTCCTCCTAATAAATATAGATAGTTAGTTTAGGTACCCTTATATAGGAAAAAAAATCTAGTAGGTAATTATTATATATTATTCTCCTTGTCTTTTTGTCTTTTTCGGTTACTATAGTAATCGAGTGACTAAGGATTAGCCTTTTATCTTTCATAATATTCCATGGCACTCAAATGATATCGAGGGTTCCCTCTTACCATGTTTTGTGGCTCTGGAGCAACATTTCATTATGAGGTCGAGAGGGTGCTTAGGTTTGTCTCTTCTATCAAAGGTTGAGTCTTCTGTAGTGTGTATGCCTAATTATTTCATAGTGACATCAAGCATAGAAGTGAGCACGAGACTCTCATGAAGATTCTAGAGTCTTCATTGTCATTTTATCCCTCTTTCTCATAGCATTCATAATTTGTCTTTTAGTCTAGTTCTTTTGGCAATGGAAATGAACATTTGTGTTTTCCATTCAATTAAAGCTTGCACCATAGCCTTTCAAGGTAATATCAAACCCGAAAGGTGGAATTGCATTCTTAGAAGAGTTGATGGAATGACTAGAATTATGGTTAGCAGAGCAATTGGTGAAGGATTTTTGTATTATGAGTATACATGGAGGACAAACAGTGGCATAATCAACATTTTCATTGGATGCTTGGCAAAAGCAAGGATCCCCAAATGGGCAATGGTAAGGCTCTATTTAAACTTATTTGATTCCACCTAGTGTTAAGGTATCATTGAAGTCATCTCAAGCTTGGATGAAAACCTTTGTGTGCCTTTGCCTGAGATGTACATGAATCATCCTCCAGGTAATTTGGTTATAGCTAATATACCTAGGAGGTCGGCATTAATTATCTACGATTTTGTTACTTTCAATCTGGTCTGGCCCAAGATGGAGTCCTATTTTCACTTCTTTCTTGGATGGAGGAAGATCACTATAGGCACTAATATTGCATGGTTAAACAATTATCTTGGTTTGTTCAAAGCATATATTCATCTGAGAGTAGGTTTTGAGAATCTTGACTTAGTTGATTTCTGTACTCCCAACATCGAGAAGTCTAGTAGAGATAGATCCTCATTTGAATTTCTGCCACATTTATGTTTAGAATCTCTAAATGATATTTCAGAAGTAATTATGGTCTTTTAGAAAAAGTAAATGTGGTGAGGATTTTGGCTATATCTCATATTTGGTTCAACACTCTATCAATATGAGAATTTTGGCTCATTGTCCATATTAATTGGTTGTTTTATGAAGGATGGTTTGATCTTTAATATGTATATAGGTCATATGCTTTCATATTTCCTAATCCTTCTATAAGAGATTACTCTCAAATAACTCATACAGGGGTTTTTGTTTAGCGAAAATGGGTTTATAGATCGACAGTGGTATATTGTCAATAGTCATGCATACTTATGCTCAATATGAACTATTTATTATATTAACTCAAATATTTCTCTCTTTGTTGATTTTAATTCTATGATATGGTTCTTAGGGTCTCAAATGTATTAAGGACTACATATATGAGCTAATGATTTTAGAATAGATGTATGTTTATGGTTATCAAGATCTTAAATGTATTAAGAAATGCATATTTGCTCCAGTCATGATAGATATGGCTCTCTATTCCTTTTTTCATAGTTTTTGTATTTTCTCCAGGCTGTCTAGATTTAGATTGGATTATTAATCACATTTAGCAAGGTTGTCTGCATTTGTAACCCTAATGTGAAATTTTTGAGTGTTTGGCTTCTTAGTTTTGTTTTATCCCTTCTTTCCTATTCGTGTATGGCATGCTGGGTAGAGGAGGTATTTTTAAGATTTCAACTGGTAATAATGTTCAATGTCATATAGCTTAATTTTTTATTGAAATCCTTTTTTGCTTGGACCTAGAAGTTAGCTATATTGGTTAGGTAGATCTAGTATGAACAAGTTTCATTTGAGGTAGTTGGAATTCAATTCTAGTTTTGATCATTTTAGGTTCTGATTCTAGATCTTAATACTTTATTATCTAGTATTTTGGATATAAATCAAGATAGGTGCTCTGTTTTCTCTCTTTTGCTAGGAATCAGAGTCTTTGTTTGTTTCCATATAGTTTAGACTGATACACGAGTTGGAGGTGATAAGCCTAGAGATGTTGATTGACATATAGCAAAAACATTTAGTTAAAATATTTAAGCTTAGATTTTCATTCTTCTTGGGATTTGCATTTAGTTATCTGAGTAGTATAGCATTATTTGTATAGAGTATTGGTTTGAAAATTTAGAGTGGGTAGTATGCTCTAATAAACAAGACATTAAAATTAATATCACTTAGGATTTGGATTCACATAAGGGAGGATAATCAATGTTCAAATCCCCTCTTAACAGGGTTATATGGAGTATGACTAAGAATCTTTGTTAGTATAACAGCAAGGTGTTTAAGATAGGTATAAGCATTTAAGGTGATGAATCCAAAGGTACTGACTAATACTTAGTATAAATATTCAGTTAATAATTGCTAAGCTCTAATGATCCTTTTGAAGATCGATCTAGGTGTTGGTTATTTGATTTATAAGTTTTAAAGATATTTCTTAGATATTAGAATTTGATAGGAACCTTAACAAGCTTATTGTTTTATATAACTTGTAGAATAGAAAGAGTTATAGGTCACTATTTCAAAACTAGTGCTTAAGGCATTTTTCAGGAATGCTTCTATTATTAATTATTTAGATATTATAAGGATTTTGTTAACTAAGGAATAATATTTTTTTTTACATATGTATTATTTTAAAGAAATAGTACAATCAAATTAAAGAAATGTGATAATTTCTTTCCAATGCATCAATTATATTTATAATGATTATCCAATTATATCACTGACAATTCAGATGGTTAAGTTAAGAATGTAGGGTTGAGTGCTTTGCACAGTTATGAAGGGATACAAAAGTGCAGAGGCTGAAATGGTCCAACTTCAATGGTCATAATTGCATTCAAGAATCATTGACAATTGTATTAATTTGATTGTAATTCATTATTTTGTAATAAAAACTTTTGAGTTAATTTAACTGGGGTATGCCCCTTTTATGTTGTAATAATAAAGGAAGTTAGTCCCAGGCTACACTGGAGGTTTTCTTCTCCATTCTTTCCTACTAGTGCCTATTTAAACGGAGAGACTCTATTGTAAATTACCATTTTTATTAATAAATATAATCAAGGCCTTAGCCGTTTATCGATAAAAAAATAAAAAATAAAAAATATGATATTAAAAATGTCTCATGATTAATTAAAGTGAGAAAGAAAATTAATATAATAAAAGTATTGTAATTTAAATTGCATACAGTTGTTGCATGAAAATTGTATATAGAAAATCAAATATTTAATTATATTTAATTAATTGAAAATTAAATTAAATAAAAGAATTAAATTTAAAAGATTAGATTAAAGTTATAATATTAGCATATTTATAT
The DNA here is from genome assembly GCA_028749045.1 of Cupressus sempervirens. NCBI lineage: Eukaryota > Viridiplantae > Streptophyta > Pinopsida > Cupressales > Cupressaceae > Cupressus > Cupressus sempervirens. Next base: position 57,512,207 of record CM053789.1, read on the forward strand.
TTATTTAATTAAATAATTATTATTTAAGAGTTTTATTTTAATAATAAACTCTAAATAATATTATTAGTGAAGTAATAAATATTATTTGATTAAAAAGAAAATATTAAAATATGTGAATATTTGATTAATTAAATTTATGCTTTAAATAAAAAGTCTAAATTAGAGGTCTAAATTTAGAAAATTGGTTAAAGAAAGATTAGAATATGATGTTATTTAATTAATTAGAAATTAATTAAATATGTACTTCAGTTAAAATATTTATTTTAAAAGTCTAATTTAAGAAGTTGGATAAAAATAGAATTAAAATATTAAAAGATTACATATTTAATATTATTTTATTATGATTATTTAATTAATAATTATAAAATTAGAGTTGCATTTAAATAATGAGCTTTAATTATGCTTATTAATTTAAATAATAGACTATGCTTTAAAGAGTGCTTATACTAATTAATAAAATGGAGGAAAAGAAAATATAAAAGAATATTTTTGTAAGAAATTGCCTTAAGGTAGAATTCACCCAAGACCAAGGAACTCAAATACAAGCACAACAGTAGACCAAAGAGAGAGTATGATCAGAATGATGATATATTCATTCAATATGTCATATCAAAGTACACTAGGAGTGCCTGTATATAAAGGCCTTTGGAGAGGTTCTAGAATGCATAGAAGTTAGCAAAATGATAAGTCATACAACTAGGCACATGTCCACCAGATATGGGTTATCCTCCATTAAGCACAAAAGTGAGTGCGATGATGAGAGGATAAGCCTACAATGGTGTAGCATGCAAATTTATGTTGTTGACAACATGTGCTAAAAAGGGAGTGTGATGACAACTCAGTGAATGATGCAAACTCCAGGGTTGTAGACACCATGTGTTGAATTAGAGTTGTGTACTTTTATGTTGTCAACATGACACCTCATGAGAGTACACAAACTCCTAAGTGTCTCACCTAAATAAATAATAAAATAATGCATTAACCTAAGTAAACTTAAGTAAATTGTAAATAGTAAATACTTATTTACACCAACACCCCCCTTTAAGTGCAACTTAGAGGAATGCCCTTAAGCTTACAAAATCTAAAATGTAATGCATGATGGGTCTTAGCTACTAGGCCATGTTAGGTACCCATTTACATAATAAAAGCAATCTCTCATAAAGTGGAGAAAGAAGGAAAACCTCATGGGAAAAACCCTCCCCAAAAAAGAGAGATGAAAAACACACAATGGATGGATTGATGGAGTAATCAAGACCCCCCATTACGACATACATCCAGTATATACATGAGAGAAAATGAGAAGAGGAAGAGAGATAGGATAGGCTCCCCCCCCCCCCAAGAAGAATGCCAGCCAATGACTTCTCTGATGAAGAAGTTGATCCAAGACTGTAGGATGGTGTTCCTCCCTTAGGAAGAAACAAGGCCAAGGGTACAAATGAGATGCTTCCACTATGCATGGAAAGAATCTCATAGATAAGTGATGTCTCTAAAACCTACTCAACTAGCTGAAGAATGTGTCTCAAAAAATTGTCTATCTCCTTAGTTGATAAAGAACCTCTTTGCAACTTCTGATCATAAGTATCCACAATCACTTCAACCTATAACATTGATCATGTAGAGAATGAACAAGAGGGTCGAATGGAGCCCTCGTGAAAAATGAAGAAGGTGTTGCTGCATTAAGAAGAAGAGGCAGATCATCAATATTGTCTCCCAAATCTGTCACTGAAGCTAGACCTGGAAGACTTGATGTACCCTATTGTGTTGGACCTATCACTGTGGCAATATAAGCATGTGGAGTGGACTGATGTAGTGACCTCTCAGTGCAACTATTGATAGAACCCCACATGTCTGAATCTATTGAAGCACTATCACTGGTCTCACTATTAGTTTCCACACAATATAATGTGCGAAGAGGATTAGAGGATGAGCTTGGTGAACTTTTCTCAAAGTGTACATCTTTCTCCATAAAAATCTAATGTGTCTCTAGATCCAATAGTCTATATGCCTTCACACTGTCTTCATAACCAATGAAAGTACAAGGTCAAGGTGACTGTGCCTTACATCCCCTAGAAGATATGTTTGCCCATGCAAGACAACCAAAAACTCTAAAGTGTGTCACAATTGGTCTTTTATCACACTATGCCTCAAAAGAAGTCTTACCATCTAAGGTTGGGTGAGGAGACTTGTTAAGAATGTGAGTGGCATTACTAATTGCTTCGACTTCAAGTGATGGATCTAGAGACTTGGCTTGTATCATGCAACTTGCCCTAGACTTAAGAGTTCTAATCCTCATAGTTGTGACATCTGTCTTGTGTGGACTGAATGCTGACAGATTCTGAAGATCAATTCTCTCAAGTTTGCAAAATTCTGTAAGTCTTTTGTTCACATACATGCTTTCATTGTCCATTCTTAGAACTTTGATGGCTTCCCTCAATTTTTGTTCAAAATGAGTCTTGAAGGCTAGAAACTTGTCCAACACTTCATTCTTATGATGAAGAAAGTAGACCCACGTGTATCTTGAAAAGTCATCAATGAAAGTAAGTATATAGCAACCCTGGCTGACTAATGTCACTACAAAAGGTCCTGCTAATGCCATGTGAACCATATGTAGAAAAATTGGTACTCTTGAAGACTTCCCTTTTTGTAACTTCCCCTCTAGATGCATATCCATTGAATCTATTGAACATTCACCTATGGAAAAGTTGATTTGGGGTAGACCTTTGACCATTATGTTTGTGCAAAGTTGCTAAAGGTAGCAGAAGGAAAGATTTCCATACCGCTCATGCCATAATTGCATTGTTGAATTGGATTGAGATAACAAGGCTTTTGAAGGAGACTTGGGCACAAAATGGGAGAAAGAGTATAACCTTTTGTCATGATTTACTTTCCCCACTGCAACCAATGAGTCATCTTTAAGACTATACACTTTTACTAAGTTAGGAAGGAACTCAACTCTATGTCCATCTCTAAGGTGAGTGATTTGGTAAATCAAGAGGAGATTAGAACTTAGGTTTGGAACATAGAGAAAATCTTTAAACTCTCTATTCATCTCTAGGTTTCCTTTCCCTTCAACTTCCATTTTGGTATTATCTCCCACAAAGATGTTTGGTACCATTGATTGCTTCAATAAAGAAAAATCCTCCTTTGAAGAACCCATATGATATGAGGCACATGAGTCAAGGATCCATTCTGATAAAGAATTTGTATTTGCCATGAGTGCTTGCCCTTTTCCCTTTGAATTTGAAGAAGATCATTTATCCTTATAGGTATTAGGCAGTGGAACATTATGTTTCTTCATGATGTTGGTCAACTCATCAATCTTTTTATGATAACTCTCATGTTCTTCATGACTCATTTTATTGCAATAAGCAGACTTTTTCTTCTCCTTATTGTTGTCTCCCTTGTTGTTGGAATTTGAGGAAGAATTACCTTGTTGATTCAATTGTGGTGTTGTCTTTCCTACATCCTCTAATTTTTTCTTCTTCCACTTTGTATTCTTACCCGTTCCTTTATTTGAAGACTGTCCAACTAAATTTTGAGAACCCTCATTAGTGGCTACCAAAGCTTTAGACTTAGGTGATTTGAGAATCCCCATTGATATCAACTTCTTTTCTTCTATATTCAATAGATCAGCATAGTCATCAAAAGAGACTTTCTTATAGGCAGACCCTTATGTGGTCTTTGAGGTGTTAAAAGAAGAAACAACTGTGGAATACTCTGATGGCAGATTGTTATGTATGAGATAGATCAATCTTTCATCTTTGATAGAACTCCCACAATCAGTAAGCTTTGTCCTTAGTTCATTCACCTTAATAATGAAATCCTATATAGAATCAAATGACTTAGGATCTAACGAGACAAGCTCATCTTCAATTTTGAAAACATCCTCTTCAGGCACTTTACCATATAGGTTTTTGAGGGTATCCCAAGCTTCCTTAGATGTAGACGACTTTTTAATTTGATACATGATCTTGTCATCAACCCCTAAACATCTATCACCTAGGGCTTTCCTATCCATTACCACCCAAGTTGAAATACCACTTGCTGATACATTATCACCTACTTGTTTAGGAAGGGTACCATCTACATATTGAGAAACTCCTTTATGCATCAAGTGATATCACATTTTGATGGACCATGTAGCATAGTTGAGTTAATTTTGAAAACTTAAAATTTTCCATAATGCAGAAAATGAAAAAAAATTGCAAAAAAAAAAAGGAACACAACACCAAAAAACAACCCCCCCTTTCACTAAATCAAGAAACCCCCCAAAAGAGATGTTTTTGGCACTTTATAAGTAGTGTGATTACAATGGCCACTTGTCAATTTTTGGCTTTCATGGAATTCTCATTTTGCTTGTTACAACCTTTTAATGGATTACAAATCTAGAACTTTATAATCCACAACAATTTGAAGTAATACAAAGCAAAGAAAGGCCCCATTTCTGAAAGTGACACTTTTGTCCACACAACCCTATAATCTAATTTTGGATCTAGAAAGTAGATGAAAAATAATGCACTTTCAAAAAAAAATAGAAGCTATTTTCATGTCCAGATAAGCCTGAACGGAGTGTTTGAAGTTGCAGAATGTAGGATTGGATAGGTTTAGTCGCTAAAAGATGCAATTTCTGAGAAATTCATGCACCAAAAATAGAAAAAAGATACACCATTGAAAAGTTTAAGAAATTTTAACCAATTTCAACAAAAATCAAACCTAATTTGGAGTCTAGATGACTAAGATATGGCCTCCCAGAGTTGAATTATGAAATCAAAAATCAATCTAGAGAGGGGTTACATCAGCAAAAGACAAGGTTAAATTTGACAGTCATACAACCATTGCAGCAGTTCAAATTTGTCTTGGAATGACATTCTGACGATTGTCAAATTTGAGCACATAAAATGATGATGTTAGCAATCTTCAAGGCTATGATGATGTCAGTAATGATGTCATGATGAAATCATCATGGTTCAAAATTGTGCAGCCTAGTACGATAATTGTATGGATGGTGTACAGACCTACTGACATGGGTCCACACAAGCGGATGAAGTTGCTAACTTGGCAGTTACTGGGTCTGCTAATGTGGGTTTATGTACTAACATGTACTCTGATTGTTGAGTTAGATTGACTACATACATGGGTGTCCATGTGTTCTTTTACTACATACAAGTTGTGGATGTGTCAATGTCCATGAGTGTAGTTCTAATGTATTGATGTGAACCCTTGCATGGAGGCTAACTTGGTAGGGGTGCTTTAGATGTGGTGCAATTTTGCCACATGGGCCACTGTGATGCAACCACATGTCGTTGTGGTTGTGGAGTGTTTGTGCATGGCCGAGAGGACTTCACCAGAGATTTTGGTGTTACTAAAATATGTTTTGTGACTACCAGAATCTTGTAGAAGTGGGCATCGAAGCTCTAAATTTTTATCCCACATTCGTGGGAATAAGAGTCTACAAACTATTTAAATAGCAACACCCATGACTTATAAAGAAAATGTGTCGTCGACTTTGTGGGGCTCTCGCCGGATTCGACTGGTAGAAATTTTGGGTTATCCTGTCGAATATTAGTTGTATGGCTTGCCTATTTCAATGTCAACTAATGGAATATCCTTTGCAATAAAATAGAATATAACACTACACGAAGCTAGGATCTGATAGCCCAGTTCTACAAAAAAAAATTCTCTACTAGCCTAATTGGGCAAAAAATTTCAAAATAATACAAATAAAAATAAAATTGCAAAGAATAAAAGTACACACTCAAAAAAATTAATCAAATAGATCTACAAATGACAATACTCAAACTACAAATCAGGGCATCTAGGTGCCGACTTGCAAAAAAAAATTGCCTCACGATCAACTTTAGCCCAACATAGGAAAATTTATAGTTGATCTTCACTAAATTGATGTTCCAGATTTGATTCTAAATGTTCTCAATTTTTGTAGATTCTTCAGATTCGGGTCGAGGTGCTGAAGCATGAACTGTCTCGAATGGCTAGTGATGAGAATCTCCCCAAGCTCTAATACCATGTAAGAATATTTCTTAGGAAAAAATTCACCTAAGACCAAGGAACTCAAACACAAGCACAATAGTAGACCAAAGAGAGAGTATGATCAAAATGACAATATATTTATTCAATATGCCATATCAAAGTATACTAGGAGTGCCTGCATATAAAGATCTTTAGAGAGCTTCTAGAATACATAGAAGTTAGCAACATGATAAGTCATACACCTAAACACATATCCATCAAATATGGGTTATCCTCCATTAAGCATGGAAATAAGTGTGATGATGAGAGGATAAGCCTACAATGGTGTAGCACACAAATTTAAGTTGTTGACAACATGTACTAAAAAGGGAGTGTAAATAACTATGTTTTCTACATGACAACTCAATGAATGATGTAAACTCCAGTGTTGTAGACACCATGTGTTGAATTAGAGTTGCATACTTCTGTATTGTTAACATGACACCTCATGAGAGTACACAAACTCCTAAGTCTCTCACCTAAATAAATAATAAAATAATGCAATATAATAAAATAATGCATTAACTTAAGTAAACTTAAGTAAAGTGTAAATAGTAAATACTTATTTACACCAACAATTTTAATTAAAAAATTCTTTAAATGTGTATGAAAGAATCAAATTTAAAAGATTTGATTAAAGTTATAATTTAGGTGTATTTATATATATTTATTTTAATAATAATTTATTTAAGAGTTTTATTTTTAATAAAATCTAAATAATATTATTAGTTAAATTAATAAATATTATATTAAAAACATTGCATGATTGAATAAGGGAGAGAAAGCTTAAATTTAATAAAGTTTATTTCAATTAAATTGCATAAAGTGTGTGCATGAAAATTAAAATATAGTAATTCAAGACAAAGAGTTTTTGTATGATTGCATGATCAAAGCCTTGATTTGGAGCGAAAAACCTCTTTATTAAGAAAATTAGAGCTCATTTCTAGATACACAGGTTTAGAGGAGCCAATTTCTGAAAAGAGGGTTTTCCAAGGAAAAGGAAGATTCTTGCATTTTTTTGTGTTCATTATTTTAGCATTAGATCTAGGTAGGATCTTCTGGGTTTGTGTAGTAGTTTCTTGTTCTTCCAATTCCTATCTTCTTCATGTCTTTTGTGTTTTTGTTTTTAGAAGTTCTCTGGGTTGAAACTCTTGTTTGAGAAAATTGATTTTCATTATAGAATTGTCTATCATTTAATCTAAAAAATTTTAGTAAATATTGATCTTTAAGATTTTCAAAACCTAATGAATTATGAAATTCACTTTTGTACTTTTGTTGGGGTTTTTGGGTTTGACTTAGCTTTTGGCTAGACAAGATGTTTACCAGAGGCTTGGGAGTTCTATTTTGTGATGTCATAATGATGTTTTGATCTTGATCTTTAATACTAAACCGCGATAATGTGTCTGGTATGCTCTATGAGATGTTTTAATGCATTGATTTTTATTGCTTTCCAATTTTTTTGTGTGAAACTGAGGTGAATGGTATGACCCATTTGATACAACTTTTGAGTCTTTGATCAGTTATTTTTGAATTGCTTTCTAGTCACTTTTATAGGATTGAGGTGTTTGTATTATTTGTTCTTGGTGATTTCATGTTATGACATGGATTGGTTTATGTATACTTGATTTTGGGATTAGTCCTGTTAGGATGATCATATTGGTGGAATCTGTGATTATGATCAATGATTTTTGGTAATTGTTAGGTGTTTGTTTAAGAACTAATGTATGGTATGTGGTCTTTTGTGATCTTTTGATTTCACTAAACTTAGGGTAGGCTATCTATATGTCATGTCAAGAAGTGGCTTGCAATGGAGGCCAGGGCCCAAAGTGGCTGCTAGGGTAACCCATTGTAAGTTGTTTAATAAGTGAAAAAATTACACTAAATAGAGATAAAATGAACCTAATAAGAGTCTTTATATTTCCTCACCCATGCCTCGAGTGCTAGTACAAACTAGGATGGGAGTAGAGAGGATGCTTGGTTGTGACCGTGCTAGTATGCCTTGTCAATACGAAAGGATACTAGTGCCGCATAGAGTCACTAGGGGTTTGAGGTCAAGTTAGACTACTAGGATAACTCTAGTGTTGATTCATGTGATTACACTTTCCCACTTACATAGTAGATTTCTTATGTGTCTATGTTGCCTCTGGGACTAGTTGATACTTGTGTCTTGGTACCTTTGAGTTAGATTGCTTTTAGGTGATTCCTTGAACCTAGATGTTAGATTTGATTGTTGAGCTTGTTATCCTGTTTGGGACTTGAGACTATCTCCTTGGAATTGTGAGAGTGGACCTTATTGGGTTCCACAAGGTTGGGTGGTAATGCTTTTTCTTATACCATTGGGATCTGACCATTGGATGTGTTTGTGCAGATGTTCCTTTCTATTTGTTCTTGTATTTCTATGATGGATCATTGTACTATTTTATTGTATTTGATTTCATAAGATCTTAAGAGATGATGTAATTTATTTCATGATGTATATTATTTCCACCTTTCATACCCTATGACCTATACAATGGATGATTGTGCATTTTGTTTATTATCAAGTGACATCATATGTAATTGTATATTATTTAAATGGGTTCATACTAGTATATTATTATTTGATGTGGATTAATTATATATTAGATTTATTATTAATTAAACTTAAATGTGATTCAACATCATGGGACCCTTAAGAGTTGTAATGTATTTTATGGTATGTGTTTATGTGAATGTTAATTGCTTCTGCTATGTTATAACTATTGATATTAAGTTATTATTTTTAACTTTTCAAAGAAAGATGTTTCACAAACTTAGTAAAACTTTAGGTTAACTTCTTTTGGGTCACATGACGAGGTGTTACATTTGGTATTAGAGCCCGAGTTTCTACATTAGGAGCTCTGGGTATATTGGAATGCCACTAGTTGTTAACTAGTTGAACTAAAACAAAACCTATACTATGATATGTATTTATTACAAACTTGAACACTTTAACTAGTTAACCAAAATAGAAACTTGAACTGTTATATGTATCTTATACAAACTTAAACTTCAAATTGAAATGAAATGTAAATAGTGTTATTTATCTTTTGCAACCTGAATACTTGGAAACTTCAAACTTGAACACTTGAAACTTGAAACTTTTGACTTAATACTTGAAACATAGAAAAAGGTAAAACTTGTGAGCTGGATTTCAAACATATTTTCTTATGATTATGCTTTAAGATAGAATGTCTTTGATTATTTTTATGAACATTATTTTGTTCTTGTTTGGGTATTTTTAGTAAAGTTACAAACTTGAACCTAAATAGTTTGAACAAGAAAAAAATTTATAAGCAGTGGAACTTTTTAACATGAAACTTGGAAAATCGTAACATTTATGTTCTTGACTTTTGATTTATGTCTATACATTATAACCTTTATGTTTTTTGATGCAATTAGAGATGTTGATCTTTTGTTTGAAGGGTTTTAGGGGGTCTATTGCAATATTTTCTAAAAGATGAATGTTGGATCAATAGGGTTTTCAGTTTATTACTAAACTAGAATCATATTGCTCTAAGGGATTGAAAGTGTATGCATAATTAACTTATTTGTATTAGTTTCCTAAAGAAAATTTTGTTTGACATTGTAGATACTACTATTTGACTTTTATTTACCCTAGTCATTCTTACAGGCTTATAGAAGTAAGCTTAAGTCTAGGAGGAGTGGATGTAATGCCTACCCCTAGTTTAGTTTATCTTTCTTGCAGGCTTCTAGGAGTAAGCCTAATTCTAGGGGGAGTGGATGTAATGCCTACCCCTACTTGAATTTTCTAATTTGTTTTGACTGGATTCTTTTAGGCTTGTTCTATTATTATGTTTTATGATTAGCAGTGTTGGATTACTAGAATTGATTAGTTGTATTTCATTTTCAGTATATATATATATATATATATATATGTTGAGGTACTTAGTGCCAATTATTTCAATTATTTAATGATGTTAGTTAGATGAATGATTTTTATGCAATTTTTATGGATACTGTTGGGTGGTTTTTTTGCATGAGGTCAACCATAGGAATCCACTGCGCAATTCCTCTCTTGAAAAGATAATCTTTGCGAATCAACTCCAAGGTTCAGTTTTTGTCTTTCGACATACCAAAATTCACTCAGTTGAAGATAAATGTGATTGTTCACAAGGAGGCCTTTTTTGATTCTAATATGATCTTAGAATGAAGTAAATCTATTTGTTGTCTCAAAATAACACACGAAAGAACAAGATTTTTTGTATTTTCTATTTTTTAATGAATGCAATTCTAACAATGCAACTAAAATGGGTTCCTAATCTAACAAGGGGTTAGGAAAGAAAATAAATTGAAATTCAAATCTTAAATGGACATAAGCTACAGAAAACAACATGCTACATGTTAAAATTTCAATGAAATTGGTAGGAAACCAATGAAAATAGGAGCAGTGCTTCCTAGAATCCACTGATGCAATCATCGGTGAGAAACTTTAACAATCGTATGATATTTCACCTTTCATCAAATTGTAAGGCCACAAAAAGTGCGCTCATGCGAGACAAAAAGCTATGCAGGTAAAATTTGATGATCTCTTCTCAAGCTAGATATGTCAACAAAATTTGTAAATCTGTAGCAAACACTAGAACTAAAAGATCGCACTACCAAAAAAAACATAATAAACCTTTGGCTCAATCACAATTCCATGAACAAAATTCACAAAACAATGACACATTCAGAAAAGAATAACTACACTCCAAATGTGAGCACCAAAAGCATAATTTTATTACATAATAATGGCAACCTTTGTTACATATTACAATGGGGTATTTAAAAGAAATCATCTCCTCAATTTTTGTTGAGAGTGAGAGATATCTTCATGCAATAAAATTCTTTTAAAATATTAAACAAACTAAATATATATAGACTAACAATTAATCTAGTGTTTAGAGGAACTCCATCCATATTTTATTCATTAATTTGATGCATGAGCTCTTTACATGTTAGAAATAGAGAAAACATGAGAGAGAAAGTAGGAGAAGTCTTCAGTCAAAGTAGGAGTGTTTGGAGGTGCCTAAAATAGAAGCTAGTCCTTTACTAGGCATGTGTCAAAATTAAACTACCGTCAGAATGTATTTTTGATGCATGGAAAGTGTTATTTTTGGAACAAGTAGTTAACTATTAGCTCACCTCTAAATTGTGAAGCTATAGACCTACATACTTGTAGACCTACACATCTGTTGGGCTGCGAAGCTCGAAAAGGTCAAAATCTCAAAATTTTACTAAGTGTCAAAATTGAAATTCTGGCATCTGGGTTTTGTTCTTCTTCATCCCAAAGCTATGTTTGGATGTTTGTCCTTGAATTTCTCAATCATCTTAGTAATCTTAGCCACATCTAGAAGATCTAAAGCCTCATATTTATCCTTGACCTTCTATGTATAGTTTTTCCACCTCAATTCGAGTCTCTGCAAAATCTCTAAGTTTGGAATCTAATTCTAACAGGGCTTCTTCTATCTTGAAGGCTTGTCGAATGTCCTCATCATTAGCAACTTCCACAAAAATCTTTCTAAAATTCTCCACTACTATCTCTAAAAGTAACAATTTCTCTCATTCCTCATCTTCAAAGATATCCAAGCATGCATCATTATGGTGTCTTTCTGCTTCCAAAATTCACTCTCGAGCTTGGTTCTTGAGCTAATGAATATCCTTATCTAACGTCTCCACTACTTTATTTCTATTTACTATTTTCTCTATCCAATCATCAATTATGTCTAATTCTTCTCCAATATATACATCAATCAAAACTCGATATTTTGGCCCTTTATGGCCTATAGAGTCTACAAATCCCTACTCTAGGCTCATACCTCATCCATAATACTTAAGTCTTACTTGAAATTTGCTATGATCTCATTCACATTCTCCTACATAACATGCAGTAACTTCAAATTCCCCACGATGACTGTAACTCCTTTCTCCTTAAAACTTTCTCTCCGCCCCTAAAAAGCTTTCAAAAATGGGTCAAGTTCCACACCTCCCCCTTCTCTAAGTACAGTGTTCAAAGCATGCTCTAGGTGTTCAGGATCAAGAGGACCAATGACTTTGGCTAGATATCCTTTTAGGATCTCAACTTGCCTTTGAAGTGCTTGAAGTTCAATCTCCTCTTGTTCCATGTACTTGAGGACCTCTTTGACTCCCATAGCCATCATTTGTCAAGCTAAATCTTGTGTAGGCCTTCCCAACATAAAATCCTTTAACTCATAATCTTTGAGACTAAGGCCTTTTGCATCTGTACCTTCAGGAGGGAGAGCCACTTGTGTAGTTAAATATTGGTTCTGTATGGTGGTGACAAACACCAATAGTGCTTCCTCATGTGATGGAGACTCAGGTTTTTTCAAGATCTCTATAGTGTCACAAATGTCTTCCTCTAAAACACTAAATTGAGGCTTCGTACTCCTCATTATCTCCTTCCAAATCCATCTAGGGATGCATCCTACTAAGGACCTGGCTCTTGATGATGAAGGAGTATATTCTACAACTTCCTTCCCTTTGTCACTCTTGCTATGAGTTGTATCCTATTGGGAGGGCTCTCCTTTTGTAGCCTTAGTCTCAGTAGACATTGTAGATTGAACCTCAGTTTCATGGGAAAGTGGTTGAGAATATTCCACCATTTGTTCTTTTGGCACTTTATCAGTCACCATTGGTTCAATTCACTTCTTTGGTAATGTCTCCTTCTGAACTTGTTCTTCCTTGGAACTCTGAGGTGGAGGAGTTACCAAGCCTTGTTCTACCACTAGAATTCATGGTAGAGATGGAGGAATAAGATTAGGACCCTATGTATCTGGTGGCATTTGCATCCAATATTTTGTTGAGGTTCACCTATAGGGGTGTCCCTGATCTTATCCCCGACCAACTTTATACCTATGAGCATGAAATCAAAATCTAACATTGAGAAAACATCATTTCTCTCTTTACTCTACTCATCTACCCACTGATGTACTTCATCTTTCAAAGAAGAGAGCTCTAATGGTTCTGGTTTAGTGGATGGTAGGGTACCTATGGTACTCTTTCTCCTTTGCAACTCTGTGGCTCTAGCTAACCGAGTTCTTCCTTGTAGGGGCTATATGCTATAAGAAATTACCTGTTGGGAGCATGAATAAACAAACAAACATTAGTTAAAACACATGCATCAAATGCTTACAAAATAAACTAACGCTTTCTTGAGCTTTGCAACTCAAAGCAGCCAACAAATCAAGCCCTCAAGTGACCTCTACAAAAAACAAAGGCACCCATGAGAGGCCTTGTTGGTGTATTAGGATGTGACGTATGTTTGGTGTGCTCTCCCAAACACAAAAGGCAGTGAATCTCTTGAATGTGGATGTGCAAATGTAAGTGATGATGAAATATGAACCTAAGCTACATGAGATGAAGAACACCTCAAGAAATGGTTATGTAGAAAGCCATACTTGAAGGCATTCAAAGTGAAAGTATGAAATGCAACAAAGAAACTAACTAGATATGCAATCTATACTAAAATGTAGATGAAATAGAGATGCAAATCCATAAATAAACTAGACTAATAATGCAAATGAAAACTAAATTAGTTTCCAAATAGTTAGTATGCACTTAGGAATCACTATGAGAACTCTACTATGAAAACTCAAACTATAATGAAAAGCTCAAATCTCAAACCAACATGATAAAAATGCAATAATGAGAGATGCAAAAGCTTGAGATGAGGCTTCTATTTATAAGCTTGAGGGAGGGCTTGGTGAGGTGGCATCCATGTAGGTGCCACATAAGGTGACATGCAAGCCATGTAAGTAGTCAAAAATTCAAAGTTTACTCACACAACTTGAGAAGAAGAGTGGGAGATAAGAGTGCAAATGAGAGTGTGTAGGCATGCCTTCTCACACATATGTGAGCACACACTTAGGCTAATGAGGGGGATTAGGAAAGAGATTAGGATGATTAAGTGGGATTAGAGAAAAAGTAGGCTTAAGATGATGAAAATGATGGGTATAGGCTAAGTTTAAGATTAAATTAAATAGGATTTAATTTAATCATAGGTTTAGAAGAATTAATGGGATGTGGGGATTTAAATAAATAAAATTTATTTAAAAAGGGGAAACATGGAGGATCATATGTTAAATTAATTTAACACATTAGGGCTAGGAGTATTCAAATTAAATTTAAATACTTAGGAGAATGAACATATTTAATTAATTAATTAAATTAAATAAGTAGGAGAATGTGACAAATATAATTAATTAATTAATAATTAATTACAATGTCATAGGCAATATTAAATAAATTAATATAGTCTTGAGGGATGATTTTAAGCATCTACATTTTGCCCCTCTTTGATTTGATGCTAGGACGATATCATATCAAAGAACAAAAAATATAGGTTGTCCTAGAGAAGGTAGGAGTCCTACAGGCGATGACACAGGAGGGTGCCCTCTCATGAAATTTGCGCAAAAAATAAATTTTGGGCAATTTCTGCAAAATGGTCTTAGGAAAAGAAGGAAAAGGATAAATAAAGAAAGAAAAAAGGAAATAAACAACAACATTTGCATGACTTGTGGTAAAGAGGGGACAAACACAGCTCAGGGAAGACACGAGCTCAAATAGGGTCCGCCAGGGTCCTATATAAGCCTCCAAGTGGCCCAAGGAGGGTCATTTTCACACCTCGAGAGTAGAGCATCTAGAGAAAGCATGGAACCCATTAATTGATTGCAGCTTAGTGAGCATGTTTGGGAGTACCAACAAGCAGTGGAGATGGGCCCACCGGTAATTCATCTAATCCTCTTTTTGTTTTTGGTAGACTAGGCTTGGTTAGGGTCATTTATTGCACAATAAATGAGGAAAAATGTTGTCAGGGCAGAGATGATAGTCTACACCCTGTTATCTATGCAGATGACAAAGAAGCACTAACAACATCTATAGAGACAATAGGATCAATCTTGTTGTTTGCCTAGATGCTAGAAAAGGGATGGGACTCTCCGTAGATGATAGGTTTCATCTTGTCATCTCTACAGATAGAAAAGGAGGGATAGGGAAAACAAAGATGATAGACCACAGGTCGTCGTCTTTGAAGATGACAAAAGATCTATCATCTAAGATGATCGATGTCAATGTCAGTCAGTGTCTGTATAGATCGACATTTTTGCCAATCAGCATCTTTGCTTATCGGTGTCTACACCAATTAGTGACTCCACCAATTGGGACAAATCGACAAAAGACAAGGGAAGATGCCTCATTCTAGGGATGTCATAGGCTAAAAGGACTAACTCTCTACATGTTTATGCTATAGGAGGACATAATGGTGTTTAGGTCAAGGGAGCACTATCCTTCAACCATGGTGATACATGAATGACTAACCAACATAGATTGAGGACATGTGCGGCTATGCAGACTAGAGCATATGCATGAATGGTCAGATCTGAGGGCCCACCCAGTGCAGCTATCAACATTGATAGAGAAATGGCACAATCACATATGAAGCTTCCATCTGCCAATAGAGGAGGCTACAATCACATTTCTAGACTTGTGGCAAATCCTATGAGTGCCCATCCGAGGGGCATACCCAAAGTATGTACTAAAGGGGTAAAACCCATTTCTAAGAGAGTGCTTCGACAGATGGTGGTAGAGACTGCCAATCGAGTGATCATGGCTATACTTGAGGGGAGCTCTAGAGAAAATATTACCGAGGCTGGTAGTATATCTGGCCTCCCTCACATGGTAGATGCTACCTAATCATGCAGGACATGGGTGGGCTATCAGCTAGGCATGGGTGTTGAGCACCCTTCTACAAAAGGATAGGGAGGTTTACTACTAGGGATAGACAATCCTAGCTGAGTTATATCATGATTTGCACATGTGTGTCTATTGTATGCTATGAACTATGGGACCAGGATTGACACTGTTGATCGTGTGGTTATGGGAGCACATCAAGGTCACACAACCCATCACCTAGTGAGAGACTAGATAGTCTAGCCAACCATTCTCCTATAGATACCAACCTATGATCTAGTATACAGCCATAGAGTCAGTGGGATTTTGGTGTCGATGTATTGATGAGATCATTATGTTCGAGTGGACTCCATATGATGGGGTAGAGCAGTTGGGGTAGGTTAGCAGTAGGTAGAGAGGATGACACAGAAGATTAGATGTACCTCTCATACACTATTGGATCATTGGTCGTTCCATGCATGTGATCATGTGTTACATGCCTTCTCAAGTGTGATGGCAGTTTGAGAGGACACAGGATGAGGTACCAGACATATTCCTATACCCTATAGTTTTTGGGGAGTATGGTTAACTATGGGGGAACAAGAACAACTTTTGATTGGCCTATATATTATGGGTATCTATGCTAGTACTGCCATGGGTACATGGACACAATAGGTGGGATACAAGTGTGACACTGGCATATGCACAATGCTGGGACTGATAGTGTTTGGGACACCACCACCAGTAGAGAAGGCACAATGGGAGGGAGATGGAGTAGGGGATGGTGGGTAGGCAGTTATGATGCCACCACCAGCACAGGCGGCACAAGAGGGACCACGAGAGCACAGAGCCTGAGCAAGGAGAGAGCCAAGGCCAGTACCAATACAAGTACTAGCACAGGCACCAACACAGGCACTAGGATAGGGGCCATAGGTATAGGTACAGATATAGGTACACGTGCCAATAGAGGGATAGAGATAGGGGCCCATAAAGGACCTAGATATGGTGAGGGTTGAGCGAGATAGCCTCTATGTAGAGGTAGCCCAATTATAGGGGGTAACATAGGTGCAACAAGCACGAGCAGACAGCTTAGAGCAGGCCACGGTGGCCATACAAGTAGAGCTGCAAGTGTAGAGGGCCAAAAGAAACAATGCACAACAGTCCTTAGTGGCCCTACAAGCATGTGTGGATTTTGAGGAGCTTGCAAGGATGGAGATCCATGCAAATGCAGAGGAGCTAGAGGAGTTGGCAAGACTTAGAGGAGAGGTAGCCACATTATGGGCCGAGTGAGCTACACATCAAGCATAATTGGATGGATACCGCAGGTAGAGGGACATAGCGAGATAGATGCTACAGCCTGGGATAGCTATCACAGTCATGTAGGAGGCCATCATAGTCAGCCAACCAAAGGCACAAGCCATATAAGAGGCAACCTATTATAGATCAATTTATACTGAGGTCATGCTTGTTGATTGGCGACAACCAAATTTTTAGAGGGGGGCCAGCTCATGGATCTCAGGGGGGAGAGCTAGATTAGAGTAGTCTATAGGATAGTAGAGACCTCCTCAAGGGGAGGATACAAGGGAGGCTAGGCCCTCATAGCCAATAGCTTGATTTTGTATAGTGATCATTTTTTTACAGATATGTGCAGATGCACCGAGTTTTTGATGATGCATTTGTACTATATGATTCTACATGATTTGTATATGGACTGTACTGACACTATTTTTTGATATTTATACATGACATGATTTTATGGCTCTATATGTGTATGGATTTATGTGATACATATGATATCTATGATGTGGATACTAACATTTGTGATGTAGGATGTGTGTGATGTGATGTTTCTTATAATGTATATGTATATGATGCCTATCATGTGGATGATGCAGGTTTGTTGGGGATTATGAGATGTATGCATCAGTTTATTTTACATGTAAGGATGCATGATATATATGTGAGATGTGATTATGATGTAAATGCTGCTAACAAAATTTCTAACAAATGTAATCTAAAATGAATGCAACATAATAGAAATGAACTAATAAATGCCTAATGAACACTAAAGGATGAATCAAATGAGCACTAATGAATGTAATGTAATGGAAAATGAACAAATGAATGTAATGAAAATAAATGCAGCCTAAAATGAATGAAACCTAAAAGTGAAAATGCACAAAAATGTCTAATGAATGCAACCTAATGAAAATCAATATCTATCAAAACTTTCACTCATAGAAATCCAGTAGCATAGCATAGGAGGGGGGAAAGAAATAGGCCCTTTTCTCAAGCATGACTGAAATGAAAACCCTAGCTACATGAAACCTAACTACATGATATCAAAAGATTTCATTGTGTTTATATGGAGAGCACACCTTAAGTTGATTTTGCAAATGAGTTTATGCATTATATGCTATAGAAGCATAAATGACATGACTCTTTTGCGTGGACTAGACACACAAAACCATAGAGACTTTAGGACTATAGGTGTAGTTTGTATAGTCATGATGGATCAAATGTCGTATATGCTATTAAGAAGTCTAGGCACACCCAAAGCATTTTTAGGGATCTTTGGTGGAAAGTGTGCTAACCCATTGCCCCCATTGTGCAATGCATTAACATAACCTAAAACTAACACATATGACATAAAACCTCAAAAAAATATCATACCACAAAAAAAATGTGTAGTCAATGAGAGCCATTTAGGTACTACCAAAATATGGAAGATCAAGCTTCATCCTAAAAGGCTTCCATTAACACACAAAATGAAATCAACCAAAAAGAGACCACATGATAAAGTAGTCATTCAGTCCATAGTTCCTGCCAAGCACCTTAGGTCTAGAAGTGAATGTCGCAATGTCACTTATAGGAAGGATTCATCCTATAAAAATGTGTCAAATTGAAATATCAATGATCATAAAATCATGTGTTTCCAGAAAGGGTTGTGAAGCCAACAAGTTTCTTGAATCATTAAGTCTTGAATGGTGATTTTGTGTAAGTCCAAGTGTGGTCACTATTGTGAAAAGGCTCGGTGTGATAGGATTGGATAATCACTCGATGAAAAATGCCTTGTAAACTAGAGGTCTTTCAAAAGATGGAGGTGAAGTGAAGCCGCCCAGAAAAGAGGTCTTTTATTGAATGCATGAAAAGCAAAAAGCTAGATAAGACTTTGCACAAGGGAAATGGAATGGTGGGATGAGGTGAAGAAAAATGAGCCTCATAGACAATGGATCAACAATGCCTTTTTCAGGAACATTTTCTACTTTTTAGGTTTTTCTTCAAGAACATTTTATGAAAAAAAAATTGGATTTTTTTGATTTTCTATTTTTTTTGAATTTTTGCAGGACTATAAACACTGTACAGGAACTACAAAGGCTCAAGCATAGAACTACTTAAGATGCTAGATATTTATAGGTTGAGGGAGCAAATCTCCCTCTGGAGTAGGAATCTAATATGCCCTAGAACCATATTTGGTTGTAATGATAAACAAACCTAGCTAATTTGCCTCAAACTTTCCTTTCTTTTCACAGTTCTAGAGGTTCCTCATATTATACTGTAAAACTAAGTCACCCACTTCAAACTCTCATGGATTGAATTTATTATGATATTGAAGTTGAAGGTGATTTTGATACACACGAAGGTGGTTTAGAGTATTAAGGCATCTCTCATCAAGGAGTTGCAACTCTTGCAAGTGGGCAACTCTATATTCTTCTTCAGACATCAGATTCTTGAGAGAGATTCTGAGGGAAGGGAGCTCAATTTTGATTGGTAAGATAGCCTCTAAAAAATAGACAAGGGAAAATGGCATGGCTCCTATGGGTGTATAGATGGAGGTGTGGTAGACTTGTTTTCATTACCTTCCTTTGGTATTTTTCACATATCACAAGTAGTAAGATTGCAATTTTTTGCAACCACATTTTTTGTGGAAGCCACAATATTGTAAACCATCATATTTATACTACATTTTCTCAAACTTATATGCTGCTCCAAATGTAATAATTTAATTACTTTTAATAATTTGATAAGGGCAGGAGCAAGATGGAGGTGCCAATCATAGCCAGCTACATCAACAATTTTCTTTAGGATTTTCAAAATGGTTTTATTAGTAGCTTTAGCTTGGGCATTACCTTGGGGGTAGTATTTGGTGGGAAAATGCTGGGTGATTCCAAATTTTTGACATAATGTGGTAGCTTACTAATTTTTGAAAGGGGTTCCATTATCAGTCATGATATATTGAGGTAAGCTGAAATGACAGATAATGTAGTTCAAGATAGACTTCAAAATCTATTTTCCAGTGATGTAAGTTAATGGAATAGACTTGACCCACTTTGTGAAGTACTCAGTGGTTGCAATAATATACTTGTGGCCATTGGAGGAATTTGGGTATACTTGACCAGCAAGATTGAATCCCTAGCAGGGAAAGGGCCATGGAGTGATGGTGGGTTGGAGGTCTTGGGTGGGAGCGTGTATCAAATCATCATGTTGCTAACAAGGAATACATCTCTTCACAAAATGATATGCATCTGCTTCCATAGTGGGCCAATAGTACCCTATCCTCAGAAGCTTTTTTGATAACATAAGAACACTAGAGTGGGCACCACAAATCCCTTGGTGGAACTCTTCTAACACCATTCTAGCTTCTTCTAAATTGAGACATCAGAGGAGGGTTCCATCGAAATGTTTTCAGAAAAGAGTGTCACCTAGGATGGTGTATCAAGTTGTATGACAGATGAAGGTTTTGCTCTAATTTGGGGTGAGGGTTATGGGAATGGTTTTGTGATGTAAATAGGAAAAGATGTAAGTGTACCATTGAGACTCAAGACTGACAATCTCACACACTATTTCTAAATCAATTTTCTCATAAGAAAGAGTAAAAAGATTCTCGACAAGAAACTCACGTTTAGGACTATATTCTAGCATGGCAATCATGGAGGCAATAGTTTCCATGGCATCTACTACTTTATTATTAGCCCTTGGTATCTACTAAAAAATAATCTATGTAAAGTGTTGTTTAAGATCCTCCACTATCCTGTGGTAGGGCAACAACTTCTCATCCTTGGTGTGGTATTCATCTATGACTTGTTTAATGACCAATTGTGAGTCTCCAAAGACAAGAAGGGTTTTGATATTCCATTTGATAGCTTGACAGAACCCTGTGACTAATCCTTCATACTCAGCTATATTGTTTGTTCAAGGGAATGATATCTTATAAGACTTAGGAATGAAATCTCCTTGCAGTGTCACAAACAAAACTCCTACCCCTCATTCCTTTTGTGTAAAGGATCCATCAAAAGATAGTTTCCATGGTGTATTAGGGGCTATAGTCATAATTTTTTCATCTTTAAAATCTACTACAATGGGATGGTCACCTTGAAGAGGAGCTTCGACAAGCTAATCTGCAATTACTTATCCTTTAGTGACCTTATGATCCTTATAAACAATGTTGAATTCACTTAAAATGAAGACCCATTTTGTTGCTCGACTAGTGAAGCTAGCTTTTAATAGAAAATATTTGAGTGGATCTATCTTGGCAATGAGTTATGTAGTATGATTAAGCATATAATGGTATAACTTCTGCATGCAAAAGACTACAACCAAACATGCTCGCTCAATAGTAGTGTAGTTCAACTTATAGCCAACTAGTCTTCAACTAAGGTAATATATAGCTTGCTCATTCCCATTGTCATCTAATTGTGCCAAAAGTGCTCCTAGGGCAACTAAAGTAGCTAAAATGTATAGAATCAATGGTCATCCTACAACTAGATGGACTAGAACTAGAGGATTAGCCAAATATGTCTTAATTTGTTCAAATGCCTTGTGACATAGACAATCCCATTGAAACTTGTTTCCCTTGCGAAGAAAATGTTGAAGTGGATGGATCTTATTTGCTAATTGTGATACAAATCTCCTAATGTATTGTAACTTTCCTTGAAAACTATGGAGTTGTTTCAATGTTGTAGGTGGAGGCATATCCTTGATGACTTTCACTTTTGCAGGATCTACCTCAACACCTCTTCTTGACACAATGTAGCCTAACAATTTTCCTAATTTGACCCCAAATACACATTTCTTTGGATTAAGGTGCACTTTATATTTCTCCAACCTTTCAAAAATGGTGGTGAGAACATCAATGTGGGACTCACCTGTCTTTGATTTTCCTAGGATGTCATCAACATAGTCCTCCATTATGACATGTAGAAAATCATGAAATATGGTGGTCATTGCACATTGATAAGTGGCACCAGCATTTTCCAAGCCAAAAGGCATGACTTGATAACAAAAGATTCCCCATGGGGTGGTAAATGTCATTTTATGTTGATCTTCTTCTACAATTTTGATTTGATTGTAACCAAGAAAACTAACCATCAAAGACAACATCTCATGTCCAACAGTCAAATCCACTATGATGCCTATTTTAGGAAGTGCAAAATCATCCTTGGGACATGCAAGATTTAAATCTCAAAAATATGAACAAACACAGATGCCCCTAGATGCTTTCCCTATAGGAACAATGTTAGAGATGCACTCAAGATAATCAATAGGGTAGATGAACTTTGCTTCTAACATTTTCTGTAACTCTGGTTTGACTAAAAGTGCTACCGTAGGATGCATCTTGCACAATTTTTGCTTCACTCGTTTAATCTAGGGGTCTACAATAAAATGATGCACAACCAAATCTGTGTCTAAACCTGGCATATCTTTGTATGTCCATGCAAAATTGACTTTTTCCTTTTTCAAGAATTCAGTCATGACTTTTTGTTCTTCAAGACTTAAGGTAGCAGCAATGTAGGTGATTTGTGGATTATCCTTTGTTCCCAAATTGACTAGAATTGTGTCTTCATTCAAAATAGATGACTTTTCTAGTGGTAAAGATCTAAATGGCAAGTCAATCTCTCCCTCTTCTGGCACCTCTAAGAGGTTTTCACCATAAGATGTGTCCTTTATTTTATCTTTTTCTTCATCCAAAAGTGCCCCAGAGGAGTTTTCACTAGAGGTGTCTCTTTTATTTTTCCATCTTTATTTTCTTTTTCACTTTTTTGACTAAGAGAGTTGACTTGGCTACCAAAGTAGGCTTCCTCATTATATTGGATCTCATGTTCATAATCTTAGAGATTCTTAAGGCCAAAGATTGCCATCACTACTTCATGAAACTTATAGATATCGAGAGCTAGTGGTGTATATTGAAGGTCCCAGTCTATCATATCGAGGTTGGTGAGAGGTAGGTCAGTGGATGAAAGGTCATCTATGGTAATGGTGTGGACATAGTTATCTAGGTCATCCTTAATGTATTGGAAAGGCACTTTGAAGAATTCCTCCTCTTTAGTCTTAGAATTAGGTTCAACTATACAATAGTTGTTAGCAAAAGATACCTTAGGTTTAATGGAGCCCAAACCACATCCTTTAGGATAGCTATTAGCTTCTAAGGGTTGTCTCATTCCATCTTCTTTAGGTCCAAGGCTGGTACCATGATATCCCATGTTTTTGATAATGGTAGGGGCCTTAACATACTTATCCTTAGGGAACTCAATAGGTTCATCTTTTCCATCATAGTATAGCCAATCTAGAATATTAGATTCCATATGCTCATCACTAAGTGAACCCCAATGTTCAAATGTTGTCTTGTTAATATGCACAGTCACTTTGTTGGCAGGAGGTGGCAATTGTGAAGGTTTTTCGAAGGAACAAGGGGAGAGTGGTAGTTGTCCAACACACAAGGCATTTTCAAACTTATACTCTCCCATTCCTAAATTAGTAAAAGTAACCTTCTTCCCTATAGTATTGACCTTAGTATCTTCTAGCTTTTCTTTTCCTTTGTGGGAATTGGAATCATCATTGGCTAACTCTGGCATTGTTGTGGAAGGTGGTTCTATTATGGTGAGAGGCTTAGATGTAACTTTGGTAAACTCACTGATTGGACAAAAATTTGTTGGTGCACCTTCCAATATTTTACAAAAGGAAAAAGGTGTGGGATCTCCTAGAATTGTGACCTCTCTTCCTTGATGGGGGAATTTCAAGCATTGATGATAGGTAGATGGAACAACCTTTAGTGTATGTATCCAGGGTCGATCGAGAAAAATATTATAGGGAAAATCCAAGTCTAAGACATGGAATTCAGTATTTATGATGGCTGGTCCAACCTTTAGAGGTAACATGATAACTCCTTTTGATTCTCTTTCCCTTTCATCATAGGCTTTGATTGTTATCCTTTTATTGGTATCTAGGAGGTCTTTTGAAAGTCCCAAGAAATGAATCATCCTTCAATGTACATAGATTCAAATCAGATCCTTTATCTATAAAGACTCTTTTAATCTTATGTCACTGTATAAGGACTTCAATGTGGAGCAAAAAATTATTGTGGGGATCAAGACCTTGGAAATCTTTATCTATGAAGACAAGTTGTTGTTGGGCAGCAAGGTTTCTAATCATGGTGGTGAATTGGGAGGCATTAATGTTTTTAGGAACACGAGATTCTAAAAGAGCCTTCTCTAAGATTTCTTTGTGGATGGGTGATGTGGTTAGGAGCTCAAGAATGGATATTTGTGTAGGAGTCTTACCTAGCTAGGATAACACATCATAGCGAGAAGTGGGCCTTTGTGAAGTGGATGACATGGTAGGCACCTATGGCACTGACGGATTAGTGTGATTAGGAGTGGCAGCTTGCAAAGTAAGTCTTCCTCGTCGAGTGGTGGCATCACAATCAGTTTCTTGTAGGACAAGGGTATTCACATGAGTGTCTACCTCTTCAATGCAACCACACATGGAGTTAAATCCACATATATCATTGATTTCTATTTTACCACACAAGGAGTCAAACCTTGATATTTGGTTAGTAGAACAATCATAAGGTAATCCATTTGATATGGAAGCTCAATTTGTATTGTCCATATTGTTATTTCCATTGTTGTTATTGTCATTGTTGTGATTAGGAAATGGTTTTTGAAATATCTTCAACTTAGCATTTTTAGAGGATGGTCCTCCTTCTACCTCAATTTCCCCATCATCGACAAGAATTTGGATGAAGACATTGAGTTTTATACACTTGTTTGTGTCATGTCCTTTAATGCGATGATATTTGCAATATTAATTTTCCCTATACCATTTTGATTTGGGTTGGTTCTCATCAAAGGGTCGTGTGTTAGGAAATACCATCAAATTATGATCCACTAATTTTTGAAATATGGCCTCCAAAGGTTCACAAAAGTTAGTGAACTTTCTATTGCAGTCATAGTCATGGTTGTAATTGTTGTTGTTGCAGGAGAAAAATTGTGTTTGATTACGAGATTGTTGATTGTCATTGTTTGAACTGTTGTTGTTTCAATTACGATAGTTGTTGTTGTTCCCTTCTTGAAGGTTTTTGACATCAGTAGAACCATCATGTGTGACATCTTTGTTCTTAGACCAAAATTTGGGTTTGCTATTGTTGTTTGCCTCATTGTATGAGGATGATGAATTATAATGTTTAATGGTAGCTTTTTCCAAAAGTCCATTTTCAATATTCTTGTCCTTCTTGACTAAAGTGGCAAAGTCTTCAGGGCTAGCCATCTTCATGTGGAAAGAAATTTCAGGTATCAAGTTCTTAATAAATATATCCACAAGATGGGAATACTCAATTTTTTAGGGCATGGGGTTAGCAAGATGCTTCTACTATTGTAGAAAGTCAGCAAACATTTTACCATTTCGTTGCTTTGTGTTGTACAAATCACTCAATGAGGCATGATGTTCAATGTTGTAAGAATATTGTGCTATAAACTTACTTGTCAAATCATTGAAGGAAGTAAAGGAGCCCTTAGGTAAATTCATTAACCATTCTAGTGTGGGGCCTCCAAGACTTCGTGCAAAGAGCCTCTTAAGATAATCATCACTATAGGCTACCTCTTGCCACAAAATGGAAAATTTCTTGAGATGTGTAATGGGGCATGTCTCTCCCGTATACTTGTCAAATTTAGAAATTTTGAAACCAAGTGGAAATGGTACCATATTGATGGATTTATCAAATGGAAAAGGACAAATTTTCTCAAAAGAGAAGTCCTTCGCCCCTTTGTTGTTCATGTTAAGGACCAAATTTCACAACTCTTGAAATTTTTGGGCCAAATCTTGATTTGGTTGCAATTGTGATTTTTGGGAGTTCATAAATCCACCTCCTAAAATATAAAGAGTACCAAATGTAGTGTGAGGGGGTGGAAGTACTCCACTTTGGCCAATGTATTGATATGCAGTTGTTGGAATTGGTACGGATGTCTTTACCATACTTGTTGGAATTTTCAAATAAGATGAGTGCATTGGTTGTGTTGGGATTATCATTGGTTATGAAGGCACTTGCCCAATGTTTAAGCATCCCATAGTGGGATCTGTCAAGGTAGATTGTGAAATACTAGCATGTGAGGCAACATTGGGCATAACACTAATGATTTGTTGAATATGTTTTGCACTCGATTGAAATGTTGCTTGTGTTGAAGTGCTAGATGTAGGCATAGCACTAGTTGTTACCATGGTTTCCTTCCCTTTGCTAGAATTTGGAGTTACATTTGAAGTGGGCAATATGGGAGCACCAACCTTTGTAATTTTTCTAAACAAGGTGCTCTCATCAAAGTTCATGGGAACATTAACACCATCTTTGACCCAACTTAGGAATATCTCGGTCTTGTTGGCCCTAATGAATTTCACCATCATTTCCAAATTGTAGGGATCTACAAGTAATGTCCTAACATTACTAGGTACATTGTTGGGGTCAATAGGATCTTCATCTTGGTATACTTCTTCTTCATTACCCCCCAAAGTTGTGTTATAGAAGGGATCTTCTAGTTCCTGCACGGATGTTGAGTTAGGCATACCAAGGTTTGAACTAGAAAGAATTGTGCTCCTTAATGAAGTTGTGTGTAGAGGAAATGGATTCTTCATCTCTCACTACCTCAATCATTCCTACAAACATGACATGGGATTAAATGTGAACCTTCTTGATCATGTGTGTACCATGCAATAGTGACCAACTAATGGGTGAAAGATTATGGAAGAAAAAGAAAATGAGGATGAGAGCTATTAACCTTATTGATTAAAGGGTCAGCTACCTAAGTGTGGACAAAGGACCTTGGTTTAGCAAATGAAGTTTGATTAGAGGATAATAGTATCTTTATCCTACCAAAGATAGTCAAGTGATCTTTAGGAAAAATAGTACACCAAATTGATTACTTACTATTTGGAGATGGACTTGTGATCCCAAATAAGTAAGTATAATTAGGATAAATGTTTGCTTATGGATGAAAGGTCTAGCATCACAGTTTCAAAAGATATTTTAAAGATTCAGGCTAACTAGAAAAAAAATTTGAAAATGGAAACCTAGGAGTTTGGAAAATGGGGGTAGATATAGAAAATGGAAGATATTATGGTCACTTATGCAGTTAACTCAATCCTCATTCACTGGAAATAAAAACCTTGGGTTCAGTCCTAGGAAGGCAAACCAATTTTGAAGTTTTCCATTGTATTTAATTCTATCATAACGGTCTTGTCTAGTTTCTTCCTTTTGGATGTCTTTGATAGCGTATCAAAATTGTTTATCACTATGTGCTAGGTTCTTCCTTTCCTTGTATAAAATTAGTTTAGACAATTTCACTTTCTTATGCTTGACTTGGTTGATTTTATCAGTCATGGCAAGAATAAAACAAGACCCAAATTTCAAGCACCCAAAAACTTTGCAACAAGACTTAACTAGACTCAACCAATTTCAATGTAAGAATGCTAAAAATAACTGTGTCAAGAAGACCTCACTTACCATTGTTTCACTTAATGAAAGGTTATTGTTATCAAAATTTCATTACCTACGAAATTTTGTTTTAACATGAGTCTACTATTTATCAATTGCATTCATTTGCCAATGTTCATAGAAATGGAAAAAGTACATTGCATTGATAAAATGAGAAAAATCTTTATTTGTATTAAACAATGACAATTTTCAATTTGGAGTTTATACATTAAATAATTAAAGAACATGTACTGGATGAAAAAGTGATCAAAATCTCTCACACAAGGCCGTGAGAGTAACTTGTTCATTATTCTTGTGCAAATAAGGAACATGTAGAAAATAGAATAAATGATACAAATGAACATGAAAGAGTATAAGAAAGAGAACTAGCCATTGCTTGGGGGTATATGGCTGGTCTAAGCCTGCATTCCTAAGATTACCTTGATGAAACTAAGTTTTTCCTGATTCCCCAAGCATCCAACTCCTAAAAAAAAGAGAAAGAAAGGTATAGGTTAGATACATATGGATCTAAGCAATGTCTGATTCCACAAAAAATATACATGTACACTTGTACCATTTACCCATGATCCTAATTTGAATAGGAATAATGAACTCAATTAATCACAAAATAGCAATATCAGAATCTGAAAATGAAAACCATGGATACAAGTGATTTTATAGCTAACATGTTTGTGTCATGTGCAAAAAATATAAATAGTAACAAGTTCAACTGCTGATAAAGTTGTTTATAGGAGTCATGAGCCTGTGCTCGAACCCTATAAGTCAATCAAAATTTTTTAAATCCAGAAGTGCAGATTAATTGTTGCTTGGGAAGGAAGAAGGTAGTCTACTGTAGTAAAGAGAACACATTTGAGCTTGAATCTTGTGATGGGACTCATCAGAAAAAATTCATCAATTATACCAAAAAGGATTAATATTTGGGGAGTTTTGCTGTTCGAGTAAAGTATATAACCTTGGATCCTTCAGAGAACGAGCATGTTAAGTGCATTTATAATATCCATGCAGTTCAAGATTACCTTTGCAAAGGAACTGATAGACATCTATTCCAAAGGTCAATAATACTAATGTGGATTCTATACATGCCACAATATTCAGTTGTTTATGTAAACAAGCAATGAGGTTAACTTTGCTACTAAAAATTTAAGCAACAATTTTCAGAGATAGAAATTTTTGCACGTAAAATGCTATTACAGTAGATTCATGATTGAAAATATGCAAATCCAATAATGAAACATAACAACAGAAGCATAAAACATGAAGTTGGATTTCAAGGGGATCAGATCAGAATTGTTGCACAAATAAATAATGCAAAAAATGGTGAATCTTCGACCATCAACTAAAACTAGGCTAGGTAACATTGATGGTGTTAATCAGCACCTCTTAATGAGGCATGGAGATCACATTCTTCAATCAGTAAAATAGTTCTCAGAAAGATTAAAGCTTTATTTATATGAGGAACTTCCTTGCTATGCAGGATATATTAAGTTTTTGGAGTCATATTATCTCATTCTAGTGATGAAGCTTCGCCAGATAGGCTATATCTATGGACATGCCATTTATGGTATTGAAGAGTCTCAGCTAATAACTATTCCCTATAGTTCAGTAAAAACTGATTTGGCACATTCTAAGACAGAATTAAGAGATAAGAAGCTACATTCTAGTGTTGATCTGACTCAGTATGAACAAATGAAACTCTCTTTAATTGAAGCTAAAGAAAGCCCTTAAAGCGAAATCAAGATTGCATGCAGCTGAAGCTTTGCAGGCTGAAGCAAGCCGCAAGAATGCAGAGATAGAAAGGAAACTACAGGAGATAGAATCTATTGAAAATGCTTTTAGAAAAGAATGTCAATCCTTCAAGTCTGAATGTGATGCCCTTGAGGTAGAGTTTTCCCTTCAAAGACAGAGTCTGCTTGATTAGAAAAATAAATAAAATTGCAAAATAGCAAAAATAGATTACTTGAGCAACAGAAGTTACTAAATCAAAGAGAAGAGCATACGAACAGTGAGATGATGCTTTGAAACAAATAGAAAAAGGGCTACTCAGGTTTAACAATGAAGACACTATATTTCATAGACAAGATAGAAAGAAGAGAACATTTGTAGATTCCACCCAGTTGGCAAGAGCAGCTTGACACAAAATAGAAAGGAATCTTGGAGCCAAATTCTGATCCTAAATCTTTATTGATTGAAAATCCCAACTTTCAAAAGATAATGATATTAGAGCCATAAGCATGCAGAGACAAAAATGGCTCTAAATGCTATTATCGCCAAACAAGATGCACCCGTAATAGTTTTAAACAATTGAACAATACAACTTTTGTGAATATAGACCATAAGTTTATCACAGCAAGGAGTAAAAATGTTTCAAGATACCTCTTATGGTGGTTCAGATATCAACAAACTGAACATTTTTTTTGTGTGGTGGTGTTCAATCAAACCCTGCAATCGAATTCCTCAGACAGAAGACTCCATTTTTCTTTAAACCCTCAAGCTTTCCAAATGTTTTAGAGAAAAATGTATATGAAAAATGAAAGCTCTTTAGGGTTAAAGGCTTGTTACGCCTTTTCAAAGTTACATAATTCTTTGAAATCCATGGGCTTCATTTTTGGATTTTAAACCCTTCAATTATTTTCACTTTGAAGTCATAGGGGGAAGTTATAAATATCTTATATTTTTGCATTATTTTCTTTTTTCTAAAGAAGTAATATTATAATGATGTGTTATCATCATTTAATATTATTTCTTAGTGAGAATGCAAAAATATGAGAGGCTCATTGTTTCTTTTGTATTGTCACTCTTTAATGTAAAAAAGGGAATATTTAATGATATAATTATAAATCATTAATATTTTCCCTTATACCTTTAATGCATGATATGAGTCATCTTTTTTCCATAATGGTCTTTAGTTACAAGTCAATTGGGAAACATATGGAGTGAATATAGAGGGTTGGATTTGACTTTTCCCTATTGGATTGTGGCTCTTTATGACTTGTTAGAGCATTTTTTGGGTGGCTTTTATGAGTCATAGGGGGCAATTATGAGTGAGTGGAGTTTTAGACATTATGGAACTTCATTTTAGAAGCTTCTAAGCCCTGTGTTGGAGGCTATTTTTTTGCATACGACCCAAGAGGTTGGGTTTTGTACTTAATGAGTTTTAGAACTCATGAAAAGGCAGTTCTGAGTTATGCAAAAATAGTATTGAGTGATATTTTATCCTGAATATTGTTATGTGTTTTTCTGTAACTATTTTGAAGAAAAGTTGAATATATGACAAGCATTTTACATGTTCATTTTGAAAAAGATTTTCTAGACTCAATCTTTTTTTGTGGTACTGTGTAGTTCTTCTGATTTGATAGGTTAGTTTGTGAATCCAAGGGTTCCTTGCTAAATCTGTCTTAGTTTTTACCCTATCACTGGAGTGTATTTTGTCTGTAGGTCATCTTTTGTGTTTGTTTAATTTTCATCCTATTAAGTTAAAAATTTCTATTTTTCTTAATGAGTGAGAATCAAAACCTTAATGTGAAACATTGTTGTAGGCCAATATAAAGTTTGAGTGCTTATTAGTGTTTTTCCTATATATTGATGGTGAAATGGTTGTTATTCGTTGAAACCTTTCTTTAAACATATTTGGTTCATCACCTTTTAGGAAGTAGTTTATTTTATTTTTTTCATTTTGTAATCTTTCTTAACCCTTTTCTCAACAAGAAAGTAGTGTTAGAAGAATCAATCAGGTGATATCCCATAAAGAGTTGGCCTAGAATCTAGAGGTTCAACCATTTATAGGTTACCCATAGCCTTTGGTTGTTCCAACATTGGCCTAAATTATCAAATTTCTCTTATAATTTGATAGGGTGCAAATTTAGGTGACAACAGTTACTTCACAATTTCAATTGTTTGATGTTTGGCTTAGTTTTGAATGTTTGAACAAGCACACTGAACATGCCAACAATCCTAATAAGGCTACCACTAGGATGAATAAGGTTATCTAAGGGGCATCCTCAATATATGCAAGGTACGTGAGGCCCAAATCTATAGATGAAAGAAAATACTACCACATAGCTGGGGGAGACAGTAACCCAAATCTTCTCCTTCACTTCCCAAAGGTATAAAGTTCTTTAGGGCTTAGCCAAGAGTGACAATATTTTGCTTCAAAAAGAGGTATCTTTCAATTCACCTCCCACTATTTATACTCCACTAGAACACTAGATTTGAGATCATCCCAATGGGTGATGAAATCCCCAAGTAGGCCTCCTAAAAAAGAAAAACAAGACCACTTATTTCTTGTGTACTCAAGATCACCCGAAGGCATGAGGGGAGAGAATATGTAAGTGGCCTTGGGGTTTAAAAGACACTTTTTCTTTTCCAATGAAGCTTTAAGTTTTCTATCTACTTGAAGACACTTATGATTAAAACATGTAAGGTTCTTTCCAACTTGAAATGTCACCAATGTAAATAAAAGCACAAATTCATCAACAAGAAAGTGAATCGAGCATGCGTAAATGGAATGTTGAAAATAAAATCAATTTCCTTTATGGAATTTAAGAGTGTGTGACTTCATTTTAAGCACTAAATTCAAATGTGTTCTAGCCTAGGCATACATGTCAATTTTAAGCATCAATTTCAAATGTTCTCTAGCCTAGGCATACATGTCCATTATCCCTTAATGCATTCAAGATAGTGTGAATTCTTTTTATACACCAAATCCAAATGTTGTTTCTACCCTAAGAATTCATGTCAATTTTAAGTACCAAGTTCAAATGTTAACTACCCTAACATTCATGTCAATTTAAAGCACCAAGTCTAAATATTTGCTATGCTAACATTCATCCATTCAAATGAAAGTGATTAAGTCATAAAAGTTCATTAACTTTTGAGTCTAAGTGATAAAAATCACTTCAAATTTTTTTAATGATGAAAATCACTATTAATTTTATTTTTTAAGTTTTCAAGGTTAATTCTCTGCATGAAAAACCATTAGTAAAAATCTGCAAGTTACTAATTAGCAAAAATAATTAAAAAACTTGGGCAATTCTGTCTACAGGTGTAGACAACAAACTACAGGTGCAGACATTGAAACTCGCAGATGACAAAATATGGAGACATTGGAATTTGAAGATGAGAAACCTCAAAAATGATAGAGGAAAATTTGATAGGTTTTGTGGTGATAGGACACTACTCAGATGCAAACAAAAAACTAGGGCCCGTACAATATGCAGATGACAAACTGGTATTTGTAAATGACAAAGAAAACTTTGTAGACGACAATGTAGAAACCTAGACAGAATGTTTTCCTATACAGACACTAAAATAAGGTTTCATGTGGCAAAGGTGAGTGGTTTAAGCTATGACAGAGATGCTAGTAAGCGAAGATGCTGGTCTGTGTAGATGTTGATCTATGCAAATGACTATTGTAGACGATGCTACAGCTCACAAAGATGACAGTGTGAGGATCTTTATGGCTGAACAAGGTTTTTTTTGTGAATTTTTGAGATGAAATTAGAGATGTAGGTCCCACCAAGTGTGGAAAAATGTGTGCTAGAAGAAATGACCTATTGGGAGCATGAATAAATAAACAAACATTATTTAAAACGCATGCATCAAATGCTTACAAAACAAACTAATGGTTGCTTGAGTTTTGCAACTCAAAGTAGCCAACAAATCAAGCCCTCAAGTAACCTCTATAGCTCAATAAAGGCACCCATTAGAGGCCTTTTTGGTGTGTTAGGATGTGGGGTATATTTGGTGTGCTCTCCCAAAGACAACAAAGTAGTGAATCTCTTGAATGTAGATGTGCAAATGTGAGTGATGATGAAATATGAACCTAAGTTACATGAGATGAAGAACACCTCAAGAAATGGCTATGGAGAAAGCCATACTTGAAGGCATTCAATGTGAACGTATAAAATGCAATAAAAAAAACTAACTAGATATGCAATCTATACTAAAATGTAGATGAAATAGAGATGCAAATACATAAATAAACTAGACTAATAATCCAAATAAAAACTAAACTAGCTGCTAAATAGTTAGTATGCACTTAGGAATCACTATGAGAACTCTACTATGAAAACTCAAACTACAATGAAATGCTCAAATCTCAAACCAACATGATAACAATGCAATAATGAGAGATGCAAATGCTTGAGATAAGACCTCTATTTATAGGCTTGAGGGAGGGCTTGGTGAGGTGGCATCCACATAGGTGCCACATAAGGTGACATCCAAGCCATGGAAGTAGTCAAAAATTCAAAGTTTGCTCACACGTGTGAGCACACTTGAGAAGAAGAGTGGGAGATAAGAGTGCAAAAGGGAGTGTGTAGGCATGCCTTCTCACACATGTGTGAGCACACACTTAGGCTAATGAGGGGGATTAAGAAAGAGATTAGGATGATTAAGTGGGATTAGAGAAGAAGTAAGCTTAAGAGGATGAAAATGATGGGTATAGGTTAGGTTTAAGATTAAATTAAATAGGATTTAATTTAATCATAGGTTTTGAAGAATTAATGGAATGTGAGGATTTAAATAAATAAAATTTATTTTAAAAGGGGAAACATGGAGGATCATGTGTTAAATTAATTTAACATATTAGGGCTAGGAGTATTTAAATTAAATTTAAATACTTAGGAGAATGAACTTATTTAATTAATTAATTTAATTAAATAAGTAGAAGAATGTGATGAATATAATTAATTAATTAATAATTAATTACAATGTCACGAGCAATATTAAATAAATTAATAGTCTTTAAGGACGATTTTAATCATCTACAAGGGCACTTGTTCCTCTTCTTCCTCTGATACTATTTCTTCTTCTTCTTCATCTCCCTCCAAAATAGTTTCGCAGATAGATGGATTAAACACTAATCTTCTACTAATCCTTTGCCTTTTCTTCATCTGAATCTTAATTATTTTATTCTGTTTCTTGGAGGTAGAAGGAGAAGCTAGCTCTTCTTGTATAGGAGGAATTGAGATTTGTGGAATCTCCCCCTCTTCTTTTTGGCTAAACACAACAGGAGACAACTGCGGTTCATCCTAGACTTGGATAGCTCTAGTATCTTCAAACCCTTGTGGGCCCTATTCTTGCTATTGGGGAGACGCTTCTTCTGCAATTTTCTTTGTCTAAATCCTCTGAGGAGAGGTCCTCTTTTTTTTTTTTTTTTCCTTCCTTTCAGGAGGGTGATAATATCCAACTGGGCAATCAAGCTAGTATAATGTTTATGGCCTGATAGGAGACTAAGTTGCAAAGGTAAGAATTGTTACTTTCCTTACTCTACCTCTTTCTAGGTGAGCATCTTCATGGAAGATTATAGTATCAGGAATTGGATCAAGTGATAAAGATTTCTTGATCCAATCCTTTGTCATTTTGATAACATGCATCACTCTATGATTAATATCATTGGGCTCCTCTCTATCAACCTCGGCATTCATAATGGGTATTTCACCAACTTTATCTATGTTGAATAGGGGGTCCAGTAACTCCTTAGAATCCTATTGCTTTATGATGTTCAACTGGAGAGCCTTTTCTGGTAGATACAAAGTTATCCTACAATAGTCACTAATGTGGAAATCATAGTCATTTGTGGCATTCATCCAGTGATCTTCAACAACATCCTCATGATGGAAGTCTCTTCCTGCCATACTCTCCACTTTCTCCACATTGTCAAAATATGGTCAGGAAGAGTTGTATTCTTCAAGAGGATAGTTCTCCCACTCCCACTCGAAGGACATGATATCCTATTTCTTCTTCACTTGATAACATCTAATGACCAATGGCCATGCCCAACAAGGTCTTCATTGTCTCTTTATCTTCTCATAGGCCAACTCAATTTGTCAAGATATCTCCAACAATACCAGTTTGTCACTTGAGTATCTCAAGAGTTTCTTAAGATTGATGGATGCATTAGCTACCTATAAATAGGTGAACGTATTGAACTAGATGAAGTAGGCTCCAAGGGTTGTGACTTGTGCTTTGGCTTCATTAGATAACCTCTTCCCATAGTCTCCTTTAATGAATCAAATGATCACAAAGATGAATGCATCATTCATAATTCTATATTCTTTACTCTGCCCTAATAGCTTCTTCTTCACTAACTGAGGATAGATTATGTATGGTTAGGCATTGGGGTCCTACATACT
The DNA here is from genome assembly GCA_028749045.1 of Cupressus sempervirens. NCBI lineage: Eukaryota > Viridiplantae > Streptophyta > Pinopsida > Cupressales > Cupressaceae > Cupressus > Cupressus sempervirens. The sequence goes on from CM053789.1 coordinate 57,547,838, forward strand.
GCCTCTGCTGTACAATATGGGATAGTCTGTTGCCCTTGCTGGAAGTAGGTACACCATGTAAGAAGTCATGTAAAACTTCTTCTTTTCTTTCACCATATTCAACTATTCACACAAGTTTTCACTTAGTGTGGTGAGCCAGTCTAGTGGTATCTTTACCTATCTGATGGTCTCAATAAAGTTGAACATGAAGGTACTGAGGTGACTTGCTACACATAAGCCCATGACTCTTCTTAGGAGAATAATAGAGTACCCAATATCCTCCTTCATGTATCCTCGGGTCATATCCACTTTTTTTGTTATCTTTACCCTTAGAGGGTTCTCAATGAGATAAGAAGATTGTATGATGTCTATGGCCTCCTATTGGTGTTCTCTATACCATCTCTTAGTTGGTTCATAGGAAAGTCTAATGAATTGGACTACTCTAGGAAGATGAAATACCCTCTCAATGTTATCAAGTCGTAGATCTAATGCTTTTGACTACCCTTTCATCAGGAACAAAGTATTGTGACAAGGCCATGATTAGTTTTGTTGATTGTACTGACACAAGATGTGACACTGCATTTACCAATCTAGAAAAAATCAATGTAGATATCATGGCTGACATCTCTATTGGCCTATTGGAAATTCTCAAGAATTTTCCTAAGTTTGTGTGCCCTAGGTCGGTATCTCAAATTTCTATGTGATCATCGTGGAATCTTGACTTTGAAGGTACACCTTGGAACTTGAAAATGATAGGTTTGGGTGCTACTTTGGATGTCAATGCCATTTGATTACCTGCACATTGTGAGAAAAAGGAAAAAAATGTTATTAGTCCAAGGATAAAATGTCAAACTATGAATTAAAATAAACATAAAGAAAAAGAAAAAAAAAACTTCCCATTTGGGCATTTTATTTTTTTCATTCTATTTTCATTTTAAACCTTTTCCCAAAAAAAAATAATAATAATTAGAGTTTTATATTTATTTTAAAAAAAAAATTATACCTTTTTTTTTTTAATTCTATATTTTTAAAAATAAAATAAAATAAAATGTGCACAAGTGGAGGGTATGCCGCACTTGAGGGCATGCATGGGAGCGGCACTAAAGGGCATGCATGAAAGCAATGTTGAAGGGTGTGCATGGAAGAGGCACTAGAGGGCACACATGGAAGTGGCATCGAAGAGTAGAGTTTGAATGCACTGCGGGTGCCGAATGTGGTGTGCCACACAGACATCACATAGGGTGCATTGCGTGAGCACCATGCGGGCATCACACTTGGCGTGGGCACCTCGTGCCACCGCAAGCCAAAGTCACCACCATGGGTAGGGTTAAGGTGTCATGCAGTATGGAGTTAATGCATCACGCAACATAAACATGGTGTGGGCATGGATGTCTACCTTGTAATGCTCACAAAACCCTCCGAAGATATCCAAAAAAAAAAAGTGTTTGAATGAGGTGGAGGTGTGGGGGTTTTATAACCCCCACCACACTCATGAAGTGTGCGACATGCCTTGGAGCATGCTAGTGCACACACGTACTCTGTATGCACACATTTATGCGCATGACCTTTTCAATTCAATTGTTTTTTAATTTGTTAAATTTTTCCAATTTATTAATTTTTTGTGTTTTTTCAAATTTTCTAATGTTTTTGCATTTTTTCATTTTCTAATTTTTTTTGTATTTTTTCAATTTGATGACTCATACTTCAACTCTAATAAAATTTTCTTCTCCCGACTCTCAAATTGAGTTTGGGAGTTGAAGAAAGTAGGTGGTTCCCATTCCTAGTGAAGAATGGAGCATGTATTGTGGACACCACCACAAATAGCCTTGAAAAAAGGAAGAAATGACCAAGGCATTTCTTCATCAATAAACATTCTTCCAGCATGTGTCAAATACCAACCAAACTTTGAACATTTCGAGCATCTTTCGGACAACTTTACAATCAAAATCTCAGAATTTGAAACCTCCAAACTTAGTGTGTGTGTTGTGTATTCATTCTTTTTGACACCTCAAGATGCTGTCTATTAGAGTTTCTTGACAACTTGACACAATCTTCCACTCCTCTTGGCTCATTCATTCAAAATCTCCACGAAGGCTTTTCATCAATCAATTGGTTGACTAGATGAAAGAATCAGTTTGAGGGCTCTTGGTGGGATGCCAAGTTCTTTTGATTTTTTGGCCATTTGAATAATTGCTCAATGTCATTCAGAATGTTACTTTTGATGAAGCAATATTTTGAATACAAGATACTTTTTTTTGAAAACGTATCTTTTGTCATTTCAGATCTTTATAATCCTTCAGTCTTAACATCGTATTTCTCTCTCTCTTTTAAATTTTTTTTTGTATCCTGACTACGCTTGGACTGTGTAGTCAGAACATTGGTGTCATTTCTTGGATTGGATCTCTTATGAACACCTGTTGGGTTCCTCTTTTAGAACCTTTTTAGAAACTCTCATGCTAAACAACTATTAGATTGTGGTGATTGATCAGGAAAGTACTATATGTTGTAGCCAACATATGGCCGACACATTGTAACTCTAAAATGCCATAAAATGCTTGTATAAAAGGGCTTAGGGTTAGGTATTTTTATTAAGTTGTGATGTGAAATTGGTTCTTGCGGTGATACTGAGCTGTAAAGGATCATGGATTGTAATCAAGTTGTAATCACTAGATCATAATAATATCTGACTTGTTGTTTGGTGGACATAGCCCAGGGATTGGGTGAACCACATTAAATCTTGGTGCCTTGTGTTCTTTTCTGCGTGATATATTATTTTTTGTTATTGGTTATATTTGCATGTAATTGTTATTTATGTCTGTGATTTAATCCTAACAATAATGACCTTAGTAACCTTTCTAGGAGAGCCCCCTACTTGAAACAATTGAAATTTGGATCACCCCTTGAAATCTTTGACTTCAATTCAACAACATCCAAAATAATCAATTCTTAAATTTGCAAAGTGTTGAGAACTTTTTGGTCTAGGTTTTTGATTTCCAGACTGAAAATCCCCTATTTCCCTAAGAAATGTTGGTTGCTTGGTTGGTATAAGACACACAATCATCCAAATATTTTGACAAAGAAATACCTCTTCCTAAATTCAGAACCAAAGACTGGCTAGTGAAATCTTAAGAGAAAATCTCAAGTACACCTTACCCCCAGGACTGACATAACTTTGAAAGGAAACACATGACTAAAAGTAAACACACAATATAAAAACAAACACATTTGCAGAAATAAACACACTTGCTAGAATGAAAATCTAAGCTAAATGTATAAATAAAATCTAACTAGTTTTTTTTTTTTTTGTGTCTTTTAGGCTTCAAAATAACGCTTCAGAAACTGCCCATTTATGGGCAAGGGAAGAAATTCCCTCTATAAGGAACTGAGCCTAAAAGTGTTTTCTCCCAAAAATTTTACAATTTGATAAGGGCTTATCCACAAGCATTGAAACTTGGTATGGCTGCCCAAATTTTCCTTTGCCTTATCCTAGAGTAGAACAAGGTCAAAAATCCTAAATGATTTGATCATAGCTTTTCTTCTGTTTCTTGGAGGTAGAAGGAGCAGATGGCTCTTCTTGAACAAGAGGGATGGAGACTTGTGGAATCTCCCCCTCTTTTGGTTGGCTAGACACAATAGGAGGCAACCGTGGTTCATCTTGGACTTGGGTAGCTCCAGTATCTTAGGACCCTTGTAGGCTCTATTCTTGTTGTTGGGGAGACGGTCGTTTTGCAATTTGCTCTGTCTAAATCCTCTGAGGAAAGGTCCTCTTTTTTTTTGTTCTTTCCCTTCCTTTTAGGAGGGTGATAATATCCAATTGGGTTATCAAGATGGTACACTATTTCTGACCTGATAGGAGTCTGAGCTGCAAAGGTAGGAATTGTTACTTTCCTTCCTTTACCTCTTTTTGGGTGAGCATGTGCATGGAAGATTACAATATCAAGAATTGGATCAAGTGGAAAAGGTTTCTTGATCCAATCCTTTATCATTCTGATAACATGCCTCACTCTATGATTAATATCATCAGGCTCCTCCCTATCAACCTTGACATTAATAATGGGTCCTTCACCAATTTTATCTACATTGAATAGGGGATCCAGTAACTCCTTATTTAATCCTATTGCTTTATCTCCTCCAAGATGTTCAACTGGAGAGCCTTTTCTGCTAGATATAAAGTCATCCTACAATAGTCCCTAATGCAGACATTATAGTCATTTGTGACATTCATCCAGTGATCTTCAACAACATCCTCATGATGGAAGTCTCTTCCTACCAAATTTCACTTTCTCGACATTGTCAAAATATGGCCGGGGAGAGTTGTATTCTTCAAGAGGATAGTTCTCCCACTCCCACTCGAAGGATGGAATATCCTATTTCCTCTTCACCTAGTAATGTCCAATGACCAATGGCCATGCCCAACAAGGTCTTTTTTATCTCTTTATCTTCTCATAGGACAACTCAATTTGCTAGGATATCTCCAAAAATACCAGTTTGTCACTTAGGTATCTTGGGAGCTTCTTAGGATTGATGGATGCACCAGCTACCTGTAGATAGGTGAATGTCTTGAACTGGATGAAGTAGGCTCCAAGAGTTGTGACTTGTTCTTTGGCTTCATTAGATAACCTCTTCATATAGTCTCTTTCAATGAATTGAATGATTGTAAAGATGAACACATCATTCACAATTCTATATTCTTTGCTCTACCTTGATAGTTTCTTCTTCACTAGCTAAGGATAGACTATGTATGGCCAAGCATTGGGGTCCTGCATACTGCCTTTTTTGTACAAATCGAGATAGTTTTTTTGCCTTGTTGCAAGCAGGTACACCACGTAAGAATTCATGTAAAACTTCTTCTTGTCCTTCACCATCCTCAACTATTCACACAAGTTTTCACTTAGTGTGGTCGGCCAATCTAATGATATCTTTTCCTGTCTAATGGTCTCAATGAAGTTGACCATGAGGGTACTGAGGTGACATGCCATAGTTCCATGACTCTGCTTAGGAGAATAATAGAGTACCTAATTTTCTCCTTCATGTATCCTTGGATCATATCCACTTTGCTTATTATCTTTCCCCTCGAAGGCTTCTCAACAAGAGAAGAAGATTGTATGATGTTTATGGCCTCCTGTTGGTGTTCCCTATACCATCTCTCAGCTAGTTCATAGGAAAGTCTGATGAACTAGTCTACTCTAAGAAGATGAAAGATCCTCTCAATGTTATGGGGTTGTAGATCCAAAACCACTTCTCCAGTGATGCTTTTGACTACCCTTTCATCAGGCACAAAGTGTTGTGATAGGGCCATGATTAGTTTTGTTGATTGTTTGAAACAGGATGTGACATTGCATTTACCAATCTAGAATGAATCAATGTAGACATCATGGTTGACCTCTTTGTTGGCTTGTTACAAATTCTTAGGAATTCTCCTAAGTCTGTGTGTCTAGGTCAATATCTCAAATCTCTATGTGGTCATTATCTAATCTTGACTTTGAAGCTACACCTTGGAACTTGAAAATGATAGGTTTGCGTGCTACTCTGGATGTGGATGCCATTTAATTACCTGCACATTGTGAGAAAAAGAAAAAAATGTTATTAGTCCAAGGATAAAACGTGAAACTATGAATTAAAATAAACATAAAGAAAAAGAGAAAAAAATGCCCCATTTGGGAATTTTATTTATTTTCATTTATTTTTTCATTTTATCCCTTTTAAAATATATATATGTATTTTTATTAGAATTATATATATATATATATATATATATATATATATTTTAAATACCTTTTTTTTGCAAAATTTTATTTTTATATTTTTATATTTTTATCTTATATTTATTTTTTAAAATTAAATTAAATAAAATGCACGCAATTTGAGGGTTTGCAGTGCTTTAGGGCACGCATGGGAGCGGCACCAGAGGATGTGCATGAAAGTGACACCGGAGAGTACATGTGGAAGCAGTGCTAGAGAGTAGGGTTTGAAGGCACCATGGGTGTTGAACATGGTGTGCCGCATGGGCATTGCATGGGGTGCACTCCGCAAGAGTCGTGTGAGGTGTGCCGCACAAGCATCGCGCTCAACATGGGCACTTCGTGCTATTGCAAGCCAAAGTTACCACCGCAGGTAGGGTTAATGCATCACACAACATAAACATGGTGTGGATGTGGATGTCTACCTTACAATGCTCACAAAACTCTTCGAAGATATCAAAAAAAAAAGTGTTTGAATGAGGTGGAGGTGTGGGGGTTTTATAACCCCCACCATGCTCGCAAGGTGTTCAATGCACCTCGGAGTGCACATCGGTGCATGCCACGCACTCTGCGCATGCACATTTATGTGTGTGACCTTTTCAATTTAAAATTTTAATTTTTTGATTTTTTCCAATTTTTTGATTTTTTGTGTTTTTTCAATTTTTCTAATGTTTTTTGTATTTTTTTATTTTCCAATTTTTTTTGTATTTTTTCAATTTTGACAACTCATACTTCAACTCTAATAAAATTTTCTTCTCCTGACTCTCGAACTGTGAGTCAAGGAGTCCAAAAAAGTAGGGGGTCCCCATTTCTAGTGAGGAATGGAGCATGTGTTCTAGACACTACAACTGATACTTACTTCATACTTGCATGTGTATGGTGTGCATGTATGTTTTCTTTATGTTTGACATTTTTGATGAGGTTGAGGAAGGGAGTCGTAGTCACTAGCTAGTCAGGATCTACACGATGAACCACTTCCTGCCATTGCCTATTTAGTTTAGAATATTATGTTTATACATGCATAGATTTTATGCAAATTGTAGGTACCAAGTATCGACTTCCCTGAATTGCTAGAATGAGTGTATCCTATCGCATTGTTTCAATGGTATAAGTGGGGAGATAAGTCTTGAGTCCAAATCCTAAAACCTAAGCCAATTGTCCTAGAAAATAGGACAAGTTCTGAGTTAGTTTACCCATCCAAATTTGTCAACTAATGTGAATTTGTGATTTTGACCCTATAGTTTGATTATGTCCTTTTCCTTCAGTTGAGTTATCATTTTTGGTTTTGTGGGTATACGATGATTCTCTGTTATAATTAAATCAAATTAAAAGATAATTTAATGGAAATTTTATAAAGAAATTTGATATTTAATTATATTTAATTAATTAAAGAAAAGAATTAAATTTAAAGAATTTATTAAAGTTCTATTTTTTATGTATTTATATTTATTTCATTTAATGATAATTATTAAGGAATTTTATTTTAATAATAATTATAAATAATTTTATTAATAAATTTAATAAATATATTACTAAATAATTTTACAGAAACATTAAAAAGATTATGGCAAAAAATAGTAGTCACACAAATAAGAGTAGACATTCGAATTACTTCGGAGCAGATGGTAAAGGCATTTCCACACATCCAAGTATATGCACGAGGAATAGAAAAAGGGAAAATCCTAAGAACAATTTTTCAAATAGCCCATGGAAACCTCATTCCCAACACTTTGTGAATAGTTGCAATAAGGCGCAATTTTCTTTGGAAACCAACAATGCTTTCTCCATCCTTGTCGAATCAAACAATCAAAAGGACTGGAATCAAGATGCATAGATCAATGGGTTCATCAGGACAGTTTTGAAAGAGGGGATCAGCCAAAACAACCCATAAATGTTTCACATGAACACAATATTCACAATAGAAAGCTTAAATCAACAGATTAGGTTTTTTAACATGACCAAATATGTTGTTGCAAGCTATAACATCCCTGCTTCATCTTCAAAGGAAAGAACTAGGGTTTCAAAAACTCCACTTGAAAATTTGGACATGCTTATGATTGCAACACTGAGACCATATGTTCCCCCATTTCGAAGATCGACTAAGAAAAATAAAGAGAGTTTAGAAAAATCCTCAAAACTCTTGAACCATAATGTAGATCCAGCAGATACAATTCTAATTCAAAGCAAGGAAAGTGAGGAAGCATGGATGGAATGCAAAAACCTTGGCATTTTTGTAATTTGGACTTGATCTAGAAAATAAATGTTTTTCATGTCCAATTGGCTGGAAGAAAACTGTCAAGGTTAGGTAAGTATCTCTTACTCTGGTGATAATGTATTATATCTAAATTGTTTTGACAAGTTAGTTAGAGATGAGTTAATAAAGGTCTCTGAATGTTTGTTTGATGGTCATTTTGTTAAATTTATTGAATGGTCACCAAATTTTAAATTATCATAAGCAAATTTTAAGTGCCCTATCTGGTTCATGATGCAATCCCTACCTCCAGAATTAAATCAAATTGAAATTCTCAAACTGATAGGGGCAACATTAGGAGAATTTATTGGAATTGATGCTTCATATGAGTCTGATAACAATGTTAAACTTCTTATAAACACAAAATTTAATCAAGAATCCATAATTCATAAAAAGGTTGAAACTAAAAGGGAAGAATATTAGCTTAATCTACATTAATATAAAGATGACATTTCAAAGATTATCAAAATAGAAGCTCATAATGGCATGAGTCTTCAAAACCTACCTCTCACTTCAGCTTTTCGAACTACTTTTCCAACAATCTTCCAATATTTGAGAAATAAGTTGGGGTTACAATTTGCAAATTTTGAATCATGTTCTCAACCTGAAGATAGAAATAGGGCTCAGCCAAATATGAGGTCTTCAAAGGATGGCGTTCAGCAAAAGGATAATGATGTAATTGATCAAAGCGACAAAATGAAATCAATCATAGTCAATGGAAATGTTTTAGTGCCATGCCAAGAGAAAGGAAAATTGAAAAAGAGAAAAACTAAGAAAAATAAGTATCCATCCAAAGCTTTGTCACACACGTTTGAGGTAGAGGAGAGAGAGGAAACATTTATCAAAGGGGATTTGGAAAATGAAATTACTTTGGCATACAAAAACAAGGGAGCTATGATAGCTCATCCAAAAAATATGGAGCAAACATGAAATGTAGATCACAACAGGGAAATACAGTCCACTCCACTAGAGGCGGTTATAGTTGTAGTTGATACAGGGAGAGACCAAGGCAAGACATTAGAAGATGCAGAGAAAATGGATTTAGTTGAGGTAGAAAAAAATTTACTTTTTGCCCTATTAGAAGAAGTAGATAAGGATAACATATCACCAAAGATAAGATAGGTTTTTCCATGACAAGATCAAGATGAAGGTAGGGATGTCGAGGTAGTCACTCCCAGCAATAAGAAAATCAAATCATCTTCTAAATTTTGGCAAACTCTGGATGTTCATACTACTTCTCCTTGTACTCCAGAGAATATGTAGTTAGGAAAGATGAAGGAAGGAAATAATGTTGAGAATTTGATTGTTACAAATGTTCAGAATTTTTTAAACAAAGAAGTGGATTACTTTCTTGAGGAAAAGACTCTAGTAGTAGATGACAATGAGTTAGAATAGTTATCATAAGAACTAATTTAGGTTTTCAGCTTTGACAGCATTAACAATAGTACTACCTCTCAAAAGGAGAAACTGATACAAAGAATTATAAGATTAGGGGGTAAAGACTACATAGCTGAGGATCTCAGGAGAGATATACTAAAGATTGAGATGGACGAAAAATCACTAGATCAGTATGAGAAATATAAAGCTGACAAGGATGAGAGCAGGATAGATATTATTGATATGACAGAATTTCATCAAGAAAATTTTGATAAGGATGACATTGGAAGCAAGGTCTATAATGAAACAGAAATGGAAGAATTTGGCAAATCAAGGGATATCAGGCCCCCTTCAGTACATAGTCTAATTGATTATTAGCAAGATTTAGGTCTACACATGAATCAGGAAGGACTGAGCTCCCCAATTTATGGCAAATTAAAAGGGAAAAGTGGAAGGAAATCATTGAAGGAGTTAAGAAAAGCTAATGGACTCTGCAGAGAATAGATCAAAATAGATGAATTACTAAATATTGGGAAAGGGAAGTGCCTTCCCAAGGCAACATGAGGATTACCACATGGAATTCTAGGGGCCTAAATGCCCCTAGCAAAAAAAGGTTAATCAAACATTATCTAAAAAAATGTAATTCAGAGGTAATTTTAATTCAAGAAACAAAATTAAATCAGTCAGATAGTCTTAAACTAAATAAGATGTTAGGTATATGGGATTCTCTATTCCTAGAGGCCAATGGAGCATTTGGTGGTTTAGGTATTATTTGGAATCCAAAGAAAGTAGATTTATATCACCTTAAGAATAGTAGTAATTGGATGTGTGTCAAGGCACAAAGCCTTAAATCAGATTTGAAATTTATTTAAATCAAAATTTATGCTCCAAATAGTCCCTTAGGAAAAAAAGTTGTTTGGAGCAAATTAGGTTCGGTCTTTCTTGATTATAAATAGTACCCAATTATAATGGGAGGAGACTTTAACACCATTGTTTGCTTGAATGAAAAAGTAGGTGGGATGCAACATTTAACTCTTTCATCACTAGAATTTGAAGCATGGATAGATAAACATGGTATGATAGATATCCCTTTAAACAATGGATCTTTCACATGGAATAATAGAAGAAAGGATGACACCTACATTGCAAAAAAAGTTAGATAGGTTCTTTATTTTAGGAAACATATTGAAGCATAATAAAAATTATCACTCTTTCATACTGCCTTATGCACGATCAAACCATTTCCCGGTATGCACTGAATTGTTTGAACCATCTAAACCTATTAGAAATCCATTTAAATGTGAAAAGATGTGGTGCCAAGACTCAAAATTTCTGGAACTAATTAGGATTTTGTGGATGCAAGAAAGCTTCATAGGATCTAAAATGTTCACCTTCATATCTAAACTAAAACTATTAAAAGAAAATATTCCTAGATGGAACAAAGAACATTTTAATAATCTCTTTAAAGAAAAGCTAGAAATTGAAGAAAAATTAAAGAATCTGAACCAACGCACTATAAAGTATGGTATGAATAAGGAAAGCTATAGGTTAGAAAAAGAGCTTCTTACGAAATAGGAAGACATTTTTGGAGGTAGAAATCGAGGGAGAAATGGCTGGATGAAGGAGACTGTAATACAAAAAAAATTCATAACTCAACCATTTATAATAGATCCTTAAATAAAATCTCTATTATCACTAACTCTATGGGTGACCGCATAGAGAACCAACAAGAAATAGCAGATACATTTGTCTCCCATTTTAAGGGTTTATTAAATAATTGCAAAGAATCAAACAGGGAGGCCAAATCTAGCATGCTAAAAGTAATCTCTAAACTGATTAAGCTAGAAGATAATAAAAGTTTGAATAGACCAATTACTTTAGATGAGGTTCAGTCCATAGTTTTTAGTATGAACCTCGAAAAATCTCCAGGGCTTGATGAGTTTTAGGCCTTCTTCTTTCAAAAATGTTGGGACATTTTGGGTGAAGATCTTTGGAAAGCTATTGAAGCTTCAAGAAATGGAGGGTCCTTGTTGGCTGAGATCAAATATTCCTTTATTACTTTGATTCCTAAAAGGAATGGGCCAGAATGCCTTAACGAATTTCTTCCTTTTGCCTTATGCAATACGATATAATTTTTTTTTCCAAAATCTTAGCTAACAGGCTTAAAGATGTCTTGCCTAAATTGATCTCTGAGGAGAAAATAGGATTTGTTCTAGGAAGATCTATTTTGGATGGTATTCTTACAATCCAAGAAACTATCCACTTAGATTCCAAAGACAAAGAAGCATGTATGTTTATGAAGCTAGATATACAAAAGGCTTATTATATGGTAGACTGGCATTTTCTCTGTAAGGTCCTTGAGGCATTCAACTTCTCCCATCAATGGATTAATCTTATCTTCAAGTTTATTTCTACTCCAAAGATCTCTATCCTTATTAATGAGATGCCTAAAGATTTTTTTTTGAAGTTTCAAGGGGCATTAGACAAGGAGACCCATTATCTCCTTCCCTTTTTATTATTATGGCAGAAGCATTTGGTAAAATAGTTTCAAATGCATATTTGAATAAGAAGATCTCGGGCATTATTGTTACTAGAAATATTCCTAACATAACTCATCAACAATATGCAGATGATACTATCTCACCTGGCAAGAGCTCTGTTCATGAGGCCTTGGGCTTTTAAAAGATTTTACAAGCCTATATGGATGCATCAGGTCAAAAAGTCAATAACAACAAATTTGATATTTTCTTTCTGAATACCAACCCAAAACTAGAAAATCAAATTTGTAGGATTATGGGTTTTAAAAATGGGCTCTTCCCTTGCAAATACTTAGGAATCTCCTTGGAAAAGGGTTCAAGGCACAGTAAAGTTTGGATGGACACAATTGAGAAGCTAGAAAAGTGGATAGGAAGTTGGAAAGATAAGTAGCTTACTAAGGCTGGCAAGATTCCTAAGATTAGGTCAGTTCTTTTAGCTATTCCTATCTTTCCCATTGCTTTTCTACCCATCTCAAATTGGGCATCTATAAAATTCGAATCAAAATTTAGGAACTTTTTGTGGAAAGATAAGGAAGATGATAAGAGAGTAGCTCTCATCAAATGGAATAATTTATGCAAACCTAAAGAGTTTGGAGGCTTAGGGATTAAGAAGCTTCAGTGGAAAAATGAAGCATTGGGCACACAACTTATATGGAGGTTATATAAGGAACATGATCACAAATGGGCCAAGATTTTTTACAATAAATATGTTGACTCGACAGACCCGACATCACTTTTCAAGATGAAAAGATTACCTAAAGGATCAAAATGCTGGAACTTTATGCCTAAATGCCAAAATTTGATAAGTAAATTTTTATCTTAGGATGTGGGCTTGGGAGACAAAGCTCTATTCTAGGAAGACTCCTGGGATGGGAATCCCCCGATCCAACTTCCCTCTTGCCATGAATCCCTCAAATTTAAACTAAAATCTATGTGGGGTAATAAGGTTAAAGATTATAAATGTAAGGTTTTCTTTGATGGGGTTCCTAAATGGAGGTTGCATTTGATAGAGAACTTAGGTCTAGATCCCAACTCAGCTAAGTTTTTTGAGAAAATAATTTTTGACAAAAACATCATGTAGTCTGAAAGGTCAAAGAATCTCATTTGGGTTGGCTCTAAGGATGGTCCATACAATGTGAAACAAGGATATAAGGCTATTGTACATTCTTAGGGTTGGAATCTTATTGAGATGCCATTGAAATTGTGTTACGATGCAACTTGTCTCCCAAAGGCTAGATTCTTTTTGTGGCTTGTTCTACAAAAAAGAGTTTTGACTACTAAAAAGCTAGCTAAATATGTTATCCTTGGCCCTTCTTGGTGTGTTATTTGCAAACAAGATAATGAAGATGTAGATCACTTATTCTATAATTGTCCTTTTGCACTATCATATTGGGAATGGTTGAGGACTCAGCTTGAGTGGTCCAACCCTCTACCAAATTTCGTCATGGTCCTTTTATCATCATGGCACATAAACTTGGTTCGTGGGGTTTACAATAAGATTTGGAATATTAGTCCCTCTATCATCATGTGGGAGTTGTGGAAGGAAAGGAATCGTCGCATTTTCCAGGATAAAGAAATGAGTGTGGATAGGTTGCTTTTTAATTTAGAAGCTTCCATAGTGAAAGTGCTAAATTCTCATCTTAGGAAATCTTTCAAAGAAGAGGGTTCTTTCTCCTTCTAGGATGGATAGATGAAAAAGAACTGGTCCAACCTCATCAACCCACCCTTAGTTTACAAATCAAGTAATAAGGAGGCTAGGGCTAACTACAAGTGGGCTCCCCCCCCCATGTAGATGGTACAAACTAAATTTTGATGGTGTTGCTAGAGGAAATCCAGGGGTGGCTAGTATTGGCTGCATACTCAATGACGATTCTGGCAAGTGGATAGCTAAACTAGCCTCACCTTTATCTCCTACTTCTAGTAATATGGTAGAATTAGAAGCTCTAGATAGAGGTTTACAACTCTGCAACAATCTAGGTTTATCTAAGGTTATTATTGAGGGAGATTCTTAGATCATGCTAAATGTAGTTAGGAAGCAGGAGACTCCTAATTGGGTCCTAAGTTAAAAACTTAAAGAAGTTCTTGTATGGATAGATCTTTTTGAAGATATACAAATTGGTCATATATTTTGAGAGGGGAATCAAAAAGCGGATAAGCTAGCTAATTAAGGAATTAATGACAAATTGATACTAATTTATAATAATCAATGCGTTTTCTAAAGGCTCATAAAATAGTTGCATTTGACAAATTCATAGTAACCATTGTAGGGATTGATATTTAGGAGTTTAAGGTTTAGATTAACTTGATTAAAGAGTTATTATTATTATTATTATGGTAATTCTATCTCTCTCCCATATTATTTGGTATGCTCTGCGAATATTGGGGAAGGTTTCCCATCTGTCATCATACTTGCATATAGTATCCATTAGATATTTGAGTGATCCTAAGTGTGGCAACTATAGTGGGATTCCTTGTGATATAAATTGTATCATGAATACACAACTTTATGTGCATTAGTACTTTTAAGTAGTGATATCCAACAAGCTGAGTGTCAACGCTAGTTTCCATGATTATTTTTTAAAAACCCATAGAAATGGCATTCATAGCTAGTTAAGTCTGCATACTCCAAGCTAGAGCATTTATAGCTGGAGATGTGTTGGGGGCTTAATTGCAAAAATAGCTCTAGAGGTGTGTCATTTGCAATTCCCTAGCTGAGTAATATCCCTATATAGATGGAGTCGAACATCCATGTGTTTCATAAGATAGAGAACATAACCATGGCATTACTAGGAAAGGTCAAACTAGAGAGGTGGAGTCATCTCCTAAAACTAGAGGATGATCCAAACTGATTTGCTGTGAGTAAAGCTATAGGAGAAGAGGTTTTTTATTACAAAGCCACTTGGAGGACCAATAGTACCATTATTGGTTCATTTATTAGCATTATGGTGAGGGCTAAGATAGAGCATGGGGACATTGTTAAACTGTGCTCTGATATCTTCAATCCTGTCTAGAAAAAAGGGTTAGCTAAGGCGGTGTATAGTATTGATGAGAAGTTTTAAATCCCCAACTTGAGAAATATATGACTCTTCACCTGGGCACAGCAGTCCTGGAAACAAATCCTCGCAGGAAATCCCTCATCATTAGGGAAAGTCTAGCCTTCTACAAGGAGTGGTTGCGCATGGAATCTTGTGTCAACATCCTTCTTCGATGGTGAAAGATCAAAATGGAAGAGAACAAGAATAGGTTTCTGAACTTCCTCATGATGTTTAATGCATATGTTCAATCGAGAGTCACATTTGAGGATCTCAATGCCCTAGAAGTCAGCATCCTAAACTCAGAGAAAACGAGTAGGGAAAAGTCAAGTTTGAACTTTTCACCAATTTCATCAAGGATGATTAAGATGAAATTCTTAAGGTGATCATGGTCACATGGAAGAAGTAAGTTTCAAATGGGTTGTTCTTGGTGAGGATAGGGCTAGTTATAATATGTCTAGGTTATAGGGTTAAAGTATGCAAATATAGGGTGTTTCAAATTAGCATTTCATATGTACTAAGATATTCTAGAGATTTTGCAATTTTGGGAAAGCTCCTTCAAATGTAATTATAGACCTTTTATCTAATTTTTAATATGGATATTGTATATGATTGGTGTGATGTGGAGCTTTTCTTGGTAACCCATTTTGGAACTCTGCATAATTCAGTATAAAGGAAGGTGAAGTTATCTGGTGTATATTATTGTTTGTGACTCTATCATTGTGTGTTTTATTCCTATTCTCTTAGATACCACACAAATGGTCGATTATTTTTGATGGTATCTCTATGACCTAATGATGTATATTTGATATCCAGGGTTTGCAGAATAGTTTATTTCAATTTGTTCCCCTATGGAATATAGGTATGAGTTGCTTGGAAGTTTGAACAATTCCTTCCTTTAGGGCTCAATTTTTTTCAAAATTTAAATTTAAATTAGGTAAGACACAACTTTTTGAGTTAGATCTATTTGTATTGTAGTATAATGGTGGTATGGGTTTTTTGGTAGCTTCTCTAAAAGTTACTAAAGATAGTAATATCTGATCTTTTAAAATAATAGTCATATCAATATAGTCTCTTGGTGTTCTTTTGGGTAATCCTTTTTCGTGATTTGGATCAGATTAGTTTATAGAAATGATTGTTCATTGATCTGGCAATGCTCTTTATTGTTTATATTAGACTTAGTTTGAAGCTTTTCTCTATTTTTTCTTATACAATGGTATGTTTGGCTCAAATATATGCTTTGATTTCAAAGATTTAATGTTAATTTTACCTTGGATAGGGTTATTTGGACTGTTATGGTTTCATAGACTTTTTTTGTAATTAGGGATACTTATGGAAGACCTTAGTTTATGTTCTTCGCAGTGCGATCAGGTTTAACTGTATGAATGTGCTCCCTATGGTAAAAGGTTAAACATGGTTCCTGCTTTAAGACTACATGGAATATCATTTTGAAGGTGTAATTAGCAAATTTATTGTGTTCTAATTAGATCCAAGAATGTATTCAGCATTTTATAGGCAATATTAATTTAAGGGATGTATATATTTTTTCTTCATGGTTTAGAATAATGGTAACTTAAAACCTTTAGTTGATCTTACGATATTAGGTTTAAAGTAGATCTCATTGAAATCTTGATTAATTTTGGTTTTAGAGGATTGATCTTGAGTGATAGTTTGGTCTAGGAGATTTTTAGGATGACAGTTTTAATGAGATAAATTAGCTTTGATTTAGTGATTTTTATTTTCTAACAAGGGACTATCTAACATGGTAAGTGTTTTAAGATGCATTTGAATAGTATATTAGACAGGTACATTTTGGACTCAGGATCTGAAGTTGATACACCAAATCGAGTATTAGCAATGATTTACATTTTCAAGGATATTAATATGGCATGCCCATATAAATTTGTATTTAAATTTGTCTTATAATGTTTGCACTGGGGTATGCCCCTTTGAACATGTAATAATATAGGACGAATGTCCTAGGCAAGACTGGAGGTTTTCTTCTTCATTCTTTCCTACCAGTGCCCGTTTGAATGGAGAAATGCTATGTACTCTAATCCTTTGATTTAATAAAATACTCAAGGCCTTGGCCATTTACCCTTTTTTTTAAAATTAAGTTAATAAATATATTATTAAAAATGTCTTGTGAATTACTTAAATAAATTAATAAAATTTAAAGATAAAGTTATAGTTCTAATTTTGACATATTTATATTTTTTTAATTTAATGATATTTTATTTAGGAGTTTTGTTTTAATTAATAAACTCCAAATAATATTATTAGTTAAATTAATAAATATGATATTAAAAATGTCTCATGATTAATTAAAGTGAGAAAGAAAATTAATATAATAAAGATATTTTAATTTAAATTGCATAAAGTTGTTGCATGAAATTTGTATATAGAAAATTTAATAATTAATTATATTTAATTAATTGAAAATTTAATTAAATAAAAGAATTAAATTTAAAAGATTAGATTAAAGTTCTAATTTTAGCATATTTATATTTATTTTATTGTATAATAATTATTTAAGAGTTTTATTTTAATAATAAACTCTAAATAATATTATTAGATGAGTAATAAATATTATTTGATTAAAAAGAAAATATTAAAATATGTGAATATTTGATTCATTGAAAACTAATTAAATTTATGCTTTAAATAAAAAGTCTAAATTTAGAAAATTGGTTAAAGAAAGATTAGAATATGATGTTATTTAGTTAATTGAAAATTAATTAAATATGTACTTCATTTAATATATTTATTTTAAAAGTCTAATTTAAGAAGTTGGATAAAAATAGAATTAAAATATTAAAAGATTAAAGATTTAATATTGTTTTATTATGATTATTTAATTAATAATTATTAAATTAGAGTTGCAATTAAATAATGAGCTTTAGTTATTCTTATTAATTTAAACAATAAACTATGCTTTAAATAATGCTTACACTAATTAGTAAAATGGAGGTAAAAAAAATATAAAAGAATATTTTAATTAAAAAGTTCTTTAAATGTCCATGAAAGAATTAAATTTGAAAGATTTGATTAAGGTTATAATTTAAGTGTATTTATATTTATTTAATTTAATAATAATTTATTTAGTAGTTTTATTTTTAATAAACTCTAAATAATATTATTAGTTAAATTAATAAATAATAAATTAAAAGCGTCGCATGATTTTTAATAAGGAAGAGAAAGCTTTAATTTAATAAAGTTTATTTTAATTAATTGTATAAAGTGTGTGCATGAAAATTAAAATATAGTAATTAAAGACAAAGAGTTTTCACATAATTGCATGATCAAAGCCTTGATCTGAGGGGAATAACTCTTTATTAAGTAAATCAGAGTTCATTTCTAGATACATAGGTTTGGAGGAGCTAATTTTTGAAAATAGGGTTTTCAAAGGAAAAGGAGGATTCTTGTGTGTTTGTGTGTTCATTGTTTTAGCATCAGATCTAGGTAGGATATTGTGGGTTTGTGCAGTATTTTCTCATTCTTCCAATTCTTATCTTCTTCGTGTCTGTTGTGTTTCTATTTTTAGAAGTTCTCTGGGTTAAAACTCTTATTTGAGAAAATTGATTACCATTATAGAATTGTCTATCATTTAATCTAAAAAATTTTAGTAAATATTGAACTTTAGGGTTTTCAAAACCTAATGCATTATGAAATCCACTTTTGTATGCACTTTATGTAATGTGTGATTTACTGGTGTTGGGGTTTTTAGGTTTGACTTAGCTTTGGCCAATCAGAATGTTTACCAAAGGCTTAGGAGTTCTATTTTGTGGTGTCATGATGATTTTTTGATCTTGATCTTTTATACTCAACCACAGTAATGTGTCTGGTATGCTCTATGCGATGTTTTGATGCATTGATTGTTATTGCTTTCCATTGTTCTTGTGTGAAACTAAGGTGAATGGTGTGACCCATCTGATATAACCTTTGAGTTTTCAAATAGTTATTCTTGGATTGCTTTCCAATAACTTTTATAGGACTAGGGTGTTTTTATGATTTATTCTTAGTGATCTTATGTTATGACATGGATTGGTTTATGCATACTTGATTTTGGGATCACAACTATTAGGATGATCATATTAATGGAATCCGTGATTATGATCAGTGATTTTTGATACTTGTCAGTTACCTTTTTAAGAACTAATGTATGATATGTGGTCTTTTGTGATCTTTTAATTTTACTGAGCTTAGGGTAGGTTATATGTATGTCATGTTGGGAAGTGGCTTACAATGGAGGTAAGGGCCCAAAGTAGCTGCCAGGATAACCCATTGTAAGTTGTTTAATAAGTGAAAACATTATACTAAATGGGAATAAAATGAACCTAATAAGAGTCTTTTTATTTCCTTGCTCATACCTCAAGTGCTAGTATAGACAAGGATGGGAGTAGAGAGGAGGCTTGGTTGCAACCATGCATCGTTAGTATGCCTTGTCAGTATGAAAGGATATTAGTGTTGCATAGAGTCACTAGGGGGGTCAGGGTCAAGTTAGACTTCCAAGGTAACTCTAGCATTGATTAGTACAATTACACTTTCCCACTTGCATAGTAGATTTCCTATGTGTCTATGTTGCCGCTAGGATTAGTTGATACTTGTGTCTTGGTACCTTTGAGTTAGATTTCTTTCAGGTCATTCCTTGAACCTAGATGTTAGATTTGATTATTGAGTTTGTTATCCTATTTGGCACTTGAGACTATCTCCTCAATGCAATGGGAGTGGACCTTTTAGGGTTCCAAAAGGTTGGGTGGTAGTTCTTTTTCTTATACCATTGGGATCTGACCATTGGATGTTGTTGTTGGATGTGTTTGTGTAGATGTTCCTTTCTATCTATTCTTGTATTTTTGTGATGGATGATTGTACTATTGTATTGTATTTGATTTCATAAGATCTTAAGAGATGATGTAATTTATTTCATGATATATATTATTTTAGCCTTTCATGCCCTGTGATCTGTACAAGGAATGATTGTTCTTTCTATTTATTGCCAAGTGGCATCATATATAATTGCATATTATTTAAATGGATTCATATTGGTATATTATTATTTAATGTGGATTTATTATATATTAGACTTATTATTAACTAAACTTAAATGTGATTCAATGTCATGGGACCCTTAAGAGTTGTAATATGTTTTATGGTATGTGTTTATGTGAATGTTAATTGCTTCCACTATGTTATAACTATTTTTGTTAAGTTATTATATTTAAATTAAAAAAAAATATTGACAAACTTAGTAAAACTTTAGGTTAACTTCTTTTGGGTCACATGGAAGGGCGTTACATGGGAAATAAATATTTGTTGTAACTTCTATTTGTAATTACCTTTTATCTCACATTGGTTGTGTTTCTAACATCTTGGATAGTAAGTGCCTATTTAAGAAAGGCATATGAGCCTTTGTAATCAAGATTTAAGGTGTAGAGAAGGAGGAAGAAGAGGAGCGAAGTTTTCCAGAGTGTATGGACAAAGCGCCGAATGTGAGGCAGATTACACTTGGACCTTGGATAAGAGAAGGGCTAGTAGTTGAGGTTTGGGAAATATGGAGATTTCTTGGTGGGCTTGTGAGCACAAGTTTAGATATTCCTTTGAGGTTTCTACTAGAGTGTGGATCTATACTAGCTAGTGTTTGGGTTAGATCTTGAGGGATCTTGCAGAACTGTTATTGTAATTGGTATTGTATTTGGCCGTAATTGGGAAGGCCTTATAGCGTGGCACATTACATGTAATCAATTATTTTATGAATAAAGACTTGCATTTGGTATTATATTGTGTATCTTGTATTGTGTTTCCATTGTGTGGTTATTTGTTGGGTGCTAGGACATCTCCTTTGGGGATTCTCCTACCTTGCACTACATCATATGCCTTGGTTGACCTAGTGAGCATTTTATTGTCCTTACTTGGGTGTTGTAGGGAGATAATGTTTGAGACTAGATCAATTGTTAGAGGTCATAGTGTAGGTAGAGGTAGAGGTCATGGAAGAGATGGACATGATAGTCCTCCTCTGACTCATGCAGAGAGTCCTATTTAGGAGGAAAATAGGGAAGAGAGCCATATAGAAGACCAGGTTGACTCAAAGAGAACTGATTTGAGACAAATGATGAGGAATATTATGGAGCACCTACCTCCTCCTAGGGGCGTTGATTAGGAGGGATTGCATCATGCTAGGAATGAGGAGAACCGAAGGTCTAGGAGTCCTCAGAGAGACTTTCACAATGACAAATAGAGGTTAGTTAAGGCTACACAAATGAAGGTCCTTCAGAGGTCCAAGATCAAACCCTTCAATGGGTTAGGTATAGGATATGTGGTAGAGCAATGGCTAACTACCTTATATAGATGCTTTGCGATGTAGGAATTTGACTCTAATGTCAAAGCAAGGTTTTCCATCACCCACCTATAACTCTTTGGAGCTACAAGGTGGAACATTGAGGAAAAGAAGTTGGGTGTAAAAATGAATGCTATCACATGGGAGTTATTTCTGGAGAACTTTCATGAGTGTTTCCTACCAGAGAATGATACCAATAGAGGCTAATGAGTTTCACAATCTGAGATAGTATGCTATGTCTATGGTCAATTATGAATGGAAATTCTATGAGATCATGCCTTATGCTGAGACTAGTGAGAGTTCACCTTTGATGGTTCAACACTTCATTCAAGGTTTGAACAACCATCTTATTGGGGGTGTAAAAGTTTTCCAACCTAAAACCCTCAAGGATGTGGTACACCAAGCTATCCTTGTAGAGAAGAGCATCACCTTGGGACAAGGTGGTTTTGTGGGAGCACCTGCAATATTAGGGTCCAATGGTAATCAGGGATCGGGTAGCAATAGGAAGCCTACTTCTTCAGGAGGCAATTAGCAACAACATCAGGGAGGATCCTATCCTTTAGCATAGAGTGGTGTCAATGGTTCACACTCTAGGGATTCTCAATACTCCCAGTGCAATAAGTGTAACCAGTATGACCAACTATCTTAGAGTACTTATTCTTATGCTAGTGGAGGTAATTTTCAGTAGTCTAGTGCACTTAGAGTGCAGAGGAGTTTTTATGGAGGATGTTTTTCATGCAAGACAACATGCACATAAGTCATCCTATTGTCCTCAATGGAAATCATAGTTCTTAGATTAGAGACCTACGATTTCAAAACCCACAGTTGGATATATAGGTAGATCGTAGAGGGTGTTTTTAGTGGAGTTTTGTCCTCCTATAGGGGGAAAGGGTCTTGTGGGACTTGCACAGTGAGTGCTTTGATTTTATCTTTCTTGTAGGCTTCTAGGAGTAAGCCTAAGTCTAGGGCAAGTAGATGTAATGCCTACCCCAAATTACTTTTCACATTTTATTTATGAATTCTTTTAGGCCAGTTTTATGATTAGCAGTACTTGGTTACTAAATTTGATTAGATGTTATTTCATACTTATTTGATTTATGTGATGAGTTAGTTATTTCATGTGTTCATGATTACATTTTCAATGATGATATATGTATGTTCATTTAGTGCTTTTCAGTTCTCATGATGATAGTTAGATGTGTAATTTATGTGTGAGTTCTATGGTTACTTTCCCCATACTTGTATGTGTGTGGTGTACTTGTATGTTTTACTTTATGTTTGAAATTTGTAATGTGGTTAAGGGAGGGAGTCATAGTCACCTACTAGTTGGGATCTACATGACGCACCACTCCTCAACATTTCTTATTTAGTTTAGATTTTATGTGCATGTACATGTGTGGATTTTATGCAAATTGTAGTATCGGGCATCAACTTCCTTGAATTGCCAAGATGAGTGTGCCCTATCATAATATCTCAATGGTAAAAGAGGGGAGATAATTCTTGAGTATGAATCCTAACCCTAAGCCAATTGTCCTAGAAAGTAGGACAAATATCTGAGTTGTTTACTCATTTAAATTCATCAAGTGACATGAATTCATGATTTTGATCCTAGAGCTGAATTTATGCTTTGTCTTGTGGTTGAGTTTTTGTACTTGATTTTGTGGGTCTATTGTGATTTTCAGTTATGATTAAATCAAATTAAAAGATAATTTAATAGAAATTTTATTTTAAAAGTTCAATATTTAATTATATTTGATTAATTGAGAAATTAATTAAATTAAATAATTAAATTTAAAGATATATTTAAAGTTCTAGTTTTCGTGTAATCATATTTATTTAATTTAGTAATAATATATATTTATGAGTTTTATTTTTATAATAAGCTCTAAATATTATTATTAGTCAAATTAATAAATTTTTGATTAAAATGTCTTGTGATTTAGTAAAAGAGAAAAAGGAATTAATTTAATAAAGATTATTTTAATTAATTGCAAAAAATTTGAGCATGAAATTAAAATAATAAAGTAATCAAGGAAAAAGGGTTTCACGTGATTGCACAATCAAAGCCTAAATTTTGAGGAAAAGCTCTTCATTTGGGTTGAAACCCTTGTTTGAGAAGAAATTTATTTCTGTTATTGTATTGTTTGTGATTTAATCTAAAACTCATGTTGTGAATCTATTGTTTTCATTTCTAAAATGTTTGTAAACAAATGAAGATTGAAACCCTTGTATGTGAATTTATCATTCTTTGATTGAGAGACATCTATCAATGAATTAAAAATCTAAAACCCTTATCTTGTAAATTTTAAAGATCCATGTCTTTGGTTGATTTCAATACGAGTAGGGTTTGGAAAAGAAATAAAAATTTAATATACAAAGTTTGAATGGTTGTTTGTATTTTTCCTACTAGAACTGGTATGTAAATTATATGTATATATAATACCATAGTAAATAAAATTACTCTGATAATTTTATATATATATATATGTATGTATGTATGTATGTATGTATGTATGTATGTATGTATGTATGTATGTATGTATGTATGTATGTATGTTAGTGCTTTCAGAATTTACCAAATTGAAATTTTGGTTTTTCATTTTTGATGGGGGTTTTATGTTTTTAAAACAAATATATAAAATAATTTTATGGTAGGCAGGGGCCGCACCCCCCCCCGCCCCCCAACCCCACTTTCTCCTTCTCATTCTATCTGTCATGCAACAGTTGCCAAGCAGCATGCAGTTGCTATAAGTAGACTACAGTTGCTATGGCAACTTGTGATTATGTAACTGGAGAGGAGAAGACGTATAACCAGATTGACCAACACTTTAAGCATTCTATGCCAATTTTAGATTATGACTAGCAACCTCCACAAATATGAATGTGTGTAAGTCATTGTTAAGCTCATCTAACACCTAAAATGTAGTCTATTCAACCTTTGAATGAAAGATGTAACAGTACAAAACTATCTACCAATACATATTGTATAAGAAGAGAATGGATGGTCAACTTAGACAATACCTAGATTGCCCTAGTTACTGAGAGTTGGCAATACTTAAATTGCTTCTTATTTAGTCCCTTTCATTAACCAAATTCCAAACTTCTCACACAACACCGAAATGTATATGAACTAACTTGCACATAACAAAGGAATTGCAAGAATATGTAAATGAGGAAAGTAAAGCTTACAATAACTGAAAAAATGGAAACAAAACCTAGTTTATTTTCAATCTTATAGTTTTCATTAACAACATATTTCACTCCAAGCACAATACAAGATTAAAATGCAGATGTAAAGTCTCACATTGTAGTCCCAGCTAAAGGGGTTTGCCCACATAGTAATTTGTCGATTCAATTTACTCTTCAAAAAGTTACATTTATAGGCCCTCACAGGAATGATTAATTACATTTGATGATTACATTGTAGAGCATCTCTGAATAGATGAATGCTAAAAATAGGACTAACCAAATTAACATTCCTTACAAAGTCCAAGCCTATGAGAAGAATTCCAAATATGGGTACACTATCAAATGAGAGAGAGAGAGATAAGGGATAACACTTATCATATTGTAGATAAGATGGATTTAACACTTCTAATAAAGAATTATTTCTTCTTTAGAATTATGGACTCAGCTCTGTAGGCCTTCATTACTTCAATTACACTCTTCAACTCCATAACACTCAGGATAAGGATGTTATTAGCTCTGACCATCCAATAGTCATGCATTTATATCACATGTTTCACTTTGGAAATCTTCAATTGGAGCTTCTCTGCAACACATTTCAGAACATAGTCCATTGTTGTGTGTTCCAAAAGCTCTGCCACTTGGAAATTTGTTAGATCAGAAGTTTCTTCAATGACTGCCAAAAACTTAGTCTTCATTCACTCCACATCCACTAGCTGATGGTTATTGGTGGCACAAGATTAAGTATGTAGGACCTTTAAGTATTCAAATATATTATCTATTTCCTTCTTTACCAAATCACAGACACACTTCAATTCATTCTCAAACTTCATTGAACTCTCATATTTGAATTCCAAAGATTTCTTCCAATGTAGCAATGACTCTTTGTAGAATTTAAGTATCTTGTGATTCACAACCACGTTGGTCTTTATATCACTCACCTCTTGTAACAAACCCAATTGCTCTATTAAGCTTTATGTTTCCTTCTTCATTGAGTCCTAATGCTTTGACACTGATTCTCTTAATCTATCTGTGTCTAACAATAGATTTCAAAAATTCTCTATCATGGGAGGGCCTTGGGCCTTTAGTTCATCTATCTAGGCATGACCAATTTGACCAAATTGCCACTCTTGTTGTAGCTTAAGCAATAAGTTCTTGTTCTCCTCTGTACTTGGATCAAATATACTTGGAGGTATGCTTCTAAGTGTAGCTCTAATGCAATCCATCAATTCTCTGTTTGAGGCCTTTAGTACCTCTTTTCTACCCTCAATTCTTCAAGTCTATTCTTGATCTTCTCATTTATTGATTTCCACACGTTGACCATAGAATCATGTACTAGAATGCCTATGTCAACAATTCTAATATGGAAAGCATAGGAGTCAATTTGTGAAACTTTCCCTCTTTCTAGGCTTTTGCAATGTCCATAAGCAAGTGTCTGGAAGTTGAGTTTGTTGCCAACACTGCAATGGTCTATTGCTTCTTTTCTTTCTTTGACATGGGCTAGGGATGAGTTTCTTGCAAAATGAGGTCTTTAGATGGAGGAATTTCTTCACATCTCCTTTTCTTTCTATCAATGGTCTCTTCTGAACAAGACTCAGTTAAAAGGACATTAAGTGTTTATTGTAGGGCTGTAGGATCAAAGAGCTTCCTCACCACTAGGGGTGTCTCATTTCTCTGGGTGGTAGTAGGAAAATCAGTTACCTTGGTGACTAAGAAGGCTAGAGTGTCACCTTGTTGAGATGCCTCTTGTTCTTGACCATCTAGGGGATTATAGTCACCATCTAGATTAATGACTTGCACAGGGGAGGAGGGCTTAACCATTGACTTCTCTTGCTCCTTCTCTTTGTTTTTCTCATCATTCCTAACCTTTCCCATCTCTGGCAGAGATCCTCCTCCATAGGTTGGAGTAATTTGGACATTCTTTTCAAGAGGTTGGTCTCCTCCACCAATAGACTATATTGGACCAGCTAATGTTGAAGTAGCAACAATAATGGATGTAGCATCAGTTGATTGAGCTATTCCAGTAGTAGAGTTTGTACCTCCAATTATTTTCTTCATCGCTCTAGTCCATTTCACCCACCTATCTATCCTTGTGATGATTCCATGTATCAAGACTTCCATTGTGTCAACAATAGGACCTTCAGGTGGAGTTGACACAATGGGGGTCTTCTTGACTTGCTCATAGGTTGAGGGATGCATGTAGGAGCCATCATTTGCAAGGTCAAAAACATCAACAATATCATTATATAATTTAATTTCTTCTATTGATAGCTTGGACCAACACCTGTCCTTGGTATAGTTTTCATCATAACCTCTGGCCCAATAGTCTTCAATAACTGAAATATGTCTGTGAGTGTATCCAAGCTTCGGCTGATCTTTCAAAAAGTTCACTAGGTCATACTAAGGCCTTATTACCTCATAATCAATCAGTTTAATCTTTCTCTCAAAGATTTTAACTAGATTCTAGGCATCATATCTAGAAGCATAGGAGTAAGGTCTTACCACTATTGGGAAGGAAATCATGACTATCTTCTTCACATTGGAACACAAAGTGTTTACCTCCAATATTATTCTACATAGTTCAATATGAAAAACCTTGTCCTTGGGATAGCTAAAGAGCCTTTTGGGGAAACCATAAAATGCACTAATCCTCAGATAGGAGAAAGATAAGAATTGGATGATACATCATATAAATTGGCCTAAAATTGATATAGCCTTAGGTGAAAACCTTTACTCAAAACAACCTTGCAATTCCTAACACAACCTCATTGTCATCATTAATGAAGACATATAGAATTGCCTAAATGCCTTAGCTCAATTTAGACAAGAAGTAAGCTCTTCACATTTAATTTGAGCCCAATCAATCTATAGTCCCTCTACACATATGACATGTACCAAATAGAAGTGATATTTGATGAAATTTAAGATCTACTCCCTTTCAATCTTAGCAATAATGCCAAGATGTCCACAATCTCTCTCTTGAAATTAGTTCCAAAAAGAGTCCTTGACATTTTACTCTTTTTGGAATGAGTTTTCTGGAACCAAGTTCTCTACATGTCCTCTCTTCTTAGAGTCTTCTTTTCATTGACCATTGGTGTAGAAGATGAGAAGTCAATGTCACAATATTCTTCTTTCATTCGGATGCCAAATGTAGATTACATCAACATTTTGTTTATAGAAAGGAGAGTGGATTGATCAGGTAGCAATATTTTCTTTGTCTCTAGGTTGTTTCTTTTGATACATTCCTTTACTAGCTTTGGCACTTGCATGACCATAGGGAACCTGAAAACTTCAACTAATCTACTTTCCTTCAATTTTTGGGTTATTGGGTGGATAGGCTGAGAGTTGAGCCTTCTGTGCAGATCACCTAATCATAAAATTTGAATGAGGTATCTAAAAGGTTCTTCAATTCACTTTCCAAACCAATTAGATGACCATACCATGATTCTCTAATTTCCATTAGCTTATACTTTTGAAAAGGGAACAAATGCTTGATAAATAACCATTAAAATTATGAAGAACTATGTTTTGGATAGATTCGATCATATAGAACTAAGAAAAGTAAACATGCATCACACCATAACACTAAGAATTTGATAACCCAGAAACCCTCCAAGAATAAGAAGGTAAAACTAGGGTGGGGATGATACCCACAAAATACTGTGCAATTGATTTTAACCACTTTTGATGATCTACCCTATGAAAAGCTTGCCCTGTTAAAGGCTACAACACATTGCTAAATGTGACCTTTTTTGGAGGATTTCACCAAACTGTTAGGAATGGGCCTGGTTAAAGGACTTTGGAACATTCACTTGGAATGTCACCCTATTAAAGGATTTACAACATGGCTATTAAACCAACCTAAGTCCATAGGTTTTATCTTAACTGTTACAATTGCTAGAAAGTAACAACAATGCCTTTGATCTGATTCAACTTACAACATAACTTGCAGATTATAGATCACACATTAGTTCAATCCTTTGCTGGGCTTTTTAATCACTTTAGTTATGTTAGCGTGTCTTCCTCTCAAGCTTTGTTTCTTTGAGTCTTCTTTACTCATCAAACCAATGCAATCATATCCGTGGTCATCCACTGAAACAGAGTATTCTTTGTTCTCTTAATCCTTAGCACTTTTCTTCAGCAGCTCATGATTTCATACTTTCTCACCACCACACTTCTGCTTCGTGACCTTATGACTTCTTAAATAGAAATCTGAAATATCTTTCCTGCTCAATTCTCCCTCTCCAATTTTAGGGTTTCAATGGATTAGGTAGGATACAATGTATCTACCCCATATTTCTTCTTTATCTAGAAACCTTGTCTACAATCTAATTGTATTCACTAAAAACCTTTTTACATGGTGTTTTGTGCCACCGGCTCTTCACTCTTATCTTCTATCTAGTTTACAAACTTCTAGGTAACAACCTTGTGAGCTCAGATCTAACGAATCTTTGATTTCAAAATAATGCAGTAGCTTGACATTATTGGTTTACTGATACTCGTCTTGTTCTATGTTACTCGACACTTATATCTTGCTCAGCATCTATATCTTTACTCGGCACCTATATCTTGCTCGACATCTATATCTTTACTCAGCACCTATTTTCTGCTTGGCACTTGATATTTACTCAGCACTTGTTTTCTGCTCGACACTTGATATTTACTCGGCACTTGTTTTTTGCTCGACACTTGATATTTACTTGGCACACTCTAAAAGTGAACTTGCTCGACTTCAACTAAGAATTTGTTTGGCACTAACTTGCTTGCTCGGCTCTCTCTCTCTAATGAACTTAGTTAGACTTTACAAATGACTTAGCTAAAACCTTACATCTTTGATATGTTTCAGTGACCCGCTCTTTGTGTCTTAGAGTATATCATCAATACACTTTTTCATCAATGGCTTAGTTGATCCTTGTATTTCATTACAACATCATAACTTCTACCTTTCTAGTTACATCTTATTGATTGCCTCCTTGTCAATCAACCAATTGATAGTATTTGGATCACTAAAGCAATTGTCATTCCTACAAGTAGCAAGTTTGACATCAATGACAAAACAATGATTGAGAACATTCTTTACCAGTTCCATTACTTTTTATGTATAATCTCTTCAGTCATTTCCAACAATCTCCATCATGATCTTTTTCAATCATTTCCAACAGACACCACACAAATGAAATAAATCACAACTAATGGCCATATTAGAAGGATTTGTAATAAATTTGATGGTTCAATGCCTATGTAAAACTTTTCATAAATTTGATGATCATATCATTCACTTAAATCACATTAGTAGCAAGATTAGCCACTTACCAAATCAATTGAATTTGGGTTAATGGAAACTCCCCTCTTTACTTTAAAATCTAGAACAAGGCTTTATACCACAACCTCTTATGTGTAGGGGAGGAAACATAGACTTATCTTTCCACGAGCTTGCCTTTTATTTGATTCAAGATCGCAACATAGGAAACACTCCTTTGACACCTTGGGGACATTATTTTCTTCTTTTCTGCACAAGGCTTTCTTCCTTTATTTCACAACTTGATTTGGGGAAGTTGCGGAATGGATTCTCCACCTCGATCACTTGAACAATTTATTTGTATTGGACTATTACTTTACCACCAATTCCATCAACAACATCTTTATGGTATCTCCGCAGAATATACTTGCATATAGTTTTTTTTAGAATTGTTTTCCTCCTTGTCCTTCTAAAAGGAAACTTTGAATGTTTCCATTAGATGAAAAAGAACCATTAAGACCTTCTTTTTCTGAAGAGAGAAGCACTTAGAAACATTTTCCTTTGCCTTGGCTAGTTTTCCTTCTATATATTTGACATTAATTGTTGACCGCAGATTCATCATTTAGTAATGCATAATAAGGGCTCAGATTGACTTCTTTATAACATAGCTTATTCATTTTTAAATCACAACCTTTGATATGAGATAGCATCAATGATCAAAATATGATCTTAATCTTTAGAAACATACTAGAAGTTGTTTGCTTCCAGAGGTTGAGTAACTGAAAACATGGAGTTCTATTTCTCTGCACAAAACTAAATTTTGGCATCAGATCTTCGATCTAAGAGTTTCTTAGCTTTATATATTTTCTTCTCTTGGTCTTTTCATCATGGATCAATTGGATGTATGTTTGCAAATTTCATTATTGTTATGTTCTTTAGACTCTTGGTTAATGAAGTTTGCCAAAGATGAAGAACTAGTGGAATGGGTTAGAATCTGTAGGAAGCATTCTTACTTGAGGTGGGGACAGTTTTATAGAAAAAAGGACATTCTCCTCATTGGTAAGATGCTCAGAAAACAACCTACCCAATCCTAGATCACCTAAGACCTTAATGCAATGAAACAACAAGAATCCCACATGCAGGTATTAGGAGAAGTGGAGCAGGGAAAACTTGAAAAGGACACAGAAGAAAAGCCTTAGGATGTGGTGTAGGGAACCTCAATAATTTTGGTTTTTGGAGTTGTTAGGGCTTAATTAGGTGTGTGTGTGTGTGTGTGTGTGTGTGTGTGTGTGTGTGTGTGTGTGTGTGTGTGTGTGTGTGTGTGTGTGTGTGTGTGTGTGTGTGCGTGTGTGTGCGTGTGTGTGCGTGTGTGCGTGTGTGTGTGCACACACGCGAGCACACGCATGTTTAATAAGTTCCAAGAGTCCTTGGAGTACAACTAGTCCAAATGTAAGAGCCAATTTCCTCATTAGATCCTAGGTTGCTACAAAGTTGCTTAATGAGCCAAAAGTTTCTCAATAGGTCAAATATGATTAGGAGTGAGCAACTAAGGTGTTTGATTACCTAAATAGGTCATAGTTATCTTATCTAGGGTCCTAAAAAGGTTCTAGGTGGACCCATTTGACCAAAAGTGGTAAAGAGCAAAAAATGCTCAAAAGTTGCAAAGTTACTCAAAAAGTTGCTTGAGCAACTTTTACAATTTTTGCAAGAAATTGCAATTAGTGGTTTTGGAGGTTGTAACTACCCATGCTCAAGTATATGAGCATGGAGGATCATTTTGTAAAGGGTTGGAAGGTTTTCCATTTAGTTTATACATGTGTGGACTTGTTGTACGAACAAATTTATGGGCTTTGCATTATTTTTGACAGTTTTTAATGCCTTAATACAGCTGTATATAGATTGGCACAAGAGATATGACTTATGTTTATTGTATATTAGTGTTTCCTTGTTCTTTTTCATAGTAATATTTGGATTGGAGTTTCTAGATGAGCAAGTTGTAACATTTTCCTGTTGACTAGTCTAAGAACTTCCTTCACAGGGTTGATTCTTCAAAAATGGCTCTAACCTTTGATCATCCACAATGGAAAATGGACGAAACCTTGTGGGATGATAGGTTAGACATTGTAAATAGTGTTTTTTTTTCTTTTTCATTTTTTTTTTGGTTACCTTACCATGGTTTGATGCCCTAGGCTGACTGTTGGGAGTAAGTTGTGAGCCAGGACAATTTTGAAAAGTTGTTGCAGAGCACACCCATGATGAGGTTGGGTCAATCCAATGGAGTGCCTAGAATACCTTGGATGTTAGCTTGAATTTTCAAGTGGAATAGAAGGTTTATTTGAGGTTTCAAGAGTTCTATGAGTTTTTTAGTGTCGACAGGATTGGAGGCCTAAAACATAGGCTAGAAACGAGGGCTTAAGGGTGAATAGGGTTATGGGTGTTTTGAAGCTCTAAAATTTTGGAATCTTGGAGTGCTAGGTGACAACATTCAGATTCCTAAGGTTTTTCATGGGAATGTTTGGAGTATTTTGGAGTATTGGTGCAAAATAGGGTTACTAGACCTAGAAGCTAATAGGTTGAATTAGCCCTATGTGTAGAATTTGAGTTTTATTTGGGTGTTGTTGTGACCAGAAATATTGAATGAGTTTAGGAAGTTTATGGAGGTTATCTAAAAAATTAGTAAACTATAAGGAAATGGAAGAATAAGATCCTAAGTGAGGGTTACAGTTCCAAGGGAAAGAAGGGCTAGTAGGACTAGTGCCTTAAAAGGAAGATTAAGTCTATACCATGCCAATTATACCTAGAAGGCAAGTTGGAGAAGAGTCTTGGAGGCTTAGATTGGTGAAAATATTAAGAAACAAGAATCATTGGAAGATTCTAGGTTTGGAACCTTAACTAGAGTTGGTTATTGGATAGAACCCTAGACCCTCTACATTATAGTGGTATCAGAGCTTACTTTCGGTTTGGTATATGTCAGATGTAGAAAACCAAGAGGTAGACATAATACCACCCAACGCAAGGAGAAAGGGTGTTATAGTGGATTTTGTCAAGGATCTATTATCCAAAATCCAATCAGGCAGACACAAAGAGTAAGAAGAAAATCATTGAATGGGGAGATGAGAGTGAGGAAGAAGATGAAAGTTTAATAGTGGAAACATATGACAACGACAAGAATCCTAAGGTGGATCAGGACAAAAAGGTTTTTTTGGATGCCTTTAATTCTCTTAAAAAAGATACAATGGAGCATATACCTTATTACAGTGGAAGCTTAAATGGTGAAGAATTACTAGATTGGTTGGAAGCCATAGGCAATCAATTTGGTTACAAGGAAGTACAAGAAGAGAAGAGAGTCAACTATGCCAAGGATAGACTCAAGGAACAAACACTAGTATGGTGGAACATGATGCAAGATAATAGACTAGCAATAGGGAAGGAGAAGATAATGTCCTAGGATAGGATGAAAATCATATTGAGGGCACAATTCCTACCCACAAACTATGAGATTCAAATATATCAGATGCTGCAGAACCCAAGGCAAAGGGACCTCATAGTGAGTGCTTATATTGAAGAGTTCAATAAGATAAGCCTAAGAGCAAGAAGATGAGAAAAAGTTGAAAGAGTGGCAATGTACCTTAATGGGTTGAGACAAGGGATACAAGATGAATCCTAACAGTATGCATAAATGTTTCCAGTTAGCCTTAAGGGAAGAAGAGAAGGCAAAGAGAATATATGATTCACATCAAAGAGGTAGAGCTAACTGAGGTTTTAGAGGGAGGGGTAGCTTTGGCAAAGGACCGGGACCAAGTAGGGCAGAAGAGACTCAAATCAATGATAGCTATGGGGGTAATAAAAAAAAGAACACATTCCAAAGAGGGGGATATAGAGGAAGAGGGCCACCTAGATGTAGGTTCCAGTCCCAAGGCAGAGGCAATACTATTTTTACTAGCAGATGTCATAACTATAATCAAGTGGGCCACACTATGGGGAGATGTCTTGAGAATGCTTCCTCCTCATCCATGGAAGAAAGGAGAACACAATTAGTGCAAGAAGATGACATTTAAATTGTCACATCACCTATTTCCAAAGAAGGACTGGTAGTGAATGGTGAGAATTTAATGTTGAGAAGGACTTTGCTGCAGGTACCTAATATAGTAGAGCCACCTAAGAGGAAAATCTTGGTCAAGAAAACTTGTAGGTCACATGGAAAGATTTGCAGAGTGATAGTAGACTCTGGGTCCACTAAGAATTGTAAGAATTTGGCTTAGGCTAGAATTCACCCAAGAACTAAAGAACTCAACACAAGCACACAATAGACCAAAATAGACAAAGTATGATCAGAATGATGATATTCATTCAATAACTGGTTGAGAGTACACTAAGAGTGCTTGTATATAAAGGCCTCAGGAGAGCTTCTAGAATGCATAGAAGTTAGCATCATGATATGTCATACAAATAGGCACATGTCCACCAGATATGGATTATCCTCCATTGAGCACGTGATTAAGTGTGATGATGTGAGGATAGGCCTACATTGGTGTAGCACACAAATTAGCAGTGTAGACAACATGTGCTAAATTAGAAGTGTGAATAACTGTGTTGTCAACATCACAACATTAGTGAATGATTCATACTCCTGTGTTGTAGACATCATGTGCATAATTAGACTTGCATAACTCAATGAGAGTTCAAAAACTCCTAAGTGTTTCACCTAAAATAATAATAAAATAATGAAAAATAATTAAATAATGTATTAACCTAAGTAAACTTAAGTAAGTGTAATAAGTAAATACTTATTTACACAACACCTCCCCTTAAGTGCAACTTAGGGGAATGCCCTTAAGCTTATGAAATTTAGGATGATATGCAAAATGGGTCCAAGCAACTAGGCCATTTTAGGTACCCATGTACATAATGATATGCAATCTCCCATAAAGTGGGGAAAGAGGGAAAACCTCATGGGAAAAACCCTCCCCCAAAAAGAGAGATAAAGGGGATGCATGGATGGATGGAGTAATCAAGACTCCCCCATTATGACATGCATCTAGTATATACATAAGAGAATGATGAGAAGAGGTAGAGAGATAGGATGGGCTCCCCCCCATCCCAAAGAAGAATGCCAAACAGTGACTGTTCCGATGAAGAAGCTAATCCAAGATTGCAAAATGGTGTTCCTCCCCTTAGGAAGAAACAATGCCAAGGGTACAAATGAGACACTTCTGCTGTGTGTGGAAAGAATCCCTTGGATAAGTGATGTCTTTGAAACTTGCTCATCTAGCTAAAGAACATGTCCCAAAGAATTGTTTGTCTCTACAACTGATGAAGAACCCTTCTACAACTGCTAATCATAAGTATCCACAATCACTTCAACCTATGAGGATGGATCATGTAGAGAATGAACAAGAGAGTCTGATGGAACCCTCATGAAAACTAAAAAAAGGTAATTTTGCATCAAGAAGAAGAGATAGATCATGAATATTGTCCCTCAAATTTGTCATTGAACCTGTATCTGGAAGACTGGATGTACCGTGCTGTTATGGACCTATCACTATGGCGATGTATGCATGTGGACTAAAATGATGAAGTGACCTCTCACTACAACTGTCGATAGAACCCCACTTGTTTGAAGATATTGAAGCACTATCACTGAAATCATTATAAGTTTCCACACTGTATGATGTGCGAAGAGGAGTAGAGGATAGGCTAGGAGAACTTTCCTCAAAATGTACATTCTTTTCCACAAATATATGATGTGTCTTAAGATCTAGAAGTCTATATGCCTTCACACCGTCTTCATAACCAATGAAGGTACAAGGACAAGGTGACTATGCCTTGCATCCCTTGGAAGATCTCTTTGCCCATGCAGGAAAACCGAAGACTCTAAAGTGTGTCACAATA
This sequence comes from Cupressus sempervirens, assembly GCA_028749045.1. NCBI lineage: Eukaryota > Viridiplantae > Streptophyta > Pinopsida > Cupressales > Cupressaceae > Cupressus > Cupressus sempervirens. The sequence continues at coordinate 57,583,406 of CM053789.1, forward strand.
GGTTTTTTGCCACAACATGCCTCAAAAGGAGTTTTTCCATCTAAGGTTGGATGAGGAGAATGATTAAGTATGTGAGTGGCACTGGAGATTGCTATGACTTCTAATGATGGATCTAGAGACTTTGCATGAATCATGCAACTTGCCATAGACTTAAGAGTGCAGATCCTCAAAGCTACAACATCTGTCTTATGCAAATTGAATGCTGAAGGAGTCTGAAGATCAATGCCCTCATGTCTAGAAAATTCCATAAGTCTTCAGTTCACATCCATGTTTCCATTGTCCATGTGGAGTACTTTGATGGCTTTCCTAGATTTCCGTTCTACATGAGTCTTGAAGGCTATAAATGTGTCCAAAACTTCATTCTTGTTATGCAGAAAGTAGAGCCAAGTGAACCTTTAAAAGTCATCAACTATGGTGAGTATGTAGTGACCCTGGTTGAATGTAAAAGGACCTGCTAATACCATGTGAACCATCTAAAGAACACTAGTTGCTCTTGAAGACTTCCCTCTTTGTAACTTCCCCTCTAGATGCATATCCATAGAATCTATTGAACATCCACCCTTAGAAAAGTTGATTTTTGGTAGACCTTTCACCATTTGGTATGTGAAAGATTGCTGAAGATAGCAGTAGTCAAGATGACCATACCGCTTATGCCATAATTGCATGTTTGAATTTGATCGAGATAACAAGGCCTTTGAAGGAGACTTGGGTACAAAATGAGTGAAAAAGTACAACCTTTTGTTATCATTCACTTTCCCCACTGCAACCAAGGAATTATCTTTAAGACTGTGCACCTTTATTGAGTCTGGAAGGAACTCAACTCTATGTCCATCTCCAAGGTGAGTGATTTGGTAGATTGATAGGAGATTTGAACTTAGGTTTGGAACATAGAGAACCTCTTGAAACTCTCCATCTTCCATTTCCACATTTCCTTTTCCTTCAACTTCCATTTTTCTATCATTCCCCATGAAGATGTGCGGTACCTTTGAGTGATTCAATGAAGAAAAATCCTCCTTTGAAGAACCCATATGATATGAGGCACTTGAGTCAAATATCCATTCCTTTGAAGAGTTTGAATTAGCCATGAGTGCTTGCCCTTTGCCCTTGGAATTTGAAGATGACCCTTTATCCTTATAAGCATTAGGCAATGGAACATTATGTTTCTTCATGATGTGAGTCAAGTCATCAATCTTTTAGAGATAACACTCATGCTCTTCATGACCTGATTTCTTGCAATAAGCACACTTCTTCTTCTCCTTATTATTGGTGTCCCCCTTCTTGTTGGAATTCGAGGACTTTCCTTGTTGATTGGATTGTGGTGTTGTCTTTTCTGCATCCTCGAATTTGTCTGTCTTCCATTTCTTCTTACCCTTTCCTTTATTTGAAGATTGTCTAGCTGAATTTTGAGAACCCTCATTGTTGGCCACCAATGCTTTGGACTGAGGTGTTTTGAGAATCCCCATTGACTTCAACTTTTGTTCTTCATCATCCAATAGTTTAGCATATTCATCAAAGGTGACTTTCTTGTGGGCAGACCCTAATGTAGTCTTTGAGGTGTTGAAAGAAGATACAAATGTGGAATACTTTGATGGCAGCTTGGTATGGATGAGATAGATCGGTCTGCCATCTTTGATAGAACTCCCACAATCAGTAAGCTTCATCCTTAGTTCATTCACCTTAATGATAAAATCCTAGATTGAGTCATACGACTTAGGATCTAAGGATACAAGCTCATCTTCAATTTTAAATACATCCTCTTCAGACACTTTCCCATAAAGACCTTCGAGGGTATCCCAAGCTTCCTTGGATGTAGTACATTTCTTTATTTGATACATAATCTTATCATCTACCCCCAAACATATATCACCTAGGGCTTTCCTATCCATTGCTACCCAATTTGAAATATCACTTGCAAAAACATTATCACCTGTTGGTTTAGGAAGAGTACCACCTACATATTATGAAACTCCATTATGCATTAAGTGATACAACATTTTGATTGACCATGAAGCATAGTTATGAGGAGTTAATTTAGGAAACTTAAAGTTTTCCGTAATGTAGAAAATGAAAGAAAAGTGCAGAAAAGAGAGAACACAACACCAACAACAACCCCCCCCCCCTTTCACTAAATCAAGATTTCCCCCCAAAATAGATGCTTTGGGTACTTTATCAGTAGTGCGATTACAATGGGCCACTTGCCAATTTTGGGCTTCGTGGACTTTTGATTTTGCTTGTTACAACCTCTAAATGGAGTACAAATCTGAAACTTTACAATGTGCTACAATTCTAAAGCATTACAAAGCAAAGAAAGGCCCTATTGCTGAAAGTGATAATTTTGTCCACACAAAACTACAATCTAATGCCAAATCTAAAAAGTAGACAAAAAAAATGCACTTTCAAAAAAAATGAAACCTGTTTTCGACTCCAGATTTTCCCATACAGAGCATTTGAAGTTGCAAAATGCAGGATTATGCAGGTATAGTCACCAAAAAATGCAATATCTGAACAATCCTTGCACCAAAACCAAAAAATAGCTGCACCACTAAAAAATTTAAATTTTTTTACCCAATTTCAAAAAAAATTGCACCTGATTTGGAGTCCGGATGTGCGAGTTATGGCCCCTTGAAGTCGAACTGCAAAAACCAAAATGAATTTGTAGAGGGGTTGCATCAGTGAATCATGAGGTTAAATTTGATAGTCATATGACCATCGTAACAGTTATAATTTTCCCTAATTTCATGTCCAAACTGGCATCAATTTTAAACCACTAAAATGATGACATCAGTAGAAGAACTGTGCCTTGGTTAACGTGGTGGTGAGTTGTCTGACCGTACGGTACGGATGGTAGGGAAAAGTCCAATGTGTCCTGCCATGTGTTCTTGACTAGGATGATGACATGGCCTATAGCTATTGATGTGTCTCAATCTGGGTCTATCTATGTGGTACTTGCATTGACTAGGCAGTGCAGGCGAATGAGCGAAGGCCACATGTCAGAATTTTATCGTAGACCTTGTGGTGGATTTTGTGCATTGTGCAGTGGCTGAAACTTTCTGTGAGTGCCAGAGATTGTTGATGTTGCTTCCAAGATTCCTTAGACCTATCGGGTTATTGGTGCTTAGTCCCACATGCGTGGGAGTGGAGGACAAAGCAAGTTTTAAAAAAAAATTGCCGTGATAGGAGACCAAACAAGATCCACCAGAATGTTATGTATTGTTGGTGGATGTATTATTGTCGCAAGATTTAGGGGTGATGGAAATTTTAGTTTTCATTAGTTGATGTGGACATATTTTGTATGGAGGTCACAACTTGAAGTCTTGGCCGAATTTGGTAGAGTGCTTAGTATAGCCTGCGTTGTGAGAATATGCTCTGCATGCCAAATAAATAATTATACACCCTGTGATAATAATCCGCCAAAAATACATAGAGCAAGGATGGGGTGTCACTGCCTAGTTTAGAATTTTTTTTTCCTACTGTACAATAATTTGGAATAAAATTTGAAAATTAAAGAGATAAAAATAAATGCAAATCTGAAAAAAATTAATCAGATCAATTAATTGACCATACCCGATCTACAAATCGGTGCTTTCAGGTGGAATTTGCAAAAAATTTTTTCCTCAAGATCAACTTTCACCAAAGATAGGTAAATTTATAGTCAATCTTCATCGAATCAATGCTCTGAATGCAATGGTGAGGTTAGATCTAGCTCTAAACACTCTCAATTTTTGTAGATCCTCTGGATTCATGTCGAGGTGCTAAAGCATGAATGGTCTCAAACGACTATGTGATGAGAATCTCCCTCAGCTCTAATACCATGTAAGAATTTGGCTTAGGCTAGAATTCACCCAAGAACTAAAGAACTCAACACAAGCACACAGTAGACAAAAATAGACAGAGTATGATCAAAATTACGATATTCATTCAATAACTGGTTGAGAGTAGACTAGGAGTACCTGTATATAAAGGCCCCAGGAGAGCTTCTAGAATGCATAGAAGTTAGCATCATGATATGTCATACAACCAAACACATGTCCACCAAATATGGATTATCCTCCATTGATCGCAAGATTAAGTGTGATGATGTGAGGATAAGCCTACAATGGTGTAGCATGAAAATCAATGGTGTAGACAACATCTGCTAAATTAGGAGTGTGAATAACTATGTTGTCAACATACCTAGAAACACTCCAATGATAAGGTAAACCTGGGGTGGGGATGACCCCCACAAATCTTCACTATTGCTATTGTAAAGTGTATCTAATGAAGATTTAAATATCTGATCACAAACTATGATCTACCCTATGAAATCTCTGCCCTATTAAAGGCTTACAAGATTGTTAGATCTTAACTTATTAAAAGATTTCAACACCCTATTAGAAGTGTGTTTAATTAAAGGACTCAAACTTATAATGAAGTAAGAACCTTGTTAAAGGATTTACAATATCCTATTAGGACTACTTTGTTAAGAGATTTAACTGATTCACCTATTGAATATCTCAAAAATGATCCTCTGGTTAGCACTCTGCTACTAGATAACATATCACCTCTTTGCATGTATCTTTGATCTTCTCTTATCAGATGTATGACTTCTATCCTAAAACTTATTTCCTATGTTCTCCTCTAACTGATTCTACAATTCATAACTTGATGATTATGACAACTACTTAGTCACCATGAATCCTCTATTTGTTCATGCAAACTTCTCTCTTTACACATACAATGTTTTAAGGTTTTCCTTCCTTAAGAAGATCTAGGGAATTTTCAATTTTCCTACTTAATCCATCCCTTTAACTAATTGGTTGCATGTACTATATAAGGATCCTCAATATAGATTCATTCTTAATATCTAGAATCACAAAAATATCCTTATGTTGGCTCAAAAATAGTTTACATAAAAGTTTGTGCCATTACAAACAACTACTTTCAAAATTATTTTACTCAACACTTGAAGTCTCTAATGCTCGACATCTACTATATCTTCATTGTTGTAACTCGGCCTCTGAAGTACTCAACATCTATTGATCACATGACATCTAAATCGCTCAGCATCAACTGGCTGCTTGGCACTTGAGTGACTCTACCCTTACTATTTACTCACTCGGCATACACTATCTAACAACTTATGTTCAACATACATTACTTGTTCGACATGAACTTGAACTAGTAAATGACTTAAGTGTATTGTCACTCATATGTCAAAACCAATATGAGATTAACAGTATATATACAGACATATATACATATATACTTATATATGTGTGTGTGTGTGTATGTATATATATGTATATGTATGTAAATATATGTGTGTATATATATGATATATATATACATATACATATACATATATACATATCTATACATACATACATACAGACATACATACATACATACATATAGAGAGAGACATTATATGATCTATAATCACTATGATAGAAAGTTTATGAAATATAAAAGGTAATGATACAATTTTCTAGTATGATTTAATTTTAAAATAATGAGATAAAAAAAAGTACAACCTAATATTATAGGTAATGGAAAAGTTAATCAATTGTAATTTTCTCAAATTCAAAATTCAAAATATAATTAAAATACAAAAAGGTTTATATTTAAATTTAAATAAATATATACAAATAACAATAAAATTTTAAATAGTATATGAATAATTGTTGAAGTTTTTAATTATTTATTCAAATTTTCAAAATGTGCATTCATCATTATTTATTAAATAATTTATATTAAATAGAATTTTTAGTTTCAATACATAGTGTTAGTAAACAGATTGTTCTTTCCAATGTAACTCTTACATGCCCGAACCAGTGAGAAACAATTTGATACCAATAGTTGGATAATCTATCATGAGGTTGATAGATTTCTTTTGAATTGAAAGGTACAACTCCCTTATCAATGATATTCAATGATTTTGTTTGTTTCTAAACTAATTGGGTACGTTCTTAACTTGAGAACGGAAGAGGAAAACCAAGCCAGCCCTAGACAGAACTAACTCAAGCAAAGAATTCAATTCTACACCTATCCAACCCCAAGAATTGACACTTCCTATGACTCCCTGACATTCGTAATGCAATGTGAATGCTATGTATGCAAATGCAGTGGAAACAATTTGTTAAATAATCCCAATTCTTGTAATAGGAATGTTTGCAAATACTCTGATCTACAACCCATTCATTATTCAACACAAGATGCAAGATGATGCCCAAAAATGAAAATAATAATACTCTAATTAATTATGATCAAAAGAAAACTAACTAAATGCTCTGATTCAGAATAAAACCCCTGTTGCCTTGAACATCACAAATAAGAATACTTAGATTTTATTTGCTCACAACTTATGGTAAATCTATTACAAAAACTCGAACTCTTAACATGCATAATGAAAATGCAAAAAAATAAACTAAGTTCCTTCCCCTACTCCAACTCTCTATCTCTTGCAAAAAAGAAGAACCCTTTGCAAATCAAAAGGTTTTACAATAAATACATTCTCTAGCAATCGTTTGGTTTCTTTTGGTGACTTTTCAATTTTTTAACTGATCTTGTCTCTTTGACTTCTCATTCTTTCCTTTTGAAAATTGATATGCTTATTAACTTTTAAAGTTCATAATGATATATATTAACATATTTAAATTATATTTTAACAATTGAAATTTAAATATGTTAAATCAATATCCAAAATCTTTCCTTTGTTGAGCGGACAACAAAATAAATACTCCTGCCAGGTAAAAATGGTCATTTTTCGAGGGGCATATCTTTTTAGTCCATTGTTGGATCAAGCTCATTTCTGGATATGTTCTTCCAAACTTAGTTTTTTGCATTCTGAAAAAAGCGATCATAAAAATAATCATTGAGTCAAAAGATATGAGCTACTGCATGCTGGTCTATATGACTGTTGCAAAATCAGAATTGATAAAATAAATTTTCCAACCACTCTTCTTTCAATGTTGTATAATCCATATGTCTTCAATCTGTAAGAATGTTATCTTCCATGCTTATGATGTTAATTCTTTGAAATGCTTATAGTGGAAATCTGATTTTTGTCTTCTCCATTTTGTGGAAAATTGAACTTTGACTGTGAAAGGCATAGTAGAAAATGAATTTTCCTTTTCACATTTAATGCCACATTTATGTTCAAATCTTCAAGCAATAAATCATTGTGAGATTATCATTACTTGTTTAATCAACTAAAAGCTCTTTTCCATCTCTCTATTTTGGATTTGATGCTTGGTGGAAATTCCATTTTTGAGTGCAAAAAGCGCACCCAATGTTCAATTTTCCATTTCTATGTGGACACAATTTTGATGTAGATTGATTCACAAATTATTTTTTTGGAGTGTTCTTGATGCTAGACCCCATATACCTTCATTGTGGATTGAGATTTGCCTTTTCTCTCCTCATGTGGAAAATTGGACTTTGCCTGTGAAAGTCGTAGTGGAAAATGAATTTTCTGCTACGCATTTATCCTTTTGCTAGAAAATGAAATATTTGCTTCTCCCATGGAAAATTTGAAAATGATTGCGAAAGGTGCAGTGGAAAATGAGTTTGTTAGTGTAGTTTTTTATTTTTCCTATTTTGCTAGGTTTTCCCTACACTTTTAATAATCTCGTTTAGGTTAATAAAGCATGTCTTATTAGGTGAATGGTTGTAAGATGTCACCTTCCTACATGTGAGCATCCATTAGCTATCTTGGGAAGATACTTTGCTATCTTTAGTCCGATAGATGGTCGCTCCTCATTGGTTGGTGTTGCCACCTCCTCCCTCTTCCTAGCCTATATAAGCATGCTACCTAGCTTGTATTCGTATCTCTTGTTTTTGCATCCTCTTAATGCTATTTTGCTTCCAGCATTTGCATTACTCTCTTGGAGACTAACTCTATGATGCTATTTTGATTTTGTATCATTTGCATTCATAGTTTAGATATTTACTCTTTGCACTAGTTTTCTGGGTTATTAATCTTATCAGATTCTTACATGTTATCAGAGCTTTTCTATGTGCAAGAGTAGATTTTAGTTTCCTTATTTGAGAGATTCGGGGGGGGGGGCTAATAAACTTTATTTTAGTTTTTTGAAAAATGAAGTATGCTCTTCTCTTGCATCTTTGGATGATCTTGAGAATCAGAAAAGTTTTGACAAAAATGGGTTTTCTCTGGGGTTTCAATCTCAAATCTGACAACCAACTTGCATATTTGGAGTTTTCAATCAGTATTGCAGGTTTCAGCATGCCATTGATGGACTTAGGAAGTTGATCCAGCATTTGCATGTCATATTTTGGTTGCTGGGGTCGGTTTTTGATTTTTGGAGCCATTTTTTACTGTTAAAGGCATCTAATTTACACTATAGCAACATCTATTGTACATCAACAACAAAAATGCTTTCTGGGTTTTGTTCGCAGCCTCAAAAAACCATCTGGGTATCTTTTAGATTTTGCATGCAAACTGTATATTTTGCAGAATCGAGCATGCAAAGCTACAGCCATACCCCTCTCCGTTGGCAGTCGCAGATTTGAACGCAGTTTTCAAATGTCTCATTCTTGCTCATACGGACTCCGATTTTGATAATTCTTGTTATGAACTTCGCTTTTTTTTTGTGCTCTATCCACTAGTGGAGTTGTTTTTTGATTTTCATGCATGAATTCTTCAAAAATTGTAGATTCTCAGCCGTGACTATGCACAGTTCTCGTTTTGAAAACTTCGGAGGATCATAACTTTCTCATATGACCTCATATCGAGGCGATTCTTTTTTTGAAAGTGCATGATTTTTCGAGTAGATCGCAATGGTGCTATTTTTTTCCTTGATTATTGTGCCCAAGTTTCACTTTTAGCATATGCTCTTCATGAGGAGGCCCTGTCAATTTTTCTTCCATAACTTGAGCATACAGACGTATTTTTTCGATCCAAAAAATGCATCAAAAGGCTGGTTCTGAGACGGAGATGATGGTATAGGTGTTTTTGATTTTTACTACAGTCTGGTTGCTTATTTTGGCAGTCAAAGCTAGATGTTCTATTTTGCCTTCCGGGAGCCATATCTCGCTCATTCAGACTCTTTTCTGGGCTCGCCAGATATTGTTGGAAAGCTGGTTCTGTGAGTTATTCAGTTGCAAAGGTTTTTTATCCAAATTTTGCTCTAGGTTCTTGCTCCTTCAAGTTTTGTAGTTTTGCACTCTGGCAGATTACTTGGATTCTACAGGTCCTGGAATCTCTTCTTCTGTTCTTTTGGCTCACTCTTCTTTCTAACTTCTGAGCATTGTATGCTTCTATTCTATTGCATTCCTTTTTCTGTAAATGCACTAAGATAAAGTGCCTGCTTTTGCATATCTAGGATCTTGTACACCTTGTGTTTGTTTGTACTTGCACTCAGTTATAAAGTGCCATGGGGGGTCATGATGTTTTGCCATTTTGTGCTCATCCACCTTTGTCAAGTGAATTTTTCTTTCATGACATTAGCCCATGGAGTGTGCCAGTGACACCGCCCTTTATCCTATGCTTGTACTTCTATTGCACTATTGGTGTTCCTAATTCTTCTTCTTGTAGATGTTTTTGGCATTGCATTTCAGTGTTCCTGTCACCCCTCTCCCTATTCAGCATTATGGGGGGGTTCACCTGTTGGCTCTTTTTCTTCTTTGGTTCGATTGAGTGATCTACGTATTCAGTTTTTGTTCCTATGTACTAGGCGGATGCAGTGGCTAGACACCTATGCATTTCAGTGAGATGGTTCATCTACTATATAGACACTCATTCATTCCTACCTTTGGAGGTCACCTCTTCGATTGATCAGCTCTTGAAAATTTGTCTTCTCTACTTGGTCATGCACTATTTCAGTGGGGGTTCCAACAGTTTCTTCTAATAGTGTTTGCAGCTTCATGCTTCGAAGATGCTTCATGCTCTTTTTTGTTCCTCTCTTTGGGACATTTCCTAGATTGGAGGCTTAGTTTCCTTCATCTAGTTCTTTTTCTTGTATTGGGTACCTGATTAGGCCTTGTTGTCAGGACCCATTTTCCTACTTTCATAGCTTTGCTAGGTTGGCATCCACCTAAGCTTCACTTATGGGGAGGTGTTAGTGTAGTTTTTTATTTTTCCTATTTTGCTAGGTTTTTTTTACACTTTTAATAATCTCGCTTAGGTTAATAAAGCATGTCTTATTAGGTGAATGGTTGTGAAGTGTCACCTTCCTACATGTGAGCATCCATTAGCTATCTTGGGAAGATACTTTGCTATCTTTAGTTCGATAGATGGTTGCTCCTCATTGGTTGGTGTTGCCACCTCCTCCCTCTTCCTAGCCTATATAAGCATGCTACCTGGCTTGTATTCGTATCTCTTATTTTTGCATCCTCTTAATGCTATTTTTCTTCTAGCATTTGCATTACTCTCTTGGAGACTAACTCTATGATGCTATTTTGATTTTGTATCATTTGCATTCATAGTTTAGATATTTACTCTTTGCACTAGTTTTCTGGGTTATTAATCTTATCAGATTCTAATAGATTTTTCCACTACATTTTTTTTTCTTTTGGTGGAAAATCCCAAGTTGACTACTCCATTATGGAAAATTTTAAAAGTGCTTCTGCATGGCAGAAAAATGAACTTTGACTTCTATTTTCTTTCACATTTGCATATCTAGACTCAGAAATAATTCAATCCTTCATAGAAACTTTGTTAAACATATTTGTGTGTGTGCGTGTGTGTGTGCGTGTGCGTGTGCGTGTGCGTGTGCGTGTGCGTGTGCGTGTGCGTGTGCGTGTGTGTGTGTGTGTGTGTGTGTGTGTGTGTGTGTGTGTGTGTGTGTGTGTGTGTGTGTGTGTGTGTGTGTGTGTGTGTGTGTGTGTGTAGACACACACATATATTTGTGTTGGAATTACAAGTGGGAAGAGAGTAAACTTCTAGGGGGGGGTGGGGGGGTGAATTAGGAGTTTAAACTTGGACTCATAAAACTTTCACCATTCATACATCACATGCACTAATATACTAAAATAACAAGTAAAGCATATGATCAATTATGTAAACATGTAATCAAACACACACATAACACTAGATATGATCATCTAGAAACCCTCCAACTGAGAAGGTAAAACTGAGGTGGGGATGACACCCACAAATCTTCACTACTACAGCAATAAAGTGTATCCGATTAAGGTTACAATGGTTTGACCATGAATCATGGTCTGCATTGTGAAAGGCATGCTTTGTTAAAGGCTTACAAAGACTGTTAAGTCCCACCTTATTAGAAGATTTCAACACTCTGTTAGAAGTGTGCCTGGTTAGAGGACTTCAACTCACAATTAAGTAAGCACCCTCTTAAAGTATTTCATACAGGCTATTAGTATTACTCTATTAAGAGATTTAACCAAAATCACCTGTTAAAATGTCTTGGCATAGATCCTACAGTTGGCACTTGCTTGCTTGATAATAGATCATCTTTGCACAATTTCTAATTGATCCTTCATGATCTGATGTATCAATGTTACATTCTTCTCTATCCTCTGTTCTTCTCTAACTAATTCTGCAATACACTCTTACTTCTAAGTTAGCTTGAATGCTCTACAAATTGTCTTGTTTGCTCTTCCAATTCAAACATTCACCTCTTGTACACTCATTAAGAATTTAGGGTTTCATCCTCCTTAAGAAGACTTGGGTGGCTTAGGGTTAGGTATGAATCTACGACTATGATTCATCCATTTTTTTCACTTAAACCTTCCCATTTTCTGATTGGTTTCATGTTATTACATAGGGAATCCACATATAGATTTTTCCTTATCTCCAAAAGATTGTAATCTATCCTTAAGTTGACTCACAAATTATTTACATAGTTGTTTGTGCTATTTAAAACAAATATTTCCAAAATGTATCACTAGACATATGAAGTCTCTGATGCTTAGCATACACTGTATTTTTTCTTCTAACTCGGCATCTGTACTGCTTGACATCCACTATTTACTTGGCATCTGAATCACTCAACATGGCCTATCTACTTAGCACTAGAGTGACTCAACTCTCATTGCAACTCAACATGGTCTAATATTTACATGTTGTGCTTGGCATGTATTACTAGTTCGGCATGAACTAAGTAAATAGCTTAAGTGTGTTGACACTCACTTGTCAAAACCAATCTATGATCAACAATCTCCCCCTTTGACATGAGTGTCAAAAACATTTAAATATACATAATCAATCTCATCTTCTCGAGCATAACACATCCATGAATCGGCTTAAATACAAAACTTCAAAATTTCAAAATTTTGCAATAACTTATAAACCTCAAAATAGATAACTCCCCCTAAGTTAATGTGTCTATTTTGTATTTGAAATCTATGCTCCTCTCTAACTTCAATGCATTGTATATGATACTCTTTCATCTGATATGATTTGTCATAGCTAATATCTATATTAGTTTACTACTTTCCTAAAAAATGTATATCTCCTCAATGATATAACTGTACTACTAGGCTCCCCCTTTGTTATTTCTTCCTTTATTTTATTCTCTACTCCCCCTTTTTCCATACTCCCCCATGGTATTTTTCTCCCTCACTTTATCTCCCCCTTTTTGACACTTATGTCAAATGGGCTATACACGTATAATGTGTTTGTCCAAAAAAATTTATGGACTTCCATTATTATTTTAAGAGCTACATCCCAGTTGTCACATGCAACATCCAATGACTTGATATAGATTGCAAACTCAGTAGTAATGTATCTATCCATTGGGCTAGGACCTCAATGCTTCAAAGATGGATGGAAAATTCTGAAAAAAAAAAGAAATTCCCACTACGACACTATCATTCCAAATCTGCAATGAAAGTCAATCATTATGCTACTCATGTTCCCATGGATTGGCATTCACCCATTGTTTATATGGACCTACATGCCAACACAAGATGTGCATACTAGGCCATCTAGAGTAGAAATATTGGGGTCTTTCTTCAGTAAAGTCTTGACATAACCTAGTTCCTTGTATATTATCTCCATATGTGGAGTAAGGGATGCCTATATACATGCCAACTTGGCTCTTATGCTAGCCTCTTCTTCTATTAACACAACTAATTGACTTTGTGTCTGAAGTAATCTATAAAATGCTTCTCACTCTAAGTAGGGTTTTGAGGTAATCTTGTACCTAATATGTTGAGATTTCTCTCCAAGCTTAGAATATGATGCTTGGTCTCTTGGGTGACAAGTGTAGGTTCACATAATTTGGTGTATAATGAGAATATATTCTCAAGTACCTTCTTCACATCCGTAACCTTTATAGCCAATGCAACTTGAGTGAGTGCTATATCACCAGATATATTTTCATTTACCTTGCTCTACAATTTCTTTTCAAACCATTTTAAAAATTTAGCATTAGTATCAATGTCTTCATTATTGACCTTTTCCACTAGATCTGATAGTTGTTCTAGTAGTGGCTTGGTTTCTTCAGGATTTGGTAGACTAAATGCATCCAAAAAGATGTCCTTAATGTCTTGAAGTGCTTGCTTCTACTTGTGTTCTCTCCTAAGCATTTCTTGATGCTTTTTCTTATGTAAGGCTTGTTGCAGAATTCTTATTTGATCTAATGTCATTGTATCATAATCAAACTTAGGTATAACAATCTCTTCATCAAGAGTGATATCTCCATAGTGAATTACATTTTCAACATTTGAAGTGCTAGAGCCTAGTACTGAGATTTGCAATGGTATAGCTTCTGTGCTCAACTTCTGAAGAACTTGTGTAGGTGGAGTGCTAGATGTTGGTAGAGTTACCAATGCTTGGATGGCTTCCTTCTCCTTTACCATAGGTGTTTTTTCATGTTCTTTAGGCTTTCCCTAATCCATTAGTATGACTTCAATAGCACCTTGTTCTTGTGCTTTAGGTACAGATGTATCTATCTGTCCTATTTTATCTTTCTATTCTGCCTACTTCTTCTCAATAGTAACAACTTTATCACTTGTGTCAACCTTAGTAGATGTATCTACTATTGTTTGAGTCAAAGGTTGTACACTTGTAACTAAAGGGATGATAGAAGGTGGTTCTTTTGGATTCACCTTGTCCCTTGTGACATCAGTTACTACCTTTTGTAGCTCATCTATACTGACCAAAACTGGATTATCACATAGCTTAGCTTGCAGTGAAGATTGGTCCAATATCTTCTTCAAGTCTTCTACAGTTAGGGGATTGATGGTATAAGCTGAAAGGTTGGAGACATCCTTAAAAATGATAGTTTAAGTAGACTTGATTGTGTAATGGGGAGGACTAACACTTGACACTTGCGTGTCTTGCACACTCTATTCATCTTGTTGTTGTTCAGCTGTTGCCTTTTCATCAGTTTTCTTTTTAGTTTCCTCCTCAACTATATCATCTTTATTATCATCATTTTCTTTGTCATGATCTTTGTCATCTTCATCCTTATCATCATCTTTACCCTCAAAAGAGTCATATTCTCCTTATTTCATAGTGGTCAACCCATAGATAAGTTTTCATATTTGGGTTGATTTCTTGACCACGTCTTCAATATTATTTTGAAGAATGTTGAAGGCTCTATATTTAGGTGTCAACCTAACTCCATATTTCTTATTTGCCTTAGCAATCTGCCCTTTTGTCAGTTCTAGCATTACTTGGGCTAAAGTGGTTTCCCTTATTTCCAAATTTAAACAATAATGTCATTTTTGTTCAACTAAATCATATAGTTTCTTGGGTATTGTGTTGGAAAATTCTAATGGTGTTGTCTTAAATTTTGACATCATTGCATATAGGGCTTCTTCCACTAGATTTTTCTCCTCTTTGCTCAAATCATCAAAATTTACATTTCTAAGAATAGATAAATTTGCATTATTCTTGATATTTTCACACAAATTTTCAAGATTAGAGATTGGTTTGTGACTTACCACTTTGAATTGGCTTATATCATTTGATTCAATCCTTTCTTCATATGAATCCAAATGTGCAACATATTTTCTTCTTTGTTTCTTTTGCACTTGGCTACCTTGCTCTATTTGCTTGGATTTCTCTTTGGCCTTCTGAGTTGTTGCTCGTGTGTTGGCTCTAGTGGTAGGTGCTATTGGCTCGGTTGGGCTTGGTTGAACAATTTTCTTTTCCTTTTCCACTAGCTATGTCTTAGCCTTTCTCTTCTTTGGCTCATCATGAGTGGGTGCTTCGTCCACTTCTTCTCCCTCAACACCTTCTATTTCCTCCTCTTCCTTATCCTCTCCTATGCCTTGAGTCAATGCAAGAGGTTCTTGTTCTTGTGCTTGTTCTTCCTCTTCATCCTCTTCATCTACACCTCCAAATTTGGCCTTTAGCTTCTTGACCAACTTATCTTTCTTCTTGAGTGTGGAGGTAGTTTTCAACTCCATGGTAATTTTTGACTTTACCATTTCATAGTTGCCAAATATCTTTAAACTTGTATCAATTTATTTTACTAAGAGTGTTGTGATGGCTACTTAAGATTCATCAACATTAATTTCATACCCAAGTGGCCTTAACCATCTAACCCTTAGTGTGGCAGCTTGCACAAAGGTGTAATCAACATCAACTAGAAAGCATATATCATTATAATGTTGCTCAGTAATTGAAATAGGTATCCTCATTCTTTCATTCATTGATTTCTTAAAATCTTCAAAATAACTTGTCATTAATGTCTCAAAGTTTCCTTCCATTTGTTCAAGAAACTCATTGATCTATACAACAATTGACCTGTTTGTTTTCCAACTTATAGTACCAAAAGAGGGAAATGTATTCTACACATAAAAGAATATGTAGAATAGAATTGAACCAAATTTACATTGAGAACTCTTGGTCTTTCTAATAGCTCCAAGATTTTCCATTAGTTGTTGTAGTTGAAGCTCAACCAAATCATAGGTATGATCTTTCTTCACAATCTTATAACCAACATCCATAGTGATATAGGGAGCACTATTCGATCTACTTGATTGATAGAATTTTTGAGAAATGACCCTTACAACAAAGTTCAACAATGGATCAACAATGGTATCTATTGTCATGCCTCTCTTATTCTATTTTTCTCCAATGTATTTCTCTATTACTTCCTTGGAATCACTCCTTAGAGTATTGGGCTGATCTAGGGTTGGGTAGCTAGTAACCCTATGAATTATTCTTTTAGTAATCTTAATTGGCCCACGCTCTAGCCATACAGATCCATTATGTATTTGGATCAACACAATTCTAATTTATTCAGTTTTAAATACACTAGGAGAATCTAGGGCATAAATTAAACCCTTCTTCGTAATGATTTTATATTCTTCATTCAGAACACTATTTTCACATAACGTGTCATATGCTTCTCTAATTTCTAAGTCCCCAGTGCTACCAATTTTACAATTATAACATCTCCTTACATCTTGCACCATTATTAAATTTGGCAAGATCATGGATAAAGTGCCAAAAGGATCTTGTTTGTAAGCTATGTTAGGAATGGCATTAAATACAGGTTATTTGACTTCATTACTAACAAGATAAACTTTCAAAACCTCTTTCCCTTCTAGATTTTTTGAGCTAGACAGCATTCTATCAAACTAGGGTTTATGTAAAATAAAACTTGTAGCTCGGCTTGTGCTAAATACCTTGTGAAATTTAAAGAACTGATGTGAGATCTTTGTTGGATTCTTTACAAATGCCTTGAACAAGTTTCTGAGTTGCCTTTCGCTATGCTCGCTCTTGCTCAAATTTGAAAGATGAATAATGAGCAAAAAATGATCATATATCCTTTGAAAACCTTGCATTTAATACTTAGTGCTTGTACAGTTCTAAGCTCGGTATCAACCAATTTCAAAATCATTCAACATCCATTGATATTACCATCACTCGATAGCTACTATGAACTTGACATCCACTAGATAGTTTAGTAGCTCAACATCTACTAGCATTCCACTCAACATACATAGAAAACTTTGCATACTTGGCAACATCATGAAGAACTTAAAAAATTTAACTTGAATTTTCAACAACAACTTGCATCTTTATTCATGCCAATGTAGTCTTTTCAATACTATCTCTTTTGGAATTGATGTATGATATAACACTTATATATTAGTCCCACATACCTCTTGATTGTTTAGTTTGATGAGGTGTGATCACTTGACCCATTGGGTGATGTGTCCCCTTCTCCATTTGATGTGCTGCAATCATTCTTCTTTTTCCATGTCTTGTTCATCTCATCTCTGATGCATTCAACATCTTCCTTGCCTTTTCCTTTATTCAATTCACAACTTGGTGCCTTTGACCTAGTTGGGCAATGATTATTGATGTGACCAATCTTCAAACAACTAAAACATATAGTTTGACTCAACCACCTTTTGTAGTTACCACTAAAGTGTGTCCTAATACAATTCTTAGGGACATGTCCATATTCTTGACAATAGTGATAGCTATATGTTGTATTATAATCCCAATTATAAAAGTTTCCATAGCTTTTTGCCTTTTTTGGCTTATTTGATGACCACATGGATTTGGCTATGCATTCAAAGGCTCTATGTCCATCCTTTTGATAGTTATAGCAATATCCTTCAAATCTTTGTTTATGCATAGTCTTAGTTATGCATTCATTTTCTTGATGACCTTGTTTGTTGGACTTATGACAATGAGTCATGTTTTTAGGCTTGACATTCTGATTTGCATTCTTGCCCCTGCACACATTAGCATAATTTCATTTCTTACCATGACTATGACAAGTAGGTTTGAAGTTCTTATCTTTGATGTTCCTTTCTTCAACAATTTTGGATGACTCTCCTTCTTTAGTGCTTGTGTAGCCCAATCTTGATGTATCTTTGTTGGATCTAGGGGATCTCAATAATTGCTCAAAGTATTTGATGGCTTCATTTGGCTTGTTGAGGCTTTCAACAAATTCCTTTTCTCTTTTCAGGTCATTCTACAATTTTTCATTTTGCAACTTCATCCTTGACATTCAATTCATAGTTGTCATTCATCATTTGACTTAGAGTATCTAATTGCATGTTGGAGATCTTGGTTAACTCTGTTGACTTCTCTTCCAATCTGTTTGCCAAAAATATTTTGTCTTCTTCAATCATGGCTTTTTCTTCCATGGATTTCTTCTTCTTTTCAGTCAGCTCACATAGTAGTATAGCTTGTGATTCTTGTTCTAGCTTGAGAATTCTTATTTCCTTAGCTTGGATTCTATTCTTTTCATTAGATTTGCAATTGTTGCACTAAATTCATTAGACTTACCATCTGCAAATAGCTTGGTGGTGTCTATCTCTTTGTATACTATGTCATTTTCTACAATAGCAATCTCTTTGCTTCTCTTCAAGGATTTCTTTAGTTCCTCTCTTGCCTCATTCAATTGATGTAGTATGAGAATTATTTCAATTTCCTAGTTCTCAATAGTCTTTCCCAGCTTGTAGATTTCCATTTCAAAATCTTTCCTCTAAGCTGCAAAGCTTCTCTTTTATAGAACTTGGCTCTGATATCAATTGTTGGAATTACAAGTGGGAAGAGAGTAAACTTCTTGGGGTGGGGGGGGGGGGATGTGAATCAGGAGTTTAAATTGGGACCCATAAACTTTCACAATTCATACATTACATGCATTAATATATTGAAATAACATGTAAAACACATGCATCAATCATGTAAACATGTAATCAAACACACACATAACACCAGATGTGATTACCTAAAAAACCTCCATGTGAAAAGGTAAAACTGGGGTGGGGATGACACCCACAAATATTCACTACTGTAGCAATAAAGTGTATCTAATTAATGTTACAATCATTTGATCATGAATCTTGGTTTTCCCTATGAAAGGCTTGCCCTATAAAAGGCTTGCAAAGACTGTTAAGTCCCACTTTGTTAGAGAATTTCAAAACCCTATTAGAAGTGTGTTTGGTTAGAGGACTTCAACTCACAATTAAGTAAGCACCCTGTTAAAGTATTTCATACAACCTATTAGGACTACTCTATTAAGAGATTTAACTGAAATCACCTGTTGAAATTTCTCAACATAGATCTTGTGGTTGACACTTGCTTTCCTGATAATAGATCACCTCTGCACAATGTTTGATTGATCCTTCATGATTTGATGCATTCTCTAATTGATTTTGAAATACACTCTTACTTCTAAGTCACCTTGAATGCTATACAAATTGTCTTGCTTTCTCTTCCAATTCGATCATTCACCCCTTGTACACTTGTTAAGAATTTAGGGTTTCATCCTCATTAAGAAGACTTAGGTGGCTTAGGGTTAGGTATGAATCTATGGCTAAGATTCATCCTTTTTTCCACTTAAATCTTCCCATTTTCTGATTGGTTGCATGTTATTACATAAGGAATCCACATATAGATTTATCATTATCTCTAGAAGATTGTAATCTATCCTTAATTTGGCTCACAAATAGTTTACATAGTTGTTTCTTCCATTTCAAACCAATATGTTCAAATTGTATCACTCGACATATGAAGTCTTTGATGCTTAGCATACATTGTATTTTTGCTTCTAACTCAACACCTGTACTGCTCAACATCCACTATTTACTCATCATCTAAATCACTCAGCATGGTCTATTTGCTTGGCACTCATTGCAACTCAGCATGGTCTAATACTTACATGTTGTGCTCGGCATGAACTAAGTAAATGGCTTAAGTGTGTTGACACTCACTTGTAAAAACCAACCTGAGATCAATAATTTGTATTTGTGTGTGTGTGTGTAGACTTGTATACATATATATTATTAGAATGCTTAGAATAATTGAGAGGTGGCAGGGTGAATTTTTTATCTAAGCTCTAGATGTCCCAATTAAACAAACAAACACCTAAACAACTTCAAATCTTAACATCCATTAGCTTGGCCTCTATAGTAAACTTCCAGTAACATAAACTAGTAGTCCATTGTCTTAAATATAGAAGAGTTATAGAATCTAAACATTAAGAGTAACTCATCACAAATATCACCCATACAAGTTTGACACTATGATTTAACGTGGAAACTCAATTTGGGATAAACCACCAACATCATGTCACCAATCTTTCACTCTTTTGAAGTGAGCTATGTTAGGAGAAAACCTTGTTAATGCTTACAAAGTGCACTATTAAATGTGACTTGGTTAAAGGATTTAATCACTTTGTTAGGAGTGGCCTAGTTAGAGGACTTTAGAACATTCCATTAGAATGCCACCTTGATTAAAGGCTTTACATATGATTGTTAGGTCAACCTTGATTAAAGGATTTCAATACTATTACAATGGTTAGAAAGTAACATTAGGTTTATTAGGAAAATAAAACTGAATTTGCAAACAAAGATCTTAGTTTAGCTCAAATATTGATCAATTGACAGGCCTTCATTGTAATCTTGGTCTTTGATTCACTTGGCACCCCTTCAAGCAATTCTCTTCACCTCCTTTCAACGCTTCTCAACCTTATTCTTAAGCTCACCAATCAATAGCATCAAAAATTGCTCCAACCTTATTAGGTTAGCTTTTATACCTCCTTAAATAGGTAATTCTAAGGTTTTGTTGCTTAAACACCACCATTGATCTTAGGGTGTGGTAAGATTCATCAAATCCTTCCACCAATTTATCTCTTCTTTTTTGTTCTAGAAACTTTTCTAAACTTCTCCTTGAATCCTTGCATAGAAATGCACAAACATGGTTTCCGTTAATTAAAATATTCATTAGATCATTTATCCTTATCTTCAAGATTTTAGTGTAGTTTTTTATTTTTCCTATTTTGCTAGGTTTTTCCTACATCTTTTAATAATCTCGCTTAGGTTAATAAAGCATGTCTTATTAGGTGAATGGTTGTGAGGTGTCACCTTCCTACATGTGAGCATCCATTAGCTATCTTGGGAAGATACTTTGCTATCTTTAGCCTAATAGATGGTTGCTCCTCATTGGTTGGTGTTGCCACCTCCTCCCTCTTCCTAGCCTATATAAGCATGCTACCTGGCTTGTATTTGCATCTCTTATTTTTGCATCCTCTTAATGCTATTTTGCTTTCAGCATTTGCATTACTCTCTTGGAGACTAACTCTATGATGTTATTTTGATATTGTATCATTTGCATTCATAATTTAGATATTTACTCTTTGCACTAGTTTTCTAGGTTATTAATCTTTTCAGATTCTAACATGGTATCAGAGCTTTTCTATGTGCAAGGGAATATTTTAGTTTCCTTATTTGAGAGATTCGGGGGGGGCAAATAAACTTTATTGTAGTTTTTTGAAAAATGAATTATGCTCTTCTCTTGCATCTTTGGATGATCCTGAGAATCAGAAAAGCTTTGACAAAAACAGTTTTTCTCTGGGGTTTCAATCTCAAATCTGACAACCAACTTGCATATTTGGAGGTTTCAATCAGTTTTGCAGGTTCCAGCATGCCATTGATGGACTTAAGAAGCTGATCCAGCATTTGCATGACATATTTTGGTTGCTGGGGTCATTTTTTAATTTTTGGAGCCATTTTCTACTGTTAAAGGCGTCTGATTTACACTACAACAACATCTTCTGTACACCAGCAAGAAAAACGCTTTCTAGTTTTTTTCGCAGCCCCGAAAAACCATCTGGGTATCTTTTAAATTTTGCATACAAGCTATATATTTTTCAGAATCGAGCATGCAAAGCTACAGCCATACCCCTCTCCGTTGGCAGTCGCAGAATTGAATGCAGTTTTCAAATGTCTCGTTCTTGCTCATACGGACTCCGATTTTGATGATTCTTGTTATAAACTTGGCTATTTTTGTGTGCTCTATCCACTAGTGGAGTTGTTTTTTGATTTTCATGCATGAATTCTTTAGAAATTGCAGATTCTCAGCCGTGACTGTGCACAGTTCTCATTTTGGAAACTTTGGAGGATCATAACTTTCTCATACAACCTCATATCGAGGCGATTCTTTTTTTGAAAGTGCATGATTTTTTGAGTAGATCATAGTGGTGCTATTTGTTTCTTTGATTATTGCACCCAAGTTTCACTTTTAGCATATGCACTTCATGAGGGTTTGTAATGCATTGAAATCAAGACCACTAAGTATCTCTTTCTAGTGGTAATTGTAAATGCACTAAAATAAAGTGCCAAATCATATTTCTTTGGGGGGGGGGGGGGGTGTGTTCTTTGATTGAGTAAAAAGGGGGGGGCATTTTCGTGGCTGGGTTCTCTTCTTTTTAGCATTTCTTTGCATTTCTTCATCATGGATCAAACAAATATGCCCATCCTAACTCCATACAATTACTTTGAGTGAAAATCACGCATGATAATTCACTTAAGGAAAGCTGGATTAAATAGGATAACTATGGGACTTGAAACTGAACCTGCTAAAGATGAAGACAAGCCTAAGTGGTTTAACAAATGTGATGAGGCATATGGAACATTGTGTTTGTCTGTTTCTCCTAACTTGCTATTTCACATTGAGTCTTTGGATACACCAAATGAAGTATGGACAAAGTTAGAAACATTATTTGGCACACAAGATTCAATGAGGGGTCATATGTTAGAAAATGAATTAATTAGTTTGAGTCCAGGCAATTTCAACACAATCCAAGATTTCTTCACCAAATTGAAATCACTAAGGCTGCAGTTAAAACAATGTGGAATTTAAAAGAACGATGAACAACTGATTCTCAGTATTCTCTATAAGCTAAGTTCAGAATATTCTATGTTTGTCTCTACCTTCTATTCTACTAAGGGTGCACTTGATACTCAATTCACCATGCCATCTCTAGATGATTTTGCTTTCAATCTCACTCGAGAACAGGACAAGCTAATCCAGATGGGCACTCTTAAGTCCTCTAAGTCACATGCCTTAGCAACCAACCAAGGCACAAAAGAACAAAAAGGACAAAGTAGTAACAACAATAGTAAGGATGAGAAACAAAATAATCGTGAGGAAAAGAAGGATCAGATACCAATTGCTTCAAAAGCAACTATTGATACCTCATCCTCTAAGAGCGATAAGCCTAAGAAAGAAAAGGTTAAATGTGCCTATTGTAAAAGACCCGATCATGATGAACATAAATGTTTGAAGAAACAAATTGATCACTTGACATACATTCTTGAGAAGAATAATATAAGTGTTCTCGAGTCTATCAAACAAAGTTCTAATGAAGAATCTAACAAGGCAAAAGAAAACAACAAGGGGAAAGGAAAGGGCAAAGCTCTTTTTGCAGTTGCTTCCTCACCATCCACTTGGGTTCTTGATTCGGGTGCTTCGCATCACATGGCTTCATCTAAGGAAGAACTTGCATCCTTGGAGCCATGTACTATGCCTTCTATTTTGATGGGTGATGACACTCCTATTGAGGTGTGTGGGAGAGGGTCTGTTGATGTGGAGGATGGCACATTCCATGATGTTCTTTGTGTACCCTCATTATCAACTAATCTCCTATCAATATACCAAATCACTCACACAGGTTTAGGCAAGCGGGTTGAGTTCACTCCTGATTCAGTGGAGATACGTGAGTTGCATAGTGATTCTGTATTTGCAGTTGGGAGAGCAGATCATCAGTCACGGCTCTATCTGTTTTCTCACTTTGTTCATGATCCTCCTTCATCTGTTTTTCTCACTCACTCTAATGATGTGAGTAAATTATGGGATGAGCAGTTTGGCCATCTTAACTTTCGCTATTTGCATCAGCTCAACCAGTAGAGCATGGTCACAGGGTTGCCTTCGGTTCAATTCTCAGGAGGTGTTTGCCAAGGTTGCATTCTTGGTAAGCATCCTAAGGAAAAGTTTGACAAAAGTAAGGCATGGAGAGCTTCACAGATACTAGAGTTAGTTCACAGTGATTTGGCTGGTCCATTTCAACATCCTTCTTTCAGCAGGGCCTGATATGTCCTCACATTCATTGATGACCTTTCTCGATATACATGGGTGTACTTTCTCAAACATAAGTCAGAGGTATTTGATCATTTTCAAGACTTCAAAAATTTTGTAGAAAAGCAATCTGGGAAAGCCATCAAGGTTTTGCACACAGACAATGGTGGTGAGTATGTCAACCATCGATTTGAAAGATTTTGCACTTCAGAGGGGATTGATTTACAGCATTCAGTTCCATATAATCCTCAGCAAAATGGTGTTGCAAAACAGAAGAATAGATCCTTGAAGGAAATGGCAAACTGTATGATTCACTCTAGATCTCTTGCACCACAGTATTGGGCAGAAGCCATTAACTGTGCTTGTTATATCCAGAACTGTGTTCCTCACCGAGCCTTGAAGGTAGTTACTCCTTTTGAAGCTTGGAGCAGTTGAAAACCATCAGTTAAGCACTTCCAAGTTTTTGGCTCACCTGCATGGGCCCACAATCCTACAGAGAAATGTAAGGCCTTGGATACGCAAAGAAGACCTTGCATATTTGTAGGTTATCCTAATGGTGTGAAGGGTTATCGGTTGCTCCACCCTACTACACATGAGTTATTCATTGAGAGGAGTGTTCAGTTTGAGAAGGGATCTTCAAGCTCACTTTCTATCATTTCTCCAACTCCTTCTACCTTGACATTAAAGTCACTTGGGATACATGACAGATCTTCTGATGAGTCAGATTCACCTGAACAGTCTTCTACCTCTACTTCTGATGCAGAAAGTGATTCAGAGAACTCATGTCCTTCCTCCCCTAGTCATCATTCAGA
Source organism: Cupressus sempervirens (assembly GCA_028749045.1). Taxonomy (NCBI): domain Eukaryota; kingdom Viridiplantae; phylum Streptophyta; class Pinopsida; order Cupressales; family Cupressaceae; genus Cupressus; species Cupressus sempervirens. The sequence goes on from CM053789.1 coordinate 57,607,964, forward strand.
GGTTAATGATTCCCCTCTAGATTCTCCATCTTCTTGCCCACTTTGGGCTAGACAGACCTTGCAGTATGCAAGTGATTGGGTTGGGGATCCATCAGACACCAGGCGAACTCGTTCACAATTCCAGGATGCTCCACATGTCTTCATTGCTACTGCCTCAGATCCACAGTCCTTTCATGAGGCTTCTGGTATTTTTGAGTGGGATACAGCTATGCAGGAAGAGTACAGTTCCTTGATGAGGAACCACACTTGGGATCTTGTCCCTCTTCCTAAAGGAAGAAAACTTGTTCGATGTAAGTGGATCTATCGAACAAAATTTGCAGCAAATGGGTCAGTTGACAAACACAAGGCTCGCTTGGTCGCCAAAGGATTCTCCCAGGTTCCTGGGATTGACTACTCTGAGACTTTTGCACCAGTTACCCAAATGAATTACATTCAAATTGTTCTTGCCATTGTTGCAGCTAATCATTGGGAAGTACATCAGATGGATGTGAAGAGTGCTTTTCTTCATGGTGACCTTCATGAGGAGATCTACATGGAGCAGCCACAGGGCTTCCTTCAGGATTCTTCACTTGTGTGTCATCTTCGAAAGTCTCTCTATGGCCTCAAACAAGCTCCTCGGGCCTAGTATGCCAAGATGGACTCCTTCCTTCTATCAGTTGGGTTCACTCGGTGCCATTCTGATCCTAATGTGTACATTTTGCAATAGGGTGATTCACTTCTATTTTTGGTTTTGTATGTTGATGACTTGCTGATCACAGGAAGTTCTTCACCCACCATTAAGGCTGTCAAAGTGGCCCTTCAGGACAATTTTTTGATGACTGACTTGGGCTTGTTGCATTACTTTCTCGGGATTGAGATCCTTCAGTCTCCTTCTAGGATCACCATCACACAATCCAAGTATGCTCTAGATTTACTCTTGAGGTTTCATATGGCTAACTGTAAGCTTCCTCCGACTCCCTTCCTTTCTGGAGTCAAACTTGAGGCTCAATGTTCTTCTCCACTTGTTGATGGCACTTTGTACCACCAACTTGTTGGGAGTCTCATTTATCTGACTCATACGAGACCTAACATCTCCTATTCTATAGGCATGGTCTCTCGATTCATGCAGGAGCCCCATGAGTTACACTGGAAAGCAGCCAAGCGGATCCTTCACTACATTCAAGGTTCTCATAGTTGTGGGATTCACTACGCAGCAGGTATTGAGCTTGATTTGGTGGGCTACACAGATTCAGATTGGGCAGGTGATTTTGAGGATCGCAAGTCTACTTCAGGGTATAGCTTCTCACTTGGGTCAGGGCCTGTTTGTTGGTCGAGCAAAAATAAGTCTGCTATTGCTCTATCTTCTCCTGAGGCTGAGTATCGAGGGGCTATAAATGCTGCCACTGAGGCCATTTGGATTCAACATCTTCTCACTGATTTTGGTATCCAGATCAGATGGCAATCAGTCATATTATGTGACAACTAGAGTGCCATTCAGATCTCACGAAATCCAGTTCATCATCAACGGACCAAACACATAGAGGTCCACATCCACTACATCCGGGAGCTCATCGATGGTCATGTCATTGACCTTCACTATTGTCTGACTTCCGAGCAAGTTGCTGATATCTTCACCAAACCCTTCATTGAGAGAAAGTTCCTTCATTTGCGAGCTTTGCTGGGGGTGCAGGATGCTTCATCTTTTGGGGGGGGCCTCTTCCTCTCACTTGGAGTCCTGACTTTTTTTGGGGGGGTCTCTTTTCTCTCTCTTTTGAGAAATCTTATGTACATGGGTACCTCATCAGGCTTGACTTGTCAGGACCCATTTCTACATCCACCTAAGCTTTGCTTATGGGGGGGTGTTAGTGTAGTTTTTTATTTTTCCTATTTTGCTAGGTTTTTCCTACATCTTTTAATAATCTCACTTAGGTTAATAAAGCATGTCTTATTAGGTGAATGGTTGTGAGGTGTCACCTTCCTACATGTGAGCATCCATTAGCTATCTTGGGAAGATACTTTTCTATCTTTAGTCCAATAGATGGTTGCTCCTCATTGGTTGGTGTTGCCACCTCCTCCCTCTTCCTAGCCTATATAAGCATGCTACCTGGCTTGTATTTGCATCTCTTGTTTTTGCATCCTCTTAATGTTATTTTGCTTCCAGCATTTGCATTACTCTCTTGGAGACTAACTCTATGATGCTATTTTGATTTTGTATCATTTGCATTCATAGTTTAGATATTTACTCTTTGCACTAGTTTTCTGGGTTATTAATCTTTTCAGATTCTAACACATGACACTTTAAACATATTCCAAGAAATCAACTTTGTTGTCTATAATTTACAATGTTTTCATAAACTATCAAAATATTGTCACTCAGCCAACACTATGTTCTGACATTTAGTCATCACTAGGTTATTTGATCACTACTAAATTTTTGTTTGACACATATAATGACACTCCATCAATATTGGTGCTTGGTTAACAATATTTCTAGTCAGCTTGTACTATGGCTTGGTTTACACTAGCATCACTTGGCATGAACTTCAAGTTCCTTAATTTTTGTTGCTATTGATTGGTCAAGCCTATGCATTTGGTCAATCTTTGATCGCTTCATCAAGGCTTCAGTACAACTATCTTCTTCACTTGCAACATAATTCAAACAATCACTTTATCTTGTCAAAGTCTAACTAATCAAGTGTCAATTGTAGTTTCTTCTCATAACTCAACTTTTCATTTGGGTACTTTTATTATGACCAACTTCTCAAATCCTCTTCATCAATCATATATATATGACACTCAAATCAAATAGAAAACTATCTCACCAATAAGGTTTGACATCAATGACAACATAACAATTATTTTAATTGTAGTTTCCAACTATATATATATATATACACACACACACACACATCACATACATATATATCTTTCTTTTTATTATCATATTCTATTTTAAACTCAATTCCTATGACCTTTCAACATTTGATTTTACATGACCCACCCAATTATAGTTTTCCATAAATATTATGATTCTTTTATAAGTAATATAGACTTTTACATATATATCAAAACTAACTTTAATTTGTAAAAAGAAAATTATTTATTGTACTTGAATTTTGGATATATAAATAGAATTGTAATTTTAAATACTACATGAATAATTTATTAAAGTTTTTAAATCATTTTTCTTATTTATTTAAATTTTTAAAATGTACATTTAAAATTATTTATTAAATAATTTGAAAACATAATAGAATTTTTATTTTTAATAATAATAAGTAATGTCAAGAGCTATACATATGTCACTCTTCTATTACCATATTCCATTTTCAAATCAATTCTTCTCACCTTTTAACATTGGATTTTACATCCTTCCATTTATTTATAATATTTTTCATAAATATTATAATTTTTTTATAAATACTATATAATTTTACGTATTTATCAAAACTAACTTTAATTTGTAAAATGAAAAGTATAAATTGTACTTGAATTTTGATAATATGGGGAAAATTCTATGGATCTAAAACTATCAAAATTGTTTAAAAATTTGTTGTAATAAATCTATATAGTTGCACACGATAATGGCTTGATGTCATTTCAATGTAGTTGCAAATATTTGTTCTCAAAGGAATGTTCATTATATTTATGCTAATCTTGAATGTATACAAGGATTTTGGTTCTCTTCATGTGTACCATCAAAATTCTAATGGTCGATCTTCAAAGCCCATCTTAGGAGTTAGCATTGGTTAATGTTGGTTTTATATTGCCTTTGTTGAATATATTTTTTATAATTCCTATCTTGATGATTGTATCAAAAGTTATCAATTATTTATTTGAAATTCAATCTTACCTTTATTTCAATTGATTAAGTTTAGATTGTCAATTTCACTTTATGAAGGTTTGTTATCTCAATTCTGATGTTGGCACTTAATCTATTTTTAAAAATTAAACTCAAAGACTTTTTACATTTTAGTGATTCAAATGTTTCACATTTTGTCTCAAGGATTAAGAATTTAAAAAAATCATACTTTAGAGAGATAGCCCATTTACTCCAACTAATCATATCACTATCCCCAAACTTTTGAAAGATAATGATTAAAAAAGTTGATTTATTTATTTTGAGTTGAATTTTCTTTAATATTTGTTTTTTTAAATCATTTTAATACATATTTAATTTCAGTTTCATTTTTTAAATATATTTTATATTTCTAATTTTTATTTTTTATTTTTTTTATATTTAATATTTCTATTTTTATTTTTATTTTTCATATTCTAGATTTTAATAAATATGACAATAGACTAAAATGTGTTACAATATTTTTATATCTAATAACTATTTTTATATTTTACTTATCTATAAGAATCTAACAATCTTATCGATATATTAAAAATGATAAACATTGATAATATTCAATAAATAAAAAGAATGTTGACATTTATTTATATGGACCAATTTATTTAACAATGAATTATCTTATATCAATGTTTTTTCTATTTAAATTTTTTTAAAAAAATTATTATTTCAAACGTCATATAGTTTAAACATTTTATACTAGTTTTAATGTCATGATTAGAGTTAGAATGAGGTTTAAAGTTTGCATTATAATCTTCTGTAGGATTTATATTTAATATTTGTGTTATGGTAGGGTTAGAATAGAGGTTGACATTAGATTTGTCAATAAGATTTAGAGTTACAATTATCATTAAGATAAGGACTTACATCATGGTTTGTATGATACTTAGGGTTACACTTTTCATTGGAGTACTTTTCATTAGGGTTATTATTAAGCTAAGATTGAAGCTACACTTATGAGTGAAGTTAGATGCTTTTATTATAGTTAGAGTTGGGATAATGGTGTGGATTTTCTTCATGATTAGAATTAGTTATGTGTTTACAATTTAGATTATGATATTGTATTATCAAAATACACCTACCTTATTTCTCTAATTGACCGTCAATATGTATTCCTATCTTAGTACAATTGCTAGTTAGATTACATAAAAATACCATTTCGCCAGTATTTAGAAACCAAAAGAGTAAATAAGAAAAAATAGAGCACACCTTCCCACTGCGAGTGGCTACGGAATCTCCTTTGTTATCATTTTTTTAATAAATTAAAATTCAGAAATCATTGTTAAATAATTTTAAAACTAATTATTAAATAGAAAAAAATTGGTCTACTCCAATTAGACGCTTCCCCTTCCACACGACCAACTGTCATTGGCGGCCCCCCAACAGTGTAATACCATTCCACCGATATTTTTATTAGTGGCAGACACAATCTTGGTCCCCAGCGGGTGGGATATTTTGGACTGATTCCTCTTATCTTTTTGTCTAGTGGCAGACACACTCTTTCATCAGTCATCGGGGTCCTGACGTCAAAGATACCCTTGCCAGACAACTCTATGACCTTCTCAAGGCAAGAGAATGCAAAGCCTTTCTAGATCGTGAAGAAATTGAAGGGGGAGACTCTATTCCTTTTGCTATTGCAAATGGCATACTTTCATCTCGAGTCCAGATAGCCATCTTTTCCAAAGGATATGCACAGTCCTCTTGGTGTTTGGATGAGCTGCTTCTTATGTTAAAACAAACCGACGACCTCTTTATTCCTGTCTTTTACGATGTCCAGCCCTGGGAGCTGCGCCACATCGACAACAAGTCTCAGTATGCGGCGGCATTTTCTGGGTATCAACAGAAAGGCAGAAATCTTGAAAAGTTGGATGAATGGAAAGGGGCCCTCGTATCTGCTTCAAATATATCTGGTTACGAACTCAGCCATCATCAAGAGTAAGATAGCAATCATACGCTTTGTATTTGACTACGATTCATCATGCTTTACTTTAAGTTTTCCTCCAGTACACGACATTCATTTTTAGCTTAATAGATTCCGCTTCTAATGACATTCTGGGTTTTGGGTTTCGGGTTTCAGCAATTTGTGTGAAAAGATTGTATCTCGTGTGGTACAAGTAATTCAAGAAAAGAGAAAGAGTACACACTTGCATGTTGCCAAATATCCAGTTGGACTTGACGAGGTCGTCAAAGATTTTGAGAAATGTTTTTCAAAGATAGCGGGGATGGTGGGAATCTTCGGACTTGGGGGCTCTGGAAAGACTACCCTGGCAAAGGAGTTGTTTAACAGGAAGCGTTCAGGCTACAATGCATCGTGCTTTCTCTCTGATGTGAGAGAATCACATGCCAGAGGTAAATTGCACTGCTTACAAAGGCAGCTCTTACAAGATCTTTTAGGTGGAAATCAAGAGGCGAGGAGTGTAGACCATGGAATTGGAAAGCTGATGGGTCATCTGGGACGGGCAAGACATTTGCATTTCCTTATAATCTTAGATGATATCGACCATGAGAACCAGTTAGACGCCCTATTACCTCAAGGCATGCTGGGCTCTGGTGACCTGCTAATTGTTACAACCCGTGACCAGAGTGTGCTAAGGGGTGCAGATTTGCGGTATAAGATGAAGGGTATGGATGAGCATCGTGCTAAGGAGCTCTTCTGTAGCCATGCTTTCCATGGAGGTGATACACCCGCTGCATATGAGAAATTGGTTGAAAGCTTCGTCGATTACTGCGGAGGTCTTCCGCTTTCACTCATAGTTTTGGGCGCACATGTTTATCGTGGGGATGAGAAATATTGGGAGCAGGTATTGGAAAAAGTGAAGAAAATCCAGCCCAAAGATATAATGCAGAGGCTCAGAATTAGTTTTGACGGTCTAGACAGAGAGGAGAAACAGATATTTATAGATATAGCTTGCCTGTTCAATAAAAACCGTTCCATTGATTTGATAAGTAATGCTATAACAATCTGGAATGCGTCTGGTTGGAGTGCTGAGTATGCCCTTCAAACGCTGCAAGATAAGTGCCTGGTTGAAGTGGTTAATCAAGCATTTGAAATGCACGATCACCTTCGCGATCTGGGAAGACAAATGGCAGATGAGTTTGGCCCTCCTCGGCTATGGCGATCAGAACTCCTGCGATCTATGGTGTGTTTCTTCTTTATATTTTTTAAATTAAAAACTATAAAAAGATTTTGTCAAAATCTTTTAATATATGCGTCTTTGAAAAGTTTTTCTCGCCAATAACACTTAACCCTTATCTTTATCTGAAGGAAGCAAAAGGATTTAAGCAAATATTGGCAGAAGCAAACGGCAGGTGTTTCCGTCGTTTGAAGGATTTGACTATCGGAAGCAGAATTGTTTATTTTATATCTGAGACTGGCCTACTGTGGCTTGAAATTTATAGTGAGAATGAAAAATTATCAACGAGCATTCTTTCATGGATTCCTCTACATATATTGCACATTTTGGTAATTTCGAGAATGGAAGAATTGTGGAGCACTTTTCAGCAACAGTTGCAGATCAATCCTCAGGTATTTCGTTATCCTTTCATGGAGATTAAGTCTCCTTTCATCATATTTGTTTCAAGAAGATCGTTAACTACTGAGAAGCAATTCATTTGTTAATGTAACCGTCAATGCCAGGCCAGCTTCGAGTTGAGAAAGCTGAGGATTTTGAACTCTCCCTCTTTGCAAAAGCTTCCAGATCTAATAAAAATGTTCAGTCATTTGGAAGAACTATATATAAATGATTCACTAGAGAAGACAGACGCAACGTCCTTGGCGCAATCAATTAAACAACTTAGTAATCTTAGATCATTAGACTTTAGGAGTACGAAGGGTGGCTTCTTCAGAGGGAATTTTGATCTGAGCAAAGGTAGAGGTTCAAACAATTCAGATTCTTCTACAAGCAGCCGCATGGATAACCTTGAAGCTATACAATTTGTCCATCTTAAAAATATATCCAAATTGGTAATTAGTGAAGAGATGTGCCCCAGACTTCGATTACTGACAGTTAGGTATATGGGTAATCTACAAGAAATGGAGTTAAAGAAGCTAGAGAGACTGAGCACTCTTCATGTGTATGACTGTCCTCAGTTGGAAGCAATGTCAGATTTGTCTACTCTAATAGGGCTTCAAACGTTGAGACTAGAAAACTGCGATGGGTTGAAATGGGTGCCTACCCTTTCTCATCTACGTCGTCTGGAGAAAATCAGTATTGTACGATGTCGTGAGCTAGAGAGCGTAGAAGGGGCAGAAGAGTTGCCAGGATTGACAAGTCTTGTTATTGGAATTCCTGATGGTGGATGTGCATCGTGCATACGGAATTACATTTGTGGATTGAAGGTAGTACTGCTTTCCATCAATTTATTTTGAGTGGAAAACAAGTTTATTCGGTCTTTTAAAGATGTGTTTTATCTTTAATATTTTCAGAATAATGTTTTATTATTCGCTCCTTTTACACTAATATTTAAAATGTTTCAGAAGCTTCCGGTAAAGAAAATCATGCAAATTGTTTTCGAACAGGAGGACGAAATGGGTGAAGTGTCATCCAAATTGAATGAAAATATGTTTTCTGAGGTAGTTGATGCCCACGAAGTCAGTGAGGTTGAGATAGAAGAGTTTGATATATTGCAGATGAGCAGCACATCGAGTGCAATCACTATATATGCTTTGCTCTTAACAACATCATCGCCTAATTCTAATGATTGGGGTCTTCTAACATTTCAATCTGATGGCGGCTATATGCTCGAACCTGAAAGGAATAGCTTAATCACAGTTGTACTCACCCAACATGATATTGAAGGTAGCCTAAGCAATGTGAGAATAGAGAAGGGAGTTCAGATCACACTGAAAGTTGGAGAAGAAGGGAAAGCTTTAACTGTATTACAGAGAATTGCTGACCGACTGTACCCACAACGTACGGTACCAAATTCGGTGGGAAATGATGTGGTAAAGCAGAAGAAGAGGCAGAAGGTATGGGAAAGTCTAATTTCTAACAAAATGTACTAAAGACAATAAAGTCAATTTTTGTTTTTTTTCAGATTCACGAAAATGTAGTGATTTTTTTTCAATTTTTTTTCAAATTTCGACTACAAACTATGCAGATCATGAAGGGCAAATGCCAAAATTTTCAGAAAAAGCCATAATGTTTTCGATTATTTGAAAATTGATCAACTTACAGTTTGTAGGGAGGATAGCGGTGTCCCAAAAGTATTGAGAAGTATGGTCAACTTGTTTTGACCATTTGTTGTCGTAAAATCCATCATCTTTGTCTTATTGCAGTCAAGGATTTCCAATATTTCTAAGTATATAATTTACCTCTTTGTAAGTCCCTACCTTAAGGCACGAGAGTAACACTTTCAATAGCTTTCCAACTATTAGTTTTCTCTTGGGAATTCATGTCACACACAAAAACCTTACCAACTTCTATAGTCTTCTACAAATATATGAATTAAATTGATGTTAAAGTTGGTGTTACTTTTTTCCTATTGGCTAGTGACATTTTTCAAGGTGGTCTTTTTCATTTTCCATTCAATATTAAAAAAAAATCTCAAACACTCCACCTAGTGTACGGTATGCTTTGACAACTGGATCTCTTTGTTGTCTATTTCTCTGTTGTGGAAGATTGCTCTACTGACACATACCTACCAACATGCTCAACATAACTTCTCATTTTATGAACTCAAGTGAGGTATTCATTAGCCACACATAGTTTTGAAATGCTTCAATAAAAATGGAGAAGCACAATAGGTAAAATGTCTATCTTCTGTAAAAATTTAAAAAAATTAAAGACTTTCTAAAGTTTTGTTTATAATGTTGTGCTTCCTGCAAATTGTTCACAGAACCCTCCCACCCAGCAAGAGGAATTCCTTAGGAAGGTACAATAGTTGAAAAGGCGGACTAGAGTTTGTGAATTTATTAGAGTGCTCTATGCTTGCATTTTTCTAATTTTGTGGAGAATTCACTTGTTCGGTACCCTAATTCATCAAGCCATTTTATTGCTATATTTGTGCCCTTAGATAAAACCCCTTTGTACATAGAGCCTAATCCTTCATTTCCCAACTTTGTTTTAAAATTATCCATAGCAATTTGCAAAAATATTTGATGAAGTGCCCTCTATCTATAGAAAGTCTTTTTCATTTTGATTTTCTTTGCTACATGGCCATGCCAGGAGGAGGATTACAATTAAGCATTTATTTTTTCCTTTGCATGTCGGCTGAATTTTGAGGTAAGCAATAGAACTCCAAAAATCATTTCTTGGATTGAAGAGAGTAGACATTTGTTCTAGATAACAATATCCATGGGAAAAGTCGGCATTCACGAAATCCCCATACTTAAAAAATGCAATTTCTGAGACAGTGTTTGGTAGGCTTCTCTTGTGCCCAAATATAGTATCATTTTCCCAGTTATATATGAAATAAGAAACATGAGCCATCCCAATAAATGGAAGAGCACTTGAACTGAGCATTTGACTGTTGGACTAGTAGCTACACTCCCCATCACTACCCACACCACAGTCCCCCAAACTATTCTTTTATATTTTATTTTAGCATGGAACAACTATGCAGTATCACCCAATTATTTATTTAATGCTTTTGGATACAAACATGTCAAAATTTTAAACATCAACTGATCCACCTTGTGTTAGCTATTAAAACAAAGTTGGATTTGAGCCGATGAGCAAATCGTATATGGTAGTGCAGGAAAGGGTAGCTAGCCATGTTGGCAGGTGACTATGTACAACCAGCCATGGGTAACACACCTTCTAAAACTATCATATGATATTGCCATGATAGGCCAAGAGGCGCTACAATAGTCTGTTTTAGACTAAGAAATGTCAATATATAGTTATTATTAGCATAGAATGCAACCAACCATTCATATATGAATCTTTGTGACTTGTTTTGTTGAGAGAATGTAGTGTGTATTGTCCGATTATTATTCATTTTAACTTATATTTTCATAATTAACATAGATGATGTTCTCTCTCAAAAATTGTCCATTCTAATTGGGGGTTTTCAGTCTGCTAGGGTTTTATGTGTTTTTCACTTTCCTTGTGTACGAATCTCTGTTTGAGCTTTCCTTCTATGATCACCACCTATCAAACCAAATTTAGTGCAGGAGTTCTTAGGACTAGTTTATAATGACCCTAGCCAATGGTGAACCAGTTGTTGATACTAGTGTTCATGCTGCTACTTCAGAAATCCATGGCAGTTCCTCTAAACAAACTTCCTCACAAATTCATCCCGAAGGTCTTCCATGAGGTAATCCTGATATTATCCTTCCTTTGCAAGAATTTGATGTTACTTGTGAATGGTTAGAAAACATACCTTGATAGGATATTTTGTGGGTAGGACTCCTCTTGAAGCTATGCTCTGAGAATGGGTTAACAAGAGTTGGACTCCTCACAAAGTCTTTGACATTGTGAAAAACTTTACCAAAGGTTTTTTTTTTTTTTTTTTTTCCATTTTTCCAACCCGTCTCACACAGATATGATTTTTAACAATGGCCTTTGGTCAGTGTGTTCCTCCTTGCTAGTGTATCAAAGATGATCACGAGACTTTACTATCTCTAACGAAAAAAAGCTTAGTGTTCTTGTGTGGGTTGAGTTCCCAGGTTTACACTTGTCGTGTTGGCCTTTTATTGAGTCCATTGCCAATACTTTTCAAAAAGTTGTTACTAAGGAGCATAATTTTTTTTTTAATGTTCATCCTCAGAAACGTGTTTGCATTGAGGTTGATCTTTCCAAAGATCTCAAGGATTCTTTAGAGATACAGATTCATTCCCAAACCTTCGCTTAGAAGGTTCTCTATTTGAACCTGCCCAACACTTGTTATAAGTGACAGTCAATAGAATAAAAGATTCAAGATTGCCCTTTGGTAGTGCCCATGGTTAAATCCTTGCCTATGGGGGACCCTTTAAAGCCAACAGAAGGAAAACTAAAGGAGGAATGAACTATTGTTGGGCACAAGGAAAAGGCTTCCTCAACTCCTAAACAATCTTATGTTGTTGCCATTTCAAATCCTCCTATTCCAATAGGAGTGCAAACCTCAACCATTGTAGGGTTGACGATACTTTTTCTAGAGTCAAATTCTATTATTTCTCAGGTTTCAAACCTTGGTAGTTCACAAGGGATCAAGGATGCCACAAGGGCTATCACTTCTATTGTGATACACACTCCGTTTGTTGCATCATCCATTGTGACTCAAAATGTGCGACATTCTCATAGTCCTCCCCGACATGCTAAGAAACTCGAGGAGAAATGACAGGCTATTAGTCCAAAGGATTTTCCTTCTGGCTTCAATCAAGTTTCTACTTTCTTGAAAAATACTTAATCCTCTCTCGAGGATGAAGAAGATATGGAAGAATTTTCATGAATTTTTCATCATGGAATGTGTGAGGTCTTACAGATCTTTCTAGAAAGTACTATGTCTGGGATACCCATCATAGACTTGGTACTTTAGATTTCCTTTGCATGCAAGAGGTTAAAATTTATGGTTTCATGCTTTCTTCTGCATGTCACATCATTTGGCCAGATGGTGTTATGTTTTCATCTCAGCACAAAACTGGTAGAGGTGGTGTAGTTACTCTTCTGTCACCTTATCTTCATTCTATTATTATTTCGCATGGTTTTGACCCCATGCACAAAATAATTTGGATTTTTCTTTCTATCAAAAATCCTTCTTTTTCCATAGTTAATGTTTATGCTTCTAATAATGTTGGGGAAAGATCTCAATTGTGGTGTTGGATGGCTGACAACTAGCCTCCAGTTACTTGGGCTATGTGTTGTGATTTGAATATGGTTGAGTTGGCCTCTAACAAAGCTAGCATTATGCCTTTTCACTAGATAGCTAGGGAGAGGGAAGCCTGGTACTACATGCATTATAAATTGGGCCTTTATGATCCCAATACTAACCACCACCAGCATAGTGGAGCCTAGCACATTTGTTCTAATTTTTGAGGTAGCTCTGACCACATTTTAAAATGTCTCAATTGTGTCATGATTACTGTGCAATTTTTTTCTCCTTTTTTGAGGATCGAGATTTACTTGTCATTCCTTTGCTAGATGTGATGTTATCTAGCCACTATCCCATTTATTTTACCATTTATTATCATACAGCTATCCAACGAGTTGTCTAGACACAAATTTTCCTAAATATGTTAGTGTTGTCACATGCTTCCACTATTGCTCACATCCTACATTTTTAGAATTTGGAACAACATCTACATTCTTAGACAGGTTGGATTCAATGGTGAAACAATGTTGTTACTGAAACTACTAGTATTTGCACATCTATGGACAACAGTTGGTAGTTTTCAAACAGCAATCTTATGACTCCACCACCAGGGCTCTCAAGAAGGCTTCTGAAGCTCTCCCTCTTAACCCTTTTGATGTTGATTTAAAAATCCAGCCTTCCAAACTCTGTCATGAGAAGTAGATTACAGATAATTATGCTACTCGAGGGGGCCAAATCCAAGCTTGCCTACATTGGTTGGAAATTAGCGATAAGGCTTCTAAAGAGTTCTTCCATATTCTTAGAGCTCGTCATATCAATTTTGGGATTAAAAAAATTAAATAGGGAAATTCTGTTCTTTCTAGTCTCCTTGACATTTTGCAAGCTTTTTTTCATTACTATGAAAATGTTTTTGCTTTGTAGGGAAATTTGATTTCTCACGAGGAAGCTCCCTAAAAATGTATTTTTGTTACTCCAAATTGCCTATTGATCGAGCAACATTCTTTCTGTGAGCAACTTCTCACCATCTGACACCTCAAGGAGGCTGTCTTCTCCATGGCTGATGACAAATCTCCTATGTGTGAGGAGTTTCCCTATGAATTTACAAGTAGCTCTAGGAGTCTATTGGTCCCGACTTGCACAAAGTTGATCTTGAAGCCTATTATGCTATGAGTCTAGGAGCTATTATCAACAAAGGAAACATCAAATTCATACCTAAAGCTGACAATCCTCAAGATATTAGTAAATGATAGCTCATCACCTTGCTTAATGTGTCCTATAAGATTATTGCTATGGTAATATCTCTTAAAATTTGCCATCTCCTGCCTTTAATTGTCAGGCCAAAGAAAATTGGCTTATTAAGTCTAGGTATATTCTTGATAACATCATTGTTGACAAGGAAGGCATGGAATGGGTTCACAAATCCAACTAGTAGGCTATGTTTTTGAAAATTGAGTTTGCTAAAGCTTATGATCAAATTGAATGGCCCTAAATTTTGGCTATGCTTCAAGCTTTGGATTTTGGTCCCAATTTTCTTTCATCTATTGAGATGCTAATGCTTGTATTACTATCAATAGCTCTGAATCTAAAGCCTTTAGGCTCTTGTGCTCTATCTGACAGGGTTGCCATCAAGCTCTACCTTTATATGTTCTTGTTGCTAAAGGGTTTGGTTATTTTCTATCCCACATTGTTTTCTTTGGTTTGGTTTGAGGCATCTCCTTGCCAAATTCTTCATCTTAGTTGGTCAATGGGCATTTTTCTGATGATTCCTTTCTCACTCTTTTGGAGGATGAGGTGACTCTCAATAATGCCTTGCAATGTCTGGATACCTTTTGTCAAGCCTTTGGCTCAAGTATTCAACGACAAAAAATGCTCTATTACATGAAATCCTTTCCTCTAGCTCCACCATGGCTTGACCAATTCAAATGGAAATGGGTCACGCATGGGGAGATTTTGCACTGTTTTAGGCATTCCTTTTTCCTTTCAAGATTTTCCAATGGACTTGTGGAATATTGTGCTTGTAAAAATTGAAAAGAAGCTTGACTATTAGCTTACTAAACCCCTTTCTCTTGCAAGAAAATTCTAGATTTGTTCAAAGGCCCTAGCGGCTACACGTGTGTATTATTCTTCTTGTTGGGATTCTTCCAAAGCTTCTTATTTGAAACTAGACTATTTTCTCAGTGACAATATTTGGGCTTGTAGTTTGGATCATCATGGTTTTCACAGAGTGGCCTAGGATTTTTTTTGTCTTCCCAAAGAATTTGGTAGCCTTGGCCTTCTTTCCACATAGAAGCAAAGCCTTACACTTTGTGCCAAGTGGGTTATTCATTTCATTATTGGAGATGAAGCTTGAAAAGTTTTGGTTTTCCACTACATTTCTTCTAGATTTCCTATTAATAGGCCTTTGTAGAAGGGGATTGGCTTTCAAACCTTTCTCATCATGTGGGAACCTATGCACATTCAAGGCTCTTTTGTTATCAAGAGCATATGGAAAGCTTAGGAAGCCATCAAGCCTTGGCTTCATTGGTATGGTGACGAGTTTTGTTATGGGCTCTCTTTCAATGAACATAACATTTGGCGATCTCCACTATTTACCATCTAGGGGGTTCCTCTAACCAAGACACAAAGTGCTAGTGCTCTATGTTTCTTCAAATGTGGGATTTGAACACCTAAGGACCTCTTTTCCCAGGTCTCTATGATTCTTATATCTTGGGAAGACATGCAAGGCTAGTTCTAGCTTTCCTTCTTAGATAGGCAAACTTTTGATCTGTTGCTTTCTACAATTCTAGACCACTTAATTCACAAGGTGAGTATCTAGTCTGATTGACCTTGGTGGATAGACTGCAAGTGGTATTGTACCACTCCCTTCACCAACTACAAACCATGTCTATGGTATCACTGGCTTTCTCCCCATCTATTGATGCTAGATACCCTCAACTAGCATTGGCATCTATAGTCTTCCCTTTCTCATTGGAGAAAGCATTTCGACACTATTTGGAGTGCAATTACTGAGCCTAAGATTTCCCATTTTTTTTTGGTGCATAGTGTTTCAAGGTCTTCCCCTTGGGCCTCGACTCAAGCATATTGGGGTTCTAGATCCTTGGTGTCCTTTTTGTGGGTAGCTAGAGTCTTTTTTCTACATATTTTTTATTTTTGTAGATGTGCCTAAAACTATTGGCATTGGATTCATGATTTCTTTAAGCCTTTTCAGCTAGAATCCTTTTCCTAGCATATGGTTCTATTGGATGACTCCCCAAACATTCCTAGGCAGTTTACCCAGATCTAGCATACCTTCAGGATGGAGATTTTGTTTACTTTTTGGAAAGATAAGAATGTTTTTCTTTTCACTCACAATTTTCTTGACATAAATGTTGCTATGTACACTAAAGCTTGCATTTGTAACAACATAATGATGCAGATTCAAGTCCAAGAAAATAAGGTATCCCTGGAGGTGGCACACCTTCAGGAGCTACTCAATCATTAGGGGAATGCTCCTTGTATGGTTTCCAGAATGTCTCTTAATGCCTTGGTTGACCACATGCTACCAGGGGGCCACTGTACAGGGCACAACTCTTCTACCTGCTGCTCACACATGCCTTGCTCACAGGCTTCTTGCCACTACCACCACTCTCCTAGCAGTGCTAGTGGTGGTTGGTGACATTGGTCATCTACTCCACCTTGTCGTGGCTCAGAATAGTCCCTAGCTCCAGTGGCTCCCCCTCCTGGTGCTCCTCCTATTATTTTTGGTAAATGGCCTTTTTGCTTGGAGTTTTCTATTACAACCCCTTGCGCTAATACTAAAGATGTTGACCAGGCCCCTTAAGATATTGTTGATGGATGGACTATTTTTGGCTTGTTTGCCAATCCTAGGGATGACTCGGGTTTTCATGATCATGATGATCCTCCCCCCTCTATTGGCACTACTTTGGTAGCTTAAGGGGTTGTTTACTATTTGTTTTTGATGAATAGTTATTGATTTTGGCTATGACCATGTGAACTCTCATGGGGTGATCTTGTATCCCCCGACCATTTTTTGTGAATTGTAACATATATTAAATTTACAAATAGAAAAGGACTATTCATCAAAAAAAGATTAACATATATTTTAAGAACAAATATATGATATAAAATTATTAATAATGACATAAAAAAAACCAAAATATCAGACATGAATGTTGAAACAAAGGCATGCAATCTCTTTGTCAAATTTCCTCAGTATGATACAATGCCACAGAGTGTTATGGTTGCATATACAAAAAATGTGATTTTTTAAAAGGCTTCAAGAGTGTTAAAACCTATGCAATTTGAAGGTGCAAATTTGAACTATACAATGTTTGGCAATTTCATCCCAATTTGTGTAAAATAATATTTAGAAGAGCATAATCCATCCAACCATAACTGAATGCAACTTTTCATTCATTGTAGTTGCAAGTGATTTGTTAGATATGTACATGAAGAACGTAGAAGCATAGAAGAGGCAAATACATTATGATACAAGAGCATCCTGGGGTAGTTGGCTAGCCTACATGATTAAGGGATTTTAGTAGGGTTGAATGGACCTATTTGGCTCTTGGGTAATTAATTTTAATGTATTTAATAAGTATTGTAAGCCTTTAAAGGCATTTGATATTTAATTTCTATTAGAGGCCGACTTGTGGCTCTTCAAGTATTTAATGTTAGGTTTATCTATTTTTTAGCATTATGGGCCAACTTGTGGCTTAGATTTGTATAAGTAGGGGTTGTGGTGGAGTTTTTAGGTATTATTCATCCATCTTGGAGAAGAGGGGTGGTAGAGGATTGAATTTTGAGAAAGGCTAGTAGTTGAGGCTTGGGAAACAAGGAGATTGCTTGGTGGGCTTGCAAGTACTAGTTGGATCTTCCTTGGAGGTTTCTACTAGAGTTTGGATCTACACTAGCTAGGGTTTGGATTGGATCTTGAGGGATCTTGCAGAACTATTACTTACTTTTAATTTTGTCATAACTAAGAAGGCCTTACAACCTAACACATTGCATGTAATCAGTTATATCTATGAATAAATTATTGTGACTTGGCTTCAAATCTTGCATTGTTGTTTATCTTCCATTGTGTTCTTATTTGTTGGAACCAAGGAAATATCCTTTGGGGATTCTCCTACCCTGCACTACATCAAGTGGTGTCAAAGCAAAGGTTGTTCATGAGTGTGTAGATCAAGTGTCAAAGTTGAGGCAATTTGCACCAAGGTTTTGTGAAGTGGATTCATTAGGGTTTGCAAAAGTCTTCAAAGATGCCTCTGAGAAGATTGCAACCTAGGGTGATTGATGATCTTAATGATGTTGTGGAAAAAAGGATCTTAGAGAAGGTTAAAGAAGATTTTAGATCTAAAATAGAGGAGGTTAAAGCTAGTTTCAGATCTCAGATGGCATTGATGAAGAGTGAAATGATTGTTGAAGTTGCGAGTGCTTTAGGTGGTGTACCTCGATATGTGGATATTAAAATCTAAGCTATGAGGAAGTTGTTGAAGACTTTGAAGTCATTGGATCAAGTGGTGATGCTAAAGATGATCGTGTGGAGAGACCTATGAGAAATAGGGTTGGCTAATTTGCCAAACTTAGATCTTAGTTGAAGTTGAAGCATAAGATGGAGGTTTCTAATTTCTCAGGTACTTTAAATCCTAAAGATTTGATTGATTGGATTGGTGAAATGGAAGACTAATTTGAGCTTGAGGATATTGAGGATCCACTCAGAGTAAGGTTGGTAGAAACTAAGCTAAAGGGACATGCTACTCTTTGGTGGAAGGAACTGCAAAGGGACAAAGAAGAGGAAGGTGAAATGAAGATCACTAGACGGAAATTGATGGTGACTAAGTTAAAGGCTAAGTTCATCCTATTGATCATAAACTTGAGTTATTTAACATGTTACAGAATCTAAAGCAAAAGGATATGATTGTGAAAGATTACATTAAGGAGTTCTATAAGTTGACTATTCAATTTGGGCATAGAGAATTGTCAAAGAAGAAGGTAGCATGGTACACTAATGGTTTGAGATTCAATATTCAAGATGAGGTTGGTATGCTGAATATTTCTTCGATCGAGGATACTTATCAGTATAGGAGAAGCTAAAAAGGACAAATCAAGGTAGGTCTCGAGGGAAGGAGAAGTAGGACTACTTGGCAAAGGCTAAATTAAGTGTAGAAGATGAACCAAAACCTATTGATCACAAGAGAAGGAGAGGTATAGGTGAGTTTAAGGTGAGTCTAAAATGTGATCATGGATAGTGGTAGTACTGATAACCTTGTTGTTGAGGAGATGGTTGAGAAACTTGGTTTGAAGAGAGTGGGACATCCTTATCCTTATAGGATTGGTTAGTTGCAAGGTGAACATACTTTAGAAGTGAGGGAGCAATGTCTTGTTGATTTCCAGATTGGGTAGTATAAGGATCAAGTGATGTGTGATATTGTTGACATGAATAGTTGTCATGTGTTGCTTGGTAGACATTAGTAGTACGATTGTAAGGTTGTGCATGATTGTGTCAAGAATGTATTTACAATTGAGAAAGGAGGCAGGGAGCATTCCCTTATTCCTTTGCAGAATGAAGAGATCGGTAGAAGGAAGCTAAGTATTGATAGTTGAGTTGATTTGGTAGATTCTAAAAGGGTTAGCAATTAATGTGGACAGAAAGCCTGTGGAACACTGAGAATGGAGTTGAAGAAGTAGAAGAAGAGCAAGGGAACGAGTGTACAAGTTGAAGACTTTGCGGACATGTATGTGAAGAACCAATTTGAGATTTATGTGTTGGATCCCAGAAGATGTTCTTCCAGTTACTGAGAACATCTTTTTTGCACCTAGGGAGTCTAATGTAGGAGCATCTTGGGGTATTTGGCTATATTTTATTAGGGTTGAGTGGACCTATTTGTGTCTTGGGTAATTAATTTTTATGTATTTAATGTATTGTAAGCCTTTAAAAGCATTTGACATTTAATTTCTATTGGAGGCTAACTTGTGGCTCTTCAAGTATTTAATGTTAGGTTTATTTAGTTTTTAGCATTCGAGGCCAACTTATGGTTTACATTTGTATAATTAGGGGTTGTGGTGGAGTCTCTAGGCATTATTCATCCATCTTGGAGAAGAGGAGGTGGTAGAGGAGTGAATTTTGAGAAAAGCTAGTAGCTGAGGCTTGGGAAACAAGGAGATTGCTTGGTGGGCTTGCGAGTACTAGTTGGATCTTCCTTGGAGGTTTCTACTAGAGTATGGATCTGGACTAGCTAGTGTTTGGATTTTATCTTGAGGGATCTTGTAGAGCTATTACTTGCTTTGTATTTGGCTATAACTATCCATTGTGTGGTTATTTGCTGGAGGCTACGACATCTCGTTTGGGGATTCTCCTACCTTGCACTACATCACATTATTTGATCAAGTGTCTAAAACATACTTGGTTTTGTGGACTTCAATGATTATAGTGCACCAACAAAATGGGTTTGTCAAGAAACTTTCCAGCCAAATATACATTCACTTTCCCTACTTTCTATCTTTAGTGCTTTATCTCTTTCACTAGCACATGTATCCAATCTAATGCCCCCAAAATATACAAGCCCTTTTTATTGACATCAAATCATGTCTTGTGATGTCCTACTTATGTCTTGTAACATAGTTATCCACACAATAAACCTACTGAGTAATTATGACTGCAATTCATAATAATAGAATGTTGTTATTAGGCTTGTTAATTTAAGGATCTTTCATTAAATATTGTAGTATTTATAAATTATAATGGTTGTGATTTTAAAATTAGATATATCTCTATTAAATTGAAACAATTTATTAATAATGAGATATTTAATATCATTTATAAATTTTATATATTAATTTATCAATCAAAGAGTTAACATAAAATATATTTGGTATTGAATAAAAATTATTATATTTAAAATTTAATTATTTAAAAAATAGTTAGCTTTATACAATCAGGGATAACATTGGATGATAAATGATTTTAGGTAGGCATTTCTATCACAAATACATGTTTATATAACTTTTATGTTCATAAGTTACTAATAATATAAATATAAGTAGTAATATTGATTTTGAATTTGTTAAAAAATAAACTATAATTCAATATTAATATTTTATCATAAAAATAAATGTTATACTTTTAATAAGTTGTATGTTTTTAACAAATGTCATTGATACATATTACTTAAAATTTAGGCATTACTAATAGGATTTATTTTAAATCTTGAGAACATTTTCTTATGGATCATTGTATATTTGGACAATTTATTTATTATTAAAATTTTGTTTCTTTTATAATAAATTGTTTGTATATTTTCTTTCAATGCTTTTTATTTCTCTTTCTAACACAAGGAAGGGATTCAAGCTCTGCAAAGTCCTTATTTGTAAGGTATTCTTAATTAATCATTCTTGCACGAAATCTTTAAAATTGTTGGCAAGTATTTTTATATTTTAAAGATTATAACCATAAAAATAATTGTGTCTAAGTTTCTATAACAATTTATTTATCATTAAATTTTGTTTCTTTTATACTAAATTGTTTGTATATTTTCTTTCAATGCTTTTTATTTCTCTTCCTAACACAAGGAAGGGATTCAAGCTCTGCAGAGTCCTTGTTTGTAAGGTTTTCTTAATTAATCATTCTTGCACAAAATCTTTAAAATTGGTGGCAAGTATTTTTATATTTTAAAGATTATAACCATAAAAATAATTGTGTCTAAGTTTCTATATCAATTTTTTTTTTTAGGCAAGAGCCTACAACACAATGGTAAATTGTGAGCCTCTTATCGAAGAGGTCTTGGGTTCGAATCTACCTGAGTTTAATAAAATAATAATTAATAATAATACATAATAATTATTTTTGGCTTTGGCCTATTACTGATTTTAATTTTTAATTTTTTTTTTAAATTTATAATTTTATATTATAAAGTATGTATCAAATTATTATTCATTATTATATTAATTTTGTTTGGTAATCTTGGGTTTAATTCTTGTATAATTTTTTAAAATTGATAATAAAAAATTATTTCAATCATTGTTACTATGAGGAAACGTAAAGGTAAATGACTATTCCACTTTTCTTTGGGAAAAAAATCTATGTACATTACCAAATACATATGTTCAAGAACATTCCTATAATAACAAGTTGCATGGCAATTAAAGTCCTCTCATAGGACTCTTAAAAATTTGAGAAATAATTTAAAATTTATTTTTATATTTATTTTAGAAATTTATCATATTATATATAAATATAAAATTTAATTTATAATATATTTTGAATTAAATTTTATATAGTTTTCCAAATGTTTTGTCTTATGTTTTTAACAAATGTCATTGATACATATTACTTAAAATTTAGGCAATACTAATAGGATTTATTTTAAATCTTGAGAACTTTTTCTTATGGATCATTGTATATTTGGACAATTTATTTATCATTAAATTTTGTTTCTTTTATCATAAATTGTTTGTATATTTTCTTTCAATGCTTTTTATTTCTCTTTCTAACACAAGGAAGGGATTCAAGCTCTACAAAGTCCTTGTTTGTAAGGTATTCTTAATTAATCATTCTTGCACGAAATCTTTAAAATTGTTGGCAAGTATTTTTATATTTTAAAGATTATAACCATAAAAATATTTGTGTCTAAGTTTCTATAACAATTTATTTATCATTAAATTTTGTTTCTTTTATAATAAATTGTTTGTATATTTTCTTTCAATGCTTTTTATTTCTCTTCCTAACACAAGGAAGGGATTCAAGCTCTGCAGAGTCCTTGTTTGTAAGGTTTTCTTAATTAATCATTCTTGCACAAAATCTTTAAAATTGGTGGCAAGTATTTTTATATTTTAAAGATTATAACCATAAAAATAATTGTGTCTAAGTTTCTATATCAATTTTTTTTTTAGGCAAGATCCTACAACACAATGGTAAATTGTGAGCCTCTTATTGAAGAGGTCTTGGGTTCGAATCTACCTGAGTTTAATAAAATAATAATTAATAATAATTAATAATAATTATTCTTGGCTTTGGCCTATTACTGATTTTTATTTTTATTTTTAAATAATTTAAATTTATAATTTTATATTAGAAAGTATGTATCAAATTATTATTCATTATTATATTAATTTTGTTTGGTAATCTTGGGTTTAATTCTTGTATAATTTTTTAAAATTGATAATAAAAAATTATTTCAATCATTGTTACTATGAGGAAACATAGAGGCAAATGACTATTCCACTTTTCTTTGGGAAAAAAATCTATGTACATTACCAAATACATATGTTCAAGAACATTCCTATAATAACAAGTTGCATGGCAATTAAAGTCCTCTCATAGGACTCTTAAAAATTTGAGAAATAATTTAAAATTTCTTTTTATATTTATTTCAGAAATTTATTATATTATATATAAATATAAAATTTAATTTATAATATATTTTGAATTAAATTTTATATAGTTTTCCAAATGTTTTGTCTTTATTTTTAACATGGCTGCATAATTGGTAGGTAGGTTTGTTCAAAGAATAGATGTTAGAAATGTGACTTTGGTATTAAGAAATAAAAATAAAAATTATGTTCAATTTTTTTTGATTTAAAGGAGGTACTTTAATAATTACATTAATCATAAAGTTAATACTTAAAAAATGAAAGGAAAAAATTCAAATATTAGAATAATAGTCATATAGTAAAGACCATATTTTATGTTGGAGTTCTAGTGGGAAAGTGAAATGCTAAGGGGGGACATTGGGGTGATTTAGAATCTCTCAAAAACTTTTACCACTTCACACATTAACCATAATTAACCATACACCTCATTAATATTAACCTTGTATGTAATCAATCATGCAATAGTTTGTAATAACAAATTTAACATCTACTAAAATGAACAAAATGCATAAGTAAGTAAGCAGTGCATCACACAGGATTTGGTCTCATAGAAACCCTCCAAGGTGAAGGTAAAACTATGGTGGGGATGACACACATGAACTCTTCATTATTGTAGTAATAAAGTACCTATGAAGGCTACAATTTGATCACTTTTGATGGTCTACCCTATGAGGGGTCTTCTTTGTTAAAAGCATGTAAGACTATTAAGTTTATCTTTACAAAAGGATTTAACTTCATAGCTAAGTGAGTAATTTTTTAGGATATTTACAATAGGTATGTTAGGAATACTCTTTTAAGAGATACACCTGATACACTGATTAGAATGTAACAATACCATGTACCTTTGGTCTACACTAATTTTTATATAACTAATCTTCTCTTTCCAATATCTGATCACCTTAATGTAATTATTTTGCAATATGTGCTCACTTCACTACTCAGTAACCTTTAGTCCTTCAAAACTTGATACTCATTGATTCTCCTTTAGCTTCATATACATGTGTTCCTTCAAGTCACAATTCACATATTTAATCTTGAATTCATTCTTATATGGCCATCTTAAGAATATTCTAGATCGTAATCAATGGTTATCTTTCATCATTTTTGTTGCTTAAGCTTCCCTATTTTTTGATTAGTTCATTATACTTCATAGGAATTAGTGATGCTAGATTACATGTGTGTAATCACCTCCTTGACCTCCTCCCTGATCATAGAAACATGTTACATGCTTGATGAAATGTATTATCATAAGGTTTTGTTCCATTCCAAACTCATATACACAAACTACATAACTTGACACATATAACTTCTAATGCTCCATCACATTTGGTTCTTCATTCTAATCCTCGACATATACTATGCTTGGATTACATCATGTGTTACCCTCTGGATATCTCAACAATTGTTATATGCTTGGTAGCTGCTATATACTTGACACATATTGAACCTATGCATTATTTCTCTATGTATCTTGTCCTTCAGTGTGGCTCAAATGCAATGTTTATTGATCGACTATGCCTTGTATAATTTTTTTTTTTTTGCAGTAATAGAAAATACCAAGATTTCCTTGAGTTACAATAATCCCCCCCTTTGGTATTAGTGGAAAAAAACACTTATCATGACAAAATATCATAGATAAAAAATATATTAGTTTCCTCTAATGGTGTGTTCCATGCCTATAGCTTGGTAACTATGTCCTTATTACTCCAATACAATTCCCCTATTAGAAACTACAATTGAAACAATTCTTATGTTGTCATTGATGTCAAACCTATTGATAAGATAGAGTGCCAAACCTACTAGAGAGACATTCAAAAATAATATAGAGTTCCATATCATTTGATTGATGAAGATGATTTAAAAGGAGGAGACCATGAGATGATCTAGTGAAAGGTTGAGAGTAGAGATGTGTTAAGTATTATGAAAATACAACATGCACTTGATAAGTTAGTCCTTGACAAGATAATGTGTTGTTCAATCAATACATGAAGTGTAGAAGATAGTTGGATAAAGCTAAGAGTTGAAATACATCATGAGGATAAGCTTGACTGAGTATCAATATTACATGGTCAATGAAGGAGTTGAAGTAGAAGATTAAGGAATTTAAGTAGAAATCGAATGAAACGGTTCAAGCTGAGTGATAGTTATTATCAAGAGAAAATATATGAAGAAGTATAGTAGTGACCGAGCATAGTAATGGTCAAGTGAACATGTTGATGCCAAGTGATAAAAGTATAGTAATTTTTGAGCTACATATTGTTGATTGAATTGAAGAACATAATGATTATTTAGTGATGAAAAAAGTTATAGTTTGAGAAAGATTTTATTCTAAGCCTGACACAGTTGGAATTTTGAATTAGTCAAAGCAAGTGAAAGATAAGGATTGATGAGTTTGAATTTGTAATACACGAGGATATTTTTTTACATGATCAAACATAAGGATTAGGTTATAAGTTTTTGTAAGAAGAAGGCTACCCAAAACATGGAAGGATTTCATGAATTTGAACTAACCCTAACAATAATAATGATGTTGAAGGGAAAAAAGATCGAAATTACTTATTTGAGTAGGCATAAGCAATAATTTTTAGGTTGATTCATTTTTTATTGGTGATCTTAAGGAGAAGTTATGAAGAGGGAAACGATAGAGGTGAAGTGTGATTTCTTGAGGATATGCCAAGTAGACTAGTGATAGATATTTTAATGGAGGAAAGTTAATGGACCAACATATGAGTGAATGGAGATATGAATTCACAAAGTGAGTTGCAATTTATAGATCAAGTCTACTATTACATTCTAATCATTGCATCATACCAAAATCCTTTAATCAAGGTTGAGCTAATAGTCATTTTGTAAATCCTTTAATCAAGGTGACATTCTAATTAAATGTTCTAAACTCCTCTAACAAGTCTACTCCTAAGAGGGTGATTAAATCCTTTAACAAGGTCACATTCAACATTGTGTTGTATATACTTTAATGGGGTTGGATCTTAACTCAGCTCACTTTAGAAAAGTGAAATATTGGTAGCATGTTACTTGGTAGTTTTTTCCAAATTGGGTTTCCATGTTAGATCCTAATGCCAATAGTGTTATTTTCATGTGTGGATGTAATTTTTTTGAATGCTATATTTTATAGTAGTTTATTTACTGGTAGTCAACATATATATAGACAATGAGCTAAGAAAATGCATGGAATGTTTTATTGCTGATGATATTCTACAGATTCTAAATGGGTATTAGTAATTGATTAATTTTTTTGAAGTGTTTAAAAGTTGAATTGGTGCATCTAGACCTAAGGATAACTAGTTCACCCCTCTCTTAGTTATTCTAAATTATTATAATAATTGGTATTAGAGCTTTGGCACTTCTTAGGAAAATTTGAAGGGACTCAAGCCAACGATCAAGATGTACAAGAGAGAGCTACCTAAGATGAAAAAAGAGAATTTACCAACATGAAAAAGGTTGATGAGATTGCACTTATATGGAATTGGAGATTCTACATCTTACTAATTAGACAATGACTACATTTAGGTGCCTAGACCTATAATTGTTGAAAAAATGAAAGAGAAGCAATATCAGAACTAAATGATGATTAAAATTTTAGCAACCCTCGGTTATGCACATATTGATTATGTGAAAGAATGCACTATTGCTAAGAAAATGTGTGACAAACTAGAAAGAATCCATGGTGCAAACTAGAATGTGTTAATAGATAATGCATAAATCTTAAGAGGAATTGTGTTGCATAAAAATGTAACTAAGGAAATAACACTAAGCAACTAATGCATCTTCCTACATTATCATGCAAAACCTCAAAATATGAAAGAAGACATGGAAATGAACAACAAAATAGCACTATGCAAACCTCATGAAACCATCAAGTGTAGATGATTTCATTGCTCATGGGGTGTGGTTGCTCACAAATCCAATAGCATAACAATGAGGTAGAAGGTGCTTCTTAAAATGAGGAGAGGGCTCTCCTTTTATAGGAAAATGGATGCAATGGAAGGCTAAGATTGAATACAAGATGGATAGCTAGGATCTCTTAAGATCAATGAGGTGTCCATGAGGTGGAGGCCAAGTAGACTCCATGTGGATTAGGGTTTTGACCATTCAAAGGGGGAAAGATGCTCACACATGTGTGAGCAACCTTTGATGTGACATGTCAATGATAGGTGTAAGAGGTGTGTAAGATCATGTTTCCTCACACATGTGTGAGACACCTTTGAAAGTGATGGGTCAATGACATGTGTAAGAGGGTTGGAGGCTCAAGGTTTCTCACACATGTGTGAGACACCTTGGTTCACATGTGAAGGGGGACAAGGTTGTAAGAGATGTAAATGTCACATGTCACATGTGACTAGGGTTTGCTAATCCTTTGATTAGGATTGTGCAAATGATTAACGATGTGATTAGGAGGGAAACTACGATTAATTAATGAGAAAGTGGATTGACCTAGGTTAGAAGGATGGGTTAGGTTAGGGAAGTGAGGGTAGGTGAGGGTTAAAGTTAGGAGCCATGTGCTCAAATAGGATTAAATTTAATATTTAATTCCAAGAGGGATTAGTCAAGGATTAATTAAGTAAACAAAGTACTTAATTAAAGGGGATGGGTTAGGATTTAAATAAACCTTAGTTTGTTTAAATCAAGAAAATGGAAAAGGATTTAAATAAACCTTAGTTTATTTAAATTAGGGTAAGGCAAACATATTTAAATAAATGTAAAATTTATTTAATTAAGGTAGGGGAATTAAATAAATAATGAATATTTATTTAATTGGCTAGGAATGGGTTTTGGACAATTTTTGGTGTCTACATTTTGCCCCTCTTTGATATAGCATTAGTAATGTTATATCAAAGAAGAATAAAATATAGTGGCTAGGAGGATAAGACTAGTAGCATGATGCCCCAATCATGGAAGGATGATGAGGATGGAATGGTATGCCCCCTCAAGAGGACATGTAGGTTAGGAGAACATAGATGTTCTCTCGAAATGGAATGGAGGGGAAAATGAAAAGAGTGATAAAGCTATGCTGCAATGGTTTGAACAACCTAAGTTTGATATTGTACTCAACACTATGCACCAAGGTATAAGGAACCAAGATGACAATGTGTTAAGTACGTGAAAATAGGGGTCTAATACAACCATATGCCTTATGAAACCATGATATGGAAGATCATGATTACTGGGACAATAGGATGCAAAGACCATGATACATGAAAAAAATGCTAATGCATACAAGTAATCAAGCAACCATGCAAAAAGACCAAAAGCAAACCACCATTTTGCCCCTACTAAAGCTGAAAATGCATTAATGGATTGATTGATGATGATTGATTAAGGATGGAAAAGCTAATGCTAAGCGTAATGCACATCCAAGGATTGGGAAGGATTTATCCCATGATAATGATGTTTGAATATGGTTAATGGATTATCAGCTGATTGGATCAAATGGATGAATTGATTAAGGATTGACGTACAAGATTGCAAGATTAGATTGATTGGATTAGTATTGATTGCATAGTGATTGAGATTTTTTTGATTTTTTGATTTTATGATGGATAGAAGAATGAACGTGGATTAGATTGGAAGAATGATGTTGATAGGATGAAGAGTGATGAGAGTAGAATAGATTTGATGTGAAAGAATTAGAAGAATTGAAAATTGATTGAAGAATGAATGAATTTAATTGAAGTGATCGGAAGAATTGGATTGAATGTGATATGAATGAATAGAATGGATAGAAATGAATTTATTAGAGGAATGTTGTAGAGAATGGATAAAATGAATGGATTGAATGAATGTGAGATAGAATGAATAGAATGGAACCAATGACAAGGGAGGGTCAAGGTATGGTAAATGGAGGAAAAAGAAACATGATGTTGGTGGATGCAGGGAATAGTGAAAGGATATGAGGGGCCAAATGATATGGTGGTGAAAAAAAAAATGTGGGGCAAGGATCATGTTTCGAAGGAGTCCAAATGCCCCATACGAAAGATGGGAAAATGGAAGAAAATGCAGTGGGAAAGGATGCATGAAAATGGAAAGATGGTACAAAGGCTAGTGTATGGAGGAAGAGAAGGCATGTGCTCTTCCAAAGCATGTATGAAAATTTTGATATTGTGCCTCTAGTATTGAGCATGAGCATGGACATGAAAGTGCAATGAATAAGGAAAATGTGAGGGAGGGAGTGGAAAAGGGATAATGATATGAAGGGTATGGATGAAATGTGCGATATGAAGTGGATGAAATGGAGGGGATAACCAAGATCAAGGACATATGGAAGGGGGATGGAAATACTTAGGGATATGGATGGAAAATGGAAAAATGACAAGGATGATGGGATGCAAGATATGGATAACATGTCAAGATCAAAGATGTGAAAGTGGATGGAAATATGTAGGATAATGTATGGATAAGGAGAAAGGGACATGGAAAGCACATATGGATGGATGAATGGAAAGTGAAAGTCAAGATCAAAGATGGAAAAAGGATGATTAATGGTAGATGGAAGTATGGAAGATATGTAAGGAAGAGTGGTATGGATGGAACTTGCCCCCAGTGTAGAGTGCAAGTGGAAGAGGAAAAGTGAATGGATGGATAAGTGGAATTGGAAGACAATGGATACATGATAGGAGAATGAAGGGAGGACTCAAGCATCTATGATATATGGATGGCATCCCTTGGTATATATATTTTTTAATTTTCAAGGAATTTTTACAATTTTCTCCTAGATGTTGGGAGGGTAGTGAATGGAGGAAAATGACTTATGAATGGGTGGGAGGAAGACATGGTTGATGGATGCTAGGTTGGAAGACTTTTGAAGGAAGGGATGAAGGAGGTGGAAAGATCATCATCAGCACACACCTTGAAGGGTGATGGAAAGGAGGAAATTGTGGAGGATATGTAGGAGAAAGTTTGGATTTTGGGATAGTAGGACCCAAAATGGAAGAAGGCGACAATGGATTGGGGATGGTGGATTTTGGGGCATAAGGACCTAGAATGGATGTGGAAGCCTTTGGATTAGCCAAATTGGATGGGTTATGAATGTGGGAAGCCTTTGGATTAGCAGAATTGGATGTCAATGTGAATCTTTCTTGGAGATTCCTTGCTACATTAAGTAGCTTTGGTATCCACAAAATTTTTGTGTTTTTGATTTTCAGCCTTTGTGGCTTTTTTATTTTGCTTTGGATCATATTTGTATTTTCTTGAACATGTCATTTAGAGAGGACATGTTGATCCTTGGATTTTTGTGGATTTTTGGCATCATTCACTTTTTCTTTAGCATCCAATTTGCTTCCATTGGCTATGGTATGGGTGCATGAAGGCAAGTGGGATGGAGAGCGTATGGATGGTGAACATTGGAAGGAAGTCAAGGATGTGTGCCTTTGTTGATCTTTAGGAGCAAGAGTGGATGAAGGGGAAAACATGGATATGGTGGATGGATGTATGTAAGGGCCGAAAATGGAAGGAAGGGATGAAGGGTTTGGTGGGGGAATATAAGGACCTAGAATGGATGGAAGTGAGGAAGGAATAGGGATATGGATATAAGGTCCTAAAATGGACTTGGAAGATGAATGATGGGAAGATTTAGGTTTGGATGGAGGAATTTTGGATTTGGAAGGAGTGGAAGGCATACCAACATCTTGAAAATTTGTTTTATTAATGGGATACTTAGCATTTTCAACACAAGATGCGAGTCCAGGTGTATGGGGTTCATGAGTGGATGGGATATGTGTGATAGGATTATGAGGGCTAATGGTATCTTGAGATGGGGTGGGATCATGAAAGGGAAATGAAGGGGTGCTTTGATCTTGACTTAGAAGGGGATCATGAAGCAGAATGAGTGGATCATGAGATGGAATAGGATCACATAATGGAGGGGAGGGAACGAAACCATGAGATGGATTGATTTGATCTTGACATGGAGGAATATGAGTGGATGTTGTGGAAGGAGAATCTACATGAAGCAGAGGAGCTATGGAGGCTAACTCTTGAGATGGAGTGGAATCGGTAATGTGCATGGTACATGGAATGTCTTGATCTTGGTTAGGAATGGAATCATGAGATGGGCTAGGGGGGATAAATGGATCTTGAGGGATAGGGGAAGGATGGGATGGAAAAATGCTCGGATCTAGAGGAGAAGAAGCATCTATAATATCATGCTTTGGAGAAAGGTCATGAGATGGAATTAGGGGTATTACTTTGGGTGATTGGATCGCTTTATCTTGTTCTTTACACTTAGCCAAGAGTGATGTGAAAAATCCCTTATGAGGTGGGGGGGATGTGGATTTTGGAGGATTAGGATCGTGTGAAGGTGGAACTATGGGGAGGGGATTGCATGGAGGGTTGGGGTTGGATGGGACATGAGGACTAGGATCTTCGAAACATGGGGGAAGAGGACACATGGCATGGAAGGTGGCCTCTTGCTGTTGGCTTGCCAAGAGATAATTCTTTAACTGTTCCATTTCCATGGCAAGGTCATTTGTGTTGGAGGAAGTGTGTGGGCTATGAATGGAAACATATGTGGATGACGGATAATGAGGTGGATTTCCCTTGTCAAAGGTAGAAGAATAATGAACATGAGATGGATTAGATTTGGATATGAAGTGTGAAGGATGGATTTGATATGTAGGTTGAACGGGAGGTATAACTCCATATTGTCGTTGAAGATTGTTAACCATTTGATTAAGCAAATTCAAATCCATAGATGTTGGAAGAAGAGTGATGAAAGATTTGAGGATGGATGGGATACAAACTTAGGGCTAGGAGCTTTGGACTTTGTGTTGATTTGATTTGAATAGATTTGAATTGAGATTGATTCGATTTGATTTTGATTTGATGTTGGTTGGATATGATTTGATTTGATTAGAGTTTGATTTGATGTGATAAAAACCCTATGATATTGCAAACAAGTGAATGTTGGATTTGAATTAAAGTCCAATGTTTGTGAAAATGCTCCTATGACCAAAGTAGAAGATGTGATGCAGACTTGAATGAAATGAGATTAGAAAGATTGATTATGGAGGAATATGTAGATGGATTGAATTGAGAATTGATTAGAGAAAAATGAATTTTACAAGGGATTGGATTAGAAGGATGATAATGTGGAGGAATATGTAAATGGATTAAATTAGAAATTGATTAGAAATGACTGAATTTGACAAGGGATTGGATTAGAAGAATGATGATGTGGAGGAATGAATTAAGAATGCATTATGAGATTGGCGGAGGAAATTGGATTTGGATGATGATGAAGCATGACTAGGATGAAGATGAGGAATGAGATTGAATGATAAGGAATGATGTGGACGAATAGAGATGATGAAGACGTGGAGGAATTCTATGAATGATGAAGACAAGAGATGTATGAGTTTGATGAAGAAGATGTGACATGGAAGGGATGTGGACAACTTGACTAAGAGGACCTAAACCAAGACTTGTTTTTGTTGTTTTTGAAATTGTTTTGATTTTTTTGGAATTTTTTGAAGTTTTATGATTTTTATGGGTTTTTTATGTTTTATGATTGTTTTTGGGTTTTTAGGTTTAAGATGCAAAATATATACAATGAATTATGTACAAGGCAAGTGTGTTTCAAACACTCAAGAACGTCAACCACACCAACAATCCTATAAAGTTTTGACTAGGATGTACAAGGATCAACTAGGGGGTGTCCTTGATATATGCAAGGTACGTAAGGCCCAAATCTGTAGATGAAAGAAAATACTACCACATAGCCGGGGGGAGACGGTAACCCAAATCTCCTCCTTCACTTCCCAAAGGTATAAAGTTCTTTGGGGCTTAGCCAGGAGTGACAATATTTTACTTCCAAGAGAGGTGTCTTTTGATTCACCTCCCAATTTTTATACTTTGGTAGAACACTGGAGTTGAGGTCATCCCAAGGGGTGATGAAATCCCCAAGCTGGCCTCCTAAAAAAGAAAAACAAGACCACTTATTTCTTGTGCACCCAAGATCACCCGAAGGCGTGAGGGGAGAGAATATGTAAGTGGCCTTGGGGTTCAAAAAGACACTCGTTCATTCCCAATGAAACTTTAGGTTTTGTAATCTACTTGAAGACACACGTGTTTATAACATACAATGTTCTTTCCAACTTGAAATCGTCATCAACGTAAATGAAATGCGGATTCATCAACAAGAAAGTAAATCAAGCCTATGCATAAGCAAAATTGCTAAAACTGAAATTAATTTCCCTTAAGGCATTCAAGATTGTGTGATTTCATTTTAAGCACCAATTCCAAATGTTTGCTAACCTAAGCATACATGTCCATTCCCTTAAGGAATTCAAGATTGAATTTGATTGTTTGAGCATTTAACCATGCATTCAAATACGAGTGTTTAGGCATACAAGTTCATTCCCAAAATAAAATTAAGGAAAAATCTACAAGAAATATGATTAGTGATAAGATATCCCTAAAAAAACATAAGTTAGTGCATCAAAAATGTAGAGCAAACGTGAAACAACCCTGTAATGAAAAGGTTACCACAAAGTTTGGACTTTGATAGAAAAAATAGAGGTCTAAACTGCATCAAAATTTCATCAAAACCAATATCATCATGACAGGCTCAGAATCAGCTTTTCGCTGATATTTTGTTTTGCAAAAACGGAGTTTGTATGCTCAAGTTATGAGCAAAAAATGAAAGACTACTCCTTATGGCTTAGAAAGGCATGTGGACTACTGATGCACTGCATATGTTAGCGACCTGCGAGGTTAAATTTGACAGTTAGGAGAAAGTCAAGCAAATTTTTTCTTTTCTTTTTGAACATTTTTGCGAAATAAAATTAAGAAAAATGAAATATTGCTCATTAAAAAGATAAATTTTATGTTGAAAAGGTAAAATGACAATGCAATGTTTGTGTTGTTAAAATGAAAAATAAAATAAAAATAATAGTATTAAAATATTTTAAAATTGAAATGTGGGAAGGGAAGGGTTTTGAGTGGGCGGTGGAGGAGTAGGGAGTTAGGGTTGCAGGCTGGCGGAGGCAGCCAAAGACGACGGTGGCGGAGCGGCCACGTGCGGGGAGGAGAGAAGGTAGCAGCGCACGAGGAACAGCGACGGGGGAGAGCAGAGGTGCCGCGGTGGGGTTTTTGCACCGCCGGCGGGTAGAGAAGGAGGGGTTTGTTGGGCGGCAGAAAGGGGAGGAGCGATGAAGGAGGGAGTGGTGAAGGGTTACAGCGGGCTGCGGAAAGTGGAGGAGCGACGGAAGCGGAGGTTGTTGGGAAACAGAGCAATGAAGTGGAGGATGGTGGCGGGTTATGGTGTCAGCTGTAGCGGATGAAAAGTTGTGGCACATGAGGCGGGAACTGCAGGCAGCAGGGGCAGGAATGGTCGGTGACACTCACAGGCGGCGGGCGATGACAGAGTAGGAGGAGGTTGAGCAGCCGGGAGAAGGGGGAAAAGGGAAGGGAAGCGGGGGCCGCCGCAGTAAAATAAAAATAACAGTTGTTAAAAAAAAATAGTTTTTTTTTTTTTTAATATTATTATTTTTTTTTTTCTTTAGAATTTTGACTTTTAAATTTTAAAAAAAAATTTAAAAAAATATAAACAATTTATATATATGTTTAAAATGTATAAAAGAAAAAGATATAGATAAAACTAAATAAGCCTCTTCACCTTTTTTTTTCTTTTTTTTGCTTTTTAAACTATTTATCTACGAACAAAGAAGGAATATATATATATATATATATATATATTTTTTTTTTTTTTTTTCTAAATTTTTCCTAATAACGAATATTTAATGCATATGTCCCCTAAAACTTGAAAACAAAGAATTAAGCAAAATATAAAGTGTTTTATGTCAAAAAACTTCCCTTAGGTCCTCCAAATGCACTGATGGGCTCTTTGACTTGATTAGATGCTCCTTATGAAACTTGACCTCCAAATGCAATTCTTCAACCTACAAGCTTGAACACTCACAAAACACTCAAAAACGCATTAGATGGTTAGTTTCAACCCATGAAGTGGGTCCCACCAGGCGTGCCAAAATGTGTTGCATAAAAATGTAACTAAGGAAATAACACTAAGCAACTAATGCATCTTCCTACATTATCATGCAAAACCTCAAAATATAAAAGAAGACATGGAAATGAATAACAAAATAGCACTATGCAAATCTCATGAAACCATCAAGTGTAGATAATTTCATTGCTCATGGGGTGTGGTTGCTCACAAATCCAATAGCATAACAATGAGGTAGAAGGTGCTTCTTAAAATGAGGAGAGGGCTCTCCTTTTATAGGAAAATGGATGCAATGGAAGGCTAAGATTAAATGCAAGATGGATAGCTAGGATCTCTTAGGATCAATGAGGTGTCCATGAGGTGGAGGCCAAGTAAACTCCATGTGGATTAGGGTTTTGACCATTCAAAAGGGGAAATATGCTCACACATGTGTGAACAACCTTTGATGTGACATGTCAATGACAAGTGTAAGAGGTGTGTAAGATCATGTTTTCTCACACATGTGTGAGACACCTTTGAAAGTGATGGGTCAATGACATGTGTAAGAGGGTTAGAGGCTCAAGGTTTCTCACACATGTGTGAGACACCTTGGTTCACATGTGAAGGGGGAAAAGGTTGTAAGAGATGTAAATGTCACATGTCACATGTGACTAGGGTTTGCTAATCCTTTGATTAGGATTGTGCAAATGATTAAGGATGTGATTAGGAGGGAAACTAGGCTTAATTAATGAGAAAGTGGATTGACCTAGGTTAGAAGGATGGGTTAGGTTAGGGAAGTGAGGTTAGGTGAGGGTTAAAGTTAGGAGCCATGTGCTCAAATAGGATTAAATTTAATATTTAATTCCAAGAGGGATTAGGCAAGGATTAATTAAGTAAACAAAGTACTTAATTAAAGGGGATGGGTTAGGATTTAAATAAACCTTAGTTTGTTTAAATCAAGAAAATGGCAAAGGATTTAAATAAACCTTAGTTTATTTAAATTAGGGTAAGGAAAACATAATTAAATAAATGTAAAATTTATTTAATTAAGGTAGGGGAATTAAATAAATAATGAATATTTATTTAATTTGCTAGGAACAAGTTTTGGACAATTTTTGGTGTCTACAGGAATGTTTGATGATATGAGGATGTAGGAAGGTGAAAATATTACATAGTATTATAGCAAAACAAAAGAAGTGGTGAATTTTATCAAAGGAGTTGGGATACATATAATTGATGAACTATGATAAGTAAGGCATTAAGGACTTCACTTCCTATCTATGCAATCAAAATATCTATAATTCGACAAATGAGAGATAGTTTTCTTAGTAGACTTATTGCATTTGAATTATCAAATTTTCATAATTAATCCCCTACTAGTGTTGAATCTATATTCAAAGCCTAATTAACCATTGATTGATCTAAGAAAAAGAAGAAAAGAAAGCATGTAGAAAGTGGCAGTGGATCTAATGATGACCTTGATGAACTTGAAGCATTGTTGGCAACAAGACTTCCTAGGGAAGAAGGAAAATACAAAGGAAAACTTCCTAAAATTTGTTTTACATATAAAAAAGTGGCTCATATTATAGCTAGATGCCCTAAAAGAGATGTTGAATAGGAAAGGAAAGATTCCAAGTAGAAAGGAAGAAGAGATGATAGAAGCAATAGAGATAAAAGAGACTACAAAGAGAAAGCTAAAAAATCTTTCTATATTGCCAAAGAAGATGGTTATGATAGTAATTCTAATGATCATGATGAAGAATCTATTTCTATTGCAATAAAAGATGATTGTGATGGAGATGAGAAAATTAAATTGATCTCACATGTGAGTAAGAATTGTAGATTGATAATTGATAGTGGTTTCTCACATCATATGATTATTGATAAGTAAGTTTGATAAGATAGAACATTATAATGGAAGGAGTCTTAAGTTTGGTAATGATGCACCATGTTTTGTGAAAAGAAAAGGATTAATTATATCGAATGAAAAGATCAAGTGTGACACTGCATATTGGGTTGATGGTTTAAAATAGAACTTGTTGAGTGTAGCATAGTTGATAAGTTTAGGCTACAAATTTGATTTCCAAAACAAGTAGGAAAACATCTATGATGATGATGGTGAACTAGTTGGAAGAGGAGAGAATGTAAGACATAACTTGTTCTATCTAGAACTACCCAAAGATACTTTTCTATTTGAACAATGTGAAGATGTTTGGTTATGCCATACAAGGCTATTGTTAGCATGAATTATAATGGTATTCCTTTGGATGAGTATACTAAGAATTTATAGAACACTTGGGGAGATTGCTTGCATGATTGACATGTTTCATTCATGATTGTGTTTATCATTGATGTCCACATAATATTGTTTCTATGAAGACTACTAGAGTAGAAGATAGAGAACAAGGTCGTACAGATTGTATATTGATGATTTGGTCATGTGCAATTGAGAACATATACTACATTGTTTCCTGATGAAGTGGTTGAGCAGAGAGCCAAAGACAAGGGAGAGTTATTCAAAGATTTCAAATGTTAGTGTGGTTTCTAATTTTTTAATTGTATCTCTGAACAAGGATAAAATAATGATGATATGATGTAGTGCAAGGCCGAAGAATCCCCAAAGAAGCTATCCTAGCCCCCAACAAATAACCACATAGTGGAAACACAACAAAAGATACACAATCTGATACCAAGTGCAATTATTTTCTCATTAAATAATTGATTACATGAAATGTGTTAGGCTATAAGGCATTCCTAGTTATGACCAAATATAAAGGAAGTAATAGTTCTCCAAGATCCCTTAAGATATAATCTAAACCCTAGCTAGTCTAGATCCACACTCTAGTAGAAACATCCTAGGAAGATCTAAAATTGTGCTCACAAGCCCACCAAGCAATCTCCTTGTTTCCCAAGCCTTGGCTACTAGCCCATCTCAAAATTCACTCCTTATCCACATCCTCTTCTCCAAGATGGATGAATAATGACTAAATACTTTACCACAACCCCTACTTATACCAAACTAAGCCACAAGTCAGTCCAATAAGCTACAAATTAAATATCCCTTATATTAATTGCTTGAAGAGCCATAGGTCAGCTCCCAAGAGAAATCAAATACCAAATACCTTTACAGTCTTACAATACTTATTAAATACATTCAAAATTAATTACCCAAGTCCCAAATAGGTCCACACAAACTCCCATATTGATCCATGTCACATCATACACTACATACATTAAATTCTCCAAGAACTTCAGTTGGAACCAACATACTACCAAGTGTTAGCAAACTCCCAAGCATCGTCGAGCAACCAACACATCTTGAGCACCCAATACATGTCAAGTAACCAATATATACTGAGCAATAGAGCATGCTAAGAAACACAGTGTATGCTGACCTCCTAGTGTATATCAAGCTCCTAGGCATAAAACAAACTCTTCAATGACCAATTTCACAATACTTAGCCAAAATACCACCAACCATGCAGGATTGTAAGAAAGCATAGGATATTCTTGCAACATGATAAAAGTTAGATAGTGATTATATATAGCTTGATGATGACATCAGTAAATGTGCAAGGTTAGAGGTCAAACATGTGAGAAGTTGTAAGGAGTGTGATTTGAGAGTGTTGTGTAATTATAAAATAATTGTATTATCTTAATGAGGTCCTGTTATAAATAACTAGGAAAGCATCAAGGATAACTCAAGGAATTATTTTAAGTATATGATATAAAGGAAGGTTACTTTCCTTTTGGTGAAATGTGTATGTAAGAGTATTATATGTGAAGTACTTGGTAAATATGAATAAGAAATCTAAGGGATTATTGGATACAAAGTTGGTGATCTGATATTGAGATTAGAAGAGGATTGGTCTAGTCAAGAGGATCAAGGAGTTTGAGATCATTCACTTCTATTATTATGCAAGGAATAATACAAAGGTTAGTTAGATAGTGAGTTTGGTGATCTTACCCCTAAAGTTGTTTGGATAGTGGGTTATTCTACCTTCCACAACTCCTAACATATTTAGAATCTCCTAATAGGATGTGATATGTACTGAATGTATTTCATTGGATCATAACAAAGTCTATCCTCTTACAAGGAACTTTGATATTAGTACATCATTTTGTAGGCACCATCTTGACCAAGGTTTTACCTCTAATAAAGGGTTTCCCTAGTTAGCATATATGGTGTTATTGTGTATGTGTATCTTATTATGGTTGTTGATTATATTGTCCACATGGTTGAGGATTAATAAGGTTAATAAATGTTTTAATGATTGAATAATTGTATCACCCCCTGCCCCTTATTGGTTATCTTGGTCGAGTTTACTTTGTAACAATTGGCATTAGAGAATCAGGTCCTTAAAGGAGAAACTTAACATATTAAGAAGATCAATGGTAGGTCACTTCAGAAAAGAAAGTCTCAAGTTTGATGGAGTTAATTTTGATATTCAAAAGATTGAGTTCCTTGGTGAGATATCAAAATTATGTATAGAACAAAAGATTGAGTTTCCAAATCTAGAATATTTTTTTTTCATACAAAAGAATAGAAGTGCAAATGTAGATAGATCCAGATCTAAAGAAGACAAAAAGATTGAAGAAGGAATTGCTCTACTTATGATAAGAGAGCTACATGGTATGAAAATTTTTGTTTGTTAGAAATGTAAAGAATTGGAACTCATTTTTCATTCAAATTTCCTAAGAGAGTAAGACTATAAATAATTTTACTTTGTATGATAATGAATAATTTAAAATAAGTATGGAAAGATTCTTGAATGAAAGTGATGATGAGTTAGATTTTGTATCTATAAAAGAAGAAAATCCTAAAAAAGAAGCTAAAGAAGAGAAAGCTCTAGTTTTAGAAGTGAAAAGAAAATGAATTAGATTATAGATAGTGGATGTTCACATCATATGATTGGAGACATAAATAATATTTTTAAGTTTAGTAATCATGATGGAGGTAGTTTAAAGTTGGTAACACTGTAACGTGTCATATCAAGAGAATAGGATCTATTACTCATGATGGAAAGACTAACATTGATGATGTCAATTTTTTTGATGGACTAAATTATAACCTATTGAGTGTTGGAAAGTTGATTGGTAAAGGTTATCACTTGCAATTCACAAAGAACACATGCATTATCAAGGATAAAGATGGTAAGTTGATTGGAATTGGTACAAGATCTCTAGAGGTAATTGTTTTCAATTAAACCCTATACATATGGCATGTTTGGTTTCAAAGTGGATAATAGTTTGAAATATCATAGAATATTTTTTCATGTAAACTTTTCTAATATTGTGAAGGCTAGTAGTAATTTTTTTGTCAGAGATTTACCTAGAATTGTGAATCCTACTAATGGTGTGTGCAAATAATATATTATGGCCAAGCGGAAGAAATTTTCTTTTTCTAGCAATAAGTTCACTACCACAACAAATTTGGATATTGTTGATATAGATTTGAGTGGTCCTATATGAAAAAGAGGATTCTTTGGTGAAAGGTACTTCATGATTTTTGTTGATTATTTCACTAGAATGAAGTGGACATCATTCTTAAATAAAAGTCTGAGGCCTTTGAAAAGTTTAAGTTTTTTAGGAATAGAGTTGAGAATGAATCTAGAGTAAAGATAAAATGTTTAAGATTAGAGAGAGGTGGAGAGTTTACCTAAAATGATTTTAACACCTTTCTTGAAGTAAATGGCATCAAGAGACAACTATAAACACCTCCTTAAAAAAATGGGATTGCTAAAAGAAGAAACATGCCTGTAATAGAACCAACAAGAGCCATGATGTTTGAGAATGATGTATCCAAGAAAATTTGGAGAAAGAGCTAGTCAATACAACAATATAGACAATGAACATAGTGTATATAAGGAAAGGGACACACAAGACTCTCCATGAATTATAGTTTGTATTTGCACCCTTAGTAAAGTATTTCAAAAATTTTAGAAGTAAATGTTACATAAAGAGAGATGATGGTATTGGTAAGTTTGATGCACGAAGTGATGAAGGTATGTTCCTTGGTTACTCATTGAAAAGAAAATCTTATAGATGTTTTGACCACAAAACTAAGACTATTGTTTAGTGCACAAATGTAAAAGTGGAGGAAAAGTTTGGAGTTAAGAAAAGAATGTTGGATTATAATTCTAATGAAGAAGAAGATAATCCAAACTGGTTCTAGAAAATGTTGAAGTTTTCTTTGAGACTAACAATGATTTGTAGAATGATGTTCAAATTGTTGAAAAAAGAGAAGAACCAAGATATGAACCTATGGAAGAAGTAAGAGTTGAAATAGTAATGTTTGCACCCAACAGAAATTTGACAAAGAATCACCCTGCTAATTAGATTATTGGAAGAAAAGGAATTATGAGAATAAACAGAGTAGATGAAGAATTATGTTTGACTTCTCAATTTGAACCAAAGAGTTCAGATGAGGCATGCACAAATTATCATTAGATTGAAGAAATGAAGGAAGAAATAGATAAAATTATAAAGAACAAGACATGGGAATTGGTTCCTAGACCTAAAGACAAAAATGTTATAGGAACTAAATGGGTTTTCAAAAATAAGATGAATGAATAAGGTGAGGTTGTAAGGGATAAAGAAATATTGGTGTGAAAAGGATATTCATAGCAAGAAGGTATAGACTATGAAGAGACATTTCCCTTATTGCAAGAATTGAAGTAGTAAGGATGTTCTTAGCTTATGTAGTAAGTAAGAAACACAAAGCATATTAGATGGATATAAAATTAGCATTTTTGAATGGATAACTTGAAGAAGAAGTCTACATTAAGTAGACAAAAGGATTTCCTTTGAAAAAAGAAAATGATATTGTACATGTAAGTTGAAGAAAAATTGTATGGTCCAAAGAAAGCACCTAGAACCTAGTATGCAAGGTTGGACAAATATTTGGAAAAGTTGGAATTCACTAAAGGTACAATAGATATCAATTTTTATTTCAAAGAAATTGAGAATGAATTGTCATTTATTGTAATATTTGTGTATGGCATAATCTTTGAAGGTAATGATGAAGCAAGTGAAAAAAAATTCTAATGAAATGAAGAATGAATCTAACATAAGTATGATTGATTAGATAATATACTTATTATGTATATAGAATGTGCAAAATAGTGACGGTATTCTCTTATCATAGACTAAGTATCTAAACAAATTGTTAAAAAATATTTGTCTTGGAAAGTTGTAAGCATATTGGTACACACATGATATCTAGTCACAAGTTGTCCAGCAAAGATGAGACACCTACATTTGAGAAGAAAAAGTACATATATAGGATTGAAGGTTTGTAATGTCTGGCTAACACTAGACTAGATATAGAAAATGAAATTAACATAGTAGCAAGGTTTCAAGTAGCTCCTACAGAAGAACATTATGTAGCAATAAAGAGAATATTTAGATATTTGAACAGAACACTTGATTTTGGTTTGTGATATGATAGATCAAGTGATTTTAGTTTATGTGCATATACTAATGTGGATTGAGAAAGAAATATAGACGGTAAAATGAGCACCAGTAATGGACCATTTTTTCTTGGAGGAAGGTCATGTCGTAATTTATAGGTGGGAAGATTTACTTCTTGGGGGAGGGAGGTGAATTAGAAGTAACAAACTTTAACCTCTAAAACTGAAATCAATCACATGCATCTAACACATCTAATTAACATAAAAGTAAAGACGTGCATGAAAATATATAACACAAGATTTGATCACCCAGAAACCCTAAAAAATGAGAAGGTAAAACTAAGGTGGGGATGACACCCACAACTTATCACTATAGCAATATGTAACTAGATAAGGTTACAAAGTTTGACCATCATCAATAGTTTTCCCTATGAAAGGCCTGCCCTTTTGAAGGCTTTACACCCTGTTAAAAGTGATTTGTTTAAAGGATTTACAAACATTCACTTGGAATGTCACCCTATTAAAGGATTTAACACCTTGTTGAAGGTTCTACAAAATGGTTGCTGAACTAACCTATCATCATAGGATTTTCATTCTCCTAATACAATGACTAGAAAGTATTATAGAATGTATTGATCTGATGACTTATAATATTCAATTGTTGATTCCAGCTCCTTGTTCTATTCAATCTGATTAGATCCTTCTTGATCTGATATAACTATATTCATAGTGCTGATACTCTATTCTGATAACTTGATTCTGCAATGTTGTTCTTCCTCTAAGTCTTCTCACCCCTTTTACTTCCTTCAAAACTTTGCTAGCATTCTCTCATGCATTCCATACAATCCACATGGCATTGAATCATGGGGTTTTGACCTCCTTTAAAAATGT
Source organism: Cupressus sempervirens (assembly GCA_028749045.1). Lineage (NCBI taxonomy): Eukaryota > Viridiplantae > Streptophyta > Pinopsida > Cupressales > Cupressaceae > Cupressus > Cupressus sempervirens. The sequence goes on from CM053789.1 coordinate 57,651,162, forward strand.
TTCAAGACTTAGGGTTAGGTATGAATCTACGATTGAGATTCATCCATCTTTCCCACTCAATTCTTTACATTTTTCTTGATTAGTTGCATGCTTTCTCCTTTTTTCTAATTGGTTGCATGCTGATTGCATAGGGAATGTAATAGATCTGATCTTATCTTTTAGATCCTTCAAGATTCATCTTGAGTCGGCTCAAAAAAAGTATACATCTAAGTTTTTGAAGGTACAAACACTTATGTTGATTCTGTGTTACTCGACACTTATTGATTACTGATGCTCGACACATAGGTATTCTATCTTGCTCAACTCCTACAGTAACTCTATCTTGCTCAACTCCTATTGTAACTCTATCTTTCTTGGCTCCTATACTTTACTTAGCACAATATTGGCTCGACATCAATTTTCACTTGGCACTTGAAACTTTCTCAGCATTTGAATAACTCAACACTTGTTGAATTTCTAGCTCAACACATATTGTAGCTCAACATCTATATTATACTCGACATCAACTTAGAAATTTCTTAAGCGTGTTGACACTCGATTGTCAAAACCAATCTGAGACCAACAATCTCCCCCTTTGACAAAAGTGTCAAAAATACTTAAGTTATGAATCTGATCTCTATGAGTATAATATGCATCTTGTTTGGCATATGTACAAAACTTCAAAAAAATTGTTCAAATTTTTTTAGAAGACTATATACCTCAAAACTTGCAACTGCCATTTTCCATATCCAAAAATCCTTATGCTGGATTTATTTCATGCTAATTATTTTGATACTCTTTATCTCTCTCTTGTTATTGCTTCTTGTGTTTGCCCTGTTTCTATCTATTATGTTTTTGCTCCCCCTTTCTCACATCTTCCCTTGTAGTTTTTGTATCCTTTTGGCTTTATCTCCTTATTTCTCCCTTAGTTCTATCTTCTCAAAAAATCAAAATTTCATTATCTCCCCCTTTGGCTATTTTCCCCTATTGGGTATCTCCTTTATTATCTCCCCCTTTTTGACACTTATGTCAAAAGTTTCTATTGATTAATTGAATACTTAGCCAAAAAGGATTTTTTTACCTCGATTATGATCCTTAGAGAAACATCCCAATTGTTTAATACAATTTCCAGTGCTTTAAGTTGGATGGCTATCTCTGCTGCAAGTTGTACTAGGCCTTCCAATGTAGAAAGATTGGGACCTTTCTTCAAGACATTCTTTGCATGGACCATTTCTTTGTGCAAAACTTCCATGTGAGGGGTTATAACAGACTAAATTTTAATTGGCTTGTTCTTGGTGTTTGCCTCTGGTGTGAGTACAACTAATTCCTTTTGTGTGTGAAGTATTGTAGAAAAATGCTTCTCACTTTGAGTTGGATCCTCAGGTAGTTGCATGCTAGATACTTTTAAGCTTCCTCTCCAAGCTCAATATCCTCTGGCTAGTCTCTTGTGTGAAGTATGAGGAATCACATAGTTTGGGGTATAGTGAGAATATATTCTCAAGTACTATTTTTACCTTCTCTATCTTCTTTTCCAGCTCTACTTGAGAAAGTACTATCTCACCAGATATTTTCTCATTTACCTTCATCTGGAATTTCTTTTCAGACCATTCAAGCAATTTTGCATTGGTGTCTAGGTCTTCATTCTATACATAGTCTACTATGTTGGATAATTGCTCCATTATGGGCTTTGTCTCATTAGGTACTTGCAAGTTGAATGCATCTAGAAAGATGTCCTTAATTTCTATCAATGCTTACCTTTGCTTAAACTCATTCCCGAGTATCTCTTATTTCTTGTTTTTCTCTAGTGCCTCTTGCACTTCATTAATCTAATCAATATTCATATTTTTGTAGTCATATGTTGGAATGACTATCTCCTCATCAAGTGCAAGGTCTCCATAGTGAAGTACCCTTGCTACCTTGGTAGAGCTCAAGTTTGGTGCTGATTTTTGTAGTAGTAATAAATCAATGCTCAGCTGCTATGTTGTTCTAGTGGGAGTCCCTATAGTAGGAAAATTTGTCAATGTTTGACTTGCCTCTTGTTCCTTTTCCTTAGGGTCTCTTCCTTGTCTTCTTTAGTTCTACCTTGATCAATGATTATGATTTGAGGAAGTGCACCGTATCCTTATGTTGTGATGACAGAGGTATCCTTCTATCTTGTTTACTCCTTTTTTGGCTCCTCGTCAGTTGAAGGCACTATGATTGTGGTGTCAACCCTAGCAGATGCATCTACTACTACCTTTTGAAGTTCCTCCACACTCACTAAGACTATATTAGTATAAAGCTATGATTGTAAAGTAGTCTGGTGAAGGATCTTTCTAAGATCCTCTATAGTCAATGGGCTGATGTTCTGACCAGAGGTGTCAAGAATGTCCTTCATAATTATTGTCTCTATAGGTGTGGGTGTTACATGTGGAGGACTCAGTGGTGGCATTTGTGTGTCTTGCACACTCTATTCCGATTGCTGCTCCTTAGCAGTTGTCATATCACCCCTTTGTGTTTCCTTCTCAACTGTAACATCTTCTTTGTCTTTTTCTATTTCCTCCTCCTTATCATTGTCTTCTTCGTCTTCATCATTGTTCCTTCCCTCAAAGGGATCCTCTCATCTTTCCTTTACTATTGTGAGGCCATAGATTACTTTCTACATTAGAGTGGACTTCTTCACAACATCTTCAATTTTATTTTGCAAAATACTAAATGCTCTATACTTGGGTGTAAATATTCTTCCATGCTTCTTATTAGCCTTTCTTATTTGGCCTTTTGTGAGTTTAGGCATCACACGAGCCAATGTTAATTCTCTTATTTCCTTCTCCATATTTAGGCAATAATGCCATTTATTTTCTACAATAAAATATAACTCCTTAGGCATAGTATTATCTAGTTCAAGTGGAGTATTATTGAACTTTGCCATCATGCTATATATTGATTCTTCCACCATGGTTTTCTCCTCTCTTGTCAATTTATTGAAATTAATGCCTTTAAGCCCTGACAAGTCTAAATTGTTCCTAATGTTGTCACAAATGTTTTCCAAATCAGATTTAGTGGTGTGACTTGCCACTCTAAACTGTCCATTGTCATCAGACTTTGTCCTCTCCTCATCTAACTCTAGAGGTGCCACATACTTTCTCTTTTGCTTCTTTTCTGGTAGTCCTCCCTACTTTGTGGCTTTCTTCTTTTGTTGTTCTTTGGCCACCTTTGTTTTAGCCCTTGTATCTACTCTAGTGGTAGGTTTTGTAGGGCTTGGCTTTGCTTTATTTTTTTCCTTTAGGCTGATCAGCATATTGTTTCTATGCTTTCCTCTTCTTGAGCTCTGCCTTAGGTGCTTCCTCTCCTTGCTCAACACCTTCTTGCTCTTTAGCATCTTCACCCATTCCTTGGGTTAGTGCAAGTGGCCCTTGCCCCTATTCCTCTTCATCATCTTCTTCTTCCTCTTTTGTTTCAATTGAGCCCTCACCAAATTTAGCCTTGAGCTTCTTCACTAATTTTTCCTTTTTCTTCAGTGTAGAAGTAGTCTTTAATTCTATATCCACTTTAGATCTTACTACATCATAAGTGCCAAAGTATTGGGCACTTTTATCCACTTCTTCTACTAACAATGTTGTAATTGCTACAGATGCCTCATCAATATTTATTTCATAACCAAGTGGCCTAAGCCATCTTACCCCTGGTATGGCTACTTGGATGTAGGTATAATCAATATCAACAAGAAAACAAATATCATTTATATGTTACTTCACAAGTGAGACTGGAATCCTACGTCTATGTTTCATTAGTTTCTTGAAATCTTAAAAATAATTCGTCATAATATTCTCAAAATTGTCTCCCATTTGTTCAATGTATTCATTTACCTAGGTTACTATAGACCTATTAGTTTTCTAGCTTATCTTTCTATAAGAGGGGAATTCATTCTATACATAGAAAAATACACATATCAAAATTTCTCCAAATTCACATTGAGCTCCCTTTGGTCTTCTTATAGCTCCCAAATTTTCATTGATCTTTTGTAATTGCAATTCTGCTAGATCATAGGTATGATCCTTTTTAACAAGTTTGTAACCAACATCCACTGCAATACAGGGAACACTGTTGAGTCTGCTAGATTGGTAGAATTTATGGGAAATAACTCTAATAGAAAAATCAACAAGAGGATCCTTAATGGTATCAATGGTCATGCTTCTCTTGTTCCACTTAGCTCTAGTGTTCTTCTCAATAGCTTCTTTGGAGTCACTCCTTAGAGTTTTAGGCCATTCTAGTATTGGATATCTAGTTGTATATGAGAAAATGTTAGTATGCTAATAGAAACCAAATTTAAATAAAGCTTCTACAAACTAAACAAAATTCATAAACTTCAAGATAGACTAAGATGAACTCTCAATTGAGAATATGAGCCATTAATGGGCTCTCTCAATGAGAAGCTCTCTTGTTGAGTAGCTTTGTCTAAATAGATAGGATGTATGCTCAATATGCTTCCAAAAGCTTCAATGGATGATTGTGGATTTTTGGTGTGGATATATGGCTTTAGTATGGATTTGGCTCTCAAAATAGCATTATAACTTTACTTCATGGATTGTGTTATTTTGTAAAGGGGAAGGATCCAATTTATAGGCAAGAGGCTTGAGGGTTTGAGGGCTAAGATGCAAGGATGGGAAAAAGCTTATGAAGGGCTCAGATTGCATGAGAGGAGAGCACATGGATTGTGCTTCCTTATAGCCAATCAAGGAGTGACACATGTCACATGGTGAGAGGATGGAGGAAAGGGCAAGGATGAGTCAACAAAGGAGGCTCAAGAGATAAAATCTTCATAAAGACCCTCATAATGACTTGTAAGAGCAATAAAAGGGCTTGTAAGAGTCATTTATGACCTAGTGGACTTCATAAAGTTTTATGGTTGAGATATTTTGAGGGTGATGAGAGAAAATTCGACTTGGACTTGATTAGGAAGGTTTTAAGCTTACTTAGGCTTGTGCAAATGATTAGAGGATGGATTAGGATGGTTTAGGATTAGCTTAGGGATAGGCAAGTGGATGGCATTTAATGAGGGTGGGTGAAGGAGGAGATATTTGTTAGCTTTGGCTTGGGTTAGTAAGTCTTAACCCATGTTTAGGGAATGTGACAAGGTTAGGAGGGGATTAGGATTAGGTTTAAAGACATCTTCTAGAAGAGTCTAGATTTTGGATGAGGATAAAGACTTTCTAGAATAGTCTAGAATTTCCTAGGATGAGGATGAAGACTTTTTAGAAGAGTCTAGAACTTCTTAGGATGAGGATAAATTAGATTTTTAGGAAATAAATAAAGTTTTATTTATTTCAAGGGTTTGGGTTGAGGAGATATTTATTAAAACTTTTTTAATAAACATGAGGATTAATATTTAATTTTAATTAAATATTTTGAGTTGGGATTAGGGGTAGGAAATGATGGGATTAGCCTTTAATCAAAATTAAAGAAGGATTAGAAGATTTTGGAAGAGGTTATTGGTCATAAGAAAATTGGCCAACTTTTGGGCAAAAAATAAATTTTTTATTTATTTTAGGATTTTTGGTCAATTTATTAATTAAATAATTAATAAATAAGGAAATAATGTTTAAATAAGATTTAAACATTTTTGGGAGGGATTCCTTAATTAAATATTTTTAATTAAGATAAAAGGATTTAATGGCATAAAAATTAATTAATTAATTAATTAAATAATTAATTAATTAATAAATGATGATGTCATTGGGAATTTTTCAGAAAATAAAAATACTTTATTTTCTAAAGGATTTTAGGTGTCTACATTTTGCCCCTCTTTGATGTGATGCCACAAGTGGCATGGCATCAAAGATAAGAAAATAAGATGCCCAAGGCTAGCGCAGAAGAGGAGAGAATGGGCTGTGAGATGCCCCCTCAAGAAGGCAGCGGGGAGAGAAAGCGAGGCTCGATGGCTTCTTGAAAAGTACAAGAATCTAGGATGAGCAAGGAGACTCAGATTGGCAAAGAGAAGGGGCTGAATTAGCTCAAACTCTCACTATGGGAGAATGATAAAGGAGAATCAGATGCACAAGAGGAAGCAAGCTTAAGACTTTAGGGAAGGTGGAGGATGAAGGAGCAGAGTGCTATAAAAAGGAATCCAGGATAGGGAGATGGATGAGGGGATTATAAAGCTGATGCAACAGGATTTCAAAGAGTCAGATTGGTGGAAGATGGGTTTCGGAGATCCCTAGGACTAGGATTGTGGATCTCAAAAGATGAGGCTTGGTGGATTGATTTGGATTGGTGGATCCCTAAGACTAGGATTGTGGATCCCTAAAGCTAAGAGTGATGAGTGATTCAAAGAGATACTGATGCATAAGCTGGGGTAGGAGAGACAAATGCTGGATATGGATGGGGGATAATGGAGATGAAGGAAAACCATTGAAGCTTTTTGAGCGGGGGGATACTTCAAAGAGAAGTACCACCATGTAGTTGAGCACTAGATTTTCTATAGGACTATTGGTTAATTGCCAAGGTTACCAAGAACATCAAGACCTTTTCACCAACCGTCCAAAGGACTGACAAACTAAATCAAAACAAACACACAAGGATTTCCCCAGCATCACACATGAATCCTAGAGGAAGCAGCGTGGAAACGACACTGGAGAACCCACAAGCAGAAAAGAAAAACAAACGAAAGACCTAATCAAGACCTTATGCTCTAATTGCCCCATTTGCAGCATACCATGATATGGAAGATCGTGGCAACCTTGAGGAGGGAACAAGGAGATTGCTTGGAAAAGATACTTCAAGACCCAAAAGGGAAGATCCCAAATCAAAAGAAAGTGAAAATCCAAAAGAGAGCCGTTTGCCAACGAGATGGGTAGGACAAGGTACTAACAGACCAAGTGAGGAAAGCTATATCCTGCAAGGACCTATCGGAGAGCACCGAAGCTGGTGGATTTGGATGAGTGATGCGTCTGGCAAGCTGAACTAAGAAAGATAACACTTTGGTGATAGGAAATCTAGCTAAAGGATGCATTGGAATAGCTAACCAAGATGTGTGATGGGTGCAAGATGCTGATCAAGGACGAACTGACACGAACGCTGGATAGATACAATGGTACTAAGCTAAAGAGGATGTACAAGCTAATGGACCAAGATATGTACAAGCAGGCTAATCAAGATATGGTACAAGCTAACAGACCAATGATAGGTATGATATAGATGGATAAAAAGCTCAGGATGAGAGGATAGCGGGATGGCTCAAGTTGGTGCAAGAGGCAGAAGCTAAGGATGAGGTGATAGCGAAAGATATGGATTTAGCAGGATGCATCCAATGATGATGAGAGATTTTGTGACCAAGGATAGCTAGAGGCACAGGATGAGATGGTTGGATAGGATGGTAGATAGCTAGGATTATGATGGATATAAAGAGATGACATTGGGTTTTCATGAGGATAGCCTAGAGCTAGATACCAATGATAAGGGAGGATGGACAAGACAAGATCTCCAAGGAATATAGTGCCCCCAATCAGAAGATAACATGCAGAAGGAGGTCTTATGATGGATGTGATAGGATTGAAGCTAGGATGAAAAAAGCTGAAGGGGCTAGGGAGATGGATGATAGCTTAGATGATTGGTTGAAGCTGCATAAGATTAGTGGATGGTGTGAGATGGAAGCTGGAGGATGGAGGATAGGTGGATAGTGATAGATAAAAGCTGGAGGATGAAAGATAGGTGAATAAATTGGAAGATGGAGCTGGATGGCAAGATGTGACCAAAAGCATGAGGATGATAGGCTAAGCTGGGGATGGCTAGATTACGCATGATGCTTGTTTGCCAAGTTTTCATCATGGTACTTGTCCAAGGCGCTTGAATTGCCAAGTTTTCACCAATGGACGCTTTTCTTTTCTTTTCTTTTCTTTTTTTTTTTGACTTTGGACTTAGCTGGAATGATTTTGGCTTTCTTCAGCTATTTTGTCTTTTTTGGGATTTTTCACTAGCTGTTGGAATGTTCAATTTTGTTGCTAGCTATTGGTACACCGGATGTGTGATTTATGCAATAGATTGGATTAGATGGGATTGATGGTAGGAGATGGAGGGATGAAAAGGTTGGAAAGGAGCATGAGATGGGGATGCTTGCAAGAGCAACATTGGCACATGTTGGGACGGGTGTGAAAAGAGCATATGGGGGATAGATGGTAGATGCGGGCGTGATGGAGGATTTGTGGAAGCATGCTTGGGGATATAGGCACCCAAGATGGAGTTAGGAGATGGGGGACATGAGTCACTAGATGGGGGATTAGCAATGGTGGATGCCATTATGCATTGGGTTTCAACTTTTTTCTTGGGGATCCACATGGTTTTGGATTTTCTTTTCATAGGCTTTTGCATTGTTTTGCATTCTTTGATTGGATTTTTCATTTTTGGAGTATGTCTTTTAGAATAGACATATGATTGCCTAGGATGTGGATTTTTAGCTTTATGCATTTTGAAGTTGGCATTCACATTGCCGTGGTAAGCTTTGGGAAGATGGTTAGGAGAAGCTTTGTGAGATGGAGAGGATATGAAAGAACATGTAGGGGGATGATGATGGATGATGTGCCTTGATATGTGCCTTTGTTGATCTTGCATAGAAATGGATGGAATAGGATTTTTATGATGGCTGATAGGAGGATGGAGGATGGTAGATTTTGGGACATAGGGACCCAAAATGGATTTAGCGGATGAAGGGGGGATATGGTAGGTTGTTTTGGGTTGCAAAGATGGTGGAGGGGGGATGACATAAGATTTCTTGAAGGAGTGATGGGAGGCTGGCATGGTGGGCTTGGAGATAGGCTTGGTTTGGGGGTGTGGTGTACCAATACCTTTAGATGGTGAGCCTTTGGATACATATCCAAGACCATGAAATCTTAGATTTTTTTGTGCAATAATAGGCTCTCTGATTCCTTGCTCTTGTGGTCCTAAACCTTGACCTTGATAATGCCATCGATTGAGCATTTGAACAAGCTGAGGAAACTTTTTGCTTGTAGAAAATGGGAGAAGTGATTTATTAGGTGTATTGCAATGGGGAGATACTGTTCTTAATTCTTCTGCTGAGAGAGGACCACTGTGGATGAATGTAAGTGAACCAAGAGGGTAGATTATAGATGGTAGAATAGCTTGGATAGGTGGTAAGATGGAAGCATGGAGCGGGGGAGATGGAAGGATAGGATCTTGATGTAGCTGGTGGGATGACAAGATATCTTGTAGTGGAGGAGATATGGCTTGAGGTTTTGGAGATGGAGGAGATGGTGACTGCACTATGGATGGAAGACATGGTACGATGATATCTTCATTTATGCTTTGGGGGATGTCAACATGCTTTTGGGCAGGATCTTGAAAGGATTGGTTTGGAGTGGATGGTGTGATAGGAGGTGAAGGGATGGATTCTTCAAAGGCAGCGGATGGATAGATGGGAGATTCAGTAGTGGAGATGGGTGAGTAGAAGATGGATGCATAAGGGTCATTACGAGAGATTTGGGAAATGCTTGGAGGCGATGTGGATAGGATTTGGAGGGATTTGATAGGTGGTGGGATTTTGATGCTTGCGGGAAGTGGAAGGATTTTAAGCAATTTGATGGATGGTATGGGGATGATAGCTATGGGAGATGGAGGTGATATTATAGATGGGGAAGCTTCATCACTGACTACTTCACATGGTTGGATTAGATGACATGGCTTATCGACTGTTGGAGACAAATTTTCTTGTATTTCCTCTAGGAGATTCCTTGGAGACTCGTGTGTTGAAGGTGGAGGTGGATTGACAGGAATAGCTAGTGTGATGGGGGTGGAAGATTGGAAGTTTGGTTGATTGGGTGATGGAGGGGAAGCTGGGATATCAGATGGCATGACTAGATAGTTTGGAATAACTCTTGGATTTTGGGGGATGCTTGGGGGAATGTTTCTAAGGCTTTCAATATACCCGTCATAGTCAACAAGATTTTCATCATCATTGGAATAGGAGGTGGCGGGAGCAAGGACAATGCGACCAAACACATCATGATAGGATTGGTACTTCATGCTTTGATGATGAGTTTGATGGGGATGGGGTCTTGCATATGGATGAACACGGAAGCTCATGGTTGGATTTGGATTAAGCACAGATTTTGGATTGGCTGATGAAAGATTCCCTAGGGAGAGTCAAAGTTGCATGATAGACCTAAGGAGGATTGGCTGGAGATTTTTGGCTTTCCTGTGGATGGAAGACTTCAAGGGCATGCTGTCAAAAAGTGAGAGTTTTGCTTTCCTATGCGCTGGATTTGGTGGTGGTTGTGTCAACTTGAGGATAGACTAATGATCCTATGGGCATGACATGAGATTGACCACTTCTGGATCCCAACCTTTAGCTCAAGGTGATGAGGGATGCAAGTGACAAAGCTAGATTACCCTAGACAATGCTCTGTCAGAGAGATAACCTTGGTGAGATTGGTTGATTGGTAGGATTGATTGGATAGCAAACTCTGGCAGAGTAACAACAACTCTTTAAAGGCTTGGGTGATTTTGGATTGGGTTGCTAGCTGGCCGGGGGGATGATTTGGATGGACTTTGGATTGTTCTAAGGCAAAGAAAGAGATAGATTCAGTTGCAGCGGGGGAGCTTGGATGATTTTTTGATAAGGCAGTGACTACGCTAAGTATGCCTTGAGCTGGGAGATTTCTGCTTTTCTAGGATTTCGACCAAAATTGGCAAACATTCATTCAAAAGCTATGAACAAACAAGCAGACAAAAGTTTTGAGCAAGCACGTCAAACACACCAACATCTTAGGAAGCTTTCTACAAGGATGAAATTTAGTTTAGCTAGGGAGTCCTCGATATACGCAAGGTACGTGAGGCCCAAATCCGTAGATGAAACCAAAAAGATGTCACACAACCGAGAGGAGCGGTAACCCACTTCTCCTCTTTCACTTCTCAAGGGTATAAAGTTCCTTGAGGCTTAGCCCGAGTGACAAAATCTTGATTCCAAGAGAGGTGTCTTTGGATTCACCTCCCGATTTTTATACTCCGTCGGAACGCTGGAGTTGAGGTCGTCCCAAGGGGTGATGAAATCCCCAAGCAGGCCTCCTAAAAAGCTAAGACAAGATTTTGGATCCTAATCTTATGCACCCAAGATGGCCTCGAAATACGACAAGGGGAGAGAAGACTTGGATGATCTTGGGCTAAAAAGCAGAGTTCTTTTCCAATTGATGATTTAGATTTTGTAAGCTATGATTGAAGACACTTGTGATTATGGCATACAATGTTCATTCCATCTTGATAGCGTCGTTAGCATAATGGAAGTTGAGAGATCGTCAACATAAGAAATGCGAGCGCCATTGAAAATGCGTCAAGACCATGCGATGTTCATTGATTGTTAGGCATTCAAGATTGAGTGTGAGTTTGTTTTAAGCCCAAAACAAAGATGTGTGAAACTCGATTGCCAAGCACGCGCCTGGAGGCCCTCCACGTCAAGATTTGTCCAATTTTTATGCCCAAATAAAGTGTGAGCGAGATTAAGGTGCATTCAAGAAAAATTTGATTTTAATCCATGGCATTCAAGAGTGATTTTAGCAACATGCATTCAAAGACAAGTGATTAAACATTCAAATTTTTTCCTTTGAGTATTCAAGATTGAGATTTTGTGTGTTGTTTTAAGAACTTTGAAGTGCTTTGTTTTAACCTTAGATCATTCAAGATTTTTTTTGGACTCAAAAGTGAAAATGACTCTTTGGACTTTGCTTTTCATTCAAGATTTTGTGTGCTAGTTTGCATGTTTTAAGCCCAAAAATGATATTCTTAGATTGTTTTGATGCATGAAAAACCTAAGAAACATTCAAGATTTTACAACAAGACATTTGTTTGGAACAAATAACAAAGCTTTTTAGGACAATTTTGGCAACCATTTAGGACTCTTAGTTTTCATGAGATTTTTTAAAAGAACTTTAGTGTGCACTTAGTGTTGATTTTGAACCTTTTGAAATGGAAACTTGAAGTTCTTTTTAAATTCCCAAAAATGAAGTGTTCCTAATTTTGCATGAATGCATCTAAAACTTTGATGTTGCAAGGATGCAAATGATTAGATTGGTTTAGTTTCACTTGTTAAAAGATTTTTTCTTTTTTGCAAATTTTTAATTTTTCAATGGATTTAAGTATGATTTGGGGTTTCATTTTAAGCACTAAAAAGAAGTGTGTATGATTTTGCTTCCTTAAAAAAAAAATGGCCAAGATCTCCCACAAGAAGAAGAAGAAGAAGTAGATGGAATAAGAAGAATATAGACAAGAAGAGGAAGAAGAATTTCAAGGTCTTTGTCCACCTATAAGCTTGAAAAATCTGCAAACACTATGAGATAGATTATGAGTTCCTTTGTCTTCTTCATGCTCATGTGGACCTACAAAACCAATTTATACAATCCTAACAATCACAAAAATAAGAAAAATTAGCCAAAATCAGCAAATAACATACAAAACTTGACTAAAAAAGCTAATTAAGATGACCCATGCGGGGTCCCACCGGGCATGCCAAAATGTATATGAGAAAATGTTAGTATGCTAATAGAAACCAAATTTAAATAAAGCTTCTACAAACTAAACAAAATTCATAAACTTCAAGATAGACTAAGATTAACTCTCAATTGAGAATATGAGCCATTAATGGGCTCTCTCAATGAGAAGCTCTCTTGTTGAGTAGCTTTGTCTAAATAGATAGGATGTATGCTCAATATGCTTCCAAAAGCTTCAATGGATGATTGTGGATTTTTGGTGTGGATATATGGCTTTAGTATGGATTTGGCTCTCAAAATAGCATTATAACTTTACTTCATGGATTGTGTTATTTTGTAAAGGGGAAGGATCCAATTTATAGGCAAGAGGCTTGAGGGTTTGAGGGCTAAGATGCAAGGATGGGAAAAAGCTTATGAAGGGCTCAGATTGCATGAGAGGAGAGCACATGGATTGTGCTTCCTTATAGCCAATCAAGGAGTGACACATGTCACATGGTGAGAGGATGGAGGAAAGGGCAAGGATGAGTCAACAAAGGAGGCTCAAGAGATAAAATCTTCATAAAGACCCTCATAATGACTTGTAAGAGCAATAAAAGGGCTTGTAAGAGTCATTTATGACCTAGTGGACTTCATAAAGTTTTATGGTTGAGATATTTTGAGGGTGATGAGAGCAAATTCGACTTGGACTTGATTAGGAAGGTTTTAAGCTTGCTTAGGCTTGTGCAAATGATTAGAGGATGGATTAGGATGGTTTAGGATTAGCTTAGGGATAGGCAAGTGGATGGCATTTAATGAGGGTGGGTGAAGGAGGAGATATTTGTTAGCTTTGGCTTGGGTTAGTAAGTCTTAACCCATGTTTAGGGAATGTGACAAGGTTAGGAGGGGATTAGGATTAGGTTTAAAGACATCTTCTAGAAGAGTCTAGATTTTGGATGAGGATAAAGACTTTCTAGAATAGTCTAGAATTTCCTAGGATGAGGATGAAGACTTTCTAGAAGAGTCTAGAACTTCTTAGGATGAGGATAAATTAGATTTTTAGGAAATAAATAAAGTTTTATTTATTTCAAGGGTTTGGGTTGAGGAGATATTTATTAAAACTTTTTTAATAAACATGAGGATTAATATTTAATTTTAATTAAATATTTTGAGTTGGGATTAGGGGTAGGAAATGATGGGATTAGCCTTTAATCAAAATTAAAGAAGGATTAGAAGATTTTGGAAGAGGTTATTGGTCATAAGAAAATTGGCCAACCTTTGGGCAAAAAATAAATTTTTTATTTATTTTAGGATTTTTGGTCAATTTATTAATTAAATAATTAATAAATAAGGAAATAATGTTTAAATAAGATTTAAACATTTTTGGGAGGGATTCCTTAATTAAATATTTTTAATTAAGATAAAAGGATTTAATGGCATAAAAATTAATTAATTAATTAATTAAATAATTAATTAATTAATAAATGATGATGTCATCGGGAATTTTTCAGAAAATAAAAATACTTTATTTTCTAAAGGATTTTAGGTGTCTACACTAGTTACCCTATGAATAATCCTTTTTGATATTTTAATTGGTCCATCTTCTAACCACAAACATCCATCATGTATCCTACTAAGTAAAAATCTAATCCATTCAGTCTTAAATATGGTAGGAAAATCTAGTGCATGGGTTAAGCCCTTCTTTTCAACGATTTGGAACTCTTCTTTCAAGACTCCATTTTCACACAATTTTATATATGTCTCCCTAATTTCCATGTCTCCAATAGCACCAATCTTATAGTTATATCATCTCCTAACATCTTGAACCATTACAACCTTAGGAGGAATAATGGATAAGGCTTTGGCAGGGTCATTCTTGTAAGCAACTTCATGGATAAGTTTAAAATTAGGCTGTTTGACCCCATTTGATACTAGCTGGACTTCACGCAACTCTTTATCCTAGGGTTTTCTAGAGCTGGAGGCCATTTGTTCAAACTAGGGTTTCAACACAAAGAAATTTCAAAATTGCATAGCTTGGCACAAGTATAAATACCTTGAATTGTCAAAACTTTGCTGAATCTATGTTGTAATATGCTCACATGCTTCAAACTCTACTTGAAAATCATTCTGAACTCTTTTTGTCTATTTCTCTTTGCTTTTGATGGTGAAAAATGATTCAAAATGTGATCATATACCCTTATTTCACAGCATTTAATGCTTAGTTCATTTGCAACTATCCACTTGGCTCCTTAAGCAATTCTACTTTACTCAGCTTCCATCGTCTTTCCAACACTCGACATACACTAGAGTTTCCCTTACTTGGCTTCAACACAAATTTACTTTCACTCGACATTCACTACTAACTTGGTTGCAACTAATCATGGATTCTACTAAGACAACTCAACATGTACTAGGATTTTACTCGACATCTAAAGGTAACTTTCTTTACTCGTCAACACTTGTAAAAACTTGAAATTTTAACTTTGCATCTCTATTCGTGTTGATCTATCCTTTTTCATACTAACTTGTCTTGGAAGTAATGTATGATAAAGCATTTAGATATTAGTCCCACATACCTTCTTTTTCTTAGTTGGATGAAGTGTGACCACTTGACCTGTTGGGTGAAGTGATCCCTTCATTGGATGTGCTACTTCCATCTTTCTTCTTCCATGTTTTATTCATTTCTCCTCTGATGTGTTCAACATCCTTTTCCTTTGTTGAACTCTAAGTTGGGTGCCTGTGACCTTGTTGGGCAATTTCTGCTGATGTGCCTAGTCTTAAAACAAGTAAAGCATGTGGTTTTGCTCAACCATCTATTGTAGTTTCCACTAAAATGTGTTCTTATGCAATTTTCAAGGATGAGTCCATAATCTGGACAATAGTGATAGCTCTGCCTAGTCTTATATTCCTAATTGTAGTGATGTCCATGACTTTTGGTCTTTGCTAGTTGATTAGATGTCCACATAGGCTTTGATTTGCATTCAAAATCTTTGTGTCCATACTTTTTGCAATAGTAGCAGTGACCTTAAAATTTGGGTGTCTTGATGGTTCTTGTCCTACAGTCATGTGCATGATGTCCTTGCTTGTTGTACTTGTGATAGTGACCCATGTTTTTAGGTTTGTCATGCAGATTGGCATTCTTTCTCCTACATAGCTATTTCCCTTTTTACTACAAAACTGATAAGTAGGTTTTGTGTTCTTACCTTTTTTATTTCTTTCTTCTACAGTCTTAGATGACTCTTGTTTTCTAGTACTGGTGTATCCTAATCCTGAAGTGTCATTACTAGACCTTGGCGATTTCAGTAGCTACTCAAAGTACTTGATGGCTTCATTAGGTTTGTTGAATCTTTCTACAATCTCCTTCTCTCTTTTCAAGTCATTTTGCAATTGTTCATTTTGCATATTTAGTGTGGAAATCTCAATGTCTTTGACATTCAACTCATGATGTGTATTCATCATCTGGCTTAAGGTGTCTAGCTGCATGTTGGAAATTCTTGCAACCTCAATTGACATTCCCCCCAATCTATTGGCAAGGTTTCTCTTTTCATCTTCTATCATAGCTTTATCTTCAATGACTCTTTTCTTTTTTTTTGTCATTTCACAAAGCATCATGGCTTGAGATTCTTGTTCAATCTTGAGAGTTATGATTTCTTTTGCTTGATCTCTATTCTTATCCATCAAATTTTCTATTTTGCATCAAACTCCTTGGAATCTCCATTTGCAAATTCTTTTGAGGTGTCAATCTCCTTGTACCGTGTATCATTCTTAGCTATGGCAATCTCTCTTCTTCTCTTTAAGGATTTCCTCAATTCTTCCCTAGCTTCTTCCAAAGAGTGTAGAATGAGATTTTTCTGAATCTCCTAGTTCTCTATGATCTTCCCAAGTTTGTAACTTCCATTTCTAGATCTTTTTCTCCAAGATGTAAGGCTTCTTCTTGTGAGAACTACGCTTTGATACCAATTGTTGTAATTTATAGGTGAGAAGATTTACTTCTGAGGGGGGGTGAATCAGAAGTAACAAACTTTAACCTCTAAAATTAAAATGAATCACATGCATCTAACACATCTATTTAACATAAAAGTAAAGACATGCATGAAAATAGATAACACAAGATTTGATCACCCATAAACCCTTAGAAATGAGAAGGTAAAACTGGGGTGGGGATGACACTCACAACTTATCATTGCAACAATGTATAACTGGATAAGGTTACAAAGTTTGACCATCATCAATAGTCTACCTTGTGAAAGGCCTACCCTACTACAGGCTTTACACCTTGTTGAAAGTGACCTATTTGAAGGATTTACAAACACTCACTTGGAATGTCACCCTGTTAAAGGATTTAACACCTTGTTAAATGTTCTACAAAATGGTTGTTATACCAATCTATCATCATAGGATTTTCATTCTCCTAATACAATGGCTAGAATGTATTGATCTGATGAATTACAATCTTCAATTTTTGATTCCAAATCCTTGTTCTATCCAATCTGATTTGATCCTTCTTGATCTGATATAACTCTATTCGTAGTGTTGATACTCTGTTCTAATAACCTAATTCTACAATGTTGTTCTTCCTCTAAGTCTTCTCACCCCTTTTACTTCCTTCAAAACTTCACTAGCATTCTCTCATGCATTCCATACAATCCACATGACATTGAATTATTGGGTTTTGACCTCCTTTAAAAAAGTTTTGAGATTTAGGGTTAGGTTTGAATCTACAATCGAGACTCATCCATCTTTCTTGCTCAATTCTTTGCATTTTTCTTGATTGGTTGCATGCTTTCTCCATTTTTTTGATTGGTTACATGTTGATTGCATAGGTAATGTAATAGATTCGATGTTATCTTTTAGATCCTTCGAGATTCATCTTGAGTTAGCTCGAAAATGGTTTACATATGAGTTTGTGAAGGCACAAACACTTATGTTGATTTTGTGTTACACAACACTTATTGATTGCTAATGCTTGGCACATATATGAATTTTTTCTTTCTCAGCTCTTGTAGTAACTCTATCTTTCTTGGCTCCTATACTTTACTCAACACATATACTGGCTCATCATCAGTTGTCACTTGACACTTGAAACTTGCTCGGCACTTGAATAACTCAACGCCTGTTGAATTTATGGTGTGGCACATACTATAGCTCAGAATCTATATTATACTTGGCATCAACTTAGAAATTTCTTAAGCGTGTTGACACTCGATTGTCAAAACTAATTTGAGACCAATAGATCAAGTTCTTGGCTAAGCAAGAAACAAGACTGTATATCACAGAGCACAATAAGAGAAGAGTGTGTAGTGGCAGAAAACAATTGTAATTAGATCATGTGGATGAAGTAGATGTTGAAGGACATTGGGATAGAGTTTTGAAAACTTTTTTTCATACATTATGATAATAGAAGTACAATAATATATCTAAGAATTATTTATTGCATTCTAAGACTAAGCATATATCCATTAAGTATCTTGAGAGAGAAAGTTTCAAAAAAAAGAAATTAGATTAGAATATGTAACTACCAAAGTGTAGATTGTAGATATCTTTATGAATTCTTTGCCTAAAGATACATTTGATTATTCGTGAGGAATGCTTGGGGTTATGCACCATCCTACTTCTAAATAGATGATGTAGAGAATTCCTTATTATAGTGGTACAAAGAACTAATGTTTATTTGGACTAAATGTTGATGCTTCCTATATGAGGGAGATCTATGATGACCAAAGTCATTAAGTACTTTTGGTAGTTGATATAGAATTTTGAATAACATGGATCATTTCTACAAATGTAATTATATTGCCATTGTTATAGATATGTTCCAAATGCGGATTTGGATCTCATATAAATACTAGCGGAGGAAACATGTCTCTTGAAGGGACATGTCTCCAAGGTTTAATCATCATTTAATTAATACATATATTTCATAATAATAATTAGTATAATATATATCTATGTATATATATATATATATATATATATATATATATATATATATATATATATATATATACTATATATTATAATATGTATATTATATACTTTATATAATAATATATTATTATTACTTGAATACACATATATAGAATGATTTACCAATAATAAAAATATATCTCTGATTGAATATATCTGATTGAAGCTACAACTTTAACACTCCCTCTTAGCTAGGGAAGATTTCAACAACTATAATACAAGATTTGAATACTACATTAAGTATGGTCTATGATAGATTTAAGTTATGGTGTTAACCATAACAAATTGGTTTTCATGGTGTCCAAAAAAATTTGGCTCGAAGAACTGTGATGAGATGATTATAAAGGTGCCTAGAAAAATCCTTCGTGAAGAACCATGATAAGTTGGTTATAAAGGTATCCAACAAAATCCATCTCGAAGAACCAATATAACACTTGCTCCAACAAATTTTGGTGTTAGGAGATATGTCAACTATTGATAAGATCATCACTTTATAATAATTACCTTCTATTTGGTATCATTACTTCTAGCACTCCAGGACAATAATTTAATGTAGTCTATTATGATAACAGGTCTAGCTATTGACAAGATTGTCACCTTTCAATACATCCCCTCTAAATATATATACATTCATGAAATATCATCACCTTTCATAACATAATCACAACATTATGTAGTAAGTCACATGATATCCACCATGAACCAACTCAAAGGGTGGACCCACCATAGCTACTATTAGAGGGTGAAAATATTGGAAATATAAATGGGAAAGTAAGTTCTATGAGGGGGTGAATCAACACTTAAAACTCTTACCTCTAAAATAATTCACCATACATCCAGCTCATAACTGAACATGTAAACTGAAATAAGTAACCATACATCACATTCATACCATCAATTAAGTCAACACATTACACAAATAATTTGGTTACCTAGAAACCTTGCAATGAGAAGGTAAATGATTAGAATCAAATTGGCATATTATATTAAGTCATATATTTTAATTAATTCTTGTCTCTAAATAAATAATATGGATCTTTAATTCTAAATTGTTCATTCAATTTCTAATTAATATTTGGATAAAGACACCTTTCAACATCCATGAAGATGTATAAAGAGGTGCAAGTCAAATTCAACAAGGCAGGAGGAATGCTCATTTGCTAAGATTGCCAATTTGTATCACATCTTGTATATGGAGTTGATGGGCAAACATCTTAATGATGGGATTGTCCAACTCCTATAGAGTGTTAGGATTAACTTTAGACAGAAATAATATTTACATGCAAATATAACCAATACCAAAAAATAGTAGATCACATAAAAGAGAACACATAACACTAAGATTTAATGTGGTCTACCCAATACCTGGGCTATGTCCACCAATAGAAAGTCCAATATTATTATGATTTAGTGATTATAACCTGATTACAATCTATAATCCCTTACAAATCAATACCACCACAAGAACTAATTTTTGCATCACACATCATGAAAATCCCTAACCCTAAGCCTTTTTTATACAAGACTTTTTCACTTACAAAATTAGGCTAGAATAAGTCATCCAATAGGAAAAATAGTAGTCAACACCTTTTACAATATAAGGGCATTTTTTGGTTTTGGGGGCTCTGCCTTTGAAAACCTCCACAGGGGCATTGCCCCTCAAACCCACCCTGTACTACAATAGGGAGTGTAGTTGGGGCACTACTCCAGGATCCTGCAGGGGCACTACCCCCAAACCTCCATAGAAATAATATGAGGAAAAAACCACACTGAATAAACGTCTGAGTCTGATTAGGCTCCACATCACAACAATCTCCCACTTAGAGACTAATCAGGCTCCACAACAATAACCTCCCACTTGGAGACTGATAATATCACTACTAAACCTTGGACTCTATTATTTGTTTATTCTATTTAGTCAAGAAGACCAATTGAAGCTGAAGAGGAATTTAGCTTCTCCCTTATCACTACCTTTGTAAACATATTTTTTGGAATGCCATTTGTATCTATGTTCTCCATCTTTAACTTTCCATCATCTTAAACTATTAGAAATAGATAATACTTGGGGGGGGTGGGGGGGTGGTGGTGGTGGTGAATCTATATTTTCAATATTTTTACCCACAACAGAATTCTATTAATTACTTTTCCACATGCATAAGAAAGAGAACCAATAGTGCTAAACAAAATAAACAAACATACAAGAAGAGAATTCATAACACCATATTTTGTTAACTAGGGAAACCCTAGCCAAGGGAAAACCCTGGTGGGAATGGAATCCACAAGATTATTCACTATATAAAGAATCTGATTAAGGATATTGACCCTGTTAGGAGTCTATGAAGAATGTATAGTGTCTCGAGTCCCTATTAGGAGACTAGGTCTTGTTAGAAGCCTCAACCCTATTAGGAGTTGGTAGATCATATACAAATGTGTGCAAGAAGAGCCCACTGCCTTAACACACAACTATACAAATAAGTTCTTCAAGAGAATAGATATACATACAAACTAGATCACTTGTACTTCACAAATATTTTGAATGTCAATAACTATGCATAACTAGATTATTTGCTATAATTTTAAATTCTTTTGATTGTCAATTCTTTAGGCAAAGGGTAATTGCGCATACATCAAATAGCATCATATCTTGCATCACATATCATTACTTCTCATGGTATTTTTTCATCATTCTTGTTACACACTAACATCACAAATGAAGTTCTTTAGTTCTACCAAACATATCAATAATTATTCCTTAGTTGGCTCACATATCATCCTTAGAGTTAGCTCATTAATAATTAGTAATTAAAATAATTATTCAAGTTGTTTAGCTCATCTTGCTAACATGCTCTGTTCTACATTGTAACATCACAACAACACTAATTCATTAATAACTTGAACTCAGTTGATCGTATAGACATGCACACTGGTATGCATCATTAGGATGATGTCATGCATATCTAGTTTATTTTACAAGAGAATATTCCAAGGGAATATTTTGCTATCATCAAATCTTGTCATGTTGCTATAACATTGTCTAATACTTATACAATTTTCCTTCACAAATAATCATGACTAGTCTGCAAAACAAATATGTTGCCATAAATGACAAGCATATAACTTACATTATCTGATTGATTGGTCATATTTCCAAAATCTCCCTCTTTGGAATTGTTGTAAACATTTTGGGAAAGTTGGCTAAGTCCCAAACATGTTGTCATACCAATCAAAATAAATAACCGTAACATAGTAAATACATTGTATTCATGTATAGAAAGGATTACATCCCTTATAACTCTAATTAAAAAGTTAGCTTGAAGCAAAACTTACTAATATACTTCAAAATATAACTATCAATTACAATTTTCCTTATTCCTCCCCCTTACAATTACAATTTTCCACATTTCTCCCCATTTGAAATCAATGACAAAGGTGCCAAGAAAAAAAAGAGAAAAGGAAAATCTATCAAAATCTAGTAGCTACATCAAAACTTGGAAAAAAAATCACTAAAATCATTTCTCAACTGAGCAAGATGTTTCTTCCAACTATCTTTTAGTGCATTAGATACACTGATTAGTGCACATAAGGTATATGCGGCTAACTCTATTGTGTTCAAATTTGTAGCCATGAATTTTTCATATGAGGACTTTTTTGCCAAGCATTCTTCCAACTAATTTTCTAGCAGTGTTACCTTTGGGGATAAGTGATCTCTCAAAAGAGTGAATCTCTTTAGAACTTTCTCTTTCTCTACTTGAGTTTCCCTTATGCTATCATGAAGTGTCTACATTGTATGCTCAATAGTATCTAACTTCTGATTCTATTTCAAAAAGTTTTTAGTGAGCATCTGAAGCTCAGTTACCTTTTCTTTGATTTGATCATCAAAACTTTGAAGATGGATGCATGCCAAGTTGCACTTAGCATAAGCCTATTTCCTTCTCCTATACTCTACCTTAATGCCTTAATGCATATATGCAAAGTTTTTATATCATTCCTTATAAACATGGTATTAAGGAGTTTACCATCATGCTCTATTTGTGCTTGAATTGTAGCCACATTAGTAAGTGTTGTAAACTCATTATCAAAATCTTTACACAAAATTGTTGTGCACTATTGAATATCTATAGGTGTGTTAATAGGGCTTACTGTCTTTAACATTTTTTTAAGAACTAAAGTTGAAGTATTTTCAATGGGCTTAACTGATTTCTTCTTCTCAAGAAATTTACTCAAGAAAGATATGAGATTTTGTGCTTTGTCTTCTTCATCTAACTGAACTGCTGATGTTGTGACCACTGCTGCTTGAGTAGGTGGTGTAGAGGGTGTTTTTATTGCAGTTGCTAAGGGTACACTTAAAGTAGCTACTTCAATGGTAGATTCAATTTTCTTCGTAGAAGGTGCATCTTCTTCCTTTCACTCCTGAACTTCTTCTTCATTAGATGAGCTACTATAATCCATAATATTGCCAAAAATGTTGGAACCAAAATCCTTAAATGGGTCTTTAGTTCTATCAACTATCACATTGGTGTTATCCACTTGCATAGGTTCACTACCAATGGTGATATCTAGTGAATCACTAAAATTGGTGTTCCATTTGGTTGCTCAAAACTGTGAGGTGGACTACCTGTAGTAGGACTTGCTTCCTTTGTTTGGACACACTCAGACTTTATAGGGCTTCCCTTCTTTGGCTGCACACTCTTTTTTGACATAGGGCTTACCTTTACTAGCTGCACACTCTTCTTTGGCATAGTAGACATGTATGTGACTATAGCCTTTTGAGTTTCTTCATTTACTTCTTCATAATTTCCTCCCATGAGGAGAATGGATCTCTTTTTATTCCTTAATAGTGGTGTTATTCCTTTCAAAAAATTTGTAAACTCTTCCTCATTATTTATAGTAGATAACTTTTTCACCATAGTAATTCTTATTTTCTTGTCTTCCTCTATCACTCTTCTTTTTTTATTTCTTTGTTTATTGTACAAGTCTTTAGGTGTCTAACCTCTTATACTATCAAACCTTTTATCTTTAAGAATCATATTCCTAACTACAACATTCTCTAGCTGTCTTCTATCCATATTATTGTACAAATCATATAATTTATTTAATTGCACAAAATTATTGTCATCAATGATTTGCATGTTAAGATTCTCTATATTGGTATTTCATGCCTTTCTTCCTACTGATGTCTTTACTTCCTAATCAACTGGCTCTACTGGTCTTTCACTAGTTTCTTCTTTAGATTTAAAAGAGCTAATCTGCAAGGTTCTTCTCTTCTTGCTTGGACCACTTGTAGTCTACTTGAATCTCTTCTTAGGAGGGGTTTTGGTCTTTTTAGGCCTTGTGGATTTCCTTGGTTCTGGTGCTTCCTCAATCTTTGTTGGATTCTTTGGAGGTTGCTGCTTTGCAACTGCTGCATATGGCATAGTAGTTTCTTGCACACTTAATTGGGAAACTGTACCCTCTTTAGTAGGTCTGGCCATTACAATAGGTGTAGGGATCAATAGCTTAGATTGACCACTGGCCTTCATTTCCATGGCTATCCCTTTCACCTCATCAAATTCTTTTCTTGTCAATCCTAATTCCTTCAAAATAGAATCAATCACTTTTTCCACCTTCTTCTTGGAGTCCTTTATTATCTGACTTGTCTTAACTTCTCTCATCTTTTCAATATATGTCCCCCATCTAGGACATTCAAAATTAACTTCTAAGTTTAGGATTATCTACACATATCCTTCAATTAATTCCTCACTCAACCCATAACCCATAGGCTCTATAAACTTAACTCAAGGAACTATAGCCTCCATACAAGTGAAATCTATTTCTAAAATGAAGCATAATTCATCCTTATATTTTTCTACTAGAACAAGAGGTATCCTATACCTTTGCTTCATTTCAGCTTGGAAAGATTTCATTACACTATTAATATAACTATCTCTGACTGTTTCAGGTCTGGCTCTATATACATGAGTGATTGTTTGCATTGCACACTCACTTCCATCCCAATTTATGATACTAGGAAACTTCTTAGTTGTGTAAAAGAATATGTGAATCAATAGGGATTCAAAACTAAAGACTATGTTCCTAGACTTCTTGATTCTTGATATATTATCCAACAACTATGTTTGGATAATTTCACATAGATTAACCTCTTCACCTTTTACTACTAGGTAAGTTGCATGAAGAAAATGTTCATTGGATTTCACCCTTCATTGTTTAATCATTTGACCTTGTGAATTAGGTCATTATAAATACATATGATAGAATCTCCTAGCCATAGAAAATCATCATGTACTCTGCTCAGAATTATCCTTGTCCATTCATGATTATTGAAGTTTGTGTAGAACATATGCTTAACTAGGATAAGTTGTTCTAGGTATCCATGTTCTAGTTTTAGTGAAAAATCATTTTTTCACATTTTCTCCAATTCCTTATCAATTTTTGTATCACCTATGCTTTCAATTTTTCAATGAATATAACCTCTTATATCTTCGACATGAAGAACCTTTTTTGGAACTTGTAAAAATGCTCCAATAGTGTCATCAAGAAAAGAGACAAATGGGTGTTTCTTGAAATTGTATCTAGGTCTATTGTTGACATTAGAAACTTCTTGTCTTTCCATTTTAAAAAAATATACTCAAAAAATTTGGAAAATACCTTAACTTCATGTATTAGGGTTTCTAGCAAATATGCATGTTTTTAGACCTCTTTAGCACTTCAAATCTTGGCTTGATCTCACATTCAAAATTTTGCACACACAAATGATGTTTTCAAATGAATTCGTGTCCTTTAAATCTTTTGCAATCTATACTTTGCATTAAATACATACCTACCACTAGTTCTATATACTATCTCTATATAACAAAGAGTTTATTATTTTTATATATCCTTATCCTAATCATATTATGCTCTTAGCTATAGACTTTTCTCAATGTTGAGTACATATTATTAATTGCACAACCTATGATATTCTTTCTAACATTAGTTATCAATAATTGATGCTTTGCTTCATTGAGAATGCTTAATTCTAGTATGAGGAGTCATAAACAATAAGTGATTTAACTATCTTTCTAGATACATTATGATGAGCTTCCTCCTGAACTATGTGAGAGCTTCCAGCTTCTCTTGCTTTTACAAATATTTCCTTAAATTCTTCTATTAGCTCTTTCTTTTCTTCCTTCAAACTCTCATCATTTCTTCTGGTGGTCCTTCTATAATTCTGATTCCTATTTAGGTTTCTCTTATCCATTCTATAGAACCTTGTAGCATGTCCAAAGTTATTACATAATTTACATATAGGTACATTTCTTCTTTGCTCATTTTGTTGGTCATTAGGTGCTTTGCAATTTCTTGTAATGTGTCCAAGATTGTTGCATCTATAACAAACAATTTGTTTTCTTTCTCCACTCTCATTGTTGTGAGATCTTCTTTTATTGCCTACACAATTAGTGTTCCTAGACATTCTACTATTTGCATTATCACTATCAATTTTTGGTTTCTTACAATCTACTACATAATGTCCATATCTATGACAATTATGACAATAAAACTTTGAAATAGGTTTAAAAGACTTATCTTTGCAATTGTCTCCAGTATGTTCAAGTTCATCACACTAGGCTTGAGATTCCTTTCTTCTGTTATCCTTATTTTAATCAGATTCGTTAGATTTCTCAAAGTGAGTAAAATTTTCTTTGTCTTTAGATGTATCATATGTTTTTCTTATGCTTAGATCCTTTTTGACTTTAAGGGTATTAGGTTCTTTTCTCTCACTAGATTTCTTGGTGGATTGTCCAAGGAAGAATTCAAGTCCAGTCTTGTCATAACTAGATCTCTATACAAATATTTGTTCTTCAATTTTTTCACTATTGGTATATAATTTCTCAAGTTTCTATTTCATTTGCACCAACTTACCTTTCATAATATTGTTGTATTTTTCTAATTCTACATCTTCCAACTTGATAGATTCCAATTTAGATGTTACCTTGCTTAACTGGGATCTTAGATCTACATTTTTAGCTTTTATGTCAGAGTCATTCTTTCCTCCATTTTTCTTAAGACTTAACTTGAGTTCAACTATCTTTAACTCATGTTTTAGGATCTCATTTTCTTTCTCTAGATCTTCAATACCATCATCACTGGTTTTCTCACAAGGTCAATTTTTCTTCAAATCATCTATCTTGTCCTTTAGTTCACCAATGTAAGCTTTTGCATGTTTGTATATGTCTTTAAGCCCATCTCTTTCATTGGTAAGGAGATAAATTTGTTCAAGAGATTCTTTAAGGTTCTTCTTCAAGTGTTCCATATCCATAGGGATATTATTCAACCTGTTAAGCCTCTTTTGAATAAGTAGGCTCTGATACCAATTGTTAGAGATAGATAATACTAAGAGGGGCAAGGGGGGGCGGGGGGGTGGTGAATCAATATTTTTGATCTTTTTAAACACAACTGAATTTTATTAATTACTTTTTCACATGCATAAGAAAGTGAACCAATAGTGCTAAAAATAATAAACAACAATACAAGAAGAAAACTCATAACACCATATTTTGTTAACTAGGGCAACCCTAGTCAAGGGAAAACCCTGGTGGGGATGGAACCCACAAGATGATTTACTATATAAAGAATATGGTTAAGGATATTGACCCTATTAGGATTCAATGAAGAATGTATAGTGTCTCAAGTCCCTTTTAGGAGACTAGGCCTTGTTAGAAGCCTCAACCCTATTAGGAGTGGCTTCAACCCTATTAGGAGTTGGTAGATCATATACATATGTGTACAAGAAGAGCCCACTTCCTTAACATGCAACTATACAAATAAGTTCTTCAAGAGAATAGATATACATACAAAACTAGATCACTTGCTATACTTCACAAATCTTTTGAATTCTAGTAACTGTACATAATTGGATTACTTGCTATACTTCATAGTTTTTTAAATTGTTAGTTCTTCACACAAAGGGTAACTGCACATATATCAAATTGCATCATATCTTGCATCACATATCATTACTTCACATGGTATTTTTTCATCATTCTTATTATACACTAACTTCGCAAATGAAGTTCTTTATTTATACCAAGCATATCAATAATTCTTCCTTACTCAGCTCACATATCATCCTTAGAGTCAATTCATCAAGAATTAATAATTAAAACAATTATTCAAGTCATTTAACTCATTTTGCTAGCATGCTTTGTTTTGCATTATAACATATTTGTATCACTAATTGCTTCATAACTTGAACTCAGTTGATTGTATGGACATGTGTACTAGTATGCATTAGGATTACATCATGCATCTCTAGTTAGCTACACAAGAGAATATTCCAAGGGAATATTTTGCTATCATTAAATCTTGTCATGTTGTTGTAACATTGTCTAATACTTAGAAAATTTTCCTTCACAAATAATCATGGCTAGTCTACCAAAAAAATATGTTTCCATAATTGAAAACTATATAACTTACCTTATCTAATTGATTGGTCATATTTCCAACAAAAAATGATCGAATGAAATGGTACCGCAACTGTATGTGTTTTGTCTTTGAATATAGAGCTGAATTCTTTGCAAGATGAATGAGACTTTGACTATCTATTAACATAATTATCACTCTAGGGATGTCCCGATTCTTCCAAGAAGAATTGAAGCCATAATGTCTCCTTGGTTGCCTCTGTAGCAGCAGTATACTTTGCCTCTATAGTGGATAAAGAATTAACCTTCTATAATTAAGAAACCCAACTCATGGTTGCCCCACCAACAGTAAATAAAAAACATGTAGTACTCTACTCAGTATCAATATCCCTTACCAAATTATAGTTAACATAGCCCTGTAAATTAGTAGTAGAGCCCCCAAAGTGTAAACACTTACTGGATGTTCCTCTCAAATATCTAAGAATCCATTTAACTTCATTCCAATTATCAATTCTTGGTTGACTCATACTCCCATTGCATGTGCAATATCTGGCCTAGTACATACCATAGCATACATCAAGTTTCCTACAGATAAAGCATAAGGTGCCTTTGACATCTTATCCTCCTCTTCTTGTGTCTTTGGACACATCTACTTAGTCAACTTCAAATGGCTAGGTAAAGGTGTGTTGATAGCTTTAGCATTCTCTATGGAGAAATGTCGCAACACCTTATCAATATAATCAGCCTGAGATAATGTGAATTTCCTATTCTTTCTATCTCTTCAAATCTTCATACCAAGGATTTTTTTTGCTACCCCCAAATCCTTCATAGAAAATGCATGTGCTAACTAGTGTTTCAGCCCCTTAATATGATCTATGTTAGACCTAGCTACAAGCATATCATCAACATATAAACATAAAATAATGTAGCTATCATCATCCAACCTTTGAAAATAAACACAATGATTTGAATAACACTTGCTATATCCATGCTCATGCATAAAACTATCAAATTTCATATACCATTGCCAAGGTGCTTGCTTCAAGCCATATAATCTTTTCTTCAATCTGCACACTAAGTTCTCCTTACCTTTGATCTCAAATACTTATGGTTGTGCCATATATATCTCTTCATCCAAATCACCATGAAGGAAGGCTATTTTAACATCACGCTACTCCAAATGCAAATCTTCAGTAGCCACAATACTTAAAACAGTGCGAATAGAAGTCATTTTAACAACAAGGGAACATATATCATCAAAATCAATGCCCTTTTTCTATGAAAATTCTTTTACCACTAACCTAGCTTTAAATCTTTTCTTACCTCCATCCTCTTCTTTTAACCTATAAACCCACTTATTCTATAAAGCCTTTTTACCTAAAAACAACCTACATAAATCCGTGTCTTATTTTTTAGGAAAGAGTCCATTTCTTCATTTATTGCAAACTCCCACTAAATCTTTTTGTCCACCTGCACAGCTTCATCATAAAATTTAGGTTCAGTAGGTAAAAATAGAATACAAGAAAGGAGAAAATATTTCTAGAAGTTTCCTCAACCTTTTTGACCATCAAACATTCATGGGGCGTGTGGTGTTTATTGTTGCAGTTGTTGCACATCATGAGGAATTACTAGATCATCAACTTTTGGAGCATTATCTAGCACTACATAATCATTTTCTTTCTTCTCAAGTTACTGCAACAAATCTTTGTACAAAACTTTCTCATTGAATATGACATCCCTACTTCTTATAGTTTTATAATTTTTAAAATCCCAAAGCCTATAACCAAATTCATTAATGCCATATCCAAAAAATATACATTTATTTAACTTAGCTTTTAGATTAGTTCTATTTTCAAAATCTATATGAGAAAATGTTTCACAACTAAAGGTTCTAAGAAAAGAATAACACGCCTTCTTACTAGTCCATGCTTCTTCTTGAATACCACAACCCAAAGGAGTAGAGGAACCTCTAATAATCAAATATATAGTAGTATATAGTTTTATAATTTTTAAAATCCCAAAGCCTATAACCAAATTCATTAATTCCATATCCAACAAATATACATTTATTTGACTTAGCTTTTAGATTAGTTCTATTTTCAAAATCTATATGAGCAAATGTTTCACAACTAAAGGTTCTAAGAAAAGAATAACTCGCCTTCTTACTAGTCCATGCTTCTTCTTAATACCACAATCCAAAGGAGTAGAGGGACCTCTAATAATAAAATATATAGTAGTATTAATAGCTTATACACACATGTTTAAGGGTAACCCTGCATGTAATCTCATGCTTCTTGCATGCTCCATTATAGTCTTGTTCATATGTTCAACCACTCCATTTTCCTGTGGAGTCCTTGGAATAGTTTTTTGTGTATGAATACCATTAGTAGAGAAATAATATTCAAATTAATGACTACAATACTCACCACCATTATCAGATCTAAGACAATTTAATTTCTTTCTAGTCTCATTTTCAACCAAGCACTTCCATTTCTTAAAAGTTTGAAATACATTAGATTTCTGTCTAAAAAAATAAACCCATAATTTTCTAATTGCATCATCAATAAATGTAACATAATAATGAGAGAAATTAAGGGAAGATACTTGAGCTGGTCCCCATTCATCTATATGCACAAGCTCTAATTTCTCACTTTTATTTTCCTTCCTAGTCTTCACAAAACTCACTCTCTTTTGTTTTCCATAAACACAACTTTCACATAAATCCATATTAACACATTTCAAACTTGTTAAAACTTTCTTTGAATGAAGCACTTTCACACCTTTCTCACTCATGTGCCCAAGTCTATTGTGCCATAGTGTTGTATTAGAATCTATAGTAGCTATTTGTTCTTCCTTCTCAACTGCAACAACTATTCCTAAACATTCATTTTTCTTTGAAACAATCAACATAGAAGGAACAATATGACCTGTATAGAGATATAAGTTGTCTACTTTAACACCTTTTCTACTACAAGAGAACCTTTTGAAACCTTCCAATTTTTATCATTAAACATAACTACACAACCCTCATCACTGAGTTGCCCTGCTCAAATTAAATTCCTACATAGCCTTGGAACATGTCTTACCTCATGTAGAAGCCAATGATTCCCATTTGACAACTTAATCTTAACTTTTCCCTTTCCAACAATCCGATAGGGTCCACTATCCCTAAATAAACAAGCCCAAAATCCCTTTGGACATAATCAATGAAATAACCTCTATAAGGTGTAGCATGAAATGAAGCACTAGAATCGAAAACCCATGAATCATCAACACTTTCTAAAGACAGAAGCAAAACATCCTCTTTAGATTTGTTACTTACCACATTTTCCTCTTGTTTGCTTCTAGTTTATCTCCTTCATTATTATTTTGAGTCCAACAATATTTCTTCTTATGCTAATTACTGACTGTACCAACAATCTCTTGGTCCTCTAGATTGAGACCTCTTCCCCTTTGACTTTCCTCATAATTTCCCATGATTTTAAGACTTATTTCCTCTCACAGTCATTCTACCTCTACTTTTTGTGTTCAAAGAACTTCCTAATGTAGATCCACCTAAGGTTTTGCTATAAGTTTCCTCACTCAAAATAACATCGATCACATCATCATATTTTAGGGTACTAGATCTAGAAATAGAAGTACTCATAGCCACTACAAAGCCATTCCAGCTTTTACGCAAAGAACAAAAATTAGGAGAACCCTAATTTCTTCATCAAAATTGATACCCATAGAAGATAATAGACTAGTAATAGTATTAAACTCATTTAAATGATCCCCAATAGATCCACCTTCTATCATTTTCATATTAAATAAACACTTCATGAGAAATACCTTGGTTGAAGCAGAGGACTTTTCATATAATTTCTTTAGGGTTTCCATCAACTCTTCCATCATCTTCACTTTTGTAATATTAAATGCCACTAATGGTGTTAGGCATAATCAAATGCTTCCAGGTGCCTTCTTGTCTAAAAGATCCCATTTGTCATTTGACATAGA
The DNA here is from genome assembly GCA_028749045.1 of Cupressus sempervirens. NCBI lineage: Eukaryota > Viridiplantae > Streptophyta > Pinopsida > Cupressales > Cupressaceae > Cupressus > Cupressus sempervirens. Next base: position 57,682,945 of record CM053789.1, read on the forward strand.
TCCCTGATTCTTAGTTTTTCCTTCCAATGACTTCCATAAATCCTTCTAATAAAGATAGTCCTCCATTTACATTTTCTGTAATTCAAAGTTTTGCCCATTAAAATTGTCAACCCTCAGCTCACCCTTGTCTACCATCACTCCCACTCAACTGTGAGACCTTCCTACAAAGGATTGCTAAAAAAAATGATAATGGTCTGGCTTTAAAAAAATTGATGATCATTTGGCTCTGATACCACTTGTTAGGATTAACCTTAGATAGAAACAATAGTTACATGCAAATATAACCAATACCAAAAAATAGTAGATTGCATAAAAGAGAACACAAGACACCAAGATTTAATGTGGTTCACCCAATCCCTAGGCTACATCCACCAATAACAAGTCCAATATTATTATGATCCAATGATTACAACCTAATTACATTCTGTAATCCCTTACAACTCAATACTGCTGCAAGAACTAATTTTTGCATCACACATTATGAAACTCCCTAACCTTAAGCCCTTTTTATACAAACTATTTCCATTTACAAAATTAGGGCTAGAATAAGTTGTTTAATAGGAAAAATAGTAGCTAACACCTTTTATAATATAAGGGAATTTTTGGCATTGTGGGCACTACCCCTTAAAACCCCCATGGGTGGGCATTGCCCCCAAACCCCTATAGAAATAATATGGAAAAAAAATTGCACCGAATAAACCTCTGAGTCTAATTAGGCTCTGAATTACAACATAGAGTTCATGGGCATATAAGACATTCATGAGATAGCCCAACTTTTATGAGCTTGCACACACAACTCTTCCACAGGTCCATCCAAATTTGATTGATTTGTAGGCATACATCTCACTTATGAGGTTGTCCACAATTATATGAAATTCTATTTAGTATTATGAATAAATTGAGTTCTTGATATTGTTTATTATGTGTTTACAATACCATTATTTCTTCCTTTGGTATTGTCCTCAAAATTGACAAAATGATTTAGATCAATGGTGTCAGAGCTAATAAATGATCTAGTTAGGGGATTTTTGATAGAATAATATTCTTCTCCTTTGTGTATATGATCAACTGAAACAAGGTATTGAAGATGACATACAACACAATGTAGGCAATGAGAAAAATCTTATTCTCATGGAATTTCTTGGGATAAAAACTAGGCTGCCAGAGCAATGTCGATCATGACCCACGTGAGAGAATGGGGACCAATATCAAAAACTTTGACACCATTTTTGTGAAGAGGTAGAGATGCCATACCCAATTGTTGGAATGTTCAAAATGGGAAGAGTACTTCTGAGAGGGGAGTGAATAAAAAGTATCACACTTTTATCCTTTTCTTATCCTTAAATCAAATAATTGGAAAGTAAACTTCATTGATGTAAACATATAAATGAACATAAAGTAAACACATACAATAACACATAAGACCAAATTTGGTAACCCAAAAACCCTCCACAAATAAGAAGGTAAAAATGGGGTCGGGATGATACCCACAAAAATCACTACATCAATAAATGTTTGACCACTTATGATGGTCTACCCTGTGAAAGGCCTTCCCTTTTAAAAGCTTTACACTATGTCAATAGTGACCTAGTTAGAGGATTTACAAACACTTTACATGAAGTTTCACCCTATTAAAAGATTTAATCACCTCTTCTAAGGATCTAAAAAATAGGTGTTAAGCTAACCTATGAACATAGGATTTTCATTTATCTAATACAATGGCTAGAAAGTATTAGGAATCTTTGACCTAATTGCTTACAATCTTCAATTATTGATTTCAGGCACTTGATCTGCTCATTCTGATCTTGATCCTCTAAGATCTAATATCTGATCATGTCCCTTATGATGTTCTAATCAAATGGATATATAATTACTACTCTATTCCTCTAAGTCCTTCACACTTCACACTAAATTTTGCTATAGTCTTCCCATACACTATTATGATCCACACATACTATGGAGTTTTTGACCTCCTTTTAAAGATTGTGAAGACTTAGGGTTAGGTATGGATTTATGATCCATATTGAATTTTATGTTCCCCCTCATTCCTTGCATTTTCCTCATTGGTTGCATGTCTTCTCCATTTTTTTGATTGACTATATACTAATTACATAGGAAATGTAAAAGATTCATCCTTATCCTTTTTCTCCTTCGAAATATTTCTATGTAGGCTCCAAAAATGGTTTACATCTGAGCTTGTGAGGGCACAAACACATATGTTAATTCTATGTTACTTGGCACATATTGGACTACTAGTGCTCAACACAGATACTATCCTAGCTTGCTTGACACCTATTAGATTTTGTCTTGCTCGACATTAATTATGACTTGGCACCTATATATCACTTGGCACTTATATACTGCTCAACACCTAAAGTCACTCGGCACCTATTGGAAATTTGACTCAGCATACACACTGTGGCTCAGCATACATAGTGTACTTAGCTTCAATGTAGAAAGTGGTTAAGTGTCTTGACACTCAAATGTCAAAATCATCTTAGACCAACAATCTCCCCCTTCGACATGAGTCTCAAAAACACTTAACTAAACATCACTAATCTATCCTTATGAGTACTTTATCCACAAAATTTCAAATTTTTTTCAAAATATCTTATAACTCCCCTGAGCTGATTGTGCCTTGACATACTTGCAGCCAAAATTTTGTGCTAAATGTGCCTAATACTCTTTTTCCTTCTGCCCTGTACCTATATTCTGTACCTATGTGTTGTATTTTATTTATCAGAGCTATGGAATTCCTGCATTTTGTATCAGATCTTATATGGAATATAGCTATCTTCCATATGATTGCAAAAATTTTGTATCCCCCCCATACTTATTTACACATAATAACTATCTCCCCCTTAGTCATATCTTCCATAATTATATCTTCTTTACTATTATTTTTCCTCCTATCTTCCTTATTATCTCCCCCTTTTTTTGATACTTATGTCAAAGGGTTCTAGGGAGTAATACCATACTTAGCCAAAAATTTACTATTTACCTCCATTATTATTTTTAGAGCTGCATCCTAGTTCTCCAAAGCAATGTCAAGTGACTTGTGTTAGATGGTAGTCTCTATAGCAAGATGTACAAGTCCATCAAGTGTAGAGAGATTATGATATTTCTTTAGAACTATTTCTGCATATACTTGCTCCTTGTAGAGGACTTCTAAATGTAGACTGATGGAGGATTAAATTTGCATCAATTTAGCCTTTATATTGGCTTCCTCTATTGTTAGTATAGCTAACTTCCTTTGAGTGTGAAGCAATTGTGCAAAATGCTTCTCACTTTGAGCTAGATCCTTTGGAAGTTGCATGCTAGAAATTTTCAAATTTCTTTCCAAGCTCATTATTCTCTAATTTGTTTCTTGTGTGAAATTGGAAAAATCACACAACTTTCAATACAGTGAGAAAATGTTCTCAAGTACAAATTTGACCTTGTCTATTTTCTTTGCCAGCTCTACCTATTCAAGTGCTATTCCACTTGATATCTTCTCATTTATGTTTCCCTAAAATTTTCTCTCAAACCATTCCATTAGTTTAGCATTAGTATCATGGTCTTCATTAGTCACCTGGTCAACTATATCAGATAGTTGCTCTATTATGGGCTTTGCTTCATTTAGTGACTGCAAGCTAAAGGCATTTGTAAAGATGTCATTAATCTCATGTAGTGCTTGCTTGTGTTTGAACACTTTCTTGAGTATTTCTTGCCTCATCCTTCTGTCTAATGTAGTTTGTATTTCATTGATTTGTGCCATTGTGATGGTCTTGGATTCATAGGAGGGTATTACAATATCTTCATCTAATTCAAGGTCTCCATAGTGAAGTACCCTGACCACTCTGGTTGAGCTAAAGCATGGAGTTGAGAATTGCAAAGGAATGGCTTCAGTGCTCGACTTTTGAAGGGTCTTTGTAGGAGTGCTAGTCTTTGGTGGTTCTACCAATGTCTGTATGGTGGCCTACTCCTTTTCTTTCGATGTATCCTCCTTCTCATCTATTTTTCCTTCCACTACACTTGACATCTGAATGGTATCACTTGTTGCACTTGGTGGAGGTGGTGGTGGAAGCATCAAAATCTTAGTACAAGTAGCTGTATTTGTGAAAGGTGGTTCCTTTGGCTTCACCTTTTCTCTTTTTGGTTCTGCTACTACCTTTTGTAACTCATCTAAACTCACCAATATAGGGCTTGTGCATAACTATGCCTATAAAGTAGATTGGTGAAGGATTTTAGAGAGATCCTTTGCAATAAGGGGATTGATTTTTTGAGCTAAATTGTTAGGAACATCCTTAATGATTATTGTGTCTATAGGTATGATGGTTGTATGAGGAGGGCTAGAAGGTGGCATTTATGTGTCTTGCATACTCTATTTCTGTCCTTATTGTTGTTTAGTTGCTGTCATTTCTTCTCCCTTAGCTGATTCCTCTTATTATTTCTCCTTATTCTCGTCCTCTTCTCTTTCTTCCTCACCTTTCTTTTCCCCCTCTTTCTTTTCTTCTTCCTTCTTCTCTATTTCGTTTTCCTTGACCTCTCCTTTCTACTCTTCTACTTTATTTTCCTCTATCTTCTCTTTGGCATTGGTTTCTGCATTGGTTTCTTCCTTGTCATTAGTTCTCTTATAAATTGTTTTCCACAATTGTGTGGATTTATTTACTACATCCTCAATCATGTTTTGAAGGATGCTAAAGGTTCTATACTTAGGTGCAAATTAGCCACCATGTTTCTTATTAGCCTTGTTATTTGACCTTTTGTCATGTTAGGCTTTACTTGAGCCAAGGTAGATTTTCTAATCTCCTTTTCCATTTTTAGACATTGCCACTTGTTCTCAATTATCTCATACAGTTCCTTGGGCATAGTATTATCTAGTTCTAGAGGTGTATTCTTAAATTTTACCATCATGGCATACAAATATTCCTCTATCTTATTTTGCTCTTCTGTACTAAGCTTATTGAAATCAATGTTTTTCAAGTCATTCAAATCTACATTTCTAATATTTTCACAATGTTTGTCCATTGTAGACTTAGGAGGATGACTTACCACTCTAAATTGGTTGATATCCTCTAATTCTATTCTTTCTTCATCATCAGTATCTGGCTATGCCACATACCTGCTTCTCTTCTTTGGCTCTTCAATAGACTTTTCAATGGCTTTCCTTTTCTCTTTTGTTGCATCTTTGGCCTTTTGAGTGAATGCCTTTGTATTGGCCCTTGTTGCTAGAGTTGGCTTAGTTTGAGCTAGTTTAGTGACCTTCTTAGGCTTGGGCTAAGCTGTAGGCTATGTTTTTTCCTTTCTTTTCTTTTGCTTAGCAAGTGTAGGTGCTTCCTTGTCTTCTTCTTCCTTGACACATTCCTTCTTGTCTTCTCTGAATCCTTGGGTCAACTCCATTGAACCTTGCCCTTGCTCTTCTTCTTCTTCACTTTCACCTTCTTCTTCTTCTTCTTCTTCTTCTTCTTCACCTGCTTCTCCATCAATATTTGCTCCAAATTTCTTCTTTATTTTCTTTACTAACTTGTCTTTCTTCTTGATAATAATGATTATCTTTAATTTAGTTTCAACTTTGGATTTGACAACATCATATGCTCCAAAGTGAGGAGCTACCTTATCTATTTCTTCTACAAGGAATTCTATAATTGCTGCTGAGGCTTCATCTATATCAATTTCATATCCCAAAGGCCTTAGCCATCTTACTCTTGGTATTGTTGCTTGAATATAGGTGTAGTCAATGTTAACCAAGAAGCATATGTCATTGACATGTTTCTCTACCAATGAAATTGGTATTCTCATTCTCTGCTTCATGGACTTCTTAAAGTCTTCAAAATAACTTTTCATTTGTGCCTCAAAATTGTCACCCATTTGATCAATGAACTCATTGATTTGTGTAATTGCAGTTTTGTTGGGGTTCCAATTCACCTTTCCTACAAAAGGAAATTCTTCCATAACATAAAAGAATATACACATAAGAACTAAACCAAATTTGAATTGTGCACCCTTTGATCTCCTTATTGCCCATAGGTTTTCATTAATTTGCTACAGCATAAGTTCTGACAAAATTATATGTGTGATGTTTCCTCACTAGTTTGTAGGCTACATCAATTGCTATACATGGCACACTGTTTAATCTATTGGATTGATAGAATTTGTGGGATATTGTCCTCACAACAAAATCTAGAAGAGGATCAGTCATAGTTTCAATGGTCATACCCCTCTTATTCCATTTGGCACCGATATTCTTCTCAATGACCTCCCTTCTATCACTTCTCAAGGTCTTTTGCCAATCTAGGGTTGGGAATCCCGTAACCCTATCCACTATCTTCTTTGTAATCTTAATGGGTCTTGTCTCTAGATATAGAAAACCATCATGAATTCTACTTAAAACAATCCATATGCATTTAGCTTTGAATCCTATAGGGTAGACTAGGGCATTGGTTAAACCCTTTTTCTCAACTATCTTGTATTCATTTTTTAGAATCTTATTGTCACATAGTTTGTCATAAGCTTAGAATATTTCAAAATCACCTATGGCACTAATTTGCAATTGTAAATTTTTCTCACATCTTGCACCATGACTACTTTAGGTGGGATAATGGATAATGCGCTAGCTAGGTCATTTCTATAGGCAACTTTAGGGATTGGCCTAAACTTAGGTTGTTTGACCTCATTGCTAACTAATTGGACCTCATGACTCTCTTTTCCTTTGGGGTTTCTTGAACTAGAGGCCATTTTACCAAACTAGGGTTTAAACGCATTAGAAACTTTAACTTTGTGTAGCTCAACACCTAATAAATACCTTTGAATTGATGAATTTGTGTTGAATTTCTATTGATATCCATGCAAATGGCTATTAGGTTGCTACTTGATCACTTCTTCACTCTTCTTGACTTTTCTCTATTCTCGAATGGCATGAAAATGAGCAAAATTCAATCTTATACCTAACAAAACCTAGCATTAAATGCTTAGCGAATACAACTATCAACTCGACACTTGAAGGTTTCACCATGACTCAACTCCCATTGTATTTCATTTACTCGGCTTCCACTAATTTTCCACTTCACTCGGCTTCAACTATCAACTCGGTTGCTATTAGAAACTTAGCATCCATTGGAGCTTTACTTAGCATATGAGGATAGTTAGTTAGTATTCGCAAAAACTTCTAATTTTGGCTTGGCATCTTTGCTCATTCAGATTTCTTCTTTGTAGTACTTCTTTGTCTTGGAACTGATGTATGATATAATGTTGTATATCAGTCCCATACACCTTTCTTTTGCTTAGTTGGATGAAGTGTGATCACTTGACCTTTTGGGTGAAGTGATCCCTCCATTTGATGTGCTACACTCATCTTTATTCTTCCAAGCCTTGTTTATTTGCCCTCTTATTTGTTCAACATCAACCTTTTCTCTCCCTTTGCTGACTTCTTGCTTGGGTGAATTTGGCTTTGTTGAGAAGTTCCTACTGATATGACCAGTCTTCAAGAAATTGAAATATGTGGTTTGGTTTAACCATCTCTGTAATTCCCTTTGAAATGTGTCCTTATGCAATTTTTAGGAATGTGTCCATACTCCTAACAATAGTGATAGCTATACCTGGTATTGTAATCCCAATTGTAGTGATGTGCATGGTTGTTTCCTCTTGTAGGCTGATTAGGTGTCCACATAGGCTTTGATCTACACTCAAATGCTCTATTTCCATACTTTTTGTAGTTGTAGTAGTGACCTTCAAATCTTGGTGTCCTCATGATCTTGGTTCTACATTCATGTGCTTGATGTCCTTTCTTTTTGCACTTGTGATAATAGCTTGCACTTGTAGGCTTATCATGTTGATGACTTTTCTTGCTCCTACATACATTAGAGGTATTTCCCTTTTTATCATAGAAATGACAAGTAGGTTTAGTGTTCTTACCTTTGTTACTCCTTTCCTCTGTAGTCTTGGATGATTCTCCTTGTTCAGTGCTGGTGTAACCAAGTCCTAAAGTATCATTACTGGCCCTTGGTGATTTTAGTAATTGCTCAAAGTACTTGATAACCTCATTGGGTTTGTTAAAGTTTTCTACTATCTCCTTCTCTCTTTTCAATTCTTTCTATAGTTTCTCATTTTGTATTTTCAAGGTGTAAATCTCAATGTCCTTCATGTTCAGTTCATGATGAGCATTCATCATTTGACTTAAAGTGTCCAATAGCATGTTTGAGATCCTTTCAAATTCAATTGTCTTCTCTTCTAGTCTATTGGTAAGATTTCTCTTGTCATCTTCTATCATGGCCTTGTCTTCAATGGCTTTCTTCTTTTGTTTAGTCACTTCACAAATCATTATGGCTTGTGATTCTTGTTCCAGCTTGAGTAATCTAATTTCTTCAACTTGTGCTCTATTTTTCTCCATCAGTTCTACTATTGTTGCATCAAATTCCTTGGAATCTCCATTGAAAAACACTTGTGTGGTATCAATCTCCTTATAGTCTATGTCATTTTCAGCTATGGCTATATCCTTCCTTCTATTTAAGGACTTTCCCAATTCCTCTCTAGCTTCTTCCAATTTGTGTAGAGTGAGGTGCACATCAATCACTTGATTGTCTATGATCTTCCCAAGTTTGAAGACTTCCATCTTTAGACCTTTTCTCTAAGCTATTAGGCTTCTCCTTGTGAGAACCATGCTCTGATACCAATTGTTGGAATGTTCAAAATGGGAAGAGTACTTCTGAGAGGGGCAAGGGGGTGTGAATCAAAAGTATCACACTTTTATTCTTTTCTTATCCTTTAAATCAAATAACTGGAAAGTAAACAACATGCATGTAAACATATAAATAAACATAAGGTAAACACATGCAATAACAAATAACACTAGATTTAGTAACCCAGAAACCTTCCAGGAATAAGAAGGTAAAATTGGGGTGGAGATGATACCCACAAAAATCATTGCATCAATAAATGTTTGACTACTTTTGATGGTCTACCCTGTGAAAGGCCTGTCCTATTAAAGGCTTTACACTATGTCAATAGTGACCTGGTTAGAGGATTTACAAACACTTTACATGAAGTGTCACCCTGTTAAAGGATTTAATCATCTCTTCAAAGGATCTACAAAATAGTTGTTAAGCTGACCTATCAACAAAGGATTTTCACTTATCTAATACAATGGCTAGAAAGTATTAGGAATCTTTGACTTGATTGCTTACAATCTTCAATTGTTGATTTTAGGCACTTAATTTGCTCATTCTAATCTTGATCCTTTGAGATCTGATATCTAATCGTGTCCCTTATGATGTTCTAAGGATATATAATTGCTACTCTGTTCCTCTAAGTCCTTCACACTTCACACTAAATTTTGTTGTAGTCTCCCCATACACTATTCTCATCCACACATACTATGGAGTTTTTGACCTCCTTTTAAAGATTATGAAGATTTAGGGGTAGGTATGGATTTATGATCCATATTGAATTTTAAGTTCTCGCTCATTCCTTACATTTTCCTCATTGGTTGCATGTCTTCTCCATTTTTTTTGATTAGCTGCATGCTGATTGCATAAGAAATGTAAAAGATTCATCCTTATCCTTTTTCTCCTTCATAATCCTTCTATGTCAACCCCAAAAATAGTTTACATTTGATTTTGTGAGGGCACAATGTCATATGTTGATTCTATGTTACTCGGCACATATTGAACTACTAGTGCTTAACAAACATACTATCCTGGCTTGCTCAGCACCTATTACATTCTATCTTTCTTGGTACATGTAAGATCTTTGATTGCTCAGCATTAACTATGAATTGGCACCTATATATCACTTGGCACTTATATACTACTCGACACCTAAAGTCACTCGACATCTTTTAGAAATCTGACTTGGCACACACAATGTGGCTTGACATACATAGTGTACTCGGCTTCAATGTAGAAAGTGGTTAAGTGTGTTAACACTCAAATTTCAAAATCATTTAAGACCAACACCAATTACAATAATGTAAAGAGGATGAGACATATTGCATATCCTCTGCAACTTCATCTACACATTGCCCATGCCATTAACACCTATATTATTTTAATACCCCTTTTCTAGGAGGGCTTCTAGAGAGAGGTCAGAGTGGGACCTGGGCATGTGACTTTCTTCCATCCTGATTCTTTCATTCTCCCATCTTTTGAATGTGGAGGCCTCAATGTTTTGTTGTGCAGATGAAGTGGCTCTTTGTATGACTTGTGATTCCAATGTGCATGATGTGAACAAGCTCACCAATAAATACCCTTACCTTTGTCTCCTACATTTTGAATGTTATGAGAATCATTAATGAGCCATTTACTACTGTCATTGCTTATGGCTTAGATAAAAAGGCTACCAATGTGGGAGAGAAAATATGTTGATTTTTTTATTTAGGTAGCAGTACTTTTGATGTTTCTCTTTTGATAATCGAGGTAGGTATGTTTGAAATTAAGGCTACTATTGGAGATACCCATTTGGGTGGAGAAGATTTTGATAATAGGATGGTTAATCACTTTTTAAAAGAATTCAAGAGAAAGTATAAGGACATCTTAGTCAATGTGAGGGCTTTGAGAAGATTGAGAACCTTTTGTGAGAAGGTGAAGAGAATTCTTTCCTCCACTGCTCAAAGCACCATTGAGATTGATTCTCTATATGAAGGTATTTCACATTGAGGATAAATGTTTTAAAGTGAACCTAAATTTTACAAAGTAAATAAATTTTTTTTAAGGCAATGGAATTTTTTTGATTTTTTAATGGGAAACAAGAAAGGAAGACAAAACAAACATGCAAGGAAGAGATCTCATGAAGCAAAATAAAGAAATCTTCATAAAACTTTGGTACATTATCATCAAAATAAACAAGGTATATATATATATATATATATATATATATATATATATATATATATATATATATATATATATATATATATATATATATATATATATATATATATATATATATATATATATATATATATATATGTATGTATGTATGTATGTATATATGTATGTATATATGTATATATGTATATATGTATGTATATATGTATGTATATATGTATATATATATATATATATATATGTATATATATATGTATGTATGTATGTATGTATGTATATATATATATATATATATATATATATATATATGTATGTATGTATATATGTATATATATGTATGTATATATGTATATATATATATATATATATATATAATTTATTTATTTTAATGGTCTTAAATTTAATTATGTATCAATCTTATTTTTTTATCTAATTTGATTCATTTATAAATGTGTTGTAGACAATCAACAAGGTGAAGGTAAAGAAATGTTGAAGGAGGCTCAATAGAAGTAGAAGAAGTGCATACGGGAGAAGGTTCAAGATTTCTCCCTATGGAATCTCAAACAATGAATGTTGAAAAAGGTTCAAGATCATTCACTATAGAAGTTTAAGTAATAGAAGTTAGAGAAGGGTCACAATCTTTCCTTGCAGAATCTCAAACAATGAATGTTGGAGAAGGCTCAAGATTGCTCCCTGTAGAAATTCAAGTAACAAAAATCAGAGAAGGTTCAGGATCAAGTATGGGAATTGGTATGGATGAACTCATAAATATTTTTCGATCTATAAAAAATGGAATTTATAATAAATTTTTAGATCATTTACTTAAAATGGATTTGGATAAATTTAGAACACTTGTAGCTACTATTCAACCCTTAAGTCTTTCTAATAAAAGGTTAATGAAGAAGATAATTATAGAAATAATGACTAAATTTGATAACATTGAAATACTTGAACAAGCTCAGTTGCTTTCACTTTTTCTTACAAAAAAAAAGTTGCTAGAGGCATTAAAATTGTTAGGTGTAGGCAAAACATCAAAGAAGAGAAGATTTTCTAACATACAAACTGATATGATTAAAAATGTTGAACAAAGTTTTAGAAACATAGGAAAGTAGTCTCAAACTAAAGATAAGTCTATGGAAAGAAAAGTAATGTTGATGTCTATTGTAAATAAGAATATGACCAAAAATAGAAAAATATCTTCAATTTCGTCTGAAATGGGTCTTAGTAGGAAAACAATGAGAGAAAATGATAAGAGAAGATTGATTCTGGATGATAGTACTATGAAAAACAATTGGGCAATCATGTGTAGAGCACCTCATTTTTTTAGGATTGATGAGGGATTCAAAAATTTAGTTATATCATTTTGGATTGATAACACTCATCCTTTATCAAATAGTAGAGATGTTATTAGGCATAGGATTGCATTTGGTCAATATGAACATCATACAAAACATTAGTTGGACACAACACGAGTTATGTGTGTTTTTTTTTGGTGAACAACCTAATGTAAAAATTGGGCAAATGTTGTTTGGAAGATTGAAGCCATACTTTGTGAGGTTAAACAAAGTGTTTGAAATATGTTGTTGTTGTCATCATATTGAGTTTGATATCCACTATCAGGTGTTTTGAAAGTTTGTAGAAGAGACATATGGTTTTCATGTTGTTCCTTCTAGTAGGCGAAGTGAGTTTATATGTTCCATTTTATGTGGCAAAATAGATGATCTAGTTCATCAAATAAATTTCATCAAAGGAATATGTGAAACTTGTGGTGAACTGTCTTTGTTTCCTTTGAAAATTAAAAATACCAATGTAACAAAAAAGGTGAATTACAAAAGTTAACAATATGTGAAGAATGAAACAAAGTTAGGGAAAGAGATTAAAATGTTGGAATATGTTGAAGATGAGTTACCTATTGCAACATTTATGGATAGATTTAAGAATTTGATTCAACCTTATATTCGTCACACAACATTTTGCAAAGTGGCAAGCACAACAATTTTAAATTTTGAGAGATGATTTCCCTCTTGGAATGATTGCATCAGTATTTGATTTTGAAAAGAACTATTCCTTTGTTCATCAAAAAGTAATTCAATCAGATTATTTCTTTTCTAAGTAGGTCACTATTATGGTACATGTTTATTATAGACATGCATAGTTAGATTTGGATTGTGTTCAAAGTATACATGAAGCATAAGTCATTAAAAAAGAATAACACTTTTATATAAGTGATGATAAAGAACGTGGCATTCGCTATGTAGAACATTGGTTCAATATTTTTTTTTCTTATTTGAAAGAAAGAGACATAAATGCTGATAAAAATTAAGTTTGGTCTAATGGATGTGTCACACAGTTCAAATCATCTAGACCATTTTATGCATTATGTAGATATCATCATAATGAGAATATAAAACACATATGGAGTTTCCTTGAGAGTGGGCATGGAAAAGGTGAACATGATGGTATGAGAGCTTGCATCAAATGTGCTCTATGAAAATATCAAATGAATCATAAGGGAATTTTTATAAATAATGTACATGATGTTGTTGAATGGTGTAATACACATTTTGCATCAAACAAGATTGGGACATCATCAAGAAGGAGTTGACATGCACCATATAGAGTCTTTTCAAAGATAACAAGTATGGTTGTGTACATTTATTTAAATTTTATGCAATTAAGTTTTAATATTTATCTTGATTGTTGAAGTTTAAATTTAATTTGTTCATATTTTTGTAATGAACTTTCAGGTTTTAATATAAAAACATGCATGGTTGAAAGAGAATAGAAAAGACACGTTCCTTACATTTAGTCATGAGTACAAATAATCACAATTGGACATTGAAGACAAGAGAGTACTTGTATTTTTGTGACAGTTGCATTGATGAAGGCTATCAAGAATGCATCAATCAAACATGTGGATATTTAGGTGCATGGATTTCGGCACCACTTGATGTTATTGATACATTTGATAAAGATGATGAAAATTTTGATGACATTCCATTGATTTTTGATGATTATAATCATATTTCTAGATTGGAAAAAGTGGGGAAGTATCTCCTAAATTAAAATAATCTCAACTTTTTATTTAATTATCAAAGAACTATCTTATTTAATTTACATGTATGTATACTTGTTATGTGAGAGATGGCTTTGCAGTAATTGTTGAGCCTGGAAATCATGAAGGTGTTAGTTATTATATATTACGATGTAATATAGAGAAGACAAAGTTATATGATCCTAAAGAAAGTGATGAAATGTTATTCCCCATAGGTATTATACATACATGTGCATGTACATATATGAATTTATATATATCTAGGTAACTTATATCTCTCAAATTTTAAAATATTCAAATTTGTGGTGTAGGTTCTATTGTGATATAGGGAACATATTTGAAGCAAGACAAAATAGTCCAACATGGAATAAATTTCATTGATTATCAACTAAACAACAAGGTTTACAATACAACCACCTAGTTGTTGCCACTAAGTTTTGTTTACATCCAGTTAAATTTAAGCATGTATGTCACAAGTGGAGACTACATAGTGAAGATCATGAGAAGATATTACATGTTATAAGTGTACATCATAGTTGAATCGGGCTTTGAGATGGTCTAATTTAATGTAAATCAAATTTTAGGACCTTTAAATGTAGACATTTTGTTAGTATTAATTGATTTAACAATTAGAAGGGATGAATTTTATATTAATCTAATAATATTATCATATCTATTATTTCTTAAGATTTTCTTTATAATAATTTGAATTAACTCAAAGTTGTTTGGCTTGATATATCAAATATCAAATTGGCTTACCTACTACCATATTTTTATCCACAAAAAAATGTATCTTTAGTCCTACTAATCGATTCAAAAATTATAAGGGACGAGTATTATATTAATTTAATTATATTATCTTATCTATTAGTTCTTCTCAAGATTTATTTTATAATAATCTTAATCAATTTAAAGTTGTTTGGCTTAATATATCCTATTGGTGTTTGAAAATGCTGGAGGATTTTCAATTATCCCACTGAGAAAGTGACATATCTAGGGGCAGCTAACTCCCATTCTCAACATGCCATTTCTAACAATAGGATAACTATAAGGCTACACTCCTTCTGCACTTCAGGCTCTGTTAAACCTAGGCAGGTATACCTCAGATTCAAATGATACCGTACCAGTGCAAAACATATCCCTAAATCTATTAAGCAGATGAGAACCCTTATATCTCCTAATAACTCATGAAATGACACAAATCTGTAGTAGCTAAATGCAAATCTAGAATATTCACAAGCTAAGTGAGGGTTAAACATTTAGGTCCTTCAACATAAAATGTAAAGATCATTTGATTAATAATTTTGAATTCAATAAACCCTCAGATATGTAGCAATAAGACTTTAATGATCCTATAATTGACCAATGCCTTAACCATTGGGAAAATCCATGAATCAAATTCATACATATGGATATCTGATACTTATACATATATTTAGATATATGATCTTCCTATTCAACTTGTAAATAGACATCAATGCTCAATCTGAACCTCATTCTTACATGATTTCCCCATCAGCAAACTTGCAACCCTGTTAATTCCCTGAAGCATTTACATAACTTCTTGAGTCATAAGCAACAATGAAATAACATACAGCCTTTAGGGACTACAACTACAACCTAAGCTCTTTGTTCAAAGGCCATAAAACATTGAAAATCACTAATAAAGGAGATGAGATTCAAGATGAAACTAATGAAATTCTTGCTCATTTGTATTCATTTCTTTGAAACAATATAGTCATATGCATGAAATGAAAACACAGAGAAACCTAACATATCAAAACTTGCTGTATTAACCATCCTACTAGTGTTCATACAAGAGAAATTTGCTAAAGGAAATGTGGTTTCATAGTAAATCAATGGAACCCTACTGGTATTACCTAGAGAAAACTGCTAACCTATTGGTTTCTCAGTGACCAAGACTGGAACCCTTCAAATGACAGAAAGAAAGAAAGATATAGACAAAAGTGAAATTCTTGGATCTGATATGTAACTGCCATCTGTCCACTTGAAATTCAATCTTTGGCAATTGAATCATCTCTCTCTTCTTTCTACCATTGATCTGATTTTTAATTCATCATTCCTATAACTGATTTGCAAATATCCTTTCCTGAATGATGAAAACCGGTGAGTCATCAAAATATCTAATTTGCCTCATGAAATGCTAGTGAAATCTCAATTTTTACTGAATGAATTTAAACCAATTTCGACCCAAACTAAATTTTTACTGCCTTTTACTGTTAATCAAGTCATTGCTATGTTAAAAACTAGTTCTGGACTCTAATTACCTTAATACAATTGCAATTTAGGTACCTGAGACAAATCCCCTTGTAGCAAGAACTAGTGGTGTTCTGTGCAAAAACTAACACCAGAATCAAAAAATTCAGATTCTCACGATTTTGGCGATATATAACATTGTCTATTTTGCATCTCGAAAACCCCCTGAAAGTTTGCTTGAAAATGTCTTCCTTTGCTAGAAATGCTCAGGTTTGCATATTTGATTTTTTCAAATTTTGAAAAAATTAAAAAATTTCTAAAGTTAAAACTTTAGAATTATCCCCTTTTCAATTTAAAATCTGCACGAGATATTCAAAATTAAAAATTTTTATATTTTTAACATTTTTAAATTCCCTTGTCCTTTGAATCTAGAGTCAACCTTCAATTGACCAACTACCACGTGGTAGTGTTTGATTGGCCCTGGAACTTGCATTGCCATGTCATCAAACACTACATCATCTCTGCCTAGACCCAGTGACATGTGGCAAAATTTTACTTTTTTGCATTTTTTATCTCATGAGCACCTTCATTTTGTAAGAATGTGCTGACGGTCGGATCTACCACATGGTAGCATCCTACACATCCGCCATGAATTGCTTGTTATTGCCACATCGTCACTAACTGGGACCCATGTCACCTTGCCCGCTTTCTCGCAATATTTAACCTGGGCGCAACTTGATAATGCAGGCAAGCAAGCACCCTTGGATCAATCCACGTGTCGTCATCTCATGCAATCTTCTCTTTTGCACCATGTCATCATCCTCACAATTCTATCCAAAATTTGACTTATGTCTCACTTCTAAAGTTAAAACTTTAGAATTATCCCCTTTTCAATTTAAAATCTGCACGAGATATTCAAAATTAAAAATTTTGATATTTTTAACATTTTTAAATTCCCTTGTCCTTTGAATCTAGGGTCAACCTTCAATTGACCAACTACCACTTGGTAGTGTTTGATTGGCCCTGGAACTTGCATTGCCATGTCATCAAACACTACATCATCTTTGCCTGGACCCAGTGACATGTGGCAAAATTTTACTTTTTTGCATTTTTTATCTCATGAGCACCTTCATTTTGTAAGAATGTGCTGACGGTCGGATCTACCACATGGTAGCATCCTACACATCCGCCATGAATTGCTTGTTATTGCCACATCGTCACTAACTGGGACCCATGTCACCTTGCCCGCTTTCTCGCAATATTTAACCTGGGCGCAACTTGATAATGCAGGCAAGCAAGCACCCTTGGATCAATCCACGTGTCGTCATCTCATGCAATCTTCTCTTTTGCACCATGACATCATTCTCACAATTCTATCCAAAATTTGACTTATGTCTCACTAACATCATCCTTCAACTTCAACTATTCATCCGGCTGACTAACATCATCCCTCAACTATTCATCCAGCTAACCACGGGCCCACCTGCATAAGCTTTGGCTTTTCAAAAGCCTTTATCTTAATGACATCTTACTTTGCGAGTGAAATGGTAAATAAAGAACTAAAATAAATTACTCCTGGCAAATGTGGGACAAAACAGATAGACTTTCCCTCCTTTTACATTTGGTGCTGGGGTATGCTTCTTTTAGATGTGGATGCATGGGCAGTCTAAACAAATCTCCCTTCATTGGATGCTCCTCTTTCATACACGCTGGCTGCAGTTTTGGTCTTCATTTGCTGCAGCTTGATCTTATTGCATTAAAACTCCCCTGTTCGTCTTAGCGTTGGGCTATCCTTGTAGGGTGTCTTGATGTTGATGCAGCTCCCTCCTTCTACTAGCGTGGGGGCCCTTTTAAATTAGCAGCTTTAATCTTTTAAAAAAAAATGCCTTCTTTATTTGCTACTGCCTCCTCCTTTCACTGTATCAATACAGAGCACAGGATGTAATATTATCCACCTCGTGGACTACTTTGACCTGCGTATCTAAGACAACTGCTTTGGCGGCTTTAAAACTTGCTTTCTTCCTCTACAAATTCTCTTTGGATGCATGGGGCTTTATCTAACAATTAGCGTGGAGATTCTTCATTGGTTGTGTGTGACTATTCTTTTAGACTGGTTGTTGTGCATTGGCTTTGCTATATACTCTGCCCCTTGCTTCCTTTTACAACGGATTTAGTTTGAAATGCTGCTCAACACCTTTGAACTGGTGTGAGGCTTAGTTTTTAACATGGCTCCACTGTTGATGCTCACGTGGATCTTTTTGTCCGCATGGCGGGAGCTCCCTTGCTTATGATTTACTGGTGTTGTTTTAATATGTTTGGCAATCTTCATTTTCGGTAGATTTTCTTCAACTAAATAGAGCTCCTTTTGCCTTTTGGTTGGACTTCTTATAGAAGAATGTTGAATTATTTATTTGAAAAATGTTTTGACAATAATCCAAAGGAAAAACAAAACCAACTCAATGCATGATTTCTATTGCCAAGTTTATCATTTTACATTCTTGATACAGATATGAATTCTCATTTAGCATGGAACCAACATTCTCATCATAGACGTATTCTTCTTGCAAATGTCACCTCCAAAACTTTGCAAAGTGACTTGCAAGTTCTACAGATATGAATTCTCATTTAGCATGGAACCAACATTCTCATCATAGACCTATTCTTCTTGCAAATGTCACCTCCAAAACTTTGCAAAGCGACTTGCAAGTTCTATTCCTTTATTAAGTCGACTCTATGTTGATGATACCTTATCAATCAGATGGAATTTAGCTAGGCCCCAAAGTGAGTGCGGCTAATTTTTTTTTCCTTTTCAAACAACTGAATTCTCAGATTGGCCCACTCATCATCTCAGAATGATTAGAATCAAATTTGATCACTGACTGATCGTTAAAAATTCAATTTATCACTTTCTTGGAGACTATCAAATTTGCGGCAGGAGGTTTGTTGACTGGCCTTAAAAACCGATCCAAACATCTAATAGAGCTCTGAAAACTGACCCCTTGATTCTCTATTCCGCACACTTGTACCCTGTCCAATCATGTCACATGATGAATTCAGAGTCAAAATATATTTGCCGTCAAAGTTGCCTTCTCAGAATTACTTGCAAATAAACAAGTCAGAAAACAACAAACTGGGTTCAGATTTGGCTTTGAAAATTGGGCAAATGAGCACGTGGGGAAATGAAAACTGGGGCATTGGTTCTCGATCATGAGGAAAATGTGAATTTATTATTTGGGCTCATGATGAATAATAGGATGCAAATGGCGAGTGGTCAAAGTAGGCTACTTGGAATTTAGCAGACTGGAAACATCGACAGAAAGCATTTTTTGCGAATGGAATTAACCTAGAAAAGTGTGCAAACGGATTCGTCAAGGCCTAAAAATTGGCACACTTAAAGTATTTTCATAGGACAACATAGCAGTACAATCCATTTGATCTCACCAATCACGGGTTAAGAGTTATAACATCATGAACATGAGTACCAAACAAATCTGCAAATGCTCACACCAGTAAAAGATAGAAAACGTGTTTGGAATTGCGTCTAAAAATTGATCAAACAGGTTTGTCAAGGCTTAAAAATTGAAACATAACAAGTCTCTGATGCGTACAATGCAACGCAAAAGGAATTTTAGCATTTTGTTCAACTAGGTCAAAGTTATAGCTCGTCAAATAGGGCTTCCCAAAAATGTGTGCAAAATGCAAATGCATGAAAACAGTAATTAATCAACTTTGAGGGATTCAAAACCTAGTCAAATAGACTCAAAATGACTCAAAATCTGAAACATAGGTTCTTAGGTACAGAGACTAGATACTCCCAAAGTGGTAGGTCATGAAAAAATTCTAGGTTAGAGATATTTAGATGCAAACATAGCCTCTTGTCATTGTTTGACACTTAGGTGAAAATGCAGAAATGACACCAGCTCAAAACAAGACTTCGCCAAATGACTTGGAATGTCAGTTTAACTTCATGGAATGCTTAGACAAGTTGAATGCAAGGTGTTAGAAACATTAAACACCTTAGGGGCTCAAATAGATAGTCGGGTACATATGCATCAAAAATGTTTATAGGGCTTGATTCACTCAATGGTGCTCAAAATTGACCATGCAATTTTTAGCACCAACATATCCAATGGGAACTTCTAAATATTCAACTATTGAATTAGGTGAAGAGAAATTAACTTGATTATTTTATAATGATTATAAATAAATATAATGTTTTAAATCTATAATCTAATTTATTTGGGTCAATTTAGTAGTGTTAAGCACCTATATTAATATACTTGGCATGAAAAATAATTCAACCACTTAGATAAAATGGGCACACAATTTGAACATAAGCTAGTGATGATAAAAATACAACATTAATTGATGTAATTAAAAAAACAAGTAATGAATTCAATTCAATCACCCTATAATATATTTTTTTTCTGAATTATAAATGAGGTTCATAGACCAGTTTGGAACTTTTTCATATTTAAGTATTGAAGTAGATAAGAGAAGTTAATTTGATTATTTTATAATAATCTAATGCATAAGAATGTTCTACTAAAATACAAAAATATACATGTATGTCTCGAGAATGAACATATATATCTAATATCTATATTGAAATGCATGTGTGCAAATTATGTGAACAATAAATGCATGTAAGTCTCAAATAAATGTGTATATGTAAAATATAAATAGTGAAATGCATGTCATCTAGCAATTGAAGTACTAAATAGTAAAATAAATAGTAAAACATACATGTCATCGAGGTATTGAAATATAAGTATATAAGTCTCCAAAATAGGTAAACATGTATACAAAGTCCCAAATATATAAATGCATCAAAATATACCTAAATCTAGTATTAATAGAGGGACCCCTCAAGATGCATATGAACAAAGTGACCCTCTGATCGAGTCTCTTGTACATCTTGTGACAGAGGCTCAACAATCGAGACCTATATATATATATATATATATATATATATATATATATATATATATATATATATATATATATATATATATATATATATATATATATATATATATATATATATATATATATATATATACATTAGAACTATCTAAACATGTATAGATGTGTACATGAATATGAGTGCATATAGTTTGAAACATAAATAACTTTATAAACTATTTGAAACTTGTACCTAAGCACTATTAGGTGTCTCATTAGAATCCTCTCTCTGACGTACATGCCTTGGTCCAACACTAGATGTAATAATGTACTTGGCAAATTGTATCTGCACAATTTATTTAATTTTTTATAATTTTTTAATATTTATTTGAACTATTTATAATTTTTATATTTTTAAATTTTAAAATGTTATATATGTACTTGTGTCTCAAGAGTTGGAGGATGATCACTAGAATTTATCATATCATCCATTAATGCACCTCTAGTACTAGTGTCAACATCTCTTCCTAATACACTAGGAACATCTCCTGAAGCTCCAACACCTACTAAAGCACCCTTAGTGACACAATCTCCTAAAGAACCCTCAATGCCACAATCTCCAACTACGAGTAATGATAAGTGAAGTGGTGTATGTAACTAGCTGGGTAATTTTGTAGAATCAGCGTCAGGTCAGAATAACATGTTCATGTATGATGAAAATCTCATGCTTTGACTAGTATCAATCTCAAATAGCCCTCATAACTACTCACCAAAATCATCAAGGCCCTCAACTATGATCCTGACATCTCCAACTCATATGCCCAAGCCATCTATAGAGTGTCATGAGCTTGGTGCAAAATGTTGTGAGCTATGTTGTGTGGTGACTATCACTAGTATGGTCTGTACCTATGGAAGTATGGGGCTTTGATGCAGTCTAATGTTGTCCATCACTAAGTAAACTGGTATCTCCTATGTATCAAAAATATAATTGATACCCTACAATAGGTCTTCCAAAAAATATAGTGCTAGATCCATATGTGTGTGGTGTACACAGAGCACGAACATCACCTAGTATTAGTATTCTAGTAGCTCTATATGCCTCATCAGGGGAGGTGCCTGAAGTATAACTCGATGTCTCTAAAAATTCTCAACTTGGATGACTCCATCGAGTGTGAATATACCAACCAAGAGAGTCAAATGTGATACTAGTAGCCTTAGATGTAATGTGTCCAATACTATTAATTGCTCCCCTCTGGAAAGCAATCACAACTCTATTGGCAATAGAAGCTAGTGTTAGAGTCACTGGAGGAAGTCTCCACCCAATGAGTTGTATAACATCTATAGGTGGCTAACATTGTGCACTACAATACTAGTTACAATTTGTGATCCAACCACACCCTTATTTGTATTAATTTGGAATATCTAAGTACTTGACGTTGAGCCCCATGAGAAACTCAGTGTAAAATGATTGTGCAAAATAAAGTGGTATCTGGTCATTATTAGGATAATGACCATGAGTAGCTAAGAAATGAGGATAGATCATACTAGTGACAACATGATCTATGCAATGTGTCACTTGATAGCCCCTCACCCTAGCTTGGGTGCCCTCATATGATACAAAAAAATATGATTTGATGACATCTTTGGGGGCCACCCTCTTGACATCATCAAAGATGCATCTCTCAAAATCTCGGCTCTAAGCTCCCTAGATATGGCAACAAATACATCAAGGGTAAATGAAAGATGTGCTCTAAATCTAGCAGTTAGATCCTATAAACTCCTACATATGGTCACACATATGTCTCTATATAAACCATCATCAAAGGATAGTATAGATTGCTCTAGTCCAATAACCTCCTACTCTGCAAATGCAAATAGCTCATCAATATCAATGGGTGGAGGTGCCACAATAGCAACCACACCAAAAAACACACTAGGATCTATAGCAAAAGCTGTATAAGGAGTTATAGCACAAACCCCACCATGAGCCCCATGATGAGACATGGAATGAACCCTGCCACAAGCAACACGAACTTCACCATGAGCCCCACCATGATCTACTCCATAAGCCATAACATGAGTTGCAATAGGAGTCATAGTAGGATTTGTAGCAAGAGCTACAACAAGAGTTGCCCTAGTAGAAGTCATGACAGGAGCCTTATCACCCTCAAGTTGATGAGTAGGCTAATCATGTGAAGTTATATCTACAATGATCAAGCTAATATATATTGTAAATACACATATATGTACATGCAGTCTAGTACAAGAAATTATATTTTAAATATACAAATCATACATCATCTAATCTAGACATCAATATATCATACATGAGAAAGAGAGCTTGTTACGGTTATAGTTTAAGTTAGATTAGGGTTAGAGTTAGGGTTTGAGTTAGAGTTAGAATTAGAGTTAGGCTTAGGGGTAGAATTAGAGTTAGGGTTACCTCATTACTTGGCTAGGGTTACAATTAGAGTTAGAATTAGAGTTAGGGTTGAAATTAGAGTTAGGGTTAGAGATAGGGTTAGGGTTAAGGTTAGGGTTAGATTAGGGTTTGAGTTTGAGTTCTAGAGCTACAATTAGAGTTAGGGTTTAGCTTAGGGTTAGGGATAAGAATCAAAATTATAGTTATAGGATTAACAATAGCTTGGTATAGTTAATGTTTGGGTTAGCTTTACAGTTAGAGTTATAATTAGAGCTATTAATTAGGGTTCAAGTTAGACTTAGACCTAGTAAGGGTTAGGGTTAGGGTTGGAGTCAGAGTTAGGATTAGGGTTAGGGTTAGACATAGAGTTAAGGTTAGGGTTAGACTAGGATTTGAGTTTGAGTTCTAGAGCTAGAGTTATAGTTAGGGTTTGGCTTACAGTTAGCTTTAGGATTAGGGTTAAGAATTAGAATTATAGTTCTAGGGTTAACAATACGGGTATAGTGAAAGTTTGAGTTAGCATTATGCTTAGGGTTACAATTACAATTATATAATCAGGGTTCAAGTTAGAGTTAGAGCTAGTTAGGGTTCAAGCTATCTAGTTAGAGTTTGAGTTATAAATTAAGATTATAATTAGGGTTACAGAACTAGGGTTATATATAGCATGTTAGTGTTAGGTTTAGGGGTGGAATTAGAGTTAGGGTAAGAAATAGAGTTAGGGTTAGGGTCAGATTAGGGTTAGAGTTAGGATTTGAGATTGATTTCTAGAGCTAGAGTTAGAGTTAGGGTTTTGCTTATGGTTAGGGTTAGGGTTAAGGAACTAAGAATTGGAATTATAGTTCTAGGATTAACAATAGGGGTATAATTAAAATTTGGGTTAGCATTATGGTTAGGATTATAGTTATGGTTATATAGTTAGGGTTAGAGTTAGAGTTAGAGAGCTAGTTAGGCCTCAAGCTATCTAGTTAGAGTTAGAGTTACAAACTTATAATTATAATTAGGGTTATATATAGCCCATTAGGGTTAGGGTTATGGGCTGAATTAGTGTTAGGGTTAGGGTTAGAGATAGAGTTAGGGTTAGGGATAGGGTTAGATTAGGGTTAGAGTTACGGTTAGATTAGTTAGAGTTAGGGTTTGGCTTAAGGTTAGGATTAAGAATTAGAATTAGAGTTCTAGGGTTAATAATAAGGGTATAGTTAAAGTTTGGGCTACTAAATTAGGGTTATTATTATGTAATTACAACTTTATAATTAAGGTTCGAGTTACAGTTAGAGCTAGTTAGGGTTTGAGCTAGAGTTGGATTTAGAATTAAGATTAGAATTAGGGTTATAGAACTACCTAGGTTATATATAAGGTTCTAGGGTTCAGGTTAGGGTTAGGGGTGGAATTAGAGATAGGATTACAATTAGGGTTGCAATTAGAGATAGAGTTGGGACTGAGGTTAGCGTTAGTGTTAGAATTAACAAGTTATCTAGTTAGGGTTTGAGTTTGAGTTACAATTAGAGTTAGGGTTAGGGTTAGAATTAGAATTAGGGTTATCTCATTACCTAGTTAGTGTTACAATTAGAGTTAGGATTAGAGTTAAGTTTAAAATTAGAGTTAGGAATCGAGTTAGAGCTAGATTTAGGGTTAGGGTTAGATATAGAGTTATGATTAGGATTTGGTGTTAGAAATGCTTTAGAATAACTAAGAGGGGGTTAATCAATTATTCAAGGTCCAAATGTCCTAATAAAGCTTTTTCACTAAATATGGTGAGCCCATTTAACTAATCATGCATATGAACTTAAACTTTCCTACTTGGCAAGTTACTATAAAATCAACATGCAAGAATAACACATGAAGAATCAACACACAGTACAATGATCTATGTGGAAACCCACTTTGGGAAAAACCACCAGTAACATGCTACTCAATTCTCATCTTATGAAGTGATACCCTATGAAAGGCCTACCCTGTTAAAGGCTATAACACATTGTTAAATGTGACCTGGTTAAAAGATTTCAACCACCATGTTAGAAGTGGGCTTGGTTAGAGGACTTTAGAAAATTCGCTTGGAATGCCACCTTGTTAAAGGATTTATAAATAAATGGCTATTAAACCAACCTAAGTCCATAGGATTTTACCCTAATTGATATAATTTTTAGAGAGTAACAATAAGGGCTTTTGACTTGATACAACTCACAACTTAACTTGTAGATTTTAGATCTTAGTTCAGCTCTCAATTTTTTCTTGGCTTTTAGTTTCTACAACTCTGATAGCTTGTTCTCCTCTCAAGTTTTGTCTCCTTGAGTCTCCATGCTCAATACACCAGTGTAATATCCTATATGGCCACTTATTGAAGTAGAGTCTTTGTACTCTATTACTTTCTCTCTCTTGGTGCCTTTACCTTGACATCCTACCAACCACTTCAACAACTTTGAAACTTAGAAACTCTTGCTTCTTGACTTGTAACTCCTTAAAAAGGAGTTTGTAATGCTTTTCTTGCTCTAATCTTTTTGCTTTTGATTTCATTTCAAATGGATTAGGTAAGATTTAATGAATCTACCCTTAGCTTGTTTCTTCTAGAAACATCATGAAGAATCCTCCTATATTTTTTGAAAAATGGTTTACCTAAAATTTTGTGCCACCTGCACATCATCCTTATCCTCCATCTGGTTCAAAAAAATCAAGGTAACAAACTTGTTAGCTCAAATTTGGAAAATCTTTGACTTTTCAAATAATGCAGTAGCTCAATACTATTGAAATTCTGATGCTTAGCACATACTGTGTTACTTAGCACTTACTATATTTTATTGATGCTTGACACCTATTGTGGATTCACTCGACATCAACTAAGTTTTTACTAATGCTCGACACCTATTACATGCTTGGTGCCTGAGCTTGCTTGACTCCTTCTATTTCACTCGGTTCACACTAGAGTTTGCATTTACTTGGCACTTACTGAAAATCTACTTGGCATGAACTAGCTTGCTTGGCACCTACTAATGAACTTAGTCAAGCTTTGCAGACAACTTTGTTACAACTTATTCTTCAAGAGTTTCTAACTATAGCCAACATATGTATCTTTAAGTATATTATCAATACATCATTTTATCATTGTCTTAATTAATCCTTGCACTTCATTACAAAACCAAAACTCAACCTTTCCCTTAGGTCCTTTTGTTACATCTTATTAATTAAATCCTCTTCATCAATCAACTAAGTGATAGTACTTGGATCTTATAAGCAATTGTCATCCCAGCAAATAGTAGGTTTGAAATTAGTGACAAAATAATGATTGAAAGCATTCTTTATCAACAATCTCCCTCTTTGCAAACAATCTCTCTTCTCCAACAATGATCTTTTCAATCAGATCTCAACAATCTCTCTCTTTGGCATTGATCATAAACCAAACTAATTAACAAAGTTATCAAAATGCTAACTAAGTTAAATCAGTAAATCAAATGCCAAAAGGAAAACTTTTTTATCCTTCTGAGTTCTTCTTTAAGCAACCCTCTCTTTCAAAATTTGTTGATAAACTGTCTTCTCCTTTTTTGTTCATGGATATTATGTATTGAAATTGTATTTTATTAAATTACATAACTTTTTATTACATTTCTAATTAATTTATGTACTAAATTTAATTAATTATTAATATAAAGATTTAATTTATTAAAACTAATAAATTAAATCGTATAAGTTTTATTATATTTCTAATAAATTTACTTGGTGTATTTAAGTAATTATTGAATATAAAAATTTAATTTATTATAAAAATTAAATTAAAAATATAGATTTAGGAATCAATGATATGTATTTTGGTATATGATTTTAAGTTATTTTTGTATTCTTTTCTATTTATAAAAGGAAATAAAATCTAATAGCTCAAAAACCAAAACAAGTAATTAGTAAAAAATAAATCTTGTATCATTGAGATCTACTTGTAAGGAATGGTGGATGAGTACTTTTTGAAAACCATAGAGCTACAAGATGCACTAATGTAATTTTTCAATAATTAAGGAGATGTTAGTTTTACTTCACTAAATTTTTACATGTATTGTGACATGTTTTTGATAAGAAAATCAGGTTTTACAAGGATCCTAAAACCCAAAAGTTAATACATATCAAAGGGTTGAAAATAAGCAGCAAAAGTCTAGCCATAGTACTACAGCCAACCAAAAGGCTAGGACAATAGGTAGGAAAAAAGCTAAAAACCAAAAACTACAGAAGCCAAACAATTCAAAAGATAGGTAATGAAAAACCTTTGTTACTCCTCCATCTTTCTTTCAAGCTCCTGCATCATTTCTGCAACTTCATAGGCTTTTTGGATCTCCTCAACCATGTAACTATTGGCATTAAGTTATTATTGCCATTAGTGACAACACTTATCTATATTAGTATAGCTACTGAGCATTCAATGGTAACCTTGTACAATAGTTCATACCTAGCATTCAATGGTAACCTTGTACAGTAGTTCATACCAAGCATTCAATGGTAACCTTGTATAACAGTTCATACCAAGCATTCAATGGTAACCTTGTACATCGGTTTACATCAAGTAATGATAGTGCAGTGCCTACCGAGTAATGAAAGCACAGTGCCTACCGAGTAATGAAAGCACAGTACCTACGGAGTGATGGAAGCACATCATTTACTAAGTAATGAAAGTATAATGTTTACCGAGTGAAAGCAAGGTAAATGGAGGATTCATTTTTACCGAGTGATATTATATCCACCGAGTCTCCAATGGTTACCGATTTTAGAACTATGTCAAGTGATTAGTATGGATCAAACCTTTGCTTCTACTGAGTGCATGACGATGTCAAGTAATGTAGTGGACATCGAGTATCAGAAGGTCACCAAGTCAGTTCAATGAACCCGAGTTATTTATTGTGTGGTCGACTCAGTAATATTTTGGGGTGAATGCACAAAGTTGGGTCACAATTTCATGGAAGTCAAATCCGCGAAATGAGACCTCTTAGAAACGGGTACCCGATTTTAAAAAATAGGCACTCGTTTTTGGTTCGGGTGCTCGACCTTAAATTTAAAAAATGGGCACCTGTTATTTTTAAAAATCGGGTACCCATTTTTTATTTTCAAACAACGGGTACACGTTTCTCAAAAAATTAAAAATTTAAATTTTAAAAAAATGGGCACCCATTTTTTAAAAATAAAAAACGGGTACCCATTTTTAAAAAATTAGATACCCATTTTTTAAAAGTAACAAACGAGTACCCGTTTCTTAAAAATTCAATTTTTTAAATAATTAGCGGATTTTACATACCGCTTTTAGCTTTTCAAAATGGGTAACTTTGTTTTATGAAATTCAAATAATGGGTGCCCGTTTCTTACAACATGAGGCAGGATTTTTTTTTCCTACCTCAGATTTTGGTTTGGGACAGGCTTGGTGAGACCAAGCCTATGCCTTGGCCTCTCAAGATTTGGCTAAGGCATTGAACTGACAAATTCATGCCTTGCCATAATTTTTAGAGGGTCTTCCCGATCAAATTTTTTTACGAAACAAAAACCCATTAGAGCTCTCATTGTCCTAATTTCAAAAATATAAATTTTATAGAGTTATGATTTTATTTACTATTTATTAAAAAAAATTTAATCAAAGGTGGTACCTAAATGTAAAATAGCAATGTTCACTAAAACTTTAATAACTTTTTTATTTTATATGTTTTCTTAAATTAATTTATATGTCATAAATCTACATTCAATTCTTTTGAATTTAAAAAAAAAAAATTGAAAAAAGTGAAATTTTGATCAAATTATGGTGTCTGTACACGAGAGGTTAAAAAATTTTCTTTTATAGCCAATTAAAAATTAATTAATTAAAAAATATTCATTAAAAAATTCTCATCAATCTTTGGTGTGTCAGGTAACTCCATTTAAAAGGATTTGCAAAAATTCAATCATTTGTGTCAAATTATGGTGTCCGTACATGAGTGTGGTATGGTCCTGAAACAAGCATTTTGAAAAAGTGGTTTTTAAAGATCCATACCAAAAAAATAATCTATCATATGGGTATACAAATAAATTACATATTCAAAAACAAGATTCCAGGCACTACAATTTTTATTTTTGAATTTTTTTTATATTTAATCTCTAAATGGCTCAAATTTTGGCATCAATTGACAAAATATTTCAAAAATAGGAAAACCACTTCCACTTTTTGGCCAAAAGTGAGACCCAACTTCTTGCAATGACCCTTTGTTCACTTGTGTTCTAACTGAACTTGTAATTGTAAATATTGGAATGGTATATATATGTAATGTATTATATCATTTGAAAAAAAATAATTTAAAAATCAAGAGAGATATGCAATGTTTTTGAGAAATGGATGCAAATTAGCAAAAAAGTAGAGTAAGCAGCAAGGTCAACAAGGAGCAGTAAAGATTTATCAGTCACAAGAGGTGATATATATTTCAAGGATATAATCAGTAAATCAAGTTTGTAAGTAGATCTACTATTTCATCCTAAAAGGTGAATCAACTTTGTAAATCCTTTAACAAGGTAGACTTAACAATCTTTTTATAAATCTCCTAACAGAGTGCATACTTAAGTGTATGTTTGTAAATCCTCTAACAAGGTGGACCTAGTAGTCCTTTGTGCTCCTAACACGGCAGATCACCAGAAGTGGTCAATGTAAGCCTTAACAGGCCAACTTCATACTGCAGTAGTGAAGTTTTGTGGGTATCATCCCCACCCCGGTTTTACTTTCTATTTGGAAGGTTTCCGAGTCATCAAATCACTGTATACATGTGTTATGGATGTTTTATTTCTTACATATTCAATAGATTAGATAAGTAAAGGATGATTGAATAAAGTGCTGAATTATTTAAAGTTTTTCAAGTTACCGATTCACCCCTCCCCTCTCAGTAACCTATCATATCTTGAATATTTCCAACAGTAACATGTTAGAGACTAGTAGAAGATATATTTAATTTAATATATATTTTAATATATAATCTAAAATATAGGATTTAAGTATTAACAATATTGATATGCTATTTTTCTTACAATCAATTCTGTTTGGAATGCAATCTAAGTTCTTCCTTTCATTTTTATTGAACTTGTTTGTTTCTTTTCAATACCTACACATCGAAAATCTTGGTTTTATATTAAATGTATATGGTGTATAAAATATATAACTTATTTTTTTTTAAGGGAATATAGGTGGGAAAGTAAAATATTTGTAATCTTGAAAACTATCTTCAAGCATCAATAGGAAATTGTTATGCAAGTACTTACCTATACATTGAATCAAGGTGTGAATGTGTTGGATTAACTTATTTTTTTGTGAAGCTTATATTATGACAATAATAATGAAATGATAAATTAAAATACTATCTACAAAGGTTGCATAATATGTGTGTGTGTGTGTGTGTGTGTGTGTGTGTGTGTGTATAAATACATGTATGTCTATTTGTCTGTATATATGTATGTGTCTATTTGTATATGTTTAATGTATGTATGCATGAATGTATGTATGTGTGCATGTATGTCCATTTATCATTTTGTTTCTAAATAAGATAATATTTATGTTCATCTATGTATGTATGTTCTGCATTTAGATGGGCAGGGAGGTTGGAAATTCACTTTCTTGAGAATTTCTAAAGTTAATTGTGCCTAGTGATATTGGAAGATGTGCAAAATGAAAGACAATGAATATGGAAAGTCTAAATATATTATTCTCGATAATGATCAATTTTATCAAAAGTCTAAATTGTATGAAACATCCATATCTTTTTGGATTGGATATACATAATGATTGGCCACCTTCTAGATGATTTTCTTCTGGTGGGTATGTGCTAGGCTATGGTCAACCAAACTATACCCTTAAGTGGTAGTGAAAAATCAACAATTCAAGGTTATGTCAATTTTGAACTAGTTATAAACATTATATCAAAAAGTTGTAAGAAAAGAAAAGGAAGAAAATTTAATGTAGTTTCTAAACTATTAGGCCTTATCTTTAAAAAAAATGGATTGGTCAAAAATTTAGATTTTAATGTAATAATAAAAAATAATTAGGACAAAAATAAGAAGTAGATGTATGTATGACCACCTTAATCAAAATAAAATCAAAATATTTCTTAATAAAATTTTGGATATAATAAGTAGACTCATATTAGGATGTGATGCATAGTTTTTGGATAGTTTTATTCTAAATAAATATTTAATTATATGAATTTTCTACTATAACATTTCCAAATTTTAAAAAGTTCTTGTACTTGACCACCCTAACTAATTCAAAACTTTACATTTTTTTTTCTTTCCTTATAATAGGAAAAACATAGAATGCGAATAAAAAGTAAGTTCAATACATAATAATAAAAATATTTCTAATTTGTGACTAAGAAATATTATTGAAATACAAAATAGTAATCCTCTTGAAAAAAGCAAAAAATGCGAAGAAGGAAGAAAAATAAAATTTTAAATCGAGTAATCTCATCTATAAAAACTCAGCAAAGGAAATTTTCCCTAACAAGGCACATTTTGACAAGAAAATTAATATGTTATTGCAGAAGCCTAAAACTAGTTCATGAGCAGTGCCTCACCTACTAGAAATATAAGAGGAGTATCTAAGAGGGGAGTGGTGAATCAATTACCAAAAAAAATCCATGTTACCAAAAAAAATCCATGTCCCTTAGATGTCAATACAATCTTCCACTTATCATATAATACTAAATAGCTCAGTTAACAAAGAAATCTTATGAGGTATTAATTTTTTTTATCCATAGGTGACTTAGATGCAAAAATATAAAGCATAACTAAATAACATGAGCATAGATGACATTGATTTAATGTGGAAACCCAATTTGGGAAAAACCTCCTTGTAACTAGTGACATTAATTCTCACTCTTCTTAAGTGAGCCTTGTTAGGAGCCAACCTATCAAAGGTTACAAAATATACTATTAAGTATGACCCTATTAGAGGATTTAGATCACCATGTTAGGAGTGTCTTGGTTAGACTTCTTCAAACACTTCAATCTCAAAATGTTACCATGTTAGAGGATTTACAAAATGACTGTTAAGTCAACTCTGTTAAGAGATTTCTTTACTGTTACAATGGCTAGAAAACAATAATAGTTTGACCTGATTTAATAAGCAACTTCCTTTGCAGATTTAGATCTTTTTTTGGGCTTGACCTTGGATCCTTGCTAATTAGATATTTCTTTGCAACTTAATTTTCATACTTTTCTTCTTTTCCTTCCTTACATATCCATATATTTCACATTCAACTCCATACGCCTTATCCTCTCAACTTGACCTTTCTTATATATCATTTGCTAGGAAAAGTCAGCTTGGAAACCCTTTCAAAACATCAATAGATATCCAAGTAGTTGGCACTTAATTTTCATACTTTTCTTCTTTTCCTTCCTCACGTATCCATATATTTCACATTCAACTCCATACGCCTTATCCTCTCAACTTGACCTTTCTTATATCTCATAAGCTAGGAAAAGTCAGCTTGGAAACCCTTTCAAAACATCAATAGATATCCAAGTAGTTGGCCTCAAATAATAAAACATTTTACAATTTCAATCTATTGTTACTTGGTCAATAGTAAAAGTGATCACTTGATTAACATCATGAATTCTTCATTGCTTGACCACTCAGTCAATACTGCAAGTAGGAATCCTTTTATTAACTAACTAGTTGGTTAATACTAGAAAGTCTTCATATCTGACTGCTTGATTAGTATTGAGATATATAAGGTTAATACTATAAACTCTATATTGCTTAGTTAATACTAATGTTTGTGTAAACATCAATGATAATATACAATTGAATAATTGGTTCCAACAAATTCCCTCTTTGGCATTGATGGAAACACATGTCAACATAAACTGATAAAAATATGAGAAATTATATAATATCCTTAGTTTGATTCTGATTCTCATCCATACTAGCCCCCTCTAAGCTTTTTCTTTGATTTGTCTCTATTGCTTTCTTATCACTACTCTTATATCATTTTCTAGCTCTTGATTGTAGACTCCATCATCAAGACTTTCCATCAATATCATTAACAGTGAGCTTTTCACAAATTCACCAACTTCCATGTCACTTTTCCATGTTGGCACTAAAATTTCCCTCTTTGACATCAATTTCCAAAGGATACAAACATCTGAAATTATAATCTACCTTATGTACTAATTCATATGCAATATGTTCTATATTATAGTGCATAAAATTGATTGATCTTCAATAGATCTTAGTTGATGCCTCACTAACTTTTTCTTTAGTGAGCATTAGAGAGGGGAATAACCCCTAGTTTAGCTGTTATATACATGAATGCATCCTTAGGTAAAGCTTTGGTAAATATATCTTCTCCTTGGTGTTCACATATTCCAATCTCACCTCTTTGTCTTAAAACAATTTTCCTTGGTGTTCACATATTCCAATCTCACCTCTTTTTCTTGAACCAATTCCCTTAGGAAATGATATTTGATTGCAATGAATTTTGTCTTTGAGTGCATCACTGGATTTTTGGATATATTGATTGCACTTATGTCATCACAATAGATAATTGTTGGTTCCTTGATTTATTCCTTCATTACTAACATTAGCTACTTGATCAACATTATGTTTGAACAATTAACTGCTACAACAACATACTCTTCTTCTACGATGGATTGAGAAATACATTTCTAATTCTTACATCAATAAAGAATCTTAACTCAATATTTTCTCTTTTCTTGTACCACAACCCATAATATTCAATTCCTTTTAGATATTTCTAAATTATTTTGACTATCCTCATGTGATTTTCTTTAGGAATAGAAAAAAATCTTGCAACTATGCCAACTACCAATGCAATATCAAGTCTTGTATGAACCACATATTGAAGTTTTCCAATCATTGATCTATAAGTAGTCTAGTTTACCTCATTTAAATGATTATTCTTTGAGAGCTTATATCCAATAGACATATGTGTTCCAACTAGTTTGGAATCTTCCATTCCAAATACTTTTAATGTTTCTCTGATGCATTTAGATTGAGTGATAAATATACAACCCTTCATCTGATTGACTTGAAGACCCACAAAAAAAATTAATTTCTCCAAACATAGACATTTCAAATTATTTATTCATTTTTTAAGAGAATTATTTACATAAATTATCATGTCCTGCAAATAAGATATCATCTAC
This sequence comes from Cupressus sempervirens, assembly GCA_028749045.1. Taxonomy (NCBI): domain Eukaryota; kingdom Viridiplantae; phylum Streptophyta; class Pinopsida; order Cupressales; family Cupressaceae; genus Cupressus; species Cupressus sempervirens. The sequence continues at coordinate 57,717,485 of CM053789.1, forward strand.
AAATATTTTTGCATGCAATATCTTGACCAGAGGCCCTTCCTTGATATACAAATTTCTATTATCATTTATCTTCTCAAAAACAATTTTTACTAGATATCCATGAAGTCTTTCATACCATGCTCTTGGAGATTGTTTCAATCCATATAAGGTTTTATGAAGTTTACATACCATGACTCTTTGGCTTGTATCTACAGAAGCTTCAGGTTGGTCAATGTAGACTTCTTCATCCAAGACTCCATTCAAGAAAGCTGATTTGACATCCATCTGACATATTTTGAATCCATTTTATGTTGCATATGCTACGAGTGTTCTTACTCCTTCAATTCTTTAAATAGGGGAAAATGTTTCCCCATAATCAATACCTTCTTCTTGAGTATATGTTAGCATGAATGCTAATGCTATGGAGGAGTATTGCAAAATAGTGTTATGACTATGTTTGTCATTGATGACAACATAGTAAGATTGATAGAGCAGTAGATTGAGATTTGTGAATTGAGGACACCACATTGCCTATATGCCTATGTGTAGTTAAAAAAAGGTACTATAGCATGTATTTGACATATGCTCAAGTGCACAAAACCTGAATCAACATTGTACAAAAGATATCAGTGATTTACAAAGAACTGCATGAAACAGAGAATTAGGGAAATAGTCTCTATTATATGATCAGTATAATACTTTGTGTTTGGAATGAAGAGTTGTGCAGTTAACTAGAGTAAGTACACTAACAACTAATGATGTCAGAAAGTGCACAAGTATGGAAGCCACACGTGTGAAAGTTTGTGAACAACTGAGAGCTGACAACATTAATTAAATGTGTATTTCATTTAATTAAATATGGAGCTGACTCAAAGGGTTAATAATTCATTATGGTATAAAGGAAAAGTGTTTTCCAAGTTCTATACAAGGATTGAGAGTGAAAAAGAAGCAAAGTAGACTTGCAAATTGCTAAGGAGGAAAGCAGAGCAATATGCTATGTGTGTAAGTGACCTTAAGGGTTACTGATGAGTTCTAGATCTACTTGAATGACCTAAAGGTGAAGAGGTCCAACATACTGGATAGAGGCAAAGATTTCTCCACATCTATTATTCTAAAAGGAATAGTATAGAGATCAATTGAATAGTGGGTTCATTGATTTGATCTTGAAGCTATTTGGATAGTGGGTTTAGTTGCCTTCTACAACTTTTAACAGGGTTGAAATCTCCTAATAGGGACTCTTTATACTAAGCATTGTAATAAACTCCTAACAAGGTCTTTCCTCTAACAAGGAATATTTAGATTAGTACATTATTCTGTGGGCATCATTCCCACTAGGGTTTTCCCTCTAATCAAGGGTTTTCGTAGTCAACATATCTGGTGTATTTGTGTGTGTGTACATTTATGTTTTCTATTTACTTTGGTTAAAGAATTAAATTAAGATTTCTACATAATTGATTCACTCTCCTCGCCCCCCTCCCCTCTTAGTTATATTGATGAACTATTACTTCTAACAACATAATCTTTGCAGACTAGTCGTGCCTTGTTTCTTGTCACTTCACCTTTCTCATTCATTTTATTTTTGAATATATATTTTCTACCTATCACATTTTTATCCTTAGGTCTAGGAAAAAGAGACCATTTTTTATTCTTTTCTATTTTCTCAATTTCTTCATTCATTGCTTCTATCCAACTTTCATTTTCTAACACATCTTTTACAAATCTATGCTCAACTTTACTAAGTAAACATGTACCTTTTAGTTGGTTCCTTGTCAATATGACATATGTTTCTCCTCCAATTTTTTTGTTAGGTGTATGATGCTTTGTGACAAATTTTGCAAGCCTTGGATCTTTATTTCTTTTCTTAGAACTTGTCTCACTTGGTTCTTCAAGATCTACATCTTGATGCCCAAGTTCCTCTAGTTGAACTAGATGTAACTTAGGTTGAACTAATTGTGACTCAGGTGCCTTTATCTGTGACTTGGGTGCCTTTTTCTATGACTGAAGTTCCTTTTCCTATGACTTAAGCTAAACTTATAGTGAATTTCTAGGTGTACTTGGTTGTTGATTGGCTTCAGCCTCTTGAGGAAAGGTTTCAGGTTCTTCATAGTATACGAACCTTCTATAATCTTTAGGCTCTTTGTTTCTCTATTCTTCACTTCTTTCTGCAAACTCATCAATTTTCACATGTGCACTTTCTATGACTTTATGAGTAGAAAGATTCAAACATTTGTATGCCTTGCTTTTATTGTATTACCCTAGGAATATTCATTCATCATTCTTTACATCAAGCTTTCCTTTTCTTACATGTTTTAAGATATAAAATTATGATTATATCCATACCATAATTCATAAGGTATTTTGTTTGTACCTTTCTTCAATTAAACTTAGTTTAGTGTATGAATTTTTGTGTTCATTGCTTCTCTCCAATAATTTGGTTCAACATTATTTTCTTATAATAATGTTCTTGCACATTCCATGATGGATCTATTCCTTCTCTCTTCTATTCCATTCTATTCCAGAGTTCTAGGTGTTGATACTTGTCTTTTGATTCCTCTTTCATTGCAAAACTCATTAAATTCATTTGAGATGAATTTTCCTCCTCCATCTAATCTTAGACATTTCAAATTGTTCCATGTTTCTTTCTCAACTCTAGGTAAATACCATAAAACTTTTGAAAAGCATCAGACTAATCTTTTAAAAATATTGTAGTCATCATTCTAGAGTAACCATCAACAAATAAAATGAAATATATATATATATATAGCTTTCCACACCAATTGGCCCACAAAGATCTCTATAAACTAGTTCCAAAACTTCTTCAGAGCTATAGGACTTACTTTTGAAACTTATTTTACTCATTTTTCTAATTTTACATTGCTTGCACATTCTTGTCTCAGGTTTCTTTAGATAAGGTTTGCCTCTTACTTTTTTGTTCTTTCTCATGTTGATCAGGTTATCAAAGTTAACATGACACTCCTTTTATGCCATAGACAACTTTATTCAACTTTAGCTAATAAACAAGAGCTTTCATTCAGATCTAGATAAAATAAATCACCTTTTGTTTGATTTCCAATTCCAACTAGTTTTCCTTTTCCATCCAATAGTTTGGCTTTGTCATTCATGAATTCAACTTTATATCCTATATTGTTCAGTTGAGCTACATTGAGTAGATTATGTCTTAATCCTTTAAACTAATAAGAATTCTCACATTTGATTACATATGTTAAGGCTATGATTCCTTTTCTTGTTAACATGACATGGTTCATTATTTCCAAATCTAATACTTCCACCACCATAGTTTTCTAAATGTTCAAATTTTGTTTTATCACCTATCATGTGATGAGGAAAACCACTATCTATGATCCATGTATTATTTTTTATAACATGAGAGATAAGTTTCATCTTTTTATTTTCCCCATCATTAGATTCATCTTTAACAACAATATAAATTGCTTCATCTTCATCATCATCACTATTAGAATATTTTTCAATGTAACATGATTTCCTACATTTTCTTTTAAAGTCATTGTAGTTTTTGAAGTCTTTATTCCCTTGGAACTTGTTGAACTTATTTTCATCTTGATTTTCCTTTTTTGGACACCTTGTTACAATAAGGATAACTTCCTCACATGATAAATAGATTAATGGAATCTTTCCTTTGAATTCTCCTTTTCCTCTTGCCACCCTTTTTACCAGGAGAGCTTTAATGACCTCAAGATCTTCATCTAAGTTATCCTCATCTTCACTGTCAACTTGTTTACCTTTTGAGTTTGCTCCTTTTCTACCAAGTGTTAGTTTAGTTTTGAATGTAGATTCAAGATTGTTAGAAGATGGAGCATAATTATCAAAGTTATCCAACTCAAAAGTAGTCAATCTTCCCACAAGAGTATCTAGGGTTAGATCATGTGCAAGATTGCATCTCATCTCTTGAATAGTTGAAACTCTAATTGCATAAATAGGAAGAAGAGTTCTTAGTATCTTTTTTATTATTGTCTCATCATCAATTTTACCTCATGTAGCTCTAATTGCAATTACACTTTCTTTGACCCTTTCACTATATGAGATGATGTTCTCAACTTCTTTCATTTTCAATCAATCAAAATTTCCTATCAAACTTTCTACCTTAGCTCTATGTACATTTTTTTCACTTCAAAGGACTTTCTTTAGCTTTTCCCACATGTCAAATGTAGTAGAACAATCCTTGACTTCATCAAATTTTGAGTAGTTCAAAGCAGATGCAAAATCAATCATCATGGTATTGTGGTCCTTTTATTCTTTTATTTTCTCTACTATCATAGGCTTGGGTGGTGGCACATATTTTTTCTCTAGGTAGAATACACCAACATCACTAATGCTTGGTATATGAAGCCTAATCAAATACTCCCATGCTGAAATTTTTTCCCTGTTAAGTTTAGAGTTACATCTCATCTCTTGAATACCTAAAACTCTAATTGCATAAATAACAAGAAGAGTTCTGAGTACCTTGCTGATTATTGTCTCATCATAAATTTTACTTCCTATAGCTGTGATTGCACTTACACTTTCTTTTACCCTTCCACTATTGTAAGAATAAGGTATAGCTCTAATACCATGTAAGAATTTTCCTTAGGAAAAATTCCCCCAAGACCAAGGAACTCAAGCACAAGCACAACAATAGACCAAAAGAGAGTATGATCAAAATGATAATATATTCATTCAATATTCCTTGAAAGTACACTAGGAGTGCTTGTATGTAAAGGCCTCTAGAAAGCTTCTAGAATGCATAGGAATCAAAAACATGATAAGTCATACAACTAGGTATATGTCCACTAGATATGGGTTATCCTCCATTAAGCATGGGAGTAAGTGCGATGATGTGAGGATAGGCCTACAATGGTGTAGCATACAAAATAATTTTGTAGAGAACATGTGTTAAAATGGGAGTGTGAATAACTATGTTGTCTACATGACAACTTAGTCAATGATGCAAACTCTAGTGTTGTAGACACCATGTGCTAAATTGGAGTTGTGTACTTCTATTTTGTGAACATGACAACTCATGAGAGTACACAAACTCCTAAGTGTCTCACCTAAATAAATAATAAAATAATACATTAACCTAAGTAAACTTAAGTAAAGTGTAAATAGTAAATACTTATTTACACCAACAACTATATTGGATGATGTTCTCACCTTCTTTCATTTTTAACTGATCAAACTTTCCTATCAAAATTTTTGCCTTAGCTCTCTGTACATTTTTCACCTCCAAAGACTTTCTTTAGCTTTTCTCGCATGTAAAATGCATTAGGAAAACCCTTGACTTCATCAAATTTTGAGTTGTTCAAAGTAGATGCAATATGAATCATCATGGTATTGTGATCCCTTTCTTATTTTATTTTCTCTATTGTCATAGGCTTAGGTGGTGGCACATATTTTTTCTCTAGGTAGAATCCACCAACACCACTAATGCTTGATATATGAAGCTTCATCAAGTCCTCCCATGTTAAAAAGTTTTCCCTATTAACTTTAGGAGTCTCCGTTCTATAAGACATGATGATCTTTAGCTTAGGTCCTTAAAACCTTTTTCTGCAATCACCAATAGCTCCGATATCAATTGTTAGAAATGTAAGAGTAGTAACTAAGAGGGAAGGAGTGAATTAGTCACCACAAAAATAAACCCTTGTCCATTAGATGTCAATACAATCTTCCACTTATCATTAAATACTAAATAGCTCAGTTAACACTAGAATATAATTGATGCTTGATTAACAATGCAATCTTAAGATGTATTAAACTATTTTATCCTTTAGTGACTTAGTTGCAAAAGATATAAAGTATAAGTGATGGTGACACAACCCAACAACAAAATGGACACAACAGAAAAGGGGAATTATATTAACTGAGAAAATCAGCTAGTACAATAGTGCAGAGAAAATAAACTTCAAAACATGCCCTACGGGCTTACAATAGCATAACTCTGGAGAATATTTCTCCTTTTAGCACCTCCTCTCAAGCTCCAATCCGAACTGCCTTTTACAATGCCAAAAATCTCCTTAAATAGACCCCGGAGGGTTAAGGACTAGGAGTACATTCTAGAAAGTGCTAGTAGGCATCCACCGACAAAATAGAAGGTTCCAGAAGCCGCGTTAGAAGTCGGTGCAAATCTAGAAGAATCCAGAAACGGTAGCCGAACTTCCGAGAGGCATAACTTTTGAACCGTAGCTCCGATTGACGAACCGTTTACATTTTCGGAAAGCTCTCAAAGCGTTCTATAGCCCTATGGAGGAGCTTTGCTCGTCCCCCATTTTTTGACCCTTTTTGAGGTCATTTAATGCCCCAAACCTGACTTCAAAGCATTCTTAGGAGGTCTCCAAAACTTGAAAAACTGCAATAACTTTCAAACCGTGGGGCCTTTTGACCTGATTCTTTTTTTGGAATGCTCTAAATCTTAATTACATTCATCTGGCCAAGTCACACCTTCTAGGTCACCAAAATGATGGCCAAATTGCATGCTCCTATTTTTTTCGAGATTTTCAAATGCACTGATAGTTGAACTATGAGAGTTGGAACCTTTATTTGAGCCAAATGGGTATCCAAAAATGTAAAGACATGAAACAAAAACTAAGTCTAAGTACATTTTTTTGGGTGACACAGGATTGCCCTTATACCTTTGGATGCTCCTGCATCAATAAGTAAATAACATGAACATAGATGACACCGAGATTTAGCGTGGAAGCCCAGTTTGGAAAAAACCACATTACAACTAGTCCCAATAATTTTCACTCTTATGAAGTGAGCCCTATTAGGAGCTAACCTTATTAAAGGTTACAAAACATACTATTAAATATGACCGTACTAGAGGATTTAGATTGAAGCCTATTAGGAGTGGCTTGGTTAGAGGTCTTCAAACACTTGAAATGCTACTTTGTTAGAGGATTTAAAAATTAAATGTTAAGTTAACTCTATTAAGAGATTAATTTCTTGCTACAATGGTTAGAAAGAAACAACAATTTTATCTAATTTAATAAACAACTTCCTTTATAGATTTAGATTTCTATTATGGCTTGACCTATATATCCTTCCCGATCAAATGTTTCTTTGCAACTTAACTTTTACATTTTCTTGCTCTTCCTTGCTCACATAACCGTATATTTTATATTCAACTCCATACACCTTATCCTCAAAACTTGTATATCATAAGCTAGGAAAAGTCATCTTGAAAACCCTTTCAAAATATCAATAGACATCCAAGTAGTTGGCCTCAAATAATAAAGCATTTTACAATTTCAATCTATTGTCACTTGATCAACACTGGAACTAATCACTCAGTTGACACTATGACTTCTTCATTACCCAACCAATTGGTCAATACTATAAGAAAGAAACCTTTTATTAACTAACTACTTGGTTAATACTAGAAAGTCTTCATAACCTGATTGCTTGGTTAGTACTAAGATATACAAGGTTAATACTACAAACTCTATATTGGTTGATTAATACTGGCATTTGTGTAAACATAAATAAAAATATATGATTGAATAATTGATTCAAACATCCCCCTTTACTAACCAGTAATAGATTCGACAACTTAGCCTCCCTATAGGAAGAAAAAAAGGAAAAACCTATAGTGGAAATGAAAGATAGTTTCATATCCTTGTTAGTTCCTATTATGTTCCTATTTCTCTTATAAAGTGTTTGACAAGTGGGAGAATGTTAGGAATAAGGTGTCTCAACCTTGGATTATTCCTATTCTTATTATTTGTTTTGTAAATGTATTTTTTGCAAATAATTTAATTAAGTGTGAGTGTACATGTTATTAATAAGGTGTCTCAACTTTGGATAATTCCTATTCTTATTATTAGTTTTGTAAATGTATTTTTTGCAAATAATGTTAGCAATAAGGAAGCCATTTGGCTTAGAAGATTGTGTTCTGATATTGGTGTTGATGCAAGAAAGATTACTATTTGGTGTGACAGTTAGAGTGCTATTTTCCTTGCAAAGAATCCAATTTTCCATGCTAGAACAAAGCACATTGATGTACAATTTCACTTTATGATGAAATAGTAGGCATAGAGAAGTTCAGATGGTGTTCAGAGTCTATGGGTCTTTCGACTTAGTGGTTAGTTCTTGTCATGTTCCTATTACTCTTACAAGGTGTTTGAAAAGTGGGAGAATATTAGGAATAAGGTATCCCAATCTTGGATAATTTTGAGCTATTTTATGGCTAATCTTGGATAGGTACATTGGGATGCAGTTAAGTGAGTATTTAGATATTTGAGGGGTACATTAGATTGCTCCATTTGTTATCATGGTGACATTTATGGAGCTCCACATTTAGTTTGTATTTGTGAGTTTGTGGATTCAGATTGGGTAGGTGATATTGATAGTAGGAGATCCACCAATGCTTATGTGTTCACTATGTTTGGTGGTGCCATCAATTGGATGAGTAAGTGACAACTTGTGGTTGCTTTGTCCACTACAGGAGCCAAGTACATGGTTGCTACTCATTCTTGTAAGGAAGCCATTTGGCTTAGGATATTATGTTCTAATATTGGTGTTGATGCATGACATTTTACTGTTTGGTGTGACAATTAGAGTGCTATTTTCCTTACAAATAATCCAAATTTCCATGCTAGAACAAAGCACATTGATGTGCAATTTCACTTCATGAGAGATATGGTGGAAGATGGAAAGGTAAATTTGGAAAAGGTAGATACTATATAGAATTTTGCAGATGCATTAATGAAACTAGTAAGCACATAGAAGTTTAGATGGTGTTTAGAGTCTAAGGGCCATTCAGCTTATAATAGATAGTTTCTATTATGTTCCTGTTGCTCTTACAAGGTGTTTGACAAGTGGGAGAATGTTAGGAATAAGGTGTCTCAACCTTGGATAATTCCTATTCTTATTATTTGTGTTGTAATTATATTTTTTGCAAATAATGTAATTAAGTGTGAGTGTACATGTCTAGTTGGCATGTTGATGCATTACTCCACTTGCATATGTTGGTATCTTGAATTGTGTGTAAGGATATCATGACTGAAATGGTTATGATAAATTCCTATGACGTGTAAAAGCTATCTTTGGAAGATTTAATGATGGGTGAAGATGTTAAGACATGTGGCAATTTTTCATCGAGTATTGTACACTCAAGTCTCCATCTAGTGCATGAGGTTCCCAAATTTTTTTTGGGTTCCTACTTTTCTAGAGAATGGTAAAACCTTAATACAATTGTTCTTTACAAGTTATCCTAAAAATGGAAAGCGCATGATATAAGAATTTTTAGGGTTGTAGATAGGGGAGAGTAAAAAGTGTATTGTTGGTTGCTACTAAATGTGTCCTAAAAGAACTTTCACTAGAAGTGTGTTGTAACCTTTGTGTTGAAGATAATACATTGTGCAAGTTTTGGATGGGTGGGGTTGTTTTACCAAAATATTTTTTCTCACCAGCATATCTTTGTGTTTATGTATTTTCTTTCTCTATCTAATTTTTTTATTCATGGTTGAATACAATATTATTGTTTACATAATATAAAATCCAAAATTGGTAAGGATTTAATAGGAATTTGTACAATACTCTCCTTAAGGGATTAGTGTAGGCAATTGTTTCCACACCTGAGTTTCCTAACAATCCTTGGTCAAGATTCATGAAGCAAGGGCCATAGAAAATCTCAAAGCACAAGAAAAGTGGAATTATGATTTTAATAATTTAGATGAAACTGAAAAAGGATAGCAACAGATGATTAAAAGAAAAACCAAAAGAGAAACAATTCCTTGAGGACATATTGATACAAACCCATAGAACAGGAATAGGGAAGCATTGTGATTCAAGTGACAAAAGGAACATTTTAGTAAACTGAAGTATGTAGGAAAACCTATCTTTCCTAATTTTTTGATCTTATCCAAACCTATGAGAAAATGTATTATGGCATAACCCATGTTAACAAGCCTTTGCAAAAAAATGTATCTGCAACTAATAGAATCCCTATAGGCCCTAAGAAACCCAACATATTCTCTAGATTGAACCAGATCAAGGAATCTAGAAATCTTGATACCCTTGCTAGATGCCTTAAAGCTTCTATCCCACCTCACATAAAATGTGATGGATTGAGGGTAAATTGAAATTATTCAAGCACACCTAATAGCTTAATGAAATTAGAAATGCTAATTGTAAATCAAAATTTCCACAAAGATATGCAGATTATAAGTAACAGATATAGCGAGGATAGGTGGCAGGAATTTCTAGAATTAGGATTGTACACATTTTGAAGTGGCCCCAAAGAATTAATCCCAAAAAATGGTAAGAAGTTTTAAAAATATCTACAAGGATCGGTAAGTATCATTACTTAAGTGTTTTTTGTATTTACATTGTCTAAATAAAGAAATTAGGAATGAACTGGTTCCTATTTCATATTGTTTATAAAAGGGATATTAATTTAAATTTATAATATGGGAACCAAATTGTAATGAATAAAATTTAGGAAAGTATCATGCTCCTACTTGGTTTGAATGCAAAAACTTTCCTCTAGAATTCAATCACATTCAAACCCTCAACAAAATATGTAAAATTTTAGGTAACTTCATGGATATTGAATCAAATTTCACATATCCAACAATTTTTTTTTTATGGACACGAAGTTAGGGAAGAAGGAACTTAATAGCAAGAATATTATTACAAATAGATATATTTATGAAATAACCTTCACAAGATTTGAAGGGGATGTCAAAGGCATCATTAGATCAAATCTTAGCTATGATACTAATCAGATTAATAAAATCACAAATATGATAGTTGGATACAAGGTAAGTGTATCATTATCTTTATATCATTAGTATTTGGTTGTCACTTTTTGAATTACTCTAGAAAATTTGATGCTCTCAGATTCTATCTCGATTAACCCTATTCTATTTTTAAATGTTATGACTAATTTTAGGGTTGGTTTATAACCTACCTTGTAGTGAATAGGATTCTAAGAAAATTTTTAACAATAAAAAGATAAGCTATTATTCATTATGGGGTGGGGTGGCTATCTTTCTAAGATCTATCAGCTTTACATTTACAAGCACAAAAGAAACACAAATTTAGATCATTTCTTGTTAATTTTCATTATTTCCTTATGATAACTTTCTAAATCCTACACCTTTTTTCCTTGTATTTGATAATGTGTTACTTTCATATATTGAATATAGTTTAAATATGATTTAAAATATAGACTAAAGGAGAATCTATTCTAAAAGAAATCGTTTAAAGATGAGGATGTTTTTATTAGACAACAATAGTTAACCTTTTACTAAGGATTTTTTGGTCTAGTACTAATCATCTAGACAAGTTTGAAGTTTTATTTAGTGTTACAGCAAGTTAAGAAAGTGACTGGAGTACAAAAGGAAAGTCTATGTTTATTCATCTTTTGATCCCTAACATATATCCTAATACAATTCTAGATTGTAGAGGAAACCTAAAGAGCATTTATCATTGGAAACTTTCCCGTAGTCCTCAAACTCAAAGGGATAGATGTTAATTCTCTCTTAAAACAAAATTTTGTAAGTGGCAAGATAATAAAAATTATATTACTGAGGTATGCCCCTTTTAAGGATTTAATTGATATAGGACTATTATCTTAGGAAAGACTAGAGTTTTTCTTCTCTATTCTTTCATACTAGTGCCTGCTTGAATGGAGATATTGTAAAATTGTTCTATTTTAATAAAAATTATATGCCCTTGGCCTCTTACCGATAAAAAAAGCATAGAATGTAACACATCTTTCTTGTTTAAAAAATGTTACACCTTTTGAAAGTTATAGTTATTTTTCAATCAATATGTCAATTAGTACTTTGTAGACATCTTCATTAGAAATCAAGCAATAATTATTTATCAAACTTATAATTTCACAAACATTATATCAATGAAATCTTGAGAATGTTCTCACACTACAACATTTGGGGTCAAATTATGATGGTAATTTACAATGGTATTACAACTTGTGCTGATTTTCATGTTTTTTTTGCAATTTTGCCCAATGTTGTCACAATACTAATGTAAGCATCATAATTGCAATGCCTATGTAAGTATATATATAAAAAAAAGATGGCGTAAATCATTCCCCATTTGTTTTAATTCTAGAGAGCTTTGAATGAGGGTGGCGAGATCTAAACATCATTGTACCCTTGTGCTTGGTGCATTTTGTTCCTATGATATATATCACTGCATTTCATTGTCATGCCCTCGCTTTGCAATTTCATTGTTGTGATCTCTACATTTCATTGCCATACGTTTGCTCTATGATTTGGTTATCATGCCCTTGTGATCTTTATGTTTCATTTTTGTGCCCTTTCTCTATGATTTTTCTCTGTGAATTGGTTGTTGTGTCCTCATCATCTTTGCATTTTATTTCTATGCCCTTGCTCTGTGATTTTTTTGACATGGTGTGCCCTTGCTCTGCAATTTTGTTGTTATGTTGTGCCCTTGTTCTATGATTTCATTGCCATGCCCTAGCTCTACAATTTTCTTCAAGGGTATGTAAATGTTGGTTTATTTTCCTTCTAAATAGGTATCTATTTATATCTCCTTATGAATATGTATATTTAGAGATTTTTTTAAGGTGCTTATTACATCTTAGCACAACAACAAAATTGATCCAGCTGCATACATATTCTAGAATCCAAATAATAAAATAATAAAAATCACTCAACCCATGCTAAATAACTTACCTCAAGATCCCCCACAAAAATAATGTAGACTAGGAAAAATCGGTAGAGTCCAAAAGAAATTTTACAAAAACATATCATAGTAGATATATTTAGAAAGAAACTAGCCATAACTAGTTACATGGATCTAGTTTCTGATTAGCTGGGTTGATTAAAAATTATTGTTGAATTGTCATCATATTAGGTACAATAAAATGAACAATTAGTTTGTTCACAACAAGCAAGATCAAATACAATTTTCCAAGGTGATAAAATTTCATATACAAGGAATTAAAGAATAACTTCAGTGAGCAGTTGAGTGTAAGGAGTTGAACAAGCAAGTTCCACTTCTTTGTAAATGCCTTAATCATAAGGCTCATTACAATGGCATTACCTCAAAACCATGCAAAGGATGTTGAAGTTGTTTGCTGTTAGAATTCTTTTAGAATAATTGAGAGGGGGGGTGAATCAGTTATTCAAGGTCCAAATGCCCTAATTTCACTTTTTCACTACTTTTAATGAATCCATACACTTTTCATTCATCCAAACTTAAATCAACCATATTAGCAAGTTACAGTAAATCAACATGCAGAGATAAACCATGCAAGATCAACACATGACACAATGATTTATGTGGAAACCCAATTTGGAAAAAACCACCAGTAACATGCTACTTGATTTTCACTCTTCTAAAGTGATGCCCTGTTAAAAGCCTACCCTATTAAAGGCTTACAACACACTGTTAAATGTGACCTTGTTAGAGGATTTCACCAAACTGTTAGGAATGGGCTTGGTTAAAGGACTTTTGAACATTCACTTGAAATGTCACCCTGTTAAAGGATTTACCTCATGGCTATTAAACCAACCTAAGTCCATAGGATTTAAACTATCTATTACAATTGCTAGAGAGTAACAATAATGGCTTTTTGATCTGATATAACTTACAACGTACTTTGCAGATTTCAAATCACTTCTTCAGTTCAGTCTTATTGCTTGGCTTTAATCACTTCAGCATTGACTACTTGTCTTTCTCTCAAGCTTCATCTCCTTAAGTCTTCTTACTCATCATACCAATGCATCCATATCTGAGGTCTTCTTATTGAAACAAAGTAACTATGCTCTCTTTTCTCCTTAGCATCTCCTTTAGCATTTTATGCTTTCATGTTTGACCACCTCTCTCTCTCCTTCATGAACTTATGCCTCCTTAAATAGAAATCTGATTTGCCTTTGTCGCTCGATTCTCCCTTTCTAGTTTTAGGGTTTCTAATGGATTAGGTAGGATACAATTTATCTACCCCATATCTTGCTCTTATCTAGAAACTTCATATAGGTTCCAATTGTAACCTCAAAAATGTTCTACATGGTGTTCTGTGCCACCAACTCATCATTCTTACCTTCCATTTAATTCACAGACTTCTAGATAACAACCTTATTGGCTTAGATCTAGTAAATCTTTGATTTTCAAAATAATGCAGCAACTTGGCACCTCTGTGTTACTCGGCACTATTGGTTTTACTGGTTCTTGGCACCTCTGTGTTACTCAGCACTTATATCTACTCGGCACTTGTATTTTCTTGGCACTTGTATTTGCTCGACACTTGTATTTTCTCGGCACTTGTATTTTCTCGGCACTTGTATTTTCTCGACACTTGATATCACTCGGCATCTGAAGTTTAACTTGCTCGGCATCTAAAGTTTACTCGCTCAGCTTCAACTAGGAATCTATTCGGCACCTACTAGCTTTTCTCAACTCCTTCTCTCTAATGAACTTTAGTTAGGCTTTACAGATGTCTTGGCTAAAACCTTATATCTTTGATATGTTTCAGTGTGCCCATTCTCTGTGTCTTAGAGTATGTCATCAGTACATTATTTCATCAATGGCTTGACTGATCCTTGTACTTCATTACAATATCATAACTTCAACCTTTCTCTTGGTGTTCTAGTTACATCTTATTGATTGCCTCCTTCTTTTCAATCAACTAATTGATAGGATCACTAAAGCAATTTTCATTCCTGCAAGTAGCAAGTTTGACATTAATGACAAAACAATGATTGAGAACATTCTTTACTAGTTCCATATGATCATTCCAACAATCTTCCATATGACCTTTTCAATCATTTCCAATAGTTTTCAACCTTGAAACACTCTTATAAGCATTTGATACTTGGGATCATCGTAGAGAGACTATGCCAATACTTGAAACACTCTTATAAGTATTTGATATTTGGACTATAAATTCTCAAAGACACTTGCAAGTGATTCCAATGTCATAGTACCTACCACAACACTTTCCTAGATTCTATCTAGTGGCTCCTATAACATCCTCTATGTTTTCTAGTTGTTGTCTCTCCTATATAATCTCTTTCTAAAGCTGCTCCTTATCCTTCGCTCTCATGCCTTAAATTTTGATTATCAAACTTCTAAATATCTACCTCTACCTTATATAAAATCTACTTCACATTGTGTTGTAACTCTAGCATAGGTGTTTTATCATTGATAGCTTTCATTTCAACATTCAATGTTTCAAGATTGGTCAACACCCTCACTTGCAAACTTCTCACGTCAAGCACTTTCTTTACTGTTTCAACACCATGTTCTTGCTTCTGAGCTAATAGTTCTTTAGGTGCATTTTCTTATAAAACATTAATTTTTTTGAATAATTGTAAACTCTTAGAAAGTGCAGTGTTCTTTTCATGTATGCATGAATATATAATAATGAATAATAATAGTTTTTCATGTATTTCAAAATAATAACTAACATTACCATTGGATCATATAATAATGAAGTAATCAACCTAGTTAATTAGAAACTACACCAACTTAACTATTGTTTCCAATGTCATAGTACCTTCAGATGTATTTTCTTGTAGAACATTAATTTTTTTGAACAATCATAAACTCTTAGAAAGTGCATTGTTGTTTTCATGTATGTATGTAAATATGTATGTATGTATGTATATTTATGTATCTATGTATGTATGTATACTAAGAGATCTTGTGGATTATGGATTATAAACAAAAAAGAAAAGAAAATATGACATTAATCATTCCTATTTGTTTTGATTGATTGTGGAGAGCTACGTGCGAAAGAGGGTGGAAAGCTCTAAATGAGGGTGGAGAGCTCTGAATGTTGGTGGAGATCAATGGAGATCTAGGATTTTATTGTCATTCCCTTGTGATCTTCATGCCCTTGCTCTACAAATTTCTTCAAGGGGAAAAGAGGTACCTATGCAAATGTTATTTTCTTTTCCTTCTAAACACATATCTTTTGTTCATATATAATAGCTTTGGTCAAATTCAAGGATAATTGATTATGATGATTGAATGCATATGTGCATGTATGTACGTATATCAATTCACTATGTGAACTACTTTACATACGAACATATACACTTACATAGTACTTGTGCTAAATTAAATTAATCATTCATGTCTTAAATTTACACAAGCAATTATCCTTGCATTCAATTGAATTTATTCATACCAAACTAAGTATGCATAAATCTATACTTATAGATTATATTATCTCTTGGTGATTGATTAAAGATGTCATGCATAATATCACCTAGGTAATGATGAGATGTATTCACATTAAGTCATAATAGGATCGAGTAGATGATCCATTTATGTTACTTCATACTTGTTTTATTGAACATTTTGTTTAAAATAATCAATAATACTAGAACTATACAACAACAAGTAGTACTCTTGCTTATTTTATTTAATCATATACATTTAAGACTATTATTTTTTTTTAATTTAGACTACATATTTTTTATCACTAAAACACAAATACAGATCTCTGATAGTTATCTTTTTTAATTTAAAGATCTTCATATTTAACGTGAAGAGTTTTCACTACTAGACAGTGGCATAGCCACATAGCTCATGGCCTTTTCCACCAAATTATATTTTTATTATATTTTTGTCCTCCAAAAATATAATAGGTGAATGTTCTTCTGATTTTCCATATATTTAATGATTTTTTGCTTGTTGTTTGAGGTAATTTTCTGTTATGAGATAGAGACATCTATCATAAGGATGGACATTCCAATTTTGATCATCCCACTTTCAAAGCTAATTCTCTTATCAAATTAATGAAACTACTTGCAACTAATACCCTAATTTTTTTGTAACTTGCCTGATTAGCCATTCACACTACCATCTAATATTTTGTAAGTCTCTCTCCTCTAAAGACCCAATACATGAAGCCATTATCATGATGAGTAGACTCGCTCTCTTCATACGAATTCAATCAAAACTATACATACCAACCTAAGTATTCAAAAATTTATACTTACAAATTATATTATATCTTGGTGATTGAGCAAATATCAAATACATTTTTCCAAGGTGATAAAATTGCATATGCAAATGTATGTATGTATGTATGTATTTATGTATGTATATATGTATGTATGTATGTATATATGTATGTATGTATGTATATATGTATGTATATATATGTATGTATCTCTGCATCTCATTGTCATGCCCTTGTGATCACTTGTTGGGGGAAATATAAATAGATACATGTTTACAAGGAAAAGAAAAGAACATTTACATAGGTTCCTCTTCTTCCCTTGAAGAAAATTGCATAGCAAGCACTATTACATTTGGGCCCGAACACTAGAAAGTACACTGCCATCACAATTTGACCTCAAATTTTGTAGTGTTACAAATGTTGTAGAGATCATAAGAGCATGGCAATAAAATCACAAAGCAATGGCACAAAGATCAAAATGGCACAAAAAAATTTTTGAGATCACAAGGACACGACAACAAAATCCTATATCTCCATTAATTTCCACCAAGGGCACAACAACAAAGTGTAGAGATCATAAGGGCATTGGAATGAAATGTAGCGATCACAAAGACATGAAAATGAAATGTCCACCAACATTCACAGCTCTCCACAATAAAAAAAAATGGGGAATGATTTATGCCATGTTTTTTTTTTTTTTAAATATCTAAAATCAAATTCAAATTGTGTTGTAGCTCCACCATAGGTGTTTGATCCTCAATAGCTTTCATTTCAGCATTTCAACATTCAAGTTTTCAAGTTTCCTCTTCATTATATACTCCTTTCCACCCTAAAAATCACTTTGTTTCTTTAGTAAAATTAGGACTTGAACAAAGCTGATGATAAAACAAAGATCATATTCTAGAATCTAAATAATAAAATAATAAAACTCACTCAACCCATGCTAAGTAACTTAGCTCAAGATCTTGCACAAAAAGAATACAGACTACAAAAAATGGGTAGAGTTCACAAGAAATTTTAGAAAAACATAGCATAACAGATATTTTTAGAAAGAAACAAGCCATAACCTAGTTAAAATTGTCTAGTTGTTGATTAGCAAGGTTGATTACAAATTCCTGTAGAACTATCATCATATTAGGTATAGTAAAATGAACAATCAATTTTTCCCAGCTAGCATGAGGATCAAATAAAGTTTTCCAAGGTGATAAAATTGCATATGTAGATGTATGTATGTATGTATGTGTATATGTATATATGTATGTATGTATGTATGTATGTATGTATATATGTATGTATGTATGTATGTATGCTTATATAGAGAGAGAGATCTTATGGATTGTGGAGATTAGTGGAGATCTACAATTTCATTGTCATGCCCTTGTGATCTCTATATATGTATGTGTGTGTGTGTGTGTGTGTGTGTGTGTGTGTGTGTGTGTCGAGGATAACTTTAAGGAACACCCCCCCTCCAAAAATTTATAAAATTGTGGCGAATCACATGTCATTTGGGTGAAAAAAATTTAATAGTGTTGGCGAATTATGCATCAATCGATGGATATTTGGTGGCAAATTTTTTAATAGTTTAGACAATTTTTATAAAATAATGGCGAAATTAATTTTTGTTTTTAATAAAATTATTAATATTGATGGCAAATTATGTTTTGAAATATGGATATTGGTTGGCAAATATTTTAATAACTGATACCTTTTTTATAAAAAAATGGCCAAATTATTTTCCAAATAATTGAATTAATTTATTTTTTATGGTGAATGGTTTTCATAAAGTTATAGTTGGTATGCCTATTTTCAAAAGATGGGAAACAAGTAGCCTAACCTAACATACCAACGTACATAAATTATTGGCAAGTGGCAAGTGGCAAGTGGCGAGTGATGGTTTAAAGATGTGCTTGTTTGACCATACATTATGGAAGCATAATCTTTTCCACTAACACTGTAATTATGTTAAATGTATTATTTGAGAACTCAAACCATTTGATGATCCAAGATCAATGGCTGAGGTTTAATTTTGGCCAACATTTCTTGAAGGAAGAACAATTGTTGAGGTAGCCACCAGAATGTTGACATGTATCAAGGTAAGTTGTTTGCAAAGTATAGTGTACCTAAAAAGAATTAAATGCCATGTCAGTGATAGCGACATTCTCTCACTAGTACGCTACCATTAACCACACACCACTTCCCAAATTGTATAGCCGATTTCTGACAATTTTTTATCGATAGTTACCAATACCATTGTAGTTTAGTTTATCTATAACTATATATAATAAGCCGAAAGATATCTTATTATTATTACCAATGCAAAATGAAAAAAGCTCAAATGATTGAAATGATAAACATTAATTACATGTAGATTATAGACAAAAATTTAAAATTTAAAATGAACAAAGCTCGTGTTATTTAAATGATAAACATTAATTACATATAGATTATTAATTACATGATTAAGACTATCGTCTGATGATAATATATCAATGGTTGAAGGTTTATTTTGGTACCAAACATCTGGAATGAAGCCTCGACCTTGTTCAAGTGTCTGAAATGGTGACACATTTCTATCCAGTGTGTATCACTTAAGTTGCAGGAGATAGTATATTGATGTCTTGTCACTGTTAATTACAATTTACAATTGGCCTTTTCCATCGACTAAGTGGCTTCACACACATTATAGGACATGCCACAGCCCACTAGTAGTAGTACTATTAGTCTTAATTACAATTGGCCTTTTTGGCATGTACTTGCAATTATGTTCAAGATTTGAGAATATTTGCTAATTTAATGTAATTGAATTGGTAGTCGGATGAACAAATATTTAAGAAATATTTCTCAATGGCTAAGCTTATTTAGGAAAAAAATAAATAATCCTTGGCATCTTACCCACCAAGCTTATTTATAGGCGATTGAGCTACTTCTTTCATCATTGCTCATCTCATTTTTGGTAGTCGATAGGTTTGGTTTGTTTAGTGTTAGTCTATTAGAACATAGAGTTTGAACTTTGCAGTAAAGATGGACAAGCCTATTTGCTTGAGATGCACTTTGGAAGAAGAGCAGAAGGCCTTTCTAGGTCACATTCCTGAGGAAAACCTCTTGTCAATTTGCAATGAGGGTATGAAGTTTGTTATTGTTGCTATCATAACAGTTCTAGGGCATGAGTTTTTAGAGAATGAGAATCGGTGTCATGTCAACAGTGACATTACATCACAATTTTAAGCCTCCCTACTTGACCTCGGAGAAGTAAGGGCCGAAATTGTGCTACTCCTGAGGAATATTTTTAAACTAGTATATTTGGGCAATGACATTGAAATTATCACTCATGAAGTTTTAGGAGTGGGGATCCCTTGGGCAAGTGAAGTCCACAAGCTTCTGGAACCTAGCCAAAATGTGTTCCTGCAACCATTTTTACTGGGCTTGACTGCTAGGCAGTTAAAGCACCATAGGAAATGCGCAAGAATTTGGTTGAATATTCTTTGAAAATGGTTTTTCCTAGATGAAGTGGAAGATGGAAACCACTAGCTAAAAGAATTCGTAACCATGGTTGATTCTGGTGGTTTCTACGATGAATAGTACAGTAGTACTAGAGTCTAGGGATTTTCCTTGATTTTGTAAATTTGTAAA
The DNA here is from genome assembly GCA_028749045.1 of Cupressus sempervirens. NCBI lineage: Eukaryota > Viridiplantae > Streptophyta > Pinopsida > Cupressales > Cupressaceae > Cupressus > Cupressus sempervirens. The sequence continues at coordinate 57,738,021 of CM053789.1, forward strand.
TTTCAAGAAATATCAATGAAATTTCTAGAGTTTCAGTTCCATATAAAATTGTATTTCATTGTTTTAACTTCTTATGCTTACTTATGCAACATTGCAATATTTTTCAATTTTGAATTTTCTATTGAATTGTTTATAAAAGACTATGCGAATATAAAATATTATTTATAATGATAATGACTAATACATTTCCCCTAGAAACAAGGTTGCAGAGCAACGTAGTTCCTGCCTCAAACTTTACCTAATAGAAAAATATGTTATTACTTATTATTAAAAAATTATATGAAACTTGATTGGTTAAAGTTGTTTATTTCAAACATTGGTTAAAAAAGTTCATTGCTTATAGTTCCTACGATAGGAACTAATAACTAATGTCCATATAGTAAAGTTAAACTACCAAGATTAATTATGTAAATAATTGCATTTCTGCCTTCATTACAATTGTTAGGTAAAATTTTATTATTTTATGTATTTTGTTGCTTGCATAGAATATCCATTTTCCGCTTCTTTTGATTTTAAATAAAGTTTTGCAAAAAATAAATAATAATAACAACTACAAGAGCTCTATTGGAGCATGAGTCCCTACCTATTGTGAAAATAAAGTAGAAATATTATAGCTAAAGATAAATAATATTAGTTAGAGATATAATTTGTGAATATATAATATTAATATTTTAATACAAATTTTAGATATATATCTGTGTCTTATGAAATATATTTAATTTTAGCTATATAGAAAATTTAATTTAATTTTTATAAATTAACAAATATATTAAATTGTAATTTTTATTTGAGGATTTGAGCAAGACTCGTTGACCCATGTTAATTATATGATTAGCACTTATATATTAAATCTTGAGATGATTAATAATATTAATATTAATTCAAAATATTAATGTATAGATAATGTCTTAAAAATCTATTAATATTAGTTTTGATTGTACTAGCTAGTTGTTTTCCCAAATATTTAGTTAAAATTAAATAGTAATATTATCTTAAATTACTCTCTATATGCAATTATGCAACTCAGTAGTCTTACAGGGCCACCACACCATTCATGAATCACCATTGTCATTGGATGTTTATAGATCAACGACCGAAGTTGAGTTTTGGGCTGAAAGGAAAAAGAAACCCTGTCATTTCAAATGCATCCCAAAATCATGACACATGTCACTAAACTCCTTGGTCAACCAAAAAATAACAATTTCGTTTCAATTTGGTGATGATGTGACACTAACACATCTGACTCGTGATGTCAGTCATCCTGATACCTGACTAGTTAATGGGAGTGGGACCCATGACCCATAGGGCCACCACACCATTCACCGGTGTCAATGGATGTTTATAGATCAATGACCGAGGTTGAGTTTCAGGCTGAAAGGAAAAAGAAACCCTGTCATTTCAAATGCATCCCAAAATCATGACACATGTCACTACTCAGTTAACACATTGACATAATCACCTTCCACTTGCAGTTAATAGTGACATTATGAATGACATTAATACATTATGATGGGTTAGTTAACACTTAATGCATGTCTAGTAACTAGTGGTCCATGATTCCACTCATGTTTAAATTAAAAGTGTACTATATGACAAGTGTGACGACTATAGACTATAGAGTACATATTATACAATTTTGGAGCATTAAGTTTCTTTAATTTTGTAGTTATACGGTGTTTGCAGATTTAGAAATTACAAATGGGTTACAATTTACAAAGTTACAGTGCAACAAAGTTACAGATTCTTAATTTCTAGGTTGAGGATTGTGGTCCGAGGAAAACAAAAAAACTACAATCTCTCAGCTCTCTACAAAAATAAAAACTAAGGGCAATGTGAATGTGAACGGGTAAGTGCAACTAATAAAATCTTGAAAATTTACGTCCCGCATTTTAAATTTTTCAAGCCTCTTGATTTACAACTTTACTGTTTATATTGTATATAAAAAATTATTTTGTAAGATTTTAATTTTGAATCACCCCTGTAGGCTTGTAGCTATGTTTAAATATTTACCACGATGGGAAAAACAAATACCAAGAATAACAAGATGGGCAAAATAAAAAAATTCCACAATATGGTTAAAACACCAGGTTTTAGTGATTTATTCCATGATATACACGCTCCTGTTATTCATGGAAATAAGGGTATAATGGAGATAAGATTTGGACTTGAAAACAAGTGGAACGATCCAAATAAGGCTTCAAAAAAAAAATTCATTTAACCCTACTGTAAGTGCAACTGCAAATAAAATTGCACCGTAGGTGGCTAGGTTGGCACACATGATGTTACCTCAAGTATTCCCTTGCCCAAAAATTGTTATGCTCTACGTCAAAAATTATGATGAAAATAGAAAAGCAATTGTGAATAAAATTACTCAGGAGGAAATTTTGTCCATAACTGAGAGTGAATTTTCTAGTCTGTTGAACCTAGGGTTTGAACAACAATAGTCAAACGTACATATTGACCTAGGAAAGCTGGAAAATGATTATGAAAAATTAGATGCAAAACAGAGAGATTCTTATATCAAAGGAATAACAAGCGGTTGTAGGTTGAGTCCAAATCACATGCCTCCGTATGATTTTGAATTTTTTGTGCCATGGGCACAGGACAATATTTCCTTGCTAGCATTTTGTTTGGGATTGGATAGTAACAAACAAGTAGATGCCAGCATTCTTGAAATGCTTTTTCATATTCATTTAAAAAAAGAACCAGTAAGATATCATTTTATTGAGAACATTTTTTGTTGCATGCAAGATCAATTACTAATGATTCAAAGAGGTTCAGAAAAGACATTTAAATTCACAACCTACTTGTGCTATCTTGTCCTAGCAAAGCATCATGCATTATTTGAGGCAAACAAGCTTTGTAGTCAAATTCAAGGCCAAAATCCAATATATGAGTGGACACCTCAGATAAGGATGATGGGTAACAGAAGGAACTACTAAAAAATTTTAGACTTCTTTTTTGCACCAATGTACCATAAAATTATAGGCTCTCCAATCCCTAGATTGCCTGTTACTTGTAGAAATTGCATTCAACTCGAAAGTGAGCTACAATTTGCAGACTGGTACTTAATGGAAGAGTACACTGTGTTAAGGTTTTATGATTCATGGGTAGAACCCTACAAACTTCCAATACATGTAACAGAGAGGGTATTTGCATTGGAATATGTATGACAAATGGAGAGCACAGATGTACTCTTTCATGGTCAGCAAAAGAAAATGATATTTCCTTCCTTGCCATTCTCTTTTGGAGGGTTCACATTTGAGAGAAGAGGATTCAAAGTGGTAGAAGCCTTTTTTTCAATTTTTTGATTTGATGTTGACATTCACTGGTAGTATGATCCATTGAACATAATTGGAGCAAGCCACAAGGGCGTTGGGACTTCTGCAAGAAAATATCAACATGAAAGTATGCCTTTGATTGAAAATTTTAAAAACATGGACTCTTGGGAGGAGGTCAAAAAATAGATGGAGAAATATGCTGCTGAAAATAATATGTCAATATAGGAATTGCCATCACAAATAATGGCATTGCACAAACAGAAAGGAAAAGTGCAGGGCATAAAATCATCCAATTTCTACAAGAAAGCTGATAAACCATCTATGAAACCTATTCCAAAAGAGCTAATGAATGAATGTATAGATGTTGTATGCAATTGAAGCAAAAATTTCTCAATTTTGGGAAATGAGGAAGAATCTCGATGAGCCAAAGACCTTTGTAGATTGTGATGAGGTTAAAGAGAATACAATGTTTGACAAATTGTGGAATAAGGAGCATCCACCTGAAGCACATCACAGTGATACTAATGATGATTATGATGACCAAGATTCTTTAAATCCCTCATCCAGTACACAAATTCAGAGAGGAGTTGATGCATCCACCAAACTTCTATATAGCAAAGGGGTAGAAATTGTTGAAAAAATGGGCTACCAAGGTCCTTGTGGTTTGGGTCCTAGTGGAGAAGGGGTTTGGTTACCACCTCAACCACCAGCTATAGCACCAAAACATGGTTAGAAACTAGGCTTTGGGCGTGGACATCAATCATCAACTCAATCAATTCCATCCAGTAAATTTTTTCTTGCTTCATTTACAGTTCCACTTCCAAGCACTAAGATTCAATTTGAATCAACTGTCACTCCCAAAGCTATCGATATCATGGGTACAACTACAACTAGTGGTCTAAAAATGAAATTGTATATAGATGCAAAAAAATTTGGTCTCGGAGATCAAGAAAGTGTAAAGAAGCAGAAGGTTATGACAAGTATTAGTAGTAGAACTAGTACAACAATGCCAATGGTGATTGTGGGTCCAACAATTGCCCATCCTTCAGGACAAAACCCTCAAAATAGTCCAAAAACTCCACTAATGGGTCTAGGTGTTGGTTATCATCATGGTATTGGTGGATACTTTTACATCATTGCAAGTTCTATTGCTATTTCACCATTCAAACATTCAATTGTCTCACAAAATTTCTGATTTTTGTTACAATGAATTTGTAACTAACTATGAAAAATCAAAAAACAAGAATAGACAAAATAGTAAGACAATGAAGATGGAAGCAATTGTTGTAGCTCATGATGGAGAACTTGCAACCAACAGGTTATTTCTCACATATGACCTAGATAAAGATATGATGGAATTCATGGTTGTTATGCCCCTAGCTAGAGATAACAACCCATTAGAGAGTCAGTTAGATCCATCTGAATTTCAAGTTAGCACCCTCCAAATGGATTTATCCAAAATTAAAAATGTGGACAAGATAAATGTTTCCAAAATGACCAACCAAGTGGTCTACAGTTTAGTGATGAAGTTGGAGAGAGAGAAAGGAAAGCTTCAGGGCACAATAGATAAGTTAAAGGCAAACCTGGCAAATGAAAAGGCAAGTGAGAAAGCATCAGTAAATAGGTGCAAAGAATTAGAGAAAAGGATAAAAAATTCATCCTCTAGCTCTAAAGAAGCAATTGAACAACAAGAAAAAATGGATGCAGAACTAAAAACTCTGAGGGAAAATTTGGAAAAATTTGACAAAATACTTCAGGATGAAAAAGACTCTTCAACAAAGTTATACAAAAACTTGGAGAATGCTGCAAATGTAAACAATAAGTTAAATAAAGAATTGGAAAATGAGAGGGTAAAAACAAAAGAGTGGGAAGAGAAAGAAAAAGGGTGGGAAAATAAAGTAGAGCAAATAAGAAAACATAGTGAACACCTGTACTCAGAAATGAAAGAAGACCTAAAGAAGGCAAATGATACTATTAAAAAATATGAAAATGGCTTGAATGACCATGTAAATAATACAATAAAGAAAATAAAAAATTACTTCTGGGGGCAAATAAAGACTTCTACTGATAGGTTGTGTGATTGGTTCAAACTCTATGAAGCTCTTACAGATGTTTTTGGGAAGCTAAAAGAGCAACTTGAGGAGAACAAAAGTTTTGGTCAAAGACAAAAAATTGCAAAGTGGATTATGGAAGAAATCAACAACATTGCTGACAAGCATTTGGCAAGCGAGGGAATTCAGGACCGCATTGGTTCAATAATAAAGGCAACTTTTGTATTTCATAAATGTCAAAAACTAACAAAAGTAGAAGATGTTCTTGCTTTATTTGGGCCAAAGCTCGCCAAGATGAACAATAAAACAACAAAATTGATATCTCTTGGTTTATCGAGTCCTGGACCTAATTTCTCAACAACGGGTTTCGTTGGAAGAGAAGTTTACAAAAAAAAGTTGGAGGACCAAATAACCTCTGATTTAGGAAACCTTCCTTAGGATAGAACTCATGAAGGCATTGCAAAGTGCATCAAAACATTCACAAATTTGCATGCACTAGTGGAAGGAACATTGCTTGAAAATTGCTCTTTCAAGTATGGAATACTAATGAGAATGGAGATCATTTACCATAACATCAAAAAAATTTCCCTTCCTACCGAAGAAGAATGGAGCATACTACAAAAAATTATAGTCTGTATGTGAAAGTACTTTCGGTTTCAATCATCATTATATCTTTACTATATATGAATATCTTTCATATTATCCTACATACTGCAGTCTAGACTCTAGAATTGAGTTTAAAGTAACAAGTTTGAACCTTTTTTTTTTGAATAGGATCAATGTTGCAGTCTTGCAGATGCTATTGCCTATGCTTAATTGCTAATTTATGAAATTGGCCTATCAAATGTAGAAACGTACAACTAAATTTGTAGAGATGTTGTATACTTGTAGATGTCTTACTGATTTAGATTTTGAGACTTCACATTAGGAAAATTGACCTAAAGCTATTGTTCCTCCCTTGTTTCTATAAAAGGGAATTCAGGGTCACTGGCTTACAAGAATTGTACCATAAATAGCTGAATATTGCAAATGAAAACCATTAATAATTATTAATTGTGGAATTTAATCTATGATTCTATCTAATTTTCATGTTTTCCAATTCAATGTATGTTGAATAAATGAATAAAATAGAAAACAAAATTTCATTCAAGAATTTCAAATTCAGATATGAATGATCATTGATGACATGATATAAACTAAACTCTATAGTAATAATACTCTTTGTTCTCAAAATTTAATGATGAAACATAATACATTCTAATTTCTTGCTTTTCTAAAATGAACATTGAATGATAGGATATCATATAGTAGTTAATAAGTTCAAAAAATACCTATTGGTTGCCACTGCTAATTTAGCAGAAATTTCCTAAATTTTCCAATTCATCTCTATGTCGTCATCATCATCCAATTTTGGTAGTCCAGTTGCTTCATTGTTCTCTTCATTTTCATTTGTGTCTTCTTCAACTTCAAGTTCACTCTAACCTCTACTTCTATGACTCCCAATCCCATGGCCAGTGCCACTGCCAACTATACTTGTCCCACTTGGAGTTGGTGTAGGAGATTGGTTAATGGTGTTTCTCACCCCTCTTCTTTTGCATCTTTTCTTCCAGATTTCCATTTCTTTTTTATAAGGAAAATTATTGACATTATACCTAGATGTGTATACCCTCAAGCATGATTCCAAATTCTTGTCTATTTTATTTCTTAGCTTTGATTTTAGGAAGCCAAAAGCACTGAAAAGCTCTCTCATCCTCCACTAAACCCAATATCATGGTTTGACATAGATCAGCAAGCTTGAAGTACTCTAAAATTTCTTCATGCAACAATGTGCTCTGTTTTAGTTTTGTCCAAAACTTTGTTGCCAAGCCCTCTTCATGTGGGTTATGCATTAATTGATATTGATGCTCCATGGTCCTTGTAAAGGTGCCTAATTGTTGTCTAAGAAGACCCTCATCTAATATTCCATTGATAGTCACTCCATTGAATTCTATAGATTTGAAAAATTCCTTTATAAAAATGAATAGCCTTCTATGATAATCTTCCTTATTGTTGAAGGACCGATATTGAGGAAACACAATTTCCATGGTCTTAAGCAGTTGATCATATGGGAATCGTGATATTATTTTAGAGGAAACTCTAAAGGTTATGTCCCTTGTAGTAGATGCTATAGACCCAATGATCTTGGTAAACTCTTCCCTTGTAACTCTTGTAGCTTGCTTCTTTGGGGCATTGTAGTACACTGGTATCTGAAATCCCCTTACACAAACACATAAATCTCCATTTTTAATGATCTTTAAATAATTATCAATATCATCCAAATCTGTTAGTTTTTGCCAGTGATTAAATATATCATTGGATAAATTTAAGTCAGTATGATAGAGACTATCGAGGGCTCGACATGACATTTTATGCAACTAAGCTTATTTTGCAATATACATGGCTCTTTGCTGGGCTATTTTCATAATTAACCTCATATTTTCTAGCATGGGAAGAAGAGATGCCAAAGTCAAAAGTATCTCTATATTGCTTAACCTCTGAAGCAGGTCACCACATCTTTGATTTTCTGCATAGTCCCAATTTTCATACATCAGTCCAATCAAAGATTGATATTCAAAAAATACTCGATGTGTTGGTCCATCCAAAGAGATCCATCTGGTATCAACATCTTTTAGAAGCTTGTTTCCATCGGCAATTCCATCAGCAAAGTGCTAAAATTACCTAAAACACTTGGAACTTCGACAAAAATATGCATACTCTTCAACCTTTTTACTGAAGGAAACTTCTTCACAACTCTAAAAGAAAGATTCATCCTATGTGCCATACAATGAAGGCCAACAATATATGGTGAACAAGAAGCCTGAATCTTTGTGCAAAGACCATTCCTTTGACCTTGCATTACTAAAGCTCCATCCGATCCAACATAGACCAACTTCTTCGCTATTGTCAATTCATCCATAGCTCCATATTCAATTAAATTGCTCTTTACTAGCTGAAATAAATTTTTTGTTGTTGCATTGTCTCTCAATTTAGCAATAGATAGTAGATGTGGTTGGCGGACATTATTCTATTTAGTATAAACATGCATGCATACCCATGATGTATTATCTATTGCCGTAACTTTATCTAAGGACAATGCAATAAAGGTTGACTCTTTTATTTCTCTTTGTACATCCTCTATTTCAACCTGTGCAATACAACTTGCCCATTCCCATCCACTATTTATCGACCAATGATTGATATGATAGTTAGGAACTTTTAGAAAGTGTAAAAAACCACTCATTTCTGGAGAGTCTATCATTGGATGCCCTCTTCTCAAAATATAGAAAATATTACTTAATTGAATAGCTTTTCCACATTCTTCTACTTCACTTGCTTTTGCAAAAAAAGCATTAATAGAACCTTGAACTTCATCAGGCTTCATCTGAAATTTTTGAAACATATAATATTCTTCAGCATTCCGTTTATGTTGACATTGCTCCTTTTTTTTATATCTTGCCACTTTTATTTCCTTACCATCTACAGTTGAGGTTTTGTAAATCTTACCAACATGTTTCTCTATGGTGTCTAGTTTAAGTTGTAATAGCTTTTCCTTTTTGTACTTCCAACTACAAATTGCACATTTGCATTCTATTGGTTGCTCACCTACAATTGGATTGTCCATGAGCTCAATGAATGGATACTTTGCTACCCAATCAAATTTAAATCTCCTAGCCATCTCCCACTAATGATCAATTTTTTCTTTCAATTTTCCTCTCCCTTTAGTGTTATTTTTAATTGCACCATCATCATCACCGAAGTCGATTGATCCATCCTGGTATTGGTTATTTATTGGATATTCTTCTTCAAGGTCATCTTCATCAGAGATATCAAGTTCTGCAACTCCATCACCAGATTTATTAGGCTCCCCAATTTGTTGAATGGACTCCTGTGTAGGTTGAGATTGTATAGGCTCCTTTGATGATGTACCTTCCTTACTTTGACCAACACTATTGCATCTACTACCACCAAAGTATGAAGATATATTTTTGCATTTCATTGGCCTCTCTTGGACATCTCCACCTTCATTAGTCCTACTCCTCTTCCTATTTAAATTTGACTATGACATCTCCATCAAATTAAGCCTGCAATAAAATACTATGGAATCATAGTTGTAGTCATTCTCATTCTCTACTGATTGCAATACTATGAAGAAGGCTCCTTCTTTTGGCATGTTTGAATAATGAAACTCATATATTTGAAATAGACAACTACAAATAAACCATTTTCATTTTGGCGAATGGGCTGACCATTACATATGACAAGAACTAATATTTGGTGAACCTTGCATAATTTTAAGTAATCGAGTGGGCGAATAGGGTGGGAATTTGGGACCCCATTGTGTGTGATGCATGGAAAATTGCGTCCTAGGACAAATAAAAATTTCACATAGGAAAATGGGAATTTGGTGAATCCTGATTATTGAAAGAGACACTCAATTAATTTTGTGGCAAATGAGAGTAAACATTAAACAGAAATATGGGCGCAGAACTCGACTACCAAACTAAAATTACATAATATTAGTGGCAAATGTTCCAACCACTATATGAGTATTTTATAAAATCTAGGCGAACTGGTGAACTAGTATAGGGTATTTTTTTTCACTAATTTCTATAGCCCGATCGAGACATATTTGCCAATTGGCAACTAATCACCACTAAAAAAATCTCTGGTGTGTGTGTGTGTGTGTGTCTATGTGAATATGTATGTATGTATATAAATAGAGAGATCTTAGCACAACAAAAAAATAATAAAACTCACTCAACAGGTAGCATGGCCATGGGTATTGTAACAAGCCACTTTATCACTTGTAACTATAATTTTCAAATAGAACAAACCACAATAGTTTCTTATAATTCTATGGTTCTCTTTGTAAGTTTATAAAATTGAAGTTTAAAAATTAATTACATGTATGGACATCTTTTTCAAGTTTGATATTTCTCGTTTTTCCAGACTCATAGTCCAAGAATAATTTTTCAAAACACATACTAAGCTTGTTGAGATTGAGCCAAAAAATTGTAAGAATAATTGTGCTAAAAGAGCTAAAAAAACATGATTGGTGTACGATTATCATATTTTTACTCTCTTTTTGGCATAGTTGTTATTATATTATATTATTTTTGGTGAGAACAAAATTCCAAACTAATCATAACTAGTTGAGGCATGTTTTAAATACCTTATTTCACATGTTATTGAATGTTACGAGTTTATGTGCTACTGTTAATAAATGTTAAAGGATGAACTAATGTTAGATGTTAGCTTTGGACATTATGAGATTATTTTGTGGATGCTCATAATTGTTTTTAACTTCATGTGATACAAAATGAATTCTATATTTTATTAATGAATGAATGTGAGATCCATCTCTTCTTAGGTAATCTTTCTAGGCTATTGTACTAGTTCTTAAGCCCAAAATAGATAAATAGTGATTTGAAATGCAAATTGGGTGCTTAACATAATGATTGAGAACACCAAGAGAAAGACCTTGTGTGATGAAGGATTATAGGATTTTCTACATATTTCAACACATAGCAATACATTGCAGGTTCACATACATTCTTAAGTAAACATTTTTGAGCACTAGGTGCATGAAGGCTCCATGCAAAAATATGTAGAAGCAAAAAAGGTCATGATGAACATTTTCAATGACATGTTGGCCAAGAGCATACACAAGTTCCTTAAGGTGACTTCACATTATTAAATTTTCATGTTTTCCAACACCACTGATCTTCCTCCATGTCCTGCACAAATAAAAAAATGTTTCCTCCAACATTGTAACCATATGATAAATGGGAATAGCACATACTTGAGCTATAACCTAGTTAAATTGGTCTAGTTTCTGATTAGCTAGGTTGATTATAAATTCTTGTAGAACTGTCATTAGCTTAGGTACAAAAAAATGAATGATTAGTTGTTCCCAGCTAGTAGGATCAAATATAGTTTTCCAAGGTGATAAAATTGCATATGTAGATGCATCACTTGAATGCCAGGCATGAAGCACATTCCCCAATTTATAACAAATGGTTGGATATAAAGGCTCAACACGCTGGCCCAACAATGGAAGCCAAGGATGTAACCATGCATGTATTGGCAAAGTTAATGTCATTGGCAATGGCCATTATATTTCCCTTATATACATAAATTATATATATATATATATATATATATATATATATACATATTGTGTATTAACTCTACATTATTTTTGTTTAGGATCTTGAGCTAAGTCACTTAACACGTGCTGAGTGAGTTTTATTTTTTAATTATTTGGATTATGGAATATGTATGCAACTAGATCAATTTTTCTATTGTGCTAAGATGTAATAAGCACCTTAAAAAAGATTTCTTTGTATACATACATACATGTGTATGTATGTATGTATGTATATATCATGTGGATATCTAGGATTTTGTTGTCATGCCTTTGTGAATGCTACATTTTGTTTTCATGCCCTTGTGATCTCTGCATCCCAAGTATCTAGTAGTATTGTTAATTTGGGCATCACTATATGATCGTTAATGTTATGAAGTACTGGAGCTGGTAGTAACTTCTCCCATGTCTCTAGAAAATGTAACATAGGTTCATGGTCCCTTGGCTCCTAGAAATTCGTAGAAAATATTCTCATTGCTAGAAGAATAACATTAGTGAAGAGCTAAGTGTATGAAGTTGAAGAAGCAAGTTCTGCTTGTGTAAATTCCATAATCACAAGGCTCATTCCCTTGTAGAAGCCTATAAACCAAGATAATAATAAAATAGACCCATTTAAATAGGTTATGACTTATTTCTTTTTAAAATTATCTACTATGATATTTTGTAAAATTTCTTGTGAACTTTGCCCATTTTTCCTAGCCTACATTATTTTTGTAGAGGATCTTGAGGTAAGTCACTTAGCACCTTTAAAAAGATCTATTTGTACATACATACATACATACATACATATGTATGTATTTATATATATGTATGTATGTATGTGCCCTTGTAATTGTTGCATTTTGTTGTTGTGTCCTTGTGATCTCTGTATATGTATGTATGTATGTATGTATGTATATAAATAGAGAGATCTTCATACAATTTAAAACCAATAAAATTCACTCAATAGGTAGCATGGCCATAGATTCGATGACACCACCTATTGGTAAGTAGATTCTTGTTTTTCTTTCTCATTTTTCATAAGTTTATTTCAGTTGAACTATTATTTCTTAGGGGGTATTTTCTAATATTGGACTCATTTTGTGTAGGAGGTGATGATGACATTCCTGGATGTACCTATGTGATGAATTACTTGTGAGCAATGAAGATGTTCAAATTAATGGACAATAGGTAGAGCTTAAAAACACAACAGGTTTACATTTTTGTTCGAGGTCTTTAATTATGTATTAAATAAATGTAATAGTGTTTTGTTTTATCATCTCTACCTATTATCCATGAATTTGAGTGTAGCATGCATTCTCGATTCAGAGTTGCAAAATCTTATTTAGATGTAATGGAAAAATGACATGCACCAGAAGATGGCAAAATGATGTCACTTTTGTAGGTGTGGAACCTTTTTTTGTACTTGGGACAAGGAGTGGGGCCAAATGAGCTTCCACCTTCATGTGGTTGGCCCTTATTAGTAGAGATGATCTAGGAGCATTTGGGGTGGTTGGCTATCCTGCATGATTAAGGGATTTTGGTAGGGTTGAGTGGACCTATTTGAGTCTTGGATAGTTAATTTTGATGTATTTAACAATTATTGTAAGCCTTTAAAGATATTTTGTATTTAATTTCTATTGGAGGTTGACTTGTGGCTTTTCAAGCATTTAATGTTAGTTTTTAGTATTCTGGGCTGACTTGTGGCTTAGATTGGTATAAGTAGAGGTTGTGGTGAAGTCTTTAGTCATTATTCATTCATTTGAAGGAGGAGTGAGTGTGGAGAGTAGCTAAAGAGAAAGTTTTTCCTGAGTCTGTGGATAGGGAGTTGAATGTGAGGCAATTTACAATAGGATTGCGATGATTCATTCATATGGGAGAAGAGGAGGTGGTAGAGGAGCAAATTTTGAAGAGAGCTAGTAGCTAAGGCTTGGGAAACAAGGAGATTTCTTGGTGGCTTGCAAACTCAAGTTGAGATCTTGGAGGTTTCTACCAAAGTGTGGATCTAGACTAGCTAGGGTTTGGTTTGGATCATCAGGGATCTTGTAGAACTATTACTTCCTTTGTATTTGGTCATAACTAAGAAGGCCTTATAGCCCTACACATTCAATGTAATCACTTATATTTATGAATAAATTATTGTGATTGGGTATCATATCTTGTATTATTATTATGTGTCCACTATGTGGTTATTTACTGGGGGCTAACACGTCTCCTTTAGAAATTCTTATACCTTACACTACATCAAGTGGTATCAAAGTGAAATTTGTTCTTGAGTGTGTAGACAGATTGCTAAAGTTGAGGCTGTTTGCACTAGGACCTTGGGAGGACAAGCAAATGGATCTACGGTTGTGAAGATGGAAGGTTGATCTTTTTAGTGAAGACTGATTTGTTGGTGATTTGTTGTAGAGGGTTGGTGGAGATCATAGAAGATGGCTCCAAGAGGATTGGACCCTAGGATGATTGTGAATATATATGATATAGTGGAGAGGAGGATTAATGAGACAATAGCTCAGATGGATGCTTCTTTTTCTAAAAGACATGAGGAACCAAAGAGAGAAGTTGTATGCTACTGGAGTTTGAGTCTACCAATCCAAAAAAGAGTTGTTTGGCTGGTTAGAAGACTTGTTTGAGAGAGAAGATGGCATAGCATGGGCAAGGTGGAAGAGCTTGGTTTTGTTGATCAATTTGTGGAGCTTGATACATAACCTATAGAGCAATTGGAGGTTGTTGCTAAGAATATTCCTAACCTTGTTGATGTTGGGATGGAGATTAGTTTTCATGATTAGTTTGTTGAGTCTAACATAGAGATTGCGAAGCACTCAGTCATGGATGATTTTGTTTCTATTGGTGCTAACTTGTATGTTGCATAGCATCTTGTTATGAGCAATGAGATGGTTAGTGTTGAGATTTTGGGATGTGTTGATGGAGATCTACATATTACTGTTGATATGGTGTTTTTTTTTGGTGGTGTGGATTCACTAGTTGTTGATGTGGATGAGGGTTTGCCTATGAAGCATTATGTTTAGTTTGTTCCTGGGAGTGAGCATGTTGATTGGATGGTTGAGATTCTGGTGTTTGATAGAGTGATGTAGATGTGGATGATTTGCATGTTATTTTTCTTTCTTTGATTGGAGTGGAAGCCTTTGGTGAAGATGAAGATGGTTGCAAATATTTCATTTGGCATCAAAGTGTGGGACACACTTTTCTTTTTGCACCTAAGGAGTCTAATAACAGGAGCATCCTAGGGTGGTTGGCTATCCTACATGATCAAGGGATTTTGGTAGGGTTGAGTGGATGTATTTGGGTCTTGGGTAGTTAATTTTGATATATTTAATAATTATTGTAATCCTTTAAAGGTATGTGGTATTTAATTTCTATTGGAGGCTGACTTGTAGCTTCGATTGGTATGAGTAGGGGCTATGGTGAAGTTTTTAGTCATTATTCATTCATTTGAAGGAGGAGTGAGTGTGGAGAGTAGCTAAAGAGTGAGTTTTTCCTAAGTCTATGGATAGAGCATAAAATGTGAGGTAGTTTACAATAGGATTGTGGTGATTCATACATCTAGGAGAAGAGGAGGTGGCAAAAGAACAAATTTTGAAGAAAGCTAGTAGCCGAGGCTTGGGAAACAAGGATATTTCTTAGTGGCTTGTGAGCACCAGTTGAGATCTTGGAGGTTTCTACCAGAGTGTGGATCTATATTAGCCGGGGTTTAGATTGGATCTTGAGGGATCTTGCAGAACTATTACTTGCTTTGTATTTGGCCATAACTAGGAAGGCCTTACAACCTAACACATTACATGTAATTAGTCATATCAATGAATAAATTATTATGATTTTATATCAAATCTTTCATTCTTATTTTGTTTCCACTATGTGGTTATTTTTTGGGGGCTACGACATCTCCTTTGGGGATTTTCCTCCCTTGCACTGCATCAAGGGATTCTCCTACCTTGCACTATGTCAAGAGAATATTAAACTATTCTCAAAACCAAGTGAAGGTCAATATTAACCTATGATTGCATGACAATTAACTATGTGAGTGAGCTATCAGAGCATCATAGCTATTCAATGTTTGGCACCAATTTATATATATATATTAATATAGGACATCATCACAATTGTGATGACCACTTTGACAGCTAGTCATCGGTCATGGAGCATTCGTGCCACTTCTTGTCTCTATTGTCATGAACATTTTTGATGGCTAGCTATTAGGCCCATAGCATTACTATCACAAAGACATCACAATTGTGATAGTGTATTCAATAGACTTCCATCGCAATTGGGATGATGAAAATGAAATCTTTGCCAGTGATTTTGGTCAATTTACAACATCTTTTGGAATTGCAATTGTGAAAATCTCCATTTTCATCACAAATTTAGACAATAAAATTCTAACACCCATCCGATGGGAGTCTATCCCTCTGGATGTCAGTTGGGTGATGATAGGACATCACAATTATGATAGCCTGCCATTGCAATGAGGGCCCAAATGTAGTAGTGTCAAGAAACCCTTTTTGTTTCATTGAATTTGGATGAAATAAGAGTAATCAAATGGTTCATTGAAGTCTAGATCTCAAATAAACATGGTAGTGTTGGTTAACATTTTGTTCTCCTATTTGATTTTATAATTTTACTCTTTTAATACCCAATGTTTTGGATAAAGAAAAGGATGTCACCAATAAATGGGTTAGTGGATACATTCTATCACTACCCTTTGAATTATAAGGTACAACTCCCTTAAGATTTGCAATAATGTGCAATGAATATGTCTTTCTTAGATAAGAATTTTTAGCATAATAAGCTCTTAACTTGAGAGCAGTAAATGCTAACCAAATTTCTTATAGATAGCAACAATTTAGACAAAATGAATTGGGACAACCTATCACACCCAATGGAATGACTATAGTAGGTTATCTTGAGATTTTCTAACTTTTACTTCTATTCTAAATGCATATTATTTTTCTAAATGCAAAAGATGAAAGGAAGAAGAGATGTACATGAGGGAAAATGGAATTGCTTTAACTATTAAATTTGGGTGAAATGGAATCCAACAAGTCTCTAATAGATTCATCCACATTTATTCTTCAATTTCCAATGAAACTAGTTCTAACATGTGATGGAACTAACAAGAGGAGAAACAAAACCACAAATGAAAAATTAAATGGAATTACCTATACTATAATTACCAGTGTGAAATGGAGTCCACGAGGTGATCATAGAATCACATATAATTGTCCTTAAACTCTTTATGTAGAAATAATCTATGAATTGAATGGGCAACAAAACATGAATAGAAAATTAGGTAAGTGGAATTACAGAGCCAATTCACCATCAAGTTTGTTGACCTTTGTATTATCAGAAGAAATTATATTTATAGTTTTTTGTTATCCCTCTGTTCTAGCAGAGAAACAACCACACAATAGAAAGAAAATATGAATAAAAGCATGCAAATATCTAAACTGTAGCATGATATGGACATGTGGCATCTTTTCAATTGATTATCTCAACTCCATGGCACTTATGAGAACACATGGTGACTGTTTGTCTTCATGTGGCTTTAGGAACCCTGTGAAAATATTCATTTCCTTCATATTTTTTTGTTGGCGCCAATTTGATAGTCATATAAATTGTATCTCAATGGTCATAGTAGGTTTGAATTTGAACCATTGATTGTAAACTAATGATCATGATTAAAACATATAAACTTTCCTTTGTAACTTCCTTCACAGGTCTATCTGTGCATATGTGTACAACACTCGCTTTCTCGCATTGGTTATCTTTCATGTATCTTTGAAAAGTAGGAAAGTGAGAATTGTAGATCCTTTAAATCTGATGGCTAATTGATATCTCCTCCTTTCATGTCACTTCTTCACAACTATCATTCCTATGATGCCTTTACTCAATGCAATGATGTGATGATTTTCTTGTTGCTTCACTGTGTTGACTCAAGGTTGCATTTAACCACCTGTGAATGTGTAACTATTCAATATTTGACAATCCTAGGTCACTTCCTACATTTTTTCCACTTCAATTCCTTTACCTACTTTATTGCATTCCACATTGTGATCACTTTAAACTTTAACTTCCCAGATCACTTTTCACAACTTTGCAAGTCAAATTCAAGAGTTAGCATAAACATCTATGGCAATGTAATGTTAGTTTTAATGTTTGACTATTAAGACTTTTGCTAGGTCACAACTTAGAATGTCTTGAATAAATTTTAGCTTGTGATCTTGTGAACACCATTTACCTTAACTATTGTTATCTCTCGCACTTTCACAACCTTCATTAAGAATTAACCTTAACACTTTGCGACAACGTGAATGCATACTTTCACTCTATCACAACATTAACCTTAGGTTCCCTTTAACTACTAGTGACTATGCAATCTTCAAGGATTTCTATTTCAAAACCTTAACTCAAAATTAATTTAAACTACCTATGACCATGAGATAACTATGTGAAATTGATTTTTTCCTTTCATCATCATTTTGTAGCTTAAATACTTAACTCCTTTTGTAACCTTGCGAAGCTGTGAATACATGATCTTTCTCTTTCACAACCCTAACCTTGGGTTATGATTAATCACTTGCAATGCTATGAAACCTTTGACATGATCTTCATCCAACAACCAAGGATCCATTTCTAAGAGCATTTAACTTTTCAACCCATGATGTGGAGATTCAAATGCATTGTGCACTGTTGGTTCAATTTTCACCTTTTCTCTTGCCACCTTGACTAGATAATTCACCATTAATCTGAAGACTCATGTGAATCTTCATCTCCAACATCTTTTTAGAATATAGGGCAATTGATCAATAGATATTACAAATCTCTTCTCATTAGGAAAATCTTGACTTCACCCAAACCCTAATCACCTAGCCATTCACATAAAGCACATGATTTTATGCCTATTTTTCTTGATGGATAAATGAGAAGAAAATCTTCCTAGATATAACCTAGAATCGGACTCAAGATATTAATTTGACTTGACTACAACTTAGAGCAAAAGGAAATAAGACTAGAAACTGGGCAACTGTTGGCTCTGACTGGGGATTTAAGAATGACAATGCTTTAAAGAATTTTAGCAATCTCTAGTTCTACAAAACAAGGTGACAAGTTGGAAAAAAAAAAGAATAGACTAATCTAGGAAAGCAACAAAAACTAACTAAGAAAGAATGCAACTAAGCTAAAGAAAGATTCATGAAAGAAAATCATATCTAATTAGCTACTATGCAGGGGTTACTTGCTTTCAATTTTGCATTTGATACAACTTCAAATCATACCCATTATAAGAATTAACGCATGAAGAACTAGGGCCAATGGAACACCTAACTTATTCAAACCACCTACACAGAGTCAACACATTGAAAGAACCAACAAATAAAAACAATCAAGAAGATAGAGGAAGTAAATTCCTTTATTCATATACTCATCCAATGATCAATTACATGCCCCAACTGTAAGATACACACACACACACATATACATATACATATATATATATATATATATATATATACACACACATAGATATATATATATATATATGTATATGTATATGTATATATACATAGATATATATATATATATATGTACATATATATATGTATATATGTATATATATATACATATATATATGTATGTATATATATACACATAGATATGTATGTATATATATACGTAGATATATATATACATATATATCTACATATATATATATATACATACATATATATCTATTTATATATAATATGTATATATACATAGATATATATGTATATATATGTATGTATATATATGTAGATATATATGTATGTACATATATATATGTATATCTACATATACATATATATGTATATATATGTATATCTACATATACATATATATGTATATATACATATACATATATATGTACATATATACATATACATAGATATGTATGTATATATATACGTAGATATATATGTATACATATATATCTACATATATATACATACATATATATCTACATACATACATACATACATACATACATACATACATACATACATACATACATACATACATACATACATACATACATACATACATACATACATACATATATATATATATATATATATATATATATATATATATATATATCAATGCAATTAAAATCTTCAATGATCAAACTTCACATTATGCTCTCTTCCAATCTAAGTTTATATTTCTAAGACTCTAACCAAGGTCTCTTAAATATATGCATGAGCACAAGCTAGCTTGTTGCAAATACAACTAAATAAACTCTCATTTTAAATGCTAGGAAAAGCCACTAGTTAGCTTGCAATAGATATCTAACACTAAATTAAATGCAAATGTTGGACTCAATAGAAAATTGCACATAGACAACTTGGTAAATGAAGACTCCATGAAATACTGACACTCGACATCCAAACAAACTTGGCAACCACACGAACTTGACATCTAAAGGATGACATGACAACCAAAGAACACTAGGCAACCAAAGGTAATTGGCAACCAAAGACACTCGGCAGAAATTATGAACTTGACATCAACTAGGAAGCTCAACATCCACTAAATGCTTGGCAAAAAGTGAGAACTCGACAATGCAAGATATTGCAACTTGGTAGAAACTAAGAAAATTGGAAACATGCAAGATAGTAGTGTAACCCATGATGCTCTTGCATTAGACAACTAGGGTAGAAAGAAATAATTCTCCTAAATCATGCAAGTGTCACAACCTGAGTTGAATCCAACTTAGATTAAGAAATCCATGTACTATCTTCATTAGATCTATTTTTCCATTTTATCAAATAGTCTTTTCCTCTCATGCTTTTACCAACTCTCTATTCTAGTATATGTTCAACTTCTTCAATCTTCTTCTTAGAATAATCATCTAATACATCCACTTCATCTCCATGATATTTGTATAAATTAGCAACATTGAATATAGGAGATATATCCATGTTATCAGGTAACTCAACTTCATAAGCATTACCACTGTCAAACTTCCTCAAAATATTACAAGGTCCAAACTTCTTCATCTTTAGCTTCCTGTATGTTCCAATAGGAAATCATCCTTTCTTCAAATGAACCACCACCTCATCACCAACTTTAAAAACATGATATTTTCTAGAGCTTTTAGCATTTTCCTTATACTTCTAATTACTTTGTTCCATCCTCAATTTTACTTCTTTATGCAAAGACTCCATCAAATCAGAAAATTCTTCCCCTGTAGTGCTTCTCTTTTGTTTACCATCAATATCTCTCAAATCTCATTTACATCTAGGTTGCATTCTAGTAACAATCTCAAAAGGTGTTTTCCCTATACTCCTATTCACATAATTATTATATGCAAACTCCGCTTGTGCTAATACCATCTCCCTATTACTTATCTTATCTCTAACTAAACATCTCAGCAAATTACCCAAGCTTCTATTCACAACCTCTATCTATCCATCTATTTGTGGATGGAATGTAGAACTAAACTTCAACTCAATATCCATCTTCTTCCACAAAATCTTCCAAAAATAACCAACAAACTTACTATTTCTATCAAAAATAATTTTTTTTGGTAATTCATGCATTCTCACAATCTCTTTGAAAAAAAGTTTAGCAACATGCTCAACATTTGATGTCTTCTTACAAGGTATGAAATGAGTCTTCTTAGAAAATCTATCCACAATAAAATATATAGAATCTTACCCCTTTACTATTTTAGGCAATCCAAGAATAAAATCCATACTGATATCACTCCAAGGCTTCTTAGGAATAGTAATAGGTGTATACAAACTTGTATTCTGACTTACTCCTTTTGCAACATGGCAAACTCCACAACTCCTTACAAATTTCTAAATATCCTTATACATTTGTGGCTAGTAATACTTATCTTTCAACAAACTCAATATCTTATCAAATCCAAAACGTCCAACCAATCCACCACTATGATTTTCTTTGATCAAATTAACTCTCATGGAACTTCTAGGGATACACAACTGAATTCCTTTTAACAACATAACTTCCTGAATTAAATATTCATCATACTTACTTATTTGATCTACTAGATTTGGTGCTTTGCACTCTCTCCATGCCTTAGAAAAATTAGGGTCAGAATCATACAACTCTTTCATGTCATCAAAACCAAGAACTTGAACCTTCATCTCAGTCAATAAAGAAGGTCTTCTACTCAATGCATTAGCAGCTTGGTTAGTGACTCCACTTTTATACTTAATCAAAAATGTAAAACTTTGTAAATACTCAACCCACTTCATATGTCTCTGACTCAATTTATGTTGACTCCCTAAGTATTTTCAAGCTTTGTGATCAGTATACAACACAAATTCCTTAGGAATCAAATAATGTCTCTACTTCTTCAAGGCTTGAATAATAGCATAAAATTCTTAATTATACATAGAATACGTCGTTTTAGCATCATTCAACTTTTTAGTAAAGAAATCAATAGGAATACCTTCTTAACTTAATACAACTCCTATTGCACTACCACTTGCACCACATTCAACTTGAAATACCTTATTGAAATTAGGTAAAGCCAATATAGGTAACTCAACAACCTTTTGTTTCAAAGTCTCCAAACTCTTATCAACTCCATGTGTCCACTTGAATTCCTTTTTATCCCCTCTCATTGTCTCAATCATAGCATTACAAATAGAACTAAAATTCCTTATAAAATTTCTATAAATCCTAGCCAAACCATGAAATGATCTTACCTCACCGACATTCTTAAGTGAAGCCCATTCCAAAATTTCTTTAACTTTCTCAAGATCCACTCTTAAACCATTAGCAAAAATCACAAATCCCAAATACACAATCTCTTCTTGCATAAAAGAACACTTTTTCAAATTAATCATCAACTTTTCCTCTTTCAATCTTTGCAATACTTGTCTAACATGTTCAAGATGTTCTTCCTTAGTCTTACTGAGTACCAGAATGTCATCCAAATAAATAATCAAAAACTTACCCAAAAATATTTTCAAAACATCATTCATTAGCCTCATGAAAGTACTAGGTGCATTAGTCAAGCCCAAAGGCATAACCAACCATTCATACAAACCATCTTTCATCTTGAAATTAGTCTTCCATTCATCACCTTCTTTGATTCTTATCTAATGATAGCCACTCTTCAAATCAATCTTGGTAAAATACTTTGCTCCACTCAAATAATCTATTATGTCATCAATCCTCTACATTAGAAACCTATATTTCACTATAATCTTGATGATAGCTCAAGAATCAGTACATATTCTCCATTCTTTTTTGGTGCTAATATGATAGATACAACACATGGCCTCAAACGTTCTCTAGTCAAACTTTTTTGTACAAACTCATGCACTTATCTGTTAAGTTCTTCATTGTTTGTAGGTGCCAATCTATATGGTTCTTTATTTGAAAAACTAGCTCCAGGAATCAAATCCATACAATTACTTATACTCCTTACTGGTGGTAAACCATCAGGTATATCTTTTGCAACAATATCCTTGTATTCATTTAGCAAATTTTCAATCTCTACTAGAACTCAATCAATACTAATAGTTTTTGTTGTCACTCAGCCACCACAAATTGATGCTCGATTAAGACTATTTTTAAGCACTCAATTGCTATTGATACAAGTTGGTCTCCTTGGAATTATAGCAAATAGACTTGATTCCTTTTCCTTTCCTTTTCAATTTTTTTCCCATTAACCATATAGATTCTCACTATGGTACAATTAACCTCATTTGGACTTTCAATCAAAGATAGTAATATTTGCTTCTTCCCATTCACCTAAAGAGTATACTGATTCAATCTTCCATCATGTATGGCACATATATCATATTTCCAATGTCTACCCAACAAAATATGACAACAATCCATAGGAATAATATCACACAAAACTTTATCAAAATAATGTCCAATCTTGAACTTCACAATGCATTGCTCACTTACCAATATCTTATGTTCATCCTTCATCCATGAAACATGATAGGGTTTAGGATGCTTTAGCCTCTACAAATACAAATTTGTAAGCAGCTCTTTTGATACCACATTTGTAGAACTTTCACTATCAATGATTATGTTACAACATTTTCGAACCATCTTACATCTGGTCTTCAAAAGACTTCTCCTTAGGATAGGTTCCTCATCACCTCCCTAATTACATAAGGTTCTTCTCACCCTTAGATTTTCTCTAGCCTCAAGTCTACTTGATGAACCCTCAATGTCTCCTTGAATCACAACATTTTTCTTACCTTGCCCACTTTGAAAGGATCCACATTTAAAGGATCTATGTCCTTCTTTACAACATCTAAAACAATTACCACAAAATCCACCTCTAGAATAAGAATTACCTCTTCCTCAGAAAGAACTAATACCTTCTCGATAAGAATTACCACCTTTCCACTTGATCTTGTCTTTGTCATCATTCTTTCATTCATATTTTCCCTTATCTTCCATAGAATTGTGAGATTTGTCACCTTCTCCATGAGATCTACCTCTTCCTCTCTAGAATCTACCACCTCTACCTTTTTGTCTTTGATCATGCTTCTTTGTCAAGATCTCCTTAGCTTTCAAGGCATATTGGTATGCTTCCTTCACACTTTCCAGTTTCACAAAACTTATCTCATCTTGAATTCTAGATCTTAATCCATTTATGTACCTTGCAATTTTGTCAACATCATCATCCACATGTCCAGATTTGATGTCCAATTTGTAGAATTCCTTAGTATACTCCTTTATAGTCATATCTCTTTGTCTCAAATTTTGAATCTTTCTTAACAAGCTAACTTGGTAATCAATAGGAAAGAATTTTTTCTTTACCTTGCTCACCATTTTCACCCAAGTTTTGACCTTCTCCTTTCCTCTCCTTTGTCTGTCAGTTTGCAAATGCTCCCACCATAGTGAGGCATGTCCTTTCAATCTTGTAACTACAATCTTCACCTTCCTATTACCAGGAGTGTTTTCATACTCAAAGAACTCCATTTTAGAGATCCAATCCAATATAGTATTGGTATCCAATTTTCCATCATAAGGAACAACTTCTATAGTAGGCTTTGAATTTTCCCTAGATAATACTCTTAATAACTTTGCTTCATCTTGGTCTTCTTCAGGATTAGGATTAGGATTTGGTGATACTTCTTCATCATCACTTACATCATCAACATGTGCTCCTCTCCTCTAGTCCATCTCTACAATATCTAATCTAGCTACAATTTTTCTCAATGTATCTAATATTACATTATCAGCATTTCCTATACCTTGAACCATCTTTTCAAGTCAAGTTCCTATACCTTGTATCTAATATTACATTATCAGCATTATCCACAAGGAAAAACCTCAGCTCTAATACCACTTGATGCAAGGATACATGAAGAACTAGGGTGAAAGGGACATCCAGCTTATTCTAACCACTTTCATAGAGTCAACACAATGGAAACAACAAAAAATTCAAACAACTCAAGAGATAGAGGAAGTAAATGTCTTTATTCATATACTCATCCAATGATCAATTACATGCCTAGTTGTAAGGCCTTCTAGGTTACGACCATATATATATATATATATATATATATATATATATATATATATATATATATATTCAATTACAATCTTTGATGATCAAACTTCACATTATGCTCTCTCTCTCATTCTAAGCTTCTTTTTCTAAGACTCTAACCAGGGTCTCATAAATATAGGCATGGCCACAAGTCAACCTATTGCAAATACAACTAAATAAACTCTCATATTAAATGCTAGGAAAAGCTACTGGTTGGCTCACAACAAACATCTAACACAAAATTAAATGCAAAGGCCAACCTCAATAGGAAACCACATATGGACGAATCAGTAAATGAAAACTCCACAAAATATAGACACTCAACATCTGAATGAACTTGACAATCACATGAACTCAACATCCAAATTAACTCCGCAACCACACAAACTTGACATCCATAGGATGACATGGAAACCAAAGAAAACTTGACAACCAAAGTCACTTAGCAACCAAGGACACTCAACAATAACAGTGAACTCAAAATTAACAAGGAAGCTTGGAATCCATTAAATGCTTGGCAACAACTGAGAACTTGGAAATGCAAGACATTGCGACTCGGCAAAAACTAAGAAAACTAAAAACATGCAAGATAGTGGTGTAACCTAGGATGCTCTTGCATCAAGAACATGGTAGGCTTTCTCTAGTAGGATATGCCAACTTGAAAGAGTTGTTCTGGTTCACTTGAATAATCTAAAATTGCCCTTTCCACAAAGACTAAAACTTGGAGTGTATTCCTCTTGATTCATGTCTCTTATCCCACAACGAGACTAAATCACATTCTATGAATTTCTTGGGTCTTTCTATTTTAACAAATAACTTCTTGACTCTTCCTTGGTGTTTAGTGATTCTATCAATAATTTCTTCCCTTTCTTCCTACAGCTTGGTGAGATACAAAACTATCTTTTCTAATCCATCTTTGAAAGTATCTTCTTCAATCATAGTCTACACACAACAAGCTCTAGAGGCAATGAAAAGTTATCTTCTACTCCATAAACTAACTCAAAAGGTGAGATACCAATGGCTCTTTGAGGAGTGGTCCTATCTACCTATAAAGCATCTTGTATCTTCTTGTGCCAACTTTGCTAGATTTAGTTTGCCCATTTCCTTGGAGAAAATAATCAAAGGAATGACCAACCTAGATACCATTATCATAACAAAACTCAACTATTTATGAGAAAGAAAAGTATGATGCATTATCCATTATAAATTTCACAAGAACTCCAAACCTGACCAATATATGTTCTTTGAGAAACTCACATACCACTTCTAATGAAGTATTCTTCATTGTCTTGGCTTCAACCCCTTTACTGAAATAATATGTGGTAGTTAGGATATAAGTATGTCCTTTATTAGGAGGATTTATTGGGCCTATAAAATCCAAACCCCATTGATGGAAAGGAGCTTCAATCACCACTAGCCTAAGAGGACAATAGAAGAGAAGTGTCCTCCTTATGCTTCATTATGAAAAGACTTTAAAAGCTTCCTAAAGACTCATTGTGATAACTTTTAGAGTATCTTCCTCTTCAACTTGTTTATCTTCTGCCAAAGCCTTACAAAGTGCATTTCCTCTTACAAGTTTGGTTGGCTTAATTTCTATATCATACTCTTGGACCTTTTCTTTCTAGTCTCCTCTATTATTGCAACCAATATATTGTTGTGTCAAAATGTTTTTCACTGCAAAATCTGACACATGTATTACTAAATGAAAATGCAAAATATAAAACCTAAAATTCTTGAGAGCTCTCACCACTACATACACATGTTTCTCCATTTGTGAGCATCTCAATTCTTGATTCTTTAATGGAATATTCATGAAAGAAATTGGGGCTTGTATTCCCTTTGTTTTCCTACATCAATATGATTGACATGGTATGTTCTAATGCATAACAATATATGATGAACTCTTTAGTGTAATTTGGATGAACAAGAATAGGGGCTTTGGTAATAGCACCTTTGATGTCTTCAGAAGCCCTTTTTCCAATATCACTCCATTTGAAAGATTTATTACCCTCCATCATATCTACTATAGACCTAACTATTTCAAATAAATTAGGAACAAACCTCCTTAGGAAATTTACCTAGCCAAAGAAAGATTTTACTCTAGTTTTTCTCAATGGCAGACTTAATTATTGAATGGTTTTAACCTTGTTTGGATCGATCTTCACTCCTTGAGATATAATATGACTAAGTAGTTTACCCTCTATTACACAGAACACCAATTTCTTGGGATTTAGTGAGATTCCATGATCTCTATACCTTTGTAGAACTCTTTCCAAGCATTTTATATGATCTTCTCTTCTCTTGGAAAAGATTGTCAAATCATCAAAATATTTAACAATGATATTATCTTTCAAATCATCAAAAGCCAAATTCATTGCATGTTGAAATGTTGAACCTACATTAATTAAGCCAAAAGGCATCCTACTATGCAAAAGTACCCTAAGGTGTGGTAAATGTAGTTTTGAACTGATCTGCCTCATCTACTTGAATCCAATTATACCTTGAAAAGCCATCTAACATAGACATCATCCTGGACCCCGCAATAGTCTACAAAAGATTATCCATGTTGGGAAGATCAATGTTATCTTTGAGAGAAGCCTAATTTAGACTTTTGAAATCCACACAAATCCTTGTCTCTCCATTCTTCTTCCTTACTCACACAATGTTAGCTACCCAAGTAGAGTGATGAATAAGATATATGATCCTAGCTTGCAACATTTTATCAATCTCTTTGAAGTTGGAACCTTCAACTATAGGGTTGTAGCTCCTTTTTTTTTGTCTGGGTGTTGTTTCTCTTGGCTTAAGGGGGATTTCATGTTTAAATTTCCCATCCCTAAATTGTTTTAGATCTTCATAGCTCCAAAAAAATACATCTTGCTATTCAATGAGAAATTTTCTAATTTCTAACCTCTCCTCTTGTGTGTAACACTTCCCTATGTTTATCATTTTTGGACTAATTTCTATCTCTATATTAATTCTATCATACTCACGACAAACCTTTCCTTTCTTATCTCTTTGTCTCTTAATGTATGAATCATTTTTATCAAAAATATTTTCCAAAGAAATGAGATGAGGTGGAATCTTGTTGCCTTTTAATTGGATCATATCTAGCTCTGGTTTCCTTTTGCCATTTGTCACTAAATCACTGCTTGAATTAGTGTTTCCTTCAAAATACAAACTTGAAAAAGGTTCCACCTCTTAAATGAATTTTTGTATGTGTTTATCATCCTCAAACACCTCCCAAGAATCTTCATTATTAGGAACATTAGGCATGAATAGAACTTCCACTTTATAGATTTGGTCTTTAAAGTCAGGATGTGGTAGGAGTAAAGATGTAGAGACTACCAAAGAACCAACTCTTGAATTGAACTTTCTTGGTACTACTACAATTGAGAAAGCATCCAAACTCTCAATTTCATCCCACACCTTATTATGATAATTTTTATTACAGTAATTTATAAATCTTGAGTTCTCTACTGCATATTGGTTTTGACTTGTCTTACCACCAATTTTGCATCTCCTTGATCTTTGAGTATCTTGACTCCTTTTTGTTTTGTTACAATTATTCCAAGGAGAAGGAATTCATACTCTATATTATTTTTGGTATTTTTTATATCTAACTTGTATGCCAAACAAGTTGTTTCCCCACTAGATGATGTCAAAACCACTCCTACACCTAAGTCAACATTGGCACAATTGCCATCAAATTCTAAAGTCCACAACTATTTACCCTCTATTTACTATGATTCTTCATGAATGTAAGGGGTATTAGAAAATAACATATAATTAACAAACTACATTTCTTGATATTATATTTGAGACCTAGGATCATCTAATTTTATGATAGTAAACTTTTCTTTTTCATGTGGTTCTAGTTTCTCCTTCTTGTTTCCAACTAGAATAATAGCATAGGACCAGTCTAGTTTTATCTCTCCCCCCATGTCCTTACAAAAACTTTTACTTAGGAGAATTTCATAACTAGTAGGGATGTATGCCACTAAGATAGTGAGTTTTAGCCTTTTAGAAGGATACATAGTTAGAGAAACTTGAGCATCTTTTATCTTTCTAAGCAAGGGTACTTGTTTTTCATCTATTGATTAACATTAACCAAAGCTTTTAGTTAGTGGAATACCTAAAGCTTTTGCTACAAAGGTAGACATCACATTATTAGAAGCCCCTAAATCTATGATACAATTATTCAACCTATTTCCATTGATAAATGAGGAAATGTAGAAAGGATATGGTTTTTGAGTTGGAGAGGTGGCCAAGATAATGGATTCTTCTTCTTAGAGAAACTTAGGTAGTACAAGCTCTTCATCAACTAGACAAGTTCTGCTAGTACTAGCTTTCTTTTGATGATCAACGTTAGCATTAATACTAACATGTCCTTCATCTTTATTATTATAGTGCTCAACTAAACTTTACAATTGATTAGGATTAGACTTCAAATAATCTAGTGGAGATATCCGAATTCTCACTTCTTCACATTATTGTATTATATAAAAGGAATTAGATGACTTACCTTTGTGCTCCTTTTGTGAGATTGAAGGTATCGTGTCACTATCTTTATCTGCTTTATTTGATGGTGTGTGATTTTTGATAGGTGGTACATTGGAGGATTGATTCCTATTCTTTTGACCTCTATTCATGACTATCAACTGAGGTGCACCTAGAGTTGCAAAAAAGTCACCTACTATCTCTGAATATGATTCATACTCCAAGAAAGAGTTTTCAGAGTCACCATAAGGAGCATGATCATCTTCACTTTTGTAATGCCCTGCCAAGGGATCCCAAAGAATTAACCTAAAGTTTTACTAAGTTTGTCAAACATTTTTTTAAAAAAATAAATAATAACATAGACATCAAACATAAAGTAGCAGAAGCAATAACATACAATCATACATAAGCAAACATAATAGATTACATTCCTTAAGGATCCCATGATGTTGAGTCACATTTAAATTTAATTAATACTAGTCTAATAAATACCACATCCACATGAAAGAATAATAAAAAGTCCAAAGTCCATTTAAATAATATACATTTGTTCTAAATGCCACTTGGCAATAAAATTTGGAATGCTCAATCATCCACTATACATGTCACATGGTATGAAAGGCTAAAAGAATATACATTTATAATAATAGAATTACATTCTCCTTCTCATATCCATGATACAAAGTACAATACAATAAAAGAAACCATCCATCATAAAAGATATAACCATCCATCATAGTGATACAAAGAAAGAATGAAAGGA
This sequence comes from Cupressus sempervirens, assembly GCA_028749045.1. NCBI lineage: Eukaryota > Viridiplantae > Streptophyta > Pinopsida > Cupressales > Cupressaceae > Cupressus > Cupressus sempervirens. Next base: position 57,768,340 of record CM053789.1, read on the forward strand.
AATGTAGACAAGGAAGCTCCAACCACGGTGATAACAGATGGATCTCAATGGTAAGAGTAAAAAGCACTACCACCAAACTATGTGGAACCTAAATGGCCCACTCTCATTGTGCTAAGGAGATAGTCTCAAGTCCCAAACAAGATAACAAACCAAATATCAAAAGTAATATCTAAGTCTAGGAAATCCTAAAAGAAATCTAACTCAAAGGTTCCAAGATAGGTTGACATCTAGACCTAGAAGCAAACACAAACACATGGGAAACCTACTATGTAAGTGGGAAAGTTTCATCACATGAATCATGCTAGAGTTACCCTAGCAGTCTCTCATGACCTTGACCCCCTAGTGATCCCTATATAGCCACTACTATCCTCTAGTACTGACAAGGCATACTATGAATGCAAGGTCACAACCAAGTGTTCTCTCTACTGCCATCCTAGTCTATACTAGCACTCGAGGCATGGGCAAAAACATACAAAGACTCTTATTATTTTCATTTTATTCCCATTTAGTGTAGTGTTTTCACTTATTAAACAACTTACAATGGGTTACCCTGGCAGCCACTTAGGGCCCTGGCCTCCATTGCAAGCCACTTCTTGACATTACATATAGATAACCTACTCTAAGCTCATGAAATCTCAAATCAAAGAATCATATAAAAATCACCTCAGTCCTAAACAAGTGACTCGAAAGTATCAAAAGATAATTCACAATAACACATCAGTTCTCTACGAGCAACTGGAAAGCATCCTAAAAATATTGATCGAAGACTCAAAATGGTTAAGTCAATTATGTCATAGCATGATATCAGCAAGAACAAATCATACAAACACCTCAGTCCTATAAAAGTGACCAGGAAGCAATCCAAATTCAACTGATCGAAGACTCGAAATGGTTATATCAAATAGGTCACACCTTTCACCTCAGTTTCACAAGAGAACACTGGAAAACAATAACAATCAATAGATCAACACACATCATAGAGCATACTAGACACGTTGCCATGGTTGAGTACAAAAGATCAAAATTGAATCATCATAACCTCACAAACATAGAACTTCCAAGCCTCTAGTAACATCCTAAGACTAGACAATGCTCTAGTCAACCCAAACCCAAAACATAGACAACATATAGATAACAAAGTGTAAGTTTCATAGTTTGGTTTGATTTGAAAACACATTGTTGACTTAATAGTAAGGTTTCAGTTTTCATTTTCTCAAAGTATTATAATTATTAAGGTTTTTGAATAATAAAATTTCCTTAGTATTACAAACCATTTTCATATATCTGAACCATATAAACACATCCAAGTTTATAAAAGAAACATTAATTCTCCCAAATAAATTTCTTTGATTTTTAATTTACTTTAGAATTATATTTAAATAATAAAGTAATAAATAAAATTTTCAAATAATAAAATTTCAAATTTTAACAATACTTATTAAAATTATTAATAATAATAATTATCAATTATTACCATAATAATTTTAAATTAATTAAACTTTGTAAAAACTTTCTCAAAAAGGAAACCTACTAAAATAGAAACTTCCAAAAATAGAAGCCCGCTAAAAATATAAACTTTCCAAAATAGAAACCTGCTAAAAACATAAAATTTCCAAAAAAGAAACCTACTAAAATAGAGACTTTCTACAAATAGAAACTTGCTAAAAATAGAGAATTTCTAAAAATAGAAACTTACTAAAAATAGATACTTTCTAAAAGTAGAAACCTACTAAAAATAGATACTTTCTAAAAATAGAAACTAGTTAAAATAGAAACTTTCTAAAAGTAGAAAATTGCTAAAATAGAAACTTTCTTAAAATAGAAACTTGCTAAAAATAAAAACTTTCCCAAAGGGTATATGCACCGAATTGTGGTGCCAAAAAGGTGACAACTCTTTTCTTTTCTATTTTCAATAGCACGTACACACCCTATAGCACTATGTGCTTTTTAAAAAGTGAATTTTTATAGATGGGTTGCATACACGCAACCCATCATTTTCATCTCTATTTTTTCACATTCCTACACTAGCAATGCATACGTGGGTTCAAGAAACAAAGGGTTTTGCCATCCCAGTTGCCAATATGCCTCCTCGCCAGCAAAATCTGAGATCACAAGCACACCCAGCCCCAAGCCATATGTGATCTTAACTTCATTTTGCATTGTTTGATATGTTTTTCATATTGTTTTGTAAGTTTTTTATATTGTTTTGTAGGGTTTTTACAATTTTTATTTAAATTTGTTTGTTTATTTGGATTTCAATTGATTTTTTATCAGGAAATGTCCATAATCAACCGACAAATTGACAAGAACCTCCAAACCCTCAAAAAAAAACCCTCCCCAAGAAGAACAACAAATTCCACAACCCAAACCAATTGCAAGACCTCCGCCAGGCACACAAGAAAATATGATAAATGAAATAGAGAGAGGCAAAACTAAATGAGAAGGACTCATTGCTTGGTTGAAAGAATCTAGACAAACCAATCCAATGAGGGCTTAATTGGCATCATCCCTTGAATCCATTAAGACCTAGATAGCCTCAGGTAATGGTTAGTTAGATATTTGGCAGGTTAAGAGAGATGAACAAAAAAGATTTTATGCAAATAAATCGTCATATGAAGATGTTAAAATAAAATAAAATACCAAAAGGTAGAATATGTGCATTATTTAGAAAACCCGATGAGCAAAATATTGTTAGAGAGGATACTAAATGATTCACCATCCATTGATGCATACATGATGCTATAAGAAATAATTTTTGGGATAGATGGTGGATGATTTTTGATGCCCCTCCTTGCAACAATCACGAGGTCCCCATGTATTTTTTGAAGAAATTATATTGTGAGTTTGTCCTTGGGGAGATCCCCAATTATTTTGATATATTAGACTCCCAGGGTAGAGGTGGGGGGTCATCATTTGAGAGGCCAGGAGCACGTCATGACCCTAATGTAGATAGGACACCTGTGGTCAAGCCACAGTGTGAGCATGTGACTATTCCTTCACTTGTGAAGGAACATGTAGAGGCCAGTGCTCTAGGGACCATTAATACTTTGACACAAACCCTCATCCATTCCACAAGCCCATTAGTTGAGGGGGAGCCTTCTGTGTGGTGTGGTCACATGTGCACTTCATGTGGATCCCTATGCACATTTGGCACTCATGCTAGAGATGGTGAGGATGATGGGCTCATCACTAATCTTTTCCTAAACAAAACATTTGGCATTAACACATAGGTAAATTACAATTATAATTTACTAATTTGATCACATTTCATATGTATAGTGAATGATTAGTTAATTAGCATCTATTGACATTGTTCAAAATTTAGGGTTAAAGTGTTGCCGAGCCTAGCAGTGATCCTTTGGCCTCATTTTTTGTCCCTTCCATGAGTCCAGAGGTATGTATCAATTTAATTATTTAAATTAATGCATATACTAATTAAGTAATCATATTAAGAATTGACAAAAAAAATTATGCATGTGCTTCAGTTCTCTACTAGACCATCAACCTTTACTACAGACTCGGAGCATAGACATCATACAAGCTATGTACAGGTACATTTATTTCATGTTAATTTGATTAATTTGATTATATTTGTTTCATGTTACATGTAACATGTATTTTATGACATGTAGCTCATGATTTTGGACACCCCTCCTCATCTTTGACAATCTGTTGATTGTGGAGTGGCCGCAGCTATGGCTAGCTCATAGCCATTGACTGAGGTATGAAAGAATTTTCTTCATTTTACTTATTTTTTATAATAGTTAGTCTCAAAATTTCTAATGTTATTTATAAGTGATTATATTTGTTGAATTTTTGTAGGGTCTCGTCACGCTTGATCGTCCATGAGCCTTCGAGGTGGACTTATAGAGTGACTATTTGATGGCGGTAAGAAAATAGTTGATTTTGTGTGTACATATATTTGATTTCAATGTATAATAAATATTGATTCATATCTACTTTTTTTGTATCAACTTGAGTTAGAGAAGAGCCTCAATAAGAGGACAAGCGAGCGTGTCAGGAGGACCCTGTCATCTCCACCATCTCCCTCCACACGATGATAGAAGACATCGAGAGATTTGTTTCCTTCCCCTCATGGGAAGGAAAATATATAGTTGATCTAGACATGTATATATATAGGCATTAGTGGACATATTCGATACACATTTGATGTATATGACATTTTATATTTTATGTATGACATTTATTTGATGTATGACATTATTCGACTTATGACATTATTGGTTAATATATGATATGTTTGTTCATATATGACATTATTGGTTATCATAAAATATTATATGTTTGTTCATGCATGACATTAAATTAGATATGTTTGTGTATGACATTAAATTCAATACCTAATTTGTTTGAAACTTTGATAGAATATTGATTAACAATAAACTTTATCACTGTTTAAGCATAAGTTAATCATTTGCAATATGTCATCATCATATAATTTATGATCTTGTTCATGTTTAAAGTTTTCCTTCTCTATCATTTGTTTATCAAGTTTAATTCAATATCTAATTAGTTTGAATTTTTGATACAATATTGATTGGCAATAAACTTTACCAGTCAAGATCGATTAGGACCTCTTGGCAATAAACTTTATTAGGAAATATTTTTGGACCTCCTGGCAATTGGTCACCTAAGTGAGAACCTAGAGATTTATTAAGAACTCCATGAAAGAAATCAGTAGCTTGAGAAACTCTCCATTTGTTAGTTGAATTAAAACCTTGGATTGTAGACAGCTAGCCTTCATTGTATAGACCAATTTTATAGATATATAATCAAATAAATAGTGTATTCATCTAAGCATAGAAATATTGTTATATAAGAAGAAGATCAAGTTTTACAATTGCTAATAATCATCAATATATGCACATACACTTAAACCTAAAAAGGATGACCTAAAGAAGAAAAATTAAGTATGAAGTGAATAAATAATCAATAAGAGAGTTCTAGCATGATATTTTTTGAATTAGAGAAAACTAAGTATTAATATGATGATCTCTATGAATCTATATCACCATCTAGATGTCTCTCTATGTCACCCTAACTCTCTCTATTTTATCTCAAATTCATCCTCTTCTTATATCTCCATTCATTTATCACTATGTTGCTATTTCCTTTAATTTTTATGTCTACCTACACCTTCTTTTGTTTCCCTCTATCTCTATGAATCTTCTCCATGTTTAGCAAGTGTTGGAATTATAGGGATAGTGTTAAGAAAAATTCTTATGTTGCAACAAGAGGTGAGAAGGTGAAAATAAGGGCGTACTGTAAGTTGGAATCTGAGGATGATTTAATGGTTGTTAAGTGGGCATTTTATTATAATGATCCTAATGATCAACACATTTGCATGGAGGTTGTCCAAGGTAGAGCTCATTGTAGTCTTATGCTATACGACAATCCATATGTAGATACTATTTTGAATAAGTCTATTTTTGTCCCTTTATTGCAATCTTGGCTCCATGATGTTTTGATTTGGGAGGTGGTTAGATGGAAATTTGAATATCTTTAAGTAATAAATTGTATTGATTTTTATTTAATTTATTATTAAAGATTTTAATGGATACAACTTTGCTCTAAATATCTCACTCTATCCTTGTATCTCACTCTCTCTTATTCCCCCCCTCTTTATATTTCTATTTTTTCCATATCTATGTAGCCATCTATCATCTTTATCTCCACCTCACTAATGCAGAGATGTTGAGCAAAAAGTGAGGTTTAAGCACTTTCTTCTTCTTAATCTACCAAACTAAACTTGTGGCCTTCCTAATATCTTACTCCTTTAGGATATCATTTTTTGTGGCCTATCCAAAGTGATAGGGTCATTTGTGAAGTCCTCCAAGGTGAGTACTTCTCCAATCAAGATCTTGCACCTTTTCATTTTAGGGATACTAGCCCTATTCCAAGCCAATTACTGTAACTCTTCACCAATTGCTTCACCAACCCCCAGTTTCTATTGGGACACCTTCCTTATGTTGAACTAATTAAGAATCAACTCTTGGTTTAACTCTCCAATTGTCATACAGTACAAAATGTTGACTATCATAGAATTCCTTGTAGGTCTCCTACTCTAATTTTTTGGACTTAAATTCCTCTTAGGTTGAAATCTAACTATTATATGGGTAGATTTAGAAACCCTTTTGGAATTTACCCAACCACCTAGAGATAACGAATTAGACAGTTCGATCCCATGATGAAAGGTGAGAGAGATTTGGAAGTTGGCAATTTTGTACTAGCCAATACTGCAAGTTTTAGCATCACCCAAGATGGCATCGTAAAATGAAAATGGAGTATGATCTCCAAAAAGTGGGAGAGGTTATTTTAGGCCTCCACAACATGGTCCTATATGAACTAAAATCACATCCATACCTCACACAAGCTCTGAGATATGCCCCATCAAAGATCGTAGCCCTATGGCATTTAGTGACCCTTAGGAACATTCCAATCTGGTGTTCTTAAGAATGTTCAAGAATTGAAGGGGACAAGATGAGGTTTGGGATAGGGTTTACTTGGCCACCCAGAGCTAATGGAGTAGACAATTCAATCCCATGATGAAAGGTGAGAGAGATTTGGCAGTTGGCAACTTTGTACTAGCCAACATTGCAAGTTTTAGCATCACCCAAGATGGCATCGTAAAATGAAAATAGAGTGTGATCTCCAAAAAGAAAGAGAGGTTATTAGAGGTCTTTACAACATGGTCCTATAGGAACTAGAGTCACATTGATATCTCACATGAACTCTAAGATATGCCTCATCAAAGATCGCAGCCCTATAGCATTTAGTGACCCTTAGGGACATTCTGGTTCGGCGTGCTCAAGAAAATTTGAGCACTATAGGGGACACGATGAGGAGAGGTATAAGGTTTACCTGGCCACCTAGAGCTAATGGAGTAGACAATTTGATCCCATGACCAAAGGTGAGAGAGATTTGGCAGTTGGTAACTTTGTACTAGCCAACACTGCAAGTTTCAGTATCACCCGAGATGGCATCATAAAATGAAAATAGAGTGTGATCTCCAAAAAGTGAGAGAGGTTATTGTAGACCTCCACAACATAGTCCTATAGAAACTAGAATTACATCCATACCTCACACAAGATCTGAGATATACCCTGTCAAGGATTACAGCCCTATGGCATTTAGTGACCCTTAGGAAAATTCCAGTTCGGTGTGCCCGAGTACATTCAAGCATTGATGGGGATAGGATGAGGTTGGGGATAGGGTCTACCCCACCACCTAGAGCTAACAGAGTAGACAATTCAATCCCATGATGAAAGGTGAGAGAGATTTGGCAGTTGGCAACTTTGTACTGGCCAACACTACAAGTTTTAGCATCACCCAAGATGGCATTGTAAAATGAAAATGGAGTGTGATCTCCAAAAAGTGAGAGAGATTATTGTAGGCCTCCACAACACAGTCTTGTAGGAACTAGAATCACATACATATCTCACACGAGCTCTAAGACATGCCACGTCAAAGATCACAACCCTATGGCATTTAGTGACCCTTAGGGATGTTCTAGTTTGGCATGCCCGAGAATGTTTGAGCACTGAAGGGGATAGGATGAGGTTGGGGATAGGGTTTACCTAGCAACCCAAAGCTAATGGAGTAGATAGTTTGATCTCATGATGAATGATGAGAGATATTTGGCAGTTGGCAACTTTGTACTGGCCAATACTGCAAGTTTCAACATCATCGAAGATGGCATCATAAAATGAAAATGGAGTGTGATCTCCAAAAGGTGAGAGAGGTTATTGTAGACCTCCACAATACAATCCTGTAGGAACTAGAATCACATCTATACCTCACATGAGCTCTGAGATATGCCTTGTCAAAGATTGCAACCCTATAGCATTTAGTGACCCTTAAGGATGTTTCGGTTCAGCATGCTCGAGAATGTTTGAGCACTAAAGGGGATAGGATGAGGTTGGGTATAGGGTTTACCCAGCCACCCAAAGCTAATAGAGTAGATAGTTCAATCCCACGACAAACGATGAGAGAGATTTGGCAATTGGAAACTTTGTATTGGCCAACACTGCAAGTTTTAACATCACCTAAGTTGGTATCATAAAATGAAAATCAAGTGTGATCTCCAAAAAGAAAGAAAGGTTATTGTAGGCCTCCACAACATGGTCTTGTAGGAACTAGAATCCCATCCATACCTCACATGAGCTTCAAGATATTCCCCATCAAAGATCGCAGCTCTATGGCATTTAGTGGTCCTTAGGGATGTTCCGATTCGGCATGCCCGAGAATGTTCAAGTGCTGAAGGGGATAGAATGAGGTTGGGGATAGGATTTTCCTGGCCACCTAGAGCTAATGGAGCAGATAGTTTGATCCCACGATGAGAGAGATTTGGCAGTTGGCAACTTTGTACTAGCCAACACTACAAGTTTTAGCATCACCCGAGATGGCATCATAAAATGAAAATGGAGTGTGATCTCCAAAAAGTGAGAGATTTTATTGTAGGCCTCTGCAACAGGATCTTGTAGGAACTATAATCGCATCCATACCTCACATGAGCTCCGAGATATGCCCCATCAAAGATCGCAGCCAAAAATAGTCATAAAATGCTGGAATAGTGGGTTTTTTATTAGATTCTTGGAGGCAAAACATATCAAACTCCTTCTATGCCTCTCATTCAAGTGGAAAGGGCCTATAAAGGCATTTACAAATATTTTCAATCATCCAAAGATAGTTTTACGATTATTTCCTAAAAGTTGCTAAATTGTTGCAAAAGTTGCTAATGCAACCTTACAATTTTTGCATTTTTTGGAATTTCAACTAACCACCAATTGAAATGAATCTTAATCATTCTAAATGATTATTATATGACTCAAAACCACTAAAACAACCTTAAAAAGTGCAAAAAGTTGCAAAAAAGTGCAAAAAATTACAAAATGCAAAAAGTTGCTAAAGAGCAATTTTTGCAAATAATAGTTGTCAAACTGAAAATGAGGTTGTATGGTGTTCCAACCATCCAAATGGAAGTTATAACTATTAAAATTAATTTACTTAATAACCCCAAATGTGGGAAAGGTCATTGTACGAATGGTGGACAACATTGGTGAATAAAAAACTTAGATTTTATACCTTTTTAACTATTTTTTCAATTCTACATGGCTTGTAGAGATTAGTGGTGGTACAAGTCTTATATGGTTGGATAGAGGGTTGATTCAAGATTCTATTTCAATTGGTTTGAGGTCTTTATCTTGTATAAAAAAAAATTTATATCAATTTTATTGCAGATAGGTTAGATTTACTCCAAATTTGAGAGTTTTAGCAAGATGGAATCATAACTTGCAAACCCACTGTGGGATTTCAATGCCACTTTGTGGAATACAAGATAGGAGAGGGTTGTTTGAGATGGTAGAGATTTAGGTCTATTGTATCATGGCATCTATTTTTATCATCAAGCCCTAGACTGAACATAATCTTATGTCTAATCTAGATTTGAAGGAAAAAGAAGGATCTGGCTTCCAAACTGATTAATCTGACCCGGGTGAAGGGTGTAGAAGAAAAAGTTTGATGTATAGAAAATATTCAAGGGGTTGAACCAAGTATTTAAACCCTTTTTTTGTTGTAAACACATGTGTTATTTTTCCAAAAATCTTCGATCAATGATTTCACGGCTTCACTAATTTCTTTATCCTTTCGTGGTAGTCTAACACTACATATCCATAACTCATTTTTTTTTGGATATTCCAATCTCTCATGCCTTAGTATGGATCTCCTTAGAGTACCTCTACCAATTTTTAATTTTTTTCTTGTCTTTCTCATGATTCGAGCATTCTTCATTTGGCTACTTACTATTGTCGATGTAAGTACTCATCTTGTGATATTACTATCTTTGTTGTGTGATTTAGAACCCACTTTGTCATAAGAACTCATTAGATTCTTTACAATGCTTTTTTTATTTGAATCATCCATTGTTCTTAGCCCAAGAATCTTCATGATAGGCCTAAATTTCAAATTCCTCATGATTTCAACAAATAATTAGCATTGACCTGTAATATTTAATTCTTTAAAAAATAATCTCCACATATGATTAACTTTTCTTTGACAAGTATGCTTGCTAATCTTGTTAGGCATTTATTTCAAAATGTTAGTATCAATATCAATCAAATATTTTGGTCTTCTAAAATGAATTCTAGAAGGTGTTCTAATCTCTTCAATTCTCTCAGCATTCTCAACATCAATATAAGGTTGAGTGTATTGCGTACCTTGAACCAAAGATGATGTGCCTTGGCAATAAGATGTAATATCACCTACTTGATGTGTTGATGTTGTGCTTTAAACATGACATGATGGAGTGTGTATATCATCAGATCTACAAATTAGTGTCTCTTCAACATGAGAGGATGATATGACTTCAACATTGGAAGATGGTGTAGCGGACGATATGACTCCAACATTGGAAGATAGTGTAGCTTTACAATTCAATTGTCTTCTTGAGCGTAATAGTATCATTCCTTCTCTTTTTCTTTCTAATTCTTCATCTTTGTTTCTTTGTACTGGTGGTTCTTGATCCTCTTCAAAATTCAATTCTTCATTATTGCTTTGTAATTTTCTTTGTTCATGTAGTAATTTCATTTTATCTCTTTCAATTGCCAAATCTCTCTCCCTATCTTCATTTGTTTGAGTTTTTGGTTTCTTCCTTGGCATGATGATGATTTCTACATGTCAAATTATTCAAACATCTGAATTACTTAAAATGTGTAAATTACAAATTATTGAAATACATATAAAAATTATAATTATTTGAATGAATACACAATATATATCAAACAACTTGTCAAATTTCTAACCATTTCAAAATAACATTTCATTCAAACATACAATTTTCAATGAATTCACTATATATTAAACAACATGTCAAATTATAATCAAATTTGTATCTATATATCAACAAAAAATATTTTAAATGGATTTCACTAACCTTTTCTATACAAGGAATATTCAAAAACTCTTCAAACTACGTATCCAATAATTGAATTTGGTGTTTGCTAGCTTGAAAAAGTGTTGAAATAGTGTTTTCTATGTTGAAACCCATGATTTCTATCGGAATAATTGAGTGCACAATAGACCAAAAGTAGAGAATGGATGAAATGGGCCCCAAAGTTACTTTTTGACCATTTTTAGGTGATTGCATATAGTGCATATGCATTATAGTGCATAAGCACTATAAAGCGCGTACACACTATAGGTCATACGTACTATGTGAAAACACATCACTCCCCATCCTCCCTACTCACTATCCTCCCTACTCTCTCTCTCTCTCCCTACTCTCTCTCCCCTCTCCTATCCCCTACTCTCTCTCTCTCTCCCCATCCCCTACTCTCTCTCTCTCTCTCTCTCTCTCTCCGCCTACTTTGTCTACCTCTCTCACCGTCTCTCCTCTCCCATCCCCCACTCTTTAGATATCTCACACACACTCCCATCCTCCCTCTCCCACTACCTACTATCTCTCTCTCCCCCCCATCCCCCTACTCTCTCCCATCCCCTACTCTCTCTCACACTCTCTCACATCTGCTACTCTCTCTCTCTCCCCCCCCTCTCCCATCCCCTAAACTCTCTCTTTTACGAATACACACTCTCATCCCCCCTCTCTCCCCCTCTCCCACTCCCTCTCCCACTACCTACTATCTCCCTCTCAAGTTCTCTCTCTCCCTCTCTGCTCTCTCTCTCCCCCATCCCTTACTCTTACTCTCTCTCTCCAATCCCCAACTCTCTCTCACACTCTCTCCCATCCCCTACTCTCTCTCATCCTTTCAGTTTGTCTCTCTCATCCCATACTCTCTCTCTACCACCTCCTATTCTCTCTCACACACTCTTTCCCATCCATTTACTCTATCTATCCCATCCCATTCTCCCTCTCTTCCACCCCTACTCTCTCTCACACTCTCACACTCTCTCGCATCCCATACTCTCTCTCTTTCATAGACACACACACACACTCCCATCCCCCCTCTCTCTTCTCTCCCATACCCTACTCTCTCTTACACACACTTGCATCCACCCTTCTCTCCCTCTCCCACCACCTAGTCTCTCTCTCTCATTTTCTACTCTCTCTCTCAAGATACTCTCTCTCTCTCCCCTCTCCCATCCCCTAAACTCTCTCTTTTTCATATACACACTCCCATCCCCCTCTCTCTCCCCTTTCCCATCCCTTACTCTCTAGATCTCTCACACGCACTCCCATCCCTCTCTCTCCTCCTCTCCCACTCCCTCTCCCACTGCCTACTATCCATCTCTCTCAATTTCTCTCTCTCCCTCTCTACTCTCTCTCTCTCTCTCCCATCCCCTACTCTCACTCTCTCTCTCCCATTCCCAACTCTCTCTCACACTCTCTCCCATCCCCTACTCTCTCTCACACACACTCTCTCTTATCTTTTCAGTCAGTCTCCCATCCTGTACTCTCTCTCTCTGCAACCCCTTACTCTCTCACTCTCTCCCATCCTTTCACTCTATCTCTCCCATTCCATACTCTCTCTCTGCCAACCCCTACTCTCTCTCACATTATCACACACTCTCTCTCTCTCTTTCACAAACACACACACACTCCCATCCCCCCCTCTCTCTCTCTTCTCTCCCATCCCCTACTCTCTATATTTTTCAAACACACTCCCATCCCCTTCTCTCTATGTCCCTCTCCCTACTCTCTCTCACACTCTCTCCCATCCCCTACTCTCTTTCACACGCTGTCCCATCCTTTACTTTCACTCTCTCCCTCTCCCACTGCCTACTCTCTATCCTCCATCCCCTACTCTCTCTCTCCCCTCTCCCATCCCCTACTCTCTCTCTTTTATAGACACATGTGCACTCTTATCCCCTCACTCTCTTCTCTCCCATCCCCTATTCTCTAGATCAGTCACACACACTCCCATCCCCCTATCTCTCTCCCTCTCCCTCTCCCACTCCCTCTCCTATCGCCTACTCTCTCTCTCTCTCTCTCTCTCTCTCTCAAGTTCTCTCTCCCTCTCTACTCTTTCTCTCTCTTCCATCCCTCACTCTCACTCTCTCTCCCATTCCATAAGAGCTCTCTTTGCCACCACATACTCTCTCTCACACTCTAATACTCTCTCTCATCCCCTACTCTGTCTATCTTATACACATTCCCATTCCCCCCTCTCTCTCTCCCCCATCGCCTACTCTCTCTCTCCCCTCTCACATCCCATACTCTCTCTATCTCTCTTTCATAGACACACACACTCCCATCCCCCCCTCTCTCTCCTCTCCCATCCCCTACTCTCTACATTTGTCACACACACTCCCATCCCCCCTCTCTCTCTCTCCCCCACACCATCTTGCACTACCTACTATCTCTCTCTCTTGTACTCTCTCTCCCTCTCTATTTTCTCTCTCCCATCCACTACTCTCACTCTCTCTTCCATCCCCTACTCTCTCACACTCTCTCCCATCCCCTTCTCTCTCTCTCTCTCTCTCTCTCTCTCTCTCTCTCTCTCTCTCTCTCTCATTCACCCCCATCCCATATCAGGTCTCTTTGCCACCCCCTAATCTCTCTCAAACTCTCACACTCTCTCCCATCCCCTACTCTATCTCTCTTATACACATTCCCATTCCCCCCCTCTCTCTCTCACACTCCCTCTCCCACTACCTACTCTCTCCCATCCCATACTCTATCTCTCTTACACACTTCCATTCCCCATCTCTCTCCCTCCCACTCCCTCTCCCACCACCTACTCTCTCTCTCTCTCACACACACTCTCCCTCTCTCTCCCATCCCCTACTCTCACTCTCTCTCTCTCTGCCACCCCTACTCTCTCTCACACTCTCACAATATCTCCCATCCCCTACTTTCTCTCTTACACACACTCCCATCCCCCCTCTCTCTCCCTCTCCCACTCCTTCTGCCATTGCCTACTCTCTTTCTCTCCCATCCCCTACTCTCTCTATCTCTCTCTCCCCTCTCTCATTCCCTACTCTCTCTCTTTCACACACACACCCATCCTCCCTCTCTCCTCTCCCATCCCATACTCTCTCTCTCTCTCTCTCTCTCTCTCTCTCTCTCTCTCTCTCTCTCTCTCCTCTCTACTCTCTCTCTGCTACCCCCTACTCTCTCTCTCTTTCTCTCTTACACACATTTCCATCCCCCCTCTATCTCCCTCTCCCATCACCTACTCAATCTTCCATCTCCTACTCTCTCTCGAGATACTCTGTCTTCCCCCTCTCTCATTCCCCACTCTCTCTTTTTCACACACATGCACTCCCATCCTCCTCTCCCACTCTGTCTCCCATCACCTACTCTCTCTCTCCCCCATCCCCTACTCTCAATCTCTCTCTCCTAACTTGTACTTGCTCTCACACTTCCTCTCTCTCCCATCCCCTACTTTCAATCTCTCTCCCCCATCGCATACTCTCTCTTTGCCACCCTACTCTCTCTCACACTTCCTCTTTGTTACACCTTGTACTCTCTCTGCCACCCCTACTCTTTCTCACTTCCTCTCTCCCATCCTATAGTCTCTCCCCTCTCCCATCCCCTACTTTCTCTCTATCTCTTTCTCTCTCACACACACACACATAGCCATTCCCTCACCCCCCACCACCCCACCCCCTACCTAGCCCTCTCTTGCTCTTGGGTTGCAATTTAGGTCTCAATAGTGTTTGCTCACTATAGCATGCATGAGCATGCACACGCTATTGAAAATTTAAATGCTTCTAATAGCGCGTGCATGCTATAGTGCGCACACGCTATTGAAAGCTTTGTATTAAAACCAAGCCTAAGGCTTGGTTTTGCCTTGGAGATCTAACCCAAAGGTTTGGAGTTTATAAACAGGTCTAAGACGTGTTTCCAACAAACATACCAAAAATGATTGATTTTTCTTGTGTGCTCCTCTTCAAGATTCCTTGTGGTTGGGTATCGATAAGATCAGGTTACATAGCATTATAGGTCTTTGTGTTAGCTATCTAACCATATAATTTATTTTCAATTTGAACTATTTCAAGCCTTTCATCTATAATTTCTTTTGAATGTATGTTCATTTTTTGTCAAAAACAACCATATACTAATTAGGCTATAGATTTTAGCTCGTTCATCAAATTTTGTAACAACTTAGTTGTTTAGAAACTAGACTCCATTCTACACACTTTGAAAAAAAAAGGTTTTGATTTTAGATTAGTTTTCAATTATTTCTAAGGTGAGCACACAAATATTTCATATTTTTGGGATGTGTTTAGTTAAAGAATTTATTTTTAAAAATACACATTATAAAATTACCCAAAAAATTTGGGATAAACTACATAGTGTTAAGTAACTTTTGACAAAAGTGATTAAAGAATTTCAAAAAAAAAGTTAAAATTTTAGGGTGGCCACACTTTGTACTGTGTTATGTCTTTTTCGAATAAATAGTACCACTTTTTGTGGCCACATTTTTTGAGGACCTAAAACTAAACCATTTTGAAAAAAAATTAGTAGTTTAGAAACTAGATTCAAAGGACTACGACTTTTGTTTTTGTCATATCTTAAAATTTTGAGCATAACTATCTTCAAATTCTTGCTAAAGTTCAAAATTTGTAGATTTCAGGAAAATGGTGTCTACTTATACCCCCCTTTTGGCACCAAAACTTGGTGCACTTACCTCAAAATAGCCCTGATATAGAAATCCAAACCAACCAGTCAAATTCTATAAAACAAAATTTCTTTTCTTTTTAGAACCCAAAACCTAATTTAACAATTCCATATACAAAACCTCAATTTAACAATAAGGGTTTCAATTTAACTCTTTCATAGATGTATTCAAGAACAAAGAACAATAAATCTTAACACAAGGGTTTTCTAGTTTCCAATTTGTATACAGGTGTTTCCTAAGAACGATGAACAACCAAATCCATAAACAAAGTTCTCAATCATTAAGTTACTTGCGAAAGTTTTCAAAAATGAAGAACAATAAATATGCAAAATAAGGGTCTCAACCCAGAAGAATTTTGAAAACAAAAAAAAAATAGACACAGAGAAGACAAGAATTCAAAAGACAGAAAACCACTATACAAATAAACCATGAGATCCTACTTGGATCTGATGCTAAAACAACAATCACACGAAGCACGTAAAAATAATCCCCTTTCTCTGAAAACTTCCTTCTTCAAAATTCCTCCTCGAAAACCTATGTAATTGCATAATGAGCTCTAGATTTTTGTTAAAGAGTTCTCCCTTAATTTGGAGCTCAAATTGCGCAATCACATAATCTTTGATAAACAGTTATTCTTTAATTTGGGGCTTTAATTATGCAATCATGAGAGGGAACTCATTTTACTGTTTATTACTTGTTATCTTTTAGCTTTTCATGCACAAACTTTTAGATATTTAATTAAAATATCTTTATTAAATTTATTAGCTTTCTCTTTTTAATTTAGTTTATTATATTTTAATTTCATGCATATGCTTTATGCAATTTAATTAAAATAAACTTTATTAAATAATTGCTTACTCTCTCTTTAACTAATTTATTATATTTTAATTTCATGCATAAGTTTTATATAATTTAGTCAAAATAAACTTTATTAAATTTATGTTTTCTCCCTCTAGTTAACTATGAGATGTTTTAATAATATATTTATTAATTCAACTAATAATATTATTTAGAGTTTATTATTTAAAATAAAACTCTTTGAGGATTTCTTTGTTTTTTGTTGTTTTCTTTAGTTTTTTGATGAATAGCTAATTTCCGGTGAGTGGCCATATGAATTCGCAGGGTGACCTTGTATCCCTTGACCACTTTTCTTGTGAATATGTAACTTTATTGTATTTTTTTAATATAAGGAAGGGACTATACATCAAAAAAACAAAAAACTCTTAAATAATTATTATTAATTTAAATAAATATAAAACACCAAAATTAGAACTATAACTCTATCTTTTTCATGCACATTTATTGAATTTTAAAACAACTTTATTTAATTTCACTTGACTTCTCTTTTTAATTAATTTATTAAATTTTAATCTCATGCACACTTTATTCAATCTTAAGCTTTTAATAAATTAATATCTTTT
Organism: Cupressus sempervirens; assembly: GCA_028749045.1. NCBI lineage: Eukaryota > Viridiplantae > Streptophyta > Pinopsida > Cupressales > Cupressaceae > Cupressus > Cupressus sempervirens. The sequence continues at coordinate 57,785,363 of CM053789.1, forward strand.
TCCACTTTTTAATTTATTTTTGAAATGTTAATTGATAAAATATTTATTAACTTAAAAAATAATAGTATTTAACATTTATTTAAAAATGAACTCTAAACATATTATTATTAAATTAAATAAATTAACACATTATAAAATTTAAACTTATAACTTTTATCTTTATATTTAATTTTTTATTTAATTAATTATCCAATTAATTAAGTATAATTAAATATTAAAATATCATAATAATTTTTCGTTAAATTAAATCATTAATTTAACAATTAAATTTGACTTAATGAATAGAAAAATCACCAAAGACTTATAAAACAAAATATGAAAACCCATGCCATAGAAAAACACATACAAGATCAAACTAAAGGGTTATAATCATGAATTAATGTCATTCAATGCATTCAAAAGGTAATCGATTCATATACTTGTCCTAATTTTCTAGGACAAATGGCTTAAAGGTTTAGGATTTGGACTTAAGAATTTATCTCCCCTCTCTTACCATTGAGATAATGTGATAGGGTAGACTCATCCAGACAATTCAAGGAAGTCGATACTTGGTACCTGCAACCTACATAAAATTCACACATGTACAAACACAATATTCTAAGCTAAATAGAAAATGGAAGGAAGTGGTGCATTGTATAGATCCTGACTAGTAGGTGACTATGACTCCCTTCCTTAACCACATCAAAAACACCATAGATAAAGAAAATATACACGCACAATATACACATGTAGTATGGGATAAGTATCCATAAGAAAACACATATGATAACTATAATAATCATCATAAAATCAACTGAATATGAAACAATATCTGATAATCTGAAAGATAGTGCTACTAACCGGTAAGCATAAACTACCTAAAAGAGTTTGACAATAATAATAAAATACAAACTAGGGGCACGCACTACAATTTTCATGATATTCCACTATCTATTATTTATTCCCCACCATCTATTTATAACTAATCATGTTAGCACATGTATCTCCATCATGATCTTCCCTTAAGTGGAAAGCACACATGTTCTATCTCTTAGGAGAAGCCTCAATTGCTAACCTCTGTTGAGCAAGTGGTATTTGCAAAGTCTTACCTCCATTTGGATGTCTATAACCTTCTTGATAAGGTTAATGAAAAGAATGAGTAGGCCTATTGATTTGTTTCTTCAATGAAATGACCTCATTAGACATATTTTGGAGCATGACCGTTGTGTTATTTGAAGTGCTAGCTGCATTATCTATCATTCTAGATTGAAGTTATCTTTTCCACTTAGCAAAGATTATCATTTCATCTTCCATCTCCATAGTTAGCATCTAGGAAACTTTTAAATTTGATACATTTTCCCTTCTAACTTAATATCCCAGATTAGGAGCCATATAGCTGATTTAGAAGGTTTTCTTATTATCATCTATTGGGTCACTAGTAGTAGGTATTATTTTTATTAGTTTGTTAAACTTTGCATTAAAACCCCTCATAGAAATAGATGGTTCCTTTTTTATTTGTGCCAATTGTAGCAACAACACTTGTGCATTTTATGTACTTTTGTAGCATTCTCCAAACCTTTGCTTTATGCAATTCCAATTTGTGATGCACCCTGTAGGTAAATCTTGGAACCAATTAGCAACATCATCTGCAAGAGTATCCACAAACATCCTGACTACGACATCTTCGTGTTGAGCATTTACTGCACCATAAGCTTTATGAAAAGCACTTAGATGTTGTTTTGCAAAAGTTGTGCCATCACTATTGAATCTTGGGAAAAAATTCGTAATTCTCTTGGAAAATCATGATTAGCTGGAAGAGACAGAGGACTAATAGCATTTCCACAAGGGATTATGATAGCTACTAGTACAATGATCTAGTTTGTTTGGAATGTAACAAAAATAGGAAGTTTTGCACCAATTAACAACAAAGCATCAAAAATAGGAGCAATAGAAGTCCTAGCAATAGGAGGAGAAGACGATTGACTTCTCTTTGTTCTAGTGGGAACAATTGTAGACAAGTCAGTATCTTGGAGTTTCTTAGCCACATATTCCCTTGTACATGCTCTTCCTTTTCTGCAAATATCTTCTAGAATAGGAAATTTAGCCTTCTTGAATTCCTCATATATTGGGTGAATCCTTCCTATTTCCTTGTCACTCCGGGTATACTTGAGATCTAGGATGTATCAAGTTCTTAGAAAATGGTGTTTTGAGTTTACCTTAACCCTAGTTATCAAGGAAACTTTATCATTCTTCAACTTTGAATCAGCTTCTCCTTTCTAGTAGGTTGAGATTGTAAAACTGGTATTAGGTTCTTATAACAAACACCTTACTTCCACAAGACCTATCTTGCAACTCAAAATACATATGGAATTAGAGTGAAAAATAATTATTAAGAGAAATTATTCAAAGCTTTTAGATTTTGAATTCTCCCCAATAGAGTCACAAAAAACTATTGATTAATAGTTTGTTCTCCTATTTGATTTTATAATCTAACTCTTTTAATACCCAATCTTTTGGAGAAACAAAATGATTTCACCAAAAAATGGGTCAGTGTATATGTTCTATCATTGCCCTCTAAATTATAAGATACAACTCCCTTAAGATTTGTAATAATGTGAAATGAATATTTCTTTCTTAGATCAGAAGTTTTGGTAGAATAAGCTTTTAACTTGAGAGCAATAAAGGCTAACCAAATTTCTTGCAGACACCAACAATTTAGGAAAAATGAATTGGGACAACCTATCACACCCAATGGAATGACTACAGTAGGTTATCTTGATATTTTTTTAATTTTACTTCTATTCTAAATGCATATTAATTATCTAAATGCAAAAGAGGGAAGGAAGAAGAGATGCACATGAGAGAAAACAAAATTTCTTTAACTATTAGACTTTGATGAAATGGAATCTAGCAAGTTGCTAATAGATTCATCCATATTTATTCTTCAATTCCTAATGAAACTACTTCTAACATGCCATGGAACCAATAAGAGGAGAAGCAAAACCACATGCGAAAAAGTAAATGGAATTACCTGTAGTGTAATTACCAAAGTGAAATGGAATCCATGAGGTGATCATAGAATCACATATAATTGTCCTTTAACTCTTTATACAGAAGTAATCTATAAATTGAATGGGCAGCAAAACATGAAGAGAAAATCAAGTTTTCTGACCTTTGTATTATCAAAAAAATTATATTTATAGTTTTCTATTGTCCCTTTGTTTTGGCAAAGCAATAATGGCACAATAGAAAGAAAATATGTATAAAAACATGAAAATATCTAATTTGCAACTTGATATGGACATGTGGCATCTTTCCAATCAATGATCCTAACTCCATGGCACTTTTGAGAACACATGGTGACTATTTGTCTTCATACAACTTTAGGAACCCTATGAAAATCTTGATTTACTTCATATTCTACTATTCGTGCCAATCCATATAATTTGTATCTCAATGGTTAGAGCATGTTTAAATTTTGGTTTTTGATCGTAAACCAATGATCATGATTAAAACATAGCAACTTTCCTTTATAACTTCCTTCATGGGTCTATTTGTGTACACATGTCCAGTGCTCACCTTCCCACATTAGTTATCTTTCATGTATCTTCAAAAATTGGGAAAGTGACAATTGTTGATCCTTTAAATCTAACAACTAACTGATATCTCCTCCTTTCATATCACTTCTTCACAACTACATTCCTACAATGTGTTTACTCAATACAATGATGCGATGATTTTTCTCCTTGCCTTGCTATGTTGACTTAAGGTTTCATTCAACCACACAGGAATGTGTGACTATTCAATACTTTAAAGACCCTAGGTTACTTTTTACATTTTTGCCACTTAAATTCCTTTACCCTCTTTACTACATGTGACGTTGTGATCACTTTACACTTTAACTTCCCATATCACTTTTTGTGGCTACACAAGTCAAATTTGACAGTAAGCTCAAACATCTGCGACAATGCGATGTTAGTTTTAATGTTTAACTATTACTACTTTCACTAGGTTGAAACTTAGAATGTCTTCAATAAATTTTAGCTTGCAACCTTACAAAAACCATTCACCTTAAATATTTTTATCTCTCGCGCTTTCACAACCTTCATTAAGAATTAACCTTAACACCTTATGACAACATGGATGCATACTTTTGCTCCATCACAACATTAATGTCACATTCCCTTTAACTACTAGCAACTATGTGATCTCCAACTTTCACTACTTCATAGCCTTAACTTAGTATTAACTTAAATTTCTTGCAACCATGTGATAATTGTTTGAAATTGGATGTTTCCTTTCATCATAGTTTCATAGCTTAAATCCCTAACTCCTTTCATAACCCTACAAAGCTGAAAATACATGATCTTTCTCTTTCACAACCCTAACCTAAGGTTATGATTAATCATTTATGACACTGAAAAACCTTCAATTTGATCTTCATTTGAGGGCCAAAGATCCATTTCTAAGAGAAATTGACTTTTCAACCCATGTCATGAAGATTTAGATGCTTTTTGCATCATTGATTCAATTTTCACTTTCGCTCTTGCCACCTTTTACCAGATAATTTTCCATTTAACTATAACTAATGTGAATCTTCATATCCAACATGTTTTTAGAATATAGGAAAATAGATCAATAGAAATTATAGATCTCTTCTCATCAGGAAAAGCTTGACTTCACCCAAATCCTAATCACTTAGCCATTCGCATGAAGCACATGATTTCTTGCCTGGTTTTCTTGATGGGTAAATGAGAAGATCTTCCTAGAGGTAACCTAGACTCAGACTCAAGATATGATTTTAACTTGATTGCAACTTAGAGAAAAATTAAATAGGACTAAAAACTAGGTAAAAGGTAGAAGCACATTTTTGGAGATTACCAAATAGGTCTAGTAAATACCAAACCTAATCACATACTCGATTAGAGGTGACAAAATGAAAAATTCAAAATTTAGTACCTTTTACATTTAAAAAAAAAGTTATATAAACATATTTAGTAGTTCTATAAAACTAATGCTAACTAAAAATCTATAAATTTATATAAGCATATTTAGTACTTTAACTGAGTTATATTAATGTATAAATATTATTATATAGTAATTCTTTTATAAGTAATCAGTTGAAGCCTTGATTATTTATTATTGTTTGGTGAGATTAATTATCATTTGTTAAGATCTTAAAAGAGTGGGACTTTGGAATTAGAGATTGAGTCTCTAGAGAAGGTTAGATTCCTTAATATTAGGGTGCACCTAACTATTCTTGAGGGGAAAAGGGAGAAGGAATGCATAAAAGAAAACTACCTATTCTAATCTAGAGGGGGTGATACACCAAATTGTATTTTTCAATCCTATCTCTTCCTAGGGGAGCACAACTCATCAGTATAATCCTTGAATACATAGATTCTATATTAACTTAGACTCAATGATCATACACAAATTAGAAATCAATGAGATGGTATAAGGAAAGAACTTCACTCTATATCACTCAGAGATAAATAGACACATCATATAACTGAAGAATGAAAGAAATACACCAATATAAGGCAAGAATATGTTGCATAATATATTAATGGATGAATGAGATACAATTGAGAATCATATTCATTCATAGGAAAAATGGGGATTATAGTAGCAAAGCATAGAAAATAACTACTATAGAATCAAAGAAAAGACCGGCCCTTAGAGGGATAACAAAACTTGCTAATAGTTCAAGCATAACTAAGAAACTTACTCCTTAAGACAACCTCAACTACTTCCATTAATCTCTCAGAGAAAAATCACTGCTAACCCAAAGAAGATTTGATTGAGTGCATTCCCATATGCAACAAATCATATCTTTCATACTAATTCTAACCTCAAAGAGATAGAAACAATAGTCATAACTACATAGCTAGATAAAATAGCTAACTCAGAGTGGAAATGAAATGTCCTTTGTATCAACAAGCATGGAGATGATCATAACGTAGTTGTAGATGATCAATGAATTAGTTCACCATTAAAGAGTTCTTGGTTTCATATTCATAATAATGCCAAATCAGCGATGTCATTGGGTCAAATGGAATCAACCATCTAACTTTTCCACGTGGCATTATAAACTTTTAAGCCATCTACCAAATCATCTTCTCACATTAAAGAGTCTCTTCAAAAATAATCAAACACCCCAGGAAGCCATAGATCCCATTTGCCTTCATGAAGAATGAATGACGATCTTATAATCCATCATTACATCTCCACCATTGATCTTAAGCCTAAAAGCCCTCATGCAATTTTTTCCCACTTAAGTTCCCTGGGACATGTGTCAACCGGTCATAATGTTGCAAGAATTAAAGATTAAGCAACTCTTTTTATCAACATAACAAAAACCATCGATTGTCATTACATCTAATGATCAAGAACAAGACCTTAGCCTTACTTGAAAGAGGGCCATCCATGCTACATGTCACTAGATCGCTATGTTGCTAGAGATAACCACCTCACATTTTGGATTAGCAACATAGCGACAACCCTTTGATCAATTTAAATCTAATTGGGAGAAAAGATTGCATTACAGAAAGGTGATCGGACCAATAAGATATGTGCCCCCTTTCATTATGTCATTATGATTATTCCTCATGCAACTTCTATTAGTGACATAACAATGACCACTAATCCTTCTAAGATTTGACGATTACAATGAAGCACTATCTTTCCTCATGTTTCATCTATAGAGAATAAAAATTGGAAACCTAGAGGCTCATCTAATAGAACCTTTAGCAACTCCTTGAACTAGCTAGCCCTACTATTTCCACACATCAAGCTATCATTATGTATCCTTAGTTAAAACTCACGCAACTCCTCATAATGACATAGAGACAACCCTTGATCCTCTATAGATCAATGATGCAAAAAATAGAAGTCAAAACTTGGCCATACTTCCCATAGCAACAAATCAAGAGTGGACATCTATCACCTCATCTAACAAACCCACTAGTCACAAGAGAGAACCTAGCCCACAAGGACATGGATCTATCTAGCGTTATGTCACATAGGTTAAAGGTCAAGTAACTTCTATTAGTGACATAACGATGACCACTTATCTTAGATTTGATTTATGATAATAAAGCTTCATCATAGATGGGTCCCATAGGTAGGTGTCAACTCATCCCTCCTTCACAACTTAAAGTTGAAGTCAATTTTGATAGAAAAAATTGATCAAAATGAGCATCCTTCATTTGATGAAGTATTCATGACCCTTGTGATGATACAATGAGAGACTATGACTTGGGGCCCACTGAGCCATGTGTTTTACTATTGTTACATCACTATCGATAACAACCCTACTTCTTCCCATAATGACACAACCATAATCTTTGATCTACCTTTTGGTCTAATGATTGGGAGAAAAAAAATACATTACAAAATGAGATGGGCCCATCAGGACACATGTCTCTCTATCGTTATGTTGCGTAGATTAAAACTCCTTCATCTTTCCATAATGATAAAGTGATAGCCATAGGTCCTCTATGATCTAACAGTCGACAAGATGCATTATCTTTCTTTGCTTGGAACCAGAGAGGGCCATACAAGATAAGTGTTAGCTCATCCTTATGTCACTATGGCTAACTTTCATGCATCTTTTTATAGCGAGATAATGACAGGCATTGATATGCTTCTGATCTGACGATCAGGAAGATGCATCATTTTTAATTGCTCATAAGCTAGAGGGGGGCCCATGAGATAGGTGTCATCTTGCATCCTCACAACCTAAAATTAGAATTAACATTTAACCCTTGTAAAGTTGTGCTGATTTTTGGGATAACTGTGTCAACCCTCACCACCCCTTTGATAGTTAGGCCATAACTGTATGTGACAGAGTGAAAATTAGAATGATCAGAAGATCATAACTTGAAATTCCTAATGATATAGCATCCAAATATAAAAGGCTTTGAGTACTAGGGATAAAAAGGAGAAGTCAAAGATCTTACGTATCCCTATTATGCATGCATCGTAAATACATTTAAATTTTAAAATTTGGATGTTGGTCATGGTTGTCACCCTAAAAAATTGGATATTTGGAAGGGAGGAAAAAATTGTGAACATTTTTGGTGACTCAAGGGGGATGCTTGCTTGCTAAGCATGGATTAGTGGCTTTTGAGCAATCTATTGGGCTAGAGTCACAAAAAATGAAACCATGTACATTATCTAAATCCTCACAACTATGTCTCTCTCTACAATTGCAAAACTTCAAAAAATTGTTATCTCCTACAATGAAGGCTTGTGCTTGTGCACTTATTAAAAACATGAAACTAATCTACTATATATGGGAGACCTTAACCTTCTTTAGAAGTAAAGTTTAAGGTGAATTACATTGACTGGAATTGGCAGAACATCACCATCAAGCTTGGATAGCTAAAAAGTGTCAACCTCTTTACAATTGGTGATAATATAAGGACCATTGACATGGTATCAAACTTGGAGTGCCTACTAGGTTTATCTCTATCTGCATCCCACTTCAAAACAAGGTCACCCTCTCTAAAAAAAAAAATCTGTAGCCTTTTTGTCAAAACTTCTTTTGACTTGTTGTTGATGAGCCTCAAGTGCATGCATAGCTTGTTTTCTCTTTTCTTCTAATTCAATCAGTTTTGCTAACCTGATTATCATGGAATCATTTTCGTCTAGCTCCAATTGATGAGCTAGTTCAAGAGAGGTGAACTCTAGTGAAATAGGAAGCCTGGCTTTCCTTCCATTTACTAGCATAAAAGGTGAATTCCCTACTTCTCTCTTGGGTGTAATCCTGTCATCCAAAAGGGAAATTTTCAACTTGGCATACCAATACCTCTGGTTATCTTCAATTTTCCTCTTCATGATTTTGATGAGGTTTTGTTGGAGGATTCAGCCAAGTCATTCCCTTGGGGATAGTAGTTTGAGGAAGTACTTAAATATATCCCATGTTCTAGAGGCCAAGAACATATGTGAACTCCAACAAAAGATTTGGCATTATTAGATATGATAGTTGATGGAACACCAGATATGGTCACAACTTCATCAATGAATTCAACCAATGAAGATTTTGTTGCATCTTTCAAATCCGCTACCTCTATTCATCTTTTGAAATAATATGTAGCTACCAAGATCCATTTGAGACCAGCACTAGAGGGTGGGTTTATTAGACCAATAAAATCCAAACCCAATTGAGCAAAGGGTTGGTCAACTTGAATGGGATGGAGAGGAAGGGAAGCCAATCTTTTCTTTCCTAAGAAGAAAGCACATTTCTCACATCTCCTCTCCCACTTATGGAAGTCATTGAGTAGGGTTGGCCAATAATATCCATCTCTTATTATCTTCATTGCACTAACCCTGGCTAAGAAATGACCACCAACAGGGCCATCAAGGAACTCCTTCAACAACCTACTAATCTAATTAGTCTATATACACCTTAGTTGGACCCCATCAGAATCCTTTCTGAATAATATTATATTGACCAAGATATAAGGAATAGCCTACAATCTGAATTGTCTTCACCTAGATCTATTTAGGCCTTGGGTATATCTTCCTTCTATCAAGAAGGCAATTATGTCATGCAACGAGTCATTCTGACCTTCACTATCTATGAGTTGCTCACCTTGAATTAAGAGGGAAACTCCTTCATGTGTCTCAAAAGATGAGTCCATCTACTCACATAGTCCCTTGCCTCTTACAAGATTCATGATCTTGATATCAATTTCATATTCCATGACTCTAGTAATCCATCCAAATCTCTTTTCATCAATGTCCTTTTTCATCAAGAACTCCTTCACACTTGCATGTGGGACCAAGAGCTAGAGTTTTTTATGAGAAAGAAGATGTCTAAATTTCTTGAGAGCCCTTAAAAGAGAAAGGACTTACTTCTCTACATTATTGTATCTTTCCTCATAATCATTAAGCCCTTCACTAAAGAAAGCAATGGGTTGCTCCAAATTTTCATCATTCAACTATGTGAGGACAGCTGAAACACTTGACTCTCCTCCAAGAAAATAGAGGATGGAATCTCAATCAAACTTGGGATTGACAAGAGTGGGTGCTGATGCAATTGATTTCTTGATATCTTCAAAACTAGCCTTCCCTTCTTTAGTCCAAGTGAACATCATATTCCTCTTCAACATAGCTATGAGAGGTTTCACCATGAAAGTGAGATTAGGGATGAACCTTCTTAGAAAGTTGATCATACCAAGAAAGCTTTGCAATATTTTTTGTGGTTGGGAAGTGGGAGAGAGAGAATTGCTTCTACTCTCTTTGGATCTATGGTTAGCCCATTCCTTGACACAATGTGTCCTAGGAGCTTGCCCTAGTCATTAGAAAACACACACTTCTTAGGGTTTAGAGACACACCATACTCTCTACATCTAATGAATACCTATCTAAAATGATTAAAATAACCTACCACATGTTTTGAGAAGACAATGATGTCATCAAGATACACCAAAACAAAATTTCTAGCATACCTTTGAAGGCCATCTCTATTTCCTTCTAAAATGTAGCATGCACATTGGTTAGTCCAAATGGCATTTTAAAATAGGCATAGGTACTCCATTTGGTAGTAAATGTTGTATTATACCAGTCTGACTCTTGGACTAACACTTGATTGTAGCCTAAAAAACCATCTAAGAAAGAAAATCTTTCTGAACCACTAACCTTGGATAGAATGTTTTCCATAGAAGGAAGGGGATGGTGATCTTTAAGAGAAGCCTTATTAAGGTCCGTAGAATCTACATATATTATAATTTATCCACTTTTCTTCCTAATGGGAACAAGGTTAGCCACCCATGAGGAGTTCTTTATAGGGAAAATAATATTAGCCTCTTTAAGCATTGACAGTTCTTTTATCATTAATGGCTCAATCTTAGGGTTAACTAGCCTCTATTTTTGTCTAATAGGCTTGGCATCATCATTTAAATCTATGGTATGCTAAAATAAGCTTGGTTCAAAACCCTTTAAGTCTTCAACTATACAAGAAATAACATCATTGAATTATTGACATAATTTAATGAAAACTTCTTGTTCACTCTTAGTGCATACTTTTCCCAATTTGAGAGTTTTCCATCAGCAATTGTGACAGGTGTGTAGTCATCACTCCTTGCAGTTAGATTTGAACCTTTTCCTTTTTCTTGGTCATCAGAGTTGAATATGCCTTCCAAGGTGGCTAGACCCTTAGGTAATTTGTTGGAACTAAGATTCATAATCTAGTACCCATACTAGCTTTGCAACTTGGATTGGTTCCTAGCAGAGAACTCTGTTTTGTAAAAACTGACAATTTGGCCATCATAATCAAACACTAGCCAATTTGTGCAATTATCTAGGATAGCATGCCTTGCAACAATCTTAATTTGTTTCTTCCTTTCATTATCAACATGCTCTAGTATATCATGATGAGCACCAAATGTTGCAAGCCTGTCAGCATGTTTATTTTTATTCCTTGGGACACTTTGAATGTTAAATTCTTGAAAACCTTCAAGTAGGTCCCGTACTCTATGCTTGTACAATTTGAGAAGGTTGTTCTTCATGAAATTTTGATTTCTAATTTGATTCACAACCAACTCATTGTCCCCAAATACCTTCAAGATCCTAATACCTCTTCTTTGTGCAATTTGGAGACATTGTACCAGGGCTTCATATTTTGCCATATTATTGGTGCAGCTGAATTGGAGTCTAAATGAAAAGTAGTATTTCTCCAAATCAAGGGAAGCAAGAATTACACCAACACCTAAACCATTTTTATTCCTTGAGCCATCAAAGAACATATTCTACAATCCATTTGTGTCCTTTTTTGTCTTCATAAGATTGGGAATAGAGGCACCCTCTTCAAACAAACAATAGGTTCCAAGACCTGTCTCCCTAGCTTCTTGTATTGGGTCAAATTGATAAGTAGTTGTCCATTCATCTAAAAGATAATTAGGTACTTTTGCTAAGGAAGTAGCATGTTTATGTTTCATGCCCTCATCATCTATCTCATGAATTGTACAATTCATGTTTACAGGACTAGGTGTATAGGTCTATATGTGATTAAGGGCCAAAGGTTTTTCCCTTAAAGAAGCCTTTTTCCCATATCTTGTCCTAAAGATCATATAGAACCAATCTACTACAATATGACCACCTATTTGTGTAGTTAAATCTCTAGAAAGATAGATGGAAAAATATAGATCAACCTCAGCTACTAATATGTCTTGAGTGATAGTACAACTAGGGCAAGCATACAATCCCATTTCTAGATTCTTTAAGATTCCTATTGTCTTGACATAGCTACCATCTAACTTGAGCACATCCCTATCCATTGACTCATATTTAATACCAAGGAGGTCAGCTATACACCTAGGCATTATAAAATTGCTAGCTCCAGAATCTGTCATGCAATTATGAACTAGCTTTTTTGCTATAATCAAAGAGCCATAAAAAGGAGGAGGCTTCATTTTCTTACTTGTTTCTCCTTCTTTTTTTGGCTATGCTAGAATTGTTGCATCACATAGGGTGGCTGATTGATTTTCCACCCCTATGGTCTCTAACTCCTACAGCAATAGTCTCTTTTGTGCTGGCATAGAGGCAACCAAATCCTACATAGAGATATCAATCATAGTCTTTTTCATTTGATTTGCTACATTGAAAGGAGTGCTTACTACTTTGGTTAGAGTCTTGCGAGCTATAGGGATAGATGATTGAAGGTGAGCAACTCGAGGTTCAATAGAGTTCCCTTTATTTGTATCTTGCTTTTGTTGGGGGGCAATCTTTGGTTGTGCACTCATCACTGGCATATGAGGAGCAATACTTGAATTTGAAGCTTGATTTGGTGAAGGAGGTATAGCATCCTCAATAGCTCTTCTATTTCTTCTAGTATTGTGGTCTATGGCATCATTATTGGTATGACAACACTAGTACATTTGACCTTATTTTTTGACCAAAATTTTTGACCATCTAATAAAATGTTTTATATTGGTTAGAAAATGGAAGGAAAAATATCTTTAAAAAAAAATACATGCCCATGTTGGTCAAAATTTCAACCAAAATGAACTTAACATGTTAAAATGAAAAAGGGTTTCCTATTTCATTGTTACATTTCACGGAGCATGCACAGGAGCTGCACTAGCATTCAATTTGGTTTTCACAAAGTGTAGAAGCTCCAGGAGTGAAGGAGCTAGAGCACCTTATACCCTTTAAGCAGCTTATATATGTTGATAAAATCTTTCAGTATCTTGTTCAAGGCATGCCCAATATGCAAATCTCTATTGGCATAAGGAGGACCATCATGAAGAGTAAAAATATCCCTCGTGTTCTTGTTTGCAACCCTATTTAATATATGTTTCTCATCCCACAACTTCTCTATTTCTAGTTCACATTCTATTGAATTGGCTCTAAGGGTGAAGCTTGTCTGAGGTAAGTCAACTGTATGCTTCCACAGATACTTTTCAAATTATTCTAGTTAGGAAGAATTGGGTAGAAGTAATTTTAGAGTCAATGCATCTCCAACATCATTTGCAATATTTATAGAGAGATTTTTGAATATGTTAAGTGTGTTCATCCTATAAAATTCCTTAACCTCCTCTAAGGAGAGCTTTATCACTTTATTTTCTAGCTTAATTGCAATGACACTTCAATCTGTTGTAGATAGATTATGGAATCCTTGGGAATAGTATTGATCGGATTCATCGCATCTCTTCAAAGAATCTTGCAACGTAATGAAATGATGCTTGAAATTTGAAACTATTTCTTTCTCCAAGTTAGCACCTTGAGTAAATGGATCAGGTGAAGCAACAAAGCTAGGAACTTGTCCCAATTTGACTCTGATGGTGGCATTCTTTAAGATGTTCTTACAAATGACATTTGTCCTGAAGCCTATGTAGGGCTACTAAGTCCTAATCTAAAATTAAATGACAATTTTTTTGTGATGTTTCCATTCAACTCGAAATAAAGTTCCTTGGGTAAAAATCCTATTGATTGTACCATTTCATTACCCTCTGGAATCTTCATATTTTGTGACCTATTTCAACTTTTTCAGCAAAGACATTATGCATTTTGAAGTAGTATTTTTAGATGAAATCAAGTTGTTGATAATATGATAATATACGACTAAATATACTATTTGTTGTCTTTGGGATGGATTCCATTTCCTTTTCTTCCTATGGTGAAGATGATGGCTTGGACTTAAGTATAGGTTATTGTTTTCCACTTCCTCAGAACAAACAATATTCTCCATATAATTATATACTTATAGTATAGGAATATGTTTGATATCCTTCATTCAAAAATTATTAATGGAAGTAGGCAAGTTATTGATGGAATCAACAATAGTAGATTTCTCTCTACCATTGCTCTTTGGTTTATCTTTATATTTCAAGTGTTGAAAGTATGTATTGTAAGTGGCCAAGAATCAAATAACCCTCCTTTTTTTGTGGAATTAGATTCGTCAAATTCTTTTAATTGTGAATTATTACTAGATATAATCTTTTGGCTCATTTCCTTCTACAGATTGACAAAGTTTTCCAATTTTGATGCATTTCTTGATGATATCACACTTCTAGCTATATTTTTTGTGTTACAATACACAAAAATGCCAATCAGAGAGGATATATGAAATGGATTATAGGGTGACATCCTTTCTATACCTAAATTTCCTAATATACTACAAGAATGTTTTACAAACTTCTGACCTATATCAAGCTCAGAAAGAGGATGAATTTTTTCTTTTCTTTGTGGAAACCTATTTTCTTTTGATGGAATTCAACTATTATTATGATGTTTGGATGTGATTTGTCATCCAACGCAAATCTAATACTATATTCTCTGCACTTCACGTCTCAGGTGTCTTCTTTACTCACATGGTAACTAACATCTATTGTTGATAAAAGAGGGTGATTCAAAAATAGAAAATATAGATTTTGTCCCTATTTGGTGTCTACATGAAAATTTGAGGATAATAATTTGTTTTGCACTTGGTATCAATGACACGACAACAAATTCTATCATTGAATGGATGAAAAGACTATTATTATGAATTTTACTATGGGATAAAAACAAAAGAATGTTTGAAAAAATGATTAATGGATGGGATATATTTCAATTCACATAGATAACAATAAAATCAAAGTGAATGTTAGATCCAAGGCTTTAAAATATTGTGGTGGAAACATAAAAATTGTCACAGTTTGAAGACAATATATGAATGCACTTCTATAGATGTTGAAACCATATTTATGTTTATGTCTACTGGGCTTAAAATTTAAAGCTTAAAGAGAGTTAAAAGGAAATGAAATGGAAACATTTCCCTTCAAAAGGAATAGATGGAGAATTTTAAAAGTAGAAGGATGACATTTTTTCTCCAGCTAGAGTTTCTTCATATTTTTAGTTCTTTTTGGTCCTCGAGTTCCCAATTTCATATAGACTATGGAGAATATTGAAAGTGATGTTCTATCATTCTAGGTGAATAGATGAGTAACAAAGGAACATACAATTCCTTATTATAGTCAAATGTATGATCATGACACTATCACTAAAAGGATACTTACTCTTGATCTAAAGGAAAGTTGGCTTTGTCATTCTTAAAGAGTTTGGAGTAATGATTTTCAAACTAGTAAAGGTAGGCATATCAATGAAAGTAGAAATGTCTATTTATGGATCAATATGAAGAACACCATATGATTATACAATAGTGATGTAAACCTTACAACAAAACTATATGTAAACCCTTAAAAGTCAACTCAGACACCAAGATTGAAATGTAGAAAAATTATGCTTAGTCACCATCTAGATACCATGCATATTGACAAATATGTGAGAACACTAGTAGAACCCACTTTATGAGATGGTTGTCAAACCTTGCAATTGTAAAATTGAAATTTCATAAATACATCATGAAAATGATACCAACATTATATGTATAGAAAGCTATGTCTACAAAGAAACCACATTTCTTTGAGGCATTCTATAAAAATGATCACATGCTTTGCCTATGATTTGACATTTTGCATGTATCCTGATGATGGATTATAGAGAGTGATCTAAAATGATGATGCTAGAAAACACACACAATCAAATCCAAAATGAACTTGCATTACAAGTGGATTGTGGAAATCTGATATTGTTAATTTTGCATGGATGTCTACTAGAGCAATCACAACTTAAACATATATATAATCTCATCAAATTTATTTTGATGCATTTCTAGCAATCATGGCATGCCATGACCACACTTTGTTCATAAATTCTATCAAAAATTTCACATACCTTGTCTATATATGCTTCCATTTTTCAAACATGTCTACCATGGCAATTGTGACTACAACATCTGACAAAAATTCTTTATGCTTTAGTGCATGTCCATAGCTTATTCCAAAGCTCTTGTTTTGGCATAGGCAGTAATAATGTTGGCAAAGGTTGTGTGATTTAGCTTTATACCTACCAATTTCATTTTCTTGAATATAAACACACATGTTATATATGTGTTTAGACATATATACTTATATGTACATATCTATATATGTATGTATGTATGTATGAATATATATATATATATATATATAGTGATTTATATATGTATATATAAATTAATATTTATATATATATTTACAATTGTATTTATGTAGATATATATGTTTAAATGTATGTTTCCATATATGTATATATGTATGTATGTCTATATATATACAAACTATCTCCCATAAGTATATATAGTTGTATATGTATACATATGTAGATCTGAATCATTCATATGCTCTCCTCTATATATGTATATTTCTATTTGTGACCAAAGCTAGAAGTGTAAGGTGCTAAATAGTTTTATGAATTCCTATTTTGAGAACAGGTGACTTGTCGGATATTTGTTTTAGGGGGGTAAGACCTATTAACCCCTTACCCCCCTTCTTTTCATTGCCATGGAATATTGGTTTTTTATTGAAGGTTATTCAAGGATTGTAACATTTACCTGCAGTGTCCACCATTTCTTGAACTAGACTAGAGATCTCAAAATTTTGTCGCTCCAATTTCCTCCAATATAAATATTTGTAACCCTCTTAGTCGTTATTATTTGTAATCCCCAATATGTTGGGAAGGGAATCTAGCTAAGACGAATTTTGATTCAACCTTGTATTTATTTTTGGAGGTTCTTCTATCAAAAATTCTCCCCTTGTATAAAAGGAGGTATGCCTTCTTAAAGACACTTATAAAGGGCATCTGTAATGTATACAAGACTCTGGTCCTAGACTATACCGAGGGTTTTCTTTGTCCTGTTCATTTTCCCCTGGTGCCTACAGTTGAACAAGGAAAAACTTTTGTAAAATCTTCTAATAATATAATATAAAGTCTTGATTACTATTGTGTATTAATGAATTTTATATCATATTAATGAATGCTATGTAATTGTATTGATTGAATGTTATAGTTCATAAATGGATGAATGAAATGAATGAAGTATGTAATTAGATGTTAATGGGGAATTTAGATTGATGTTAGGGGGAGGGGGTGAGGCCAGATGATCTTCCACCTTCACATGGTTGGCCTTGTTAAGTAGAGAATATTAAAGTATTCTTGAAACGAAGTGAAGCTCAAACTAACATACCTTATTTCCTTTATTATTAATTTTTTTTTAGTTGTTCTCTTAATTTTTTATGAAATAGAAATTATCATCTTCATCTTCAATTGGCTCTAAGAGTGAAGCTTGTTTGAGGTAAGTCAACTGTATGCTAAACTTGACACATCTTTTTGTTCCAATAAGTTATTGTTTCCTACCTGGGTTCTATCTAAAATTTGCTAAAATTTTAGGCTCTCATTTATATGTATAGAGGAAATTGTGAACAAGGATGGTTTGGATAAGTACTATTTCTTATTCATAATGGACGATTGAAAGGTTTATGAAAGTGGAAGGATGCTTTTCTCTCTGGTTTGGAGCATGGTAAATAACTAACGTCATTTAATTCTCATTGTAGGGCATATGGTAGTGGAAATGAAGATAGTCCTTTGTGTGATGTCCCTGGATTTGAAAATGCACACATGAAGCTTTTATGATATGTTTCATTTGTTGATTTCCCAGTGTGTATAATAATAACTTAGTTAAGTGATTTTTAATTTGTTTATGAAAATCTTCAACATATTATTATTCTATAGAATAAAATTGACCCGATCCAAGAAAGTGTAGAAAACAACGAACACAAGGAAATTCAGAAATTTATTCAGGTAAGTTGAAATTCATTTTGTGCATTTTAAATATATTTAATCTCAATGCTAAATGCATTGATGATTGTTACCAATTCTAATATCAGCATTTGTTTTTCCTTATGACTCTAAGGTGTTGTAAATGTTTTGGTTCTATTAGGGCACCATTGCTGATGGAGCTCTAGTTGTACCAATATATGCACACGTGAAGTATAATATTGATGTTATATGTGAATACATAACAAAGAAGATTCCTATTCCTAAGCGTAATTTAGGTCTTTTTGTCATTAATAGGTTCTCTAATCTTTTCTTGTTGTTTTTAATCTCAATAATTCCTAATTTGATTTGTCAATTTTTTTGTCCTCCAATCATAAGGATATTTATGTTTGTATGCTTCTTCCATGATAAGACATGAGTGTTCATCTAAGCTCTTGACAATTGCCACATTTTCATCACCCAAGACATCCAAACTAGAAAACTCCCCACTTTCTTTAGTAAACTTGCCATTGTCATCTATAGGAGACGATACTGGAGGCTTATATTTCATGCCAGTCAAAAAATCTTCTTGGCCATGGCCTAGGGAAGTATGAACCAACCCTATTCTAGATTATGTTGTTATGTAATCTCCACCCACAACAATAGGGTATTCCCTGTTTTCTAAGGGATGGATATAACTGTAATTTTCAAGGTCTGAACCACAAAATATTCCCAACACATCAAGCTCAAGTACCCCCCACTTCAATTGTAGAGTACTAACTAAATCTATTGCAGCAACAATATGTTGGCTGCTTTCAAAAATAGGATTTTTAACACCTTCTATAGTAGTATCTACATATGATTTTGTTCTTACCTAGACCATTACAGAAAGAAGTTGACCATTTATTACAACAACAACATTCGTAGGAATTTTCCATGGTGTTTTAGTCCCAATAGCCAAACCAAACTGGGTAGAAGTCCTTTGAGAAAATCAGGAGTTGTGTCTGCTATGTTAATCACTTTGAAAATAACATAAACACTTCTTGATATGTGTCACTTTGGATACTCCAAATTAGCCTCAGCCAAAGCCATGCTAGATAAGGGACTCCAATTTTCTCAAATACTTCAATATATGCAGCTTCATTATACTCTGGAGCAAGTGTCAAATAGGGGGAGCAAGCACATGGCGCACCTTATACCCTTCAAGAAGCTTATATCTGTTGATAAAATCTTTAGTATCTTGTTCAACGCATGCCCAATATGAAAATTTCCATTGGCATAAGGGGGACCATCATGAAGAGTAAAAATATCCCTCGTGTTCTTGTTTGCAACCCTATTTAATATCTATTTCTCATCCCATAGCTTCTATATTTCTAGTTCATGTGTTGTTGAATTGGCTCTGAGGGTGAAGCTTGTTTGAGGTAAGTTGATCATGTGCTTGTACTCATTTTCATCTTTAGCTTTTCCTTGAGATGTTTTATGTGTTGCTACCATAAAAAATACCTTCTCCCCAAATGAAAGAGTTGAGCAAGACCTATCAAAAACTAAAACAAGAAAGGGGTATTTTTTTTTTTGCAACAAATAGATGCATTGCCAAATTGCTCGAAACTAGGGATGGATGTAGAGCTCTATTTAAGAAAAACCCACAAAGAAGAAAGTGCAAAACTAGAAGAAGCATCCAACAACCTATTTCTTCCTAGGGTTGTACATGTAATAGTTAAAGAGGATGCAATGCTACCCCTAATTGGACATTGAAGAATTTCCCAGTCCATAACCCTTAAATAAACAATGTTGAGCAAGTTGAGATTAGAAACCTTATTCAAAGATGACGACTGTCAGTTTGTGGTGCAAGTTAATCAGTGAGGAGGGGGAGTTCTTAATCCATTTTTTGTGTATCCTGCAATCATGGCTTACAAAGAGACTACATTTTTTTTTTAATTGTATAAAATAGTTCACATGCCTTACCTATGATTTGACATTTTGCATGCATCCTGCACTCTCTCATGTTGATGATGGATTATAGAGAGTGATATAAAATGAAGATGTTATAAAACACACACAATCAAATCCAAAATGAACTTGCATTACAAATGGATTGTGTAAATCTGATATTGTCAATTTTGCATGCATGTCTACTAGGACAATCACAACTCAAACATATATATAATAGATTTGACGAGATTATATATATGCTTAAGTTGTGATTATCCTAGTAGACATGTATGCAAAATTAACAATATCATATTTCCACAATCCATTTGTAATGCAAGTTCGTTTTGGATTTGATTGTGTGTGTTTTTTAGCATCATCATTTTAGATCATTCTCTATAATCCATCATCAGGATGAGAGAATGTAGTATGCATGCAAAATGTCAAATCATAGGCAAGGCATGTGAACTATTTTATAGAATGCCTCAACAAAATTTTGACCAATGGCTAGTTGTTTTTGACCAAGCATTGCTTAAAATTTTGACCAATGCCTAGTAGTTTTCTACTAAGAATTGGTAAAAATTTTGACCAATGCCTAGTGGAAGTTGTGCCAAGGCTTTTGAAAGATTTCAACCAATGGATTGGTCGAAATTTTGACCAACTAGTGAGTTGGTTAAAATTTTTATGAGAAAACTTTCGATGAACTAGTTGGTTGATATTTCAACCACCCTGAGTTGAAATTTCAACCAATATTCATCAAAAAATGAGGTCAAATGTACTAGTGAAATGCTCCTATGGTTGATGGTTCATGAAATAATAATCACCCTACTATTGTATATGAGAAGCATTAGGAGATTGATGAGCACTACATTATTTTTTTGCTGCTTGACCCTATGTAGTTAATGGTTGGGATGATTATGTCTTATAGAACATATAATAGTCATAGGAGTAATTATACGGACAAAATTTTTTCTCTTGAGCCAGGTTATTCTAGGTAACCAATGCCTTGTTTGGATGTCTGCTTGTGTTTGTAGAGGCATTATCTATGTGTCTATTCTAGTTGTGTGGAGCATAACCCTAACCTAGATTTGGTGGTATATTATATATGGGGCCTTGATAATGAGGTTGGGGAGGCCTATTTGTTTGAGCTTGTTGTCTCTTAAGGGTCGCCAACTCATTTCACATCTTTTGCACGACTAAGAAGTTGTCCTCCATCTTCTTTTCTTGATCTTATAACTTCTTGCCTATATTTTTCATCAAGTCTTTCAACTCTCCTAACTCATTAGAGGAAGTAGACACTATTGGAACTATAGCAGGAGGTTGACTTGTAGATGTGATAGAAATAGGGGCTATTGTAGGTTGATGATTGGGCATATTTGTAAAGAAAGGCATTGGACGCCTCAAAGCTAATGTTCCTCCCTATATCAAGATATTCTCTACCCTTATAGCAATTTCATATGCATCTAGAAAAGAATCCCCTCCTATGGATTGTAAAGTGGTAGAAATCTTACTATTAAGAGCTCTAAGGTAGTGCAAAAAGGAATTACTAGGAGTAGGCTTCACTACACTAGGTATTCTATCCCATGTCTTTTGTAATCTATAGTTAAAGTCTATCATATATTCATGGGGTGTGCTTTTAATGGTAGTTAACTACTTTAAAAGTGATAAATGATCACTTTTATCTTCAAAGTTCTTATAAAGCCTTTCTCCTAGTTCATCCTAGTTATTAATAGAATTATGAGGCAATCATCTATACCAACGTAAGGCTTTCCCTTTTAACAATGAAGCTAGAAGCCTAACAACAATATCATCTTCTATAATACCATGTATATTACAAATATTTGAGACTTCTTGAATGTTATCTATAGGGGAGATGAAAGCATCAACAGTAAAACTAGGTAGGCTTTTGAGAGCAACAACTAGAATATCATATCTTTGGGATAAAATGAGAGGACTCCCACCATTGAAGGTGGCAAAAGCATGGGCTCTAGGTTGTGCCATGTAGAATAATTATCTATTTAGAAGGGCAAATAGCATCCTAGGTTGTGACCTACCAACATGAGGAGTAGAGAAATATCTTGCAAGTGTATGTGTTACTATTGAACTCCTAATTGGTGATAGAGATAATCTATTTTTCTTTCTTCTAGGATTTGAAAATTAGGGCTTGATATATTGAAACTTACCTGTAGAATATGCCCTTGTGTATGCTTTGGGCATGAATCACAACAATTTGGTCTGAAACCAAGATGTGGAAGTAGAGTAGAGTTGCCAAGTGCTTGAACATGAGCCTTTTGAAGGCCTAGAATGCTAAGAAAAACACTATCTCCTTAGCATGAATTTTGCATTCTTCTCTTTGACACCAGTGAACTAGTAGACTTAAAAATTTCTTTAGTATGAGTCCAACCGGGTGTGCCAAAAACTGTTGACGTGAAAGTTTGCACCCTTTCCTGAAAGTCTTTACCTAAAGGTAGCCTTGTGTCACATGGACACAATCTTGAAAAGTGTGGGACTTTTCAATTAGAGATTGAGTCTTTGGAGAAGACTAGCTTCCTTACTATCAGGGTGCACCTAACTATTCTTGAGAGAAAAAGGGAGAAGGAATGCATCAAGCAAACTACCTATTCTAATCTAGAGGGGGTGATACACCAAATAGCATTGTTCAATCTTATCTCTATCCAAGGTAGCACAACTCATCAATATAATCCTTGAATACAATTTTTTTAATCTTAACTTTGACTCAATGATCATACATAGATCATAAATCAATGAGATGGTATAAGGAAAGATCTTTACTCTATATCACTTTGAGATAAATAGACACAACATATAATTGAAGAATGAAAGCAATACATCAATATAATGCAAGAAGATGTTCCATGATATAATGATGGAAGAAGGACATATAATTGAGAATCATATTCATTCACTATAAAAAAGGAAAATTATAGTAGTAGAGCATAGAAAACAATTTTTGTAGAATTATATAAAAGACTGACCCTTGGAGGGATAAGAAAACTTGTTTTCATAGTTCAAGCATAATTGAGAAACTTATTCCTTAAGCCAACCTCAGCTACTACCATTAATCTATCAGAGAACAATCATTGCTAACCCAAAGAATATTTGATTGAGTGCATGCCCATATGGAGAAAATCATATCTTTCATGAGTAAAAGCACAAACTTGTGTCACCCTTTTATAAAGGAAAATGCTAACAAAAGTATAACTATTCACTTTCAATGACATAAAACTGGTATTATTATTTTAAATTTGAAAATGAAGTAAACTAGTGAAATGTGTAGAAATGGATGAAGTTTAGGATTATAATTTTTAATAATTATTTGGAATAAGAATTGACATGTTTTCTTAATTTTTATTGATAATTTTTTAGTTGCTAAAAAATGCTGAAATTTTGGGGTCTAGTTTCCACCAAAAAACTATATGGAAATAAACTTATTTCCCTTTGATCTCAAACTATGTTATAGATAACATATGTAGCTAGAACAATCAAAACTAAAAATTGGCTTTAGACCTATATTTTCTCTTTTATAATGATTCAAATTTCACCTCACTTGAAATCCATAGTTTTCATCTCCCACCACATTTTTCAAAAAAAATCTATTCTAACTAGAAGAAAATTTATACATTCTAGAAGAGGAATCTCTCCTTTGGAATGCCATATAATATTTAATTTATTTTTTAATATGGTTTTTTTTAGAGTTTTAGGTGACTCTACAACACCCTAGGATCAAATGAAAGACCAAGAAAACTTCCACAAGATATTGGCCAGACAATTGCATGAAGATGAAAGAATACTATTTTTGATAATGGACTTGATTGACATCCAATGGATTGATTTTAAAATGTACATAATAGGCCTCCTTATATAGGAGAGGTGATAAGAGACAATGATAAGAAGAAGATAAGCTATCACCCACACAAGGTGGAATCACATGTCCACCAAAGGTGGATCATCCTCCATTATGCAATAAAGTATGTGTAATGATGAGGATAATAATGTGATAAGTGCACTAAAGGTGGATTGAGATAACAACTATGACCACCTAGAGTGGAATTCTCCTACACCATGTGTTTAATTGAGGTGCAAACTCCTAAGTGTCTCAATCACAAACTACTATGCAATAAATGAATGATCCCCCCATAGGAAGGAAATAAGGAGACATGATATCCCCCCCAGAATGAAGAAGCTCCAATGTAGATGAAGAGTACCTGCAAGCAAAATATAATCCAATGCCTACAAGAAACATGTCTCTCCTTAGGAAGAGATAAATAAATCAAAAGATGAAGAAGCCACTCCTTGTAAAAAGTGAGGAATGAGGAAGAAGATCTCCATGTATGCATCTTTGAAGATTGAATAGGTGTCTCTAAGCTCAAGGATTCTATCACACCATCAAGCTGACCTATGAGATGTGAAAAACTAAGAGAACATGAAGAGTTGGGAAATCCAATCTCCAAAGAAGGTGAAGAAGTATCTCAAAGAGAAACTTCCTCATATGTATTAACCAAATTTGTATTATAAGACTCATCTGAAAGAGCATTCAAGAATTCATCCCACACTACAAGATCTAAAGCATAAAGATCATCCTATTGAATAGTAGAGCTCATGTCGAAAGAAGTAGCAGGTAGAGGAGTAGGAAGTTCAACACTTGTCTCAAGAACAAAATGATTCAAGTTTCCAATATTATCCTCACATGAACTATTCACCTTTGATAAAGGGTTAGGTACATCATGAATGTCATCATCATTATCAAAAAAATATGCAAAACAATACAAGCATGATGTATGATCAAAAACTCCAATAGCTATGATATCTCTAGTCTCCATGTCCCTCATATAGACATAATTAGGAGTGAACTCAATAATTTTACCTTTTGTGCCATGAGTAATTTGGTAAATGGAAAGGAGATTAGTTGATGGGGACACAACCCAAGCACAGAATGGACACAACAGGAAAAGGGAAATTGTATTAACTACAAAAATAAGCTAGTACATTTAGTACAGAGAAAATAGACTTCAAAACATGCCCTAAGGGCTTACAATAGCACAAAACTAGAGATAATTTATCCTTTTGGTACCTCCTCTCAATTTCCACTCCGAACTGCCTTTTATAATGCCAAAAATGTCCTTAAATAGACCCTGGAGGGTTAAGGACTAGGAGTACATTCTAGAAAGTGCTAGTAGGCATCCACCGACCAAGTAGAAGGCTCCAGAAGCCGCGTTAGAAGTTGGTGCAAATCTAGAAGAATCCAAAAATGGTAACCAAACTTCTAGGAGGCATAACTTTTGAACCATAGCTCTGATTGACGAACCATTTACATTTTCAAAAAGCTCTCGAAGTGCTTTATAGCCCTATGGATGAGCTTCACTCAACCTCCATTTTTTGGCCCTTTTCAATGTCATTTAATGCCCCTAACCTGACTTTGAAGCATTCTTAAGAGGTCTCCAAAAATTGAAAAACTGCAATAACTTTCAAACCGTGGGACCTTTTTGATCTAATTCTTTTTCTGGAATGCTCTAAATTGCAATTACATTCATCTAGTCAATTTACACCTCCTAGTTCACCAAAATGATGGTTCAATTACATATCCCTATTTTTTGTGGCATTTACACGTATCCCAAGGTGTTCAAATACTCTATCCTAGAACATTGATAGTGGAACTGTGAGAGTTGGAACCTTTATTTGACCCAAATGGGTATCTACAAATAAAAACACATGAAATAGAAACTAAGTCTAAGTACATTTTTTTGGGTGACACAAGATTTCCCTTATACCTCTGGATGCTCCTACATTATTAGTAGTCAAGGATGGTACACAAAGAACATCATTAAATGTACCCTCTCCCATAGGAATAGAACATTTCCTACAAACCTTCATGTATGTATTATTAGTCATCAATATAGGTGGAGAATTACAAGGCTCAATAGAAGAAAACATATCCATAGAAGATGTCATATGATGTGATGCACTTAAATCAAGAAGTCATTTACCTTGCTTAGGATGTTTGAAAGAAATGATTGCTTGTCCTTTGCCTCTAGATGATGATGTAGATGTAGCAGCTACCTGATATTGAGAAGAAGGAGAAGACACTAATGTGGGCAACTAGATATTTTTCTTTTGAAGAATGTGAGTAAGCTCATCAATCTTCTTATGGAAACATTTATGCTCATCATGTCCTAACCTTTTGTAATAAGCACATTTATCTCTCTTTCTTCTAGATGATTCCTCTCTTGAAGAGGACTTGGATTCAATATTATGTTGTGAAGGAGAGTCATCACCTTTTTCATGTTGCTTAGGATCCTTGTTTTGTTTTTTTCCCTTTCCTTTGGGAGCCTTTGGAGAGGAGTCATTTGCAACCAATATTTGATGCTTTAAAGGCTTCAATTGATCCATGTGTTCTAACTTTTCTTGTTCCCTTGTGAGTTGAGCTACAAATTCATCAAGAGAAAGCATTTTGTATTCACTACCAAGAGCATCCATAGTAGCATAGAATGTGGAAACAAAGATTGAATATTCAGGACCTAGCTTGGAAAGAATAGATAATATCAATTGCTCATCATCTTTAGTAATGCCACAATTAGAAAGCTCCAATCTAATGGAATTAAAATTAGAGAAAAAGTCTTGAGAATTGTCAAAATCACATGAACTTAGACCTATAAGCTCATTCTCCAATTTGAATTTTCTTATTCTATTAGGTTTACCAAAGATTCCTTCTAGTGTAGTCCAGGCATCATGAGGATGTGTGCAGGATGCAATATGATATTACAAATAATTGGAGATGGTAGATCTAAGAGAGCCAAGTGCTTTATCCCTTCTACCAAACCATTTCCTTCTTTCTACAACACCTGTAGTTGGTTCTAGATCTTGTCCAAGAATCATTCTAAGCAATCTAATACTCATCAACTAATTAGAAACTGCTTGTTTCCATTCATGATAGTTATATGGAGTGAGTAATGGAACTTTTGAAAAATCCATAATGAAATCAAATGATGAATGAAATCAATTAATAACTCCTTCATATTACTAACTCAATTAAGAAAATTGAAATCCAAGTATTCACCAATTGCAAATATAGCCAAAAAAGACCTATTTCTAAAATTGATATGTCTATTCCAAATCACTAAAAACTAATTACATATCTAGGAAGTAGAGGAAAAATCATGCACTTTCAAAAAAAATTGCACCTGAAAATGTTACCAGATGTGCCCAAATAGAGCCTTGAAAGTAAGAAAAAATGGGATTTGTGATTTTTAGAAAGTTTCAAAGACAAAGATCCAAAATCACCTACACCATTGTGTAGATTGTGAAATTCTACCCTAAAACAAAAAAAAATTGCTCAAAAAAAGGAGTTTGTATGAGGGAGATATTGTTATTTAAAAATCATCTCGTAAATTATTATTTTTGAATTGTTGTTACCACACCTTGAAAAATTAAATGGCTCTAGATTTGGCCTCTAATGTCTAATTTGGATGAAACAAAATTTGATTTAGGGGTTTTTAGACCTCCTCTATATGATGCCAACCTCTGATTTGCACTAGAAAGCTCTAATTTTCACCTGTAATAGAAGGTCACAAAATATGACTCCCAAAATCTCCTCCAAATTGTGATGTCCAAATTGCCAATGCTACACCAACAATAAGTCAAGCCAAGCTGACACTTCTTTAGAAGAGGTCTTCACACCTTGAGAGCTTTGATACCATGTTAGAGTTTTAGGTGACTCTACAACACCCCCAGGATCAAATGAAAGACCAAGAAAACTTCCACAAGAGATTGGCAAGACAATTGCATGAAGATGCAAGAATGGTATTATTGATAATGGACTTGATTAACATCCAATGGATTGATTTTGAAATGTACATAATAGGCCTGCTTATATAAGAGAGCTAATGAGAGACAATGATAAGAAGAAGATAAGCAATCACCCGCACAAGTTGGAATCACATGTCCACCAAAGGTGGATCATCCTCCATTATACAATGAAGTATGTGTAATGATGATGATGATAATGTGATAAGTGCACTAAAGGTGGATTGAGATAACAACTATGACCACCTAGAGTGGAGTTCTCCTACACCATGTGTTTAATCGAGGTGCAATTTCCTAAGTGTCTCAATCACAAACTACTATACAATGCATTATCCTAAGTAAGCTTAAGTAAGTGTAATTAGTGAATATTTAATTACACCAACAGATTTAATATTTTTTCATTCTCTAAATGACATCTTTTTTAGTGTTAAAATATGTGCTTGTAGAGTTTTTTAATTACAATATCTAATTAAAATAATATAAACTCTATATGAGAATATTCTTGACTTTGAGCTCTATAAAATGGTGTTTATATGTTATTAAAAAAATATTATTAGAAATTGTAAGAGTTATTGAAACACCACTTTTCTGAAAGAATTTTTTTTTATATAGTAATTGGCTACAAACTAGTATAAATCGTGCATTTAATAGACATTTCCAATTGGAAAAGTGTGAGACCATATATAACTTAGCTAGAATGAATTTATCTATAGATCATATGTTTGAATTCTTTTTATTTTTAGATAGAAATACTCAAATTCAATTGTTCTATTAAGTTAGCCTAAAAGGTGATGTAGCTTTGTACTTTTATCCTCATACTAATTCTGATCTTGAAGGGACAGAAATGATGGTCGTAATTGAATAGCTAAATAAAATAGCTAACTTAGAGCAGCAATGGAATGTCCTTTGCATCAACAGGCATGGATATCATCATAAGGTAGTTGTAGATGATCAAAGAATTAGTTCACCATTAAAGAGCTAGTGGTTTTGTATTCATAACAATACAAAATCAGAAATGTCATTAGGTCAAATGGAGTCAACCATCTAACTTTGTCATGTGGCCTTATAACTTTTAAACTCATCTGCCAAATCATCTTCCAACATTGAAAAGTCTCTTAAAAAATAATTGAGCACATCTGTGATCTATAGATCCCATTTGCCTTCACAAAGAATGAACAACAATCTTATAATCCATCATTATATCTCCACCATTCATCTTAGGCCTAAAATCCCTCATGCAAATTTGTTCCACTTAAGTTCCCTAGGACACGTATCAACCTGTTGTTATGTTCACAAGAATTAAAAATAAAAAAAACTCTTGCTAGCAACATAATGACAACCATTGATCTTCCTTATATCTAATGATCAAGAACAAGACCTTAGCCTTACTTGAAATTGGGCCATCCATGCTATGTGTCACTATGTCATTATGTCTCTAGAGATAACCTCCTTGCATTTTGGATTAGCCACATAATGACAACCCTTTGATCAATTTAAATCTAATGACTAGGAAAAAAGACTGCATTACAAAAAGGTGATGGACCCAACAAGACATGTGTCCCCCTATCATATGTCACTATGAGTATTTCTCATACAAATTCTATTAGTGACATAATGATGACAATTGATCCTTCTAAGATCTAATGATTATGATGAAGTACTATCTTTCCTCATGTTTCATCTATAGTGAATAAAAGTTGCGGACACCTAGAGGCTTGTCTGATAGAACCTTTAAAAACTCCTTACACTTGCAAGCCCTACCACTTCCACACATCAAGCTATCATTATGTCACCTTAGTCAAAAATCATGCAACTCCTCATAATGACATAATGGCAGCCCTTGATCCTCTACAAATCAATGGTGCAAAAAAAAAAAAAGTCAAAACTTGGCTATACTTCCTAGAGAAATGAATCAAGAGTAGACATTTGTTGCCTCATCTGACAACCCCACCAGCCACAAGAGAGAAAGTATCCCACAAGGACACACGACTATCTATCATTGTGTCACATAGATTAAAGGTCAAGAAAATTCTATTAGTGCCATAATGTTGACCATTGATCTCAAATCTTATTGATGGTGATGAAGATTCATCATAGATGGCTCCCACGGGAAGGTGTCAACTCATTGCTCCTTTGTAAGTTAAAGTTGAAGTCAATTTTGATAGAACAAAATTTATCAAAATGAGCATCCTTCATTTGATGAAGTATTCCTTACCCTTGCAATGATGCGATGAGAGACTATGACTTAGGGCCCACTAAGCCACATGTTTCTCTATCATTATATTACTATATCTAACAACCATGCTTCTTCCCATAATGACATAGTGACAACCTTTGATCTACCTTTTGATCTAATGGTTAGGAGAAAAAAATTTCTTTACAGAATGAGATGGGCCCATCAAGACACGTGTCTCTCTGTCATTATGTGGCCTAGATTAAAACTCCTTCATCTTTCCATAATGACAAATTGATAGCCATAGATCCTCTAAGATTTGATGATTGAGAAGATGCATTATCTTTCATTTCTTGGAACTAGAGAGGGGCCACCAAGACAAGTGTTAGCTCATCATTATGTCGCTATAGCTAACTTTCATGCATCTTTGTATAGTGAGATAATGACATGCTACAAAGATGCATCATTTTTAATTGCTCAAAAGCTAGAGGGGCCATGAGATAGGATTCAACTTGCATCCTCACAACCTAAAACTAGAATTAGCATTTAACCCTTGCAAAGTTGTGCTAACTATTGGTTTAATTACATCACATCCTTGCCACCCCTTTGACAGTTAGGCCATAATTGTGCAACAAAGTGAAAAATGGAATGACTGTAAGATCGTAACTTGAAATTCCTAAGGATATAACATGAAAATATAAAAGGCTTTGAGTACTTATGGATAAAAAGGAAGAGTTGAAGATTTTATGTATCCCTATTATGCATGCATGGTAAATACATTTGAAAAGTCAAATTTGAACATTGGTCATGGTTACCACGTTGAAATTTTGGATCTTTGGAAGGGCGGGGGGGGGGGGGGGGGGGGGGGGGGGAATGATTAACATATACTAAAAGTGGTCATTAAAACACATGATGTATGTCCCTAGGGCTATTCATGTATAGAGTTTCTATTTTTCATAGCTTGCTAATTTTGATAAGTTTCTCTTATGAGCTCAAATTATTCTAAATTCATATATGAAGGTTCATATTAGATATATTAGCCTATCATATGAGTTACAGTACCATATCATCTATAATAGTGCAGTTATTGCAAATTTTTGGGTTGAATTTTGGCTATCCAAACTTTAGACTCAGTGATGAAGGCCTAAATGACTCCAAAATAAGGTTAAATCTCAACTTATGGATTCTTGCATGATGAACCATTGTATTTGGTTGTCATTTCCAAAAAGGGGTTATAATATCCCATCCAATCAATGGTTTGTTAGTTGTGGTCTCTACAAGTGGGACATCCAAAAATATAATTTGTAATTTGACTTGAGTTTATTTTATGTAATAAAGTGTAATGAAACAATATAATATGATGTTGGTTGACCTCAAGAATTAGGGTTTAGTGTCTAGAACCTTCTCAAGAAGTGAAAAATGTCTATAAGGAAGGCCCATAGGTTGTCTAGGACAATTCTGGGTGATAATCACATCTCTTTCTAGCAAACTATTGTAAGGAAGGCACTCATGTGGGCTTGCATATTGTAATCTTGAATTCTATAACTCCACACTTGTGGAGATAATAAGAAGGCCATATTTTTCTCTCTTGATTTGTTGTTATTTATGTTGTGCGTGGTATTAAGTAGAGAACCTATCATTAACATGCCAAATTTACATAATGAAATTTAAATCTAATAACATTCATCCACATTACATTTACAAACAAAATACATCAAATTGAGGTTTTAATCTCTACATTAGATTAAATATTGGGTTTAAATTTTTCACCTAGGTCTAGCCCTAGTTCTTTAATTAAATTCTATGGTCAATTCTTGCACACTAAATTCAAGCATGAGTTGTCCAAGGGAGAATCATATACATATGGAATCAACATTACATAATTTAAATTCAACATTGAAATTAATAATTCAAAATCAAATAACCTTCCATTCCTAAAGCAATTTTCATAATCTAATGTTCATATATAATACTTGCAAAATTCTAACATAATGAAATACTTCATCAAAGTCAATTTAAATTTATAGCATAATACATCCAACATTCTGAATTTTCACATAACTCAATTAAATCCTATTTACTGTAAACATCTAAATATATAATCAAGGCATGTAAAGTAGGTCATAATCATTGTAATCATAAATGCATGTCAACATAATATAAATCATCCCAAAACATTGAAAAATATAATATCACCATCTAATTAGTCTAAAGTGTGTAAAAATATTGCATCATAAAGTATCAAAACAAAAATGTATCACTAGTGCTATACTTGTACGGGCTATTACTAAAAAAAATGACACCCGACGTGTTGGCAACAAGGAGACAAATGGAAAATATTTTAGTGAAACTGAAAGTGGCAAACAATCAAGAGGGTAGAGTGACAACACCTCTAATCAATCTTGTCATTCTAATGACTCCCTAGGTGAGTCCTTCCAAGAGTTAGGCAAGCGCATAAGGGAAGATGAAAAATGGGAATGTGACTTTAGGCCTAGGATTATTTTCATCAGTGGAAGAAAGAGACATTGTGTCTTGCCCTAAATCGTCACTTGTTTCTATTCAGGTGATGACATTCTTAGGAAAGGCGCTACATATGTTATTATAGTCGGGTCTCTAGTGGCACATATTATTCGCCATAGGAGATGGAGCCTTCCTTTAAGAGAAAAATTGAGTGGAAATGGGAGGGGTAGAAATTGGAGGAGTTGTAGGAGCTATCTCAACATTACACCCACAAGTAATCTCCTATTATGTCTACCACTAGACTTTCCATCTATAGTGATGTTTTCTACTAGATTTGAGAAATATATTGAAAATTTGAAGAGTCTTGAGTAATCTAACCAACAAGA
Source organism: Cupressus sempervirens (assembly GCA_028749045.1). Lineage (NCBI taxonomy): Eukaryota > Viridiplantae > Streptophyta > Pinopsida > Cupressales > Cupressaceae > Cupressus > Cupressus sempervirens. The sequence continues at coordinate 57,818,237 of CM053789.1, forward strand.
GCACTTGGGAAACTTTTTGTTGTCTTCATAGAAAATATGACCAAATACATATATTATAGGTGTATACAATCCAACATTCTAACTTTCTCATTTTGCAACTTGAAAAATTCCAAAATTCCTTACAAAATTTTGAACATCTTTATACATCAATGGCCAATAATACTTATGCTTAAGAAAATCCAATGTCTTACTAATTCCAAAATGCCCAAGTAATCCACCAAAATACTTTTCCTTAGTAAAATTGACTCTCATATAACTTTTGGGTATATATGACTAAATTCCTTTGAACAATATACCTTCTTGAATGAAATATTCATCATACTTACTCAGTTGCTTGATGGATTTGGTGCTCTCTACTCTGTCCACACCTTAGAAAAATTAGGGTCAATATCATACAACTCCTTCATCTAATCAAAACAAAGAACTTCATCCTTCATCTCGGTCAACAAAGTATGTCTTCTGCTTAATATATCTGCAACTCGGTTAGTAACTCCACTCTTATGCTTGATCAAAAATATGAATATTCAACCACTTCATATGTCTCTTATTCAACTTATGTTGACTTCCCAAATACTATAAACCTTTCTAATTAGTATTGTTAGTGAATAGTTTTTCCTCCTAGTTATTTAAGTTTATATTTAGAAGAAAAACTAAATTTCACAATAAATGAGTCTTGATAAACTGCAAAGACTCTCTATGTTTCAAAGGAACAACTCCCTTCTAAAATGATTTACAATATGACTCTTATTATGAATGAATTAAAATTGTCATTCTTTTGACCTGAAACAATTGAAGGAAAGATGTAAACATCCCTTCATAACCATAAAAGAATGTTTCAAATTTGAGTAATCACTATCAAATATATGTTGCATGACACATAACTTCAAAATTTTAGAATTATGATCAATCTCACAAAACCAAACAAAAGGAAAAAAATAACAAAATCAATGAAACAACATCTATACAGGCATGAATTTCATACAAATTCTATCAACTAGCAAGATAACCACATGATTATCCAACAAATGCACTAGAAAGAACCACACGACCAATTCTATTATCATCTACTTCATTGTTCATTAAAAAAATTAGATAACTATACTTACCAAAAAAAGACTATAAAATTTCCAGAGATTTGACCCTTAAGATCAATTAAAATATTACATATATAGCCACGCAGGGCTTTTCGAATTCCATCAAAAAGTGACTCCCTTAAGGAAGTTCAAACATTTTTAAAACAACAGAGCTTTTAAAAATATATTAACTAAAAATAAAGGAAATTGTGTAGGTGTCTTCACTTCTCTCTTAAGTTCCAGCTATACTATCAATATTGGCATGAGGTCCTTGGGCGTTAGAGCAACCATTACCATTTTCTTTCCAAACTTTATGCACCATGAGGAAACCGACTAGCTCCTATTGTTATAGGATGCCTAACTACTCCAGTTGATGATTCCACATCTTCAAGATTCAATAGATATGATCCAACTTCTTGTCTTGTAACTTTAGGTGATCAGTACAGATAATCATCATGGAGTCTGCCCTGGTGACAATGGTTAGATCTTGGACTAAGATTTTTCTTGTTTCTTTCATCAGCTTAATTTTCAAGAAAAAGGTTGTCTCCACTTCTTTAGGAGTCTTTTCATTATGATCCTCATTTCTCATGATCTTAACATCAATGCATTTTATGTTAGTAATTAGGATTTCCTTTAGGCATCCTACCTCCTTTAACAGTTCAAAGCATTCCTCTAATGTGTGTTCCATCACTATATTTCTCCACTCCAAATTAGCTCGGACAATGAACAGAAAGTTGGTATCAAACTTGGATTCTAGATTTTCCCTCATGAATTTGTGTATGCCATACTCCTGAACTTCATAATTGTTAATGATGTTCTCATTGTTGGGTGATGCGACGCTCTCCCCTACCCACAGGTGGTTAATTATGTGGTGTTCCATGTTCACTAATAGTCATGGCTTTTGGTGCAACGGTAAATGGGCTCCACAATTGGTATCAGAGCCTAGTTTTGGCTTGGTCATGGGTTCAAATCTCCCCGATTCCTTTTCGACCCGCGTAAGCACCTGGTATGCGCGTCGAGGGGGAGATTTTTGGGTGATGCGACGCGCTCCCCTGCCCACAGGTGGTTAATTATGTGGTGTTCCATGTTCACTAATAGTCATGGCTTTTGGTGCAATGGTAAATGGGCCCTACACTCATCCCATTTGATCTTCTTGGATTCCCAAGAATTTGTTTCTAATTCTAAGGTTGTTGTTGATTTATCAACTCTTGCATTTGTATTGGTAAAATGGGAGAAATAACACGTCACCTAAGTGTGAACAATGCTCAACCATTTACCATAATCTTGGGAAATTGAGAGATCTCTTTTAACCTACTTGATGAAGCTCTTGTTCAAATGAGACCTAACATCAATAACTCAAATAGCATTAGGAAAGGTTTCTACATGTGGGCTCTATAACTCATGAATGTATTCAGCCATCTTCTGCATTTATTGTTTTAATTCTTGCTTATCTCTCTAATCCTTCCATATCCATTGGGAAATTTTGGTATTCCCTACATTCAATATTTTCATATTAGTGGCCCTTGAGGTAGGACTAAGGATAGTCTTTTCTGCTACATAATCCTGGAGTTGTATTTCATCTATACCTTTCTTAGTTGTTGGCTTCATAACTTATGCAACCCACTACCCTATTTCCTCATCAATGTTCAACATAGTCTCAATATTTGGCCTTTTGGTCTTAGGGGTCTTCCCAAGGCATTTTCTTACCATGTTACCCACTAGGAGAGTCACTGGTACTATGCTTCTCTTCTTTTTCATTGATAGTTCAAACCAATTAGGTACAAGATGATTCTTCTTGGGAGGAGGAGTCTATAACATGGATGATGAACTAAGAGACATCACACTCAAATTATTGGCACCTTCTATAGCTTGTTGACACCCTTGTTCCATCTCATCAATTAAGGATTCTCCTATTCTTTCAGTCTCTTTTATTACGTCAAGCTCCATCATTGTTAGTTTGTCATGAGTCACATTCAAGTCCTTTGATTGCTCTTCCTTCCTCATGCTACGAGAACAAGTCCACTTGACAGATGGAGGGAGGTGAATTAAACCTTGAACATAGTATTCAAGTTCAACACTTGGCTTTGGCTTTCTTGTAGTAGGAGAAGTAACAATTTTATTAGAACTGAGAACAACCAAAGGTGAACCTAAACTAACTTGAATCCTTTGAACACTACAAGCCACCGATCTTGATTACTTTTTTCTTATGAGCCATTGCTTTGTTTGAGCTAGGATGGGTAGGGTTCTTGTATGCAAGTCATCCTCCTCTGGCATTGTACAGTCAATCTTCAACAATGGATAGGCTTCAACCTTTTCAATGTGAGTATGGTCAATAATTTCTTCATTCTTTTCTTCAATTACCCTTGAGGTATCTAATGGCAGATTGAACTCTTTGATTTGTGCTGGCATCATTCTAGACCATAGTTTCTTCCTAACCTAGAAATCATCTTGAAAATCAGCCCAAAAATCTTCTTAATGGGGAATGTGGTGAGGAGAGGAGCCTAGTTAGAGTACTTTGGGGTGAATTCTTAACTATAAAATTGGGTCTAATAGAGTAAGTCATTTTAAAGTTTATGGATTTGATCTTAGCTTTGAGCTTGAGGGTGTCTTGAATAGTTTTACATTAATGATGTCCAAGCTCGATGGGGAAGGTGTAACCTAAACCTTTTCTTGTTTTACAATTCTTTTCAACCTTTTCCAACTTCTTGCATATTTGGATCAATGCAAAATAGTCTAGGCAATACTGAGGTAGCATTAGCAGCTCACCTTCATGTCCTTTAATCCTAAGGTAGGTCAATTTGGGAAATTGGATATAGAAACTTCCATAAATATCAATTAACTAGGTGGCCTCCTCTATCAACCTCATTTTCTCTTTTCCTTGCAACTCAAATACCATTTTGGCCAGGATAGTGTCTTGGACAATTTTAAAACCATTAGGGTTTTTACTCTTTTGCAAGAGAGGGTAATTCTCATATATGGGCATGTTTGGGTTCCAGTCTGAATGTAGAAAGCCTTTACATTCTCTACCAAAGGCTAGGATATAAAATAGGTATGAGGTCATATAAAAGCTAGACATTCTAGAAGCCTAAGAGAGTTCTTCCTATAGCCTAGTAGCTAGTTTTTCTTCCCAATTAATGAACTTATCTTCCCCTAGAATAGTCAAAATGGAAAAGTACATCCACTTCTACCAATGAAAAGTATGCAGGTTTCCCTTCACTCTATTAAGCAATATAATTACATCCTTAATTTCAAGGATCATATGTTCTCTAGTCAATGGATTTGCAAGATGAGAAGCCCTCTCTTAGACTTGAAAAGCTAGCTTTTAGCAATGTTGTTTTCATTCTCTGAAATCTATGGAAAATTGGGCATAGCAAGAACTAATGGTCCAGTATTCATAAACTTCACATGGGGGAATTCTCAAAACACCCATAATAGTAACTTAGCTCACATATACCAGGACTTCTCCATTAAAAGCATGAAGATATTTCTCAGCTGCATCATATCTATCTCTACATGCTAAGACTAACTTAGGAAAAGTAGAATCTTCTAGGAAGGTAGACACTTGTACAAGATAACTATCTGAGACCTTTTGAGATATGAAGTTGGGTTTTGGGTTTACAAATCTAGCCAGTAATCTACTCATGTCTTCCTTAGGAAGGAATGTGTCTTCCATATCAAGTAGGATACTACTTATAACAGACTATCTAACCTTGTCAGGTAGCTTTGGATGGAAAGGAGTGGCCATGACAAGAATTTAACTAGAATAGAATGATATAGAAAGAATGCATGAGCTTTAAGAAATGTAGAAGGAAATGACACCTTGAATAATAAGGGACTAGAGACTCACTAGGTTGAGCACATGTAGACTTGTATAAACAGAAATCCTAAGCTATTGTTTCATACTTTCAGACAAGACAAAACATTCTTTTACCAAAAGTGGAAATAGTAGGGGAATGAAAACAAGGCAAGTTCCATTTAAAACATAAAACCTGGACTTAAAGCATGCAGATGGATGACAAGACAGGAGTTACAATCATTAACAACTCACCAAGTTTTGCATGTGCCGTGACATGCCTTAACATCATTACCCTTAACTCTTTAGTAATACAAATCTTTTCTATAGATTTAGTAAGATTGCGCTTATGTTGAGCTATCAACCTTGGCATGTGGCATCAAAAGCATCAATCTTTATGACCAAGCAAACATGAATGATTGAACTACAAAATGGTTCATTTTTCAAGTTCAATAGTCATGATATATTGGAGACTATGCTCATGATGATAGACTAAAATGAAAGTGGACCCATGAACATTGAACCTTGAACAAAGTGTTCAAAGTTCAATTTCAACTTTAATGATGAGCACTAGTATCTGAAAATGATTGACTTTCCTGACTCGACCAAGATGACTCGACCTTGAACATTGAACAAAGTTTTTAGTGTTCATGTTGACAAATTTGTTCAACTAAGAGACTAAAAAACAAGGGTCACCAAAAAAGTTAAGGATCACAATTGAACTTCAATAAGAGACCATCCTTTTACAATGGATCAACTATTACCATGATTATGTGTAAAAATAAATGTAGACCATTCATGAGTAATAAGTATACAACACAAATTCCTTAGGAATCAAAAAAATTGTCCACTTCTTCAAGGATTGAACAATAGCATAATACTCTTGATTATACACTTGAAATACTCCCTTTTAGCATCATTCAACTTTTGACCAAAGAAAGCAACATGTTTACCTTCTTGACTCAACTCAAACCTTATTGCATTGCCACCTACATCACACTCAACTTGAAATACCTTATTGAAATTAGGCAAAGCCAATGCAGATAACTCAACAACCTTTTGTCTCAAAGTCTCAAAAATATTATTAACTCCATATGTCCACTTGAAATCATTTTTATCTCCTCTAATTGTCTTATTCATAGCATTACAAACAATATTGAAATTCTATATAAACTTTTGGTAGAAACTAGCCAAACTATGAAATGATCTTATGATACCCACATTCTCAGGTGTAGGCCACTCCAAAACTACATTAACCTTCTTAGGATCCATTCCCAAACCATCAGTTGAGATCACAAATCCCAAATACACAATCTCCTCTTGCATACAAGAACACTTCTTCAAATTAGTCATCAAATTCTCCACTTTCAATCTCTACAATACTTGTCTACCATGCTACATATGTTCTTCCTTGGTCTTATTGAATATTAGAATATCATCCAAACAAACAATCACAAATTTATCCAAAAATCTCTTTAAAACTTCATTCATCAACCTCATGAAAGTACTAGATGCATTAGTCAAACCAAACAACATTACCAACCACTCATACAAACTATTGTTTATCTTGAAAGAATTCTTCCATTCATCACTATTTTTATTATGATCTAGTGATACCTTGCTCATTTTCATTAGAGTATCTACACTCAAAGGATTTATACCCTTCTTTACCATATTTGAAACAATTACCATGAAAACCACCTCTAGAATAAGAATTACCTCTTCCTCGATAAGAACTGCCACCTTTCCACTTGGTGTTGCCTTTCTCATCATTTTTTTCATTCAAATTTTCCCTTATCTTGCACAAAATTATTAGATCCACCACCTTCTCCATAAGATCTACCTCTTTCTCTATGGAATCTACCACCTCTACCTTTTTTTCCTTGTTTGTGTATCTTTGTCAAGATCTCCTCAACATTCAAGGCATTTAGATATGTTTCTTCCACACTTCCCAGTTTCACAAAACGTATCTCATCTTGAATTCCATATCTCAATTCAATTAGATACCTTGAAACTTTCTCAACCTCATCATCTACATGTCCAACTTTGATGTTCAATCTATAGAATTCCTTAGTACACTCCTTCATAGTCATGCCCTTTTGTCTCAAATTTCACATCTTTCTCAACAAGCTAATTTAGAAATAAGCAAGAATTCCTTCTTCTTCACTTTGTTCACCATTTTCAACCAGGTTATCTATCAGTTTGTGAATGCTTCCACCATAGTGAGGCATGACCTTTCAACATAGTGTCTATGATCTTCACCTTTCTATTATTAGAAGTCCTTCAAACTCAAACAACTTCTCTATATCAGAGATCCAATCTAGCACAACATTGTTGTCTAATTTTCCATAGTAAGGAACAACTTCCACAATAGGCTTTGAATGTACCCTAGATAACACTCTCAGCAATCTTTCTTCATCATGATCTTCCTTGGGTTCTAGACTAGGGTTTGGTGTCATTGCTTCGTAATCACTCACATCATCAAGATGCTCTCCTCTCCTCTGGGTTGTCTCCACAACATCTAATTTGGTTGCAATTTGTCTGAACATGTCCATAGTAGTAGTGTCAACATTTTCGTGACCTTGAACCATCTTGAAAAATGGGTTTCTACAAGATCACAACCCTCTACAAGTTATAGGTCAAATCTCTAGATCTTTCACCCTACAACCAAATCTAACTTAGAGTTTTACATGATCCAATTTTCTCAAAATAAACCTAAGGCTATGATACAACCTAGTACAAGGAGGAACTTGAAAAATTAGGGCTAGTGACACACCTAACTATCTAAACACCTTGCTGAATAAATACAATGGAAATAAGAAAACATAGAGAAAAATAAAAACGAGAGAAGGAATGATAACACTTTATTGATTCATGCAATTATGAGCATACATGCCTAGACATAGGGCCTTCTAGGATATGACCAACAAGATTTACAAATATGCAACTTGAAGATCCATGATCTCTAGTAGTCCAACTCAAAACTTGCTCCTCCATGATCATCTGTCAAACTCTTTAAGTGATGTCTAACCTAAACCTAAACACCCCTAATTATACTTGCTAAAATGACTTACAAAAGATTATAGATCATTACATAATAGAAGGCTAACCTCAAAAATAGTTTGCACACATCCCAAGACAAGATCCTTAAATTAAATTCACAATCTAGATTAATTACATAAGTCAACTCAAACTAAGAACCAATCATAGATAAACATTGTCAAAGAAGGAACCGAGCATCAACAAACATCACGTTCACTTGATACACAAAAGAATGCTCATCCAACATTGGATAGATCATTACATATAGAAATGATCAGCCAATATTGGACACTTCGACACATATAAATTCGGTAATGACTGTAACTCAACAACCATTGGAACTTGGCAACTTAGACTACAATCTTGTTTTATCTCAGCATTTATAACAATTTAATCTATATTTAGGTGAGTTAATAGTATACTCAATTCTAGAACCATGATTTGTTTGGGTTGCATATGGAGCAGGGATTTTTTTAGTGGCGATTAGTCGCCAATTGGCAAATATGTCATGATCGGGCTATAGAAATTGGCAAAAAAAACCACTGTATACTAGTTAACTGGTTCGCCCAAATTTTATAAAATACTCATATAGTGGTTGGAACCTTTGCCACTATTATTATGTAACTTCAGTTTGGTAGTCGAGTTCTTCACCCATATTTCTCTTTAATGTTTACTCTTATTTTCCATGAAATTAATTGAGTGTCTCTTTCAATGAACATCATTCGCCAAATTCTCATTTTCCTATGTGAAATTTTTATGTCCTAGGACCCGATTTGCCATGCATCACACACAATGGGGTCCCAAATTCTCGCCCTATTCACCCACTCGATTACTTGAAATTATGCAAGGTTCGCCAAATATTAGTTCTTATCATATGTAATGGTTGGCCCATTCGCCAAAATGAAAATGGTTTATTTGTAGTTGTCTATTTAAGATATATGAGTTTCATTATTGAAACATGCCAAAAGAAGGAGCCTTCTTCATAATATTGCGATCAGTAGAGAACTGGAACGATTACGACTATGAGTCCATAGTATTTTATTGAAGCCTTAATTTGATGGAGATGTCACAGTCAAATTTAAATAGGAAGAGGAGTAGGACTAATGAAGGTGGAGATGTCCAAGAGAGGCCAACGAAATGTAGAAATATATATTCATACTTTGGTAGGGGTAGACGCAATAGTGTTGGTCAAAGTAAGGAAGGTACATCATCAGAGCAGCCTATACAATCTCAACCTACACAGGAGTCCATTCAACAAATTGGGGAGCCTAATAAATTTGGTGACGAAGTTGCAAAACCTGATATCTCTAATGAAGATGACCTTGAAGAAGAATATCCAGTAAATAACCAGTACTAGGACTAATCAATTGACTTCAATAATGATGATGGAATTTTTAGTTGGAAGTATAAAAAGGAAAAGTGGTTGCAGCTTAAACTAGACACCATAGAGAAACATGTTCGTAAGATTTATGAAACCTTAACTGTAGATGGTAAGGAAATAAAAGTGCTAAGATATAAAATAAAGAAGCAATGTCAACATAAAAGGAATGTTGAAGAATATTATATGTTTCAAAAAATTTAGACGAAGCCTGGTGAAGTTCAAGGTTCTATTAATGCTATTTTTACAAAAGCAAGTGAAGTAGAAGAACGTGGAAAAGTTGTTCAATTAAGTAATGTTTTCTATGTTTTAAGCAAAGGGCATCCAATGACAGACTATCTAAAAATGAGTGGTTTTTTACACTTTCTAAAAGTTCCTAACTATCCTATCATTCATTGGTCAATAAACAGTGGATGGGAATGGGCAAGTTGTATTGCGCAGGTTGAAATAGAGGATGTACAAAGAAAAATAAAAGAGTCAACCTTTATTGCATTGTCCTTAGATGAAGTTATGAAATTAGATAATATGTCATGGGTATGTATGCATGTTTATATTATACAAAATAATGTCCGCCAACCACATCTACTATCTGTTGCTAAATTGAGAGACAATGCGATAGAAGAAACTTTATTTCAGTTAGTAAAGAGGAATTTAATTGAATATGGAGCTATGGATGAATTGAAAATAGTGAAGAAGTTGGTCTGTGTTGGAGCGGATGGAGCTTCAGTAATGCAAGGTCAAAGGAATGGTCTTTGCACAAAGATGCAGGCTTCTTGTTCACCATATGTTGTTGGCATTCACTATATGGTTGATGCAAGAGCATCCAGAGGTATAAGGGCAATCCTATGTCACCCAATAAAATGTACTTAGACTCAGTTTCTATTTCATGTGTTTTCATTTTTGGATACCCATTTGGGTCAAATAAAGGTTCCAACTCTCACAATTCCCCTATCAGTGTTCTAGGTTAGAGTATTTGAACACCTTGGGATACGTGTAAATGCTAAAAAAATAGGAGTATGAAATTGAGCCATAATTTTGGTAAGTTAGAGGGTGTAAATTGGTTAGATGAATGTAATTATAATTTAGAGCATTCCATAAAAAGAATCAAGTCAAAAGGCCCCACGATTTGAAAGTTATTGCAATTTTTCAATTTCTGGAGACCTCCTAAGAATGCTTCAAAATTAGGTTAGGAGCATTAAATGACCTCATACAGGCCCAAAAAATGGGGGATGAGCTAAGCTCAGCCATAGGGCTATAGAGTGCTTCGAGAGCTTTTCGAAAATGTAAATGGTTCATCAATTGGAGCTACGGTTCAAAACTTATGCCTCCTGAAAGTTCAATTATCATTTTTGGATTCTTCTAGTTTTGTGCCCACTTCTAACACGGATTTTGGAGCCTTCTACTTGGTCGATGGATGCCAACTAGCACTTTCTAGAATGTATTCCTAATCCTTAACCCTTTGGGGTCTATTTAAGGACATTTCTGGCATTGTAAAAGGCAGTTCGAAGTGGAGTTTGAGAGAAGGTACTCTGAGAAGAATTTATCTCTAGATTTATGCTATTGTAAGCCCATAGGGCATGTTTTGGAGTCTGTTTCTCTGCACTAAGTGTACTAGCATATTTTCATAGTTAATAAAATTTTCCCTTTCCTGTTGTGTCCATTATGTGCTTGGGTTGTGTCCCCATCAATGGCCCATAGGATGAATCTTGCTTTTAGAGTTGTGAAGAAGTTTCCTTCAATAAACAAGGTTGAAAATTTAGTAAGAGAGTTGTATGCATATTGTTTTTGAAGTCCCAAGTGTTTTAGGGAATTTCATCACTTTGCTAATGGAGTTATCGATGGAAACAAGCTTCTAAAAGATGTTGATACTAGATGGATCTCTTTGGATGGACAAGCGCATCGAGTATTTTTTGGATATCAATCTTTGATTGGACTGATCTAAGAAAATTGGGACAATGCAAAAAATCAGAGATGTGGTGACCTGCTTCAGAGGTTAAGCAATATAGAGACACTTTTGACTTTGTCATCGCTTCTTCCCATGCTAGAAGAAATGAGGTTAATTATGAAAAAAGCCTAGCAAAGAGCCATGTATATTATAGAATATGCTCAGTTGCATAAAATGTCATGCCGAGCCCTTGATAGTCTCTATCATTGAAAATGGAGATTTATGTGTTTATGTAAGGGGATTTCAGATACCAATGTACTACAGTGCCCCAAAGAAGCAAACTACAAGAGTTACAAGGGAAGAGTTTACCAAGATCATCCAGTCTATAGCATCTACTGCAAGGGACATAGCCTATAGAGTTTCCTCTAAAATAATATCATGATTCCCATATGATCAACTGCTTGAGGCCATGGCAATTGTGTTTCCTCAATATTGGTCCTTCAACAATAAGGAAGATTATCGTAGAAGGCTGTTGATTTTGATAACAAAATTTTGCAAATCTATAGAATTCAATGGAGTGACTATCAATAGAATATTAGATGAGGGTCTTCTTAGATAGAAATCAGGCACCTTTGCAAGGACCATGAAGCATCAATATCAATTAATGCGTAACCCAGATGAAGAGGGCTTGGCAAAAAAGCTTTGGATAGAACTAAAACAGAGCACATTGTTGCGTGAAAAAATTTTAGAGTACTTCAAGCTTGTTGATCTATGTCAAACCATGATATTGGGTTCAATGAAGGATGAGAGAGTTTTTAGTGCTTTAGGCTTCCTAAAATCAAAGCTAAGAAACAAACTAGACAAGAATTTGGAATCATGCTTGAGGGTATACACATCTAGGTATGATGTCAATATTTTTCCTTATCAAAAAGCAATGGAAATCTGGAAGAAAAGATGCAAAAGATGGGTGGGAAACACCATTAACCAATCTCCTATAGTGACTCCAAGTGGGACAAGTACAGTTGGTAGTGGCACTAGCCATGGAATTGGGAGTCATAGAAGCAAAGGTCAGAGTGAACTTGAAGTTGAAGAAGACACAAATGAATAGGAAGAGAACAATGAAGCAACTAGACTACTAGAATTGGATGATGATGACAACATAGAGATGAATTGGAAAATTTAGGAAATTTTTGCTAAATTAGCAGTGGCAACCAATAGGTATTTTTTGAACTTATTAAAGTTCTTATATGATATCCTATCATTCAATGTTCATTTTAGAAAAGAAAGAAATTAGAATATATTATGTTTCATCATTAAAATTTGAGAACAAAGAGTATTATTACTGTAGAGTGTGGTTTATATCATGTCATCAATGATCATTCATATTTGAATTTGAAATTCCTGAATGAAATTTTGTTTTCTATTTTATTCATTTATTCAACATACATTGGATTGGAAAACATGAAAATTAGATAGAATCATAGATTCAATTCCACAATTAATAATTATTAATGGTTTTCATTTGCAATATTAAGCTAATATGGTACAATTCTTGTAAGCCAATGACCCTAAATTCCCTTTTATAGAAACAAGAGAGCAACAACAGCTTCAGGTTGATTTGCCTGATGTGAAGTCTCAAAATCTAAATCAATAAGACATCTACAAGTCTACAACATCTCTACAACTTTAGTTGTACATTTTTGCATTTGATAGGTCGGTTTAGTAAATTAGCAATTTAGCATAGGCAATAGCATTTGCAAGACTACAACATTGATCTTGTTCAAAAAAAAAAGGTTCAAACTTGTTACTTTAATCTCAATTCTTGAGCCTAGACTATAGTATGTAGGATAATATGAAAGATATTCATATATAGTAAAGATATAGAGATGATTGAAACTAAAAGTACTTTCACATACAGACTATAAGTTTCTATAGTATGCTCCATTCTTCTTCGGTTGAAAGGGAAAATTTTTTGATGTTATGGTAAATGACCCGCATTCTTGTCAGCATTCCATACTTGGAAGAGCGAGTTTCAAGAAATGTTCCTTCCACTAGTACATGCAAATTTGTGAATGTTTTGATGCACTTTGCAATGCCTTCATGAGTTCTATCCTGAGGAAGGTTGCCTAAATCAGAGGTTATTTGGTCCTCCAACTTTTGTTTGTAAACTTCTCTTCCAATAAAACCCGTTGTTGAGAAATGAGGTCTAGGACTCGGTAAACCAAGAGATATCAATTTTGCTATTTTATTGTTCATCTTGGTGAGCTTTAGCCCAAATAAAGCAAGAACTTCTTCTGCTTCTGTTAGTTTTTGACATTTATGAAATAAAGAGGTCACCTTTATTATTGAACCAATACGGTCCTAAATTCCCTTGCTTGCCAAATGCTTGTCAGCAGTGCTGTTGATTTCTTCCATAATCCACTTTGCAGTTTTCTATCTCTAACCAAAACTTTTTTTCTCCTCAAGTTGCTCTTTCAGCTTCCAAAAAACATCTGTAAGAGCTTCGTAGAGTTCGAACCAATCACACAACCTATCAGCAGAAGTCTTAATTTGCTCCCAGAAGTAATTTTTTATTTTCTTTACTATATTATTTACATGGTCATTCAAGCCATTTTCATATTTTTTAATAGTATCATTTGCCTTCTTTAGGTCTTCTTTCATTTCTGAGTACTGGTGTTCACTATGTTTTCTTATTTGCTCTACTTTATTTTCCCACCCTTTTGCTTTCTCTTCCCACTCTTTTGTTTTTACCTCTCATTTTTCAATTCTTTATTTAACTTATTGTTTACATTTGCAGCATTCTCCAAGTTTTTGTATAACTTTGTTGAAGAGTCTTTTTCATCTTGAAGTTTTTTTTCCCATTTTTTTCAAATTTTCCCTCAGAGTTTTCAGTTCTACATCCATTTGTTCTTGCTATTCAATTTCTTCTTTAGAGCCAGAGGATAATTTTTTTATCTTTTTCTCTAATTCTTTGCACCTGTTTACTGTTGCTTTCTCACTTGCCTTTACATTTGCCAGGTCTGCCTTTAACTTATCTATTGTGCCCTGAAGCTTTCCTTTCTCTCTCTCCAACTTCATCACTAAACTGTAGACCACTTGGTTGGTCATTTTGGACACATTTTTCTTGACCACATTTTTAATTTTGGATAAATCCATTTGGAGGGTGCTAATTTGAAATTCAGATGGAGCTAATTAACTCTCTAGTGGATTGTTATCTCTAGCTGGGGGCATAACAACCATGAATTCCATCATATCTTTATCTAGGTCATATGTGGGAAATAACCTATTGGTTGTAGGTTCTGTATCACGAGTTGCAACAATTGCTTCCATCTTCATTGTCTTACTATTTTGTCTATTCTTATTTTTTGATTTTTCATAGTTAGTTACAAATTCATTGTAATGAAAATCAAGATTTTGTGAGACAATTGAATGTTTGAATGGTGAAATAGTAGTAGCACTTGCACTGATGTATGAGCTTCCACCAATACCATGAGGATAACCAACACCTAGAACCATTAGTGGGGTTTGTGGATTGTTCTGAGGGTTTTTTCCTAAAGGATGGGCAATTGTTGGACTCACAGTCACCATTGGCATTATTGTACTAGTAGTACTACTAATACTTGTCATAACCTTCTGCTTCTTTATACTTTTTTGATCTCTGGGACCAATTTTTTTTGCATCTATATACAATGTCCTTTTTGGACCACTAGTTGTAGTTCTACCCATGATATCTATAGCTATGGGAGTGATAGTTGATTTAGATTGAATCTGGGTGCTTGGAAGTGGAACTGTAAATGAAGCAGGAACAAATTTAATTAACTGAGATTAATCCAATGTGGATGGAATTGACTAAGTTGATGATTGATCTTCATGCCCAAGGCCTTTTTTCTGACCATGTTTTGGTGTGACAACTGGTGGTTGAGGTGGTAACCAAACCCCTTCTCCACTGGGACTTAGACCACCAGAACCTTGGTAGCCCATTTTTTCTACAATTTTTGCCCCTTTTCTATATAGAAGTTTGGTGGATGCATCAACTCCTCTATGAATTTGTGTACTGGATGAGGGATTCAAAGAATATTGGTCATCGTAATCATCATCAATATCATTGTGATGTGCTTCAGGTGGATTCTCCTTATTCCACAATTTGTCAAACATTGTATCCTCTTCAACCTCGTTATGATCTGTAGAGGTCTTTGGCTCGCCGAGATTCTTCCTCATTTCCCAAAATTGAGAAATTTTGCTTTGACTCCATCCAACATCTATACATTCATTCATTAGCTCTTTTGGAATAGGTTTTGTAGATGGTTTATCAACTTTCTTGTAGAAATTGGATGATGTCATGCCCTACACTTTTCCTTTCTATTTTGGCAATGCCATTATTTGTGATGACAATTCTTGTATTGACATATTATTTTCAGCAACATATATCTCTATCTATTTTTTGAGCTCCTCCCAGGAGTCTGTGTTTTTAAATTTTTCAATTAAAGGCATACTTTCATGTTGATTTTTGCTTGCAGAAGTCCCAATGCCCTTAAGCCTTGCTCCAATTATGTTTAGTGGATCATACTACCAGTGACTGTCAACATCAAATCGAAAAATTTAAAAAAAGGCTTCTAGCACTTTGAATCCTCTTCTCTCAAATGCAAACCCTCCAAAAGAGAATGGCAAAGAGGGAAATATCATTTTCTTTTGCTGACCATGAAAGAGTACATCTACGCTCTCCATTTTTCATACATATTCCAATGCAAATACCCTCTCTGTTACATGTATTGGAAGTTTGTAGGGTTTTACCCATGAACCGTAAAACCTTAACATAGTGTACTCTTCCATTAAGTACCAATCAGCCAATTGTAGTTCACTTCTGAGTTGAATGCAATTTCTACAAGTAACAGGCAATCTAGGCATTGGAGTGCCTATAATTTTATGGTACATTGGTGCCAAAAAGAAGTCTACAAAAGTGTTGTAGTTCCTTCTGTAGACACCTAAAAACCTTTAGAAAATAAAGTATTTTTATTTTTTGAAAAAAAAAGTCCTGATGACATCATCATTTATTAATTAATTATTTATTTAATTAATTAATTAATTTTTATGCCATTAAATCCCTTTATCTTAATTAAAAATATTTAATTAAGGAATCCCTCCCTAAAATGTTTAAATCTTATTTAAACATTATTTCCTTATTTATTAATTATTTAATTAATAAATTGACCAAAAATCCTAAAATAAATAAAAAATTTATTTTTTGCCCAAAACTTGGCCAATTTCCTTATGACCAATAACCTCTTCCAAAATCTTCTAATCCTTCTTTAATTTTGATTAAAGGCTAATCTCATCATTTCCTACCCCTAATCCCAACTCAAAATATTTAATTAAGATTAAATATTAATCCTCATGTTTATTAAAAAAGTTTTAATAAATATCTCCTCAACCCAAACCCTTGAAATAAATAAAACTTTATTTATTTCCTAAAAATCTAATTTATCCTCATCCTAGGAAATTCTAGACTATTCTAGAAAGTCTTTATCCTCATCCAAAATCTAGACTCTTCTAGAAGATGTCTTTAAACCTAATCCTAATCCCCTCCTAACTTTGTCACATTCCCTAAACATGGGTTAAAACTTACTAACCCAAGCCAAAGTTAACAAATATCTCCTCCTTCACCCACCCTCATTAAATGTCATCCACTTGCCTATCCCTAAGCTAATCCTAAACCATCCTAATCCATCCTCTAATCATTTGCACAAGCCTAAACAAGCTTAAAACCTTCTTAATCAAGTCCAAGTCAAAATTGCTCTCATCACCCTCAAAATATCTCAACCATAAAACTTTATGAAGTCCACTAGGTCATAAATGACTCTTACAAGCCCTTTTATTGCTCTTACAAGTCATTATGAGGGTTTTTATGAAGATTTTATCACTTGAGCCTCCTTTGTTGACTCATCCTTCCCCTTTCCTCCATCCTCTCACCATGTGACATGTGTCACTCTTTGATTGGCTATAAAGAAGCACAATCCATGTGCTCTCCTCTCATGCAATCTGAGCCCTCCATAAGCTTTTTCCCATCCTTGCATCTTAGCCCTCAAACCCTCAAGCCTCTTGCCTATAAATTGGATCCTTCCCCTTTGCAAAATAACACAATCCATGAAGTAAAGTTATAGTGATATTTTGAGAGCCAAATCCATTCTAAAGCCATCTATCCACACCAAAAATCCACAATCATCCATTGAAGCCTTTGGAAGCATATTGAGCATACATCCTATCCATTTAGATAAAGCTACTCAACAAGAGAGCTTCTTATTGAGAGAGTCCATTAATGGCTCATATTCTCAATTGAGAGCTCATCTTAGTCTATCTTGAAGTTTATGAATTTTGTTTAGTTTGTAGAAGCTTTATTTAAATTTGGTTTCTATTAGCATACTAACATTGCTCATATACATTTTGGCACGCCCGGTGGGACCCCGCATGGGTCATCTTCATTAGCTTTTTTAGTCAAGTTTTGTATGTTATTTGCTGATTTTGGCTAATTTTTCTTGTTTTTGTGATTGGTAGGATTGTATAAATTGGTTTTGTAGGTCCACATGAGCATGAAGAAGACAAAGGAACTCATAATCTATCTCATAGTGTTTGCAGATTTTTCAAGCTTATAGGTGGACAAAGAACTTGAAATTCTTCTTCCTCTTCTTGTCTATATTCTTCTTATTCCATCTACTTCTTCTTCTTCTTCTTGTGGGAGATCTTGGCCTTTTTTTTTTAAGGAAGCAAAATCATACACACTTCTTTTTAGTGCTTAAAATGAACCCCCAAATCATACTTAAATCCATTGAAAAATTAAAAATTTGCAAGAAAGAAAAAATCTTTTAACAAGTGAAACTAAACCAATCTAATCATTTGCATCCTTGCAACATCAAGGTTTTAGATGCATTCATGCAAAATTAGGAACACTTCATTTTTGGAAATTTAAAAAGAACTTCAAGTTTCCATTTCAAAAGGTTCAAAATCAACACTAAGTGCACACTAAAGTTCTTTTAAAAAATCTCATGAAAACTAAGAGTCCTAAATGGTTGCCAAAAATTGTCCTAAAAGCTTTGTTATTTGTTCCAAACAAATGTCTTATTGCAAAATCTTGAATGTTTCTTAGGATTTTTATGCATCAAAACAATCTAGGAATATCATTTTTGGGCTTAAAATATGCAAACTAGAACACAAAATCTTGAATGAAAACCAAAGTCCAAAGAGTCATTTTCACTTTTGAGTCCAAAACAATCTTGAATGATCTAAGGTTAAAACAAAGCACTTCAAAGTTCTTAAAACAACACACAAAATCTCAATCTTGAATGCTCAAAAGAAAACACTTGAATGTTTAACCACTTTTCTTTGAATGCATGTTGTTAAAATCACTCTTGAATGCCATGGATTAAAATCAAATTTTCCTTGAATGCATGATTAAAACAACAAATCCAATCTTGAATTCTAAGGATCAATTAACCATTGCAATATCAAACACTTCATTTGGAGCTTCTAAAAATTGAACAAAACAAATCTCTTTTCCACATGCAATCTAGGTAAAGTTTGATTTTTGGACATTTAAGAAACCTTGTTAAGTTAAAATACAAATTTGCAAAAATCAATTTGAGTAGTTCCTTGGACTCACCTCTTTTCTAATCACCCATCAAAAATTAACCATTGGTTGCAATCTCAGCGCCATTTATGGGGATGGGTCTACTTGAAAAAGGTGTTAAATGTTCCACAATCTAACTCACTCACTTGGTCTTTGAATGTTTGCTTTAACTTTATCAAAATTCTTAAATGATCAAAACTCTAGATTAAATCGATCACACTTCAAGTTTGGGCACTAAAATTGAACAACAACTGACGTGGAGAGCCTCCGGGCGCGCGCTTGAAATCGAATCTCACACACTTTTGTTTTGCGCTTAAAACAAACTCACACTCAATCTTGAATGCCTTAAAGAAAAATCAATCGATACTTGACGTGGAGGGCCTCCGGGCACACAGGTTTACCTTCTTGTTGACCCTAACTCTTCTTCTTGTTCGCATTCTTCAATCAATTTTATTTTTGTCGACGCTTCAAAGTTGGATTAAACAATGTATCTTAAACATGAGTGCTTGCAAAGTCTAGATCAAAAAACTTAAGCGTTAGTTGGTAAAAGAACAAGCATGTTTTTTAGCCCAAGATCATCCAAGTCTTCTCTCCCCTTGTCGTCTTTTGAGGCCATCTTGGGTGCATAAGATTAGGATCCAAAATCTTCTCTTAGCTTTTTAGGAGGCCTGCTTGGGGATTTCATCACCCCTTGGGACGACTTCAACTCCAGCGTTCCAGCGGAGTATAAAAATTGGGAGGTGAATCCAAAGACACCTCTCTTGGGATCAAAATTTTGTCACTCAGGCTAAGCCTCAAGGAACTTTATACCCTTGAGAAGTGAAAGAGGAGAAGTGGGTTACCGCTCCTCTCGGTTGTATGACATCTTTTTGGTTTCATCTACGGATTTGGGTCTCACGTACCTTGCGTATATCAAGGACTCCCTAGCTAAACCAAATTTCATCCTTGTAGAAAGCTTCCTAGGATGTTGGTGTGTTTGACATGCTTGCTCCAAAATTTTGTCTGCTTGTTTGTTCATAGCTTTTGAATGAATGTTTGCCAACTTTGGTCAAAATCCCAAAAAAGAAAAAATCTCCCAGATCAAGGCATACTTAGCGTAGTCACTGCCTCATCAGAAAATCATCCAAGCTCCCCCACTGCAACCAAATCTATCTAGTTCCTTGCTTTAGAACAATCCCAAATCCAAAGTCTCTCCAAACCATCCCCCCCTAGCCAGCTAGAAACCCAATCCAAAATCACACCCAAGCCTTTAGCGAGTTGTTGTCATTCTGCTAGAATTTGCTATCCAATCAATCTGACCAATCCACCAGCCTCACCAAGGTTATCCCTTTGACAGAGCTTTGTCTAGGGTAATCCAACTTTGTCACTTGTTATCCCTCATCACCTTGAGCTAAAGGTTTGGATCCATAGCTCACCGTTCACCCCCTTCACTATTGCTGCTGCTGCTCCCCAACCTAGCCTTCCAAATCCACCCATCTCCCAAATCAGTGCTAGCATCTTTGGCCAACCCCAGCAATATACAACAGGGATGCCACCCATGGGGCTAAGTAATCAACCTTTCATCACCCCTAGCTTGTTCACTGCAGCCCAAAGCACAATCCCATCATTTCCATTAGGTCTTGGGAGCTCAATACCATTAGCCACAAATCTACAAGCTACTACCCTCACTCCACAAAGCTATCAAATCCCACAAGCTACTACCAATTTTCTACCAAACTCCCAAGTGACTCCAGCCCCTACCACCACTCTACCAAGCTTCCAAATCCAACCACAAAGCTATCAAACCCCATCAGTTCCATTCCCAAGCTTTCAATTCCCACCACCTCCACCACCAACTAATCCATTACCTCCAATTACCAACTACTTTTCAATGCCACTTCTAGGAGGTAATCCACCACCCCAGCCAACCACCAATTATTTGCAGATACCATCCCAAATGGGGGCACAACCCACATATATTGGTCAAACCCCACAAGCCCCCCGATCATTTCCCCAAGCCTCTCAACCATCTTATACCTTACCTCCACAAAGCAATCCATTTATCCCACAACCAGCTTATGTTCCTCAATCCCAACCTCAAATCCCATATCAACAGCAAGCCTCGCAGCACATGCAGCAATATGCGCCACCTCCCCCTCAGCAACCTGTCATCCACCATGCAGCTGCCCAAACAATGTACAATCCCTATCAGAAAATCCCTCATAGCCATCCATATTCAGTGGCCCCATCTAGCACATACCTACCTCAAGGCACTCCTACATTGGGGGCACCCCAGCCATCACCTATCAATTCAGAATGGGAGCAAATGAAGATAGCTCTGAAAGCCATCCAAGAAGGGAATGATCCGAAGACATTCAAGTTTGAGAATGTGTGTCCTTACCCATTTGACAGAGCCATTACCATGACACCATTTCCCAAACACTTTGAGGTACCCAAATTTGACAAATTCAGAGGAAAAGGAGACCCTGTCACACATATCAAAGAATTTTACATGCACTGCCAGGACGTAGCATACAACGATGTCTTCCTCTTGCGCCTTTTTCCCAAAAGCTTAGCTGGACCAGCTCTTGAATGGTTTTATAGAATCCCCTATGGCACAATTAAAAACTTTGCTGAATTATCTGAGGCATTTGTAGCCCAATATTCCCATCTTGTTGAAACAGAGCTATCAATAGTTGATCTTGTCCACACCAAGCAAAAAGGTGGAGAAAGCCTTGTCGAATACCTGCAAAGATGGAAAACCCTTACCACCCGCATATCTTGCACCTTGCTAGAATTCCATGTGGTGAAAATGTTTATTGATAATGCCCATCCTAGCTTGGCTCACCACATGACCATGAATTGTTTGCAAACCTACAAAGATATCAAAGAGAAAGGAATGATCCTTGAGCAAGGACTCATTAAAGATGGTGTGGTCAAGCTTTACAAGGAAGCCAACCAAAATCAATCACATTCCAATGACAAGTCTAGGTATTGGAACAAAAACAAGCACGTTGCAACAAATGGCGTCACTGACACCAGACATGTGAATATTGTTGGTCCTTCTCACAACTAGTCCAACCCACCATATCAACTAAAAAATCAACAAGCTATCAACTACCAACAACAGAATAACCAAAGCTATCAAAACCAGAATCCAAGACCCAACTTCCAAGGGTCTAGCAATCAAGCTAATGCCATCAATGTAGCTGCAGGACAAAAGCCTAGATTCCAACCTACACCTAGAAACTATACACCCCTTGGTGAGCCATTGGATGTCATTTTTGAGAAATTAGTCAAAGAAAACCTCATCAAATTTCCTCCTACCCAGCAAATTGACCCAAGCCAATCCAAAGCTGCATGGTACAAAGATAATGAGTACTGCAAATTTCATAGGGTAAAAGGTCACACTACCCTCAGATGCATGAAACTGAAAGACTATGTGCAGGACCTCATTGATCGGAAGAAAATCACTGTTGGTGCCCAAACCTCTCCCAATGCAGGCTTACAGATCTATCAAAATGCTTTTCCTCCACACCATAACCAAAATTTTGGAAAAGCACCTATCCAAACCAACAACAACAACACCAACAACCATCAGCCAAACCAACAGCATGGGAAGAACAATGACCACACTTCATCCTATATAGACTATGGTAGCCTTATAGGTTGTATATCCGAGAAAGAGCCTTTCGTCAATGTTATCAATATCCAAGGACCAAACAATGAGTGTGCAGTCACCACTCGAAGAGCGTGATTTAACATCGCAGGCCCACCTATTACACCAACACCATCAGCTCCATCAAAAAGCCAGTACAATATCTTGGAACACCTTGGGAACATGCCAGCCCAAATCTCCATTTTAGACCTTCTTCGAACTAGTCTTGTGTACAAGAACATCCTTGACAGTGCTCTCATAGAATCTCGTGTCCCTTCTGATATCAATGCTACTGATTTTCGTAATCTTGTTGGAGACCTCTCATCCTCATGTGCCCTATCATTCAAACCCACCGACATACCCGTGGTCGAGCCAGATCACACCCTTCCGCTTCGCATAGCCATCATGGTATCCAACTTTGCTGTAAAAAGAGTAATGATAGATAATGGATCAGCCTTGATTATTTGCACCCTAAAATTCATAAAACAAGCTAGGTATACTGAGGCAGATATCATCAGTGAGGTTATCACCATCAAAGCTTATGACAACTTGGAAAGAACCACAGAAGGAACAATTTTGCTGCCAATCAAGGTTGGGCCAGTCATCCAAGAGACACTCTGCCATGTTATTGATCTAAACCTACCATTTAACATCCTCCTCAGTCGCCCATGGATTCATGCCATGAAAGTCGTTCCATCCACTTACCATCAGTGCATCAAATTTTTGCATCAAGGCACTGAGGTAACCATCCATGTCGATCCAGAACCCTTTTCTTACTGCAATGCAGTTGAAGCTTCATATACAAACCATTGCCCTGGAATTGATATCGGCACATCCATCGCCAGCTCATCCCACACTTATAATGACCCAGAATCCATCCTCGCCTCTACCCTGTCTACCGTGAAGATCAATAACAAAGGTTGTGGAGAGTATAGTCTGTCAGATGCATTTGCTGTCGGGGCACTCCCACTTGATCCACATGCCCATGGATGATCGACATATCACAAAGCTAAGGAGGTTCCACCTCCTCGATACAAATAGTTTGGCCCAACAACCTTTGTATCCTCAAAAATCCCTCTTCATGAGGAGCTCACTCCAGATATCAACAAATGGTTACATAAGGATGCACCTCAAAGAAATCAAGCACGCCTTGATCACTTCAGCCAAAAGTATCCCCAAGAACATAAGCTCATCACTGACAAATGGAACTATCAAGGTGGTGGTCTAGAACCAGAAGAAAGAGGCATGCAGTGCCCCATCGATGCACACAAGTGGGAATCGAAGTCAGGTCTTGGCTTTGGCATACCCACAATTGGGGGCACCAATGAGAACGGTCACGCTTTTTTAAACATTCACCGCAACCTTGTCAAAATCGAAGACATTCCTGAGGAAGTTGAAAAGAGAGCCTACGATGATATCCTAGACCAAATCTCCCTCGGAGACTCTGTTCTCCAAGAACTATCCATCCACCTCATTGACCTACCACTCGCCTATCCACAACTCATAGATTGGGACCAACCAAGTGTCATACACATCGATGAGTTCACATCAGAGGAGGCACTTCTAAGATTCATGGGAGCTGAAACTCCTCACAAGAAGACAAAGCCAGATTCTGCCTATATCTACAAGCTAGATCCCAAGGGGTATTTTGGAGAAAATCCCCAACCTAGTTCCGATACACCCAAAAATGGAACTAAGGTGAATCTAAGACTAGCTAAGGCAACGAAGAGAACCCCTCAGCAAGAAAATCTAGAAGAACATGAGGATTTAGCATTGCCTCCTCAAGATAATCGACCAGAGGTGTCTTCTATTCTAATTGAGGATACTCGAGAAGTCAACATTGGTTCTTCAGAGATCCCCAGACTTGTTCACATTGCTGCATCCCTATCACAAGACCAAGCTGACCTCTTCTTTGAGGTCTTAAGAGAGAACATTGGCCGATTTGCATGGTCATATCAGGACATGCCAGGACTTGATCCAAAGCTTGTAGTTCATCATCTTGCAGTTGATCCAAAGATCAAGCCCATCAGACAAAAGCTTAGAAAAATGCACCCCAAGGTGGCATTATTGGTCAAAGCTAAATTAGAAAGAATGTTAGCTGCTAAGGTTATCCGACCTATCGACTACTCAGAGTGGATCTCCAACATGGTCCCTGTCACTAAACCTTCCGGTGACATCAAAATCTGCACTGATTTTAGAGATCTTAACAAAGCTTGTCCAAAAGATGATTTTCCCTTGCCCAACATAGATATGATTGTAGATCTTACAGCTGGACATGAAATTTTGTCCCTCATGGATGGATTTTTTGGGTATAATCAAATCAAGATTGCAGAAGAGGATCAGCATAAGACAGCATTCACTACCCCTTGGGGAACCTTTTGCTACAACATGATGCCTTTTGGCCTAAAGAATGCTGCGGCTACCTATCAAAGAGCTATGACAGCCATTTTTCATGATCTCATCCATAGCATTTTGGAGGATTATGTGGATGATATCTTGGTCAAGTCTCATACCTTCATGGATCATCTTGCTGACCTAGAGAAAGTCTTTGATAGGTTAGCCAAATATCATCTCATGCTGAATCCCAAGAAATGTGTCTTTGGGGTCACATCTGGCAAGCTTCTAGGTTTCATAGTTTCTAAACGAGGTATAGAGATCGACCCCAAGAAGGTCAAGGCTATCTTAGACATGCCTCCTCCCCAGACACTACGACAGCTTCGTTCTCTTCAAGGAAAGCTCCAATCTGTTCGGCGCTTCATCTCCCAGCTTGCAGATAAGTGTACACCATTTTCACATTTACTAAAGAAGGATGAGAACTTCAAGTGGGATCCTTTATGTCAGCGCAGCTTCGACCATCTCAAGAAGTATCTCATCAATCCCCCTATCTTGGTTCCACCAGTTCCTGGTTGTCCCCTAATTTTGTACATATCAGCAACACCTACTGCTCTAGGGGCACTTCTAGCACAGCTTGATGACTACAACAGAGAAAGAGCCATCTACTACATCAGTAGAACCCTAGTTGGTTATGAACTCAATTACACTCCTATGGAAAAAGCTTGTTTGGCAGTTGTTTTCTCAACTCAAAAGCTTTTCCATTACATGCTAAGTCATACCATCCAACTAGTCTCCAAGATTGACCCTCTCAAGTATATGCTCTCTAGAACAGCACTTACAGGCCGTTTGGCCAAATGGGTTATGCTCCTTAGTGAATTTGACATCCAGTATGTGGATAGAAAGGCAATCAAAGGGAAAGCTATAGCAGATCACCTAGCTGATGCACCTCTAATAGATGCTTATCCATTGATCACAGAATTTTCAGATGAGCATATCTGTCTAATTGAAGAACAACCCCCATGGAAACTTTATTTTGATGGCTCATACACATCTCATGGATCAGGGGCAGGAATATTGTTGGTCACACCTCAAGGAGATTACATTCCAAAAGCCTTCAAGCTACAATTCCCTAGCACCAACAATATAGCTGAATATGAGGCCCTCATAGCAGGATTAAAGATAGCTGCAGAATGGAACATTGTTGAGCTATAAATCTTTGGTGATTCTCAGCTCATCATCAAGCAAGCCCTAAATGAATATCAAACCAAAGATGAAAAGCTATTACCCTACAAAGAGCTAGTTGATCAGCTAACCCAACATTTTACAAAGCTTCAGTTTACACAAGTGCCTCAAATACAGAACAAAGCAGCAGATGCTATGGCTACTATAGGCTCACTCTTGGAAATTCCCCAAGCAGCTACACAGTATGAGTTTTTAGTGGAGCAGCTCCTCACACCCGCCTATGCGAATGAGGATTCAAACCGTGTTTGTATCTTGGTTGGTCCCCAATCCCTTTGGTACCATGAGATTCATGCTTACCTTAACGATGGTATCATATCCCCTCACCTCACACGTACCCAACGCCAAAACCTCATCCGAAAATCATCCCGCTATGTTATCATAGCCAATACCCTATATCGTCGGGGTTATCATGATACTCTCTCTCGATGTTTAGACCAAAATGAGGCCGCGATGGTGTTAAAGGAAGTACACTCTGGACTTTGCGGTGCCCACACGAGTGGTATTGTCCTAGTGCGACAAATCCTTAGAGCAGGCTACTATTGGCCTACCATTGAAGAAGATTCCTGTGACTTTGTCAGAAAGTGTCTCCCATGTCAGCAGCATGCAAATCTTGTGCACGCTCCAGCACAGGATCTACAGCCTATTGCACCACCTTGGCCTTTCGCTTTTTGGGGCCTTGATCTAGTTGGAACTATCACACCCCTCTCATCTGATGCACATAAATGGATAATAACAGCTACAGACTATTTCACTAAATGGGTGGAAGCAGTCCCCCTAGTCTCAGCTACAGGAGTTCAGGTCTCCAAGTTCATCTTGTACCACATTGTTTACCGCTTCGGCATCCCATCCACCATCTTCACCGACCACGGAGGTAACTTTGAAAATCTCAACATGGAAGAATTATGCACTTCCCTCCGCATCCATCATCGCTTTTCTAGCCCATATTTCCCACAAGGTAACGGCCAGGCCGACGCAACTAACAAAACCCTTCTCAAAATTCTAAAGAAAGTTGTCAATGATTCCGACCGTGATTGGCACCTACAAATAAATCTAGCCCTATGGGCCTATCGAACTTCCTTCCGTACATCCACAGGCACAACTCCATACTCCCTAGTCTATGGTGCCGAAGCGGTACTACCTATAGAGGTTGAACTTCCCTCCTTGCGCATATCTTTGCAAGGGCAAATATCAGATGAAGAATATAGAGTAGCTCGACTCACCCAGCTAGATCTCTTAGACGAGAAGCGGCAACAAGCCTATGATCATCTCACAGTCTATCAAACTCGTCTCAAAAGAATTTCAACAAGAAGGTGCTTCCACGACACTTTTAGTCAGGTGACATGGTTCTCAAAGAAAACATGAAAGTCCAAGTAGATCGAGAAAAGAAAGGCAAGTTTGAACCTACATGGCTTGGTCCTTATGTTGTCACTGCTTCCTTTGGCTCTGGAGCTTATCAGCTATCTACACCAGAAGGAGAACCCTTGAATGATCCTACTAACATCATTCATCTCAAGAAGTTCTATGCTTGAAGATCCTTGGTATACCAGGCTTTTGAAAAATACAAAAGAAAAAAATAGTAAAGAGAAATAAGTGTCCAATGGTGAAAACTTGGTAATTCAAGCACCTTGGATAGGTACCTTGGTGAAAACCTGGTAATTCAGGCGCCTTGTGTACTAAAGACTAATCCATTATCTATCACTATCCTATCCCTCATCCATTTACCCACCATCCCATAAGACACACTTGCTTGTTCCCTTGGTGTTCCAACCAAATATCCAAAATCTGATGAAGCTTGTAAATACCTCCTGTACAGCTTGTAAATCTTGTACCAAAGCTTGTATTATACCTTGTAAATCTTGTACCATACCTTGTCTATCCGAATCTTGTCCAAGGTTTGTACCATATTCCAGCCTATAAATAATCTTGTATCCTAGCTTGTATACTATCATGTGCACACACAAAACCCCATTTTCACTTTATCTTTTCGCAAACCATCTACCTATCCACCTATCACCTATTATAGACATCCCATCCTTCACAAACATTTCCATCTCACAAAAACCAAAACATGAAAAAACTTGTACATTTGTAACATATCTTGGTCCATTAGCTTGTACATCCTCTTTAGCTTAGTACCATTGTATCTATCCAGCGTTCGTGTCAGTTCATCCTTGGTCAACATCTTGCACACATCGCACACTTTGGTTAGATATTCCAATGCATCCTTTAGCTAGATTTCCTATCACCAAAGTGTTATCTTTCTTAGTTCAGCTTGCCAGACGCATCACTCATCCAAATCCACCAGCTTAGGTGCTCTCCGATAGGTCCTTGCAGGATATAGCTTTCCTCATGTCTGATCTTGGTTCGTTAGTACCTCGTCCTACCCATCTCGTTGGCAAACGGTTCTCTTTTGGATTTTCACTTTCTTTTGATTTGGGATCTTCCCTTTTGGGTCTTGAAGTATCTTTTCCAAGCAATCTCCTTATTCCCTCCTCAAGGTTGCCACGATCTTCCATATCATGGTATGCTGCGAATGGGGCAATTAGAGCGTAAAGGTCTTGATCAAGTCTTTCGTTTGTTTTTCTTTTCTGCTTGCGGGTTCTCCAATGTCGTTTCCACGCTGCTTCCTCTAGGATTCATGTGTGATGTTGGGGCAATCCTTGCGTGTTTGTTTTGAGTTAGTTTGTCAATCCTCTGGACGGTTGGTAAAAAGGCCTTGATGTTCTTGGTAACCCTGGCAATTAACCAACAGTCCTATAGCAAATCTAGTGCTCAACTACATGGTGGTATTTCTCTTTGAAGTATCCCCCCGCTCAAAAAGCTTCAATGGATTCCCTTCATCTCCATTATCCCCCATCCATATCTTACATCTGTCGCTCCTACCCCAGCTTATGCATCAGTATCTCTTTGAATCACTCCTCACGCTTAGCTTTAGGGATCCACAATCCTAGTCTTAGGGATCCACCATCCAAATCAATCCACCAAGCCTCATCTTTCGAGATCCACAATCCTAGTCCTAGGGATCTCTGAAACCCATCTTCCGCCAATCTGACTCTTTGAAATCATGTTGCATCAGCTTTTTTAATCCCCTCATCCATCTCCCCATCCTGGATTCCTTTTATAGCGCTCCACTCCTTCATCCTCTGCAATCCCTGAGATCTTAAGCTTGCTTCCTCTTGTGCCTCTGATTCTCCCTTTATCATTCTCCCGTAGTGAGAGTTTGAGCTAACCAAACCTCTTCTCTTAAACAAATCTGAGTCTTCTTGCTCATCTCGGATTCTTGCACTTTTCAAGAAGCCATCGAGCCTCGCTTTCTCTCCTCGCTACCTTCTTGAGGGGGCATCTCACAGTCCATTCTCTCCTCTTCTGCTCTAGCCTTGGGCATCTTATTTTCTTATCTTTGATGCCATGCCACTTGTGGCATCATATCAAAGAGGGGCAAAATGTAGACACCTAAAAACCTTTAGAAAATAAAGTATTTTTATTTTCTGAAAAAAAAGTCCTGATGACATCATCATTTATTAATTAATTATTTATTTAATTAATTAATTAATTTTTATGCCATTAAATCCCTTTATCTTAATTAAAAATATTTAATTAAGGAATCCCTCCCTAAAATGTTTAAATCTTATTTAAACATTATTTCCTTATTTATTAATTATTTAATTAATAAATTGACCAAAAATCCTAAAATAAATAAAAAATTTATTTTTTGCCCAAAACTTGGCCAATTTCCTTATGACCAATAACCTCTTCCAAAATCTTCTAATCCTTCTTTAATTTTGATTAAAGGCTAATCTCATCATTTCCTACCCCTAATCCCAACTCAAAATATTTAATTAAGATTAAATATTAATCCTCATGTTTATTAAAAAAGTTTTAATAAATATCTCCTCAACCCAAACCCTTGAAATAAATAAAACTTTATTTATTTCCTAAAAATCTAATTTATCCTCATCCTAGGAAATTCTAGACTATTCTAGAAAGTCTTTATCCTCATCCAAAATCTAGACTCTTCTAGAAGATATCTTTAAACCTAATCCTAATCCCCTCCTAACCTTGTCACATTCCCTAAACATGGGTTAAAACTTACTAACCCAAGCCAAAGTTAACAAATATCTCCTCCACCCACCCTCATTAAATGTCATCCACTTGCCTATCCCTAAGCTAATCCTAAACCATCCTAATCCATCCTCTAATCATTTGCACAAGCCTAAACAAGCTTAAAACCTTCTTAATCAAGTCCAAGTCAGAATTGCTCTCATCACCCTCAAAATATCTCAACCATAAAACTTTATGAAGTCCACTAGGTCATAAATGACTCTTACAAGCCCTTTTATTGCTCTTACAAGTCATTATGAGGGTCTTTATGAAGATTTTATCCCTTGAGCCTCCTTTGTTGACTCATCCTTCCCCTTTCCTCCATCCTCTCACCATGTGACATGTGTCACTCCTTGATTGGCTATAAGGAAGCACAATCCATGTGCTCTCCTCTCATGCAATCTGAGCCCTCCATAAGCTTTTTCCCATCCTTGCATCTTAGCCCTCAAACCCTCAAGCCTCTTGCCTATAAATTGGATCCTTCCCCTTTGCAAAATAACACAATCCATGAAGTAAAGTTATAATGATATTTTGAGAGCCAAATCCATTCTAAAGCCATCTATCCACACCAAAAATCCACAATCATCCATTGAAGCCTTTGGAAGCATATTGAGCATACATCCTATCCATTTAGATAAAGCTACTCAACAAGAGAGCTTCTTATTGAGAGAGTCCATTAATGGCTCATATTCTCAATTGAGAGCTCATCTTAGTCTATCTTGAAGTTTATGAATTTTGTTTAGTTTGTAGAAGCTTTATTTAAATTTGGTTTCTATTAGCATACTAACATTGCTCATATACACCTTCTATTATCCATCATCCTTATCTGAGGTGTCCACCCATATATTGGATTTTGGCCTTGAGTCTAACTGCAAAGCTTGTTTGCCTCAAATAATGCATGATGCTTTGCTAGGAGAAGATAGCACAAGTAGGTTGTGAATCTAAATGTTTTCTCTGAACCTCTTTGAATCATTAGTAATTGATCTTCCATGCAATGAACAATGTGCTCAATAAAATGATATCTTATTGGTTCTTTTTTAAAATGAATATGATAAAGCATTTCAAGAATGCTGGCATCCACTTGTTTGTTACTATCCAATCCCAAACAAAATGCTAGCAAGGAAATACTATCCTGTGCCAATGGCATAAAAAATTCAAAATCATAAGGAGGCATGTGATTTAGATTCAGCCTACAACCACTTGTTATTCCTCTAATATAAGATTCTCTCTGTTTTGCATCTAATTTTTTATAATCATCTGCCAACTTTCCTAGGTCAATATGTACGTTTGACTATTGTTGCTGAAATCCTAGGTTCAACAGACTAGAAAATTCACTCTCAGTTATGGACAAAATTTCCTCTTGATTAATTTTATCCACAATTGCTTTTCTATTTTCATCATAATTTTTGGCACAGAGCATAACAATTTTTGGGCAAGGGAATACTTGAGGTAACGCCATGTGTGCCAACCCAGCCACCATAGTGCAATTTTATTTGCAATTGCATTTACACTAGGGTTAAATGAACAAAATTTTGAAGCCTTATTTGGATTGTTCCACTTGTTTTCAAGTGCAAATCTTATCTCCATTATACCCTTATTTCCATGAATAACAGGATCATGTATATCATGGAATAAATTACTGAATCTTGGTGTTTTAAGCATATTGTGGAATTCTATTATTTTTCCCATATTGTTACTCTTGGTATTTATTTTGCCCATCGTGGTAAATATTTAAACACAGCTACAAGCCTATAGGGGTGATTCAAAATTAAAACCTTACAGACTAAATTTTTATATATAATATAAATAGTAAAGTTATAAATCAAGAGGCTTAAAAAAATTAAAATGCGAGATGTAAATTTTTAGGATTTTAGTAGTTACACTTACCTGTTCATGTCCACGTTGCCCTTAGTTTCAATTTTTGTAGAGAGCTGAGAGACTGTAGTTTGTTGCTTTCCTCAGACCACAATCCTCAACAAAGAAATTAAGAATCCTTAACTTTGTAAATTGTAACCCCTTTCTAATTTCTAAATCTGCAGACAATGTATAACTACAAAATTAAAGAAATTAAATGCTCCAAAATTGTACAATCTGTACTCTATAGTCTATAGTCGTCACACTTGTCACATAGTACACTT
Organism: Cupressus sempervirens; assembly: GCA_028749045.1. Taxonomy (NCBI): domain Eukaryota; kingdom Viridiplantae; phylum Streptophyta; class Pinopsida; order Cupressales; family Cupressaceae; genus Cupressus; species Cupressus sempervirens. Next base: position 57,850,478 of record CM053789.1, read on the forward strand.
TTAGTTTAAATGTGAGTGGAATCGTGGACCACTACTTACTAGACATGCGTTAAGTGTTAAGTAACCCATCATAATGTATTAATGTCATTCATAACATCATTGTTAACTGCAAGTGGAATGTGATTATGTCAATGTGTTAATTGAGTAGTAACACGTGTCATGATTCAGGGACGCGTTTGAAATGATAGGGTTTCTTTTTCCTTTCAACCTGAAACTCAACATCAGTTGTTGATCTATAAACATCCAACAGCACTGGTGAATGGTTTGGTGGCCCCGTGGGTCATGGGTCCCACTCCCATTAACTAAGCTAGTCAGCTATCAGGATGACTCACATCACAAGTCAGACATGTGAGTGTCACATCATCACCAAATTGAAATGGCATTGTTATTTTTTGGTCAACTGAGGAGTTTAGTGACACCTATCATGATTCTGAGATGCATTTGAAATGACAGGGTTTCTTTTTCCTTACAGCCCGAAACTCAACTTCAGCCATTGATCTATAAACATCCAATAGCAATGGTGATTCGTGAACGGTGTGGTGGTCCTGTGAGACTACTAAGTTGCATAATTGCATATACAAAGTAATTTAAGATAATATCACTATTTAACTTTAACTAAATATTTGGGAAAACAACTAGCTAGTACAATCAAAACTAATATTAATAGATTTTTAAGACATTATCTATACATTAATATTTTGAATTAATATTAATATTATTAGTCATCTCAAGATTTAATATATAAGTGCTAATCATATAATTAACATGGGTCAATGAGTCTGCCTCAAATCCTCAAATCAAAATTACAATTTAATATATTTGTTAATTTATATAAATTAAATTAAATTTTCTATATAGATAAAATTAAATATATTTCATAAGACACAAATATATATCTAAAATTTGTATTAAAATATTAATATTATATATTCACAAATTATATCTCTAACTAATATTATTTATCTTTAGCTATAATATTTCTACTTTCTTTTCACAATAGGCAGGGACTCGTGCTCCAATTGAGCTCTTGTAGTTGTTATTATTATTTTTTTTGGCAAAACTTTATTTAAAATCAAAAGAAGTGGAAAATGGATCTTCTGTGCAAGCAACAAAATACATAAAATAATAAAATTTTACCTAACAATTGTAATGAAGGCAGGAATGCAATTATTTACATAATTAATCTTGGTAGTTTAACTTTACTATTTGGACATTAGTTATTAGTGCCTATCATAGGAACTATAGGCAATGAACTTTTTTAACCAATGTTTGAAATAAACAACTTTAACCAATCAAGTTTCACATAATTTTTTAATAATAAGTACTAACATATTTTGCTATTAGGTAAAATTTGAGGCAGGAACTACATTGTTCTGCAACCTTGTTTCTAGGGGAAATGTATTAGTGATTATCATTAGAAATAACATTTTAATTCACATAGGCTTTTATAAACAATTCAATAGAAAATTCAAAAATGCAAAATATTGCAATGTTGCATAAGCATAAGAAGTTTAAAAAATGAAATACAATTTTATATGGAACTGAAACTCCAAAAATTTCATTGATATTTCTTGAAATTTACAAATTTACAAAATCAGGGGAAAACCCTAGACTCTAGTATTACTATACTATTTGTTGTAGAAACCACTAGAATCGACCATGGTTGCGAATTCTTGTAGCCAGTGGTTGCCATCTTCCACTTCGTTCAGGAAAAACCATTTTCAAAGAAAATTCAACTCAATTCTTGTGCATTTCCTACGGTGCTTCAACTGCCCAGCTATCAAGCCCAATAAAAATAGTTGCAAGACCACATTCTAGCTAGGTTTCAGAAGCTTGTGGACTTCACCTGCCCAAGGGATCCCCACTCCTAAAACTGCATGAGTGATAATTTCAATGTCATTGCTCAAATATACTACTTTAAAAATCTTCCTCAGGAGTAGCACAATTTTGGCCCTTGCTTCTTTGAGGTCAAGCAGGGAGGCTAGAAATTGTGACATAATGTCATTGTTGACACGATACTAATTCTTATTCTCCAAAAACTCGCCCCAAAATCATTTTGACAACAGAAATAACAAACTTCACACCAGAGCATGGAACAACCTCATTGCAAATTGACAAGAGGTTTTCCTCAGGAATGCGACCTAGAAAGGCCTTCTGCTCCTCTTCCAAAGTGCATCTCAAGTGAATAGGGTTGTCCATCTTTACTGCAAAGTTCTAATAGACTAACACCAAACAAACCAGACCTATCAACTACCAAAAATGAGATGAGCAATGATGAAAGAAGTAGCTCAATCACTTATAAATAAGCTTGGTGGGTAGGGTGCTAGGGATTATTTATTTTTTTCCTAAATAAGCTTAGTCGTTGAGAAATATTTCTTAAATATTTGTCTGTCTAACTGCCAATTCAATTACATTAAATTAGCAAATATTCTCAAATCTTGAACATAATTGCAGGTACGTATTGAAAAAGCCAATTGTAATTAAACACTAACACCGTCCATTGTCCTGTAATGTGTGTGAAGCCACTTAACTGATGGAAAAGGTCAATTTTAATTAAGACTAATAGTACTACTGCTAGTGGATTGTGGCATGTCCTATAATGCATGCAAAGCTGCTTAGCCGATGGAAAAGGCCAATTGTAAATTGTAATTAACAGTGACAAGACATCAATATACTATCTCATGCAACTTAAGTGATACATGTTGGATAGAAACGTGTCACCATTCTGGATACTTGAACAAGGTTGAGGCTTCATTCCATACGTTTGGTCCCGAAATAAACCTTCAATTATTGATATATTATCATCGGACGGTAGTCTGAATCATGTAATTAATAATCTATATGTAATTAATGTTTATCATTTAAATAACCTGAGCTTTGTTCATTTTAAATTTTTGTCTATAATCTACATGTAATTAATGTTTATCATTTCAATCATTCGATCTTTGTTCATTTTGTATTGGTAATAATAATACAATATCTTTCAACTTATTATATATAGTTATAGATAAACTAAATTGCAATGGTATTGGTAACTGTCAATAAAAAACTATCAAGAAATTGGCTATACAATTTGGGAAGTGGTGTGTGGTTAGTGGTAGCGTACTAGAGAGAGAATGTTGCTATCACTGACATGGCATTTAATTTTTTCTAGGTACACTGTACTCTGCAGACAACTTACCTTAATACGTGTCAACATTATGGTGACTACCTTGACAATTCCTCTTCCTTCAAGAAATGTTGGCTGAAATGAAACCTCATCCATTGATCTTGGATCATCAGAGGGTTTGAATTCTCAAATAATACATTTAACATAATTACAGTCGTAGTGGCAAAGATTATGCTTCCATAATGTACGGTCAAACAACCACATCTTTAAACCATCACTTGCCACTTGCCACTTGCCACTTGCCAATAATTTATGTAAGTTGGTATGTTAGGTTAGGCTACTTATTTCCCATCTTTTGAAAATAGCCATACCAACTATAACTTTCTGAAAACCATTCGCCATAACAAATAAATTAATTCAATTATTTGGAAAATAATTTTGTCATTTTTTTATAAAAAAGGTATCAGTTATTAAAATATTCGCCAACCAATATCCATATTTCAAAACATAATTCACCATCAATATTAATAATTTTATTAAAAACAAAAATTAATATCGCCATTATTTTATAAAAATTGTCTGAACCATTGTTTGAGCTTCATATGGAGTCATTAAATAGTGAACCATTTTTTTTCTTATGTCTTCCACCATCTGCAATCAACCATAGCTCATCGACAGACACTGCCTAATTTCAAATTTGTATCTTCCTCTTCTACTTTTATGTTTGTCTCCTTTTTCAGAAGAAGTGCATCTTTTTATTTTGTTTCTTTGTTTTTCTCCATTTGCATAAGAAGGGCTTTCTCCATTGCAAGAACAATTTTATGTCAAATATAAAACATAAGCTTGAGTATTTTCTACTCTATGTTTTCTTGTTGACATTCAAGGGTATAAATATTTCTCATTCTCCTCTTGAATATCCATCGTAGTATAGGGACTACTATACTGATAGTCAATTTAGTATTCAAGGATGTGCACATACCCTACACTAACCAATAATGATCCTTGTAGCATATGCTTGTAATAGTTTACCCTTATTTGGCATAGATGCTCTAATTTTGCTTCAAAAGGGGAAAAGACACCAAGCCTCTCACAAAATCCAAGCATGCATGCATATCATAACAATGAGCTCAAATGGAAATAGGAACCTTTATAAATTTTTTGGCAAGACGAACATCTTCACCAAAACCACAAAATATGTGCAGTCTCTCTAGATCTTATTTGCTAGTAATATGTAGTGATCTAAGTGGCATTCCTCTAAGCTCTCCTTTCCTTTAGTTCAACTATAGAATACACCTTTTGAACTACTCGCCAATACTGATCTCTGACCATGAAGCAACAAATTTGTAGCATAAGCCCTAATATTATGTCTTATATATGATCAATCAGGCTCTCTAATACATGTCAATAACATTGGAGTGTCTTTTGTCTACCTAGGAATTGTACAAACCTTTTCTGCCCTAATTTTATGTCATACACATGCTCGATCAAGCTCTTCTCTCCCACACTAATTTAGTTTTTCAAGAATGTTTCCTATGATTGTGGTTAAGATATGGGCTTGTCTACACCTAAGGTTGGTGTTGCTTTTTCTAGCTTCTTTTTGTATTCCCTATCTCATTTAATTTTCTTTGTTTGCTCTGAGTTTTCATGACATTTCAAGTAGGTTTGGTAGTCAAATTGACCTCAAATAAGTGCTTATACATCTAATAATTAACAATTTCAATTTAGAAATATAAATGTCCTCTAGATGACACTCTCTAACATTGGTAGCTTGTATGAAAAAATTTATAAATATTGTAATCATCTTTTGATTAAAGTTTTGTCTTATATAATACTTATAATATAACCTACCAAATTTCTTTCAAAGTTCCTATTTTAACTTGTGATTAAATGAATTTTTTATAATTTTCATTAGATTCTTAAATCTTAGTATTATTGTTAACATTAGAATAGCTTTGGTAAATTGGTAAAATGTTTGTATCATTCCATTAAAAGCGAGTTTTGTTACTCGTATTAACCTCAAAATGCAATATTTGATCATTATTAACCCCAGCACAATGAGAATAATGGAATCCTAGCCATCGACATCTACTATTCTAATGTGCCAGTAGGATGCCCAAAGGCATGCACTATGTAGGATTGACAGAGAAGAAGAATCTTACCTTTTTGTTCAAATCTAGAATGTTTGCATCATTTTTTTTTTAGCTCATGCTAATGTTGTTGGAGTGAGATGGGGAATGTGGAGAGACAAATACTCTTGCTACGATACAATTATTTCATGTAGTTAGTAGGCTTTCTTAAATTTAGTCAATTAAAATTCAAATGTTGCTATAAATTTAGGCGCCCCAACATTTCCATTGGCTTATCCTCACAGCTTCCTTATTCACAACCGACTTCTCGTTCTACAATGCCTAAAGAGCCCGCAACTTATTTTTTTCTTAGATAATGTAGTGAGGATTGGTGATAGTGCACCAAATCTTAAAACTACTAGGATTACTTATGATTGTATGGCTTGTAGGCATTTGAATGTCTGGCCTAGTTCTCTCCTTTCTCATCCTTTACTTCTACAGCTCTAATATTTTATCCTTAAATTGCTTTGCATACTCTTTTCCTCCTTTAATTATTCCTTTGTCACCTGCACACTCAAAATTTCTCTGAGAAATCAAATAAAACTTTGTAAGGGTGCATTTAAAAGCATGTCATAGTATAGGGATACAAAAATGACAAATCTAAACTTGCATCAACGAACTTGTTTACTTTCATTATTCTTAGGAGTCTTGTCAACCAGCCAATCAAATGAAACTACTAAAATATAATGGATAAAACTGTTAAATAATTTACAAATATGATGTCTTTGATTTCTCATTGGTTAGATCAATGGTTTAAGAAAAAATTAAAAAATCATTACAATACCAAATTTTCAAAGCTTGGTCCAGAAAAATCTATAAATGAAGGGTCAAATTTATTATTTACATTCCCTCTTTTAGTTCCACATTAAATTTGCATGAAGAAACATGTCTATATTTCAGAAATATTTGTAAAATTAGGTATAACATTTCCTCTACCAATATGTATTTCCATATACAACTTTTTATTTTTTCTACTAGTTTGATTTTTAATTTTTAATATTAAACACTATAGTTTCACACAAATATGTAAACAATAATAATATAGAAAGATAATGTACTTTACTAATATATATATTTTTAAATTATTTTCTTTGCCACTCTTAGTTAAACATTGAAGGTGAGGAGAAATATGTTTTGATTTCTGATTTATTTTGTTAAATTAGGTATAGGGTTTCCTCTATTAAATGTTTTTCCATATATAGCTTTTTACATTTTCTATTAGTTTGATTTATAATATAAAACACTAATAGTTCACAATAATTTGTAGAGAGTAATAATTTAGAATGCTAATGTAGTTTACTAAAAATATTTTATTATTATTTTCTTTTCCAATTATATTTTCACATTAAATGTGCAACAAGAAACAAGTCTATACTTCTTAAATATTTGTAAAACTAGATATAGGGTTTCCTCAGCAGAACATGTTTCCATATATAGATTTCTCTTTTTTCTATTAAATAATTATGTCATTTATTTACTAAATAATATGAATTAAAATATTCAAAATTATATATTCATTTCATTACATTTTATTTGAAATATATCAATTTCATCTTATACTTTTATTTTCTTATATGACACTTATTAGAGTAATTGAAACATTTTTTAAATCGTGATTAAGTTTAGTTTTCTTGGATTTGTATACTCAAATATTTTTTATTTTATTTTACTACATTTTTGTTTTATTATGAGTCATGTAAGAAAAACTTTATTTTTTCCATCATTTTCATTATATATTTTTGTGACATTAAAGGTGAAAAATACAAAATTAAAATGCTTTTGTTATGGAATAATTTAAAACCAAAGAATACTTTGCCAAAATCCCTCTCTGTGCTAAAATAGGATATTTGTAATAGGGTATGCTCATCCATCAAAGTATCCTCCCTGCATATCCTAAAATGGGAGATTTGTAAAGGGTATGTGCATCCATCGAACCATAATAGATAAAGGACTTTTGTCATATGTGGTTACAATTGCCCTTCTAGATTCCTAAACAAAAAGTGGTTTGTAATTTGTTGGAAAAAAATTAGATTTTTTTTAAAAGCTACAACTAACACATGTAAAACTAAAATCTTTAACTTTTATCAACGCTCCTTGCCTATCTCAAAGTGGGAGCTTTGAAACATCGTATGGACATTCCTTCGAACCCTAAAAGATACAAGAATTTTGTTTGGAATCATTATTGCAACAACCTTGGCAAACATGAATGCAAAATGGAAAAGGAAAGACATAACAAAATGGCTAAAAGAGATGTCAACTCTTGAAATACAATGAGTGTAATATACACATAATCTTTGAATCAATTGTACATAGCCATAGCAGCAAATATAAACCAAATGCACATTAGTTACACAATCCATTCAAAATATCAATGTTTCAGTTTAATGGAATACACATTTCTTTAAGAAGAGATTGGAGGATGGTGTGACAACTATAATAAAATTTCTAATGATTCAAGCTGAAAGTTCTCATGCATTTTTTTTAAAGAGATTTGCAGTTGGAGTATTAATGCATAAATCAAGAGGAAAAATAAAATCACCTTTTTTTGATTGGGTTGTATTTGACTTGAAAATTAGTATACATTGTTTCCTTACTACAATGTTTTGATAATAGAGTGAAAATAAAAAGTGTGATATGTTTGTTAATTGATATATTAAAATTTCAGATTTCAAAGTGCTCTAGTATAATGAAATGCAGATTTCTCTTAGAGGAGGCTGTAGAATAGTTTTTTCGTTAAAAAGATTGCTTATGATTCAAAATTAAAGTTCCCATATAAGTTATTTTTCAGAAGATAGACATTTATTATAAGTGATGATATAAGATCTATTTGAGTATGTGTTTATGTCTTAGCTAATCATTAGGTGATGGAAAAATATAAGCTTCATGTTGTTGAACCTGACCAATAAAAATGTTATTGAAACTTATTAAATAAAAGATTTTTAAAAGAAAAAAAAGATTGTATGATTTTTTTTATTACATAAGTTATATAATTATGTTTTTTTCACAAAATTATGCATATTTGAAATTCTAATAAAATCATCATTATTGTCATCCTAATTCTTATATTATTTTATAAGATTATCATATTTAATTGAAATGGTGTTGAAATTTACAATCTTTGTCATCATAAATTTATATTTTTATATACTTCATTACATAATTGCCTATTAGCTATCCCTTGCACCTCCTATAGGTGCAAGTGATAGTTATCTCTCTAACGCACGTCAACACTATCTAAAAAGAGTTTTGTCATACAAAATATTACACCCATTATTAATGAGCACCAGCTACAATACAAATGAGCATTAAATTTGTAGTTGTTGATTTTTGTTGTTTGCTCTTTTATTTTGATTTTTTGAATTGGTTAAACACCAAAAAAAGGCTACGGACCAATATGAAAAATGAAATTTTCATAAGAAAGCATTTTAAAAATAAAACAACTCCAAACTTTATACGTTCAAAATTTTAGCATTGACAAATTTAATTAACATGGGCAATGGGAAACTTTAGTTCTGCCTTAGGGACTAATAAAATTGATTAAAATATTATTAATCATTATTTTAAATTTTGAAAAAAGGTAAAAAATAAATATTAATAACTCTTTAGAAATTCCAACATAAACATGAAGTTTTGATGAGATAAAAAGACTTACATCTTTTCCAAGTATGTCATTTGGCTCTCACACACACACATATTTCACAATTACTTTAATGGCAAGAATGAAAGTAAAGACTAAAGAAGCAAGGATAACATGAAGAACATTAAGCATTAGTAGGGTACATTAAAGAATCTTGATTGTAAAATAAGCATATCAAGTGCATTCCTAAAGTGTAGATAGTTTAAGGTAGATAAAAGTAGAGATGTAGATAATGTGGGGAGATAGAGACATAGATATTGGGAGAGTAGGAGAGATAGGGCACAAAGGGGAGCATGAGGGAGGAAATAAGTTTAGATGAAATAAAAGATTGAGGAGACAAAGATAGCATTGAGAACATGAAATGCATTAGTAAGTACATTATAGAATCTTGATTGTAAAATAGGCATCTCAAGTTCCTTCCTAAAGTGTAGTTAGTTTAATGTAGATAAAAATAGAGATGTAGATAATGGGGGCGAGTGTAGAGATGTAGATAATGGGGAGAGAAGGATAGAGGAAGAGAGAGGGTGTGAGGGGAGGTGTGGAGGAGGAAAGTTTAGATAGTATTAAATAGAGAGATGAAGATCTAAAGATGTGGGGAGAAGTATAGATAGAAAATAGATGCCAAGGAACATCTATCATTAAAAAGTTCTACTAGTACTTCATACAATTGCAATATCAGTGCTAGAAATGTGTTGACAACAATTTTGGAAAAATGAAAATTCTAATCCTAATTATTTATGAGTACACACTTATGCTGGTAGATTCTGTAATATTTAATTTTGTTCTTACTATTTCTCATTACATGAAATGACTCTAAGAATAGTTCAAACATATAAATAGGTCATTTCATATATATAGATTTACAAAAATCTCATATTTCCCAAAAAGATCCACTATATATTTCCTTGGAGATATTTGATAAGTAGTCAAAATATTGTTGATTCTTCTACAAATCCTTCTTGAGGTCACTTTTAATGTGACATCATGGCAACTATGAGAATTGTAATTGATTGCAATTTAGAGATAGACAATGTTTCCAATTTTATGGACTACAATGTCAATGTTGTTGTTGTTGTTGTTGTTGTTTTTGTTGTGTGTGTGTGTGTGTGTGTGTGTGTGTGTCTGAGAGAGAGAGAGAGAGAGAGAGAGAGATGTTAGATATTTTAGGAGGGAGAGAGGTAGGTCAAGGATTTGAGAGGGGGGCGAGAGTGGTTAGGGGATAGCCAGGACAAAGAAGGGTTTCGGGTTTGAGGGAGTGTATGTTAGGGGTTACTGAGAGTGAGAGAGAGGTCATGAATGTGTGTGTGTGTGTGTGTGTGTGTGTGAATAGATTAAAAATAATAAATTATATTTGAGTTTAGTTGTATATTTATAAATATAAATATATGTGTGTTTGTATAGATATATACACACACACACACACATACATACATACATACATACATATAGATATAAGGAAACTTGCTAGAAATAATATAACCATTTCCACATAACTCATAAAATATTTGAAAATAAATATGGAATTAAAATCCACATGCAAGAGAATTGAAAACATACCCACAAAAATTGTGACACAAGATATACCCTAAGACACCCTCATTGAGGGAAAAACCCAACCTCCAAAAGCATCCATCACCATGTATTATTCAACAAAAACACCATTGCAATACAACCATGGAAGCCTTCAATGTCATAGCCACAACTAAGCAATCCATGTGAACAAGCATGAATCCATACATCCCATGCCATGCATCCAACAAATGCTCCCTTGGCTAACTTGTCAAGCCTTGTCCTGCTCGACTCTTTCCCTTTTAGCCTTTTGTCTTGTCATACAATAACTACCCTTGTGGCTACTTATATAGTAGCAAGTTCCACAAAACCACCAAGTGGTATTACATAAATCATGTGCTACCTAACCCATTGACCTCACATTTAATATTGGAAATTTAATTATTTTCACCAATATTAAATAATTACATAAAATATTATCACAATGTTACAATACAACTCATCAAGTATATCCTATGGGAATCTTTACATGTTGCACACCCATCTAGGTGCAATATTACATAATAAAATAAAATAATACAATATAAAAATATTATGCACTATGTGCAACACCCATTATCTCAACAATCTCCCACTTGTTGTATACATTGCATAGGGTCAATATGTAGCCACATAAATGAACAAGGGAACAATCCCTCTCAACACATCCACCATCATGGATCAAAGTATGTCAAGTGCTCCATCCTAGTAGCCACAACAAAATCAAAGTAGTCAACATCTTAAACATGAATGATCTCACCTCCTATTATGCCACTACCACCGAACATACATAGAAGCCATCCAAAGAGAAAGCCACCCAACCTACTGCATTAGAAGATCATAAAATCCTATACCAACTGAAATGCCAAGCACAAAAACTTGATCCAAAGGTAATCACATGTATCCATAGTTGTCAAAATATCCATAGCTGAAATAGCACCCACATCAAGTGTCAAACCCATTCAACTATCCATACCTCCAAAGGTATAACAAATGAATCTAACATCACCAACATATCTAATCTATACCCTACAATAACAAGCCTCAAGAGCAATACTTGCCACATATATATAGAGAAGCTCCCATAGTAAAAGATAATATCAATTTTGTAACCAATCCACTCACAACATCTCAAAGAAGTGAATTCATGTAGTATCAAGGACATCCACAACACGTAGACCAATAACCTACAAGAACAACTCTCGTAACAAGTCTCCAACACTCTCCCAAATTCTCCACAACCATAGAGGAAAGAGATAAAGGAATAACCATGTCATCTCTCACATGAAATACATGAGCAAAAACTAGTGATCAAAATCTCTAACTAATCTTAAATCCAATGTAAGCAAAACCAAACATCTAGAAAGATAACCAAGACCAAAGAGAAACCATGCAAATCATAACCTATATCATGTCCTTATACACACACCTCTAGATGTAAATTGTGCAAGTATGATCTCCTCCATAAAACCCCAACCAAGAAGCCAAAACAAAACCCAAACCATACCATATAACTAATCATGGATGTAAGCCTCTCACATGAAGATCAAACTCATTAACCATTCCTAATCCAAGGAATATGCCCAATATAAAACCATCTCCCAAACTCAACTAGCATAACAACATATGCAAATGAAGATAACGAATCCTAAACCATCTCTTAAATGAACCTTCCAAAACTAACTCATATACCATAGCTCAAGATCCATATCCATGAAAGATAAGCATAAATGTAATGCACTTAAGAGAAATAATGGACAATATTTGGGCATTTCTTAAATAGTCAATTTTATGTCACTCGAGAAGGTTCTAGATGTTTAAACTGAATACCTAGGGTTGACAGACCCTAACAATACATATAAAGTTGGCCAAATACATCTTTGACATTTATTTTGGATATTTTGCTCGGTCCAACTTTGAAGACCATAACTTGTGAACCGTTTCTCTGATTGGCTATTATAACCACTTTTTGGAAATCCTAGCTCCTAATCTACAGACATGAATTTGTGCAAACACCCATTCATCAAGTTTTTAGGCCTTATCTGAGAACTCTAAGGCCTCCAACAATGAGCTTGAAGTTTATTTACCAAAATTGCAAACCAAAAATCCATAATAAATCCATGAATACACAAGATATGGCATTAAGCCTCAATTGGTAGGCTGATATATCCAAGATGAATATCTACATTTGAAATTAGGACATTCTGAGCTTATATGACAAACTTACTAAAAGTAGTAAGCTCCCAGAAATAGTAACACCCTTGTCTACTAGTCCATATTAAAATAGAAAAGGCTGAAAACAAAAATATTTTTTGGTGATGCAAGATTGCTTTTACACCTAGGATGCTCCTGCATTAGTTTGCAAGTTGAAAAAGTCATTGTATGGACTAATGCAAGCACCAGGAGCTGTTACAATCAGAAATATTGAGAGGAGGAGGGTGAATCAGTATTCCAAAAACTTTTTCCCAACTGTGGATATCTTTAACAATCTTTAAGCATGCATATAAGATTAAACTGAAAAGTAGACATAATAGCAAGACAATGCAACTCATAACACCATCATAAATTCAACGTAATTTTATGTGGTCTGGAATGAAGGAGAAATGTAAAATGAACCTTGTATCCTGGGAGACGGTTTGCAAAACCATATCACAAGGGGGATTAAATTTGAAGAGAATTGCTAATATTAATCGGGTGCTTATGTCATAGGTTGACTGGAGGTTGATTTAGAATGCAGTAGGATGGTGTAGAACTATGAAGGTTAAATATCTAAAGGGAAATCCTTTCTAGTACCAGCTTGTTAATAATGACTTCTCATCCACATGAAAAATATGGACTAGTATTGCTAACATTCATAAACTCTTGAGGAAGGGAATCAGATGGGTAATTGGGGACAAGAATAGGATTAGATTTTGGGAAGATAATTGGAATGGCAACTCCTTGTGTCAAACTACATTTATCTTGTTGAGGAACACTTGCATAAACTAGTTTGGTATATGGGTGAGAAACTGTATAGATAATAATGGGAATTGGATAAAACTTGATCAGAGGATCCCAAACCATAATCTAACCCAAGAATTGTAGAAAATAATGGAAAGTACTAGGATCCTGACTTTCCATTAAGAGGACTTGGTTGATTGGGATCCAAATGCCTAGATATTACTTTAGCAACAAATCTTCACCATTTGGTGATCCTATCTCATGGGTTGACTGTCATTTGGTGAATAGCGCATGCAACATAGGTCAACCGCATTGCCAAATATTTATGAGATTTGGGTCCAACACCTGTGGTAGTCGCCCATTAGTTATCACATGATTGGTCAAAATATCACTCCAATCACCAATGCAATATACATTTTGGATACATTTATTTTAAACATTTTGCCATCCTTTGCATGTTGTTTCTTATTGGTCCACAATCTTTCGCCATTACTACAACCAAATAATTTTCCCTTGGGTTAGGCGTCGCCTTCCATTTTCCCAATGTGTATCAACCACCAACCCTATTTAGCCAACTATTTCCTACTGTGGGCTTGCATAGGAAGGTGTGTTTCATGCTACATTTGACATTCCCACTTGTTAATCCCGTGTAATTTGCCAACCTACATTGGACTATAAGATATTATTATTCTACATAATTCAGTCTTTTCTAGTCTGGAGACTAGCATTTCTTATTGCTGGTGAAGTTTCAGAGTGCTGAGTGCATTGCCCATTGACTCATGGACTCTAGTTTTCATAAAAGGCAAGTGATTTTTAATTTTTTTTTATGTCGACAGTGGTACTACTGTATTAGTGCAATGGTACTAGTTATTTTTTTAGTTTTACTATCCAGTGTCTATTGGTGACTAGACATCTCACATGCTAAGATAGCCTATAGGTTTGCAAATTATATTGGGTAGTACCATAGATTGTAGTACCATAGCAGTAGTACCCTTTTTTGGAGAATGAATCATATTATTGTTATTATATGTCGTCTAAGTAGTCCACTATCATTGTTCATAGTCTTTGAGTTGTCACTATTTGAGTCTTTTATTCAACAACTAAGTTGATTTATTTTTTGTAGCCTTTATCGGTTTGCAATGTCAAACAAGAGGGGTAACAGGGGTTCCAATAGGATCCCCGAAAGAGAAGAGAGGTCACTATTACAAAAATGTAGAACCATAGAGGCATATTTTGGTGGTGAAAATGTTGGCAACCTACAAGACTCACAAGTTAGATCTCCAGTGCTTATTGAAAAAGGAGATTCATCACAAGTTGGAGAATCAGACCGTATTGAAGAAGTTCAAGTTGGTGACCCTGATATCTTAGTCAAGGATGAACTTGAACACAATTTGGAGGCACTTCCCTTGAGTAGGGAGTCACAAATTGATATTATAAAGTTGGAGTCAGTCCCAGACCAGTCGGGTGAGAAAACCAAAAGTGATTCCATAAATCATGTTCATGGACAAAAGGGGAAAAGAAAATTGGAATCAAAGAAAGATCAATCTCGCTGGGATCTATCCAAAAGGAATTTTTAGTTAGGATGGGTGGAAAAGTACTAGTTCATTAAACCAATGGCCAATCCAATTGATGGTGAGCCTCCTATAGAATGCAAATGTAAGATTTGCACATAGATAACAAAGAAGGAGAAGAGGTTGCAACTTAAACTTGATAACATAGAAAAGCATGTCAGTAAAGTTTACAAAAAGAAAACTATAGATGGAGTTAAAAAATCCATGCTAACTTGGAAAATAAAGGAAACTATCTATATATTAGGAATGCTAAAATATACGAGTTACACCAACAATTATGGGAGAAGCATTCTATAGTAAAAGGTTCCATTGTAGATTTCATTGGGAAAGCAATGGAAGTGCAAAATATGGGAAAAGTAGTCCAATTAAGTGTTCTCTTTCATATTTTGAGTAGAGGACGTCCTATGATGGACTAAGTGTGCTCTTTTATATTTTGAGTAGAGGACGTCCTTAGTATACTCCTTCATAGTGATGTCCTTCTGTCTCAAATTTCACATCTTTCTCAACAAGCTAATTTGGAAATCAGCAGGAACAAACTTCTTCTTCACTTTGTTCACCATTTTCAACCAGGTTATCTATTAGTTTGTGAATGCTTCCACCATAGTGAGGCATGACCTTTCAACCTAGTGACTACGATTTTCACCTTTCTATTATCAGGAGTCCTTTATATTCAAACAACTTCTCTATATCAGGGATCTAGTCCAACCCAATATTGTTGTCCAATTTTCCATAGTAAGGAACAACTTCCACAATAGGCTTTGAATGTGTCCTAGACAACATTCTCAAAAATCTTTCCTCATCATGATCTTCCTCAGGTTTTAGATTAGGGTTTGGTGTCATTGCTTCATCATCACTCACATCATCAAGATGCTCTCCTCTCTTCTAGGTTGTCTCCACAACATCTAATCTGGCTGCAATTTTTCTCAACATGTCCATGGTAGCAGTGTCAACATTTCCATGACCTCGAACCATCTTGAAAAATGGGTTTCTACAAAATCACAACCTTCTGCAAGTTATAGGTCAAATTTGTAGATCTATCACCCTACAACCAAATCTAACTTAGAGTTTTACATTATCCAGTTTTCTCAAAATAAACCTCAGGATTTGATATAGCTTGGCGCAAGGAGGAACTTGAAAAATTAGGGCTAGTGACACACCTAACTATCCAAACACCTTGTTGAATAAATACAATGGAAACAAAAAAACACAAAGAACAATAACAATGAGAGAAGGAACAATAATACCTTATTGATTCATCCAATTATGAGCATACATGCCTAGCTATAGGGCCTTTTGGGATATGAACAACAAGATTTATAGAGATGCAACTTGAAGATCTGCCTTTTGGGATATGACCAACAAGATTTACAAAGATGCAACTTGAAGATCCATGATCTCTAACAGTTTAACTTAAAATTTGCTCCTCCACAATCATTTGCCAAACTCTCTAAGTGATGTTTAACCTAAACCTAAACACCCCTACTTATACTTGCTAAAATGACTTACAAAAGATTATAGATCATTACATAATAGAAGGCTGACCTTAAAATAGTTTGTACACATCCCAAGGCAAGATCCTTACATTAAATTCACAATCTAGATTAATTACATAAGTTGGCTCAAACTAAGAACCAATCATAGATAAACGTGATCAAAGAAGGAACCAAACATCAACAAACATCAAGTTCACTTGATACACAAAATAATGCTCATCCAACACTGGATAGTTCCTTACATATAGAAATGGTTGGCCAATACTGGACACTTCGACACATATAGAAATTTGGTGATGACTACAACTCAACAACCACTGGAACTCGACATTAATTGTTAAAAGGAACAAAGATGAGCATGATAGCAAGGTAACCCAGAATGCTTGTGCATCATTAACAACCCTTTGGATTTTTTTAATTCGAAAAGTTATGTTAGCCATAGTTAAAAAAATTGAATATTTGTTAAATCTACATAATTCAAATTAAATTAAACTCAAATTTAGTATTGGGTTGAAGCCCTAGCTTGATTGGGGAGAGCTTCTTGTTATGTAGCACTAGGTCATGGGACCCATATTCATTTATACATACTTCCAACATCATCTTTAATTTTATCCTTAACTACAACCCTATTAATATTGTATCATGTACTCCAACTCCAATTGAACATTGACCTTAATTACTCATTTATTTTTAATGATCTGGACCATAAAATAATAATTATATTAACATGAATAATAATATCTACCATCTTAATTACATGATAAAAAATTAAATAATTTTTATTATTTCATATTATTTGAATGTCTCATCTCTCAAATATCATACATCTTAAATTAAATCTATACAAAACATAACAATAAATACAAATCTTTATTTATATAAATTTAATTTAAGAAAAAATAAAAAATGAAACACACACTTTAAAAATAATATATTTTCACATATTATATATAAATTATATTATCTATACTCAGTAATATATAGCAAGAATATTTTCACCTTTCAGTCATACAAAATGCTCTTACTAGTGAAGTTGAATGGCTCACAAAGAGCCCACTAGGGATCAAGTCTTGCTGAGTGCAAGGCTCGAAGGCATCATAAGGGATGGGGCTAGGATCGTGCCTTGGATGAATTTGGTAGCATAGATGCTCCTTAGTCCCCAGCTCTTAGCCGAAGAGGTTTCAAATAGTCAGGGGCCCATATCGGATAGCTAAAACTTGTTTAAGGATGACCTCCACCAAAAGAATAAATGCCCCCACTCCCACTTCACTCCCCCTTCTAAAAAAGTAAAATATAAAATAGAATGTGGAGAATGAGGAGAATGTGGAGAAGCGTTGGCTGCTGGCTGGGCTAGGGTTTTTCCCCTAGCCTTTTCTTGGTGTTTGATCTTTACTATTTTTTCTGTTCTGTTTGGATTGCTAGCTACTGGACATAATTTGCGTGGGTGTTTTTGGAAATCTTCTGCAGTCAATTTTGGATTGGGGTTTTCTTGTTTGCATGACAGGGCCTGGGATTTCTTCTGCGTTGGTGAGAATAGATGGTTCTTCTCCAACTATGCATGCAATGCGATCTGAATCATTTTATTCAGGGGAGAGCTCCAAGCTGAAAAAAGTTAATGGTTGTTTTTCGCGTAGCCATGATCGCCCTATTCTGGTTATTCCTCCAACGGCTGTAATGGAGGACATTGATTATTGGACCAAGCATGCTTTGATATGCAAATTTCTTGGAATCCAGATTTCCCTATCCACTCTTAAGGCATGGATCCGCCGCTCATGGCAGGTGGAAGGCGATATGGAGATTATGTTGGCAGGGAATAGTTATTTTCTTGTTGTATTCTCTTGCATGTCTGATCGTGATCATTTTTTTGAAGGAGGCCCTTATTTCTACAACCATGTGGGGTTATTTGTCAAACCTTGGCATTCAGGTTTTAATTCTGCTGAGGATCTCCCTTCAACAGTGCCAGTTTGGGTTCGCTTGCCTCGTCTTCCCTTGGAATTTTGGCGTGAAGACATCCTTCGACAAAAAGCTGCTTTGTTGGGGAAGCTGGCTACGATCACACATCAATCCCTCGATAAAAAAGGTTATTTCTTATGCTAGAATTTGTGTTGAAATTAATTTGAATAACCCATTACCAGATTCTTTGGAAATTTTTCTGGGGGATTCTTCTTGGGTGCAGCAGTTAGATTATGAATCCCTCCCTTTTCGTTGCCGAATTTGTCATGAGTATGGTCATTTACAGCATCAGTGCCCCCGTAACTTGAGTTTCAAAGGAGTGGATGGTTCTACAGCTGGCAATGCTGGTGGCTTGGCAGATACTACAGGGAAAGAACAATCTCAAATGGCTAATACTACCAAGGGGATGAATCCGCAAGATGCTACAGGTAAGGGTAAGGCTCAAATGCAGGATAAGGATGGATTTACCCCTATTCGCCCTCGAGCTAAGGGATGTGGTCAAAAGAGGCCTTTGAAAGAAAGATTATCTGATTCAGGTTTTAACCGCTTTGAGGTGCTGGATAGTATGGTTCTAGAGGAGGGTATTCCTCCTCCTATCTCTTGTGATCCAGTTTGCCCAGATGAGAGATCTGTTCCTAATGATGCTTGTGGGGCATCCCAAGTTGTAGTATATCAAAACTGTGAGGTCCCTGTAGCTCCTATGACAGAGGCTCTGGTGACTCCTGTAGTGTTGGAGGATAATGATGTTGTTTTGGCTGACTTGGTTAAGGATGTGCTACCATCAGGTAAGGGCAAGGGATCTCCTCTCCGCTTGGGGTTCATGCCTCAACCCTTTAAGCGGGCTTCTTTTACTCCCCCTCTAAGGAGTGGGCGCAAAACAGACCAAGAGAAGATTAAACTCATAGGAGATATATTGATTGAGTCTGGTTCAGTGAAACCTTTGGATTCTCATTTTCCCAATTCTACCCAATGATGATTATTCTCTCATGGAATGTAAGGGGGTTGAATAGCATCCCTAGACAAAAGGCTATTCATAACTTGGTGGTTGATCATAGTCCTGATGTTTTTTGTATCCAAGAGACTAAGCTCTCTGTGGAGTCTATGGTCCAACATGCCTCTAGTATTTGGTCTCGTGGCCAATGCCAGTGTGTTGGGGCAATAGGCAGTGCTGGTGGTTTAGCTATATTTTGGGATCCTCAAAAAATTTCTCCTCTTGGCTGGATGTCTTCTCACTTAGCTCTCTCTATGGTAGCTTCTGCTCTAGACTCAGGAGAGGTAATCATGGTTACTAATGTGTATGCACCTGTTGATCTTGTGGGAAAGGAGGAACTTTGGGAACATATTCAATATGTTAGAAATTGTCATCCTTATCATCCTTGGGTGTTAGCAGGGGACTTCAATTCAGTTTTAAGTCTGGAGGAGAAGCATGGTGGTTTGGCTAGATTGGGGCCTTCTTCTGCTCTTCTTCGGCAACACATATCTCTTTTGCATCTCTCTGATGTTAATCCTTCTAATGGTCTCTATACCTGGAATAATCACAGGACTGGTGTTGCTACTATCTCAGAACGTCTGGATAGATTTTTTGTTTCTTGCTTCTGGGTTAGTGGCACCCTTACTATTTCTTCAGAAATCCTTGATTCGAAGGGTTCAGATCATTGGCCAATCAAATTTTTTGCTATAGGGGCTTATGTTTCGAAGAATCCTCCTTTTAAGTTCCAGTTGATGTGGCTTCGTGACTCCTCTCTTCATGATTTTGTTTTCTGTTGGTGGAAAGATGGTGCTCCTGCATATGGTACTGTAATGTTCTCATTTTCTAAAAGGCTTCAATATGTTAAAAGGCAGCTCAAGATATGGAATAGGCAATGCTTTGGGAACCTTCACTTTATGAAGAGGCTAGCTTAAGAAGATCTTGATGTCATCACGAGGGAGATTAGAGATCGAGGTTTCTCAGAGGATCTTGGCAAGGCTGAATCCCTTGCATCTAGAGCTCTAGAAGAATGGGAACTTCGAGAGGAAATTTTTTGGAAGCAAAAGGCTAGAGTTGATTGGCTCCAGGAAGGTGATCGAAACACTGCCTTTTTCCATAAAACAGTGCAATCTCGTAAGAATCAGAGCACTATCTCTTCTTTGGTTAATTCTCAAGGTATCCAACTGAATTCTTTGCCAGCTTTGTTCTAGGAGGCTATTTCGTATTTCTCTACCCTCTTCTCTGAGGACTCTCCTCCTGCTGATAATGAAGAAAATATTATTTTGTCCTGTATTCCTTCCCTTATCACTCAGGAAATGAATGATTATCTCATGCGTCCAATCTCTTTGGAAGAGCTAGAGGAGGTGGTCTTTGGCATGCCTAAGGGGAAGGCTCCTGGTCCTGATGGCTTTCTAGTTGAATTCTTTCAAGAATTTTGGGACATCATTAATCATGATTTGTTGGAGGTGGTTAAAGAATCCTATGCTAGCAAGCAGATGCTTCGAGCTTTGAACTCTACATTCTTGACTCTTATTCCTAAGAGAGAGGGTGCTAATCAATTGGAGTTTTTTTAGACCAATTGCCTTATGTAATGTGGTTTACAAAGTTATTTCTAAGTTGATTGCTAAAAGACTGAAAAGGTGGCTTCCCATTATTATCTCAGAAGAACAAGGTGGTTTTGTTGATGGCAGACAAATTTTGGATGGGGTGTTTATTGCTACTAAGGCTATTCACTCTATGGCTACTTCAAGGGAGAGAGCCATGTTTGTTAAGTTGGATATGGCTAAGGTCTACGATAGAGTTAAATGGAGCTTCCTAAGGAGTATTCTTCTTTCTTTTGGATTTAGCTCTGACTGGGTGAGTTGGATTATGAGTTGTGTTACTTCTGCCTCTTTTTCTGTTCTTATTAATGGTCAACCTTCTCAACTATTTGGTGCTTCTAGAGGCCTCCGCCAGGGTGATCCTCTCTCCCCATATCTATTCATCATCATGGCTGAAGGCTTGGGCAGATTCATTAAGCATCAGGTGTCCCAGAATTCTATTCAAGGCTGGTGGTGGGGTAATGGCTTACCTTCTCTTTCCCATCTTCAATTTGTTGATGATTCTGCTCTTGATGGTCTTGCTAGGATCAAGGAAGCTGAAGCCTTTCGACATGCTTTGGACATTTATTTGGTAGTTTCAGGCCAAAAAGTTAATGAGCACAAATCTTCCATTTACTTTTTTAACACTCCTGATTCTATTCAGCACAAGATTGTTGGTATCCTACGATTTCAGATAGGATCACTTTCTTTGACTTATCTTGGCATTCCTATTACTGTTTCCAGGCAGCCACATCTCTTCTGGCAAAATTTGATTACCAAGCTTCAGGATAAGGTGAATCATTGGACTCATAGATGGCTTTCTACTGCTGCCCGGGTTACTCTTCTTCAAGTTGTTATCCAAGCTCTTCCTACTTATAGAAGCATGGTTCACGCTGCACCTATTTACTTTCTCAAGGAGTTTGATGCTCTTTCTCGACAATTCCTTTGGAGTGGTAATTTGCGTAGTACTAAATGGAGCTTGGTTAATTGGGCAACTGTTTGTAGGCCTAAAAAGGAGGGTGGTCTTGGTCTTCGATCTGCTCTATTGAGTAGGCAAGCTTTGGCTGCTAAACTTTATTGGCGATGGTGATTTGGACAGCATCAACTTTGGGCTCGTATTATCACTCATAAATATTTTCATGGTGCTGATCCTTGCTCTGTTTCTGCACTTCCTCTTGAAGGTCGTGGCTCAATGGTTTGGCATACTTTGGAGACAAGTGCGATGTTGGTGAAGAGGGGTCTATTCTGGATATGTAAAGGAGGTTCTCAGGCTTTGTTTTGGTCTGATGCTTGGGATGGATTCCCTTCCATTTTATCCATATACCCTCATCTTCAGCCTCTTTGTGACTCTTTTCTTACCGCTGGATGGGATAAAGTGACTCATTACAAGACTCCTTATCAATTGGGACCTGTTGTTGGTTACAGATGGAAGCATTCTTCTGATTGGCCTCCTGGAGGTACAGACATGGATCGTCAGGAGCTTTCTCAAATTCTGGCCTCTAGAGAGTGTTCTTCTTTGCTTGGTCCAAATGTTTTGGCTTGGGGCGGTACCTTGTCTGGTAAATATCATGCCTCTGCTGGGTATCAGGAGATAACTAGACAATTATTTGGGGATGTTGAGGTTCCTTGGTGGAAGCAAGTTTGGAATAAAGTTTCTTGGTCCAAGTGCAATTTTTTCATGTGGCTAGTGGCTCACAACTGTTGTCTTACCTGGGATAATCTTTGTAAACGTGGATTTCAGGGCCCCTCTTATTGTGTTTTGTGTGGTAATGGAGAGGAGTCTGTCTCCCATCTGTTCTTCCATTGCTCCTATTCTACTCAGATATGGCACTTTTGGTGGAGTGCTTGGGGTTGCTCTTGTCGACATGCTTCCTCTTTGCCTGAGTTCTGGGCCCGCTTGGGTAGTGCTCCCTCCAAGTCTTCTTCTCTCCATGCTGCTTGGATTGTTGGCCCATCTTTCATGCTTTGGCATATCTGGTTGGAGAGGAATCGTCGCATATTCCAAGATGTTCGGCTTGGTGTTTTGCATCTTTGGTGGAAAATATCACATTCCCTTCAGGAAACTATTCTTGTGAAGTGTGAGCTTGATGGGGGTATGGATCCGGTTGATCTTGTTATCTGTAATCGCCTCAATTTTCATCTTCGGGATGGGCCTGCAGCTCATAGGTTTCCTTCTATGTCCAGGCAGCTTCACCATCAGAGGAAGAGTCGGGTTAACCGGGATGGGCACTGGACTCCTCCTCCCTGTGGAGTTCTAAAAATTAATACTGATGGTTCTTCCGGTGGGAATCCTGGTCCTGCTGGTATTGGCGGAGTGGCTCGTTGTAGTGCTGGGGATGTTAAATTTTTCTTCTCAGTTCATAAGGGTGATTATACTAACAATCTCATGAAAGCTCAGGCTATTTTATATGCTGTGGAACAGTGTTGCTTGCGGGGATGGAGTAAGATTATCTGTGAGTCTGATTCCCAGGTGGTGGTGAACATGCTTTCTTCGCAAGAGCTTGAGGATGTTAGTTGGCAGCTGGCCACTGTTGTTAAGCAGATAATTTTCTTCTCTTCCTCTTTTCAGTTCATTAGGTTCACGTAAATTCCTCGTGAATGGAATAGAACTGCTGATTGTTTAGCCAAATGGGCTTCTAGTCATGATCCGGGTTGGAATATTAGGGATAGGAGACAACTGTCCTTTAAGATGGTGCAAGAATTTGATGATCTTGTTGCTCAGGATTGAGCTCCTTGTTGAGCTCTCCTTGTTGTAATAAATTTTTACCCCTCTTTTTGCAATAGAAAGAAAAAAAAAAGAAGAATTATAATGATTATCCACGTGATTCTAACTCCGACGTTGAAAGAACAAAGAAACTACTAATCTAAATTAATTTTCTTAGGGAAATGTCTGTCATGTCCCCTTTTCAAATAAAAAAATAATAATAATCTTTGCTAAGACAGGCAGGCCCAAGAAAGTGAAGTTTCGAAAAAAGGGGGGTTAATCTTTGGAAACCATTGGACTAATAAATAAAATTATTATTAAAATATGTTTCATTAACCTCTCTTGGACGTGAGTTACAGTTATGGCCTCTTTTAAGGGGTTTGGAGGCATTTTGGGCAGGGAGGAGAACTTGATTTTTGCTCATTCTTTGTTATTCTTCAGAGGCTGCCAAACCTGTGGAGAAGGAGACCCAAGAACGAGAGTTTGCAGGTTTCCAGGGAGACCCAAGAACGGGAGTTTGCAGGTTTCCAGGAAGGCTAAGGACGGGAGTTTGAAGCCATTCCATGTGCATGCTCATACAGAGTTTGCCTTTGTGCTGAACAGTGTAGATTTGTGGGTTTTTGGGTGTTTTTTTGCATGAGTTTGGTGTTTTCAGTTGAGCATTTCATATCAGTTTTGGTTGCTGCTGTATTTCAGACTTTAAGCTGTTAAAATAGAGCTGAATATATGTATTGGGACGTGATTAAACTTCTGAGATAGTTTATTAGTGTTTTTGTGGTGTTTCCGAGCATTTTTGTGTTAATTTCGAGAGCTCGATGAGCATAGTTTTTGTCCTACATTTGTGAGCTGTTGTGTAAAGGCTATATAGATATGGAAATTTCATTTTGTAGGCTGTTATGCTGCTGAAAAATCTATAAAAATGGCCATTTTCAGATTTATTAATAATAGGTGAAGCTGTGAAGCTTTTGGCACCATTTCTGGCATACCCGATTTGGGGTTTCTTGAGAAATTTGGAGGATCTTTGTGATATTAGTTGTTTCATCTTAAAGATCTGATTAAAGGTTGGAAATATCATACAAAAATCAGAAAAGAGACATTTCAATGTCTTTGCTTTAAGTTTATTCCTTGAAGTTCTATTAGGGTCCGTTTGGTTTGTGGAATTTAAAAAACCCGAATTTCTACAAACCTTGGTTTAGCCAAATCAAGGTTTTGTATATCTTCATTCCAATTTTTGGGATTTTACTGAAACCGTTTGTTTAACTCGGAAGATGCGTTTGAAGACACATTTTTATGCGTTAGCTTGGAGTTGAAGAAAAATTTCAAAAAATAGTGTTTTTACACTCCTTAAAAAACAAAACCAGGTTTTGATTTTCAATTCCTACTTTTTTAAAGAAGTTGGAAAACCTGGTTTTGAAGCAAAATTGGAAGTCTCGTATGCTAATTCCATTTTGTAAATTTTGAAACAAACACACAAATTTTCAAATCCGGATTTTGAAAAAGCCAATTCCTGTCGTCTTCGAGAATGAAAGGACTAGAAAGATAAGAATCAGTCATGTCAAATTTCCTTCTTGCGTCCGACTTACGTTTTGGTTCAACAATCAATATCATAGAAATGAGTTAGAAAGATAGATATACTATTCACAATTTTGGAAGATAAATATACTTTTCATACTTCTGGGAATCTGGAACACCAAACTCGAGCAGATAAAGGCAGCCCGTGAAGAAGCTTAAATCGCCTTGCTTTACACTGATTTCTACGAAATTCTATCCACTAGAGTGCGAAATAATTCCACGAAATGAATTACTTTTGAACATATTTGTTAGTGTGCGATAGCTGGCTGCCATCTGTGTTTAACTTGAAAATTCTCGTTCTCTATTATTTTTAATATATCCAATAAGGAGCAAAAATGCTGTCGACTTCTTTCGTTGTCCTTGCGACGAAAGAGCGGGAATGGCAAAATGTCTCGGTATTTCTTTACACTAGATGTCTCGTCTTTCTTTTCACAAAATGCCTTTCCTTTTTCATTTTCAATATTTTCCTTCTTATTTTCAGTATTTTCAGTATGGAAAAAACACAGAGGTGTCTTGGAACTCATAATCCTTTACTCGAATGAGGATGTAGTGGCTAACATTTATATGCAGCCATTGGTCTACTCCGATTCACCCCATTCTTCCTCAAAATATATTCTTTGTTCACCATATCTGTTGATCTCTAGTTGTGTTTCAGCCCCATCCTTGCATTTATGGCTTCCTCGTCCTCATCTCGCCAACAAAATGCTTTCTCTGGAATCGAAGCTCCCAACAGACCGAGAGAAGTGGAAGAATCTGCCAGAGTCTTTGATGTGTTCATTAATCACAGAGGCCCCGATGTCAAACAAACCCTGGCTGCTCAGCTATACAATTCCCTGAAGGCGCTGGGCATAAAGACATTTCTTGATTCTGAAGAGAAGGAGCTTGGAGACTCGTTTCCTTCGATGATTAAGGCTGCAATTACTTCGGCTTCAGTACATATCGCTATATTTTCAGAAAAATATGCGGAGTCGCCTTGGTGTCTGGCCGAGCTGGTTCTTATGTCACAGAGTAAGGGCAAGATTATTCCCCTATTTTATCAGGTGGAACCATCAACACTCCGTTACATCACGAAGGGAAAATATGCCGAGGCATTTGTTAGCCATGAAATGAAGGGCAGGCATCCGGAGAAGATTAAGGAGTGGAAGGAAACCCTGCAACAAGTTTCATATACCGCAGGCTACGAATTCAAAGATCCAGAGTAAGTTTTCTGCTGTATTTCAATTTTCTCGTTAAATATATTTATATATTTATTTTCTTCTAGCAACAGTTTAATTGCAGAGAACAAAATTTCGTTCTCATCAAATTCCCCTTTTCCTCTGCAGTTATGGCGATTGCAAAGAAATAGTCGCCGCTGTACAAAAAGAAGTAGAGAGGACAAAACGTTTACATGTTGCCAAATTTCCAGTCGGACTTCATAAACTCGTCAAAGATTTTGAAAGGCGGTGCCTTGATGAGCTTGTTCAAGATTTTGAAAGCCAGTGCGGAACCAAGAAAGCTAATGTCGTTGGCATTTTTGGTATGGGCGGGGTTGGGAAAACAACTCTCTCCAGAGAACTGTTCAACCAGAAGAAATCAAAATACACAAGAGCAAGTTTTCTGTTTGACGTTCGGGAAGCCTGGTCCAGTGATAGATTGCTTTTGTTGCAGAGTAAACTTCTCAAAGGTATCTTCTGTGAGGATCACAGTTTTCCGAGTCGCGAGGAAGGGACAAGCTTACTGAAGGATCGTTTGGAAAGGAACAGCTCTTTCAGTTTCTTGATTATTTTAGATGACATTGATCATGTAGATCAGTTAGAATCTCTGTTAGTGATGGACATATTAAATAGGCCTGGTAATAATCTGGTAATCATTACAACCCGAGAGGTAGGGGTCCTTACATGTGCAGGAATTAACACAGGTTATCATTTAAAAGGGTTGGACAGAGAAGATGGGAGAGAGTTATTTTGCTGGCACGCTTTTGGGCAACCCCATCCATCTGATGGATACGCGGATCTTGTTCAGGGTTTCGTTGACATTTGTGGAGGCTTACCTCTGTCTCTTCAGGTTCTGGGCCGGCATGTATCTCATAGATCTCAGAGTTATTGGCAGGAGGCATTAACGAAAGCCCGGAAAGCTCTGCCTGGAGATATTAAGCAGAGACTAAGGATAAGTTTTGATTCATTGGATTTTGAAGAACAACAGATTTTCATGGACATAGCGTGCTTCTTTATTGACAAATCCATTACCACGGCCATGACCATATGGAAGGGATCTGGATGGAGCTGTCAACATGCTGTGGAAACACTCAGAGAGAAATGCCTTATTGAGGAAAATGTAAGTTATCTGCCTTTTCTCGAATGGGAAGTGAAATGGAAATCTAGGCAGGATGAGTTTGCTTTCAGAATGCACGACCATCTGCGGGATTTGGGAAGAGAAATGGCAAATGAACTGAGCAATCCTCGTCGTCTGTGGCATCCCCAACTTCACCTTAAATCACTGGTACGCTTTCCCCTCCCTGAAATTTCCATTTTTTCTTTAGATCTTTAAATTTCAAAAATTTCTCAAATGTAAGATCCATTCTGGGGATGCAGGAATCAAAGGGATTCCAAAACACCCTAGCCCAAACCACGGCCAGGTGTTTCCATTCCTTTATGGACAAATCCATGGATTGTCAAATTACTTTCTTTATTGGGGAACCAGAAGATAGTTCAGATGCTTCTCTTCTATGGCTTCAGCTAGACTACCAGAACCGGCCTCACCATGATATGAATTCAGATATAAACCCTTGTATTCCTCCATGGATTCATCTTCAAAACTTGAAGTGCTTAAGAATCAGCGGTGGGCGTTTCCAAAGATTGTGGCAGAGCGATTTGCAGGTAGTTTGTTCTTCCCCATCGAAAAGGGCATTTAGTTTTCATTTATGGTATCCTTGTGCATAATGTTAATGGTAGAATTAAACTTCTTTTGAATATCAGGCACCTACCCGTTTAAAAGAGTTGCAGGTTCGTGAAACCTTTGTGAAAGAATTTCCAGATTTGTTACGAAAATTAAATAATGTGCAAGAGGTGGAGATTATATGGAAGAGGTAGTTGAGATATGAATATCAGGATTTAACTGTGTGATTTTGAGTCAAACTCGATGACCCATGTTTCATGAGTAGTGATTCAACATGAATCCATCTCTCATGAGAATAAATGGAACACTTAGCACTCATTGGATCTAGGTGATGCTCACAGGGGTGAAGCACCGGGACTTCCCGGGAGGTCACCCATCCCAGTACTACTCCAGCCTGAGCGCGCTTAACTACAGAGTTTCCTCCATAGTTAAACCCAAAGCTTGCAACCCCATTTGCAAAACCTTCACCAAGTGTTGTGCCTTATGAACCATTCATTAGAAAGCCCCTTAAGCTCATCAATTGATAAGTAGGAGATAATTTCCACAGCTAGTCAAATTGTGATATGAATATCAGGATTTAACTGTGTGATTTTGAGTCAAACTCGATGACCCATGTTTCATGAGTAGTGATTCAACATGAATCCATCTCTCATGAGAATAAATGGAACACTTAGCACTCATTGGATCTAGGTGATGCTCACAAGGGTGAAGCACCGGGACTTCCCGAGAGGTCACCCATCCCAGTACTACTCCAGCCTGAGCGCGCTTAACTACAGAGTTTCCTCCATAGTTAAACCCAAAGCTTGCAACCCCATTTGCAAAACCTTCACCAAGTGTTGTGCCTTATGAACCATTCATTAGAAAGCCCCTTAAGCTCATCAATTGATAAGTAGGAGATAATTTCCACAGCTAGTCAAATTGTGATATGAATATCAGGATTTAACTGTGTGATTTTGAGTCAAACTCGATGACCCATGTTTCATGAGTAGTGATTCAACATGAATCCATCTCTCATGAGAATAAATGGAACACTTAGCACTCATTGGATCTAGGTGATGCTCACAAGGGTGAAGCACCGGGACTTCCCGAGAGGTCACCCATCCCAGTACTACTCCAGCCTGAGCGCGCTTAACTACAGAGTTTCCTCCATAGTTAAACCCAAAGCTTGCAACCCCATTTGCAAAACTTTCACCAAGTGTTGTGCCTTATGAACCATTCATTAGAAAGCCCCTTAAGCTCATCAATTGATAAGTAGGAGATAATTTCCACAGCTAGTCAAATTGTGATATGAATATCAGGATTTAACTGTGTGATTTTGAGTCAAACTCGATGACCCATGTTTCATGAGTAGTGATTCAACATGAATCCATCTCTCATGAGAATAAATGGAACACTTAGCACTCATTGGATCTAGGTGATGCTCACAGGGGTGAAGCAAATGCCTTTAAGAGGTAGTTGAGATAAAGCAAATGAATCTCTGTAGATTTTGAGTGCTAGGCTCGGAATTGACAGGGGGTTGGCTTTCAAAGCTACTGCAAAGGGGAGTACTTTTAAGTCCTTGGGTATCTAAACTTTGTTGGAGTGCAGTGAATTTACACTGCCTTTAAGCAGGCAATCATAAATATTGCTATTGAATGGAGTGTTCTTACTGTTATGTTTATTGAACTTAAGCTTTACTGCGTGGATGAAATTTGAGTCTTTTGTTTTCTGTTCCAGAGTTTGCCGTCAAAGGGATGGAATCTCCGTTTTCTGACGCCAATATTGGCGTCGACCGAGACCCGGAGATTTTGGTTTTCGAAAATAATTTGAATGGTTCAATTAATGATTTTAATGCGCGTACGCTATCAATTCTTTATTCTAATGGCTGTATTTATCAAGCTCATAAACTGGAGAACTCGCCGACTCCACTCACATTCTTTCCAAAAAGCTTGAAGAGAATCTTAAAAATGTAAAATTGTAACGTGCTATGCTAAGAGTATATTGTTTGTATACCATTTTCCACAAAGACTGGACCGCAAACGAATATTTGGCGCGCACCGGGCGTCGCTGTTTAATCGAGCAATTTGGACAAAAGGGCTGTCCAATTCACCGCATTAAAGCCGATGAAAACTTATCCGTTTGTAATGGTCGTCTACATTTTTCTGTAATTTTCAATCGTCAATCAGAGACGTCGCAATTATCTCTCTAACGCACATCAACACTGTCTAAAAAGAGTTTCGTCGTACAAAATATTACACCCATTATTAATGAACACCTACAGATGAGCATTAAATTCGTAGTTGTTGATTTTTTGTCGTTTGCTTTTTATTTTTATTTATTTTTAATCGGTTAAACCCAGCAAAAATGCTATAGACCAATCAGATAAATGAAATTTTCATAAAGAAATCATTTTAAAAATAAAATGACTCCAATCTTTGTAGGTTCAAAATTTTAGCATTGAGAAATTTAATTAACATGGGCAACCGAGAACATTAGTTCCATGTCTTAGGGACTAACAAAACTGATTAAAATATTATTAATTATTATTTTAAATCTTGAAAAAAATTAAAATAATAATTAATAATAACTCTTTAGAATTTTTCACATAAACATCAAGTTTGGATGAAATAAAAAGACTTACATCTTTTGCAAGTATGTTATTTGACTGTCACACACACATTTTACAATTACTTGTATGGCAAGAATGAAAGCAAAGATTGAAGAAGCAAGGATAACATGAACATAAAATGCATTAGTACGGTACATTAAAGAATCTTGATTGTAAAATAAGCATCTCAAGTTCGTTCCTAAAGTGTAGATAGTTTAAGGTAGATAAAAGTAGAGATGTAGATAATATGGGGAGGATAGAGACACAAATATTGGGGAAAGAGGGGGGGAGAGAGAGAGGGCACGAAGGGGGGCATGATGGAGGAAATAAGTTTAGATTAAATAAAAGATTGAAGAGGCAAGGATAACATGGAGAACATAAAATGCATTAGTAGGTACATTAAAGAATCTTGATTGTAAAATAGGCATCTCAAATTCCTTCCTAAAGTGTAGTTAGTTTAAGGTAGATAAAAATAGAGATGTAGATAATTGGGGGGAGTGTAGAGACGTAGATAATGGGGAGAGGAGAGAGGAAGAGAGAGGGTGGAAAAGGAGGGGTGAGGGAGGAAAGTTTAGATAGTACTAGAGGGGGAGATGAAGATCTAAAGATGTGGGGAGAAGTATAGATAGAAAATAGATGCCAATGACTATCTATAATTACAAAGTGCTACTACTACTTCATACAATTGCAATATTGGTGCAAGAAATGTGTCCAGAACAACTTTGGGAAAATGAAAATTCTAATCCTAACTATTTATGAGTACACAATTATGCTGGTAGACTTTCTAATAAAATTGTGTTCTTAATATTTCTCATTTTCATGAAATGACTCTAAGAATAGTTCAAGCATATAAATAGGTCATTGCATATATATAGCTTTAAAAAATCTCATATTCCCCAAAAAGGTCCAATATATATTTCTTTGGAAATACTTGATAAGTAGTCAAAAGATTGTTGATTCTTATACAAATCCTTCTTGAGGTCACTTTTAAAGTGATATCATGGCCATTATGAGAATTGTAATCGCATGCACTTTAGAGATGGACAATGTTCCCTATATATATATAGATAGATAGATAGATAGATAGATAGAGGTGTTAGATGTTTGAGGAGGGAGGGAGAGGGAGAGAGGTAAGTTAAGGGTTTGAGAGGGGGGAGAGAGAGTGGTTAGGGGTTTGCTAGGATAGAGAAGGATTTCGGGTTTGAGGGAGTGGGTGTTAGGGGTTACTGAGAGAGCGAAAGAGAGGTTATGAATATTATGTGTGTGTGTGTGTGTGTGATTATACAATAATAGATTAAAAATAATTAATTATATATGAGTTTAGCTATATACTTATAAATATATGGTTATGTATATATATAAAATGTTCAATTATAATTGAATTTCTTTATATATTTATAAATATTTATTTTATTTATGATAGGCATAACTTGATTAGGTTATTACTATCATAGTAACTTGAGAGGGTTATGTGAATGCAATATATGTTGCATTCACTCATTAATAACCCGATAGGGTTTTGTCTCATAAAATCTTGATCAGGTTCTTTCTCATAAAAACATGTTTGGGTTCTTTAATCATTGCAACACATTTTGACTCTAATAACCCGATCTGGTTATTTGAAAACATAAAACTTGATAAAGTTGTGGATGGAATTAGCCTAAGGTTTGGGAGCTCATTTTTCCTCCAATTTCAATCCTTTAGGCATTTATTCATCTTCTAAGATGAATTCTTGTCTTTGCCTTTATCAGGTTTTCAAACGATAAAGTGGGTATCTTTGAAATCACCAGCATAATCTAACACATCTTCTTACCTTTCTGAATATATAGATTTTTCCTTTTTTTGACATCATTAACAATGCAAATGTTAATTAGTTTTACCACTATCTTCATAGTCCTCACAAACATATGTCTAACATTTTAAAAAAAAAAAAAAGCCTTTAATATACTTAATGATATGCAAAATAAATTACATATTATTGTTTTAGAATTCATTCTATACAGTTTAAAAAAAATAGTTTTGATTATTTTTATGCAAGTTATACTTTTCACTCAAATAAGCAATAAAATTTTAGGATGCAATCACTTCAATAATTAATTTTAAAAAATACTCATTAGAAAATTACACAAAATTACATAACTTCCAGATATCACTCTTAACTATCGTCCTACTAAAAGGATTTGAAAAACACTAAATATAACTAGGTATTTTGTGTTGCACATGAAAAAAGATATGTTACATTTTTGAAAAAAATCAAGAACTATTTTTGCGTGCACAGGGTTTGACTCACCTAATCTTATGTGTTTTGTAAAAAATCTAGTAGTTTAGAAAGTAGATTCTGAGTAATACAATTTATGTTTTTACACATCTTTTCATTTTGAGTGGATGACCCTCAAACATCTCATCCAAGTTCATGTTTATCTTATTTTAGAAAAAAGGTATCCACTTATACCCTCATTTTGTACACCATCTTGGTGAACTTACCCACATAACATTTCACTTGAGTATTATAGTACTTGACCAGTACTACACATGCTCGAGTAATACTAAACTTCTTCTTTACTTTGCCAACTTCTTGATGAATACTATAGTCACTCGACGACTACTTCTTCCTTTTTTAACCTTGTCACTCAGTTTACCTTGTGTAGCTCAATACATTACAATGTTTCATGATTATACAAAAATCAAACTGGAACATTACATTATCACTATCCAAGTTATTTTATTTATCAACTTTGTCTTCAACATACTTTCTTCAAATCCTCTTCATCACTCATATACTCTTAATCAAATGATATGGCACTCTACTATATTAGTATAATGTCTAGCCAACTAATACTTGAAATCAATAACAACATAACAACTAATATAACCCTCTTACATACATTCATAGCATTACCCATTACATTATTAGTTGGGGATAACATAGATAACACGCGCGCACACACATGCGCGCGTGCACACACACACGAATTCTTTCATTTATGATATGTTCATGCTCATAAGAGAACTCTACAATTTTGTGCTTATTCTTTGTTTGTCTTAACATTTAACTATTAATGGAACTAAGCATGCAAATTAACATATATCATCATTTATAATGGGGAGGCCTTTTCATTTGTTACCAATGGCTCGAGATTATTGAATAATATTGATTAGAGGATATATGGTGTAACTGTCAAACAACACATCGAGAAGTATATTAAGACTTTTAGTTTTAGTTTTTTTTTTTTCCAATGCACTTTGGGGATATCTATTTTAGTGGGAAGGTTATTGACTATTGATGATGCAAGACATGGTAAGATTACCCTTTACCGAATTTACTATGAACATTGGTAGAAAAAAATATTAGAAATGTATTTTATAGAGGACTATAGAAGGCGATGATAGCTAAAGTGAATTAAGGAATGAGAGAGAATCTATTTTGAAAATGGATCATTTACTTTCATCTTTCTTTTGGACTCTATTTGACTATGTATTTTATGGAAACAACCTTTGTACTGATTAAACATGTTCCCTTTTATTCCCCAATCAAGTTGGGATGTTATAATTGGGTAATTCAATGTAATTGCAAAATATGACTATCGATGGCACCTAAAGTAAGCTTGATCATTTGTATCATAAAGCTATAGTTGTAAAATATGGTTGTCATTGTAATTGCAATTTAGAGAATAAGTGACATTTATCACCAATCTACATTGTCTAGAACATGATTTGTAACTTGTAATTCAAAGTTTCATGAGTTTTGGATGACACCAAAGGTTTTCTTTACTCTATTCTTTTCTCATTGTACCTAAACTAATCAAGCTGTAAAAAATATAAAAATGTATGAAATTTACTTTTGGATTTGATTGTGTAAATTTTT
Organism: Cupressus sempervirens; assembly: GCA_028749045.1. Taxonomy (NCBI): domain Eukaryota; kingdom Viridiplantae; phylum Streptophyta; class Pinopsida; order Cupressales; family Cupressaceae; genus Cupressus; species Cupressus sempervirens. Next base: position 57,885,004 of record CM053789.1, read on the forward strand.
TTAGCATCAATGTTCCTAGATCACACTCCATGATCACTCTCACTCTGATGATGGATCACAGAGTGTGACCCAAAACATTGATGCTTAAAAATCTTACACAATCAAATCTAGAAATAAATTTCATACATTTTAAAGGGATTGTGGAAATCTAATAATGTTGAATTATAAAAATCTTAGTTTTATTTATATTTATTTTTAATGATATTGATGGAGTTTATGATTGTTTCTCCCCTGCAGCTAGATAATAATCCACTAGAGAGTGAGATAAATCCACCATATTGTCATGTTAGCACACTATCTCTAGATTTCTCTAAAGTCAAAAATGTGGACAAAGTCAATGTGGCAAAAAAGGCAAACTCTGTGGTCTATAGTTCACTGTTCAAGATGGAGAGAGAGAAAAAAGGGTCAGAGAAGGCAATTGAAAAGTTAAAAGCAAACCTCGAAAATGCAAAGGGAAAGGAGAAAGTAGTAGATAACATATGCAAAGAAATAGAGAAAAGGATTACAAGTGCTTCCTCTCAAGAGCCAAGTGCATAGCCTCAGCCATAGAATATGGAGATAGAAATGAAAATTATGAAGGAATAATTGGAAGAAAGCAATAAAAAACTATCTGATGTAAATGTAGAGAGAGAAGAAGAACTCAAGATGTTGAAGGAACAATTGGAATAGAGAAATAAGAAACTTAGTGATACTCTGAACCATTTTAATATGGAAGACGATGTAAAATTCAAAGAACTCAGGGACAAATTGCAAGAATGAAATAAACAACTTGAAGATGAAAGAGCATCTGCAGTAGATATTTTCAAAAAGTTGGAGTCTAGTGGACATACAATCATAACATAAATTAGGAATTAGATAATGAAAGGGAAAAATAAAAACAATGGGAAGAGAAAGCCAACGAAATAAAGAAAGAAAGTGAAAATCAGTTGGCACAAATGCTGTAAGAGGTACATAAGGAAAATAAAACAATCAAAACCTACAAAAAATCAAATGAAAAAAATCAAAAAATCAATCAAACTAATTAAAGAAGAACTGTGGGGGGAAATTATGGCAAATACCAATAGGTTGTGTGATTGGTTTGAATTGCATCAAAGTTTTTGAGTTTTTTGTGGAAGTATCAAAGACCATATTGAGAATAACTAAAACCTTTTTAAGCTCGAGAAGACTGCAAGATAGATTATAAACATATTCAACACACATAGTGACAAGTATTTGGCCAACCAAGGAGTTTATGACCACGTTAGTGCATTAGTAAAGTCATCAACTATCATTCAAAAATGCCAGAGTATAAGAGAAGGAGAGGAATATTTGAACTCAATTGGGAGAAAGCTCACCAAGATGGATGATAGAGAAAAATTAATGATAAGTCTTGGTTTGCCTAATCCTTGCCCTGGTAATTCATCAACTACATTCATTGGAAGGGAAGTTGACCAAAAAGAGTTGGAGGCCAAAATCATGTCTAAAGTAGTCAATTTTCCTCAAGATTCAACTCCAAAAGGCATTTTGAATTGCATCAAAACATTGGTGAATTTGAATGCACTATTGGATATAGCATTTCTTTTAAGTAAATCTTCCAAATATAGAAGTCTAATAAAGTTAAAGGTCATCTGCTATAACATAACAAATGTTCAAGCTCCAAACGAAGCAGAATTCAACATCCTAAAAAAGTTGACCCAATCTTTAATCATATCATAATATATCCATTAGGCATCAGAGTATGTGAAACTTGGAAGGTGATTTTAATCATCTTTGTAGTCTTTACTTTATTTCTATTTGTAATTGTTTGATATGATTTTAATGTTTGAACTTTGTTTCTTGAACAAGATAAATGCAACACAATCCAAATGCTATTTTTCTTAATAGGCCTATCAAATGCAAAGGAAAAAAATAATAATTTGATATTGAATTTGATGCTACTTTAAGACTCTTCCCATGAGGTAAAATGACTTGAAGCTATTGTTGCTCTCTTATTTCTATACTTATATAGAAGGGAATTCAAGGTCATTTGCTAAATTTAATGGTTGTAAATTTAGTAATTTTAACTCATGATTATGAAATTGGATATTCAAATTTAAATTTTGCAAATTGAATACATTCATGAATTTTATCAATTATCATGTGTAAAAAAAGTAATGAGAATGAATATTAATTTTATTATTTGAATTGCTATATTTTCATAAAAATTATCAAGGATTGTACCATATCAATTTACCATATGAGCATAATAACATGCAAAAAAAAAATAGTAATGGTAAATTTGAATGAATCTTGATTCACTGCATCATCTACCATAAAATGTACATGTTTTTTTGACATTAGACATTTACAAAATGATATAACTTATTATGAATGATAGATGAATCATGATTAGATTCAGAGGCTACTGTCTAGAATCTAGAATGTAGGCTGTACTAATTACTAATAAGTAAAAAATTTAGAATTGACACATCATACCATAATTGTTAAACTTGCCACAACATCTTATTGTTTGAATCCTCCAATTCCTTGCCATCAAGTTCATAGAGTCATTCATCATGTTCCATGTCTTTCTCCAATCTACATACCTTCATTTGCTTGATAGTGATCCTCAACTTCAACATCAACTCTACCAATACCAATACCACTACTTGAGTTATTGATCTCATTTTTTGAAATGTTTTGATTACGCAAAAATAGGTTTTAAAGGACCTAAAACCTTGTACAAGGTATCATAGAAACAAGAGAATCGAAGCTCAAACAACAAAAGGCCTCATAGCCAAAAGAGAAAAGACAAATCAAGCCAAAAACAAGAGGCCAAAACACAACTATGCATGAAAAGACAACAAAAGAAAAGCAAAAAAGATAGTCCTAGGATAGTTATAGAGTCTTCAGAAGGCCTGGTACTTGGTTTGCCAGGATGTTCATTGTTGATCTTAGATTGGTTTTGACTAATGAGTATCTACACACTTAAGTCATTTACTTAGTTCATGCCAAACAAGTAGTATATGCTAAGCACAACTTGTATATGATAGAGCATGTCGAGTCCACAGTGAGTGTCGAGTCACTCAATTGTTGAGTAGACAATGTATGCCGAATGATACAGAAGCTGAGTAAGCGGTGCATGTCAAGCTATTTAGATGCCAAGTCACAGTATAGAAATTAGTATATGTCAAGCATTAGAGACTTCAAATGTTGAGTAGGAGAGTTTTTTCATAGTTGTTTGTAATGGCACAAACAACTATGTAAACCATTTTTGAGCTGACTTAAAGATTGAATTACGATATTTTGGAGACAAGGATGAATCTTAAGTTGGAATCCCTATGAATTCCATGTAGCCAATCAGATAAAGTGAAGATTTAAGTGGAAAAATGGATGAATCACAGTCGTTGATTCATACCTAACCCTATGTTAGCTAAGTCTTCTTAAGGAGGAAAAACCCTAAAATTTTTAAGGTGTGCGAAAGGAGAAAAGAGAGAAGTTTGTATGCGCAAATAGAACATTCATGGTGGCTAAGGAGTTATGATCTAAGATTTCATTGTAGAATTAGTTAAAGGAGAATAGACAAAGGGAATAGTATACAATAGTGAGACATCTGATCAAGAAGGATCGAGAATACATCAATTTAGAGGTGATCTATCATCAAGCAACAAAGTGCTAACTATAGGATCAATGCTGAGTCATTCTAGTAGGTGAATTAGTCAAATATCTTAATAGAGTAGTCCCAACAGGATGTATTGAAATCCTCTAACAAGGTGCTTACTTAATTGTGAGTTAAAGTCCTTTAGCAAGACACACTTCTAATAGGGTGTTGAAATCTTTTAACAAGGTGAGACCTAATAGTCTTTGTAAGTGTTTAACAGGGCATACCTTTCATAGGGTAGATCATGTCTCATGATCAAGACATTGTAACCTTCATTGGATACACTTTATTACTACAGTAGTGAATACTTGTGGGTGTCATCCCCACCCTAGTTTTACCTTCTCATTGGAGGGTTTCTGGGTAATCAAATCTGGTGTCATATGTATGTGAATTCTTACTTTACATGTTTTAGATGTATATGCTTTACATGATATTTCAGTTTACTTATTGAATGTATGAGATGGATGAGTGGTGAATGTTTTTATGGGTCAAAGTTTAAACAACTAATTCACCTCCCCTCTCAGAAGTTTACCTTTCCTATTGTAATTCGAACAATTGGTATCAAAGCCTTGTTCTTTGAAAGAGAAGCTTTGTAGCTTTGAAGAAAGACCCTAAAGATGAAAGTCTACAAGTTGGGAAAGATTATTGAGAATCAAGAAATTGAAATACAACTCATTCTACATCAACTAAATGAAGCAAGAGAAGACTTGAAGAAATCTTTAAAGAGAAGGAAGGAAATTTCTATTAAGGAGAATGACACACAATACAAAGAGATGGACACTACTAAGATATTTGCTAATGAAGACTCTAATGAATTTGATACAATAGTTGGAGATCTAATGGAAAAGAATAGAGCTAACCAAGATTTCCAACATGCAGTTGGACACTCTAAGTCAAATGATGAATCCCAACTATGAATTGAATATAAAGGACATTGAGATAACAACATTGAAGTTATAGAATGAGCAATTGCAAAGTGACCTAAAAAGGGAAAATGAATTTGCTAAAAGTTTCAATAAATCAAGTGAAGCCATTAACTACTTTGAGCAATTAATGAGATCCCCTATACCTAACAATGATACATTTGGACTGGGATACACAAGTATCGAAGAAGGAGAGTCATCCACAAGTGTTGAAGAAAGGAGCAACAAGGTAAGAACTCCAAACCTACTTGTCATAATTTTGGTAAGAAATGACATACTGCTAATGTGTGCAAGAGCAAGACTATAAATTAGAATGTCAAGCATAAGGGCATGGTTCACTACCATAAGTGCAACAAACAAGGTCATTAGGCACATGAACGTAGAATGAGGACCATGCACACTCAAAGATTTGAAGGATATTTCTATAACTACCAGAAGTATGGACATAGATATTTTGAGTGTAGATCCAAACCCATGCGGTTATCAAATAGACAAACAAAGGTAAGGAACAATGAAAACTCTTATAACTAGGATTATAATATAAGGTATAGCTGTCATTATTGTCAAGAATATGGACATGTTCCTAAAAAATTGTATTAGAACACACTTTAGAAGTGACTACAAAAGGTGGTTGAGTCAAACCACATGTTTTAGTTGTTTGAAGACAGGTCACATCAATCGATATTGTCCAACAAGGTCAAACGCACCAAGTTGTGAGTTTGATAAAGGCAAAGGCAAGAAAGATTTTTGAAAATGTTAGAAATGAAATGAACAAGACATGGAAGAAAAAGGATGATTGTAGCACATCAAATGGAGAACGGATCACTTCACCCAATGGGTCAAGTGATCACATCTCATCAAACTAAGCAATCAAGAGGTATGTGGGACTAATATTTAAAAGTAATATCACACATCAGTTCCAAAAATGTTTTAGTACTAAAAAGATTACATTAGCATGGACAAAGATGCAAGATGGTATTAGGAATCCAAGAAAAATCTTTTAGTTTTTCATGTTACTGTCAAGCATGAAAATTTTCCTATGATTGTCGAGTAAAATGCTAGAGGATACCGAGCTAACAAATTGGCTAGTTGATGCCAAGCTCATAATGATTTCCAAATGAATGAAATGTTAGTGGATGTCAAGTGATCCTAAAATTGGTTGATGTTGAGCTTACAGCTATGTAAGCACTCAACATTAATTGCAGTATTTCATAAGGGTATTGGATCAATTTCAACTCATTTTACATCATTTCAAAATAAAGAAAGAGCAAGAAGAGCAAGAGGCAATTTGGAAATCCATCCAAAGTGATTGTAGAAGATTTGAACAATAATTCAACACCATTTCGTCTGATTTTGTAAACCATAGTTTCACATAATGGCATCTAGTTCAAAGGTGCAAAGGGTAAAGAGGTTTTGAATGTTCAACTAGTTAGTAATGAGGTCAAGCAATCAATATTCAAATCCATTCCAGACATTTCTTACAAACAAGACCCCTCTGGTGTGTTATCCATAATATCATTGAAAGTTTTAATTGTTCAGGATGTCAGGAAGTGTTACAACTGTATAATTGGTAGTATTGGAGATATGGAGATTAGGAAAGCATATGATAAACTTTGTGAGAATAGTGTATTAAGGGAAGAATTCAAAATTGTAGAGAATAAAGGGTTAACTTGTGCCCTAGATTTCCTGAATAATTTAAAAACTAAATGGATGATAATTGCATTAAGTAGGATTCATGATAGTTCACTATGGTTAGACAATGGGCCTATCAAAATAACCAAAAGGATAATACATAGGGTAATAGGGTATTCAACCCTAGATCAGCCTAAGACTTTGAGGAGTGATTCAAAAGAGGTTATTGAGAAAAACAAAGGAGCTATGTGGAATAAGAGAGGAATGACAATTGACACAATCACAAATCCATTGATAGACTTTGTAGTAAGGGTAATTGCACATAAGTTTTACCAATCAAGTAGATTGAACATTGTGCCCTATATTGCAGTGGATGTAGGTTATAATATTGTGCAAAAGGATCACACATATGATCTTGCCAAGCTACAATTACAACTAATTGAAAACCTAGGAGCAATAAGGAAGACAAAGAGTGCTCAGTGCAAATTTGGTTCTATCTTGATATGTATATTATTTTATGTTCAAAACACATTTCCTACATTTAGCACTGTGGCATGGAAGACAAATAGTCAGTGGGAGTATAGATAGGTGAGTTCATTGAACAATTAGGTGAGAATTTAGTTAGTAATGACCAGCTACTTTGAAGACTTTAAGTAGTCTATGAAGAAAAGATTGATAATTCTAATATCACTAGCAGAAAAACATTATGATGATGTTTGTTTCCTAGTGGAAGCTGACTATACATTTGTTCAAGTAGCAACTCCAAGGGTAAGATGGCTAAGAGCATTAGGATATGAAATAAATGTAAATGAAGCCTCTACAACAATAACTACATTACTTGCAAAATACATAGATAAAGATGCCAAAGCATTTGGAAATTATGCGATGGAAAATTCTAAGATTACCATGGAACTAAAGACTGCCTCTATTATAAAGAAGAAGGAGAAGACAATAAAGAAATTGAAGCTAAATTTGGTGAAGGTGCCAAGAAGGAAGAGGATGAAGAGGAAGCACCTACTCCTACTGATAAAAAATAAAAGAAAGGATAAGGCTCAACCAGTGACAAGGTCCAAGAAGACTACTAAACCAAGCCAACCCAAACCTATAGAACCTACTACAAGGGCTAGTGCACATGTCACTACACAAAAGGCTAAGGAGAAATCCAAACTAGTAGAGTAGGAAGGAGGAGCTCAGATAAGGCTAAGGAGGAAATACATTACACAAGATGAATCTAATGAGGAAAGAACAAAATCTAATGATAATAGCCAATTCAAAGTGGTGAGTCACAATCCATTATCAGATATAGATAACCTATGTGAAAAATGTTAAGAATAGTGCATATTTGTCAAGATTTTCCCATGTTGATTTTGATAATCTTGGTAAAGTTGAAAAGAATCAAGTGGAGGAGGCTATATATGCCATGATGAAATTTTTTAAGAAATCCCCACTAGAAATTGCTAACTCTATGCCTAAAAGTTTATATGAAAGAGTGGAGCAGAAATGACACTATTGTTTGAACTTGGAAAGATAGATTAGGGAAACATCACTTACACAAGTCATGCCTAAACTTAGTAAGGCACAAATTGTGAAGGCTATGAAGAAATATGCAGTTAGATTTGTACCAAAATATAGATTCTTTAGCATATTGCAAAACAATATTGAAGATGTAGTTAAGAAGTCCACACAAATTTGGAAACTCACATATGGGTTAACTATAGTAAAGTCAGCTGAACAAGAGCCTATAGAGGTCAAAGATGATGAAGAAGATGATAAAAATGAAGAAACATTTGAGGGATAGATGACAAGGAAATAGTTGAGGTAGAGAAGTAACAAGAACAAAGTGTACAAGATACACAATTGTCTAATGTCAACCCTCAACATATATCAAGTATAAATACTGAAATAGTAATAGTAAAGGATGTTTCTATTCTCACTGCTCAAAACATCAATCCCCTTACAGAGGAAGATTTGAAAAAGATACTTGATCAGTCTACACTATAGGAAAAATGGTGTGACAATCCTATATTGGTGAGTGTAGATGAGATTCAAAAATTAGTGACTATCAATACAAGGGAAGAGGTGAATACACAAAAAACCACCTATAATGACCCCTTAAGTCACTAATGTACAACCTTTGGATAAAGTGCTTAAAGATACATCAAAAAAGGTTGATATAGTTGAAGAAAATAAAGTGGAAACTCATGCCACTACTAAAGTATAGAGTGAAATAGGTCAGATATACTTATCTGCACCTCCGAGACAAGTACAAGGTGCAAGTCAAGGCATTGTGGTAGAACAAGACAAGCTTGAAGAGATCGAGTTGACATCCAAGCTAAAGGAGCAAGTATCCATTCAAGCCTTGGTAACCTTACTAGAAGCTAGCACTCCTTTTAGTCACACTCTTCAAAAGTTGAGCATAGATGCAACACCATTGTAGATCTCAATGCCGAGTCTGAATTCATCAAAGGTAGAAGAGGTAATACAATATGGAGATGTTAGCCTTGATGAAGATATTGTGTTACCAAAATATGATTATGCTACAATGACAATAGAGTATATGGGTATATTGTAAGAAGCCCTAACTAGAAAGAAAAGACAAGAAAGACTCAGAAGGGAGCATAGGCAGAAGCAATTATTGCTATATAATAAAGACATCTTTCTAGATGTATTCAGTCTGCCTACCCCAAATGAAACCAAACCACTCATTGAAAAACTAACAAATGTAGTGGAAAAGGTAAGTGATGCAAACCTTGATACAAATGCAAAATTACTAGAATGGTCTAAAAAGAAATTTCAAAGTAAAGTGAATGAGAAAATATCTTGTGATATAACACTTATACAAGTTGCATTGGAAACTAAGGTAGAGAGTGTGAAGAAGGAACTTGAGAACATTTTCTCATAGTACACCAAGCTGTGCAATCGAACACTCTTCACACAAGAGACAAGAAGTCACATTTTGATTTTGGAAAGTAAAATTAATTCATCAGGTACAAAACTGCCTATGACACCAACTCAAAGTGAGAAGCACTTCATAACTTTGTTACAAACCTAGAGTCAATTAACAACAGTCTGCAGATGAAGCCAATATAAGGGCCAAACTGATTAACATCCAAACAACATTGACCCCTCACATGGAGATCTTGCACAAGGAATTAGGAAATGCTAAAAATCTTATGAAGAAAGACCCCAATATTTCTACATTAGATGGCCTAGTCCACCTTGCTACTGAGCTAACCATCCAAATTAAGCCATTGGATGTAGCATGTGAAAATTGGGATGCAACTCTCAAGATTATACTAGAGGTTCATAAATCTTTTCTAGACAAACACACTATCAGTGTATAGCCCATTGACATCAATGTCAAAAAGAGGGAAGTAATAAAAGGGGGAGATAGAGAAAAAAGGGAGAATAAGAGCATGGGGGAGAAAGCAAAGAACAACAAGCAATCAACATGAAGTCAAAGAGTATCAGTTGAGACACATTTACTCAGCAAGAGTACATAATTTTGAGTACAGAAGAAGACCTATCAACTTAGGGGGAGTTATCAAATTTTGAGGTATATAAGTTGTTAAATTTTTTTGTAATTTTGTTCATAAGCTGAATAAGAGATATGTTATGCTCATAAGAATAAGGATATCAATGCATGACCAAGTGTTTTTACACTCATGTCAAAGAGGGAGATTGTTGATCTCATATTGGTTTTGACTAATGAGTGTCTACACACTTATGTCATTTACTTAGTTCATGTTGAACAAGTAGTATATGTTGAGCACAACATGTATATGAAAGAGCATGCGAGTCCACAATGAGTGCCGAGTCACTCATGTGCCAAGCAGATAGTGTATGCTGAGTGATATAAGAACCTAGTAAGTAGTGCATGTCGAGATATTCAAATGCCATATCATAGTATAGAAATCAGTATATGCCAAGCATCAAAGGCTTTAGATGCCAAGTAAGACAGTTTTGTCATAGTTGTTTGTAATGACACAAACAACTATGTAAACTATTTTTGAGCTGACTTAAACATTGAATTACGATATTTTGGAGATAAGGATGAATCTTAAGTTGGAATCCCTATGAATTGCATGCAACCAATCAAGTAAAGGGAAGGTTTAAGCAGAAAAATGGATGAATCACAACTGTTGATTCATACCTAACCCTAAGTCACCTAAGTCTTCTTAAGGAGGAAAAAACCTAAAATCTCTAAGGTGTGTGGAAGGAGAGAAGAGAGAAATTTGCATGCACAAATAGAGCATTCATGGTGGCTAAGGAGTTATGATCTAAGATATCATTGTAGAAACAATTAAAGGAGAATAGAGGAAGAGAATAACATACAACAAGAAGACATCTAATAAAAAAGGATCAAGAATACATCAGTTTAGAGGTGATTTGTCATCAAGCAACAAAGTGCTAACAACATGATCAATGCTGAGTCATTCTAGTAGGTGAATCAATCAAATCTCTTAATAGAGTATTCATAATAGGCTATATTGAAATCCTGTAACAAGGTGATTACTTAATTGTGAGTTAAAGTCCTTTAGCAAGGCACACTTCTAACAGGGTGTTGAAATCCTTTAACAGGGCAAGACCTAACAATCTTTGTAAGTCTTTAACAAGGCAAACCTTTCACAGGGTAGATCATGTCTCATGATCAAAACATTATAAACTTCATTGGATACACTTTATTATTGCAATAGTGAAGATTTGTGGGTGTCATCCCCACCCCAATTTTACCTTCTCATTGGAGGGTTTCTAGGTAATCAAATCTGGTGTCATATGTGTGTGAATTCTCACTTTACATGTTTTAGATGTATATGATTTACATGGTATTTCAGTTTACTTATTGAATGGATGAGATGGATGATTGGTGAATGTTTTTATGGGTCAAAGTTTAAACTACTAATTCACCCCCCTATCTTAGAAGTTTACCTTTCCTATTGTAATTCCAACCGTTTATATTATTGCAGATGCTTTCATGTCATCCAATTTTTTTTCTTTTCCACCTTCATTCTTCTTGGAATTAGCCCTTGTGCACTTACTCAGGCCCTAGTCCTCTTTCATAGCATTAGAGTCTTGTCTTTTGCTCTATTCCAGCTTGTTCACCAGGGTGTTAAAGTTTTTAGCCATGGTCTTCAATATATTATAATTCTAATTTGCCAATTTGTTAACCTTTTTTTCCAAGTTATCCACTCTAGTATCTAGCCTATCCATCCCTTTTTGAAGGTCTTTACCCAGCTGGTCAAAATTTCTATTTTTGGCTTCAAGTGGTGGCACACACTTCATCAAATTCTCTACTTCTTTCACATTGCCAATTACCTCAGAAAGTTTTTCTATGTGCTGACCCAGTGTTCTCTCCCCCCTTGCTATCTTGCTAAGCTAATCCAAATCCATTGATATGTCCTACATTTTCTGCTTTAGGGTACCCATATCATCTTTCATTATCCATGGGTTCCCAAAGATTCCCTTTAGAAACCCTTGATCATCCTCATCTTTGTTACTCTCAAGAAAGTCCTCGTGCTCCCCCTGTTTGTTTCTATCGAGCTTCGTCTCCTTGAGATCTCTCTCAATATCCACATCTTGAGAAAATGCTTTTTACCTTTTTCTTTCAACCCTCTTACTTAAGATTTCATCATCAAAAGGGACAAAATCTCTTTCAACATTCTTCCCCTTGTTTTCTGTAGCCTTGCCCAAATTTCCTCTCTTGTCAATACCCTTTTTCTGCCCCTCCTCAAAATCACTATCTTGTTCTGATTCCATCTCCTTTTCCTTCATTTTCTTCCTAGATGAGCTCTCAAGATCACCTTTCTTTCTCTTCTTCATTTCAGTCTCTTCTATTCTGTCCTTTGTATCATCATCAAATTCCTCCTCAGTTTCACTTCCCTCCACCTCACAATCTAAAGATTTCTTTCTCTACCAAGGCCTATCCACATTTTTTGATTTCAGAAGGTTCATTATTAAAACCATTAACCCCTCATGACAGGCATTATCACCCTTAGGATCATTTTGAATGGCTATGTCTGAGGTAAAAGGATAAATTTATCCTAATCCTATGCCTAAAATGGTTAACCAACATGAAATGGTGTCCATATATCTTAGAAAATTGGTCATCTAAAGTAAGATACTCTATCACCACAAACATAACAAATCTCCAAGGGTGAGAAATGGAGCCAGGGCTAAAGTAAGAATTACCAATTTTTACCATCTTGTTGCATTCCTTGGTCGAGTCCACAAACTCTTCAACCACCCAATATGAAATCTTCCTATTTCGATAGAAGTTAATACCCTCCATATCAAGCCTCGTAGCTTCAACAATGATATCTTCAAAAACCTCCATCCTCTGATTCCCCACTAGGATACTCTTGTCTTTCCATGTTTTGATAAATTGTTGGGTAATGGAATGGTTACTGCCTTTTAATTTCTCCATATAGCCTATAAAATTCCCTTGCTCTAGTATGTTCCAAACATAATAACCCACCGCTTCTCAATCCTTCCCATATCATTATTACTCCTTGGTGACATATTCATTATTAATAAAATAATTTTTTTTACTTCTTGCTTTGTCATGCTGAATCAATAAAAGCCCCTTAAAAGGGATGATATCACTTTGATTCCAAATTAGCTTTTCATCACTCTTGCATGTCACATTAGCCACCCAGTCAACAACTTGATTGGTTTCTCTATAGTTGTGAGTGACAACATAATTTATAAAGAAATTAATAAGATCAATGGCCTTGCCTATAATATTATTAATAGTCTAAGAAGGAATAGTAACTTTATTAAGATAATTAATTATATTAAGGGAATCCCCCTCAAGCCAGACATTCTTCAAATTCAAACTTTTTGCATGGCTAAGACCATAGAGGGCCGCACTTTCTTCTACCACATGATTAGTTTGAACCCCAATAGGAATGACCATCTCACCCACTCTATCCCCATTCATATTCCTAATGATGATACCATAGCTTGCTATTCCTAGGTTGCCCTTTTAGGCCCCATCAAAGTTAATCTTATACCAATCCTTCAGAGGACAATCCCATCTTGCTAGATCCTTGAGGTTAGGACCATTTTGCATCAAACTAAGACCATTCAAATTCCAATTCTGAACCACTATGTGAATGATATCCAATGAATTATATTTATTCCTACTTATCTAATTGGGATGTGATCTTAACCTGAGAGCAGAAGAGGCAAACCAAATTAAGCCTAACTAGAACTTAATTCAGGCAAGAAATACTTCTCAATACTGAAATAGATTCACATATCCACACCTCTTAAGAATCCGTAAATCCATTTGCATAAGGCTAGAATTAGTTGAAAATCAAATTTAAACTATTACTAATGAATCAAAAAAAGAGAAACTAACAGAATCCTTTCATCAAATGAATTATAACAATACTTATTACATTCATTTGTGTTCTGGAATACAGGGGAAATGAAACTCTGTTCTTCCTTAGTTCTCTGTAATACAGAAAGGAAATACTAACTAATTACTATACCTACTGGAGCGGAAAATGATTGAGATAAAATACCATTCAATTGTCTCTGCAATAAATAGTACTTCACACCAAAATTTTGCCAACCTTTTATTAATCATTCAACTTCATACATATAGGGTTGAGAGATGACCATTACAATAGGAATTTCAATCGGTTCATCTTCTGAATATGACAAATGGCAAGATTCCAGTTTGTCGAATTTCAAAATTTACAAAATTTGCGACATTTACATCAGAGAACAGAAAGAGAGTGTTAAATAAATCACTTAGATTTCTTTCCCTTTACAGTTTTTGTTCTATATGTTCTAGCAGCCACTATAATTGGGATCATTTCTTTGTGACTAGGCACATGTACATTGGTGAATCTTAAGAGCCACTTTGAATGCTCCCGAGCCAACTCCTTTACTGCATTCAGTTGACTTGTTAACTCTTCAGCTGCCACATGTACGCATCCACCTAGTGTCTGCAACTCTACCACTCTGTTTTGACTGCTTGAAGTCATCCCAGATAGATTACTCAAGTATGTGGAGAAGTTATTCTTCATTACTTCTACCCCAATGAGAATCTTTCCTTGCCCACTACTTTGTGGATCTATGTGTAACCCTTGCATAAGTTCAAATGCTCTATCTTGAGTTCTTTTCACTTTATCCCCTATCTCCTTAAGTCCTTTTTCAGCTTCTTGAATCATCTCTAGCTTGAATTGCATACCCTGGAGCCATTCAAACGGTGGTTCAGTTCCTTTCTTTAGAATTTTTGCTTCAACCGCCTCCTTTGCTTTCATCTGGATAACCATCTTCAAGAGAGAAATACACTCATCACATCTATTTTTCTCTACAGCTAAAGTACGTTGATTAGACGAGATATTGTCTTTCTTAGTCTCTAATCGGAGGATAACGTTCCCAATTTGATCAATCAGAGCAACTCCATCTACATTGAGTTTCTCAATCCATTCCTTCCCAATCTGACCAAAATGCCTGTCCTTCTAGAGTTGTGATATGAAAGCTTGTACTTCTTCTGCTGAAGGATTTTCAGTGGCAGGTACACCAGTAATAGTTGCCAAGGGAACAACTAGTTGCCTGATGAACATTCTTAACTCTTCTATTTCAGCTTTCATTCTGATTTTTGACGACTTGAGGTTCTCCAGTTACTCTTCTATCACCTCATTACTCGATTTCCATAGGCCTAATTTTGTATCATGTCTAGCCTCTCCAAGATCAATTGAATGTAGGGTGAAGTCTTCTGGCATCATATCTTCAATTCTCCCTACCTTGTTTGGTTTTTCTACCTCCATAGTTAAGTACCTTGTTTTTGGATCTTGTCCCAATATTGACAAGGTCTTTTGCCTTTTAGCTTTTACTATGGCAGATCCTAAGCGGACCGCTTGAGATACAACATCTTTTGAAGGGACACTTTCATCTTTTCTTTTCCTCTTCTTCTCCAAAGTATCCTAGAGCCAAGACTCTGTACTAATCACTTTGGAGGTTGTTCCAAGTGATTCAATGCTGAACATTTCCTTCTTCACTGGAGTTGTTGTCCCTGTAGTTGCAGAAAAGGGGGTCTTTGGATCTCGAGAAAGAAGCCGAGATGAACCTGGAGGTTTCTCTTCTTCTTAAGCTTTCTTTGCAACTTCATCAGACTTAGCGGATTCACTGCTACTACTTTTATCATCTCTAATCTCTACTGTTTGAATAGGAGAACTAGTGGACTTTAGAAAAGGAGCACTTACAAATGGTGTAGGGCTATGATGAGGGGATGAGATAGGAGCAACATGAGGAGATGGAGTTGGAGAAGGTTGAGGAGATGGGGGTAGAGTGGCATGTGGAGGTGAGACTAGAGCAGGAGATCCATCTTTCTGCTCTTCTATTCCTTTTTCAGCTTCAGCTTGAGCTCCAATGACTGGTAATGATCCACCTTAACAGGTTGGGGCTATTGGAACATTTTTCTCAGAGGGCTGGTCACCACCTCTCACAAATTGGGCTAGTTCTTCAGTATCTATTGCAGTAGCACTAGGTGTAGCACTTTGAGATGAAGCAGGAGTAGCTACGGGTGGAGAAGCTTGAGTAGTTTTGCTCCTGCTCTGACCTTTCTTAGCTGTCCACTCAACCCACTTCCCAGTCCTTTTGATAATTCTTGCCATCATGACATCAAAGTCTTCTTCTATGTCAACATATGGTTCAAAACTAATGGGAGTCTTCCTCAATTTAGTCAAATATGTATTATTGTACATATTTTGACCATCATCTTCTAGCCCTTCCACATCTAAATTTATACCATATGTCTTTACTTGATCAATTGTAAATCTGGAAAAGGCACGATCTCAGCTCTCCAGTTCATTCTTACAATCTACCCAATAATCCTCCATGGTTGTCATATGTTTGATCATGCTTCCAATTTGAAGCATATCTCTGGCATATCCATTCGGATCAAACATAGGCCTTACTACTGCATACTCTTCCAACTTGTATTTACTTTCAAATGCTTTGAGTATATTCTTTGCATCTGATCTGGTCTCACAATTGTATGCTCCAACTTTTATAGGGAATTCATACCCTTTCTTCCTCAGGCTGGCGCTCAACAAGTTCACTTGTATGGCTTGCCTCGCGATCTCCATTAGCATGATCATATCATTTGGATACCTAGGCAGCTTCAGTGGGAATCCATCAAACACTGCAAGACGAAAATAAGAAAATGATGAGAATTGAATGAAATAACTACCAAATTGGCTGATGGTCGCCATCACTTCTAGACTGAATCTCCACTTTGGACACCCTAAAAGTTCCTTGAAAATCCTCATTGCGAATGCATCATTTACTCGGATGTATTCTACATAACTATTCTGTAATTGCAAGCATGGATAAAACTCATAACTTTTTACATTATCAGGAAAATTCTCAATTCTGGGGAGTCCCAGCCACAATTGAAGAGAAGCCAACATGTATATCAAGAAAGAGGACATATAAAATGAATTATAAAATGTAACTGCACTGAGAGCCCTAGAAAGATGCTCACTGACTTCATACGCCCAGTCAATATACTGTGTCTGAGAAAATCACTTGCACCAAAAAGAAGTACTGCTCTACAAAAATTAAAAGCTTCTACCTCACCTTTGAGTCGATGCAACAGAACCAAAATATCAACAATTTCTAGTTTGAGGTCTGTGCCAAAAATAGTTTTAGGGACTTTACACTTAGCTCCCCTTGGATTTTGAAACCAAGATTGCATGATCTCTCTCCTCCAAACCATCTTCTTCAAAGAGAACACAGACATGGCACCACTCATCATTAAATCAGAGAACTCCTCTCATTCTAGAATCTGCAAGCAATTCACTACTGCTTGACGATCAATTGAAATCAACATTGTTTGGTCAAGCAATAGAATCTACTTTGTATCTGGGTTGTAATGATTGATGCATTCCAAGATTAACTCCGGGGCTTGTACTGCTACAGGAAACCCAGCTGCTTCCACTAATCCGCTTCCCCGAAGTTTTTCCATTATGGGATGAATTGGCTCTACTCTTAATCTCCTTTGAAAATCTTGCATATCATAGAAACATAGTGAAGTATCTATGATAGTCGACCATGCCGACTTAATTCCACCCAATCTATTGAAACCTGCGAATTTTGTTGCCATTTTAGTTGACGTATGATAACAAAAATTCAAAAAATTGCAAATGATATGAGAAGAAAACTTTGTAACTTTGAAAATTACTTGAAAGCACTATTCAATACAACAGTGTAATAGTAAAATGGTAGTTTGAAAATCTGTTACATCCCTCTTTATAGAATAACCCTAGACTTGCCCGTTGAATTTCATAAACTGCACCACACAAGTGAAATTAAGAGTAAATCTGTTGGATTGGTGAACGTAAAGGTTCTAACAGATTTATCTTTGTCTTTTCATTGTTTCCATTGGCTCAGTGGTAACTTTCATTAATTACTAGTTTACTTTCTGTTTTCACCCATATTTCAGAAAAAATAAGAACGGGGTACTCCCTTGGGCAAAATCTGCTTAACTCAATTATGCTTGCAAAAAGCCTTAACAATTCACTGATTTGCTTCTATTTACTTGCCCAAAATTATCTGCAATCAATTCACATACT
Source organism: Cupressus sempervirens (assembly GCA_028749045.1). NCBI lineage: Eukaryota > Viridiplantae > Streptophyta > Pinopsida > Cupressales > Cupressaceae > Cupressus > Cupressus sempervirens. The sequence continues at coordinate 57,902,772 of CM053789.1, forward strand.
TACCATGCTTGCAAGAATGATTTTTCTTGAAATACGAAAAATGGCCTTCGAGGGTAGAAAACCTGCAGCAGAGAAACCGATATCCAATTTTCCTCTTAAGCTTTCGCTTTTACCTTTCTACCCTAAGAACTTTATTAAAAACCTTTGAAAAACATAAAAGAGGCTTCGTGATTGAACAATGGGGCACACTAGTAACTTTACCTTCTATTTAAGCCTTTGCAAAAAATTTACTTATTGGTTCGAAGCCCGCCAGAGGAGATGCTACTTCTGTGTTTTTCACCAATGCTCATCCTTATCATTTTAATGAGTTCTGAATAATTTCCACTATGAAAACATGATGCTATTTGAATGATTTAACCATAATGCAGCTTACCTATCCTTGTTTCTACCCACGAATTGCTTCTTTGGATTCCTACGGAGTTTCACCTTTCGGGTGAGAAAACTCGCTATGGAGAAGAAGAAACTCAATTTTCCACCAATGCCAATTGTTTTACTTCTTCTTCCCTATTCCCTTTAATTTAAGCCTCCAAAAACCAAAAAATTGACTTCAAAAATGAGAGGCAAGGCCCATTGGCTCTCTTAATTCCTTTACATACACCTCTTCGAAAAACTAATTTCTGACTTCAGAATTCGCCACAGAGAAGCTCTTTCCCAATTTTCTGCCATTCACTATTCTGATCATTTTTTGGACTTTAAAATGATTCTCACTATGAAATCATGACATCATTTGAATGATCTTTTCATGACATGATTCACTTTACTTCAATAAAACTCACAGATAGCATTTGCCAGTCTTGGCAAAAATTCACCTTTGGGGTGCAAAAACCTGCTAAGAAGAAGCCGAAACCTGATTTTCTGCCAATTCAATTTCTCTATCGCTAGATCAAACAAGTTGCAAGAAAATAAAATGATGTAGCATAGTTTGAGAATCTCCATAAAGTATGGCTCTAAACTACCCCTAAGACTCATGACCATCAAGAAATACCCACCCGGCTATATGTGACATGGGAGAAGGGAAAAGATGAAAAACCCAATGGAGAAACTCAGCACCTAAAGAGGAAAAGACCTATTGACCTGACTTGACAAAACATGACATTAGTTCACTTTCCACCTCACAAAATTTGTATATGGTGAAAAGTGGGCAACAGGAATCAAAGCAAGGAAAGTACCATTCAGCTCCTTGAAAATTTTTCTTGATCCAAAAAACTCCTTAATGTTAGAATTCTTTAGAATAACTGAGAGGGGGGGTGAATTAGTTATTCAAGGTCCAAAAACATCTTTCTAATACTTTTATACCCTTTTCCTCTATTTAAACTTAAATAGTCATATAAGCAATTACTGTAAATCAACATGCAAAGATAAAACATTCAAGATCAACACATAACACAATGATTTACGTGGAAACCCAATTTGGGAAAAACCACCAGTAACATGCTACTTGATTCTCACTCTTCTGAAGTGATGCCCTGTTAAGAGCCTACCCTGTTAAAGGCTTACAACACAGTGTTAAATGTGACCTTGTTAGAGGATTTCACCAAACTGTTAGGAATGGGCCTGGTTAAAGGTCTTTAGAACATCCACTTGGAATGTCACCCTGTTAAAGGATTTATCAAATGGCTATTAAACCAACCTAAGTCCATAGGATTTATCTTACTGTTACAATTGCTAGAAAGTAATGATAATGGTCTTTTGATCTGATATGACTTACAACATACTTTGCAAATTTCAGATCACTAGTTCAATCCTTATGCTTGGCTTCAATCACTCCAGTTCTGACTTGCTTGTCTCCCTCTCAAGCTTCGTCTCCTTGAGTCTTCATACTCATTCTGCCAATACAATCATCCTTGTGGTCGTCTATCCAAACAAAGTTCTTGTGCTAACTTATGCTTAACACAATCTTCAACATTTCATGCTTTATGCTTTGACCATGACTCTGTCTCTCACTATTTCATTCTCTTCCACTCCTCTTTTTTTTTTTCATTAACTCATGTCTTCTTATATACAAGTCTGATTTTCCTTTGCCGCTCAATTCTCCTTCTCTAATTTTAGGGTTTCAAGATGGATTAGGTAGGATACAATGTATCTGCCCCATATCATGTTTTCTTTGCCAATTGTATCTTGAAAACGTTCTACATGGTGTTCTGTGCCACCATCTCATCATTCTTATCTTCCTTTTAATTCACAAATTTCTATATAACAACCTTGTCGACTTTGATCTGGCGAATCTTTGATTTTCTAAATAATGCAGCAATTCCGCATTATTTAGTTACTGGTGCTCGGCAACTCTGTGTTGTAGACACCTAAAAACCTTTTAAAAATAAAGTATTTTTATTTTTTGAAAAATTCCTGATGACATCATCATTTATTAATTAATTATTTATTTAATTAATTAATTTATTTTTATGCCATTAAATCCTTTATCTTAATTAAAAATATTTAATTAAGGAATCCCTCCCAAAAATGTTTAAATCTTATTTACACATTATTTCCTTATTTATTAATTATTTAATTAATAAATTGACCAAAAAACCCAAAATAAATTAAAAATTTATTTTTTGCCCAAAAACTTGGCCAATTTCCTTAAGACCACTAACCTCTTCCAAAATCTTCTAATCCTTCTTTAATTTTGATTAAAGGCTAATCCCATCATTTCCTACCCCTAATCCCAACTCAAAATATTTAATTAAGATTAAATATTAATCCTCATGTTTATTAAAAAAGTTTTAATAAATATCTCCTCAACCCAAACCCTTGAAATAAATAAAACTTTATTTATTTCCTAAAAATCTAATTTATCCTCATCCTAAGAAGTTCTAGACTCTTCTAGAAAGTCTTCATCCTCATCCTAGGAAATTCTAGACTATTCTAGAAAGTCTTTATCCTCATCCAAAATCTAGACTCTTCTAGAAGATGTCTTTAAACCTAATCCTAATCCCCTCCTAACCTTGTCACATTCCCTAAACATGGGTTAAAACTTACTAACCCAAGCCAAAGTTAACAAATATCTCCTCCTTCACCCACCCTCATTAAATGCCATCCACTTGCCTATCCCTAAGCTAATCCTAAACCATCCTAATCCATCCTCTAATCATTTGCACAATCCTAAGCAAGCTTAAAACCCTCCTAATCAAGCCCAAGTCGAAATTGCTCTCATCTCCCTCAAAATATCTCAACCATAAAACTTTATGAAGTCCACTAGGCCATAAATGACTCTTACAAGCCTTTTTATTGCTCTTACAAGTCATTATGAGGGTCTTTATGAAGATTTTATCCCTTGAGCCTCCTTTGTTGACTCATCCTTCCCCTTTCCTCCATCCTCTCACCATATGACATGTGTCACTCCTTGATTGGCTATAAGGAAGCACAATCCATGTGCTCTCCTCTCATGCAATCTGAGCCCTCCATGAGCTTTTTCCCATCCTTGCATCTTAGCCCTCAATCCCTCAAGCCTCTTGCCTATAAATTGGATCCTTCCCCTTTGCAAAATAACACAATCTCATAGTGTTTGCAGATTTTTCAAGCTTATAGGTGGACAAAGAACTTGAAATTCTTCTTCCTCTTCTTGTCTATATTCTTCTTATTCCATCTACTTCTTCTTCTTCTTCTTGTGAGAGATCTTGGCCATTTTTTTTTTTAAGGAAGCAAAATCATACACACTTCTTTTTAGTGCTTAAAATGAACCCCCAAATCATACTTAAATCCATTGAAAAATTAAAAATTTGCAAAAAAAGAAAAAATATTTTAACAAGTGAAACTAAACCAATCTAATCATTTGCATCCTTGCAACATCAAAGTTTTAGATGCATTCATGCAAAGTTAGGAACACTTCATTTTTGGAAATTTAAAAAGAACTTCAAGTTTCCATTTCAAAAGGCTCAAAATCAACACTAAGTGCACACTAAAGTTCTTTTAAAAAATCTCATGAAAACTAAGAGTCCTAAATGGTTGCCAAAAATTGTCCTAAAAGCTTTGTTATTTGTTCCAAACAAATGTCTTATTGCAAAATCTTGAATGTTTCTTAGGTTTTTCATGCATCAAAACAAGCTAGGAATATCATTTTTGGGCTTAAAACATGCAAACTAGAACACAAAATCTTGAATGAAAAGCAAAGTCCAAAGAGTCATTTTCACTTTTGAGTCCAAAACAATCTTGAATGATCTAAGGTTAAAACAAAGCACTTCAAAGTTCTTAAAACAACACACAAAATCTCAATCTTGAATCCTCAAAGGAAAAAACTTGAATGTTTAACCACTTGTCTTTGAATGCATGTTGCTAAAATCACTCTTGAATGCCATGGATTAAAATCAAATTTTCCTTGAATGCATGATTAAAACAAAAAATCCAATCTTGAATGCCAAGGATCAATTAACCATTGCAATATCAAACACTTCATTTGGAGCTTCTAAAAATTGAACAAAACAAATCTCTTTTCCACATGCAATCTAGGTAAAGTTTGATTTTTGGAAATTTAAGAAACTTTGTTAAGTTAAAATACAAATTTGCAAAAATAAATTTGAGTAGTTCCTTGGACTCACCTCTTTTCTAATCACCCATCAAATATTAACCATTGGTTGCAATCTCAGCGCCATTTATGGGGATGGGTCTACTTGAAAAAGGTGTTAAATGTTCCACAATCTAACTCACTCACTTGGTCTTTGAATGTTTGCTTTAACTTTATCAAAATTCTTAAATGATCAAAACTCTAGATTAAATCGATCACACTTCAAGTTTGGACACTAAAATTGAACAACAACTGACATGGAGAGCCTCCGGGCACGCGCTTGAAATCAAATCTCACACACTTTTGTTTTGGGCTTAAAACAAACTCACACTCAATCTTGAATGCCTTAAAGAAAATTAATCGATACTTGACGTGGAGGGCCTCTGGGCGCATGAGTTTTCTTTTGTTGACCCTAACTCTTCTTATTGTTTGCATTCTTCGATCGATTTACTTTTGTTGGCGCTTCAAGTTGGAATTGAACATTATCTCTTAAACATGAGTGCTTGCAAAGTCTAGATTAGCACACATAAGAGTCAGTTGGTAAAAGAACAAGCGTGTTTTTTAGCCCAAGGTCATCCAAGTCTTCTCTCCCCTTGTCGTCTTTTGAGGTCATCTTGGGTGCATAAGATTAGGATCCAAAACCTTGTTTCTTTTTAGGAGGCCTGCTTGGGGATTTCATCACCCCTTGGACGACCTCAACTCCAGCATTCTGGCAGAGTATAAGAATCGGGAGGTGAATCGAAAGACACCTCTCTTGGGATCAAGATTTTGTCACTCGGGCTAAGCCTCAAGGAACTTTATACCTTTGAGAAGTAAAAGAGGAGAAGTGGGTTACCGCTCCTCTCGGCTGTGTGACATCTTTTTGGTCTCATCTACGGATTTGGGCCTCACGTACCTTGGGTATATCGAGGACTCCTTAGCTAAACCAACTGTCAGCCTTGTAGACAACCATCTAGGATGTTAATGTGTTTAAAGTGACTGATCGAAACATTTGTAGAACATACACACTCTTTGGCGCAAGTATCACTTTCTGAGAATCAAAAACTTCTATCTGGTTGTTTCTATCTATTGCTTAATCTTTTATTTGTTGAATGAATTTTTGCCAAACTTGGTTAATCCTAGCTTAGGGCATACTTAGCGTATTCACTGCCTATTCCAGAAGTTGAATGAGTTGAAGCAAAACAACCAAGATCTCTCAAACCCAAGCAGATTCAGGAATTGATGTCAGAGCAACCCAAACCCAAACAGAAGTTCCACAAAGTTAAACTCAAACCATCTCTAGCATACCAAGAACTTTCAGCCAAGAGAAAAGAAATAACACCAAGCCCACGAATTACCAAACTCCAAAAAGAAGAGGACAAAGCTACCGACGAAGCACTTCAAGAGGCCTGGTTAGACCGCAACATCAAATTTAGCCAATATCCAGGAGTTAATCCTGCTTATGCCTTACCAACTAGGCATGATTTCTATGATTAGACACCCTTGTTTCTCCACATCTTCTTGGATAAGCTTCACTTTAGAGTCATCTTTGTAGAAAAGCCAGCCATCTTAGATTATCCCCTTAAGCATTATTAGCTCATCCATCTCATTTAGAATCAAACCATCTAGCCAGCAATCCAAAATCTGCACATCTAAGCTTTCAAAATTATTGTCACCTTGCCAAAAGTTTGCCATTCCTAAAATCTTTCAAAATCCACCAATCTCACCAAGGTTATCCCTTTGACAGAGCTTTTTCTAGGGTAATCCAGCTTTGTCACTTGTTATCCCTCATCACCTTCAGCTAAAGGTTGAGATCCACAAGTGGTCAATCTCGTGTTCTTCCTAAAGGATCATCAGTCTATCCTTACATTGACACAATCACCACCAAGGTTGCACATAGGAAGGCATACCTTTCATGCTTTGGCAACATATCTTTGAAGTTAGAATCTCCAACCTAATCCTCCTTAGGTTTTTTCATATAGCTTTGCCTTAACCTAAGAAATCATTTGCATAGAGAAGCCTTCCCCCTGTTGCATCCATTAGCATTATTGCATCTTATCCCTAGGAGCATTTTTCATGCCACCCGTCACTCGCTTAGCCAAGAAGAAAGAAACAATGGAGCCCTATCATTTGGATCGAATAGCCTCACCCCCCTTGAGCACTCAGCCATCCTTCAGCCCAGAGAAAGCTATGCCATCATCTACTGACATTGAAGCTTTCATGAACCAACCAGGAAATGCTGTATTGGTAAATGCCATTATAGACAAAAACAAAGAGACAATCATGGCTAATTTTCGAAGGGACAATGTAGGAACCTTTGACTTTGGAAGACCCCCTCCATTATCAGATCCATCTCACCCGTTGTTTGGGCAGCTACCACCACCCATAGGCTCTTATGATCCAAATTATCCTCAATATATGCCAAAAGAAGAGCCTCCAGCCAATCCATATGATCCAACAGACCCAAACATACCATCATCCACCCAAGTTGAAATCTCCATGCCGCAAGCCAACCCAACCACTGCCACTCCATCCTTGGTTCATACATCTCTGCTCCAAACCCCCTTTACCCAAAACACCTCACCATTCACCCCCTTCACTATTGCTGCTGCTGCTCCCCAACCCAGCCTTCCAAATCCACCCATCTCCCAAATCAGTGCTAGCATCTTTGGCCAACCTTAGCAATATATAACAGGGATGCCACCCATGGGGCCAAGTAATCAACCTTTCATTACCCCCAACTTGTTCACCACAACCCAAAGCACAATCCCATCATTTCCATTAGGTCTTGGGAGCTCAATACCATTAGCCACAAATCTACAAGATACTACCCTCACTCCACAAAGCTATCAAATCCCACAAGCTACTACCAATTTTCTACCAAGCTCCCAAGTGACCCCAGCCCTTGCCACCACTCTACCAAGCTTCCAAATCCAACCACAAAGCTATCAAACCCCATTAGTTCCATTCCCAAGATTTCAATTCCCACCACCTCCACCACCAACTAATCCATTACCTCCTATTACCAACTACTTTTCAATGCCACTTCTAGGAGGTAATCCACTAATCCAACCAACCACAAATTATTTGCAGGTACCATCCCAAATGGGGGCATAGCCCACATACCTTGGTCAAACCCCACAAGCCCCCCGATCCTTTCCCCAAGCCTCACAACCATCTTATACCTTACCTCCACAAAGTAATCCATTTATCCCATAGCCAGCTTATGTTCCTCAATCCTAACCTCAAATCCCATATCAACAGCAAGCCTCGTAGCACATGCAGCAATATGCACCACCTCCCCCTTAGCAACCTGTCATCCACCATACAGCTACCCAAACAATGTACAATCCCTATCAGCAAATCCCTCACAACCATCCATATTTAGTGGCCCCATCTAGCACATACCTACCTCAAGGCACTCCTACATTGGGGGCACCCCAGCCATCACCTATCAATTCAGAATGGGAGCAAATGAAGATAGCTCTGAAAGCCATCCAAGAATGGAATGATCTGAAGACATTCAAGTTTGAGAATGTGTGTCCTTACCCATTTGACAGAGCCATTACCATGACACCATTTCCCAAACACTTTGAGGTACCCAAATTTGACAAATTCAGAGGAAAAGGAGACCCTGTCACACATATCAAAGAATTTTACATGCACTGTCAGGACGTAGCATACAATGATGTATTCCTCTTGCGCCTTTTTCCCAAAAGCTTGGCTAGACCAGCTCTTGAATGGTTTTATAGAATCCCCTATGGCACAATTAAAAACTTTGCTGAATTATCTGAGGCATTTGTAGCCCAATATGCCCATCTTGTTGAAATAGAGCTATCAATAGTTGACCTTGTCCACACTAAGAAAAAAGGTGGAGAAAGCCTTGCTGAATACCTGCAAAGATGGCAAACCCTTACCACCCACATATCCTGCACCTTGCCAGAGCGCCATGTGGTGAAAATGTTCATTGATAATGCCCATCCTAGCTTGGCTCACCACATGACCATGAACTGTTTGCAGACCTACAAAGATATCAAAGAGAAAGGAATGATACTTGAGCAAGGACTCATTAAAGATGGTGTGGTCAAGATTTACAAGGAAGCCAACCAAAATCAATCACATTCCAATGACAAGTCTATGTATTGGAACAAAAACAAGCATGTTGCAACAGATGGTGTCACTGACACCAGACATGTGAATATTGTTGGTCCTTCTCAAAACCTGTCCAACCCACCATATCAACCAAACAATCAACAAGCTATCAATTACCAACAGCATAATCACCAAAGCTATCAAAACCACAATCCAAGACCCAACTTTCAAGGGTCTAGCAATCAAGCTAATGCCATCAATGTAGCTGTAGGACAAAAGCCCAGATTCCAACCTGCACCTAGAAATTATACACCCCTTGGTGAACCTTTAGATGTCATTTTTGAGAAATTAGTCAAGGAAAACCTCATCAAATTTCCTCCTACCCAGCAAATTGACCCAAGCCAATCCAAAGTTGCATGGTACAAAGATAATGAGTATTGCAAATTTCATAGGGTAAAAGGTCACACTACCCTGAGATGCATGAAACTGAAAGACTATGTGCAGGACCTCATAGATCAGAAGGAAATCATTGTTGGTGCCCAAACCTCTCTGAATGCAGGCTTACAAATCTATCAAAATGCTTTTCCTCCTCACAACAATCAAAATCCTTGAAAAGCACCTATCCAAACCAACAACAACAACACCAACAACCGTCAGCCAAACCAACAGCATGGGAAGAACAATGACCACACTTCATCCTATATAGACTATGGTAGCCTTATAGGTTGTATATCCAAGAAAGAGCCTTCCGTCAATGTTATCAATATCCAAGGACCAAACAATGAGTGTGTAGTCACCACTCGAAGAGCGCAATTTAACATCGCAGGCCCACCTGTTACACCAACACCATCAGCTCCATCAAAAAGCCAGTACAATATCTTGGAACACCTTGGGAACATGCCAGCCCAAATCTCCATTTTAGACCTTCTTCGCACTAGTCCTGTGTACAAGAACATCCTTGACAGTTCTCTCATAGAATCCCGTGTCCCTTCTGATATCAATGCTACTAATTTTTGTAATCTTGTTGGACACCTCTCATCCTCATGTGCCCTATCATTCAAACCCACCGACATACCCGTGGTCAAGCCAGATCACACCCTTTCGCTTCGCATAGCCATCATGGTATCCAACTTTGCTGTGAAAAGAGTAATGATAGATAATGGATCAGCCTTGAATATTTGCACCCTAAAATTCATAAAACAAGCTGGGTATACTGAGGCAGATATCATCAGTGAGGTTATCACCATCAAAGCTTATGACAACTTGGAAAGAACCACAGACGAAACTATTTTGCTGCCAATCAAGGTTGGGCCAGTCATCCAAGAGACACTTTGCCATGTTATTGATCTAAACCTACCATTTAACATCCTCCTCGGTCGCCCATGGATTCATGCCATGAAAGCCATTCCATCCACTTACCATCAGTGCGTCAAATTACCGCATCAAGGCACTGAGGTAACCATCCATGCCGATCCAGAACCCTTTGCTTATTGCAATGCGGTTGAAGCTTCATATACAAACCATTACCCTAGAATTGATATCAGCACATCCATCGCTAGCTCATCCCACACTTATAATGACCCAGAAACCATCCTCTCCTCTACCTTGTCTACCATGAAGATCAATAACAAAGGTTGTGGAGAGTATAGTCTGTCGGATGCATTTGCTGTCGGGGCACTCCCACTTGATCCACATGCCCATGGACAACCAACATATCACAAAGCTAAGGAGATTCCACCTCCTCAATACAAATAGTTTGGCCCAACAACCTTTGTATCCTCGAAAATCCCTCTTCATGAGGAGCTCACTCCAGATATCAACAAATGGTTACATAAGGATGCACCTCAAAGAAATCAAGCACGCCTTGATCACTTCAGCCAAAAGTATCCCCAAGAACATAAGCTCATCACTGAAAAATGGAACTATCAAGGTGGTGGTCTAGGACCAGAAGAAAGAGGCATGCAGTGCCCCATCGACGCACACAAGTGGGAATCGAAGTCAAGTCTTGGCTTTGGCATACCCATAAATGGGGGCACCAATGAGAACGGTCATGCTTTTTCGAACATTCATCGCAACCTTGTCGAAATTGAAGACATTCTTGAGGAAGTTGAAAAGAGAGCCTACGACGATATCCTAGACCAAATCTCCCTCGGAGACTTTGTTCTCCAAGAACTATCCATCCACCTCATTGACCTACCACTTGCCCATCCACAACTCATAGATTGGGACCAACCAAGCGTCATACACATTGATGAGTTCACATCAGAGGAAGCACTTCTGAGATTCATGGGAGCTAAAACACCTCACAAGAAAACAAAGCCATATTCAGCCTATATCTACAAGCTAGATCCCAAGGGGTATTTTGGAGAAAATCCCCAACCTAGTTCCGATACACCCAAAACTAGAACTAGGGTGAATCTGAGACTAGCCAAGGTAGCGAAGAGAACCCCTCAGCAAGAACATCCAGAGCCACAAGCAGAACATGAGGATTTAGCATTACCTCCTCAAGATAATCGACCAGAGGTGTCTTCTATTCTAATTGAGGATACTCGAGAAGTCAACATTGGTTCTTCAGAGATCCCCAGACTTGTTCACATTGCTGCATCCCTATCACAAGACCAAGCTGATCTCCTCTTTGAAGTCTTAAGTGAAAACATTGGTCGATTTGCATGGTCATATCAGGACATGCCAGGGCTTGATCCAAAGCTTGTAGTTCATCATCTTGCAGTCGATCCAAACATCAAGTCCGTTAGACAAATGCTTAGAAAAATGCACCCCAAGGTGGCATTATTGGTCAAAGCTAAATGAGAAAGAATGTTAGCTGCTAAGGTTATCTGACCTATCGACTATTCAGAGTGGATCTCCAACATGGTCCCCGTCACTAAGCCTTCTGGTGACATTAGAACCTACACTGATTTCAGAGATCTTAACAAAGCTTGTCCAAAAGATGATTTTCCCTTGCCCAACATAGATATGATTGTAGATCTTACAGCTGGACATGAAATTTTGTCCCTCACGGATGGATTTTTTGGGTATAATCAAATCAAGATTGCAGAAGAGGATCAACATAAGACAACATTCACTACCCCTTGGGGAACCTTTTGCTACAACATGATGCCTTTTGGCCTAAAGAATGCTGGGGCTACCTATCAAAGAGCTATGACAGCCATTTTTCATGATCTCATCCATAGAATTTTGGAGGATTATGTGGATGATATCTTGGTCAAGTCTCATACCTTCATGGATCATCTTGTTGACCTGGAGAAAGTCTTTGATAGGTTAGCCAAATATCATCTCATGCTGAATCCCAAGAAATGTGTCTTTGGGGTCACATCTGGCAAGCTTCTAGGCTTCATAGTTTCTAAACGAGGTATAGAGATTGACCCCAAGAAGGTCAAGGCTATCTTAGACATGCCTCCTCCCCAAACACTGTGATAGCTTCGCTCTCTTCAAGGAAAGCTCCAATCTGTTCGGCGCTTCATCTCCTTGCTTGCAGATAAGTGTACACCATTTTCACATTTACTGAAGAAGGATGAGAACTTCAAGTGGGATCCTTTATGTCAGCGCAACTTTGACCATCTCAAGCAGTATCTCATCAATCTCCATATCTTGGTTCCACCAGTTCCTGGTCGTCCCCTGATTTTGTACATATCAGCAACACCTACTGCTCTAGGGGCACTTCTAGCACAGCTTGATGACTACAATAGAGAAAGAGCCATCTACTACATCAGTAGAACCCTAGTTGGTTATGAACTCAATTACACTCCTATGGAAAAAGCTTGTTTGGCAGTTGTTTTCTCAACTCAAAAGCTTCGCCATTACATGCTAAGTCATATCATCCAACTAGTCTCCAAGATTGACCCTCTCAAGTATATGCTCTCTAGAACAGCACTTACAGGCTGTTTGGCCAAATGGGTTATGCTCCTTAGTGAATTTGACATCCAGTATGTGGATAGAAAGGCAATCAAAGGGCAAGCTATAGCAGATCACCTAGCTGATGCACCTCTAATAGATGCTTATCCGTTGATCACAAAATTTGTAGATGAGCATATCTATCTAATTAAAGAACAACCCCCATGGAAACTTTATTTTGATGGCTCATACACATCTCATGGATCAGGGGCAGGAATATTGTTGGTCACACCTCAAGGAGATTACATTCCAAAAGCCTTCAAGCTACAATTCCCTAGCACCAACAATATAGCTGAATATGAGGCCCTCATAGCAGGATTAAAGATAGCTGCAGAATGGAACATTGCTCATATACATTTCTGATCTACAAATCTTTGGTGATTCTCAGCTCATCATCAAGCAAGCCCTAAATGAATATCAAACCAAAGATGAAAAGCTATTACCCTAGAAAGAGCTAGTTGATCAGCTAACCCAACATTTTACAAAGCTTTAGTTTACACAAGTGCGTCGAATACAAAACAAAGCAATAGATGCTATGGCTACTATAGGCTCGCTCTTGGAAATTCCCCAAGCAGCTACACAGTATGAGTTTTTAGTGGAGCAGCTCCTCACACCTGCCTATGCGAATGAGGAGTCAAACTGTGTTTGTATCTTGGTTGGTCCCCAATCCCCTTGGTACCATGAGATTCATGCTTACCTTAACGATGGTATCATATCCCCTCACTTCACACGTACCCAACACCAGAACCTCATCCGAAAATCATCCAGCTATGTTATCATAGCCAATACCCTATATCGTCGAGGTTATCACAATACTCTCTCTCGATGTTTAGACCAAAATGAGGCCGCGATGGTGTTAAAGGAAGTACACTCTAGACTTTGCGGTGCCCACACGAGTGGTATTGTCCTAGCGCGACAAATCCTTAGAGCAGGCTACTATTGGCCTACCATTGAAGAAGATTCCTATGACTTTGTCAGAAAGTGTCTCCCATGTCAGCAGCATGTAAATCTTGTGCACGCTCCAACACAGGATCTACAGCCTATTGCACCACCTTGGCCTTTCGCTTGTTGGGGCCTTGATCTAGTTGGAACTATCACACCCCTCTCATCTGATGGACATAAATGGATAATAATAGCTACAAACTATTTCACTAAATGGGTGGAAGCAGTCCCCCTAGTCTCAGCTACAGGAGTTTAGGTCTCCAAGTTCATCTTGTACCACATTGTTTGCCGCTTTGGCATCCCATCCACCATCTTCACCGACCACGGAGGTAACTTTGAAAATCTCAACATGGAATAATTATGCACTTCCCTCTGCATCCATCACTTCTTTTCTAGCCCATATTTCCCACAAGGTAACGGCCAGGCAGAGGCAACTAACAAAATCCTCCTCAAAATCCTAAAGAAAGTTGTCAATGATTTCGGCCGTGATTGGCACCTACAAATAAATCCAGCCCTATGGGCCTATCGAACTTCCTTGCGTACATCCATAGGCACAAATCCATACTCCCTAGTCTATGGTGCCGAAGCGGTACTACCTATAGAGGTTGAAATTCCCTCCTTGCGCATATCTTTGCAAGGGCAAATATTAGATGAAGAATATAGAGTAGCTCGGCTCACCCAGCTAGATCTCTTAGATGAGAAGTACCAACAAGCCTATGATCATCTCACAGTCTATCAAACTCGTCTCAAAAGGAATTTCAATAAGAAGGTGCTTCCGTGACACTTTCAGCCAGGTGACATGGTCCTTAAAGAAAACATGAAAGTCGAAGTAGATCGGGAAAAGAAAGGCAAGTTTGAACCTACATGGCTTGGTCCTTATGTTGTCACTGCTTCCTTTGGCTCTGGAGCCTATCAACTATCTACACCGGAAGGAGAACTCTTGAATGATCCTACTAACATCATTCATCTCAAGAAGTTCTATGCTTGAAGATCCTTGGTATACCTAGCTTTTGAAAAATACAAAAAAAAAAATAGTAAAGAGAAATAAGCGTCCAATGGTGAAAACTTGGCAATTCAAGCGCCTTGGATAGGTACTTTGGTGAAAACCTGGTAATTCAGGCACCTTGTGTACTAAAGACTAATCCATTATCTATCACTATCCTATCCCTCATCCATTCACCCACCATCCCATAAGACACACTTGCTTGTTCGCTTGGTGTTCCAACCAAATATCCAAAATTTGATGAAGCTTGTAAATACCTCCTATACAGCTTGTAAATCTTGTACCAAAGCTTGTATTATACCTTGTAAATCTTGTACCATACCTTGTCTATCTGAATCTTGTCCAAGGTTTGTACCATATTCCAGCCTATAAATCACGTGCACACAGAAAACCCCATTTTCACTTAAGCTTTTCGCAAACCATCTACCTATCCACCTATCACCTATTATAGACATCCCATCCTTCACAAACATTTCCATCTCACAAAAACCAAAACATGAACAAACTTGTACATTTGTAACATATCTTGGTCCATCAGCTTGTACATCCTCTTTAGCTTAGTACCATTGCATCTATCCAGCGTTCGTGTCAGTTCATCCTTGATCAACATCCTCCACCCATCACACATCTTGGTTAGCTATTCCAACGCATCCTTTAGCTAGATTTCCTATTACCAAAGTGTTATCTTTCTTAGTTCAGCTTGCCAGATGCATCACTCATCCAAATCCACCAGCTTTGGTTGTCTCCGATAGGTCCTTGCAGGATATAGCTTTTCTCATGTCTGATCTTGGTCCGTTAGTACCTTGTCCTACCCATCTCGTTGGCAAACGACTCTCTTTTGGATTTTCACTTTCTTTTGATTTGGGATCTTCCCTTTTGGGTCTTGAAGTATCTTTTCCAAGCAATCTCCTTGTTCCCTCCTCAAGGTTGCCATGGTCTTCCATATCATGGTATGCTGCGAATGGGGCAATTAGAGCGTAAGGTCTTGATCAGGTCTTTCGTTTGTTTTTCTTTTCTGCTTGTGGGTTCTCCAGTGTCGTTTCCATGCTGCTTCCTCTAGGATTCATGTGTGATGCTGGGGCAATCCTTGCGTGTTTGTTTTGAGTTAGTTTGTCAGTCCTTTGGACGGTTGGTCAAAAGGCCTTGATGTTCTTGGTAACCTTGGCAATTAACCAATAGTCCTATAGCAAATCTAGTGCTCAACTACATGGTGGTACTTCTCTTTGAAGTATCCCCCTGCTCAAAAAAAGCTTCAATGGTTTCCCTTCATCTCCATTATCCCCCATCCATATCCAGCATTCGTCTCTCCTACCCCAGCTTATGCATCAGTATCTCTTTGAATCACTCCTCACCTTTAGCTTTAGGGATCCATAATCCTAGTCTTAGGGATCCACCAATCTAAATCAATCCACCAAGCCTCATCTTTTGAGATCCACAATCCTAGTCCTAGGGATCTCTGAAACCCATCTTCTGCCAATCTGACTCTTTGAAATCCTATTGCATCAGATTTTTAATCCCCTCATCCATCTGCCATCTTGGATTCCTTTTATAGCGCTCCGCTCCTTCATCCTCTGCAATCCCTAAGATCTTAAGCTTGCTTTCCCTTGTGCCTCCGATTCTCCTTTATCATTCTCCCATAGTGAGAGTTTGAGTTAACTAAACCTCTTCTCTTAAGCCAATCTGAGTCTTCTTGCTCATCTCAGATTTTTGTACTTTTCAAGAAGTCGTCGAGCCTTGCTTTCTCTCCCCACCGCCTTCTTGAGGGGGCATCTTGCAGTCCATTCTCTCCTCTTCTGCTCTAGCTTTGGGCATCTTATTTTTTTATCTTTGATGCCATGCCACTTGCGGCATCACATCAAAGAGGGGCAAAATGTAGACACCTAAAAACCTTTAGAAAATAAAATATTTTTATTTTTTGAAAAATTCCTTATGACATCATCATTTATTAATTAATTAATTATTTAATTAATTAATTTATTTTTATGCCATTAAATCCTTTATCTTAATTAAAAATATTTAATTAAGGAATCCCTCCCAAAAATGTTTAAATCTTATTTAAACATTATTTCTTTATTTATTAATTATTTAATTAATAAATTGACCAAAAAACCCAAAATAAATTAAAAATTTATTTTTTGCCCAAAAACTTGGCCAATTTCCTTAAGACCACTAACCTCTTCCAAAATCTTCTAATCCTTCTTTAATTTTGATTAAAGGCTAATCCCATCATTTCCTACCCCTAATCCCAACTCAAAATATTTAATTAAGATTAAATATTAATCCTCATGTTTATTAAAAAAGTTTTAATAAATATCTCCTCAATCCAAACCCTTGAAATAAATAAAACTTTATTTATTTCCTAAAAATCTAATTTATCCTCATCCTAAGAAGTTCTAGACTCTTCTAGAAAGTCTTCATCCTCATCTTAGGAAATTCTAGACTATTCTAGAAAGTCTTTATCCTCATCCAAAATCTAGACTCTTCTAGAAGATGTCTTTAAACCTAATCCTAATCCCCTCCTAACCTTGTCATATTCCCTAAACATGGGTTAAAACTTACTAACCCAAGCCAAAGCTAACAAATATCTCCTCCTTCACCCACCCTTATTAAATGCCATCCACTTGCCTATCCCTAAGCTAATCCTAAACCATCCTAATCCATCCTCTAATCATTTGCACAATCCTAAGCAAGCTTAAAACCCTCCTAATCAAGCCCAAGTCAAAATTGCTCTCATCTCCCTCAAAATATCTCAACCATAAAACTTTATGAAGTCCACTAGGCCATAAATGACTCTTACAAGCCCTTTTATTGCTCTTACAAGTCATTATGAGGGTCTATATGAAGATTTTATCCCTTGAGC
Organism: Cupressus sempervirens; assembly: GCA_028749045.1. NCBI lineage: Eukaryota > Viridiplantae > Streptophyta > Pinopsida > Cupressales > Cupressaceae > Cupressus > Cupressus sempervirens. The sequence continues at coordinate 57,920,061 of CM053789.1, forward strand.
CTCCTTTGTTGACTCATCCTTCCCCTTTCCTCCATCCTCTCACCATGTGACATGTGTCACTCTTTGATTGGCTATAAGGAAGCACAATCCATGTGCTCTCTTCTCATGCAATCTGAGCCCTCCATGAGCTTTTTCCCATCCTTGCATCTTAGCCCTCAATCCCTCAAGCCTCTTGCCTATAAATTGGATCCTTCCCCTTTGCAAAATAACACAATCCATGAAGTAAAGTTATAATGCTATTTTGACAGCCAAATCCATACTAAAGCCATCTATCCACACCAATAATCCACAATCATCCATTGAAGCCTTTGGAAGCATATTGAGCACACATCTTATCTATTTAGACAAAACTACTCAACAAGAGAGATTCTCATTGAGAGAGCCCATTAATGGCTCATATTCTCAATTGAGAGCTCATCTTAGTCTATCTTGAAGTTTATGAATTTTGTTTAGTTTGTAGAAGCTTTATTTAAATTTGGTTTCTATTAGCATACTAACATTGCTCATATACATGTGTTACTCGGCATCATTGAGTTACTGATGCTCGACACTTGGTTTTGCTCGGCACTTGAACTTGCTCAGCACTTGGTTCTACTTAGTACTTGGTTTTGCTCGGCACTTGGTTCTACTCGGTACTTGAACTTGCTCGGCACTTAACTAGAAATTTGCTTGGCTCTTACTAGCTTGCTCGACTCCTTCTTTCTAATGAACTTAGTTTGAGCTTTACAAAAGACTTAGCTAAATCTTTAGATCTTTGATATGTTTTTGATATTTTTCAATGTGCTCATTCTTTTTATCTTATAGTATGTCATCAAATACACTTTTTCATCAATGGCTTAGCCGATCCTTGTACTTCATTACAACATCATAACTTCAACCTTTCTCTAGGTGTTCTAGTTACATCTTATTGATTACCACCACCTTGACAATTAACTAATTGATAGTATTTGGATCAGTAAAGCAGTTGTCATTCCTGCAAGTAGCAAGTTTGACATCAATGACAAAATAATGATTGAGGACATTCATTACTCGTTCCATTAGTATTGCAACAACTTTTCTTATGATCATTTCAATCATTTCCAACAATCTCCCTCTTTGGCATTGATGGCAAACCAAACTGATCAAGTAATCAATTCAGTTACCACCAAGATGTTTAGCTTGCTGCATTTTCACTACTTTCACTACTGATCACATATATCTCCCTCTTTCATATATATCATCCTCTTTCTTTGCATTGATTAGTTTCCTACATATTTCTCCCTCTTTGACATAAATGCAAAAGATGTAGCATCTTTATTATGCAAAATATAAGCTTTGGCATCTTGTTGTCTTTCTCCCTCTATCACCATGCTTGTGACTAATTTGGAGTTTCTGTTCCTGCTGTCATCCTTTGCATCAATCAGTTAATATTTTAATAATTTATTCTTGTTGATGCAAGGCAGCTTCCTTGTTGTCTTAAACTGCTTGATTTAGGGGTATAACCCCCAACTTGCCTCTAAGATATTCATAGGCATCCTTGGGCAATCGTTTGGTGAAGATATTTGCAGTTTGTTCCTTTGTGTGAATGTATTCCAACTTCACTTGTTTGTCTTCTACCAATTCTCTGACATAATGATACTTGATTGCAATATGCTTGGTTTTTGCATGCATTACTGGATTTTTAGATATATTTATAGCACTTGTATTATCACAATACAATATCACCAGTTTTGTTACTTCTTCTTTCATTCCATTCAATAGATGTGTGAGCCATACGATGTTTGTACAATTGACTGCAGCTGCCACATATTTTGATTCTACAGTGGACTGGGATATACATGTTTGTTTCTTGCTAGTCCAGGTAACCAACCTTTTGCCTAAAAATAATGCACCTCCACTTGTGCTTTTTCTGTCATCAATGTTTCCTCCCCAGTCTGCATCTGTATATGCATTGAGTTCAACTTTTCCATTCTTTTTGTAGTATAGACCAAAATCTTCAGTCCCTTTGAGATATCTCATTATTCTTTTTACTGCTATAAGATGATTTTCTTTAGGATTAGCAGAGAACCTAGCCACTATTCCAAATGCTAATGCTATGTCTGGTCTACTATGTACAACATATTGTAATTTTCCAATCATTGATCTATACATTGTTTGATTGACTTCAGGTGACTCATCATTTTTGGATAGCTTATTCCCTGTGGCCATTAGTGTGCTTACTGGTTTGGATTCCTCTAATCCAAATGTTTTAAGAATTTCTTTGATGTAGTTTGATTGTGTAACAAATGTTCCATGTTTGAGTTGATGAACTTGTTGTAGACACCTAAAAATCTTTTAGAAAATAAAGTATTTTTATTTTCTGAAAAAAATCTCTGATGACATCATCATTTAATTATTTAATTAATTAATTTATTTTTATGCCATTAAATCCCTTTATCTTAATTAAAAATATTTAATTAAGGAATCCCTCCCAAAAATGTTTAAATCTTATTTAAACATTATTTCCTTATTTATTAATTGGGTACCCAAATTGGGCAGCCACCACAACTGGCTAGATGGTATTGGTTTCTATCATATTTTACAGCCTTTTAAATACTTATTTTCACTATCAATGACTGAACTTTGATGGTTTTTGCAGGGATATTTGCTAACTCATGCATTATCTGTTGAAGACTTCTATGAAACCACTAATCACGTTTCTTGCAGGTTCTCCTTACATGGTTTAATGCTCTTGGAAAATGAACTTAAAAATTTAAACACTTGTCTTTGAATGCATGTTGCTAAAATGAACTTGAATGTTTAAACACTTGTCTTTGAATGTATGTCGCTTAAATCAATCTTTCTTGGAATGTGTACTTAAAACAAACAAACTCAATCTTGAATGCAAAAGATCAATTAACCATTGCATTATCTCACACTTCAATTTTTGGGCATAAAAAGAATCTACATTCTAGAAACTTCCTAAATTATAAAAACCAAATAAAGACGCTTTAAGTGAGTTTGTAGTTGGACTCACCCTCTTTAATCACCCATCAATTCAACCATTGGTTGCAATCTCAGCGCCATCTATGGGGATGGGTCCACCTAAGAGGGTGTTAAGTGCTCCACAAAGATCAAACTTCACTTACTTGTGTTTTTATTAGTTTTTCTAACTTAGAAAATTCCTTGAATGCACATTAGGTTCGCTAACACTTCATTTGGACACTAAAATTGAACAACTCTTGACGTGGAGGGCCTCCAGGTGTGCGCTTGACATCGAATTTCATACACTTTTATTTTGGTCTTAAAACAAACTCACACTCAATCTTGAATGCCTTAAAGAAAAATCAGTCGATACTTGACATGGAGGGCCTCCGGGCGCGCGGGTTTACTTTCTTGTTGACCCTAACTCTTCTTCTTGTTTGCATTCTTTGATCGATTTACTTTTGTTGGTGCTTCAAGTTGGAATTGAACATTGTCTCTTAAACATGAGTGCTTGCAAATTCTAGATTGGCACACATAAGAGTCAGTTGGTAAAAGAACAAGCATGTTTTTAAGCCCAAGGTCATCCAAGTCTTCTCTCCCCTTGTCGTCTTTCGAGACCATCTTGGGTGCATAAGATTAGGATCCAAAACCTTGTTTTTCTTCTTAGGAGGCCTACTTGGGGATTTCATCACCCCTTGGACGACCTCAACTCCAGCATTTCGGCGGAGTATAAGAACCGGGAGGTGAATCGAAAGACACCTCTCTTGGGATCAAGATTTTATCACTCGGGCTAAGCCTCAAGGAACTTTATACCCTTGAGAAGTGAAAGAGGAGAAGTGGGTTAGCGCTCCTCTCAGTTGTGCGACATCTTTTTGTTTTCATCTATGGATTTGGGCCTCATGTACCTTGGGTATATCGAGGAATCTCTAGCTAAACCAACTGTCAGCCTTGCAAACAACCATCTAGGGTGTTAATGTGTTTGAAGTGACTGATCGAAACATTTGTAAAACATACACACTCCTTGGTGCAAGTATCACATTCTAAGAATCAAAAACTTCTATGTGGTTGTTCTTATCTATTGTTTGATTTTTTATTTGTTGAATGAATGTTTTCCAAACTTGGTCAATCCTAGCTTAGGGCTGTTGGGTGATGCGACGCGCTCCCTTGCCCACAGGTGGTTAATTATGTGGTGTTCCATGTTCACTAACAGTCATGGCTTTTGGTGCAACGGCAAAATGGGCCCCACAATTGGTATCAAAGCCTGGTTTTGGCCTGGTCATGGGTTCAAATCTCCTCGGTGCCTTCCCGACCTGCGTAAGCACTTGGTATGCGTGTCGAGGGGGAGATTGTTGGGTGATGCAATGCGCTCCCCTGCCCACAGGTGGTTAATTATGTGGTGTTCCATGTTCACTAACAGTCATGGCTTTTGGTGCAACGACAAAATGGGCCCCACAAGGGCATACTTAGTGTAGTCACTTCTTGTTTCAAAATATTGAAGTTGAAGCAAAACAATTGAGATCTCTCAAAGCCAAGCAGATTCAGGAATTCATGTCAGAACAACCCAAACCCAAACAGAAGTTTCAAAAAGTTAAACTCAAGCCATCTCAGGTATACCAAGAACTTTCGGCCAAGAGAAAGGAACTAACACCAAGCCCTCGAATTGCCAAACTCCACAAAGCAGAGGACAAAGTTGCTGACGAAGCCCTTCAAGATGCCTAGTTAGATCGCACCATCCAACTTAACCAACATCTAGGAGTTAACAATGCTTATGCCTTACCAACTAGGCATGATTTCTATGATTAGACCCCCTTGTTTCTCCACATCTTCTTGCATAAGCTTCACTTTTGCATTAGAGTCATCTTTGTAGGTAAGCCAGCCAGCCATCCTTAGTCATCCTTTTAAGCATTTTAGTTCTCCATCTCATTTAGTTCTTTTCTTTAGAACCAAACCATCTAACCAGTAATCAAAAAAATTCACATCCAAGCCTTCAAAATTGTTGTCACCTTGCCAGAATTCTGCCATTCCTACCATCTTGCAAATCCACCAATCTCACCGAGGTTATCCCTCTGACAGAGCTTTGTCTAGGGTAATCTAGGCTTGTCACTTGTCATCCCTCATCGCCTTGAGCTAAAGGTTGAGATCCACAAGTGGTTAATCTCATGTTTTTCCTAAGGGATAATGTTGGTTCCTTTGAATTTTGGCATCCACCACCTATCGACATTTTAGATCCTACACACCCTTTGTTTGGGTGGCAACCACCAGTCGCAGAGTCATTTGTTCTTACCGATCCTTTCTCTGGATGTCAACCACATCAGACAGAACCTGCAGACCCGAATATACCCTCAACCTAGGTGCCTGCTCCTATTCCACAAAACACCCATCCCATCCTCACTCAACCCTTAGTACATGCTACATCCCAACCAACCTCATGTGTATCATTTTCCTCTGCTTCAACCACTCATTTCCCTACTCCCCCAAATCCTTTGTTTACATTCAACAACACTACCTTTTCACTTCCACCTCACAGTACACCTAGTCTATTTACTACTCAAATGCCACCACTAGGGTCAAATACCTCATCTTCCATCCCACCCAACATCACTATCAACCCCTTTGTAGCTAGGCAAAGCTCTTCCGCCTCATTTCCTTTGGGACCTTGGAATGTTGCTATAGCGCAAGGACCTACCACTAGTCTTCCCCCTAGCACTGCATCCATGTCCACCCCTCAAACACTTTCATCTACCACTTCACATTGTTATTCACTACCACCCCTTACCAACTATCTCTCCATGCCACCTTTGGGAAAAAGCCAAACCATCCCTCCATTACAGTTCCCTATGATGAATACTCTACCACAAAATAATTACCTTGCACCTACTCATAATCAGTCATACTCTCAAGTAGGAGCACAACCCACATATATTGGACATGGTATTTATTCCCACAACATGGCACCAACATTAACCACCTTACCACCCTTTCAGCCACAGTCTTCACACCAACAATATGCTCAAGCACCTACACAACGATATCTCATAGGGAAGAAGCCTCATACTTATCTTCCCCACCAACAAACTTCTCAGCAGATGCAACAATATACCCAAAACACATTCCAACAACCCATAACATCCATTCCTCAAGCTATGCAACCTATTTTTCCACAGACGCCATATGGCAACCAAGGTTTTGCATATCAATCGCAACCATCAGATCCAGGCATGTATCTTACGCTAGGGGCACTCGCTTCCCCATCTATAAACTTTGAATGGGAAGAGATGAAAAATGCTCTCAAAGCCCTCAAAGATGGGATAGACTCCAAAACTTTCAAATTTGAGAATTATTGCCCATACCCGTTTGACAAAACCATCATGATGACACCGTTTCCTAAAAATTTTGAAACCCCTAAGTTTGACAAATTTAGAGGGAAAAGTGATCCAGTCACACATGTTAAAGAATTCTATATGCATTGTCAGGAGGTAGCTTATAATGATGTGTTCCTCATGTGGTTCTTTCCCAAGAGCCTAGTAGGACCAACTTTGGAATGGTTCTGTCGTATCCCTCAAGCTACTATTAAAACATTTGCAAAACTTTTTGAGGCGTTTGTTGCTCAATATACCCATCTTGTTGAAACTGAACTGTCTGTAGTAGACCTAGTCCATACTAAACAAAAAGGTGGAGAAAGCCTCGCAGAATACTTACAATGCTCGCAGATCCTCACAACAAGGATCTCTTGTACCATCCCTGAGCGTCATCTTGTCAAGATGTTCATAAACAATGCACACCCAAGCCTTGCTCATCATATGGTTATGAATTGTTTGCAAACGTACAAGGACATCAAAGAAAAAGGAATGGGCCTTGAGCAAGGCCTCATTAAGGATGGTTTCATTAGATTGTACAAAGAAAACACCCAAGACCGAGGTCCAAGCAATGAAAAAACTCAATATTGGAACAAAAACAAGAATACAGTAACAGATGGTGCCACCGACACTCGACAGGTCCATATTGTTGGGGTGGCTACCAATGTTCCCACCGCATTTTGCTAATAACAAACTTATCAACAACAACCCCCTGTGTATCACCCGTCACCCATACAGAACAATCAACAAATACCTGCTCATCATAATCAGACCAATGCTATCACACTTTCGACAAGTACTAAACCTCGTGTTCAAAGACAACCTCGTGTATACACCCCATTGGGGGAACCTCTTGATGCAATCTTTGAGAAACTAGCTAAGGATAATCTTATTTGACATCCACCAACACAACCCTTGGAACCAAACCAATCTAGGGCATCTTGGTATAAAGATAATGAGTTTTGCAAATTCCATCGTGTCAAAGGACATACCACTCTCAAATGCATGCAACTCAAGGACTATGTCCAAGACCTAATTGATCAAAAGGAAATCACAGTGGGGGCACAAACTTCACCCAATGCAGGATTAATGATATATCAAAATGCTTTCCCTCCTCATAACACAAACCTAGGAAAAGCACCCGCAAACCCACCTGTCCACAAATCGAACAATACTCAAGGAAAACAAGGAGATAACCAAGATAAGTCTCAAAATTATACCTCAGCGTATTTAGACTATGGAAGCCTTATCGGTTGCATATCACAGGTTGAGCCATCCATCAACATCATTAACATTACGGGCCCAGATACCCAATGTGCAGTTGCTACTCGCCGGACTTGACTCAATATAGCTGGCCCACCTATTTCTGCACCATCAAGACCACCTCCATCTAGAGCATCTCCATTAGAATCATCCTCATTAGGGCCACAATATAACATCTTGGAACACCTTGGAAACACACCAGCCCAGATCTCCATTCTAGATCTCTTATGAACAAGCCCACTTTATCAAGAGATCCTCAACAGTACTCTACATGAGTCACGCGTCCCCTCTGACATAAATGCCACCGAGTTTCACAACTTGGTTGGCCATCTTTCGGCCTCATGTGCCTTATCCTTCAAAACCACTGATATCCCAAAAGTTGAACCAGATCATATCCTTCCACTCTGCATAGCCATCATGGTTTCTGACTTTGCTGTTAAAAGGGTCATGATAGATAATGGATCGGCTTTAAATCTATGTACTTTAAAGTTCATCAAACAGGCAGGATACACTGAGGCAGATATCATTAATGAAGTAATCACCATCAAGGCCTATGACAATTTGGAGCGCACCACTGAAGGAACCATCTTGCTCCCTATATGAGTTGGCCCAGCCACTCAAGAAACACTTTGGCATGTAGTTGATCTTAACCTTCCATACAACATCCTCCTTGGTCGCCCATGGATTCATGCCATGAAGGCTGTTCCATCCACATATCATCAATGTATCAAATTTCCGCATAATGGCACTGAGATAACCATCCACGCAGATCCTAAACCCTTTGCTTATTGCAATGCGGTTGAAGCTTCATACACCAATCACTGTCCTGGGATCGAAATTGGCACCACCATGGCCAGTTCCTCTGGCACCTGCCATGATCCAGACACCATTTTAGCCTCCACCCTCTCCACGGTTAAGATCAACTACCAAGGTTGTGGTGAGTATAGTCTTACAGATGCTTTTGCTGTTGGCGCTCTACCACTTGATCCCCATACTCAAGGACGCCCAACAGATGAAGGGCCTATATTGGAAACCACCTCTCATCTTCGACAAATGGGCGCTACCACATTTATTACCAAAGGCATTCTTGATGGAGAAGAGAATGCACCAGACATTAACACATGGCTATACAAGGAGCCCCCTCCTAAAAGTGAAGCACTTCTTGATCACTTTAAACAAAAATATCCCTGGTCACATCATTTGGCCACAGAGCAATGGGATTATCAAGGAGGTGGTTTAGGCTACCAGGAATCAAGTATGAGACAGCCTATAGAAGCACACCAAGGGCAGAAAACTCAAGGCTTGGGATATGGACTCCCCGCAACTGGGGGCACTACAACAGAAGGCCACGCCTTTACGAACATCCAAAACACTCTCGTTGAGGTTGAAGACATCCCTGAGGAAGTTGAAAAGAAAGCTTACGACGATATTTTCCTTGACAAAATAATCCTTGGAGCCTCTGTGCTCTGCCAATTATCCTTGAATCTCATAGACCTCCTGCTCGCTCACCCTGAACTCATAGATTGGGACCAACCAAGTGTCGTTCATGTTGACAAGTTCTCTACTAAGCACGTGCTTCTTAAATTCATGGGGGAAGAAATGCCACATAAACGGCCGCCACCACCATCGGCATATGTCTACAAGCTGGATCCTGCAGGTTACTTCGGGGAGGAGGAAATCTCCAATCGCAAAATAGAAATACAAAAAGAAACGAAAAAGAAAAAAATCAAAGGAAAAATGTCCTCTGGTGAAAACTCCTATGGAGCATCATTGGATAACTCAACAAATGAATTAAAAATAAAGGATGTATCTGATGGTGAAAACCTCTTTGAGGTGCCTGAAGATGGAGATTTCATCCTTCCCCCATAAGAGCATAGGCATCCTATCTCTTCAGTTTTGACAGAGGAAACTCGGCCAGTAAATATTAGTTTGACAGAGGTCCCACATATCACATACATCGCAACCTCTCTACCACCTGAACAAGTAGATCTTCTTATGGAGGTTCTCCTTGAAAATGTGGGCCGCTTTGCATGGTCATATCAGGACATGCCAGGGTTGGACCCCAAACTAGTCGTACACCATCTAGCAGTGGATCCAGGGGCCAGGCCTGTTAAGCAGAAGCTCCGTAAGATGCACCCCAAAGTTGCTTTATTGGTTAAAGCAGAGTTAGAAAAATTGTTGGAGGTCAAAATCATTCACCCAATAGATTATTCTGAATGGATTTCTAACATGGTACCTATTACCAAGACTTCAGGTGATATCAGAATCTGCACTGATTTTAGGGATCTTAATAAGGCTTGTCCGAAGGATGACTTTCCATTACCAAATATTGACATGATTGTGGATCTCACCGCAGGTCATGAACTCTTGTCACTAATGGATGGTTTCTCTGGATATAATCAGATTCATATAGCAGAGGAAGATCAACATAAGACAACATTTACTACACCTTGGGGCACATTCTGCTATAATATGATGCCATTTGGGCTAAAGAATGCTGGGGCAACCTATCAGCGTGCCATGACGATCATCTTCCATGACCTAATCCATAAGATTCTTGAGGATTATGTGGATGATATTTTAGTAAAGTCTCTCAATGCTCTTGATCACTTATTTCACATCAAAGAAGTGTTTAATCGATTGGCAAAGTATCGTCTCATGCTGAATCCAAAGAAATGTGTCTTCGGTGTCACCTCAGGCAAGCTCCTACGCTTCATTGTGTCCCAGCGTGGTATTGAGATTGACCCCAAGAAGGTCAAAGCCATCATGGATATGGCTCCTCCTAAGACACTCAAGCACCTTCATTCTTTGCAAGGAAAACTCCAATCAGTCTGGCGGTTCATTTCTCAACTTGCTGATAAGTGTCAACCTTTCACTCACTTGCTTAAGAAAGATCGAAATTTCAAATGGGACTCAGCTTTTTAGCGCAATTTTGATCTCATCAAGCAATACTTAGCTAATCCGCCTATTTTGGTTCCTCCAGTTGTAGGGCACCCACTCATATTGTACATCACAGCTACTCCCATAGCATTAGGTGCTCTTCTAGCACAACTTGACGATGCAGGAAAAGAATGAGCTATTTATTACATTATCCAAACATTAGTGGGCTATGAGCTCAACTACACGCCAATGGAGACGGCATGCTTAGCAGTAGTGTTTTCCACCCAGAAGCTATGTCATTACATGTTGAGTCATACTGTGCAACTAATATCAAAGATTTATCCATTAAAATATATGCTCTCTCGCACAGTACTCACTGGACGCCTAGCAAAATGGGTTACACTTCTCAGTGAGTTTGACATTCAATATGTTGACAGAAAGGCCATCAAAGGCCAAGCTATTGCAGATCACTTGGCTGATGCACCCTTAGTTGCAGATCACCTACTAATCATGGAATTTCCAGATGAATACCTCTATTTGATAGAAGAACAATCACTTTGGAAGCTATATTTTGATGGCTCCTATACATCTCATGGCTCTGGCACTGGCATACTCTTGATTACACCTCAAGGTGATTATATTCCTAAATCTTTCAAGCTGCAATTTTGGTGTACCAATAACATTGCAGAGTATGAGGCCCTTGTTGCAGGCCTCAAAATCGCCATTGAATGGAATATCAAAGAGCTTCAAGTTTATGGTGATTCTCAACTTATCATTAAACAAGCATTGAATGAATATTAGACCAAGGATAACAAGCTACTACCTTACAAAAATCTGGTTGATCAATTAAAGGAGCATTTTACTCAGATCCAGTTCATACAAGTACCTAGACTCCAGAATAAGGTAGTTGATGTTATGGCTACTATTGGTTCTCTCTTGGAAATGCCGTGTGAAGCTACACAATATGAATTCTTTGTCGACCAGCTACATGAACCCACATATGAGAATGATGAATCAACACAAGTCTGCATCTTGGTTGGTCCCCAATCCCCATGGTACCATGAAATTCTTGCTTACCTACTCCCCCCATTCCTCCTTCTATCGCCTCTGGCATTTTCTGCCTCTGCTCTTGCGAATCGGCCATTGATATTTCCCTCACAGCTTAATTCTTCACTCACACTTTTCTTATGCTTTAGCTAACACTTCTTGTTATTCAACTTTCATCAAATTCACTCACCTTTTATAGAACCCACAACATTCTCCATCGCTTCCATTACATGCTATCCATCTCTTCGGCAACAAGCTTCAATACCCACCATCATAATAGTCAAGTTGGCAACTACTTCCGTCCTTTCCACAGCTCACCTCCCCTATAGTAACAGTATGCTATATCCTACCTCTTTCCACTAACTTCCCACGCTTTTCCTTGCACTATCTCCTATCTCCTCATCCCTAGATTTTCTTCTGCTAACCTTCTCATTTTCATCTTTCTCGCCACTATCCTATCATGTTGAACTTTTGTACGGTCATCCCTTGTAAATACTTTGGTTTATCCACTGTATATTTCTTGCATGTCAGTCCTTCGCTTGGTATCATTGTATATCTCTCATCTCTTCATGTCCATTCATGCTTGCTCAACAAAAATCAAATACAAATAAACATTTTTAGTTCTCTTGGTTAGATACTTTCGTGAATCCTTGTACGAGACCCCTTGTCATCAACATGTTGTCCTAAATAGTTCTGATTGCCCAGCTCATCCTAGTCCTTGATATTACCGATAGATCCTTGCAGGCTGCATCCTTCCTCTCATCTGATCTTGGTCTGTCAGTATCCAGTCCTACCGATCTCTTTGGAAAAAGGTTCCTTTTTCATGGATTTACATTTTCTTTCAATTTATTTTCTTTTCAGGATTTCACATTTGGTTCTTAAAGTATCTCTTTCAAGTGATTTGGGTTGTTCCCTCCTCATGGTCGCCACTATCTTTTATATCATGGTGTGCTATGAATGGGGCAATTCAAGAGCAAGGTTTTGAACAGGTCTTTTTCTTTTTCTTTTCTGCTTGTGAGTTAGTCAGATATGCCCCTTGCATAGTCCAAACATGTGATCACTTGTGGTTACATGGTGCACTTGGGAAATATTGTTTGCTTGTGGATTACCCAGTATCATTTCCACTCTGATTCTTTCGGGATTCATGTGTGATGCTAGGGCAATCCTTGCGTGTTTGTTTCATGTCAGTCCTATGTAATATTGGTAAAAAGGCCTTGATGTTCTTAGTAACCTTGGCATATTCCCAATATTCCTATATCAAAATAAGTGCTCAACTACATGGTGGTGCTCCCCTTTGGAACACCCGCATGCTCAAGCTTCAATGGATTACTTAATACTCCCATTTTATCAAAACATCCCATCCTATCCAAGCATCCCATCCAATTAGTCTTACAATCTTGATCTACAATTTTTATCCATAGCCCAACCATATCTCCTATCAATCCCATGGTATTTAATCCTATATCAATCATAATCATACCTCCTCTATCAATCATAATCTTAGCTCCTTCATCAATCATAATCTTAGGTCCTTCATCAATCATAATCTTAGGTGCCTCATCAATCATACTCTTCGCTCCTTCATCAATCATACTCTTAGGTGCTTCATCAATCATAATCTTAGCTCCTTCATCAATCATAATCTTAGGTGTTTCATCAAACATAATCTTAGCTCCTTCATCAATCATAATCATAGTTTCTACATCAATCATCATCATATCTCCTGCATCAATCGTAATCTTAGTCATTACCAATCATAAATCCTTGAATCATTATCTCCCCAAATCTCCCATCTTCCACCTCACTTCCTTGGGATTCAATTTAGAAAACTAATCACCCTCTCCCCTCTCCCTAAAGCTAGTGTTCTTACCCATTGGTTATCCTTGTGCAAAAGGTTTTCCTTTGTATCATTCTCCCATAGCTTCCTTGATTCACCTCTCTTAGCTACCCTCAGTCCTCCTCTTGTCCTAGTTTCTTGTACCTTTCAAGAAGCTATCAGGCCTCCCCTTCTCTCCCCGCCATCTTCTTGAGGGGCCATCACATAGTCCACTCTCTCTTCTTCTATTCAAGACTGGGGCAATCATGTTCCTTTCAAAGTTTTCGTCGTGTTGTCTATATTCAAACTTCTTTGAAATAGTATTGTTCCAAAACTATCTCAAAGAGGGGCAAAATGTAGACACCTAAAAATCCTTTAGAAAATAAAGTATTTTTATTTTCTGAAAAAAATCTCTGATGACATCATCATTTAATTATTTAATTAATTTATTTATTTTTATGCCATTAAATCCCTTTATCTTAATTAAAAATATTTAATTAAGGAATCCCTCCCAAAAATGTTTAAATCTTATTTAAACATTATTTCCTTATTTATTAATTATTTAATTAATAAATTGACCAAAAATACCAAAATAAATAATTTATTTATTTTTTGTCCAAAACTTGGCCAATTTCCTTAAGAGCACTAACCTCTTCCAAAATCTTCTAAATCCTTCTTTAATTTTGATTAAAGGCTAATCCCATCATTTCCTACCCCTAATCCCAACTCAAAATATTTAATTAAGATTAAATATTAATCCTCATATTTATTAAAAATATTTTAATAAATATTTCCTCAACCTAAACTCTTGAAATAAATAAAACTTTATTTATTTTCTAAAAAATCTTATTTATCCTCATCCTAAAAGCCTAGACTCTTCTAGAAGATGTCAATTCTAATCCTAAACCCCCCTCTAACCTTGTCACATTCCCTAAACAAGGTTAGCCAACTCCTAAGCTAATCCTAATCCCTCTTCTAATCATGTGCACAACTTAAGCAAGGGTTAAGACTTGCTAACCCAAGCCAAAGTCAATAATCTCATCCTCCTCCCAACCACCTCTAAGCCAAAGTCAACAATCTCATCCTCCTTCCAACCATCTTTATTTATGACCCAACCATCTCTATTTGACCCAACCATCCCCATTTATGGCTCAACCTCCCTCATTACTCCTTTGACCAACCCATATCCTACCCTCTCACATCCAATCACCTTGTGACATGTGTCACCTCCTAATTGGCTTTAAACAAGCACAATCCATGTGCTCCCCTTTGAGTGCATCCTAGCCCTCCCTTACCATCTTGCCATCCTTGCATCCTGACTGTCCATCCTTCCACCCCTTGGCCTATAAATAGAAGCCTCTCCCTTCACTAAAATCATCCATTTTTGAAGCAAACTTATAATGCTATTTTGAGAGCCTAAAAACTACCAAAATACTATTATAATGCTGAAAACCCTCCATACCTTCATTGTTGAATCATTCATCCACACCCATATTTGATTATCACTCATCCATTTGGAGCTTGAGCACATCGTGAGCATACATCCACTATCCATCAGGGACATAGCTTCGTCATCATGAGAAGCACTTGAGGAGTTTACGATCTTTGGTCTACTTTCCTCAAATTTGTCTTCTTTGGTCCTATCTTAAGTGTTTATTTGTTTTTAGTATTGAGAATGATTTTTATAGATTAGTGTTCATTTTACTCTATTAAAATAGGTGATACACTTGTAATCCAACAAAGAATTTGATTTCTCCAAACATAGACATCTCAAATTCATGTTTCATTTTGTCAGCAAAGCCTTTGCAAAGTACTTCCTTACCACCAAATACTATGTCATCCACAAAAATTTTAGATACAATAATGTCTTTACCTTCTTCAGCTTTGATGTACATGTTGCTATTGTCATCAGTTCTTTCAAATCCAATTTGCACTAGATATTTCTGAAGTCTCTCATACCATGCTCTAGGTGCTTGTTTCAAACCATAGAGTGCTTTATGTAACTTACGCACCATATCCCTATTGTTTTCATCAACAAATCCTTCTGGTTGTTCAATGTAGACTTCTTCTTCTAGTATACCATTTAAGAAGGTAGATTTTACATCCATCTGATAAACTTTAAAATCTTTGTAAGCAGCATATGCAAGTAAAGTTCTTACTCTTTCCATTCTTGCAACAGGAGCGAATGTTTCTCCATAGTCTATTCCTTCTTCTTGAGCATAACCCTTGCATACTAATCTGGCTTTATTTCTGGTAATCTCACCATTCTCATCTAGTTTGTTTCTAAATACCCATTTGGTGCCAATAACATTCTTGTCAGTTCGTTTGGGAACCAAACTTCAGGTTTTATTTTTTCTTATTTGATCAATTTCTTCTTCCATAGATTTATACCAGTCATCATCTTGTAATGCACCATATACTGTCTTGGGTTCAGATTTGCTGATCAGACACAATTCATGTCTTAGTCTATTCCTTGTCATTGGTCTTGCATTTTTGTCGCCAATTATTTGCTCAACAGGGTGATGTCTTTTCACATATTTGGATAATTTTGGCTCTGTCCTTGTTTCCATGTTTGATCTCTCAAATTCAGGATCACTATGTACTTCATTTTCAGGTTGTTCATCATGTGTACTATCTTCAGAATCAGATTGTGCATTTTTTTCATTCTGTAACTCGGTTTCTGAATGCAACTTGGCATTCACTGGTTGTCAATCAGCTGAAACTGACACTTGTTGTTGACTTTCAATTTGGTTGACATCATCCTCATCAACAGTCATTCCTTCATAAGAATACACAAATGTTCTGTACTCTTCCATTTTCTTTGGTTCTTCAGCTTGGACTTCTGTGTGCTCATCAAAATTTACACTTGCACTTTCCACAATTTTTTTAGTGTTAACATTTAAACACTTATATGCCTTACTTCTTGTGGAGTAACCGAGAAATATACCTTCGTCACTTTTTGCATCAAATTTTCCATTTCTAACATCTTTAAGGATAAAGCATTTTTAACCAAATATTTTGAAATGTTTGACATTTGGTGAGTAACCATACCATAATTCAAAAGGTGTTGTATTTGTACCTTTCTTGACTTGTACTCGGTTCAGTGTATGAACAGCTACACTTATAGCTTCTCTCCAGTATTTTAGAGCAACATTCTTTTCCATCATTAATGTTTTGGCACAGTCAATTACAGATCTGTTTCTTCTTTCAGCAATTCCATTCTATGGAGGAGTTCTAGGAGCTGATGTTTGTCTTTTGATTCCATTGTCATTACAGAATATCTCGAGTTCATTTGATGTAAATTCACCACCTCTATCTGATCTTAGGCATTTCAAGCTGTTTCCAGTTTCCTTTTCAACTCTGGCCACATACCACTTAAACATTTGAAAAGCATCGGATTTTTGTTTTAAGAACATAATAGTCATCATCCTGGAATAGTCATCAACAAATAACATTATGTATTTATCTCCTCTATTGCTTTGTATTTCCATTGGACCACATAAGTTAGTGTGAACTAACTCAAGTATCTCTTTAGATGTATAGTTTTTGCTTTTGAAACTTGACTTTGTCATCTTTCCTAGCTGACATTGTTTGCACATGATATTATCAGGCTTCTTCAGTTTTGGTAAACCTTTGACTTTGTTCATTTTACTGATTTTGACCAGATTGTCAAAGTTGACATGACATAATCTTTTATGCCATAACCATTCAGCATCAAATTTTGCAAATATACAAGAAGCATCATCCATATCAAGGTAAAACAAATTACTCTTTGTTTGATCTCCTTTTCCTATTAGTTTACCATCATTGTCATAGATTTTTGCAGTTTTGTTTTCAAATTCTACTTGGCAACCTATATTGCCTAATTGTGAGACACTTAGTAAATTGTAGTTTAATCCTTCGACATAGTACGCATTGTCAATGAAATTTGATCTGTGAGCTTAATGGAACCTTTTCCTTTGATTTGACATGGAGCATCATTACCAAATCTAACACTATTTCCATCATACTGAGTATAGTTAACAAACTTACTTTTGTCTCTTGTCATGTGATGTGAGCATCCACTGTCTATGATCCATCTGTCATTCTTGTTCATACATGTCACCAGTGTTGTGGCTTCTTCTTCATTAGATTGGTCCTTCATGGCTACATAAACAACTTCATCATCATTATCATCAGAATTTTCTTCAACAATATAACACTTCTTACCTTTTTCTTTGTAATCTCTCTTGTCATCATCTCTTCTGTTCTTGTATTTGTTTCCTTCCTTGGAATCCTTTTTCTGTGGACATCTTGCAGCAATATGACCTACTTCATTGGAATTGAAATAGATGATAGGCATCTTACCTTTGAATTTTCCTTTGCCCCTGTGAAATCTTCTAGCGAGCAATGCTTCCAATTGTTCCACATCTTCCTCATCAGTGCTACTATCACTAGATACATACTTCATTTTTCTTCCTTTCCTTGATTTCACCTGTTCGACATCTTTTAGTGATAACTTGTCCTTAAAAGCAGATTCAACATTATCAAGTTTGTAGTTGTCAAAGTTAGATAACTCAAATGCAGTGAGTCTACCTATTATACCTTCAAAGCTTAGATTATTTCCTGGTATACATCTTAGCTCTTGTATTGCTGATACTCTAATAGCATAGATAGGGAGCAAGGTTCTTAAGAACTTACTATTAATAGTATCCTCATCCAGTTGTCCATTCAAGCATCTTATTGCACTTACCACTTCCTTTATTCTTGCACCATACTGAGCAGCATTCTCATTTTCTTCCATTTTCATATCATCAAACTTTCCTCTGAGACTTTCTCTTTTTTCTCTTTATACATTCTGATCTCCTCCATAGATGTCTGATAGGGCTTTCCACATTTTGAATGTAGTGTCACATCCTTTAATATCATCAAATTCAGCATAGCTGAGTGCAAAGGCAATTTCTAGCATTGTCTGGTTGTGTTCTTGCTTTTTTTTCATGTCTTCTACAGTAGGAGCACCTGTTGGATCTACATGTTCAGTGACAATTGAATTTTGGGCATAATCTCCTATGGATCCAAGATGTAGCTTCATCAAACTTTTTCATGCAACAAAGTTGTCTTTGTTGAGCTTGGGAACTTCTCTCTTTGGCATTTTGATCTTTTCTGCTAGTAGTCCCTTTAAACTGAATCAGCAGTCAGCTCTGATACCAATTGTTAGAATTCTTTAGAATAACTGAGAGGGGGGGTGAATCAGTTATTCAAGGTCCAAAAATGCCTTTCTAATACTTTTATACCCTTTTCCTCTATTTAAACTTAAATAGTCATATAAGCAATTACTGTAAATCAACATGCAAAGATAAAACATTCAAGATCAACACATAACACAATGATTTACGTGGAAACCCAATTTGGAAAAAACCACCAGTAACATGCTACTTGATTCTCACTCTTCTGAAGTGATGCCCTGTTAAGAGCCTGCCCTATTAAAGGCTTACAACACACTGTTAAATGTGACCTTGTTAGAGGATTTCACCAAACTATTAGGAATGGGCCTAGTTAAAGGTCTTTAGAACATCCACTTGGAATGTCACCCTGTTAAAGGATTTATCAAATGGCTATTAAACCAACCTAAGTCCATAGGATTTATCTTACTGTTACAATTGCTAGAAAGTAACGATAATGGTCTTTTGATTTGATATAACTTACAACATACTTTGCAGATTTCAAATCACTAGCTCAATCCTTATGCTTGGCTTCAATCACTTCAACTCTAACTTGCTTGTCTCCCTCTCAAGCTTCGTCTCCTTGAGTCTTCATACTCATTCTGCCAATACAATCATCCTTGTGGTCGTCTATCCAAAAAAAGTTCTTGTGCTAACTTCTTCTTAACACAATCTTTAGCATTTCATGCCTTATGCTTTGACCACGGCTCTGTCTCTCACTATTTCATTCTCTTCCACTCTTTTTTTTTTTTCATTAACTCAAGTCTTCTTATATACAAGTTTGATTTTCCTTTGCTGCTCAATTCTCCTTCTCTAATTTTAGGGTTTCAAGATGGATTAGGTAGGATACAATGTATCTACCCCATATCATGTTTTCGTCGCCAATTGTATCTTGAAAACATTCTACATGGTGTTCTGTGCCACCAACTCATCATTCTTATCTTCCTTTTAATTCACAGATTTCTATATAACAACCTTGTCGGCTTTGATCTGGCGAATCTTTGATTTTCTAAATAATGCAGCAACTTGACATTATTTAGTTACTGGTGCTCAACAACTCTGTGTTACTCGGCATCATTGAGTTACTGATGCTCGGCACTTGGTTCTTGCTCGGCACTTGATTCTACTCGGCACTTGGTTTTGCTTGGCACTTGAACTTGCTCGGCACTTGGTTCTACTCGGTACTTGGTTTTGCTCGGCACTTGAACTTGCTCGGCACTTGGTTCTACTCAATACTTGAACTTGCTCGGCACTTAACTAGGAATTTTCTCAGCTCTTACTAGCTTTCTTGGCTCCTTCTTTCTAATGAACTTAGTTTGAGCTTTACAAAAGACTTAGCTAAATCCTTAGATCTTTGATACGTTTTTGATATTTTTCAATGTGCTCATTCTTTGTATCTTATAGTATGTCATCAAATATACTTTTTCATCAATGGCTTAGCTGATCCTTGTACTTCATTACAACATCATAACTTCAACCTTTCTCTAGGTGTTCTAGTTACATCTTATTGATTGCCACCACCTTGACAATTAACTAATTGATAATATTTTGATCAGTAAAGCAGTTGTCATTCCTGCAAGTAGCAAGTTTGACATTAATGACAAAACAATGATTGAGGACATTCATTACTAGTTCCATTAGTATTCCAACAACTTTTCTTATGATCATTTCAATCATTTCCAACACTTAACCCCATTACAAACATCATCTTAGATGATACACCAATATTTGTGGAAAACAAGGAAAGGGAACCCATCTGGTCCTAATGTCTTGTCTCCATCAAAGGAGAAGACAACCTTGGTAATTTCATCATTAGACAAAATAATAGTAAGGAATTTATTCTGATCCTCTAAATTACATTTAGGGATGCAATCTAGAAACATTTTCTGCTTATCCTTATCCAGATTGGGATCATCTTTCAGAAGATTACTGAAAAAATCCTTGGCCTCCCTTTTTATAATCTCCTCATCCTCATTGGGAACCCCATTCACAATAAGTCTAGAAATTTTATTTGCCATTCTATGTTTCAAGGTAGTCATGTGAAAGTACTTAGTTTCTGATCTCCTTCCTTCAAAACAAAATTTCTAGACCTTTGTCTCCAATACATCTTCTTCTTAGTGATAATATCATGCACCTTAGTTAATTTCACACTTTCCTCTTCATACAGTCCCATAACCATCAACCTAAATATTGTCTTGTATCTCTTTAAGTTCCTCAATAACCTTCCTTTTATTGTCAAAACTGTTCCCAAAGATATCCTTATTCCATCTTTTGATGTTTCTTTTAACATTTTTTAACTTTTTTGCAACTTTGAACATGGTAGTACCCTCCACTTGAATGCTCCACCACCCCTTAACAAGGTTTTCCAATCCTAGATGAAGGGTCCACATTTTTTCAAACCTAAAGGGATAATTCTTCTAAAAAGTTAGAGAATTAGCCACAAGTAAAATGGGGTATTGATATGATCCAGCTTGAACCTGAGCAAAAAGAGAACATTTATACTTTAAAAACCAGTCACTACTAATAAGGGCTCGATCTAATCTGACTTCGATGATGTCCTTCCCAAATCTTCTATTGGTCCACGTATAATCAACCCCATACAAATTGAAATCATGCAAGAGATGATTATCAATAAAATCCATCAAATCCAATCTGTTATCCAAGTTAGTTTGACTTCCTCCCATCTTCTCATTTTCTTTTAATAGAGTATTAAAGTCCCTCATAATAACCCAATTTTCATCCTAAAAATTCTTTCTCTGATTGGTAATAGCTTCCCATATTGCCTTTCTACCCCATTTGGAATTGGGAGTGTAAACATTAGTGAGCACCCATGCAGAGCCATCCTTAAAATTGGTAAATCTAATGTTCATCATATTTATATTTTGATACATAAGTTCCCCATTAATATATTTTTCATTCTAATATTAAATCGCCATACCACTTGAGGCGCCATCGGAATCATTCCCAATAATCTTACCTCCTCAAAAAACTAAAAGACCTTCATCTTTATCCTTTGCCATTTTTGTTTCTTGAATAAGAAAAATATCCGACTTGTTATCCTTAATCATATTTTTCATTATATCTTGTGAGGATTATTTAATCCTCTGATATTCCATGATATAAAATTCATTTCTTTTGAATAGATTTTGAATCTAAGATAGTCCTTTGACTACCATTTGCTATACTCCTATTAGTCTCCACTATTCTTCTCTGCACATTGGAGGGTCTTCCTGTGAAGAAGGAGAAAGACCAACATCTCTAGATTTAATAACTTTACCAGACGGTGTAGAAGGTAAACAACAATCCCAAGCCTTATTTCTCTTAAAGTCACCTTCTTTAAAGCCTTTTCTAGATGGTGTGTTGGGGATATCTCCATTCTTATTACTCCTAGATTTTAACAGAACATTCTCTTTATTCTTTTTAGAAGATAAAACCTCTATTTTTTTTTTGATTTAGTGGTTTTTTTAGCTCCCACTTTCTTCTAGTCAGCACTAGAGTCATCTTCCTCTCCTTGTAAAGCTTTAGAGATTTCCTTAGCATCCCCCCACTTTTGATTACTCTCTAAGGTTGTAACATCAAAAAGAGGTCTAACCAAACTTTGAGTTTCCTTTCAAACAATGATGTAGTCTTGTTTCTCATGAGATTCATAAATGACTTCAATGATATCTTCAATTTGAATCTGCCCTTCTACTTTTTCATCCCCTTTGTTTGGACTATCCACACCTCTTTCTTGTGCCAAAGGTACCCTTTCCTGGTTCTCTGCTTTGGCATTCTCTTTTAGCTAAGTTGATTCCACCAATTTAGAATCATTAACCCACACTATTCCCTTCTCAATACCACTCACCTCTTGGGTATTCCCTTCCTTACAACTACTTGTCCCAAATTCAACCTAATCAATCAATCCTTTACAAACCCAAAAAAAATTAAACTTTTTGGGAACTCTATTCAAAGATGGGCATTTTTTTTCCCAATGACTAGATTTTTTGCAATGGAAATATACAAACGGATTGATTCATACTCTATTTTTTGATTCCAAGTTTCCAGTGTAGATTTGAGAGAAATAACCTCTAGCATATCCATACCTTGAAGAACTCCCACAAAAATTCTAGCATAGGTCATCTTCTTCTAGACATAGTAACTGGGTCCATGGAAAGAAGTTCACCAAAAGTATTAGCAATAGCTTGAAACACATCCTCCACCCAAAACTCTAGAGGTAACCTTGTTAGTCTAATCTATACTGGTGCTTGAATCCTAGATTAATCATGAGAGTTCATATTTGGTGCCCATTTTTGTAGAATCAAGATATGTTTACCCACAACCCAGGGACCATTGCATATAATCTCTCATTTATCTTCTTCACAAGAAAAACTAAAAGATAGGCAACCTTTTGCCATAATAGTAATGTCAAACCTAGCCTTTTAGAACCCATTTCCTTCGAACAAAGGCTTGAACAACCTCAATATTGGGCCTAGCTCCTAAAAGCCTCCCCACCAAAGTCAAATCTATTCTAGAAATATTTTTATCTATGATTTTATTGAGGATTTCCAATGTTAACATGTTGGAAATGATTGAAATGATCATAAGAACAATTGTTGGAATAATATATGGAACTGGCAAAGAATGTCCTCAATCATTGTTTTGGCATTGATGTCAAATTTGCTACTTGCAGGGATGGCAATTGCTTTAGTGATCCAAATACTATCAATTAGTTGATTGTCAAGGTGAAGGCTATCAATAAGATGTAACTAGAACACTTAGAGAAAGGTTGAAGTTATGATGTTGTAATGAAGTACAAGGATCAGTCAAGCCATTAATGAAATATTGTATTGGATGACATACTAAAAGATACAAAGAATGAGCACACTGAAACATATCAAAGATCTAAGGTTTTAGCTAAGTCATTTGTAAAGCTCAAACTAAGTTTATTAGAGAGAAGGTGCCGAGCAAGGTAGTAAGAGCTGAGCAAATTCCTAGTTAACTACCAAGCAAGTTCAAGTGCCGAGCAAATTTAAGTGCCGAGCAAGTTCATGTACCGAGCAAGTTCAAGTGCCGAGCAGA
Organism: Cupressus sempervirens; assembly: GCA_028749045.1. Taxonomy (NCBI): domain Eukaryota; kingdom Viridiplantae; phylum Streptophyta; class Pinopsida; order Cupressales; family Cupressaceae; genus Cupressus; species Cupressus sempervirens. Next base: position 57,943,625 of record CM053789.1, read on the forward strand.
ACCAAGTGCTGAGCAGGTATAGGTGCCGAGAAACACAGAGGTGTTGAGAACCAGTAACTCAATGATGCCGAGTAACACAGAGGTGCCGAGCACCAGTTACTCAATAATGTCGAGTTGCTGCATTATTTAAAAAATCAAAGATTCACCAGATCTAAGCCGACAAAGTTGTTATCTAGAAACCTATGAATTAAAAAGAAGATAAGAATGATGAGCTGGTGGCACATAACACCATGTAGAACATTTTTAAGATATAGTTGGCAAAGAAAACAAGATATGGGGTAGATACATTGTATCCTACCTAATTCATTTTGAAACCCTAAAATTAGAGAGGGAGAATTCAGCGGCAAAGGAAAATCAAACTTGTATATAAGAAGACATAAGTTAATGGAAAATAGTGTGAAAAATTTTCATGTCCCCTTTTAAAATAATTAAAAAATAATAATCTTTGCTAAGGCAAGCAGGCCCAAGAAAGTGAAGTTTCGAAAAAAGGGGGGTTAATCTTTGGAAACCGTTGGACTAATAAATGAAAATTATTATTAAAATATATTTTATTAACCTCTATTGGATGTGAGTTATAGTTATTCCCTGTTTTAAGGGGTTTGGAGGCATTTTGGGCTCATTCCAGAACTTGATTTTGCTCATTCTTTGTTATTCTTCAGAGGCTACCAAACCTGTGGAGAAGGAGACCCAAGAACGAGAGTTTGCAAGTTTCTAGGGAGACCCAAGAATGGGAGTTTGTAGGTTTCCAAGAAGGCTAAGGACGGGATTTTGAAGCCATTCCATGTGCATGCTCATGCAGAGTTTGCCTTTGTGCTAAACAGTGCAGATTTGTGAGTTTTCGGGTGTATTTTTTGTAAGAGTTTGGTGTTTCCGGTTGAGTATCTCATATCAGTTTGGGTTGCTGCTGTATATCAGACTTTTAAATGTTAAAATAGAGCTGAAAATATGTATTTGGATATGATTATAATTCTGTGATAGATTATTAATTTTTTGTGGTGATTTCGGGCTATTTTGTGCTATTTTCGAGAGATCGATGATCATTGTTTTTGTCCTCCATTTGGGAGCTATTGTGTGCATGTTATACAGATCTAGAAATGAAATTTTATAGGCTGTTATAATGCTCAAATTTTTGTAAAAATTTCTACTTTCAGATTTATTAATAATAGGTGAAGCTGTGAAGCTTTTTGGCACTATTTTTGGCATACCCGATTTGGGGTTTCTTGAGAAATTTGGTGGATCTTTGTGATATCAGTTGTTTGATTTTGAAAATCTGATTAGAGGTGTGAAATACCATATCAAATCAAAAAATGGGACATTTCAGTGGTATCAGAGCCATGATCTTGCCAGCTTGAGGGTTTGTAGAAGCTTGCATGTCAGTTTTAACAACTACCCAGATCTTGCATGTCAGTTTTGACAACTACCCATATCTTGCATGTCATAATTTATGATTGCATGTTGCTTCTAATTGTATGCACCCAAAAATGGTCGCCTAGACTATGGGCCCCCATTATTCAATTTATCAATTTATCAAATTTTCTGAATCAATGATTTGTAATATTTTATTAAATCAATTCAAATCAATTTCCTTGATCAAATTCGATTTATTTCATTTCTAAGATTGATCATTTTATTCCAAGTCTTATTTAATTAAAAGAAAATCTTCTCTTTTAATTAAATAAAATAAAATCCCCATTTAATTAAAAGAAAACCTCTCTTTTAATTAAACAGTTCATCCACATTTAATTAATTAAGAGAAAAACCTCTCTTTTAATTTAATTAAATATCTTCTATTTAATTAAAAAGAAATTGCTCCCTTTTAATTAAATAAAAATTCCACTTAAATATCTCTTTTGATAAAAAAAGAAAAGAAAATAAATTCTTTTTATTTAATTTCTCTACACTTAAAAATGTGATCTAAGTGAGATTTATCTTTCCACTTTCTCCTCAATCACTCCTCTTTTCTCATTGGTGGAATTTTGTCTCACATGGATCAAGCTCTATTATCCCATATTGGTTGTGAGAAGCCTCTCACCTCCATAATTTCCTTTATAAGGGAGAGCCCTCTCCTCATGTTAGACACCCATGATTATGCTATCGTTATGCTGCAGGTTTGAAGACCAATTTTTGAAGGAGTTTGAATACAAAAGCTTTTTGTGGAGAACTTCTATTTTCTTGTCTTTTTCTCTCTTGCACCCATCATGGGCTTTTAGCTTAGATCTTGCATTCATAGATTAGATCTTATTTTCGTAGCTTAGATTTTTCATTGATAGATTAGATCTTGCTTTCATGCATATTTGAAGATCATGGAGACTAGCATTCTTGCTTTTCCTCTTTGAATCTCTCATCTCATGGTGTACTTGCATGGGCACAAAAATAGGTCAAACTGAGGGCTTCCATTGCAAACCCTTGCACTCTATGGGTAGAGAGCTATGGATCGATTTGTGAGGGCTCATTCTTAAGTTTTCTTACATGTAATGATTCATAGAAGTGTGGCAACATTTTAGCACACATTTTTAGCGCCCACTGTAGGGCTTGAATCAAGTTTCTAGCTCCATTTGCTTTTATTTTTCATCTTTGTTTTTTTACAGTAGCATATTAGATCTAATCAAGTGCTTTTGTAGATTTTTCACTTTGGTTTTAAGGCCAACCCATATATAGATTGGTTTGCAGGCAAAAAATCTAGTAGGTTTAAAGATTTAATCATATCTTTTAAACCAGTTAGAGTTTGATTTTGAAATTTTTTTTTTAGGTTGGGTATGTGTCCAACATGTTCCAGTTTGATTTTTAGAGCATTTTGATATTATTTGCGTGAGTTATGAATTTCTCTTTATTTTTCATAAAAAGCTGTTTTTGATCGCAAATCAGTGTATTTTTTGGAAACATTTACATTTTCAGAAATATTTTTGAATTCTAAGGGGGGTTCTTTCTTTGTGTTTTGAATTTTGAGGCCGTATTAAAGATCAAAAACTCGATTTGATGAATCTAGCCTATTTTGAAAAATTGGGTCCCTAGGGCACAAATGAAGAAATTTTTTTGAATTTCTTACATTTTTGGAAAGCTCTTTAGTTTTTAGCAGGGGTCTCTTCTTTTCATTTCTATTTTTGGATTCAAAATCATAGCAAAAAAAAAAGGTCTAATCATGTTGACTAGGTTATTCGTATTTTTTTTGCAGGGATTTTCGTGTTTTTCTAGTTTTTTCTGCTAACTGCTCATTGTTTTGGATTTTTCTGTGTTTTCTGATTTTTTTGAAACAGCATAGCAGCAAGTTGTGATTTCATTGGAAAAACATGCTAAAGTTGTTAAAAATAGGTAAGATCTACTAAGCACGTTGCGAGGACTTTAGGTATTCTTCTTTGGCTGATAACACTTTGATTTGGAACCTTAAAATGAAACTCTCATGTGTCTAGCTTGTGTGTTTTTCTTATGCTTTTATTTTTCAAACACATGCATAATTGATACTAGGTTGTAATCTTCATTGATTTTTATTTAGCAAGCTTGATTATAAGTGATAGATTGAGATAGCTATATTGGGTTATTGGACTCGCTGAATCCGTCGGCCCCTCATTCCACCCCGTGGTTGCAAGATCAGTGCCACATTAAAGGGGAGGGGTCTACAGGATAGAAGCATTAAGTGCTCCACTTGGCAACCCTCTTGTGCTTTCTAAAACTCACTAATCTTTGAGTTGTGGACTCGTTTTGGCTTGTGTGAGGGGTTAAGTGTTCCACATCTTTGGACTCACCTTGCATTAGTTAAAGCGTTAAGTGTACCACCTTGTGCTTTTTGATTATTCTTGGATAGATTTGCTTTTGGGGAATTAACATCTGTACACACATAGTAATTAGGCCCCATGAATACTATTCGTGGATCTTGAGGGAGTGAGTTCCTAGTGAAACTCCTCTCAAAGACGGATTCCTTGTGGGTGCGGAGGATACTTTGAGAATCTCTTAGATAGATGGATCTTCAACTTGGTGATTGAGGCATCCTTTCTTCGGAGAGGTTGATAGATCACTAGGTGTTGATATCATAGATCTTGAGATAATCTTAGTTAGCGTGTCGGATTAATCTGCTTTCTTTGATTGGGCTAAAAGTGAAAAGGTGTCAAAACCTTAGATCTAAAAGCTAAGTCCCCTTGTGGTCCACTATTGTGAGTCGGTCACCTTTAGAGAGGGTTAACCATAACAGACAATCCCTATACAGGGAAAACTACGGATGGAACCTCAAGCGGTAATAGCCACTTCTGCCGTGGTTGCAACAATCACTATATAAATGTCCTCGTGGAAGAAATCTCCATGGGGTATGGTTCATTGTGGGTTGTCAGATCTCCCTAGCAGCTCTTGAAGATTAAGTTCTCAGACTGTGTCAAAACCTCGGTGCACCGGGATTGGAGGTCACCCCTGTGAATCATAAAAGTTGCAGAGTCAAACCATTACTAAAAACCTTAGAGAGGCCAACTTTTATTTTCTAGGGATGTATGCAATGACTGTGAAACTCTTTGAGAACATACACAATTAGCTCTCCTAGGGATTAGCATAAACTAAGTCACTTGATTGCTCATGCGCAAGGTTGCTTTGCCCCTTGTTCATTGTTTGAAGACTGTTTGCTTGAAATCCCTAATTTCTATCTTGCGTGCTTGGTTTATGATAAAGAATCTATTGATACATCTAGTTGGATATTTAAAATGAACAAAATCTGAGTTCTTGAGTTGAGACTTTACGATCGAATAACTTTGTTGTCCCATTATTTTGAGTCTCCCTAGGTTGATCCTATTTGGATTAGGCTACTTAAGCCATTGTTAGAAGCCTTTTTGCACCATGGTTTATTGTGCTTTGACCTCTTGAATTAGTAATCATTGATTTCACAAGAGACCTTGTTTGGAGTTGGTAAGTTAGAAACCGTCCTTATTGAGAAAGATATACACTTGGATCCTTTGATATTACACTTGGAGAGTCTTAGTAATCTCTTGTCCATTCACTTTCATCAAAAAATCAATTTTAATTATTTATAATTTGGGTAAATCATCCTCCTGGTCCATATGTGCTAGGGTATTCACCCAAAGTTGTGAGCACCTCTGTGGTAGTGTTGGTTTATGCCTATTGCAAAATTCTATCTTATCACATCTCTTTTGGACAAGTGAAAGCTTTTACTATCCTAGTTTGGTACCAACGTTTCTTAGGGTTATCCTATCAACTAGTACCTTTTCTTTCATGTTGATTACAAGTGCTATTACATGTTTCTCAACATTCAAATGATCTCATATGGTATCAAATTTTCCAAAATGACTCTTGGTCTTCTTTCTTCTTCATCTTCCATGTCTTTCTAGTCTCTCATTTCTACTCTTCCTCTTCTTCATGTCTTCTTGATTCTTTTCCTCCTATTATCATATAGTCTACCTTCTTCTATTCATTCTTTCTCTTCTTCCATACTTGATTCTTCTTCTTCTAGAACCATGGATCTTGGATATCTTTTTAGGGATCCTCATTTGAGCTCAGATGAAATCCACCTCCTTCTTGAATTTGAAAAGTGTTGTCACTCCAATAGATGCATGGATGCTAACGTTGCAACAAAAATGATTAAAAAAATGGATAAATCAAACACCTTTTCTAGGATCATGTGCAAGATTAAATCACAATATCATTCTTCCAAATATTTCCCATCTTCCAAGTCTTATCATGATTCTTCTAAATATCATATAGATTTTCCATCTTCCAAGTCTTATCATGATTCTTCTAAATATCATACAGATTCTTCATCCTCCAAGTCTTATCATGATTCTTCTAAATATCATTCTCATTCTTCATATTCTAAGTCTTATGATGATTCTTCTAAATATTATTCATGTAGGTCTTCACCTACCTCTTCCTCACGATATCATTCTTCTTCTACTTCTACCAAGAGTCTTATTCCTCTTATTGAGATAGATCATAATGAACAACATGAAAAGTCCTGTGATATGCCTATCTATAATTCCTGTAATGACAATGATTATGATGATGATGACTATTACATTCCTACGATTCCTAAAAGTCCTCCTACTCCTATGCTTGTGCTTAAAGGGGATGAGTCACAGATAGATATTGATGGTAATCCACATGAATCAAATCTTGAAAACAACATTGATAAATTTTGTGAACAATACCTAAATGATAAATTTGCATATTTTGATGAAGAGAAAGCATTTTTTTGTGCTGAAATACAACATCAATGGGATAAGAGTTCCTCTTCTAAGAACCCTCATGCTGAAAATAAAGATTATACTCTTGAGAAAGATCATTTTCATGTTGAACCTTTGTCTTTTGATGCTCCCCTTCCATCTTCTACTTCCTCCACTATCCATACATTCGCTAAAGATTCTAAGACTCTCAAATCTTCTACCAATCATTCATCCAACAAAGATCCTAATGCTTTTCATGCAGTTCCCTATAGTTATCCTCAAGGGCTACCTCTTAAAGAAAATCAAGCTAACCTTCACTTGGCTACAAATACCTTTGACAATGCTAAACCTAAAGAGCCTAAGCCTTCATGCACTATAATGCCTACTTTAGCTAGTCCTTCATAATCTATTCCAAAGTCTTCCATACAATTCCAACATGCTTCCTTCTCCTTAGCACTGGCTTCATGTCAAGAGGACTCTAAAAATGATAAAGAAAAGAATATAAAAAAAGATCAAGATCAAGAACCTTCCATGTCATCGAATCCTTTTTGCAATGTTTTTGATACATTTCATGGTTCTTTTGATCCCTTACACCCTTTCTCATTCATTCCACCATGTCTTAAGCCTTCTCCTAAGAAAGATCAAGATACTGCTTGCACCACTGAGCCTATTGATAATAAAAATGGCCTTAGTACACTTTCTCCTTCCAAAGATGATACTTCCATTAAGGTTATTAAAAATGATGCTATTACTTCCAATGTTGAGCCTATTGAAAATCAAGAGAACAATTCTACACTTATGCTATCCAAAGATCCTTGTCAAGATCAAAGTATTCCATCTTCTTGTTCTACCACTCCATGTTCCCTTCCACTTTCTACTCTTCCTAAGTCTTGTCAAGCTTTAAGTAATCCTATCAAAGAAGTTGCTCCTATCCAAGATGTTCATGTTCCTATTGAAAATCATGATGCTCACTCTAAAGATGCTGATGTCCTTGATTGTGATATAGATGTTGATGAACTTATTGATTACCCTTTTGCATCTTCTACATCCATCCTTGGACCTCCCCCACCAATACTAAATCCTTCACATTTTCCTTCCATTTTGGGTCCTTATGTCCCTTCAATTTCCCCTCCCTCTCCTATCTTTCCTCAAGATCAACATAGATGCATATCCTTGAATCCTTTTCATCCACCCACTCACCTAAACCAGTCATATCATCCTTCTTCTTCCACAAGTTCCAAGTCTTTTGGAAGTAACTTGAATGTTCAATACAAGAAAAAGAAGCAATTCAAGAATCCATATAAAAAAGAAGACCACCATGTCTCTTCTAATCGACATGGGGGCATTAAGTCAAAAGAGATATCTAAGAAAAAAATTACAAGACAAGTATGGGTTCCAAAATCCATCATTGAAGATATTATCTCTAAATCATCAAAAAGAAATGAAAAGAAGCCTAAGGCTATATGGATTCCAAAATCTCTCTTGAGAGAGTCTAATGTTGAACAACAATTAAATTTGATATTCAAGCTTCCAAATAATTCCGCTTCATCTTCTTCCAAAAGCATTCTTCCATTCCATGTGCCTAAACTGCAACCTTTTCTATCCACTCACCATATTCCTTCACATATTCCTTTATTCACATTTTCTCCATCCTTTTGCCACCCTTCAAGGTGTGTGTTGACGTTGATCTTGCCTTCATTTCCATTTTTCAATCTCACTCACTTCGCATAAAGCCATATCCTCCATTTTTGTCTCCCATCTTCCTTTCCTTATTAGCATCTTTGAGCATATCATTTGAATTCCTTTGTATATCATGGTTTAAAATTTCAAGGAGCATTATCTATAAAGCTTGACTTCTTCCAAAAAAAAATTGAAAAAGATTGAAAAAAAAAAGAAGAAAGAAAAAAAATGAAAAAATTGAAAATGTGCCTTGGTGAAAACTTGATAATTAGGCACCTTGGTAGCAAAAGTAAAGAGAAATAAATTCATCCTATGGTGAAAACCACTCCCTTGTGGTGCCTTGGATAAGTACCATGATGAAAACCTAACAAATAGGCATCATGCATAGTTCTTCTACATCTTTCATTCATTTCGTCTTCTCTCTTTGATCTTGACAATGTTGACCTATAGACAAACATTTGGCTATCTTGTGAGATATCTTATGATGATCTTGTTTTCATTCCTTTCATGTTTAGCCTTCATATCTATTTTCCTCCATTCATTCTAGTATTTTTCTACCCTCTTCCCATTTACCCCTTTGGTCTTGATCTAATAAAATAGAGTAAAATATGATGCTATAAAGTCTCTTGACATGTCTACTTCTTTGGATTGCATCTTTCCCACTTTTACATTATGCTTTCTTGAATTATCCTATACTAGCCTTTCATTTCTTGTCCAAATGTTCTTTACATGAAAAATTTTCCCTAGCTTGGGTACTCTTGAGGAGTCAACTTTTGAAGATCACTTTCACTTGCTTCATACACTCCTTGCTTATCCATAATATCCATTAGCTTATTGCTTCATCATGTCCTCCACCTTGTTAGACATTGGGACTGCACGATGTGATCTTGCTTAAGAGTTTAATGCCCATTCTATCTAGGGGTATCTTTGTACATATTTATTGATCCTGAAAAAAATCCAAAAAAATTGATATATTTTAAAAAATCCAAAAAAAAAAATGATATATTGTAAAAATTCTAAAAATTGAAAAATGTCCTGAAAAAATGATCATCTTAGTGACAACCTAGCAAAAGGCACTTTGATGTATCTTCAAAAAAATTATATATTCCAAAAATACAAAAAATAAAAAAAAATTCAAAAATTCAAATAAAAAAATAGAAAAAGTGCCTTGGTGAAAACCTGAAAACAGGCGCCTTGGTAGCAAAAAAAAAACTGAAAAAAAAAAAAAAAAAAAAAATCCAAGTGGTGAAAACTTGGAAACGGGCGCTACTTGAGGCCTTTGCACCCCTTTTTCTTAGCACATGTCCTCGACACTTAGCCTTTCTCCACCATGCCTTGTCCTTGTTACCTTGGTTTGGAATTGGTCTTTGTCTAGGGGGCATAACTATGTTAGCTTTGGTTTCTTAGATGTGTGAGTCTTTAGGACACCTCACAAATGGTTTTTTTCAACACCCATTGACATTGAGTGTTTTTCAACACTTATTGGTTGGTCTTACCCAGTATCATCATGTGATCTTACCTTCCTGCAAGCATTTGATCCTTGTCCTCAGAACTCAGTATCAGTTAACACACTTACATTTTTAAACGCAACACTTAATGCTTGACTTATGTCATGATTTTTTCTTTGTGTGTTGACTGTTATTGATTTTTGTTGAGTGTCCTTGTCTGATAAGTCTCTCCGGGATGCATCGCTAGAGGACTTGGGGCATGGGACATGTTTTTATTTGTTTTTTTTGCTTGTGGGTGTGGTCTTGAACTCTAGAGTGTCTTTTGTTGTCCCCTTGAAACACTTAGGAGATTTGAGATATCATCCTTGATTGTTTTTGCACAACCATTCTTATAGTCATCTTGGCATCTATGCCTTGATGCGAGCATAATTTTTCTATATTAAATTGGGTAAGCTAACATCGAAGTCATCTTGACCTTTATGGCTTTGATGCTTATGTTAGAATCTTTCCACATTTCAATCCAATATAAATCGCATTCATATCTTCATAGTTGCATTTGTAACTAGTGATGATTGTGTGATTTTTCGATGTTCGTTAATAATGGCCCAATGATGAAAATAAGTTCTTTTACATTCTCTAATGAATGATGAACACAAAATCCTATGTTACAGTTGCTCTTTTGCAAGTACACCATTGCATTTCATGTAGCTTACATTATTAGACTTCATGTTAGTTTGCATTTTTAGGCTGCATTATGAGTTTGAGAGGGTTCTCCTTTCATCTTTATTGTGGACATTTAATCAATTGTGGTCACATTTTGATCTTCATTTCCTTATTTTCTTTCGCGATCTCAATCAAAATTTCTATCTTAAACAGTTGATTGATTTTTGGAGCATTTTCTTTTCTTATTTCTATTTCTTTCCATATCTTTCAAACTTCTATCTTCCATTTTCTTTTTCCCCACTTCTTTTCTTCTAAATCACCTTTGGGGCATAATAATTCATGCTTGATGATCTACCTTGGTTCTATGATTCTTATATCTTTCATCTTACATCAAGAACCTTATCTTTTGTTCGATTTGATCAAATTTATCAATTTGTTGTTTCTCCTCTATCTCATTTCGATTTCGATCACGAGGGGGCAGTAATTATCAATTTCAATCCTTGATTCAGTTTTATCAATTTTATCCTCGACTTTTTCAAGTTAAAATTTATTTTTATTCTTTGTCCTGATGTGTTCCCGAGTCGACCACACATCTGGGTTGTTTTGTGATCCCAAATTGACCTCACACTTCAATTTCTTTCTTTGACTACATGTGTTCCCAAATCGATCACACATTAGTCAAAGAGGGGAAAATGTATGCACCCAAAAATGGTTACCTAGACTATGGGCTCCCATTATTCAATTTATCAATTTATCAAATTTTCTGAATCAATGGTTTGTAATTTTTTATTAAATCAATTCAAATCAATTTCCTTGATCAAATTCGATTTATTTCATTTCTAAGATTGATCATTTTATTCCAAGTCTTATTTAATTAAAAGAAAATCTTCTCTTTTAATAAAATAAAATAAAATCCCCATTTAATTAAAAGAAAAACTCTCTTTTAATTAAACAGTTCATCCACATTTAATTAATTAAGAGAAAAATATCTCTTTTAATTTAATTAAATATCTTCTATTTAATTAAAAAGAACTTGCTCCCTTTTAATTAAATAAAAATCTCACTTAAATATCTCTTTTGATGAAAAAAGGAAATAAAATAAATTCTTTTTATTTAATTTCTCTACACTTAAAAATGTGATCTAAGTGAGATTTATCTTTCCACTTTCTCCTCAATCACTCCTCTTTTCTCATTGGTGGAATTTTGTCTCACATGGATCAAGCTCTATTATCCCATATTGGTTGTGAGAAGCCTCTCACCTCCATAATTTCCTTTATAAGGGAGAGCCCTCTCCTCATGTTAGACACCCATGATTATGCTATCGTTATGCTGCAGGTTTGAAGACCAATTTTTGAAGGAGTTTGAATACAAAAGCTTTTTGTGGAGAACTTCTATTTTCTTGTCTTTTTCTCTCTTGCACCCATCATGGGATTTTAGCTTAGATCTTGCATTCATAGATTAGATCTTATTTTCATAGCTTAGATTTTTCATTGATAGATTAGATCTTGCTTTCATGCATATTTGAAGATCATGGAGACTAGCATTCTTGCTTTTCCTCTTTGAATCTCTCATCTCATGGTGTACTTGCATGGGCACAAAAATAGGTCAAACTGAGGGCCTCCATTGCAAACCCTTGCACTCTATGGGTAGAGAGCTATGGATCGATTTGTGAGGGCTCATTCTTGAGTTTTCTTACATGTAATGATTCATAGAAGTGTGGCAACATTTTAGCACACACTAATCAACTGCATGTCAAAATTTATGATTGCATGCCACTTCTAATCATTTGCATGTTAGTTCTTGGTGAATTTGGTGGTTGTAGAAGTTTGCATGTCAGTTTTGAGAACTACCCAAATCTTGCATGTCATAATTTATGGTTGCATGTTGCTTCTAATCAGCTGCATGTCAAAATTTATGGTTGCATGCTACTTCTAATCATTTGCATGTTAGTTCTTGGTGAATTTGGTGGTTGTAGAAGTTTGCATGATAGTTTTGACAACTACCCAAATCTTGCATGTAAGTTTTGACAACTACCCAGATCTTGCATGTCAGTTTTGACAACTACCCAGATCTTGCATGTCAGTTTTGACAACTACCCAGATCTTGCATGTCATAATTTGGTGGTTGCATGTTGCTTCTAATCAGTTGCATGTCAAAATCTATGGTTGCATGCTACTTCTAATCATTTTCATGTTAGTTCTTGGTGAATTTGGTGGTTGTAGAAGTTCGCATGTCAGTTTTGACAACTACCTAGATCTTGCATGTTAGTTTTGACAGCTACCCAGATCTTTCGTGTCAGTTTTGACAACTACCCAGATCTTGCATGTCAGTTTTGACAACTACCCAGATCTTGCATGTCATAATTTGGTGGCTGCATGTTGCTTCTAATTAGTTGCATGTCAAAATCTATGGTTGCATGCTACTTTTAATCATTTGCATGTTAGTTCTTGGTGTTTGAAGAAGTTATATCCTATTGGGGTTACACTCTACTTTATCCAGAATGGACAGGTATAGTACAGAGTCTCAGAGGACATGATCTTGGACAATTGATATCCAGAGTCAAAACAGTAGAAAGGATGATTATTTAGACATTTGAGATAAACTTATGAAAATAAGCCATGACATGTCTGAACAGTTGGTTGAGCACCACCGTATAATGAATGACATGTTGTCTGACCCAGCTAAGGTGGATAAGTTGACTAGATTTCTATTTGGCAAATTTTCTCACAGGACAGATGACACAATTCCCAAGAACTTGCATGAGGATCAAGTAGCATGTTACTGGTGGTTTTTCCCAAATTGAGTTTCCACGCAAATCATTGTGTCATGTGTTGATCTTGAATGTTTTATCTTTGCATGTTGATTTACAGTAATTTGCTTATATGAATGATTTAAGTTAAACATATGAAAAGGGTATGGATTCATTAGAAAGGTATTAATAGGGAATTTTGGACCTTGAATAACTGATTCACCCCCCCTCTCAGTTATTCTAAAGAATTCTAACAATTGGTATCAGAGCTGACTACTAATTCAGTTTAAAGGGACTACTAGCAGAAAAGATCAAAATGCCAAAGAGAGAAGTTCCCAAGCTCAACAAAGACAACTTTGTTGCATGGAAAAGTTTGATGAAGCTACATCTTGGATCCATAGGAGATTATGTCCAAAATTTAATTGTCACTGAACATGTAGATCCAACAGGTGCTGCTACTGCTAATGACATGAAAAACAAGCAAGAACACAACTAGACAATGCTAGAAATTGCCTTTGCACTCATCTATGCTGAATTTGATGATATCAAAAGATGTGACACTGCATTCAAAATGTGGAAAGCCCTATCAGACATCTATGGAGGAGATCAAAATGTACAAAGAGCAAAAAGAGAAAGTCTCAGAGGAAAATTTGATGACATGAAAATGGAAGAAAATGAGAATGTTGCTCAATATGGTGCAAGAATAAAGGAAGTGGTAAGTGCAATAAGATGGTTGAATAGTCAACTGGATGAAGATACTATTAATAGTAAGTTCTTAAGAACCTTGCTTCCTATCTATGCTATTAGATTATCAGCAATACAAGAGCTAAGATGTATACCAGGAAATAACCTAAGCTTTGAAGGTATAATAGGTAGACTCACTGCATTTGAGTTATCTAACTTTGACAACTACAAACCTAAAAATGTTGAATACGCTTTTAAGGCCAAGCTATCACTAAAAGATGCTGAACAGGTGAAGTCAAGGAAAGGAAGAAAAATGAAGTATGTATCTAGTGACAGTAGCACTGATGAGGAAGATGTGGAACAATTTGAAGCATTGCTCGCTAGAAGATTTTAGAGGGGCAAAGGAAAGTTCAAACGAAAGATGCCTATCATTTGTTTCAATTGCAATGAAGTAGGTCATATTGCTGCAAGATGTCCATAGAAAAAGTATTCCAAGGAAGGCAACAAATACAAGAACAGAAGAGATGATGACAAGAGAGATTACAAAGAAAAAGGTAAGAAGTGTTATATTGTTGAAGAAAATTTTGATGACAATGATGATGAAGTTGTTTATGTAGCCATGAAGGACCAATCTGATGAAGAAGAAGCCACAACACTGGTGACATGTATAAACAAGAATGACAGATGGATCATAGATAGTGGATGCTCACATCACATGACAGGAGACAAAAGTAAGTTTGTTAGCTTTACTCAGTATGATGGAAATAGTGTTAGATTTGGTAATGATGCTCCATGTCAAATCAGAGGAAAAGGTTCCATTAAGCTCACAGACCAAATTTCATGTGACAATGCATACTATTTTGAAGGATCAAACTACAATTTACTGAGTGCCTCACAATTAGGCAATATAGGTTGCAAAGTGGAATTTGAAAACAAAATTGCAAAAATCTATGACAATGATGGTAAACTAATAGGAAAGGAGATCAAACAAAGAGTAATTTTTTTTACCTTGATATGGATGATGCTTCTTGTCTATTTGCAAAATTTGATGATGAATGGTTATGGCATAGAAGATTATGTCATGTCAACTTTGACAATCTGGTCAAAATTAGTAAAATGAAAAAACTCAGAGGTCTACCAAAATTGAAGAAGCCTGATAATGTCATGTGTAGACAATGTCAGCTAGGAAAGATGACAAAGTCAAGTTTCAAAAGCAAAAACTATACATCTAAAGAGATACTTGAGTTAGTTCACACTGACTTATGTGGTCCAATGGAAATACAAAGCTATAAAGGAGATAAATACATAATGTTATTTGTTGATGACTATTCTAGGATGATGACTATTATGTTCTTAAAAAAAAAATCTGATGCTTTTCAAATGTTTAAGTGGTATGTGGCCAGAGTTGAAAAGGAAACTGGAAAAAGCTTGAAATGTCTAAGATCAGATAGAGGTGGTGAATTTGAATCAAATGAATTCGAGATATTCTGTAATGACAATGGAATCAAAAGAAAGACATCAACTCCTAGAACTCCCCCACAGAATGGAATTGCTAAAAGAAGAAATAGATCTGTAATTGACTGTGCCAGAACATTAATGATGGAAAAGAATATTGCTCTAAAATACTGGAGAGAAGCTATAAGTGTATCTATTCATACATTGAACCGAGTACAAGCCAAGAAAGGTACAAATACAACACCTTTTGAATTATGGTATGGTTACTCACCAAATGTAAAACATTTTAAAGTATTTGGTTGCAAATGTTTTATCCTTAAAGATGTTAGAAATGGAAAATTTGATGCAAAAAGTGATGAAGGTATATTTCTGGGTTACTCCACAAGAAGTAAGGCATATAAGTGTTTGAATATTAACACTAACAAAATTGTGGAAAGTGCAAATGTAAATTTTGATGAGCACACAAAAGTCCAAGCAGAAGAACTAAAGAAAATGGAAGAATATAGAACCTTTGTATATTCTTATAAAGGAATGACTGTTGATGAGGATGATGACAATCAAATTGAAAGTCAACAACAAGTGTTAGTTTCAGCTGATTCACAACCAGTGAATGCCGAGTTGCATTCAGAAGCCGAGTTACAGAATGAAGAAAATGCACAATTTGATTCTAAAGACAACATACATGATGAAGAACAACTTGACAATGAAGAGCATAGTGATCCTGAATCCAAAAGATCAAACATGGAAACAAGGATAGAGCCAAGATTATCCAAATATGTAAAAAGACATCATCCTGTTGAACAAATAATTGGTGACAAAGATGCAAGACCAATGACAAGGAACAAACTAAGACATGAATCATGTCTGATCAGCAAATCTGAACCCAAGACAGTATACGGTGCATTACAAGATGGGGACTAGTATAAAGCTATGGAAGAAGAAATTGATCAAATAAGAAAAAATAAAACTTGGAGTTTGGTTCCCAGACCAATTGAAAAGAATGTGATTGGCACCAAATGGGTATTCAGAAACAAACTAGATGACAATGGTGAGATTACCAAAAATAAAGCTAGATTAGTATGCAAGGGTTATGCTCAAGAAGAAGGAATAGATTATGGAGAAACATTCGCTCATGTTGCAAGAATGGAAGGAGTAAGAACTTTACTTGCATATGCTGCCTACAAAGATTTTAAAGTCTATCAGATGGATGTAAAATCTGTCTTCTTAAATGGTATACTAGAAGAAGAAGTCTACATTGAACAACTAGAAGGATTTGTTGATGAAAACAATAGGGATATGGTGTGTAAGTTACATAAAGCACTCTATGGTTTGAAACAAGCACCTAGAGCATGGTATGAGAGACTTCACGAGTATCTAGTGCAAATTGGATTTGAAAGAACTGATGATAAAAGCAACATGTACACCAAAGCTGAAGAAGGTAAAGACATTATTGTATCTAAAATTTTGTGGATGACATAGTATTTGGTGGTAAGGAAGTACTTTGCAAAGGCTTTGCTGACAAAATGAAGCATGAATTTGAAATGTCTATGTTTGGAGAAATCAAATTTTTAGTTGGATTGCAAGTTCATCAACTCAAACATGGAATATTTATTACACAATCAAAATACATCAAAGAAATTCTTAAAACATTTGGATTGGAGGAATCCAAACCAGTTAGCACACCAATGGCCACAAGAAATAAGCTATCCAAAAATGATAAGTCAGCTAAAGTCACTCAAACAATGTACAGATCCATGATTGGAAAACTACAATATGTTGTACATAGTAGACCAGACATAGCATTAGTAGTTGGAATAGTGGCTAGGTTCTCTGCTAATCCTAAAGAAAATCATCTCATAGCAGTAAAAAGAATAATGAGATATCTCAAAGGGACTGATGATTTTGGTCTATACTACAAAAAAAATGGAAAATTTGAACTCAATGCATATACAGATGCAGACTGGGGAGGAAGCATTGATGATAGAAAAAGCACAAGTGGAGGTGCATTATTTCTAGGCAAAAGGCTGGTTACCTGGACTAGCAAGAAACAAACATGTATATCCCAGTCCACTGTAGAATTAGAATATGTGGCAGCTGTAGTCAATTGTACAAACATTGTATGGGTCACACATCTATTGAATGGAATGAAAGAAGAAGTAACAGAACTGGTGATATTGTATTGTGATAATACAAGTGCTATAAACATATCCAAAAATTCAGTGATGTATGCAAAAACCAAGCATATTACAATCAAGTATCATTATGTCAGAGAATTGGTGGAAGACAAACAAGTGAAGTTGGAATACATTCACACAAAGGAACAAACTGCAGATATCTTCACCAAACCATTGCCCAAGGATGCCTATGAATATCTTATAGGCAAGCTGGGGGTTACACCCCTAAGTCAAGCAGTTTAAGGCAACAAGGAAGCTGCCTTTCATCAACAGGAATAAATCATTGAAATATTAATAGGTTAATGCAAAGGATGACAACAGGAACAGAAACTCCAAATCAGTCACAAGTATGGTGACAGAGGGAGAAAGACAACAAGAAGCCAAAGCTTATATTTTGCATGATAAAGATGCTACATCTTTGGCATTTATGTCAAAGAGGGAGAAATATGCTAAAAACTGATCAATGCAAATAAAGAGGGAGATATATATGAAAGAGGGAGATATATGTGATCAGTAGTGAAAATCCAGCAAATCAATACAATCTTGGTGGTAACTAAATTGATTACTTGATTAGCTTGGTTTGCCATCAATGCCAAAGAGGGAGATTTTTGGAAATAATTGAAATGATCATAAGAACAATTGTTGGAATAATATATGGAACTAGCAAAGAATGTCCTCAATCATTGTTTCGTCATTGATGTCAAATTTGCTACTTGCAGGGATGACAATTGCTTTAGTGATCCAAATACTATCAATTAGTTGATTGTGAAGGTGGAGGCAATTAATAAGATGTAACTAGAACACCTAGAGAAAGGTTGAAGTTATGATGTTGTAATGAAGTACAAGAATCAGTCAAGCCATTAATGAAACAATGTATTGGATGACATACTAAAAGATACAAAGAATGAGTACACTGAAACATATCAAAGATCTAACATTTTAGCTAAGTCTTTTGTAAAGCTCAAACTAATTTTATTAGAGAGAAGGTGTTAAGCAAGCTAGTAAGAGCCGAGCAAGTTCAAGTGCTGAGCAAGTTCAAGTGCCAAGCAAGTTCATGTGCCGAGCAAGTTCAAGTGTTGAGCAGAACCAAGTGCTGAGCAGGTATAGGTGCCGAGAAACACAGAGTATCCAAACACCAGTAACTCAATTATGCTGAGTAATACAGAGGTGCCGAGCACTAGTAACTCAATAATGCCGAGTTGCTACATTATTTAGAAAATCAAAGATTTGCCAGATCTAAGCTGACAAAGTTGTTATCTAGAAATTTGTGAATTAAAAGGAAGATAAGAATGATGAGCTGGTGGCATAGAACACCATGTAGAACATTTTAAAGATACAGTTGGCGAAGAAAACAAGATATGGGGTAGATACATTGTATCCTACCTAATTCATTTTGAAACCCTAAAATTAGAGAGGGAGAATTAAGCGGAAAAGGCAAATCAGACTTGTATATAAGAAGACATAAGTTAATGGAAAATAGTGTGAAAAATAGAGTGGAATAGAGGGGATAGTGAGAGAGAGAGCCATGGTCAAGCATAAAAGCATGAAATGCTAAAGAATGAGCTAAGGAGAAGATAACACAGGAACTCTGTTTGGATAGATGACCACAAGGATGATTGCATTGGTAGAATGAGTAAGAAGACTCAAGGAGACGAAGCTTGAGAGGGAGACAAGCAAGTTAGAGCTAAAGTGATTGAAGCCAAGCATAAGGATTGAACTAAAAGGAGTGATCTGAAATCTGCAAAGTATGTTGTAAGTTATGTCAGATCAAAAGACCATTATCATTACTTTCTAGCAATTGTAATAGTAAGATAAATCCTATGGAGTTAGGTTGGTTTAACAGCCATTAGATAAATCCTTTAACAGGGTGACATTCCAAGTGAATGTTCTCAAGACCTTTAACTAGGCCCATTCCTATCAGTTTGGTGAAATCCTCTAACAAGGTCACATTTAACAGTGTGTTGTAAGCCTTTAACAGGGCAGGCTCTTAATAGGGCATCAGTTCAGAAGAGTGAGAATCAAGTAGCATGTTACTGGTGGTTTTTCCCAAATTGGGTTTCCACATAAATCATTGTATCATGTGTTGATCTTGAATGTTTTATCTTTGCATGTTGATTTACAGTAATTTTCTTATATGAATGATTTAAGTTTGAACAGATGAAAAGGGTATGGATTCATTAGAAAGGTATTAATAGGGCATTTTGGACCTTGAATAACTGATTCACCCCGGCTCTCAGTTATTCTAAAGAATTATAACATAACATACCTTGTTCATCTGAAGAAAAATTCTTTACTGGCAAAAAGGAGGACTTACCTGTCTACTTGATTCCAAATAGACTAGACCACTTTTAGTCAAAAAAATAGCAAGCTTTCCCTCCCCATTGTCCCACCTTCATTGAGATCCTTCCCTCTTTTGGAGTCTATAGTCATCCCTGCTTGATCACCATATCTAGAAGATTCTGCTCCATTCCCTCAAGAATTTTTGAATCTGTCTTGCTCGCTCACCACATTTGCTTCGCTCCCCATTTTTGTTTCTCATACAAATTTTTGAAATATTATCCAAATCTCTTGTTTGACATTTCTTCATCCACAATTTTAGTACCCTTTTGTAAGGAAAAGTATTGACTTCATATCTTGATGTATACAACCTTAGACAATTTTCCAAATTCTTGTCTAGTTTATTTCTTACCTTTGAATTTAGGAACCCCAAAACACTAAAATCTCTCTTATCCTCCACATACCCCAATATCATGGTCAAATATAATTTAGAAAACTTGAAATTTTTTGATATTGAATCCCCCAACATTTCACTCTGAGCTAGATTTCTCCAAAGTTTGGTTACTAATCCTTTTTCTTTGGGGTTTTGCATAAGATTATATTATTCCCTCATTGTAGGGTAAGTGCACCAATATGGTGTAAAAAAAAGTGGACACGCCCCCCCAAAAAAAGTGAAATTCTCAATAACCCAATTAGGTTTCTAGGATGAAAAATCTATTCAAAACCTAATCAGATTCTGAAGAAATAAAAATAGGTTCCACTTTGGAAGCCATAACTTTCACATCTAAACTCTTATTGACTCCGTTTGAAATGTGTTGGAAAGATATTGAAGAGATCCACACCATTATGCAACTAAAATAATAGTAGAAATAAATACTTTCTTTTCCATCCATTATAATTAATCATGGTCTAAAATAAGTAGTCATTATTTTCCAAACATGGGGTGAATAGGTAGGTAAGAGTATTATGATAGTTTTTATCTTTCTATCATCTCTCTCACTCCCTCTATCCATTTCTCACACACAAAATCACTCATTCACTCACTAACTTCTAATCTCTCTCTATTACTAACTCTTAGCTTCTCTCATTCTCACACCAACTCCTACTCTCTCTCTCTCTCTCTCACACACACACACACACACACACACACACACACACATGCACACATATTCCCTTGTCTCTCTTACTCTCTCTATCCTATCCTCCCACCTCTCTCTCTCTCTCCATCTTATTTCCCCCTCCCTCTCTCTCCATATTTCTCACTCTCTCCATCCTATATCCTATCTCTCTCTCACTCTCTCTTAGCCCATCCCCCCTCTCTCTTCTTATCCCCCCCTCTCTCTCTATTTCCCCTTCTCTCTCCATCCTAACCCATTTTCTCCATATTTCTCACTCTCTTTGTCCATATACAATCCCCTCTCACTCTCTCCATCCTATCCTATTATCTCTTGCTCTCGCTCTCTCTTATCCTATCCCCTCTCTTTCTTCATATCCCCTACTCTCTCTCTCTCTCTCTCTCTCTCTCTCTCGCTCTCTGACCACTAATCCCTAACCCCCCCTCTCTCTCTCCCTAACCTCCGATCCTTAAAATGGGAACTCCACATAGAGAGAGTAGGGGATAGGAAGAGGGAGAGGGAATAGGATAAGAGAGAGCAAGAAAGAGATGGAGAGAGTGAGAGAGAGATTAGGGAATAGGATAGAGAGATAGAGAGATGTATTGATGGAAAGGGACATGGTGGAGAGAGAGAGAGAGAGAGAGAGAGAGAGAGAGAGAGAGAGAGAGAGAGAGAGAGAGAGAGATATGTAAGAGAGAGATATTAGGGCATATGATGGAGAGAGAGAGAGAGGAAGGGAGGGAGGGAGGGAGGGAGAGAGAGATATATTAGGGCATATGGTGGAGAGAGAGAGAGAGAGAGAGAGAGAGAGAGAGAGAGAGAGAGAGAGAGAATGGGACATCATAAAGAGAGATAGATAGATAGATAGATAGATAGAGAGTTTAGGGTTTAGTGAGAGAGAGGGGGCTTAGTGATGCAAGGAGTGATTGAGGTAACTAGAGCCAAAGGCACACCCAACTATCTAGACCACCCTGCCAGAGTTACACAATAGAAAACACAACACAAGAACAACACCAGGGAAAGAAAGAATAGGAAATCTTATTGATTCTTCCAAATATTTAACATACATGCCCAACTGTAAGGCCTTCTAGGTTATGACCAAATACAAACTTAATTACAAAACTCGATGATCCTCCTTCACATTTTGTTTCTTACTATTGTGTCCTCTATCTATAAAACTCAATCCTAGACTTCCTTAAATAAATGTGCGGCCATAGGTTAGCCTATCACAAGATTAAATTCTACATTAAATGCATGTGTAGTGACAAGTTGGCTCACATCAGATATAACTACCTATACTAGAATTAATGTAAGCAAAGTCAACCCAACATAGGAACTAGACACCGAGAACTCGGCAAGCAAAGACTTCATAAAATACTGGCACTCAACATGTGAATGATCACTCAACATCCACACAAGCTCGACATCCAAAAAAATCACTCAGCAACAACCACAAAGGCAACATCCTCCAATGCTTGACAACCATGGAGGACTCAGTAACCAAAGGAATGCTCGGCAACCACAGAGGGCTCAGTAACCAAAGGATGACTTGAAACCCAAGGAATTTACTTGGTAGCCAAAGGAATCACTTAGTAGCCAAAGGAATGACTGAGCATCCACTGAATCACTCGGCATCCATTAATAACTTGGCAGCAACTATTAGAATGAACAAAAGTGCAAGATTGCAAGGAAATCTAAGATGTTCTTACATCAGGCAACCAAGGTTGGAGAAATGATTCTCCTGAATCATGCATGCAAGTGTCACAACTTGAGATGAATCCAACTTAGATTGACAAATCCATGTAGCATCTTCAATTGGTCTATTCTTCCACTTTACCAAATACTCATAGTAATATTTTCCTCTTGTGCTCCTACCAACTTTCTGATCTAATATTTGTTCAACTTCTTCAACCTTTTTCTTAGGATAATCTTCTGATACAAAAAATTCATCATCTAATGCATGATACTTATACAAATTAGCAAAATTGAATATAGGAGTCATATCCATGTCATTAGGCAACTCAAATTCATATGCATTACCACTGTCAAATTTTCTCAAGATCTTACAAAGTCCAAACTTCTTCATCTTCAGTTTACTATATGTTCTAACAAGAAATCTTCCCTTCTTCAAATGAACCATGACCTCATTACCAACTTCAAAAACATGATGTCTTCTAGACTTATCAGCATTCTCCTTATACTTCTGATTAGTTTGTTCCAACCTCAACTTTACTTACTTATGTAAAGACTCTATAAAATCAGCAAATTCTTCTCCTATAGCACTGCTCTTTTCTTCACCAGTAACATTCCTCAAATCTGATACTCCTCTAGGCTTCATTCTAGTAACAATCTCAAAATGTGTCTTCCCTATACTCCTATTCACAAAATTATTGTATGCAAACTCAACTTGTACTAACACTACTTCCTAATTACTTGGCTTATCTCCCATTAAACATCTCAACAAATTACCCGAGTTGAACTATTCACAACCTCTGCCTATCCATCTATTTGTGGATGGAATGTAGAACTAAACTTCAACTCAGTTTCCATCTTCTTTCACAAAGTCTTCCAAAAATAACTGACAAACTTACTGTCTCTGTCAAAAATAGTACTTCTTGGTAATCCATGCAATCTCACAATCTCTTTGAAGAAAAGTTCAGCAACATACTTTGCATCAAATGTCTTCTTACATGGTATGAAATGAGACATTTTAGAAAATCTATCTACTGCAATAAATACAAAATCATACCCTTTCACTATTTTAGGCAATCTAAGAACAAAATCCATATTGATGTCATTCTAAGGTTTCTCAGGAACAATAATAGATGTAGAAAAACCAGTATTCTGACTTATTCCTTTTGCAACTTGAAAAAATCCACAACTCTTCATAAATTTCTAAACATCCTTATACATTTGTGGCCAATAATAATTCTCTTTTAGCAAAATCAATGTCTTATCAATTCCAAAATGTCCAGCCAATCCACCATTATGCTTTTCCTTAATTAGATTCAACCTCATGGAACTTTTAGGGATACACAACTAAATTCCTTTAAACAACATACCTTCTTGAATGAAATATTCATCATACTTAATTATGTGACTTGTTAGATTTGGTGATCTACACTGTCTCCACACCTTAGAAAAATCAAGGTTAGTATCATACAACTCTTTCATTTCATCAAAACCAAGAACTTCAACCTTCATTTCAGTCAATAAGGAACATCTTCTACTCAATGCATCAACAATTCTATTAGTAAATACACTCTTATGATTAATAAAAAATGTAAAACTTTGCAAATACTCTACCCACTTTATATGTCTCTGATTCAATTTATGTTGACTTCCCGAGTACTGTAAATCTTTATGATTAGTATACAACACAAACTCCTTAGGAATTAAATAATGTCTCCACTTCTTCAAGGCTTGAAAAATAACATAAAACTCTTGACCATGCACATAATACTTCCTTTTTGCATCATTCAACTTTTCACTAAAGAAAGCAATAGGTTTTCCTTTTCGACTTAATATAGCTCCTATTGTACTGCCACTAGCATCACAATCAACTTGAAATACCTTATTGAAATCAGGCGAAGCCAATATAGGCAACTCAACAACCTTTGTTTCAAAGTACCAAAACTGTTATCAACTCCATGTGTCCATTTGAATTTCTTTTTATCTTCTCTCATTGTCTTAGTCATAGCATTACAAATAGAACTGAAATTCCTTATAAACTTTCTATAAAAAATAGCCAAACCATGAAATGATATTACCTCACCCACATTCTCAAGTGTAGGCCATTCCAAAATTGCTTTAATCTTCTCAAGATCCATCTTCAAACCATCAGCTGAAATCACAAATCACAAATCCCAAATACACAATCTCTTCTTGCATAAAAGAGCACTTTTTCAAATTAATCATCAACTTCTCCTCTTTCAATCTCTACAATACTTGTCTAACATGCTCAAGATGTTCTTCCTTAGTCTTACTGAACATTAGAATGTCATCCAAATAAACAATCACAAACTTACCCAAGAATCTTTCCAGAACTTCATTCATCAACCTCATCAAAGTAGTAGGTGCATTAATCAAACCAAAAGGCATAACCAACTATTCATACAAACCATCTTTTGTCTTGAAAGCAGTCTTCCATTCATCACCTTCTCTAATTGTGATCTAATGATAACAACTCTTCAAATCAATCTTGGTAAAATACTTTGCTCCACTTAAACAATCCATAATTTCATCCATCCTCAATATAAGAAACCTATATTTCACTGTGATCTTGTTAATAGCTCTAGAATTAGTATACATTCTCCATTCTCCATTCTTCTTAGGTGCTAATACAATAGGTACAACACATGGACTCAAACTTTCTCTAATCAAACCTTTCTCCAATAACTCATGCACTTTTCTATTAAGTTCTTCTTTCTTCATAGGTGTCAATCTATATGGTTCTTTGTGCAGTAAACTAGCTCCAAGAATCAAATCCATACAATGAATTATACTTCTCATTAGAGGTAAACCATTAGGTATATCCTCTGCAACAATCTCTTTATACTTATTCATCAATTTTGCAATTTCTTCTAGTACTTGGTCAATACTATCATCTGTCACTTGGTCATTACTACTCAAACTTGGTCCTCTAAGAATTATAGCAAAACAAACTTGACTCTTCTTTACTTCTTTTTCAAATTGTTTTCTATTCACCATGCAAACTTTTATTGTAGTACAATTAACCTCATCTAGACTTTCAATCAAAGGCAAAAATATTTATTTCTTCCCATTCACCCAAAGTGTATACTGATTCAATCTTCCATCATGTATAGCATATCTATCATATTGCCAAGGTCTACCTACAAAATATGACAAAAATCCATAGGCATAATATCACACAACACTTCATCAAAGTAATGTCCAACCTTGAATTTCACAATACATTGTTCACTTACCAATATCTTATTCTCATCTTTGATCCATGAAACATGTTAGGGTTTCGGATGTTTTAATCTCTACAACTACAACTTTGTAACCAACTCTTCTGATGCCAAATTTGTAGAACTTCCACTATCAATGATCGCTTTGAAACATTTTCTAGACATCTTACATCTAGTCTTGAAAAAATTTCTCCTTAAAATAGGTTCCTCATCACTTCCCTTATTACATAAGGTTCTTCTCACCATCAAATTTTCTCTAGCCTTAGGTCCACTTGGTGAACCCTCATCATCTCCTTGAATCACAACATTTCTATTACCTTTCCCACTTTCAGAAGATCTATATTTAAAGGATCTATTCCATTCTTTACGACATCTAAAATAATTACCATAAATTCCACCTCTAGAATAAGAATTACCTCTTCCTCGATAAGAATCAATACCTCCTTGGTAAGAATTACCAGCTTTCCATTCAGTCTTGTTTCTATCATAATTCTTCCATTCAAATTTTCCTTTATCTTGCATAGAACTGTCAGATCTACCACCTTCTCCATAAGTTCTACCTCTGGCTCTCTAGAATCTACCACCTCTACCTCTTTGTCTTTTTTTATGCTTCTTTTTCAAGATATCCTCAACTTTCAAGGCATATTGGTATGCTTCTTCTACGCTTTCCAATTTCACAAAAGTTATCTCATCTTGAATTCTAGATCTCAATCCATTTATGTATCTTGCAATTTTCTCAACATCATCATCCACATGTCTAGATCTGATGTCCAATATATAGAATTCCTTAGTATATTCTTTCACAGCCATATCTCTTTGTCTCAA
Organism: Cupressus sempervirens; assembly: GCA_028749045.1. NCBI lineage: Eukaryota > Viridiplantae > Streptophyta > Pinopsida > Cupressales > Cupressaceae > Cupressus > Cupressus sempervirens. The sequence goes on from CM053789.1 coordinate 57,969,781, forward strand.
ATTTTGCATCTTTCTAAATAAACTAACTTAGTAATAAGTAGGAAGGAACTTGTTCTTTACCTTTTTCACCATCTTCACCCAAGTTTTGGTCTTTTCCTTTCCTCTCTTTTTTCTATTAGTTTGAAAATGCTCCCACCATAATGAGGCATGACCTTTCAACCTTGTAACTACAATTTTCACCTTCCTATTATCAGGACTTTTTTCATATTCAAATAACTTCTCCATTTTAGAGATCCAATCTAACACAACATTAGTATCCAACTTTCCATCATAAGGAACAATTTCCATAATAGGCTTTGTATTTTCCCTAGACAATACTCTCAACAACCTTGCCTCATCTTGATCTTCTTGAAGTTTAGGATTAGGGTTAGGTGCTACTGCATCATCATCACTTACATCATTAAGATTTTTTGCTCTCCTCTGGGTTGTCTCCGCAACATCTAATCTAGCTGAAATTTGTCTCAATGTATCCAATATTGTATTATAAACATTTTCTCTACCTCAAACCATCTTTACAAATTAGGTTCTTGTAAGATCATAACCCTCTGCAAGTTATAGGTTAAATCCATAGATCTGCAACCCTACAAGCCAAATCCAAATTAGGGTTGTACATGATCCAATCACAACAAGGACAAACCTTAGGCTCTGATACCACTTGACGTAAGGAGTGATCAAGGTAACTAGGGCCAAAGGCGCACCCAACTATCCAGACCACCATGCTAAAGTTACACAATGAAAAAAATGACACAAGAACAACACCAAGGAGAGAGAATAGGAAATCTTATTGATACTTTCGAATATTCAACATACATGCCCAGCTATAAGGCCTTTTGGGTTACAGCCAGATACAAACTTAATTACAAAAGTTGATGATCCTCCTTCACATTTTGTTTCTTACTATTCTCCCCTCTATCTGTAAAACTCAATCCTAGACTTCCTTAAATACATGTGCGGCCATAGGAAGGCCTATCACAAGATTAAATTTTGCATTAAATGCATGTGTAGCCACAAGTTGGCTCACATAAGATATAACTACCTATACTAAAATTAAATGTAAGAAAAGTTGACCCAACACAGGAACCACACACAAAGAACTCGACAAACAAAGACTTTGTAAAATACTAGAACTCGACATCTAAATGATCACTCGGCATCCACATGAGTTTGACATCCAAAGAAATCACTTGGCAGTAACCATGGACTCAACATCCTCTGATGCTCAACGACCATGGAGGACTTGGTAACCAAAGGATCACTCGACACCCAAAGAATTTACTTGGCACCCAAAGGAATCACTCAGTAGCCAAAGGAATCACTTGGTAGCCAAAGGAATGACTCGGTAGCCAAAGGAATGACTCAAAATCCACTGAATCACTCAATATCTACTAAGAACTCAAAAGAAACTGTCAAAATGAACAAAAGTGTAGGATTGCAAGGAAACCTAGGATGCTCTTGCATCACTTAGGGATTACTTGGTGAGAGACAATGCGTAAGGGTAACAAGTAAGATACACACACACACACACACACACACACACAGAGAGAGAGAGAGAGAGAGAGAGAGAGAGAGAGAGAGAGAGAGAGAGAGAGAGGGGTTATTAGTTAGTTAAAGAATGTGAGAGGTTAGGAAAAGTAAGAGATATATCTTAGGATTTATTTAGCTAGTGAGTGATTGTGTGCATGTGTTTTTGAGAGAGAGAGAATTAACACTATGTTAGCATTCATGTTTACCTATTAATTATGCATTTGGAAAATAATGACTACCTTTTTTAGATTATGCTTAATTCAAATTGATGGAAAATAACATTTTGATGACATAGGACTTATTTATCTAAATCATATTGTAGATCCCTTAAATATCTTTCCACTGCATTTTGAATGAAGCCAATCAAACTCCGTATGTGAAATTTATGGCCTTCAGAGTAAAGCCTACTTTTAGTTCTTCAAAACTTGATCGAGTTTTGAAGAAGTAAATTTTACTTCTTCAAAACCCAATTTTTACTTCTTCAAAACCCAATCAGGTTTTGAATGCATTTTTTCATTTCAAAACCTGATCAGGTTATTTGAATCCTAGAAACTCAATTGGGTTATGGCTTGGTGATAGCATAGGGAAATGACCTAGAATCTTGGGAGACTATTTTCCCTCCAATTTTTTTTTCCTTTAGACATTTATTCATCTTCTAAGATGAATTCTCCTCTTTGTCTTCATTAGGTTTTCTAATGGTGAAGTGGGTATCTCTAAAAGCACCACCATTATCATACACATCTTCTTAGCTTTCTAACCCTATAAATTTTTCTTCTTTTGACAACATTAACATTGTAAACTTTAATTACTTTAATCAATGCCTTGGCATTCCTCACAGACATATCTCTACCATCTTTTTAATAACTTTTTATATACTTGAAAAAATTCAAAATAAATTATATATTACTATTCTACACTTGATTTTATACACTTTTAAAAAAAAGATTTTCATTTTCGATTATTTTGATGCAAGTTATGCTCAGCACGTGAACAACTACCAGAATTTCAGGATGTAGTCAGTTCAATAGTTCATAATAAAAAAATACTCATCATAAAATTACAAAAAAATACACAACTTCGATATGACTCTTAGCTATCATCCTACTTAAGGGATATGCAAGATACTAAATATAACTCGATCTTTTGTGCTACACACAAAAACAACTATGTTATGTTTTCTAAAAAAATTGGGGACCTTTTTCATGTGCGCAGGTTTGACTCACCTAATCTTATCCATTTTGTAAAAAATCTAGTAGTTTAGAAACTACATTCAAAGTACTACAATTTATATGTTTTATATATCTTGTTATTTTTAGTGGATGACCCTCAAATGTCTCGTCCAAGTTCAAGTTTACCTAATTTTAGAAAAAGGGTGTTCACTTATACCCCCGTTTTTGTACACCATCTTGGTGCACTCACTTGTAATGGAAAAACAATGAGACTTCTCTCTCAAATGAGATTTATCTATAACTCCATTTACATTTACCCCATTGGTTTTTCCTCTTTTGCAAAATTGATCTATCAAAACCAATAATTATCTCTAAAATCTTTAGGTCTTCTTAAACTCCAATAATGGGGAAACACAATACACATTGATTCAAGTAATTCATGTCAAGGAAATATTCCTCTAATTTCTAAGGAAATATTATAAGAAATGTCCTTCACAGGATTCATTATAGAGTTAACAATCTATTCAAACACTTCGTTTGAAATAATTAATTTTGGTTGCATAGGTTTATTTCCTTTTCTCATGAACACAAGTCTTCCATAGTAGTGCATTGGTATCTCAACACCCCATCTATTCCCACATTATTGCCACATTTCATAAATTTTTAAAAAGTTATTAGGATTATCCAAATCTGTGTTTCTCATCCACCCTAAAAGTTTTTCATCCACAGAAAATGAATCAAGATTTCTATAGAGATTATTGAGGGTTGGGCATGTCATTTTATGGAGCATATTATATTCTACAATATACATAAATCTTTGTTGGATGTTCTTCATTATATTTTTCATTTCCTCTAGCATGGGGAGAATGACTGCTAATGTTAAGAGTGTCTCTATGTTACTTAACCTATCAAGTTGATCACCATATTTCTATTGACCACCCTAATTGTTACAAGTTGACTCCATTGTACCAAGCAACAATGGATATTCAAAAAAAATACTTGATGAGATGGTCCATCCAAAGAGACCCATTTGGTATCATCATCCTTAAGAAGCTTTCTCCCATTAGTTAGTCCTTCCAGAAACTATTGAAATTCCATGAACCATTTAGGACTTCAACAAAAGTGCCTATAGATCTCTTTGATTAAAATTCTAATGCTATATATTTTTGGAAAGTTGCTAAAAATTCTAAAAGCTAGATTCATTATGTGGGTCATGCAATGAATGCCAACAATGTAAGGTGCAAGAGAATCTTTTTACTTTGTGACAAGACCATTCTTGTGGCCTTGCATTACCGAAGATCCAACTACTCTAACAAACATCAAATTTTGGGCAATCATCATTTCATCTATACCCCCATATTCAATTAGAGAACTCTTTACTAGTTCAAACATGTTTTCTATTGTTGAATTAGCCTTCATTTTAACAACATTTAGTAGATTGGGTTGGCAGACAAAATTGTGTACAGTATAGAAATACATGCATACCTAGGAAGTATTGTCTATTGCTATCACGTTATCTAAAGATAATGAAATATAATTTGACTCTTTAATTTTTGCTTTGATATTTTCCTTTTCAACCTCAACAAGACAACTTTCCCATTCACATCTATTGTTTACTGACCAGTGACTCCTAAAATAATGATGAACTTTTGCAAAATGTAATAAACCACTAAATGATGGGTAGTTTTTCATGGCACACCCTTTGCTCAAAATATAGAAGACAACACTTAACTGAAGAACTTTACCCATTCCTTGAACTTCCATTTTTTTGACAAGAAGAGATTCAATGGAACCTTTTACTTCAATAGGTTTTGTCTATATTTTATCCTAAAATTCTAAGAATTCTGCATTCTTAAAATGTTGACTATGGGTAATGGTGAAAACATTAATTTACGGCATGATGACTAGCTAAGACAAGGGCCATTATGGAACATAGAGCCATTTAATAGATGGGAAAACTCTTGTATGGAAAGATTTGGGTACAAAGTAAGTGACTATAGGGTGAATAATGAGAGGGTTAATTTGACTGAGATATCCTAGAAACTAAAGCTGCTGATGGACATGGTTAGGCATACGCCTTTGTCTCACAACAAGGATGGCATTATATGGGGAGAGACAAAGGATGGAAACTATACCATCACTGTTGAGATAATGGGTGTTGCACACATTGCATAATATTGTTATTTTATTATTTTATTTTTATTATGTAATGTTGTACCTAGATGGACGTGCAACATGTAAAGATTCCCATGGAATATTCTTGATGAGTTGTATTGTAACATTGTGAAAATATTTCATGTAATTATTTAATATTGGGGAAAAGAATTAAATGCCCAATATTAAATGTGGAGTCAGTGGGTTAGGTAGCACATGATTTGAGCACATGGTTTATGTAATACCACTAAGTGGTTTTGTGGGACTTGCTACTATATAAGCAACCACAAGGGTAGTTGTTGTTGTAGTGTGACAAGGAGAAGACAAAAGGCAAGAGTCGAGTGGGACAAGGCTTGACAAGTTAGCCAAGGGAGCATTTGTGAAGGTTAAAAGCATGGCATGGGATGTGTGGATTCATGCTTGTTCACATAGTTTGCTCGATTGTGGCTATGGCCATGAAGGCTTCCATGGTTGTATGGCAATGGTATTTTTTGCTGAATAATACATGGTGATGGATGCTTTTGGAGGCTAGGTTTTTCCCTCAATGAGGGTTTCCCTGGGTATATCTTGTGTCACAATTTTGTGGGTATGTTGTCTATTCTCTTGCATGTGGATTTTAATTTCGTGTTTATTTCAGATCTATTATGGGTTATGTGGAAACGGTTATATTCTTTACTTGTTGTCAAGTTTCCTTACAAGTGGTATCAGAGCTATGGTTTTATTATTGTAACCCTAGATTGAATCCATGGGAATGCATGAGAGGATAAAAGAAAAGGGCAAGATATATGAATGATTTATTGCAGATCTGAGGACTTTGGATTTGATGTTATGATGGGATGTTAAAATATTTGGGCATGTGAAATTTTTTGGACAAAAGGTTTTTTTTTTCCAGATGTTTCATTTAAAATGAGGGTTTTTTGGGGGGTAGCATGCAGAAATGACCTCCTAGGTAAAAACAGACCTCACCATTGGATCCGGGTCAACATTTTCATAAATTTTGATATATAATATGCCCTAGTTTGGCCATGTTCAGAGGAAATGAAAGAGTTTTTTGGTTTCAGCCCATGATGGCCGTCAAATTTAATCCCGTCAGAAGTTTTGTCACTGAAAAAAATTAAAAATGAAAAATCGTACTAAAAATGGTAAAAAGACTATCTTAGTAAAATGGCCATAACTTTCTCTCAAAATATCAAATTTTAGAGTTCTTACAGGCGTTGGAAAGCTAATTTAGAGCACTACAACATGGTGTAGGTTTGGTTCTATGATTTTGAAATTTTTTCAGGTTTTAAGAGCCCTAAAGTTAGATTTTGTTTATTTTGAGCACGAATTAGGGCATAACTTGGGCATACGGAGTCAGATTTTGGACTTCAAGTAGTCAACAGAAAGCTCTTGGAGAGCTCTACACATTGGTTTAGATTTGGTGCAGGTTTGGCATGATTTATTTGTTGATATATTGATCTGAATAGTTTATAGATATATTTTGACTATGGTAACATTCTGAGTTTATGGCATTAGAGTTTTAAGATTTGATGTCATTGTATACTCAGTTCATATTTTAGATTGGTCTCATGATGATATGGTTATTAGTGTTTAGATTTGGATATGCATGATGACTTGTTGGGTCTACAAGTTGTGCAGTGTTGTAAGCGGTCTATACTTACAGGTTGCATTTATAGCTTGGTTATGGGTTGTCTTTGCCCATTGATCTTTCATTATTGATGCATATTCATATTGGTGGCTTGGATTTGGGTTGTCTATGCCCTAAGTCACATGATTTACTATTTTCTTCATGTAGAAAGGATGAGATGTTGTTACCAGGTATAGTCATGGTGGAGGATTGTGGTCGACTATTTTATGCTGACAGGTTGGACATATTGAGAACTAGATGCTCAGTTCATGGATGTGATCATGGTATCATGGATTTTGGCATGACATGATTGGATATACAGGTACATCCTTGATGTTCATTAGTTTGGATTTTTGATTCAGTTATGGTGGTATATCTTCTTGGTTGAGGATCATGGTTATTTGGTTTCTTTTGAGGAGCTCATGATGTGCACTTTGAGTTCTTTGATGGTTTGATGTCTTGGTTGATTCTCATGGTTAGAGGATGGTTTTCCATCATTATGTCATGGATAGCTTGGATACATGGTTTAATGGGAGCTTGTGACAGTGATGGGGTGACAGTGCAGGATTAGGTCCTGGTTTAGTTTAGATCTTCATATAGGAGATGGATTTTATGATGCCATAGGTGACTTGGTACCACAGTTGAGTGGGAGTTGTTGGCATTGATATATTTATTGAGTGTCTACAGATGTTAGAGGTTTGTCTTAGATCCTATTGTTGCAAAAGCGTCTTTGACATTTGCATGGTGCACTTGTTATCTTCATGGTGTTTGAAGATGGTTAGATCTTGAGGACTCATGGAGTTCTTGGTTATCTTCATGGTATGTGGAGATGGTTCTTCCTGGTATGTGGAGATGGTTTTCTTCATGGTGTGTGGAGATGGTTGCATCTTGAGGACTCACAGGGTTCTTGGTAAAGGTGTGGTTTATGCTTTTATTTGACATGTTATCCTTGGTATGAGGATGGTTTTATTATTATGTCATGGTATACTCTTGATACGCATTTAGAGTTGTGACATGTTATAGTATGTTCATGTGGAGCATGTTATCTCTTTAGTTGAGATGGTTAGATCATGTTGTCATGTTTATGCTCCTGAGGCCATGGTTGGAACTTTGACATTGATCTTGGTTTAGTTTCTTGGTATTGAGTACACTGATCATAAGCTAGATACTTCATGATATTGCTATGTTGCATTTGGAGTTGGCATGGATTGATTGGTTACAGGTGCTCATGGATACTTAGAGACGGTGGTGACACTGATTTCTCTTGGATTAGAGAAGTATTTGTTGGGACGGTTGATGGTTTCAGCAGGAAGTCCGAGGGGCAGTCACCTGATATAGACTTGAGAGGAGATTGTTCTTAGATGAGTCTTGGTTGGAGACTTGGGTATCTTGATGAGTATTCTCATTCACCACTCTTGGTCTACTCAACAGTTTGCTACTTGAGAGGTATAGCCCATTATTTTCTCTCAGTTGCATTATATTTATGCTTATCTTTTATGGATATGGATCTTGAGCTATGGTACATGAGTTAGTTCTCAAGGGTTCATTTGAGAGATGGTTTAGCATTGGTTATCTCCATGTGCATATGTTGTTATGCTGGTTGAGTTTGGGAGATGGTTTTATATTGGGCATATTCCTTGGTTTAGGAATGGTTTTATTGAGTTTGATCTTCTTGTGAGAGGCTTACATCCATGATTAGCTATATGGTATGGTTTGGGTGTTGTTGAGGCTTCTTGTTGGGGTTTAATGGAGGAGATCATACTTGCACAGTTTACATCTAGAGGTGTGTGTAGAAGGACATGATATAGGTTATGATTTTCATGGTTTCTCTGGTCTTGGTTATCTTCCTGGATGTTCAGTTTTGCTTACATTAGATTTGAGATTGGTTACAGATTGTGATCACTGGTTTGTGCTCATGTTTTTCATGTGAGAGATGACATGGTTATTTCTTTATCTCTTTCCTCTATTGGTTGTGGAGAACTTGGGAGAGCATTGGAGACTTGTTATGAGAGTTGCTCTTGAGGCTTGTGATTGCAGGTTGTAGATTGGATATGTCGGTGATATGAGATTCACTTGTTATACCTTTGAGGTATGGATAGCTGGATGGGTGTGGAACTTGTTGTGGGTGCTATTTCAGCTATGGATATTTTGACAGCTACGGATACATGTAATTACCTTTGGATCAGGTTTTTGTGCTTGGAATTTCAGTTGGTACAGGATTTTATGATCTTCTAATGCAACAGGTTGGGTGGCTTTCTCTTTGGATGGCTTCTATGTATGTCTAGTGGTAGTGGCATAATAGGAGGTGAGATCATTCATGTTTGAGATGCTGGATACTTTGATTTTTTTATGAGTACCAGGATGGAGCACTTGGTGTATTTTGATCCATGATGGTGGATGTGCTGGGAGGGATTGTTCCCTTGTTCATTTATGTGGCTACGGATTGACCCTATGCAATGTATACAACAAGTGTGAGATTGTTGGGATAATGGGTGTTGCACACATTGCATAATATTGTTATTTTATTATTTTATTTTTATTATGTAATGTTGTACCTAGATGGACGTGCAACATGTAAAGATTCCCATGGAATATTCTTGATGAGTTGTATTGTAACATTGTAAAAATATTTCATGTAATTATTTAATATTGGGAAAAAGAATTAAATGCCCAATATTAAATGTGGAGTCAGTGGGTTAGGTAGCACATGGTTTATGTAATACCACTAAGTGGTTTTGTGGGACTTGCTACTATATAAGTAGCCACAAGGGTAGTTGTTGTAGTGTGACAAGGAGAAGACAAAAGGCAAGAGTCGAGTGGGACAAGGCTTGACAGGTTAGCCAAGGGAGCATTTGTGAAGGTTGAAAGCATGGCATGGGATGTGTGGATTCATGCTTGTTCACATAGTTTGCTCGATTGTGGCTATGGCCATGGAGGCTTCCATGGTTGTATGGCAATGATATTTTTTGCTGAATAATACATGGTGATGGATGCTTTTGGAGGCTGAGTTTTTCCCTCAATGAGGGTTTCTCTGGGTATATCTTGTGTCACAATTTTGTGGGTATGTTGTCTATTCTCTTGCATGTGGATTTTAATTCCGTGTTTATTTCAGATCTATTATGACTTATGTGGAAACAGTTATATTCTTTATTTGCTGTCAAGTTTCCTTACAATCACCTCTGGCTATGAGACCATGCAAAACAAAGGTATTACCCCTATTTGGGCTGCTTGGTATCCAATTCTTATCCCAAAAATTAACATTTTTTTTTTGGATTATGCTCCAATGCCATATTTTGATGTTGGAAAACCTCACTAAGAGTGGAAATATGATGCCCAATAGATGCATTCTATGTAAAAATCATAGTGAGAGTGTGGATCATATCTTTATCCATTGCCACTTCACTAGAGATATATGGTCTTATTTCCTATCTTTTTTCAATATGACCTGGTGTTTTTCTAACAACACTATTGATCTCTTTGAAAAATGACACCATGGGTTGTATGGGGATGGGTTCAAGGGCTTGTGGAAATGGACTTTGCCTCATGTCTATTGGGGAGTGTGGAAAGAGTAGAATAACAAAAAATTTAGGGAGAAAGAAACAAATGCTAAAATTTTCTTCTACAAAAGCCTTAACACTTTGTTAGAAAACTACTCTACCAATAAAGGTCTTAACCCTTTTCTTAGCACAAAGGATATGGATACTAATAAGAGGAAAGACTATAGATGGACTCTACTGCCTGAGGGTTGGCACAAAGAAAATTTTGATGAGGTGACCAAAGGCAACCCGGGAAAGGCTAGGGTGGGAGGTATCATCAAAAATGCAAATGGAAAAGGGATTGTTGTTGTATCAACAGCTCTAGGCATGCAAACTAACCATTATGTAGAGGTGATTGCAGCTCATCAAACTATAAAATTGGCTCAAGACATGGGAGACAAAAATATTTGGCTAGAAGGAGACTCAAAGAATATTATAGATTGTCTTAATGAGAAGAATGAGCCTATGTGGATGATCATGAATATTATTGAAGACTACATTCAACACCTTAAGACTTTTGATAATACTTATGTGATACACGAGTATAGGGAAGCCAACCACATGGCTAACAAGCTGGAAAACTAGACAGTGAATAATAATGAAGTGGCAAAGTGGACAAAAGGGCATACTTTTCTGCCAGAGATTCTTGAGCTAAAAGAAAGGGAAAGGGTCCTTTGTAGATTGGGAATCATAAAAGGTACATTATGAAAGTTTATGAGTAATGGGGAATTTGCACAAATATGATGTGTAAGTATGACATAAATTGCACTTTTCACATCAATAATATCCATCATCTCACTTTGAGGATCGATTTTGGGCATAAAGTATAATAGGTGAAAAGGAGTTTTGCGAAAACAATTAGTGTTTACGGTAATCCATCTTTTAAGTTTATGAATGCTAGAAGAAAAGTTTGTAGAGAGGAAGAAATCAAGGTGGGGGAAAGACATAGGAGGGAACCTAAGGATGAAGATTAGAAGTTGCGTAGACACTCAAAGGTGTGGAGCATTTTGAAAAAAGGTGAAGTTACCACTTTCATCGAATGACTTCATGGGTGGAAATCCTCCATTATGAAAAGCATGTTAAAGAGATGGAATGAGGGGACTATAAAGATTTATGGATTGGATTTCATGGTGATGGAGGATGTTATCTCTACAGTGACCAACATAGCCATCATGGGGAAGAAATTCTACAGAGATAGAAAGAAATCTGGGCAGGCTATGGTTGAATTCACCAAAGATTTGGAGGAAAAGAAGGCCTTAGTGAAGAAAGGTACCTAGTACCTGCCAAGCTCTATTAAGACACTATGGAGGTTTGTGATGAGGGTTATAATCAAGTACATTTCCTTCAACATGAGATTTGACCACCTCTGCACCCACCATTTTGTGCTTCTTAAGCATTTTAGGTATGGGGTGAAGATATCTATTCCTTTTTTCCTTTACTCATTTATTAATGAGAATATTAATGACTATAAGGAGAAGAATTTAAGTAATCCAACCTTCCATGAGGGTCTCTTGTTGTTAATCTACAAATTTTTTAAGTCTAGGTCTATGGAGAAATAAATTAAGAATAGGAAGAAGGGTAGAGATGGATCAGATGAGTCAAAAGAGGACTATACTCCTTATGAGACTAAGGATAGCCAAGAGATGCTCTTGGACATGGAGGAGGATGCTATGCCACAATTTAATATTGGGAAAAAGAGTATCAAAATGGAGAGAAAGGAGAAAAAGTGAAAACCGAACCTAAATAGGGTTTTGAGATTTTGTTTGATAGGGACTACAATGAAAGGGCAGAGGGCATGGACACAGATGGTGAAAAAACTAATGGAGAAGAGGAGACCAATCTCAGAGAGGGGAAGGACAACAAGATGATGGGTGGTAAGAAAAACATTGCTATAAAAATGTCTGCCAACAAAAAGGAGGATTTCGAGGACAAGAATTTCATGGGTGTGAAAAGAGGTAGAGATTTTGAATCCAATGAAGAAAATCAGGAGGCAAGGAAGGATAGTGATGAGGATGATAAGAAGCAAGGGTGTGTGGAAGAGCACAAGCACGATTATGAGGAATTTAGATCCAACCATTATGAATGCATGATTTTGGGCAAAGATATGAATGTGGTGTGGATGAATTTTGATATTGTTTCTACATGGATGGGGATCAATAGAGAAATGATTAGAACAATGGTTAAGGAGAACAAAGAGGGAAAAATTCAAATGGAGGAGTTGATTGACTTGACCCTTGTCATTTTAAGTGACATCACTAAGGAAAACCCTCAAATGGATTTGCTTAACAATGCAAAAAATAGTGCGGTGGATAGCTATCAAACCACAAAATGGACTTTCCATGAAATTCAAGAGCTCAAATACAGAGTGAGAAGATTGGAAAGGGATAATTATAGTTTCTAGAATAGGAAAATAGAGGAGGATAAGGACATGGATAATAGAGTGGAGGAAATGAAGACTAGGGTTCAAACTATGAAGGGCTCTATGCAAAATATTGTTGAGAAAAGATACAACATCCTCAAAGAGGCTAATGAGAACATAAAGGTGCTCCTCAAAAAAATTGAAGAACATAGGGCCAGTAAGGAGGATGACCATTCTCTTAACAACATCAAAGACAAGTCACCTAAGGATGGCTCGAGGAAGAGAACCAGACCTAGCACAAAGAAGAAGGACATCCAGGAACCTGATAAAGATCTAGCTGATATGAAAGAGGTGGCTGGAAGAATGTCTGAGCTAGAAATTCTAGTTGCAAAAATACTTAGAGAAATTACCTAAGCAACTTTCCTAGCTTTTGGGCATCTCCTAGTTCTTTTTCTGCTCCCCTATTTTTGTTTGGTTAATATCTTGTTTCCCTATGGGGGGTTATTTTAGTATGTTTCTTTTAGTTTGTTTGATACTTTAAGTGCTTTATCTATGTTTTACTTTTAGAAGTGTAAGGGTTTTAGGGCACCATTAAAAATTGTTTTCCTTAATCAAAAAATATGTTGACCTTCTTCCTTTGTATATCATCTTGTCACTAATTTTTCTACTTCATCTATGATTTTCTTCTCATAAACTTTACCCAAATGCTTTTCTATGGTGTCAATTTTTAGCTGCAACTTTTTTTCCTTTTTATTTATCCTTGTGCATAGTATACATCTGCATTCTACCAGAGGCTCACCTTTTTTTGGATTTCATACAGATTCAATGAATGGATACTTTGAGGCCCATTCTATTTGAAAATTCCTTATCGATATATCCCAATTCTGATCTTTTTGGGATTTTGCATCAATATTTGCACTGTATTTCCTTTTTCCCTTTCCTAGTCGTACACCATCACCATCTTTTGAATTATCATCCAAGTCTATTATATTATTTTGGTTGCTCTGGGTATTGACTTGAAGATCTTGGCTACTTTAGGTATTTACCTAAATATCTTCTTCAAGTTCATCATGATTAGAGGTATCAGATTCACCAACTTCTTCAATATGTTCTTGTGAAACTGGCAATGGAAGTGGTTGGGAATCTTGTAAATGTACTTGTGTAGCTTCCTGATTTTGGCCATTGAAATATGATTACATAGTTTTGTGAGTGAGCTTGGCTAGCCTTTCTTGACTTCCACCACATGTAGGACTCTTATCCTTCTTCATGTTCAAAATCTCCCAAGAAATATAGGCTGCCATAAAATTCAAATTGTTCAAAAAGTGATAGTTGACTATAGTCTATTACATATATTTATCTAAATAGAATTCATTGGTTGTACGACCTACACTATAAAATATGATGTCCTAAGTCTCCTAGTTACTACATGACTCAGTAGTACTGGTCACTGGTCCCAGTTGATAATTCACCACTATAAGTCTAACTTGTGTCTACTAAATAAGAAAGAACTAAAATTATAGAGAACATATATATAGGGTCTGAGTTACTCACCTTTAGCTAAAATACAGTCATCACACTTGTGACTCACCCAACAATGATCTTGGTAATTTGAGAAGTTGAAAATTCTCTATTGATTGCAATTGCGACAACCTACTCACCTATGAATGTATTTATACCACTCTTTTGTGGCGAAGGTCTGTAGGAATATTATAGTGTATACAAAATATTTTACGAAGCCTGCATAATAAAAACATGTATTCTAGAATTTCCAAGGTGAATATGGTTCATCCATTATATGTCCATGCATAATATAGTTGGCAAATTGAATTAGTGTGTGACACACATCCTCATTTTTGGGGGCGAATGTCGTCCCTCTCCTAAAACATTTTTTAAAACCAAGGGTGAATTAAGGCTTTAAAAAATGTCTTACTTGGTAAATCATAGTCAAATGTGTTTAATTTGTTGTATGCAAAATTTTTTTTTGATTGGCTATTTGGTTTCAAAAGGAGATTTGATGGCATAAATCATGTGGTGATAGGCCTAGAAGTTTGATTTATTTTTGGTAAACTTAGGGTGACCTACCATACCACATATGAATTTTTTTTTTGCCAAATCATCGTTGGTCGATGAGAAAATCTTGCCAAATGGAAAATGTTCGCTACTAGAGTGAACCCTGGTAGGAAATGGAGGAGGATCAATAACTGGAGTGGACGAATGAGGGATGACAATTATGGGAGATGGAAGATGAATGGTTGGTGTGGGAGATAGAAATGTTTCAATGTGCTAACAACTTCACATGATGCAATTAGATGGCATGACTTGTCAACTTAAATTGGACATGGATATTCTATTGGCTTCCTTGTAAAACTCCTTGGAGACTAGGTGTTCCTTGTAAAAAAATTAAGAAACAACATTGAGTGAACTTTGTATTGTTAGTGTCATAACAATTAAGACTCAATATTTTAAAGTCAATCTATTATTTTACTTTTAAGAATATTTGAAAAACTTTACCTCGAGTGTTCTTGCTTCCTAGCTGCCCACCTCTAACATAACAAGTACTCTTTGGTGTTCATGTATCGCTAACTACACCCTATATTGCATATGTTCACATATCAATCTAGAGTGCTCCATAAAAAAAATTCTTTTATGATATGTAGGTGATTAAATAATAGCATGTCAAAACTCAAACAAAAAATCTATGTCTCATATCTACTGAAGACCATCATCATCAAATCATCTGTAAGTGTGAAATACCCACCTTTGTATACATAACATGTCTTCTTGCAATGTACACATGGATGAGATGACACTCCATCCAGATTTGCCTCACTATCCACCCCATCACATATGCACAGAAAACAAAAACAAAAATGTTGATTAGGCCCCAAAGACTATTATGATGCATGTGATGATGATGTAGGTGGCATAAGCAGGGATGGCATTGGTGGTGCAACTGATGATGATGGAGATGTTATAGGCTATCATGACCCTAAAGGTGCATCTGATGATGGTTGAGGTATCATAGGTGAAGTAATATCACCTAATTATGAGCCATGTTCAATGGTGACATTTGTCAATGATGAAACTACATGAAGAGTCTGTAAATCAATAGACTCCTTTACAATTGTTGGAAGCACAACATGAGGCATGGTTTTTTATGTTTTAAATCTCCACTCATGTTGTGGTATCACCCTATAAGCCCTAAGTCTATCTTGCATAGAGCCTCTCCCTCTACCCTGGAACTCACGAATGTCAAAGTAATTTGGCTTCTTGCCAAGGATGAACTCACAGTATAACTTTCTTAAAAAATATAGAGGCACCTCATAATTATTACATGGTGGTATGTCAAATACCATACACTAACTATTCTAAAAACATAATCGTATACTAGCATGAGTGCACCAATTAATAGGAAATTTTTTGGTTGTACGTAATAGGGAGTTGCCAGATATAGGATTAGTGAAAAGAACAAATATACTATCTTTTTTTATGTCCTTATCTTTCACTTGCTGATATGATAATCCATTGGTATAAAATGCATGACACCTATCACTCCATGAATCCTATTTTGTATCCTCTCTAGACACCTCATTAACATTTTAGGCCATTTGTTCAAGTGTATTCGCTAGGGTTGAGTGGCGAGGAAATGTAGATGACCACAACCAGACCATTTGGGTAATGTGAGTGCTATTTTGTGTAAGGCAGATTATGAGGTTATCATGCATAGTATTTACATGATGTAATGGTATGCATAGAGGGTTTATAGGTGGTGATGGTTGTTAAACAAGAACATTGAGTGGAGGGTTTTATGCTTGCATTTTAGCAGATGGAGGGTTCTGTGTTTGTGTCACAATGGGTAGAGTGTTTTGTGGTTGTGTCATTGTGGGTGGAGGTTTTGATTGTGATGTTTTTTGTTGGAGGTAGTCTTTCAACATTACCTCATTTTATTGGATTCCTAGATGCATCTCATAGTAATTTAGAAAAAAAAAAAAACAATTACAAATTATGAAAACAAATTATAAATCTTACAAATTACAAAAACAAAAATTACAAACTATGATGAAAAAATACATAAAAGAAAAAGAAAAAGAACACATACCTTGTTTGTGAGGCACCATGGAGAAAAATGCAAAAAAACACTACTTCCTTTACAAACTCAATTGGGTTTTTGCTTGTCACTATCGCCTAGACGCATGCTTCTATCGTTTGAGGGTATAAAAATGTCCTCAAATGTGGGAAACAAAAAATATTAAAATTTCTTATAAATCAATTGGATTTTACAATTTTTTAAGAAATATTAATTAAAAAATCTTGATCAGGTTATTTTATTACTATTATGGCCAAGCTTGGATACCAAGCCTCGCCAGCCTTTGAATTTTTAAATAACTTGATCGGGTTATTGAGATTATGTTTTTGATGGGATGTCCACGTTTTTGTACACCAACTTGGTACACACACATACATAAAATATGATTAAAATTGTTTTGAACTTAAGGAGAAAACCCTCCAAATAACTATAAAACCCATAAAAACTATATACTAATATCAAACCCCATCAACGACATCCTCAACAAGTGCGATGACATGAAGAAATTCTTCTAATTAGGACTCCTCTCATTCCAAGGATAAATTGAAATAAAATGATGAAAATCATGTTTGATGCATTTAATTGTCATGCAAACTATGTTTCCATACAAGCAATGCTTTTTGTGCTAGTAGTCAAACCACTAGTATGAAATATTTGTTTCCAAGATTCATAAAAATGGAGCCAAAATTAAATGGGAAAATCTTTCATTGGAATTAACCCCAGTTTTGAAATTTGCAAAATTTATGATTTCCTAGTTTTTTAGTAAATTTTGGTAAATCATTTGTCCTAAATTTTTCAAGAAGGATTACTTAGCAACATCTAATTCTACTACCAGTTTTCAAGTTCATGGAACTTATATTCATATGAAAGCATTTTGTTTAAGAAAAAATTAGCAAATTACAATCAAATTGTTCTTTCAACATCAAAAATTATTAAATGATGGGTTAACATTTCAAATTACTTCTCGAGACATTTATTCCTTGTGATTTTACTATTTTTTTGTTAAGTAGAAAAATACATGTTTTTTCCCCTTGTCAAATGTGTATTGATAAGGCTTAATTTTCTTGTTAGATTAGTGATAGCTAATCAGGTTCATATTTTGAAATGTAATAAATTCCCCTATTAGATTCCTCTCTAATTAATTTTTCTTATTGCTTCTTTCACCTAGCAAAAATGACAAGAGAAAGTAGTGTACACTCTCCATGTTGGGCTTCCTTTTTCATCCACTATATGTGAGTGTATGCACTCTATACTACTACTACTTTACTAAATAGCTTATTATTTTGTTTTTGTTGAAGTGCAAAGAAAATGTCCCATCTATTAATCTATTACACCTCTTCTCTCTCCCCTACTTCTTGTATCCTCTACTAGGATAATTTTCATTAATCCCTACTCCTACCTTCTTTATTGAAAGCATAACATTGTTTAAGTGAAAATAGGGAACTCTTGTACCTTTCCATTTCAAAAATTGCTAATGACAAATACTATTTTAGATAAATAAATAGATTAAAAGTAAACCTTTTTGTTGCTATAATTTGATAAAGGAAAATAACTTGTAGGTTATTTAAGCTCTTCTCATTGAAGGGGAATTACTAATAAACCATAGAAATTATATATAGTTTTGAACAATATTTACATTTTGTACAATAGTCTCATTTACTCAACTTCCTTTTAAAAGAGACATAACTATTTGCAGCCATGACAAAAAAAATGATCTTTTAGAGTTTCAATTATATTTTGCAATCCATTAAATTTTTAAAAAAAATCCAATTTCAACTAATGTTGTTAAGCCACTTTTGATTATCACTGTTACATCCAGGAGTTGTCATACATTCAAGAGATGGTGTTACTCACATGGTTTCACTCTACAAAGGATACACTCTTCTCCACCATCATTCATAGGCTTGACATGGCACGTAGAGATCTACTGTGAAACTAATGATGGAGAGTTAGGGTTATCAAATCTATATTAACAATATGAATCCATTGCAGAATCAGGTCAATTATTATGTATTCAAGGTTTTTGGATAATTCTCTCATAAGTGTACAATATGTTACTATGCCAAACAAGGATCACCTTTTCTTGAAATCTACTTTCTCGCTTTGCTTGCAATGACATGAAATCTATTGCTCGGCAACTCTTGTTTTTAATGTGGATGAGTTATGACCAATAACCATAGAGATGTAGCAATTTTCATCATAATGGAGGGAGATGAAATCAAATTGTAAGGGGAAGATAATTGAATAAAAAACTTTAGGAACTCATTGATTTAACAACCCATTTTGAATCACAAAAGAGTCTGATTTTCCTAATGCCTATAGAGGTTGTTCTTGTTTTCTTATGATTGGATATTAATTATACAGGGGTGTGATCTTTCTTTAATTAGCCTAGCCTAACCAAGATTGGTTTTACTTGAAGGGGCATGTTTAATCTCTCAAAGTCACCTATAAGTCACAAATCCAAAATATGCTTAGGTGCATATATGATGCAGAAGCATCCTGGGTGTAAGAGCAATCTTTCATCACCCAAAAATATTTTATTTTCAGTCTTTTCTATTTTAATAAGGACAAGTAGATAGGGTTGTTAGTATTTATGGGAACTTGCTATTTTTAATAAGTCTCTCATACGAGCTCAGAATGTTCTCATTTTCTACATGAAGGTTTATTTTGGAATTATAAGCCTACCATAAAAATCTCATTGCTCCAATTTAAGTATCAAAGAAGTTATTACGGATTTTCCATCTGCAGAAAAATCTTCAAGCTCACTGTTGGAGGCCTTAGAGTGCCAGGATGAGGTCTGAAAACTCGATGGAAGGGTACTGACATGGTTTCGTTCCTATAGATTAGGAGCTGGCATTTTTGAAAAGTGGTTATAATATCCAATCAGAACAATGGTTTGAGATTTATGGCCTTTCAAAGTTGGGCTACCAAAATATCTAAAATAAGTCTAATAGAGTTGTGGATGCTCTTAACAAAAGACAACTTTTGCTAAAAAAAATGTAGATAGAGGTTCAAGGAACTTAGTGCTTTGTATCTAGATGATCATGATTTGGTGGAGGTGGAAGGCTTGTACAAAACCTATTACACTTGACAGGAAAAAAGTAGTTGGATTTCATGATCCAAGATAGTATGTTGTTCAAAGGAAGCCAATTATGCATTCCAAGAAGTTTAATGAGAGAGAATCTCATCAAGGAGAAATATAGTGGAGGATTGGCTAGACATTTTGGCAAAGATAAGACCATTTCTTTGGTTGCTAAGAATTATTATTGGCCACAGTTGCAGCAAGATGTGAAAAATTTTGTACAGAGTTGCAAAGTATGTCAGATGGCGAAAGGAGTGAAGAAGAATACAAAGTTGTATCAACCATTACCTGTACCAAAGAAGCCATGGGAGGATATCAATATGGATTTTGTTCTTGGATTACCAAGGACACAATGTGGGCATGATTCTATTTTTGTGGTGGTTGACAAGTTTTCAAAGATGGCACATCTTATTCCTTGCAAGAAGACTAGTGATGTTGTTCAAGTAGCAGAATTGTTTTTCAAAGAAGTGGTGAGACTACATGGACTACCAAAGAGTATAGTTTCAAATCAAGATACCAAATTTGATGGGTATTTCTAGAGTACATTGTGGAAGAATTTGAAGATAGATTTGAAGTTTAGTTCATCACATCATCCACAAATTGATGGACAGACAAAAGTTGTGAATCATAGTTTGGGAAACTTGCTAAGATGTTTGGTTGGAGAAAAGCCAAAATGATGGGATATGATTTTACCATAGGAAAAATTTGCATATAATAATTCTTTCAACAAGAGTACTAGTATTTCACCCTTCCAAATTGTATATGGGATTAGTCCCAGAAATGCTTTTGAATTGAGGCAGTTGGATAAAGGAGAGATAAGTAGTGCTAAAGTAGAAGAATTTGCTGAACATTTGACGAACATCCATGAGGAGGTGAGGAAACACATTATAAAGATGAATACATAGTATAAGGCTAAGACAGATGTGAAAATGAGGTATAAGAAATTTTAGATTGGAGATGAAGGCATGGTTCATTTCAGAAAGGATCATTTTCTAGTGGGTGCATATAATAAGTTGAAGATGAAGAAGTTTGGACCGTGCAAGATAGTGAAAAGGAATGATTCTGGAAATGCTTATGGAGTGGAGTTGCTTGCTGAATTGAATATTTCACCAGTATTTAATATTTCAGATTTGATAGAGTATTATAAAGGAGGTGATGGAGATGAAGTTGTAGAAGCTTAGTGGAGTATTCCAGCAGCTAGTTCGGCTACAAATGAGATTGAGGAGATACTAGATAGTCATATTGGAAAAAGTACCAGGAACAAAACTTATGAGGAATATCTAGCCAAATGGAAAGGGAGGCTAGTAGACGATTCATCATGGCTAGCAAAAGAGGAGGTTAACTGACTTGTTTTTCCTCTGAACATCTGAGACATGATGGAGTCACTTCTCAAATTAACTTGGGTGTCAAATGCAGGAGCATCCTAGGTGTAAGAGCATTCTTGCATCACCCAAAAATATTTTATTTTCAATCTTTTCTATTTTAATAAGGACTAGTAGAGAGGGTGGTTACTATTTATGGGAACTTGCTATTTTTAGTTTCTCATACGATCTCAGGATGCTTTCATTTTCTACATGAAGGTTCATTTTGGAATTATAAGCCTACCATAAAAATCTCATTTCTCCAACTTACATATCAAAGAAGTTATTGCAGATTTTTGTGGAAAAAATTGCAGAAAAATCTTCAGGCTCACCGTTGGAGGCCTTGGAGTGCCTGGATGAGGTTCAAAAAACTCGATGGAAGGGTACTAGCGCAATTTTGAGACTATAGATTAGGAGCTGGCATTTTCAAAAAGTGGTTATAATAGCCAATCATAGCAATGGTTCAAGAGTTATGGCCTTCAGAAGTTGGGCTACTGAAATGTCTAAAATAATGGCCTTCAGAAGTTGGGCTACTGAAATGTCTAAAATAATTTGTCAAAAATATATTTAGTTGACTCTATATGTATTGTTAGGGTCTATCAAACCTAGGTATTAAGTTTGAGCATCTAGAACTTTCCCGGGTAACATAAAATTGCCTATTTAAGAAAGGCCCAAACATTGTCTAGGACGACTTTGGGTGGTAGTTCACAGCTTAGTCTTGTAGATTATTGTAATGAAGGAACCCATGTGGGTTAGCATATTGTACTTGTGAATTCTATAATTTCGCATTTGCAGCGCAAATAAGAAGTCCATATTTTGTTCTTGCATTTGCTATTATTTCTTGATTTCTATTATGTGTTTATGTTATTAAGGGGAGCACCCTTCATCAATATAACATCATCAAGTGTGGACAAAATTTAAAACAAAAGGTAAAGCCAATCAACATCACCTAATGCTAATCAAATTTCATACGAAGAAGCGAAGAATTTGACACAATATTAATTAGAGTGTAGATTATGGTTATGTCAATGCATTTGCAATACTATCATCAATATCATTATTCAAATCTGAACTAGAGAAATTAAGATGATAAATTTGGGTAAGCTAAGGGTGACTATGTAAGAAGTAGGCTAGTGTAGTATGGGTTGAAAAAAAATAATATGGCTCCATTAGTATCAAATAAACATTGATCCTTTCTTCTTAATTAAATGACAAAAAATAGAAGAGAGATCCAATTGTTTATGTTCATGGATTTACAACATTTTTTGAAAGTGAAGAAAAAAATTGAACCCTAATGTGGCTAACAAAGTTATTCTACATACCTTTAAATGCAGAGAAAAACTTCAGGCAATTGGGTGAATTTCTCTATCAAATTATGTACCCAAAAATTCAATGTTGGCTAAATTTAAATAACAATATTTAAATTACTTTCATACTATTAACCATGCATTAAAATTTTTAAGCTAAATTTAAATAAATACATATTAAAATGCCAAAAAACCCATAAAAAAGATTAGAAAAATGTAAGAACTATATTTATGTGTAGGCGGATCTATGAATAACACAGGAAGCATCACTATAATGTTTGATATTAAAGACACATTCCCTCTAGTTCTATGTATGCCATTCCCTCAAAATTTAATATTAAAGATGCCATCAAATCTTGGTAGCTCCCAATATGGTGCATTAAATATACATTCGATGGGATGTCAAATCTCCGTAGACATCGAATCTAGTGAGGGTTGGCAAACAATGGTATGGTAGATGGACGTATGGTAACACGTGCAAGCATAAGGCCATAAGGTTTTAATTTAGGATTTAGCTCGACTATCTGCCTTGTTTGACATGTGCTCTTTTGTATTCTACAACACATTATTTCACTTAATAAGTTTTGTTAGTCCCTACCTATATATAGGTAACGAACTAATGTTCCCAGATTAATTTTTAAGTTAATTTTTATAGCCAAAATTATTCAATTTTAAAACTTTGGCAACATGTTTATTTTTTAATTACTTTTAATCACTAATTTTTTTTTATTAGTAGATCTTAATATTCCTAGAGTAGTATTATTTTTTCTAATTCAAAAATATGAACAAAGAACAATTTTTGGAAAGAACTATAGTTTCCAAAAAGTTCATGAGTCTCTGAAACAGGTGTATTATAGGAAGCAATTGACATAGAGTTTGCTGATACGAGTTGTTGAATAAGCATATTAAAAGAATGGATTATATTTTGGTAATGTTGGACTTGGATGACCCGTTAAATGTTGGAAGCATAGCAGTAAAGGTGAAATTGGTCACAATTGAGTCTATGGTCTAACTTGCTAGAGGTAACTTCAAATTCTTTCATAACTTTTTTCAGAAAAAAACTTTGTTAAATTTTTGTCTCAACATTGCATGATCTATCAGAAATCTGAAAACCAAATGATAGATTTTGTCAGCTGCCTAATCAATTCTAAATTCTCTACCAAAATTAGAAAATTGTGGCTACAAAGATCACTTATAATATTCTTTTATGCAGATGATTTTATGCTTTCATTGAGCTAAATCACCTTATTTCACAAGAAACATTTTTTTATTTTCAAGAATTATTTATAACTTGGAAAGAATAAAAACTTATTTATTCTTGTGTATTCTCTATCTTTTACCTTTTTAGCATTTTGTGGCCCCTCAACCTAACATAGCTCAACATAATGTTTCACTTTTTTCTCTACTGGAAGTTTCACGATTAGAAGTTCCCCTTGTTTTTAGTGCTAACCTTGAAGAAGTAACAAACATAGAGTAAGATGACAATTTTTGTACAAAAACATCCTCCAAGAAAATAGTGCAAAAGAAATTTATAATCTCTTTGAGAGCCACCACGTGGAATAAATTAAATAGTTCTTGGACAAGATGCCTTTAGATTCATCACCCCTATTGGCTCATGTAGCTCCCAACGAAGTTGATTCAAGCAAATCCTTAGAGGGAGGAAGATAATTATGCCAACTATGCAACCAAAGGATTTTGGTCTTCCCAAACCAAGCTTTCAATAGGAGTTACCTGTGAAATTAAGGCATTTCGTGGAACTGCAACATAAGCACAAAACATTGACCATGATTCTAGAGGTGGTAGAAGTAAGGAGTACAAATACAATTGAAAGATTCAATAGAAAACCTAAGATGAAGTAAGGAGTCCAAGCCCTCCACCATACTCAACCTTTTGGCGCTTCCTAGACCTTTTTTTATTTCTACATGATTGGTATATATTTCAAGATTATTTTGAAATCATATTATTATATGCGCAACTTTGATTAAGAAAAAAATATGATTTATTAAAATTTGAAATGTGTTTATGATAATATTTATTTATTATATTAAGTCAAGATATTAGGTAAATTTATGTTTTTTATATAGAATGATTTATAAAATTTAATACAATGACTTCATTAAGATTCATAAGATTAATGTTTTGATGATTTTTATTTTTTAAACGAATAAAATAATGGTTGGTATTATTGACCACTTCGAAGACAACTTGACAAATATAGAGAAGTAGAATTCATATGACTATCAATAATTATTATTTTTTCCCTTTAGATTAATTTTAAATTATATAGTTTTATTATTAATTTAGATTTATTTTTGTTGACTATTTTTTATTTAAACTATTTTTAGTTATTAAAAACAATTAAGTTTTGTTATTTAATTTTAGGTTTTCTTAAATTTTAATTGGAAATAGTATTATATAATATTAAAAAATTTGAGCATTTTTTCATTGATTATGTAAAATTATATTTTTATTTTAATATTTTTATAACTATTTGTGAATATCATATATTTTTATAATTACCTCTTGCATAAAACCTCTTTGTATGAACATAGTTTATAATTAGGACTCAAGCTCTTCTATAGCTTTTGTTCCTTATACCTAGTCAAGTCACTTCATTTCTAAACAATAGTGAAAAGATAGCTATCTTTTTTAGTCCACAGTAGTAGAATTTGATGGCCACCCTTACCTGTCATCTTATTTTTTTTATGATAGTGTGTTCATATTAACGTGTTATATTGATCTCCAAAAATTAATATAATATATGTAAAAGTTAGTAATAATTACAAAAATCTTATATAAGTTTCTAAATTCATACATTCTAAAAATAATATTAATTTCTAGAAAGTAATTATAATTCAACAATATATCTAAGTTTATATTTTTCATACTAATATTTCTAATGGGTGATACAATTTTATATAGTATATTTAAAAAATATTTGTATAATAAAATTTGATGGTTTGTTTATAACTTAAGTATCATATTGAGGGTTTTAAAAAATTTAACATGTCAATCAATAGGGTCCCACAAATTTTGGCTCAAACATAGAAAAACGGTCACCCATTAAATTATAGGCCTGCACAGTACTGTGATATCACATGGCAAAGTTATCTTCCACATCAAATTCGAAGCTTGCACAATACTGTGATATCACATGCAAAATTATCTTCCACATCAAGGCACCTCTACCTATCCCATCATTATGTGTTTCTTCCATGCGGTTTCCTCTGCAAATACCACTCAATCTACACCACAAATACATGTGCTTTCACCCATTTTTTGTACCCTCTTCTCTTACCCAAAGAGTGCTTTCTCTACCACAATGCCAATCCTAGCTTTATCTAGCTCTAATATTTATCATACTTCCTAGCCTACATACTTAGCCCTTCACCTTCCCAATGCTAAGCCTATTTCACTCCTCTTCACTCTGACTTGATGTCATAGTGTCTACTAGTTCTACGATCGGAAGAAAAGTAAGTGTTGACAGCATGGACACTTTTAATGAGTTTGCACCATCTGCATCTTCTTCTACTCAAAACTCATGAAAAGGCCTTCCTACCAAGGTAAAAGCACAAACATGTGTCATCACCTTCAATGACATAAAATTGGTATTATTATTTTGAATTTAGAAATGAAGTAAACTAATAAAATTTTTAGAAATGGATGAATTTTAGGATTATAATTTTTAATAATTATTTGGAATAAGAATTGATATAGTTTTCTAATTTTTATAGATAATTTTTTTGGTGCTGAAAAATGCTAAAAATTAGGGGTCTAGTTCCCACCACAAAACTATATACAAATAAATGTATTTCCCTTTGATCCTAGAGTATTTTATAGATAACATATATATCTAGAACAATCAACAATAAAAATTGGCTTTAGAACTATATTTTTTGTTTTATAAGGATTGAAATTTTAACTTGCATGAAATCGATAGTTTTCATCTCCCACCACATTCTTCAAAACAAATCTATTCTAACCAGAAGAAAAATTATATGTTCTAGAAGAGAACTCTCTCCTCTAGAACATCATATAATTTTTTAAAGATTTTTTTTGTGTGGTTTAATATTTTTTCTTTCTCAAAACACGCATCTTTTTTAATGTTAAAATACGTGGATGTAGAATTTTTCAATTTCAATATACTAAATCTAATTAAAACACTATAAACTCTACATGAGAATATTCTTGGCTTTAAGCTCTATAAAATGGTATTTATATGTTATTAAGAAAAATATTATAAAAAATATTAATAGTTATTGAAATGCCACTTTTCTGAAATAATTTTATTTCTTTAGTAATTGGATGCAAACTAGTATAAAACATGCACTTAATAGACATTTCCAATTGGAAAAGTGTGAGACCATATATAACTTACCTAGAATGAATTTATCTAGACCATATGTTTTAAAAAATGTTAAATTTTAGATAGAAATTCTCAAATCCAGTCATTCTGATAAGTCGGCCTAAAAGGTGACACAACTATGTACGTTTACCCACCAAGTTTTCGTTACTTATCGTGAGCCAGACATCTAATCCACTATGCTAACACTCTCTATCACATGCTCACTCAAAGGCAAATCTTGGTGTTTTTTGGATAAAACAGAGTTAGAATATGGTGATTTCTTCCCTCAAACATTAGTGACAACAATGACTAGCACTTTAGAACATATAGCTATCTATCTATCACTCGCTCTGACATCTTCCCATTTTGTGGCCCACTTAATAGATCCGGTCCCACAAGTCCAGTGACATCCTATTGCTTCCTCACTATGGCTAAAGCTTGAGCAACTTTAGAAAATGTGCATACGCCAATCGTTGATCTGGGAAGATCTGACGTTTGTGAATGTTTGAATCCCATGATTAACCTTATCTATCATAGCTTCGGATGTCGTAACAACTTAATTTATGATCTCACGATCATAGTTATCTTCTTTTTCATGGTGATAGCATGATCAACCCTTGTCATAGCATTGAAACTCCACCATAACCACAACAACCCTGCCAGTCTTATGATCTTATGATTATCAATCCTTCATAGCATCAGACATGTCTCTTTTCTACCTCACAATCTTACAATCGCAACACCCATCATAAGATCAAAAACCTTTTACAATCTTAATGCGATCACACGTCCCTCTGATGCTACACTAACTAATTATTATAACATCAAGAGAACCAAAAATCAACTTCACGATCTTTCATCACATCGTAAGGTCAAAACTCTCAACCTACCATAACATTGTAGACATCATTGCTATAGTAGTCTATTCAACTTTCAAAACTTACGATCACACAACAAGGGGCCATCGTAAGATCACAATCCTTAAAACACATGCCTGTGAAGCTAAGACAAGAGGAGATTGTGAGATTGGGAGGCCCAAAAACATACATTGGCAATACCGTGACAAGAGAAGATCATAAGATTAGGAGGCATATCATTTGACTTTACATTGACCCACTAGCACATGCTTCATAACATCGAAGGAAAGACATTGACGGCCTACAACTGGATGATAAAACCCTCAATGGTAAGATCATAACTCAAGATGAAAATATGAAAAATAACATACAGTCCAAATATGACGCAAAAAAACTAGGATTTAGCAAGTTTTGATAATCTGAGCAATCTTGACACCATGAAAGGTATCTCTGTTCGTATTTTGATGATGGTGTCAAAAAAATTAAGGGGGGTAGGGTGGGGGGCTAAAATGGCCAACATTTCTGGTGACTGAGAGGGGATGCTTGCCTACTAAGCATGGACCAGTGGCCTTAAAAATTCCCTTGGACTATAAAGTCACCAAAAATAACGAACCTTACATTATGTCCAAAACCCCACAAAATTATGTCTTTGCCCCTCTGCAACTACAAAACTTCAAAACTTTGCTATCTCTTTGCAAAGAAATCTTGTGCCCGTGCACTTATTGATTACGAGGGGAAAAACACCTACTCTAATATATAAATAAATTTATATAGAAAATACATCAAACAAAGCCGTTGACTGGCTTGTTGAAGTAGCTTCCCTTCTTTTTAACTTTGGAATGCTTGACATGTTCAAACATCATCCTCTCACCATTACATGGCTTATTGCAATACCACGCTCCACCAGAATTTGACACAAGAGGTGGCTCAACTTTTTATTCATATCTCTCACCTAGATGAAATAAATCATCTTTTATATCTTTGAAGAGAAAAATGTCATCGTCAAATCCTTGAGAGAACCATATTTCCTCCAGTTGCTCTGTCTATTCCTATTGCTTGAAGAATTTAGATAGTGTTGACCTGGGTAGGACCTCTTCATTTTTAGTTGCAAAGGCAGAGAGCTCATTGGAATGAACATTTTCCATCTCATCCTTTTCATGCACTAACAGAATCTTCTACCCCTACTACTTCTTCATTCCTTGGATCAAATTTGGCATGACAACATCTTGTTCATGGATGACATAGACCTCTAGTTTAACTTCATTTACATTCTTGAATGGATCCAAATAGTCTTTCCTCCTATCAAATAGAGTACCATTCATGTCTGCAAGGTCAACCATGTAAGGCTTAGCATAATAATATTAAATGCCTCTACCATAATGAAGGTCTTTGTGTCATTTCTAGTTCTAAAGGATATTTGGGACCAATCAATAGCAATACCGCCACCACTAATCTTAGCAATGAAATCCCTAGATAAGAAAATGGCAAAGTGGGTAGGGAGATCTATAATAGTTATATCCCGCAACATAGTGTAGCCAAGACATGCATGTAGGGTCACTCTTAAATCTTTGAATACCCCTACTTTTCTACAAGGACTGTCATCCAATTGAGTAATCCTATTAGTCATAGGCTCATACTTTATACCTAGCTGACCAATAATCCTCTTAGGAATGACTGAGGTAATGACACTAGAGTCTATCATGCAATTATGAACATTTTATCTCCTATCATTAAAGAGATATAAAAGGGAGGAGACATCATTTTCTTACTTTGGTTGTTTGCTTGGTTGGGTTGTGTATGGATGGCTGAATTTGAAGATTCACCCTTTGTTGAGATATGAGTAGTCTTAGACTCTTCTTCCTTCTTTTAACTTTGTCCTTTGCTCTAGTTTTTCACTGGTGTAGTTGCCCCATTTTCTATTCCTGGGTCCATGGCATGCATATTTGCAACACTGTTGTTCTTCTAACCTCTACCACCAAAATCCTCTCTACCAAATATGGCATAAGAATCATCACCTTGTATTTGAGCTTGATATCCAACATTGGAGTGATTTATATCATACTGGTGTCCTAAAGTTGTTGGTTCTTCTTGTACAATCAAGGCTCAAGAAAATGCATCTTGATCATTGGATTGATAATCATACGTGTATCCTTGTTGTTCTTGAACAATTACTCTTGACTAATTTGGGGCTACATAGGTAACACCATTGAAAGATTTATTTTGGGTCCATGGAACCTCCCCATGATGTGTTAGCTTATTTGATTGCAAATTCTAATTGCAAGACTAAGGGAACCTAAAAATTTGTGAATTTTGTCCTTTGAGGGTTGTCACCTCATTCCCAAGGGTCTGGATTGATAATTGTTACTAACCAGTATCTTGTTTAATAGTTTTTTCTTCTAAGCTTTGATCATGGAATTTATTATCAATACTAGAACTTTGATCTTGTAACCTTATGTCTATATTGAAACTTTGATCTTGCAACCTTATGTTACTTAAGATAAGGTCCTGCATCATGTCCTTTAATTTTCCTTATTTGTTGGAGGATGTTGATGTGGTAGGGATAGAAAGAGGCTAGCATGTAGATGTAGTAGGGATAGGGGCCACTATAGGCTGAAATTGGATATGTTAGGAAAGAAAGGCATTGGGGGTCTTGGAGCTAACTTCCTTCCTTGGATCAATATATTCTCTACTATTATGGCAATTTCATAGGCAGCTGGTAAAGTATCCCTTCCCATGGATTGTAAAGTGGTAGCAATATCACAATTAAAGGCTCTAAGGTAATGCAAGAAGGTATTACCAGGGATAGGCTTTATTGCAGTAGGTATTCTATACCATATTTTCTGAAATTTATATTTAGAATCAGTCATATATTCATGGGGTGCTCTCTTAATGGTAGTTAACTGCTGTAAGAGTGATAAATGATCACTTTTATCCTCAAAATGCTTGTAATGCCTTTCACCTAACTTATCCTAGTTAATGATTGAATTATATGGTAATCCCCTATACCATTATAAGGCTTTTCCTTTTAGTGATGTAACTAGCAATCTAACAACAACATCATCTTATGTAATACCATGAATATTAAAAACATTTGAAACTTATTGAATGTGCTCAAAGGGAGAAATGGAGGTCTTAGCTAGTGAACTCAGGTAGACTTTTGAGAGTGCATAATGAAATATCATGCCTTTGGGGCAAGACAAGAGGACTCCCACCATTAAAGGTGGAAAAAGTATGCACTCTAGGTAGGGCCATGTGAAAAAGTGATCTATTGAAATGGATACATGGTAGCTTAGGTTGTGACCTATCAACAAGAGGAGTAGAAAGAGATCTTACAAGTGTATGTGCTACTACCAAACTCCTAACTAGTGATAGAGAGAGCCTATTTCTTCTTCTTCTAGGGTTTGAAAATGAAAGTTTATTATATTGAAAAATACCTCTAGAAGATACCCTTGTTTGAGCTTTGGGCATGAATCATAACTTTTCTCTGGAAACCAAGATGTAGAGTTGGACTAGAGTCGCCAAGTGCTTGAAAGTGAGCCTCTTGAAGCCCTAAAATGCTAAGAGAAACACTATCTCTTTAGCATGTATTCAAAATTCTTTTCTTTGACACCAATGAACTAGTA
This sequence comes from Cupressus sempervirens, assembly GCA_028749045.1. Taxonomy (NCBI): domain Eukaryota; kingdom Viridiplantae; phylum Streptophyta; class Pinopsida; order Cupressales; family Cupressaceae; genus Cupressus; species Cupressus sempervirens. Next base: position 58,000,812 of record CM053789.1, read on the forward strand.
GACTTAGAAATGCTTCAATTATGAGTCCCATCGGGCATGCCAAAAAATGTTGACACAAAAGTTTGCACCCTTGCATGTAAAGGTTTTGCCTAAAGGAAACCTCGTGTAACATGGAAATAATCTTGAAAGTGTGGGACTTTACAAATAGTGATTGAGTCTCCAAAGAAGACCGACTTCCTTACTATTAGGGTGCACCTAACTATTTCTTGAGAGGAAAAGGGAGAAGGAATGCATGAAAGAAAACTACCTATTCTGATCTAGAGGGGGTGATACACCAAATAGTATTGTTCAATCTTATCCCTACCCAAGGAAGCAAAATTCATCAATATAATCCTTAGATACAAATATTATATCTTAGCTTTGACTCAACAATCATGCACAAATCAGAGATCAATGAAATGGTATAAGGAAGAGACTTCACTCAATATCATTCAAAGATAAATAGACACAACATATAACTAAAGAATGAAAGCAATATATCAATATAAGGAAAAAGATGTTGCACGATAAACTAATGGGAGAAGGAGATACAATTCAGAATTATATTCATTCTTCGGCGAAAGGGAAATTATAGTAACAAAGCATAGAATACTATTGCTATAGAATCAGAGAAAAGATCAACCCCTAAAGGGCTTACAAACTTTCTTTTATAGTTCAAGCATAACTAAGATAACTTTAACTAGAAGCCAAAGCCAACTACTGCCATTAAGGTCATAGAGAACAATCACTACAAATCTAGGGAAGATCTGATTAGGGTACATATCTAGATGCAGGAAATATGATCTTTGCGAGCCTTGAGAAGATAGAAATGACAACCATTATTACTGATTGGGTAGATGAATGAACCAAGTGACAGGAGGAATGGAACTGCATTGAATAACATTAAGAACATTTGAAAGAGGTTGCTAGTGATCAAAAGGATTGTATTTTCCATTAAAGTGTTGCTTCTTTGTTCTCAACATGCCAAGTCACTAAATCAAATGGAATTGACCTTTAAACCTCATCACATGGCCCTATGACCTTGAAGTATTTCGCCACCCTACCTAGCCATCCTTCTTTTATGTTTACCTACTAACTCCCTCAGATCATGGCTTCACAACTTGAAATCACCTTGGCCCCTTAACCTATGTGACCCTATGAAAATTTGAAACTAATAATTCGCACCATCACTGCAATATTCCTAGCTAACATCAAATGACTGTGATCTTGCAAAGACTACCCTAGTGACTAATTGATGCCCCACCACAACATCACAACATATTTCCTTAACTGTAGCTTGGATTCTGTGAGGTTGCACAAATACCTTTTACCATTGATTGGTCCAGCAGAATTGCCAGCTAATCCTTACCATTAATTGCTACAAATGAGTGAAACCATTAGACTAACCACCATCACACCATCACAACTTAAATTCTCAACCTTAATATTAACTCTATAATGATGTGCTCCATATGTATCACTACCTCACGAATTTAGCCAGGTTTTGCTTTTGATTCTATGTGAACATGCGAACAATAGGGATCACCACTTTGTAACTCTGTCCATGGTTAGGCGATAACTGTGTGCGATTATGCGAAGGCACTGAATTTGACTACAATTTTTCATTGTCATAGTATCACAACTTAACCTTTTAACCTTATTATTAACTCTATGATGATGCAAAAAGGAACTCAAAAGATTGGGCTTAGTTGGATATGTGTCCAAAAATCATATCCCGTAATGGCTAAAGTTTGGGAAATTTGAAAATGTGGGAATATGCAAGACGTTGATTTTATCTAGATCTAACGGTTGCAATATAACCAAGTTCCTTTGGCATAGTCAGCACCCTTGATCAATTTGGCATTGCCCCTTTGTCACCCACTCTAACATATTCTCATTTTGCAGTGCACATACTAGATCTAGCCCCATAAGTCCATAGGATACCCTGTCACTTCCTCACTATGGCTAAATCTTGAGAAACTTCAAAAAGTGCACATATGCCAATCATTGATCTAGGAAGATCTAATAGTTGTGAGAGACATAGGCCTACATTCAACCTTATCTATTGTAGCCTCATATGCCCTAGCAACTTGCTTTATGATCTCGCAATTGTAGTTATTTCAGATAAGTTCAACAAGGGAAAGGAAAATATGCCCAAGCCTTTGGAAAGAATGAGTGGAAGAGGAGATACATCTGAGAGAAACTGGAGGAGTGGAAGAAGGCACACTACACCATCTCATTTTACAATGGCCAGATCATCCGAATTGAAGAGTTAGTAAAACATATTTGAGCTCTATATCCTTTTAAAAAATAAACTTGTTTTATCTCATTTATATGTAATGTGGCATGGGTTAATAATCTGATGGTAATTTCATTTTTGATGTGTTGATTCGATCAATGATGTAAATGACCATCTGGAGGATATTGTGAATTCTATATTGAATAAAATGAATATGCCATTAACTGTTGTAGACTATCCAATATGTATGGATGAAATGGTGAGATATTTTCAAGTAAGCACAAACAATTTAAGGAGGATGTTTAGGGTATATAGGTTTTTAGAATTTGGGCCATGGGTAGCTTTGGCAAGACCACTCTTACAAAGGAATTATACAATATAATGTCTTCTTCAGGTTGGATGCAAATCTAGTTTTGTGTATGATGTTTGACACACTTCAACTAATGCACTGTTGTTTGAGAAGTAAAAAAAATCCTCAATGAATTTCGTGTTTAGGATTTAAAATTTTATAGTATTAAGGAAGGTAAGGGAAATCTTTCTTGCTATGTCATTGCCCACAATGTAGGCTAACTCATTGAAGTATTGAAGTGGTTGCCTCTTATAAACTTTCACATTCTTGAAATCTTTTCGCTGCATGTTGGCATAATTAATGAATTAGTTTTTGAATAAATACTATAAGATAGCTTATACTTTAAATCATAAAAAATTAAAATAGCATATTACCTTGAGAAGCTCATCCCAGACACTTTCATTGACATCCATACGTTGAGTGTCCTCACTCCATGCGAACCCACTTATATTTTTTAATTCTTTCATAACTCTATAGCCAAGCTTCCATGTTTTTAGCTTATTTTTGAAATTATCTTTTGATAGATGAAGGTTCAATTCTACATTTAACTTCCTTTTGATAGTAGTCCACGCTTCTTTTCTAAATCCCCCTCTCCTTATCTACCAAGGTAGACTTTCTCTTGCAATAATTCTAGATGTTTGTGTTCCATTTCCTGTGTTCACAATACCTTCCTTGAACAAGGAGGTACACGGGTTGCACAAATTTCTCCATCCATGCTATTGAACAAAATTATAACTTGGAATAATGAGTCAAAATTGCATTAAAAAACTACAATCTCATTAAACAATATTTTACTCAGTGATAAACTGCATACTTTTGTTATACTCAACCAAAGATGTATGAATAGGAAGAGGACGACAAAGAGATGAAACAAACACTTAGAAAAGAATTTTGGGAGACTGCAAAGAAGCTAGAAGATATTCTTATAGAGAAGACAACATATCAAACATTGTACTTCATTATTAAACAATGTAATCTACAAAAACATTGTTGGTACCTTACAACAAAAAGAGCAAGTCAAAATCATAAGAGGAACAATGCATAGCAAGAAATCCTGTTAATAATTTCATTGTAAAGTTCAGTATTTGTCCATTGAAGACAACAAGGTAGAATTAAATGAAGGTCCTATAAATAAAGAAAACATGATCCAAGTATTTTGGGTGAAAACATATAATGAACCTGGTTGAGCACTAGAAAAAAAATATATGCCAAAGGATGATGAGAATCATTCCCTATACCCAAGTAATGAAACCCATAGCGGCTATTGTTTAAGCTATTATCTACTCTTTTTGATTTGGGCTATGATGATATGTTTTCTACACATATGCTATCTATTTTATTGACCTATATTGTTTCTTTTAGACAATGAACTCAATTTCTTATTAAGGAAACATACTATATTAAGATTAATCAAGTATTCTATAGCAAATCCAACCATAAAGATCTACAAAATCATATTAAGATCGGTCAAGCATTCTACAAAAAAACCAAGCATACAAGAAAGAGAGTAACTTTTATGAGCTTGTAATGATGCTTTAGTTTTCAAAGAGAAGAGGCGATATAAACTATGCAACAAACAAGGTTCATGATTAGCAATATAAACTATACAACAAACAAGGTTCTAATTCAGATTGCAATGTCAAGTAGATTTATTAGACAATAATCTTTCAAGTAGCTAAGGAAAGGTCATTTTATGGTTTCATAATATTAGTCATGTGTTATTGGGTTTACATATTGTACATACCCTACTCCCTAAAAGGATTTGAATTAATGATATTTTCTTTTTTGTAACTTTATATAGAGAAAAAGTTTCAAGAGAGATTCAGCCTCTTTAAAAAAATTTAAAAACATACGATCATTATTATACTTTGAATATGAAAATAGCCACATTTTTAAACCTATTTCATCACTACAAATCATTATTTGTCCTTGGTACTACCAACAGGCTATGAATTTGAAAACAAGAATGCTGCTTACATTGCAATACAAGTCATCAAATTGGAATAAAATGAAGTGAAATGGATGAATATGCATGCTCTAAAATAGTGTGTTCTAAATTTAATTATAAAGGTGAAGTCTCCAATGGTTCATTTGGCAATTAGTTATATCTAGTTCATGTAGCAATGCTTGATCTAAAATGTTCACTAACAAAATGCAATGTTCATGTTTTTTTTGACAAAACTATGCACGAGATTTGTAGTCTTCCCACATTCTTTGTGCTATCTCATCTCAAAATTTTCCCCAATCATCTCTATCTCACTGAGTCATTCCATACATCTCAAGTATTGGTACATTTATCGCATTGCAATCATCATCCTCTTCAATTTCAATTTCAAGTGAAACACCATCCTCTATTGTAATGTAGTTGTGTAGAATGCAACATGCTAAAATAATCCTAGGTTGTTTCATGATTTGATAAGATGTTGTATGCCTCAAGATAGGAAAACACTGCTTCAAAATCCCAAATGTACACTCAATTATATTCCTAAGCAAGGAGTGTCAGTGGTTATATAACCCCTGTGGAGTTTTTATTGGGTTTGCTCTTGAAAACTCCTTCAGGTGATAACGTGTAGACCGAAAAGGGGTGAGAAATCCTAGTACATTTAGATATCTAGCATCCACTAAATACAATTTTCCTACAAAAATGCACAAGTTGGGTTACTTTGATAATCATTACCTCATTTATCATAAATGTGACTTTATAACCATTTGCAAGATGACTCGACATATCAAGAGGAACTACTAGCAGATATGATCTCGAGAGAGCTAAAGCAAGAACACGACTATCTACTGTAGATCCTTCCCAACTAGCAAGAATGTGTTGAAACTTATAATCAAATGAACACACCTAAAACATTTTGTGACAAGTGACCTTTTCTATCATCATATTTAGCTTGTATATCCACATCGACAGTAACTGGTATGTGGGATCCATCAATTGCGCCAATACAATCCTATAATAACCACTAGGATGTTCAAATGTGCAACAATATGATTAAATGTAAAAAAAACAAATATGTGGCACTAGGCAATTTACCTTGAAATATGGATCAAAATGATCCTTCCCAACAATCTTTGCAGGAGTGTTAGGACCAGGGGGTACTAGATAATCAACATGGAGACTTAAGATACCCTTCAACACCCTATGAAGATATTGATTGTCTCTCATGAGTGACCAAAGTTGTGAGATATCTTACGATTCCTCAAATTGTGGCCAAGGGTATGGAGTAGCATCACTAGTTGTTCCTCTACCACTATGTTTAGTGTATCTTCAATGCTTCCTTTTTTCCTTAGAATATTGGCTAGTTTAAAGGAAGCTCCTTTGCTCATATGAATTTGATCATGACAATCTGTCTCATTGGAGTGATAAAAAGGAATTTCATCTCTTTGGTGCTTACCCCTTTCTCTTCACCTTCTTGTAAATATTTTGCTATGAATTGCAAGGTAGGCAAGAATAGCATCAATAACACAAATAAGCCTAGTCTTCCTAACAATGACTACATGGATTCTTATATCCTTAATAGGATCCGTCAATAACTTGAAAATAAGTAACAAATGATACTAGAATGAAGGTGACACATTGACTTGTTGCTTCTTGGAAGAATGAAGAAGGTTATTTCTTGGATGGATGAATGGCAAAAGATTCCTTATATATCGCCCTCTGAGGATACATCTAATATTGACCCAAGGGTCGCTTGATGGAGAAGAGGTTATACATAAATGAGCAAAAGCAAAAAAGAATATAGAAACAACCAAAAAAAAATCCAATATTGAATCCTTAGGACTATTAGGACTATGAAAAGAAACTAAGTAGATGTCATATATGAAGTGTCATTGACCGTAAAATAAAACTATGACAAGAAACTGAATAGATGTCATAAATGAAGTGTCATTAGTTAAGTTAATCATACAATCAATACTACTAAGTTCAGCTATATAGATTTAAAACAATGGAGTTCATTTTCTAATAAAAGAATATTAGCAGTTTTCGATAAGAATTTTATTTTAGGGTTATAAAAGAAAAATTGTTAGGTTATTTCGTTATCTTCATCTAATTCAATAGTTTGAGTACCATAATCATCACAACACACTAATAGCTGATTAATTTTATGGATGGCTTAAACATCACATAGTAAGCTTCATTCGAAGACTATTACAAATCATTTAGATTAGTAGCTATTGTAGGATCTGCCTTATCACACTACAAATAGAACCCTTACATCTTCGTCTAACCAACAATGTAGTCTGCTTAATTTGCAATTTTTTTTCTCTTTAGCCCCTGGAATACATTAGAATATTCTATACATCACAATATTCTAAAATCTTAATAAAAACTTTCATGTTTGCCTACACATCTCTACTAAAATCAACATAATTTTCTCTCCTTCAGAGTGTATTAAATATTTGACTTTCATTAATAGTCACCTTACTATAAATAGCAACCTTCCCTTTCTCTGCAATCAATAGCACTGAAACAAAAGAAAAGAATACATCTCACAGATGAAATATGTATTACTTCATAATTGTTTGAGCCAAATTCTCTTTTTATAGAGAATTCAATGTTTCAATCAATACTTTTTTGGACCCACAAGATTGACAATATCAATTGACCAGGTGAAATCTTGACTTTGGATTCTTCTCTCATAAAACTCTTACAAAAATAGTAACGAAAGTAAGACTTGAAATTTTTTGCAAGACTAGGAAAAATAGTTAGAAGAAAGAAGTATTTATGTGAAATATTTAATGAAGCATGGATGATAAAAAGCAACCTATATATAGGCCAGTATCTCATGGAGGTAAAAGATTTTTATTGCACAGTTGATGACTAACTTGCATTGCTTCAGTGTGAAACAAGGAGGGAGACTATGGGAAGAGAGTTTAATTAATACACACAAGAGCAATGGAAACAGAAAAGCACTTTATTTTAGATTGTAAAGCACAAAATGACATTAGGATCAGCTATAAAGGTACTTTAATATCACTTTATTTCAATATTTATTTAGCAAAGATTGGGTGGAGAAAATGGAAGAGCTCATTACTAAACTAAATTGCAAAAGGTTGGCACTTTAGAATGCTACAATGAAAGGGTTTGTTGTCCTATAGGCTATCCTTAACCTTATGGACATTAAAATTCTTCTATTCTATTCTAAGCTTATGCGGTCAGAGGTGAAGCAAAATCACTAACTCATCACTTCAACATTTGCTTTTGGTATAAAATTATATTTCTCTACCTAAAATTTTTCTACGTCTTTGTATGTTTGCCCCTTGCCTAGCTAGTTTATACAAACTTTTTAAAGTTGAAGAATGCATAGTAGGCCATAGCAAGAAGAGATCATTAAAAAACAAATAATACTAAACCAGATGAGAAAAGTAGAAACAAGTTAAATACAAAAAAGTTGAATCGATCGCATGATACACCCACCAAGCAACTCTTAGGTTACACCAATTCTTGTTAGTTTTCATTAGCCTGCACATGGAAGCATCTCATGGGTTCCAAATCTCAATTATTGCAACTACAACATTTTGGTGAAAAAAACAAACCTTCAATCTTGTTATATGTTTTCAACACAACACATGCTACAAAAGCATTTTGGAACTAAGAGGGCCATCTTTTTAGATATTGAAAAGAATGCCAACATTCAATTATTGGCAAAATCTAAGTAGAAATATGTTCTCTGACTCTTCAAAAAGAGAGTTACATTTATGACCTAGTTTAACTATATCATGTAAACAACATGTTGGGTAAGTGCACCAAGTTGTGGTGCCAAAAAGGTGACACGTTTTTTTTTTTTCAATTTTCAATAGTGTGTACATGTTATGGCTTGGGTAACTCGAGCCATAGTGCGTACGTGCTATAGCGTGTACACACTTTTTAAAAAGAAAAAATATTATAAATGGGCTGCATACCAGCAACCCATTCATTTTAACTCATTTTTCCTACTTCTCGCTGCAGCGTGTACATGGATTGCAACAAGACAAGTTTTTCACCACCCGCCTTGCCAATATGCCTCCTCGTCCTCAAATTTCAAGATCATGAACACGCTGTATGTTATCTAACTTTCTTTTTGCATTGTTTGATATGTTTTTTATATTGTTTTGTAAGTTTTTTACACTTTTTCTTTAAATTTGTTTATTTATTTAGATTTCAATTGATTTCTTATCAGGAAATGTCAATAATGAACCAGCAAATCCCCAAGAAGCTCAAAACCAAAACCCTCAACAAGATCAAAGCAAAAACTCTCAAGAAACTCAAAACCAAAACCCTCCATAAGAAGAACAAAAAATTCCATAGCCTGAACCAATCGCAAGACCTCCTCTTGGCACACAAGAAAATATAATAAATGAAATAGAAAGAGGTAAAACTGAATTAGAAAGACTCATTGGTTGGTTGAAAGAATGTGGACAAACCAATCCAATGAGAGCTCAATTAGCATCATCCCTCGAATCCATTAAGACCCACATAGCTTTTGTTAGTGGTTAGTTAGATGTTTGACAGGTTAAGAGGGATGAACAAAAAAGATATTATGCAAATAAATTATCATATCAAGATGTTTAAAAAAAAAAAGATATACCAAAAGGTACAATATGTGTATTATTTAGAAAACTTGGTCAACAAAATACTGTTAGAGAGAGTACTAAACGGTTCCCCATCCATTGGTGCATACATGATGCTATTAAAAATAATTTTTTAGGATAGATGGTGGATGCTGTTTGATGCCCCTCCTTGCAACAATCACAAGGTCCCCACGTATTTCTTAAAGAAATTGTATTATGATTTTTTCCTTGGGGAGATCCCCAATTATTTTGATATATTAGACTCCTAGGGTGGAGGTGGGGGATCATCATTTGAGAGGTCGGGGGCACGTTGTGACCCTAATGTAGTTAGGGCACTTGTGGTCAAGCCATAGGGTGAGCATGTGACTATTCCTTCAGTTGTGAAGGAACATGTAGAGGCCAATGCTCTAGGGACTATTAATGGTTTGACATAAACCCTCATTTATTACATGAGTCCATTAGTTGAGAAGGAGCCCTCTGTGCGTCATGGTCACATGTGCACATCATGCAGATCCTTATGCACATTTGGCACTCATTCTAGAGATGGTGTGGATAATGGGTTCGTCACTTATTAGTTCCTGAATGAGACATTTGGCATTGACACACAAGTAAATTACAATTACAATTTACTAATTTGATCACATTTCATATGTATAGTGAATGATTAATTAATTAGCATCTATTGACATTGTTCAAAATTCAAGGTCAAAGTGTTGGCAGGCCTAGTAGCGATCCCCTAGCCCCATTTTTCGTCCCATCGACAAATCTAGAGGTATGTATTGATTTAATCATTTAAATTAATACATATATTTATCAATTAATCATATTAAGCATTTACAAAAAGAATTATGCATGTGCATCAGTTCTCTACAGGACTGTTGACATTCACTATAGACTCGAAGCGTAAACGTGATACAAGCTTCGTAGAGGTACATTTGTTTCAGATTAATTTAATTCATTTGATTATATTTGTTTCATGTTTCATGTTACATGTAACGTGTATTGTATGACATGCGGCTCTTGACATCAAAGACTTCTCATCTCCAATAGTCCATTGATCATGGAGTGGCTGTAGCTATGGTTAGTTCACAACCATTGACTGAGGTATAAAAGAATTTTCTTGGTTTTAGTTGTTTTTTATAATACTTAATATCAAAATTTCTAATGTTATTTATAAGTGATTATATTGATTGAATTGTTGTAGGGTTTTGTTACATCTGATCGCCTACAAGCCTTCGAGGTGGACTTGTAGAGCGACTATTTGATGGTGGTAAGAAAATAATTAATTTTATGTGTACATATATTTGATTTCAATGTATAATAATCATTGATTCATATCTACTTTGTTTGTATCAGTCAAGTTAGAGAAGAGCTTCAACAAGAGAAAAAATGAGTGTGTGAGGAAGACCCCATCATTGCCACTGTCTCCCTCTACACAATGACCGAAGACCTTGAGAGATTTGTTTCCTTCCCCTCATGGGAAGGAGAAGATATAGTTGATAGACATGTACATGTATAGGCATCAACAGACATATATGTTGGATTTTATGTCAATGGACATATTCGATATACATTTGATGTATATATGTTATTTTATATTTGATGTATGACATTTATTTGATGCATGGCATTATTAGACTTATGACATTATTTTTTTTATATGTTATAATTGTTCACATGTACGACATTATTGGTTATCATAATATATTATGTGTTTGTTAATGTACATGACATTATTGGTTATCATTTTATATTATATGTTTGTTCATGTATGACATTAAATTCAATACCTAATCAATTAAAAACTTTGATAGAATATTGATTAACAATAAACTTTATCACTATTTAAGCATAAGTTTATCATTTCCAATATGTCATCGTCATATGATTTATGATCTTGTTCATGTTTAAAGTTTTCCTTCTTTGTCATTTGTTTATCAAGCTTAATTCAATACCTAATCATTTGTTTATACCCCCCTCTCTCTCTCTCTCTCTCCCACTCCCTCTTCCACTGCCTACTCTCTCTCCCCCATCCCCTACTCTCTCTCTTTCACAGACACACACTCTCATCCCCCCCCCTCTCTCTCCTCTCCCACCCCCTACTCTCTAGATTTGTCATACACACTCCCATCCCCCCTCTGTCTCCCTCTCCCACTCCCTCTTGCACCACCTACTCTCTCGCTCTCGCTCTCTACTTTCTCTCTCCCATCCCCTACCCTCACTCTCTCTCTTCCATCCCCTACACTCTCTCACATCTCCTACTCTCACTCTCTCTCTCTCTCTCCCATCCTGTATGATCTCTCTCTGCCACCCTCTACTGTCTCACTCACACTCTCACACTCTCTTCCATCCCCTACTCTGTCTCTCTTACACACATTCCCATTCCCCCTCTCTCTCTCTCCCATCCCCTACTCTTTCTCTCTTACACACACTCCCATTCCCCCCTCTCTCTCTCTCCCACTGCCTACTCTCTCTCTCTCTCTCTCTCTCTCTCTCTCTCTCTCTCTCCCATCCACTACTCTCTCTTACACACACTCCCATCCCCCCTCTCCCTCTCCCTCTCCCACTCCCTCTCCCATTTCCTACTCTCTCTCTCTCCCATCCCCTACTCTCTCTCTATCTCTCTCTCCCCTCTCCCATTCCCTACTCTCTCTTTCACATAGACCCATCCCCCCTCTCTCCTCTCCCATCCCCTACTCTGTCTCTTACTGGCTCTCCCTCTCCCACTCTATCTCCCAGCGCCTACTCTCTCTCTCTCTTCCACCCCCTACTCTCTCTCACATTTTTACTCTCTTCCATCCCCTACTCTCTCTCTCTCTCTCTCTCTCTCTCACACACACACACACACACACATTTTCATCCTCCCTCTCCCTCTCCCATTACCTACTCTCTCTCTCCCCTCTCTCCCATTCCCTACTCTCTCTCTCCCACACATGCACTCCCATCCTCCTCTCTCTCATTCTCCCTCTTCCACTCCATCTCCCACCACCTACTCTCTCTCTCCCCCATCCCCTACTCTCAATCTCTCTCTCTCCCCATCCCCTACTCTCAATCTCTCTCTCTCCCCATTCCCTACTCTCAATCTCTTTCTCTCTCTCTCATCCCCTACTCTCTCTCTCTCTCTCTCTCACACACACACAAACACACATTCCCATTCCCATCCCTCCCTCTCCCACTTCCTCTGCCACCTCCTACTCTCTCTCCCATCCCCTACTCTATCTCTCTTACACACATTCTCATTCCTCCTCTCTCCCTCCCACTCCCTCTCCCACCGCTTGCTATCTCTCTCTCTCTCTCTCTCACTCTCTCCCATCCCCTACTCTCACACTCTCTCTGCCACCCCTACTCTCACACTCTCTCTGCCACCCCTACTCTCACACTCTCTCCCATCCCCCACTCTCTCTCTCTTACAAACACTCCCATCCCCCCCTCTCCCTTTCCCACTCCCTCTCCCACTGCCTACTCTCTTTCTCTGCCATCCCCTACTCTCTATATCTCTCTCTCCCCTCTCCCATTCCATACTCTCTCTCTTTCACACACACACAGACTCATCCCCCCCCTCTCTCCTCTCCCATCCCCTATTTTGTCTCTCACTTGCTCTCCCTATCCCTCTCCCTCTCCCACCACCTACTCTTTCTCACTCTCTCCCCTCTACTCTCTCTCTTCCACCCCCTACTCTCTCACACTTCCTCTCTCTTACATTCCCTACTGTCATACTCTCTCCCCCATCCTGTACTCTCTCTTTGCCACCCCTACTCTCTCTGACACTTCCTCTCTCTCCCATCCTGTACTCTCTTTGCCACCCCTACTCTATCTCACTTTCTCTCTCTCCCATCCCCTACTCTCTCTCTCCCCTATCCCATCCCTTACTCTCTCGCTCTCTCTCACACACACATAGCAATTACTTACCCCCCGTCCCCCCCCAACTCTCTCTTGCTCTTGCTTTGCATCTCCTCTTCCTTCTCTATGCACTATTTAGGTCTCAATAGTGTGTGTGCACTATAGCACACACACACACACTATTGAGACCAAAATTCAAAAGCTTTAAATAGCGTGTGTACACTATAGGGTGTATGTGCTATAGGTCGTACGCGCTATTAAAAGCTTTACATTAAAACCACGCCTAAGACTTGGTTTTTTCTTGAAGATCCAATCCAAAGGTTTGGAGTTTATAAATAGGTTTGAGATGTGTTTTTCTACAAATATACAAAAAATGATTGATTTTTCATGTGTGCTCTCCTTCAAGATTCTTTGTGATTGGGCATCGATAAGATCAGGTTACATGACATTATAGGTCTCTGTGTTAGCTATATAACCATATAATTCATTTTTAATTTGAACTATTTCAAGTTTTTCATCTATAATTTTTTTTGAATGTATGTCCATTTTTTAATAAAAAACCACCATGTACTAATTGGGTTGTAGATTTTTGTTCGTTTATCAAATTTTACAACAAGTTAGTTTTTTAGAAACTAGACTCCATTTTACACACTTTGAAAAAAAAAAAGTTTTGCATTTTAGATTAGTTTTCAATCATTTCTAGGGGAGCACACAAATATTTCAAGTTTTTGGGATGTGTCTAGTTAAAAAATTCATTAAAAAAAAATACAAATTATAAAATTATCTGAAAAATCTAGGATAAACTACATAGTGTTAAGTAACTTTTAACCAGAGCAATTAAAGAATTTTTTTTAAAAAGTTAAAATTTTAGGTGGGCTACACTTTGTACTATGTTATGTTTTTTGGAATGAACAGTATCACTTTCTATAGCCCCCTTTTTTGAGGACCTAACACAACACCATTTTGAAAAAAAATTAGTAGTTCAGAAATTAGATTCAAAGGACTACGATTTTTGTGTTTGTCATATCTTAAAATTTTGAACGTAACTATCTTCAAATTCTTGTTAAAGTTCAGAAATTGTTGATTTTAAGAAAAAGGTGTTTACTTATACCTCCTTTTGGCACCAAAACTTGGTGCACTTACCCTGCTAGAATATTTTATATTTTGAATCTAATTAAACCAAAGGTAGAAAGGTAATCCTACTGAGCATTAGCTTTTTGTTTAGAAGAATCATTATAAATACATTGACTACAATCTGTAACATATTAAAACTTATTACTTTACATACATACCATTGACAAGTTTGATCCATTGAGAAAAACCATGAACTCCTAATACTGCTTCAGACTTCAAAACCATTTATTGTTTCCTGGAAGGTATCAACTTAAATGGGCATTCTTATTTCCACCTGAAAGTCATTTTACTTTGATTTTCTTTTTCCCATTTGGTAATTCATTGGTTTTAGCTTTCGCAATGAACGATGGGTGACCAAAACTGAAGAAACAAGTTCAAGGTATTAAATATATTTGCAACAATTGTTCTTCTCGTAGCGTTTGTTGCGTCTTCGAAATACAATGCTCAGAAAGTATTTTAGGAATTTGCAGTTGCAATCTAGATTTTATTTAAATTAAGTCAGTCCATCCAGTGATTCAATTAAGGAAAAAAAAAAAAGTATTTCTAATTCTGGAGCCATGGCAAAAAAATGGGGATGTGCAAATTATGAGTGCCCAAAAGTGATAAATCAGATTGTGCATCCAAACACTTTTGTTCAGATTGAGAGCCATTGTTTCAAGGGTCTTGTTCAAAAACTAACTGGTGCGACAGAGGATTCTCAAGTGAAAAACCAGACATGTAAGAAGCTCAAAGAAAGATGGATTCATATTAGTTTGGGGTTGTTCTCCATTGGTCAAGAGTGGGTTTCAAGTTGGTATTCAGAAACCAGCCTTCAAGCTTCAGCACAGAAGGAAATTCCAAAAGAAATTGGAGATAAATTTAGGCCTGAATGATCATCATATTGATTTGGGCCTAAATGATGAACATTTTAATTTGGGTTTGAATGACCATTGTTATGGAGAAAGAGTAGGAGGAAATAGTTATGGGATTTGATGTGTGACTCTTCCTACATTGATTTGTAGCCCAATCACTCTACTTGGGCCTTCTGATCGATTCGATTCTCCAGCAACTTACTATTATTATGATTCTACTCTATCATCTAGCAATCAATCCTCACATTTGGAAGAGGAAGAACAAAAGTTTTCTTTTGAGGGGTCAGCAACGAGTATGAAGAGGCAGCCAGAGTTGCTTCCCCTATTTCCCCTCAATTCTTCAACAGAGTCCACTTGCTGATTTGTAGTTTGTATATGCAAGCGTAGTTAGTTTTCTTAGGATTATTAGTTCTTTTGGGTTGTATTGGTTTCCCAAATTATGTAACAGCCATATATATAACATCTCTTCTATTATGTGAATATGGATAAATCACTGATGCTAATGTGAATACACCTCTTTTTGTTCATTTAATTTAGAAATAATTACAAGTTATATTCAGATATATAGCTCCCTCAAATAAAGAGTCTATTATGATTGAAGAACATAATTAAAATTGAAATACCAGGTCCTAGTCCTATTTACATCTTTCTTCACATAGATCACTGTAATAAGTGTCCAAAGCAAAACATGCTAATTTACCAATTGATAGGATAAAAGAGACATACCCTGCGCACTTATATTTACCCTAACAAACTTTCTATTTTATTCTGAAGCTCACCAGAATCCAAACTAACTATATCATTTTGTATATCCAGAAATTCCCTTAATATTGACAAATTACCAACAGACTATTCTTCAACATCCACAAGATCTTTTAAATATGTCTAAAGGCAACGATGATCCTTGTTGTGGAGAAAAAAGACTTTGTGCTAGAACAAGGAGAAGAGAGTGAGGAAAACTATTGGCAAGTAGTAGCAGAAAATTGCTTAGCCTCTGGTCATGTGGGCGCAGGGATCTTCTAATGTAACTATTATCCTTGATAAGCAGGAGATAATTTCTACAACAAGTCAAATTGTGATATTGCTATCAGGATTTAAGTGTGAGATTTTTGAGTCAAACTCATTGACCCATGTTTCATGAATAGTGATTCAAAATGAATCCATCACTCATGAAAATAAATGGAACACTTAGCACTCATTGGATCTAGGTGATACTCACAGGGGTGAAGCACCAGGACTTCCCGGGAGGTCACCCATCCCAGTACTACTCCAGCCTGAGCGCACTTAACCACAGAGTTTCCTCCATGGTTAAACCCAAAGCTTGCAACGCCATTTGCAAAACCTTCACCAAGTGTTGTGCCTTATGAAGCATTCATTAGAAAGCCCCTTAAGCTCATCAATTGATAAGTAGGAGATAATTTCCACAGCAAGTCAAATTGTTGGTGTAGATGTAAATGTACAACAACAGATGTAAATGGCCCAGAACTAAAATTTGGATATTTGTTTTCTCTTGTAATGCTGCTTCCCTATATTCGACTTGCAATTCTTAATCTGATATACGATAAACCCTCGAAGCTTTCATACTAAAGACCATGTCCAAGAAATCCTCAGAGCTTTCAAACCTAATAAATTTTAATTAGAAACTGCCCAGATTTGTGGAACAAAATTAATATGGAGAGTCAAGTGCCAAACAAACATATTCCAAAAATCTCAGAGGACTTCGAACGTTACAAAGAAAGGTTTTATATTTAATGCAACCTGTAGTTATAATAGAGAAATAACAACAGAAAAATCTAGGTGTAGACACAAATCCACAAACAAGTGTATCAGCCTTTTCATGGAAATGTGATGAAAAGCGAGAATACGGGAAATGTGATAAAAATGTGGAAAAACCTCCACCACTGTTAATAAAAAAGTGGAAAAACCTTCATTTCATTGCAAATAAAGATCTTAATCAAAATATTTTAAAAGAGGAATATAATGCTAAGAAACAGATTGTACTTGTGATGCTCCAGACAATGGCGGATGAAATTCCAAATGCTTCTAGGCTTCTTTAATCCACCTCTTTAATGCAAATACTTTTGGGCTTCTTTAATCCGATGAATTAAAATAGCAGCACAAAGAATGAAAAACAGAGCTTAAAAACAGAGCAACAAAACTCAAATATATCAAAGAGCTATAAAGTTTCTTCTTGTTATTACAGCTGAGAGGAATGCTCTATTTATAGAGCTCACACATATTTCTAGAGGGTTCTTGAGAAGCTTCAAGAAAGGAAGCACTCTAGAGATTTCTACATAATTTTAAATTCACATTTTGCACAAAGAGAGAGGCTCCAAGAAGCAAGTAGAAAGTTCTGGACTGTGCATTAAATGCCCAACTACTATAATAAACATTATTTTTAACACCCCCCCATAATGTTTATTTGGAGAGAGTAGGAACATCTTTGAGCTGCAATAGATCTCTAAATTTCATAGATTTTACAATAGACAATGCTTTTGTAAATATATCAGCAAGTTGATCTTCTGTTCCGCAAAATTGAAGCTCCACCTCTTGTCTTTCAATTAGATCTCAAACAAAATGATGATGCACTTCTATATGCTTGGACCTTGCATGATATACTGGATTTTTTGCTAGCTTGATAGTACTTTGATTATCACAAAATATTGTTGTTGGAGAGTCTTGTGGATGATGCAATTCTTCAAGTAACCTCCTAAGCCATTATGCTTCTTGAGATGCCTTTGATAAACCAATATATTCAGCTTCTGTAGATGAGAGTGACACGGTTGATTGCTTCTTGCTACTCCACAAAATTGGTCCTGATCCAAGATGGAAGATATATCCTGAAGTTGACTTTCTATCATCAATGTCACCTACATAATCAGAATCCGTATATCCAACTAAAGTAGGTTCTCCTCCATATTTGTATTCAATGCCAAGCTTGTAAGTACCTTTAATATATCTTAATATTCTTTTAGCCGCTTTCCAATGTTCAATGTGTGGATCTGCCATGTATCTCGACACAATACCAACTGCATATGCAATATTTGGTCTAGTTATAGTAAGATACAAAAGATTTCCTACAAGCTGCCTATATAATTTTGCATCCACTTTCTTTTGAGTAGAGTTAGCACCTAACTTTACTCCTATTTCACATGGTGTATTACATGGTTTACAATCACTCATATTGAATTTTTTAAGTACATCAAGAGCATATTTAGTTTGAGAAAGCATGATTCTTCCTTCTTCTTGCCATACTTGCATACCCAAAAAATAGTGCATTAGTCCTAAATCAGTTATTTCAAAAGCTTGTTTGAGTTGATTTTTAGTTATCTCAATATCATGTGTGTGATCTCCTGTAATAATCAAGTCATCCACATACAATACATTGATAACAACCTTATTATCACAATATTTTACATACACATCTGGATCAGCATTACTTCTTTTAAATCCAACTTCTAGGAAGTAATTATTAATTTTTGAGTACCATTCCCTTGGTGCTTGTTTGAGACCATAGAGTGATTTTCTTAATCTACACACCAAATTCTCTTCTCCATACTTAATAAATCCTGGTGGTTGTTGCATATAAATTTCTTCTTTTAAGTCACCATGCAAAAATGCACTTTTTACATCCATTTGAAAAATTTTCCAACCAAACTTTGCAGCTAAAGCAACTATTGTATGAATGGAAGTCATCTTAGCTACTGGAGCAAAGGTTTCAGTATAGTCTATACCTTCTTCTTGTGAGAAACCTTTAGCCACTAACCTTGCTTTGTATTTTTCAATAGCTCCATCTAATGTGAATTTGGTTCTATAGGTCCACTTGCAACCAACCACATTTTTGCCTTCTGGAAGTGTTGTTAGTTCCCATGTTCCATTCTTCATCAAAGAATTGTATTCTTCTTGCAAAACTGCTTCCCATTCTTCTTTTCCTTTTGCTTCTTCATATGTGTTTGGAGTGTCAACCTGCATCACCTTAGTCATAAGAGCATAGTTAGAAAATATATATCTAGGACCTTCTTGATAATTTTCTTTGATGCTTCTAAATTTCTTTGGATTTTCATTATCACTTTCTTGAGTCTCATCCCATGTAGTGGTTTGCACACCTTGACTTTGACTATTGGTAGAAGTAGAATTTTCTTCATCAATCAAAATTGGAAAGAAAGATAATGTTGGAGAATTATCATTCTTAACATCTTCATCAAACCATACATTTCTTTTAATATAGATTTCATTAGTTCTAGGATTGTATAACCTATATCCTTTCGATTCCTCACTATATCCAACCATTATGCACTTCTCGCTTTTCCTTTCAAGTTTGCTCCTCCTTTCATCAGGAATGTGAGCATATGATTTACAACCAAAAATTCGAAAATGAGATACTGTAGGCTTTCTTCCACTCCATGCCTCTTCTGGTGTTATGTTCAAAACTGCCTTAGTAGGTGTTCTATTCAAGATATATACGGCAGTATGAACTGCTTCAGCCCAAAATTTAGCTTCTAGATTTCTAGAATGAAGCATGCACCTAGCCATTTCTATTATAGTTCTATTTTTTCTTTCAGCAACACCATTTTGTTGGGGTGAATAAGAGACAGTTGATTCCTTTTTAATGCCACGTTCTTTACAAAAATCTAAAAGAGTTTTATTCATGTATTCAGTCCCTCTATTAGTTCTTAGTATCTTTAAGTACTTTCGACTTTGTTTTTCAGTCAAAGCTTTAAACTCTTTAAACTTTTGAAACACTTCATCTTTCTTTTGTAGAAAATACACCCAAATTCTTCTACTATAATCATCTATAAAAGTGAGGGCATACCTTGATCCTCCAATTGATGATGTTTTGAAAGGACCCATTACATCACTATGGACTAAATGTAGAGGAGTTTTTGCTCTCCATGATTTACCTTGAGGGAAACTTTCCACATGTTGTTTTCCCATTGCACATCCTTCACACACCTTAGGGCTTAATGATATCTTTGGCAGTCCATGCACCATTTGTAATTTCTCCATAAGCTTGAGACTTTGAAAATTGATGTGCCCCAAACGCTCATGCCATATCCTACTCATATCATCATATTGGGCAATAGCACACATATGTTTATCTCCACATTTAGAAGTAAATTCTTGAAATTTATATAATCCATTCTCCATTTTACCAATTGCAATGACTCTATAATTATCATTGACATCCTTGATTAAGCACTTATCATTGTAGAATTCTATTTTATGTCCTTGACTTGCAATTTGAGATACTGAAAGCAGATTTGTTTTTAATTCAGGGACTAATTTCACATTTTTGAACAAACCATTATCAATTTTGACATTACCAGTCCCTTTAACTTCTAAAGCACTATTATCCCCCAAATATATTTTCTCTATATTATTTTCACTTATTGATTCAAATTGATTCTCATTATGAGACATGTGTTGTGTAGCACCAGAATCAATAACCCAATCTTCTTTGAAAGTATTATTTTCTTTAAGTGCAACACAAAATGCATTTCTTTTAGAATCTCCTAATTTTGGATAATTATTTTCTTTCTTTTCTACATCTCTTTTCTTCTTGAAACATTCATTTGCCTTATGACCCATTTTACCACAATAATGACATTTCCATTTACTTCTATTATGATCTATATATGAAATACTCTTATTTTCATTCTTCCAATTTCTTTCTTTAGATTCATTTTCTTGTGACTTTTTATAATATTGTTTTCCTTTCATTACAAATGCTTGAGATTCACCATCAAATGATTCTTTTTCTTTAACTTGTCTTTTCTCTTCTTGAACCAACTTAGCACACAATTCTTCTGATTTAATACTTTTTAATTTATCTACAGTATCTAAACCCCTTATAAATGATTGATAAGATCCTGGAAGACTTTGTAATATAATTTGTACAAAATCTTTATCATCTATATATTTTCCAAGAGAAGCAAGCTCATTTTTCTTTTCCTTTAACTTACTTAAATGTGGGACTATCTCTTGTGAGCTTGATAATTTCAAATTGTATAATTCAGTTGTGAGAGATAAGATCCATACATCACCTGAATTTTGATATAAATCTTTCAAAATCTCCCAAACTTTGACTCCACTTCTCTCATTACGAACTTCTGGAAAAACTTCTTTTGAAAGTGTAAGCTTGATTAGTGCTGCTTCCCTCTTGTCCCTTTTATCCCAATTATCTTGATCATTTCCTAGATTCGTAGGCCTTTGTTCACTACCAATCACAATATCATAACAATTTTGAAGGGTTAGAGTGATTTCAACATGAGATACCCAATCATAATAATTTTTTCCATTTAATTTAACTGTAGGCAAAGTCACACCAAGTGATTCCATTGTTAAATTCTCTCCCTTTTTTTTGGATGAGAATGAAAGATATTTAAAAACTTGAACACCCAAGCTTGAAATTGAAAAAATCTCACCAATTTGTTGAAGAAAAAACCTTTTCTTTTGCTGCAATATCCTTCCTTTGATGTAGTTTTTTGTCCCAAACCAAACTGTTGTTCACTCCTTAGTTACAGCCTACAAATGTAAAGATTCACACAAGAAAAACACATATATTCATTCCAAAAGCATCATATATTCACAGCCCAAAGAACTGAAAATGCTCTGATACCATGATGAATTAAAACAGCAGCACAAAGAATGAAAAACAGAGCATAAAAACAGAGCTTAAAAACAGAGCAGCAAAACTCAAATATATCAAAGAGCTATAAAGTTTCTTCTTGTTATTACAGCTGAGAGGAATGCTCTATTTATAGAGCTCATACATATTTCTAGAGGGTTCTTGAGAAGCTTCAAGAAAGGAAGCACTCTAGAGATTTCTACATAATTTTAAATTCACATTTTGCACAAAGAGAGAGGCTCCAAGAAGCAAGTAGAAAGTTCTAGACTGTGCATTAAATGCCCAGCTACTATAATAAACATTATTTTTAACAATCCGCCTCTTCCATCTTGCAAATACTCAGCAAATACCTTCTAAAATTAGTAATGCCCTTCAAATACCTTTAAAAATCAACAATGCCAAGCAAATGCCTGCAAAAATCAACAATGCCCACCAAATACCCGCAAAAATATATGATCTCGGGTTACATAAAAGCATGGAACAAAATGAAAGAAATGGAGAATGTTGAAAACTTAACCAGAGTTGGATAATGGAGCCGAAAACACACTTTGTTAAGCCGTTGTTGAGGGGAAATTTTGAACACCTGCACGGTAGAGAAGATGCCATGAATAAAATCTCAAACCCCTGCTTTATAGTGGAAGAAATGGAAAATAAATTACCAAAACAATAGCTCATGCCACAGAGAATGGATGAAACACAGTCCCTTTCATATGGTGAAAACCCTGCGGCAAGTTTGTAACTCTCACGGGACTTCAAAAAAACATTCACGGTACTTCAAAAAAACCATTCATTCTAATTTTCGTCTAATCCTCAAAATATGAAACCTCGAATTGAATTCCCAATTCCATCTATCTAGATGGAAGACTAGAAACCTCATTTTGACCAAAAATCAAAATACTAAAATTCTAATTCCGTTTTGAAAATTTCACCCCAAACACCAACTTTGTCAAAACTAGAGTTGAGGCATACCAAACATACGGGCCTAAAAGTTTCAAAAAAAAATCTAAAATCTAGATTATTAAAAATTCCATAACCACGCCAATTTCTATGCTGTCATTGTTTTGACATTTGGGCCTATTATATCCAATGTGTAAGAGAAGAAAAAAAAGCGGAATCCCGATAAAAAAAAATTTTGAAACCTTACTTAAGTGGAATAAAATAATCCATTTGAAAGTGAAAAGGAAAAGTTTCTACAAAATCCAATGGCTGGTTCATTTTCAATCGACTTGCGCGATTTTCACGCGTTCTGAACCGTTGACCAAAGAAATCAGCTCATCGAACTCAAATAAAGAATCCCTTCAGCCAGCTGGATTTTGTATATTTTTATCGTGATGGTACCCTTTCAAATATAAAACGAAGATTTTAACACCTATTCAATAGTGAAAATATCGAGGTAACTGCTATTGGCACTAGCTAAATAGCTGAATATTTGCACTGGTTATTTAGCCAGTGTCGTTACCTCCATGACTCGGCACATCAGTTTTGCTGGATGCCCTGCCGCCTATGTCTGCACCGTACTCCAGTCTGCAGCGTACTCCATTCCGTCAGACTTGATCGTTCCAGTTTTGACGGTGATATAAAATTTGATTAGAAATTTAAAACTTCTAAGAGCTTTCTGTTGGTATAGGTCTCATCCTTGTATTTTATAATTGGTACATATTATTTCCCTCTCTTTTATGGAATACATTGCATCCATTAAGATAGTATGCTTAAGGTCTTTGGGATGGGTAATCATGATCAATGTATAGGTTCTCATTTAACCTTATCTAGGGGAAAACACATGACATTAACATAATGATTCTTATATGGAATTAACATTATGATTCTTTGGGAAAAATCATTGCTAAGTTACATAATCATATTCTTTTCTTCTCCATTACTAGCATCTAGATTTCTTTACAAAGTATTTGACACAAATAAAATGTTCTTCATGTTTCCTTGTGTCACTAGTCCCCCATTATTGTTATTTCTTTTTGTCTACTATTAATAATCACCTAATATATTTTTTAAGTGCCCAAGAACCTCTTTGTAATATTTTATTGGGATTTTTTTGGGATCTCCTCTTGTGTATCTTTATTGAGGGATTGTAAGAAAAATGCACACAACTAATTTGGGATACATTATTCATGATAGCTAGGAGCATGGGACTTACTTGTGTCATGTGATAAAATGGTTCTTCATTCATTCATATCTTTATTAACAAGTAGGAATTATCAAATGGGTATGTGCAAGATCATGGTGTACCAAACTATGGCCTTAAGTGGCAGTGAAAAATTAGCAAATCAGGTTTATGTCAACTTGACACATAATTTTGAAGTGGTTATGGATTTTATATCAAAAAGTTGTAAGAAAATAATTTGTAAAAAATTGAATGCAGTTTCTAAAATACTAGGCCTTATCAGGAGAAAAAAATAATTGATTGGTCAAAAGTTTGAATTTTAATGCAGTACTAAGAAAATTTCAGGGCGAAAATAAAAAGTAGGTGTATGTTTGACCACCTTAATCAAAATCAAATCATAATATTTTTTTAATATAATTATAGATATGAAAACTAGACTCATGCCCAGATGTGACGCATATTTTTTGATATTTTTATTTCAAATAAATAATTAAATATGAATTTTCTACCAAAACTTTTTCGGATTAAAAAAAGTCCCGTGTCTGACCACCCTAACTAATAGAAAATTTGATCAAATTTTTCTTTTTTTATTTTTTTCTTATACTAGGTGAAGTATAGAATGTGACGCAACTTTTAGATTTAAAAAATGTTATACCGTTTGAAAGTTATAGCTATTTTTCATTCAATATGTCAATCAGCACTTTACAATAATCTTCATTAATAATTAACTAATAAATACTTATCGAACTCAGAATTTGACAGAAATTACATTGATGGAATCTAGAGAGCGATATTAAAAAACCCATTTTGTTTCATTCAATTTCGATCAAAATAACATTGTCAAATGGCTACCCGAAGTCTGAGTATCACTAAAACTCTCTATAAACACGTCTTTGGGGTTGACCGAGCAGGCTTGGTAAATACCAAGCCTGATCGGATATCCGATTCAAAATCGGATATCCAATTTGACATTGGATATCCGATATGGCTCGGTAGTCAAATTCAAAAAATCTTCAAATTTTGGAGAAAAATTTGATTTAAACGTTCTAGATTTTTATTTTTAAATTATTTCACTTATATTAATATGTAAAGGCATATTTTAATATATTATATATATATAATAACGTAATGTAAACATACAAGATATAATCTAGTAATATATAATAATATCTTATGTTAATCTTATTACAATCCATAAATATAATATATATTATTATTATTTTTACTAAATATAATAACGTAATTTATATATATATATATAAAATACGTATTATATATTATTATATTAATATGTATGTTATTAATATATACAATAACGTAATATTTTCATTAAATGTAATATGTATTATATATTATTATATTAATATGTATAATAATATAATATTTATATAACAACGTAATATTTTTATTAAATATAATATATATTATAAATATTATTATATTAATATGTATGTTATTAATATATTTATATAATAACGTAATATTTTCATTAAATATAATAATGTAATATGTATATGTATATATATATATATTATTATATTGATATGTATATTATTAATATATATGTATATTATTAATATGTATATTATTAATATATAAGAGTCAAAGGGGGTCATAGGGTGACCTATAACCCTCTTTGACCCATTAATTGACGATATATGTCTCTAGGGGTCCTAGGACCCCTAGGGACATATGTCGTCCTTTAATGGGTCAAAGGGGGTCCCTTTGACTCATTAAATGATGACATATGTCCCTAAGACCCTCAGGGACATAGCCGAATCGTTCATATCGGTCAAAAGGGGTCATAGGGTGACCTATGACCCCGGTTGACCCATTAAACGACGACATATGTCTCTAGCGG
Organism: Cupressus sempervirens; assembly: GCA_028749045.1. Classification (NCBI taxonomy): domain Eukaryota; kingdom Viridiplantae; phylum Streptophyta; class Pinopsida; order Cupressales; family Cupressaceae; genus Cupressus; species Cupressus sempervirens. The sequence continues at coordinate 58,026,367 of CM053789.1, forward strand.
TCCTAGGACCCCTAGGGACATATTCGAATCGGTATTATGGGTCAAAGGGGGTCATAGGGTGACCTATGACCCTCTCTGACCCATTAAACGATGACATATGTCCCTAGGGGTCCTAGGACCCCTAGGGACATAGTCGAATCGTTCATATGGGTCAAAGGGGGTCATAGGGTGACCTATGACCCCCTTTGACCCATTAAATGATGACATATGTCCCTAGAGGTCCTAGGACCCCTAGGGACATAGTCGAATCATTCATATGGGTTAAAGGGGCTCATAGGGTGACCTATGACCCCCTTTGACCCATTAAACGACGACATATGTTCCTAGGGGTCCTAGGACCTCTAGGGACATATTCGAATGGGTAATATGGGTCAAAGGGGGTCATATGGTGACCTATGACCCTCTTTGACCTATTAAACGATGGCATATGTCCCTAGGGGTCCTAGGACCCCTAGGGACATATTCCAATTGTTCATATGGGTCAAAGGGGGTCATAGGGTGACCCATGACCCTCTTTGACCCATTAAACGACGATATATGTCTCTAGGGGTCCTAGGACCCCTAGGGACATATTCGAATGGGTAATATGGGACAAAGGGGGTCATAGGGTGACCTATGACCCTCTTTGACTCATTAAACGATGACATATTTCTCTAGGGGTCCTTGGACCACTAGGGACATATTCAAATTTTTCATATGGGTCAAAGGGGGTCATACGGTGACCTTTGACCCCCTTTGACCCATTAAACAACGACATATGTCCCTAGGGGTCCTAGGACCCCTAGGGACATATTCGAATGGGTAATATGGGTCAAATGGGGTCATAGGGTAACCTATGACCCTCTTTGACCCATTAAACGATGACATATTCGAATCGTTTAATGGGTCAAAGCGGGTCATAGGGGACCCCTAGGGACATATTCGAATGGGTAATATGGGTCAAATGGGGTCATAGGGTAACCTATGACCCTCTTTGATCCATTAAACGACGATATATTCAAATCGTTTAATGGGTCAAAGAGGGTCATAGTGGACCCCTAGGGACATATTCGAATGGGTAATATGGGTCAAATGGGGTCATAGGGTAACCTGTGACCCTCTTTGACCCATTAAACGATGACATATTCGAATCGTTCATATGGGTCAAAGAGGGTCATAGGGTGACTTATGACCCTCTTTGACCCATTAAACGACGACATATGTCCCTAGGGGTCCTCGGACCCCTAGGAACATATTCGAATCGTTCATATGGGTCAAAGGGGGTCATAGGGTGACCTATGACCCTCTTTGACCCATTAAATGATGACATATGTCCCTAGGGGTCCTAGGACCCCTAGGGACATATTTGAATCGTCCATATTGCTCAAAGGGGGTCATAGGGTGACCTATGACCCTCTTGACCCATTAAACGACGATATATGTCTCTAGGGGTCTTAGGACCCCTATGGACATATTCGAATGGGTAATATGGGTCAAAGGGGGTCATAGGGTGACCTATGACCCTTTTTGACCCATTAAATGATGACATATGTCCCTAGGGGTCCTTGGACCCCAAAAGACATATTCGAATGGGTAATATGGGTCAAAGGGGGTCATAGGGTGACTTATGACCCTCTTTGACCTATTAAATGACGACATATGTCCTTAGGGGTCTTAGGACCCTAGGGACATATTCGAATTGTTCATATGGGTCAAAGAGGGTCATAGGGTGACCTATGACCCCCTTTGACCCATTAAACGATGACATATGTCCCTAAGGGTCCTAGGACCCCTAGGGACATATTCGAATGGGTAATATGGGTCAAATGGGGTCATAGGGTAACCTATGACCCTCTTTGACCCATTAAACGATGACATTTGTCTCTAGAGGTCCTAGGACCCCTAGGGACATATTCGAATCGTTCATATGGATCAAAGGGGGTCATAGGGTGACCTATGACTCTCTTGACCCATTAAACGACGATATATGTCTCTAGGGGTCCTAGGACCCCTAGGGACATATTCGAATGGGTAATATGGGTCAAAGGGGATCATAAGGTGACTTATGACCCTCTTTGACCCATTAAACGATGACATATGTCCCTAGGGGTCCTCGGACCCCAAGGGACATATTCGAATGGGTAATATGGATCAAAGGGGGTCATAGGGTGACCTATGACACTCTTTGACCCATTAAACGACGACATATGTCCCTAGGGGTCTTAGGACCCTAGGGACATATTCGAATCGTTCATATGGGTCAAAGGGGGTCATAAGTTTGACTCATTAAACGACGACATATGTCCCTAAGGGTCATAGGACCCCTAGGGACATATTTGAATCGTTCATATGAGTCAAAGGGGGTCGTAGGGTGACCTATGACCCCCTTTGACCTATTAAACGACGACATATGTCCCTAGGGGTCTACCCCTAGGGACATATTCGAATGGGTAATATGGGTCAAATGGGGTCATAGGGTAACCTATGACCCTCTTTGACCCATTAAATGACGACATATCTCTCTAGGGGTCCTAGGACTCTTATGAACATATTCGAATCGTTCATATGGGTCAAAGGCGGTCATAGGGTCACCTATGACCCTCTTGACCCATTAAACGACGATATATGTCTCCAGGGGTCCTAGGAACCCTAGGGACATATTCGAATGGGTAGTATGGGTAAAAGGGGGTCATAAGGACCCTCTTTGACCCATTAAACGATGACATATGTCCCTAGGGGTCCTAAGACCCCTAGGGACATATTCGAATGGTTCATATAGGTCAAAGGGGGTCATAGGGTGACCTATGACCCCCTTCGACCCATTAAACGATGGCATATGTCCCTAGGAGTCCTAGGACCCCTAGGGACATATTTGAAACGTTCATATGAGTCAAAAGGGGTCATAGGGTGACCTATGACACCCTTTGATCCATTAAACGACGACATATGTCCCTAGGGGTCCTAGGACCCCTAGGGACATATTCGAATTGGTAATATGGGTCAAATGGGGTCATAGGGTAACCTATGACCCTCTTTGACCCATTAAACGACGACATATATCTCTAGGGATCCTAGGACCCCTAGGGACATATTCGAATCGTTCATATGAGTCAAAGGGGCCTCTTGACCCATTAAACGATGATATATGTCTCTAGGGGTCCTCAGACCCCTAGGGACATATTCGAATGGGTAATATGGGTCAAAGGGGGTCATAGGTCTCTTTGTCCCATTAAACGACGACATATGTCCCTAAGGGTCCTAGGACCCCTAGGGACATATTCGAATGGGTAATATGGGTCAAATGGGGTCATAGGGTAACCTATGATCCGCTTTGACCCATTAAACGATGACATATGTCTCTAGGGGTAGACCCCTAGGAACATATTCGAATCGTTCATATGGGTCAAAGGGGGTCATAGGTTGACCTATGACCCTCTTGATGCATTAAACGACGATATATGTCTCTAGGGGTCCTAAGACCCCTAGGGACATATTCGAATGGGTAATATGGGTCAAAGGGGGTCATAGTGTGACCTATGACCCTCTTTGACCCATTAAACAACGTCATATGTCCCTAGGGGTCCTCGGACCCTAAGGGACATATTCGAATGGGTAATATGGGTCAAAGGGAGTCATAGGGTAACCTATGACCCTCTTTGACCCATTGAACGATGACATATGTCCCTAAGGGTCCTAGGACCCTAGGGACATATTCGAATCGTTCATATGGGTTAAAGGGGGTCATAGGGTGACCTATGACACCCTTTGACTCATTAAACGACGACATATGTCCCTAGGGGTCCTAGGACCCCTAGAGACATATTTCAATCGTTCATATGAGTCAATGGGGGTCGTAGGGTGACCTATGACCCCCTTTGACCCATTAAACGATGACATATGTCCCTAGGGGTCCTAGGACCCCTAAGAACATATTCGAATGGGTAATATGGGTCAACTGGGGTCATAGGGTAACCTATGACCCTCTTTGACCCATTAAATAATGACATTTGTGTCTAGAGGTCTTGGGACCCCTAGGGACATATTCGAATCGTTCATATGGGTCAAAGGGGGTCATAGGGTGACCTATGACCCTCTTGACCCATTAAACGACGATATATGTCTTTAGGGGTCCTAGGACCCCTAGGGACATATTCGAATGGGTGATATGGGTCAAAGGGGATGATAAGGTGACCTATGACCCTCTTTGACCCATTAAACGACGACATATGTCCCTAGGGGTCCTCGGACCCCAAGGGACATATTCAAATGGGTAAAATGGATCAAAGGGGGTCATAGGGTGACCTATGACACTCTTTGACCCATTAAACGATGACATATGTGCCTAGGGGTCCTAGGACCCTAGGGACATTTTCGAATCGTTCATATGGGTCAAAGGGGGTCATAGGTTTGACTCATTAAACGACGACATATGTCCCTAAGGGTCATAGGACCCCTAGGGACATATTTGAATCGTTCATATGAGTCAAAGGGGGTTGTAGGGTGACCTATGACCCCCTTTGACCCATTAAACGACGACATATGTCCCAAGGGGTCTACCCCTAAGGACATATTCGAATGGGTAATATGGGTCAAATGGGGTCATAGGGTAACCTATGACCCTCTTTGACCCATTAAATGACGACATATGTCTCTAGGGGTCCTAGAACTCCTAGGGACATATTCGAATCATTCATATGGGTCAAAGGCGGTCATAGGGTCACCTATGACCCTCTTGACCCATTAAACGACGATATATGTCTCTAGGGGTCCTAGGACCCCTAGGGACATATTCGAATGCGTAGTATGGGTCAAAGGGGGTCATAGGGTGACCTATGACCCTCTTTGACCCATTAAACGATGACATATGTCCTTAGGGGTCCTAGGACCCCTAGGGACATATTCAAATGGGTAATATGGGTCAAAGGGGGTCATAGAGTGACCTATGACCCTCTTTGACCCATTAAATGAAGACATATGTCCCTAGGGACATATTCGAATGGTTCATATAGGTCAAAGGGGGTCATAGGGTGACCTATGACCCCCTTTGACCCATTAAATGACGACATATGTCCCTAGGAGTCCTAGGACCCCTATGGACATATTTGAAACGTTCATATGAGTCAAAAGGGGTTATAGGGTGACCTATGACACCCTTTGATCCATTAAACGACGACATATGTCGCTAGGGGTCCTAGGACCCCTAGGGACATATTCGAATTGGTAATATGGGTCAAATGGGTTCATAGGGTAACCTATGACCCTTTTTGACCCATTAAACGACGACATATATCTTTAGGGATCCTAGGACCCCTAGGGACATATTCGAATCGTTCATATGAGTCAAAGGGGGTCATAGGGTGACCTATGACCCTCTTGACCCATTAAACGATGATATATGTCTCTAGGGGTCCTCGGACCTCTAGGGACATATTCGAATGCGTAATATGGGTCAAAGGGGGTCATAGGTCTCTTTGTCCCATTAAACGATGACATATGTCCCTAAGGGTCCTAGGACCCCTAGGGACATATTCGAATGGGTAATATGGGTCAAATGGGGTCATAGGGTAACCTATGACCCGCTTTGACCCATTAAACGATGACATATGTCTCTAGGGGTAGATCCCTAAGAACATATTCGAATCGTTCATATGGGTCAAAGGGGGTCATAGGGTGACCTATGACCCTCTTGATGCATTAAACGACGATATATGTCTCTAGGGGTCCTAAGACCCCTAGGGACATATTCGAATCGGTAATATGGGTCAAAGGGGGTCATAGGGTGACCTATGACCCTCTTTGACCCATTAAACAATGTTATATGTCCCTAGGGGTCCTCGGACCCTAAGGGACATATTCGAATGGGTAATATGGGTCAAAGGGGGTCATAGGGTAACCTATGACCCTCTTTGACCCATTGAACGATGACATATGTCCCTAGGGGTCCTAGGACCCTAGGGACGTATTCGAATCATTCATATTGGTTAAGGGGGGTCATAGGGTGACCTATGACCCCCTTTGACTCATTAAACGATGACATATGTCCCTAGGGGTCCTAGGACCCCTAGAGACATATTTGAATCATTAATATGAGTCAATGGGGGTCGTAGGGTGACCTATGACCCCCTTTGACCCATTGAACGACGACATATGTCCCTAGGGTTCCTAGGACCCCTAGGGACATATTCGAATGGGTAATATGGGTCAAATGGGATCATAGGGTAACCTATGACCCTCTTTGACCCATTAAATTACGACATATGTCTCTAGGGGTCCTAGGACCCCTAGGGACATATTCGAATCGTGCATATGGATCAAAGGGGGTCATAGGGTGACCTATGACCCTTTTGACCCATTAAACGACGATATATGTCTCTAGGGGTCCTAGGACCCCTAGGGACATATTCGTATATGTAATATGGGTCAAAGGGGGTCATAGGGTGACCTATGACCCTCTTTGACCCATTAAACGACGACATATGTCCTTAGGGGTCCTAGGACCCCTAGGGACATATTCAAACGGGTAATATGGGTCAAAGGGGGTCAAATGGTGACCTATGACCCTCTTTGACCCATTAAATGAAGACATATGTCCCTAGGGGTCCTAGGACCCTAGGGACATATTCGAGTGGTTCATATGGGTCAAAGGGGGTCATAGGGTGACCTATGACCCCCTTTGACCCATTAAACGACAACATATGTCCCTAGGGGTCCTAGGACCCCTAGGGACATATTTGAATCATTCATATGAGTCAAAGGGGGTCATAGGCTGACCTATGACCCCCTTTGACCCATTAAACGACGACGTATGTCCCTAGGGGTCCTAGGACCCCTAGGGACATATTCGAATGGGTAATATGGGTCAAATAGGGTCATAGGGTAACCTATGGCCCTCTTTGACCCATTAAACGATGACATATGTCTCTAGGGTTCCTAGGATCCCTAGGGACATATTTGAATCATTCATATGGGTTAAAGGGAGTCATAGGGTGACCTGTGACCCTCTTGACCTATTAAATGATGATATATGTCTCTAGGGGTCCTAGGACCCCTAGGGACATATTCGAATGGGTAATATAGGTGAAAGGGGGTCATAGGGTGACCTATGACTCTCTTTGACCCATTAAACGATGACATATTTCCCTAAGGGTCCTAGGACCCCTAGGGACATATTCGAATGGGTAACATGGGTCAAATGGGGTCATAGGGTAACCTATGACTCTCTTTGACCCATTAAACGATGACATATGTCTCTAGGGGTCCTAGGACCCCTAGGGACATATTTGAATCGTTCATATGGGTCAAAGGGGGTCATAGGGTGACTTATGACCCTCTTGACGCATTAAATGACGATATATGTCTCTAGGGGTCCTAAGACCCCTAGCGACATATTCGAATGGGTAATATGGGTCAAAGGGGGTTATAGGGTGACCTATGACTCTCTTTGACCCATTAAATTACGACATATGTCCCTAACATATTCAAATGGGTAATATGGGTCAAATGGGGTCATAGGGTGACCTATGACCCTCTTTGACCCATTAAACGACGATATATGTCCCTAGGGGTCTTGTACCCTAGGGACATATTCAAATCGTTCATATGGGTCAAAGGGGGTCATAGGATGACCTGTGACACCTTTTAACCTATTAAATGAGAACATATGTCCCTAGGGGTCCTAGGACCCCTAGGGACATATTTGAATCGTTCATATGAGTCAAAGGGGGTCATAGGGTGACCTATGACCCCCTTTGATGCATTAAATGACGACATATATCCCTAGGGGTCCTAGGACCCCTAGGGATATATTCGAATGGGTAATATGGGTCAAATGGGGTCATAGGGTAACCTATGACCCTCTTTGACCCTTTAAATGATGACATATGTCTCTAGGGGTCCTAGGACCACTAGGGACATATTCGAATCGTACATATGGGTCAAAGGGGGTCATAGGGTGATCTATGACCCTCTTTGACCCATTAAATGATGATATATGTCTCTAGGGGTCCTAGGACTCCTAGGGACATATTCAAATGGTTAATATGGGTCAAAGGGTGTCATAGGGTGACCTATGACCCTCTCTGACCCATTAAATGACGAGATATGTCGCTAGGTGCCCTGGGACCCCTAGGGACATATTCGAATGGGTAATATAGGTCAAAGGGGGTCATAGGGTGACCTATGACCCCCTTTGACCCATTAAATGACGACATATGTCTTTACGGGTCCTAGGACCCCTAGGGACATATTCGAATGGGTATTATGGGTCAAAGGGGGTCATAGAGTGACCTATGACCCTCTTTGACCCATTAAACGACGACATATGTCCCTAGGGTTCCTCGGACCCCAAGGGACATATTCAAATCGGTAATATGGGTCAAATGGGGTCATAGGGTGACCTGTGACCCTCTTTGACCCATTAAACAACGACATATGTCCCTAGGGGTCCTAGGACCCTAGGGACATATTCCAATCGTTCATATGGGTCAAAGGGGGTCATAGGGTGACCTATGACCCCCTTTGACCCATTAAACGACAACATATGTCCCTAGGGGTCCTAGGAGCCCTAGGGACATATTTGAATCATTCATATGAGTCAAAGGGGGTCATAGGGTGACCTATGACCCCCTTTGATGCATTAAACGACGACATATGTTCCTAGGGGTCTTAGGACCCCTAGGGACATATTCGAATGGGTAATATGGGTCAAATGGGGTCATAGGGTAACCTATGACCCTCTTTGACCCTTTAAATGATGACATATGTCTCTAGGGGTCCTAGGACCCCTAGAGACATATTTGAATCGTACATATGGGTCAAAGGGGGTCATAGGGTGACCTATGACCCTCTTGACCCATTAAATGACGATATATGTCTCTAGGGGTCCTAGGACCCATAGGGACATATTCAAATGGGTAATATGGGTCAAAGGGGGTCATAGGGTGACCTATGACCCTCTTTGACCCATTAAACGACGATATATGTCTCTAGGGGTCCTAGGACCCCTAGGGACATATTCGAATGGGTAAGATGAGTCAAAGGGGGTCATAGGGTGACCTATGACCCTCTCTAACCCATTAAACGACGAGATATGTCGCTAGGGGTCCTACGACCCCTAGCGACATATTCGAATGGGTAATATGGGTCAAAGGGGGTCATAGGGTGACCTATGACCCCCTTTGACCCATTAAACGATGACATATGTCTCTAGGGGTCCTAGGACCCCTAGGGACATATTCGAATGGGTATTATGGGTCAAAGGGGTTCATAGGGTGACCTATGACCCTCTTTGACCTATTAAACGATGACATATGTCCCTAGGGGTCCTTGGACCCAAAGGGAAATATTCGAATGGGTAATATGGGTCCAAGGGGGTCATAGGGTGACTTATGACCCTCTTTGACCCATTAAAAGATGACATATGTCCCTAGGGGTCCTAGGACCCTAGGGACATATTCGAATCGTTCATATGGGTCAAAGGGGGTCATAGGGTGACTTATGACCCCCTTTGACTCATTAAACAATGACATAAGTCCCTAGGGGTCCTATGACCCCTAGGGACATATGTCATCGTTTAATGGGTCAAAGGGGGTCATAGGTAATCCTACGACCCCCTTTGACTCATATGGCATCGTTTAATGGGTCGAAGGGGGTCATAGGTCACCCTACGACCCCCTTTGACTCATATGAACGATTCAAATATATCCCTAGGGTTCCTAGGACCCCTAGGGACATATTCGAATGGGTAATATGGGTCAAATGGGGTCATAGGGTAACCTATGACCCCCTTTGACCCATTAAACGACGACATATGTCTCTAGGGGTCCTAGGACCCCTAGGGACATATTCGAATCGTTCATATGGGTGAAAGGGGGTCATAGGGTGACCTATGACCCTCTTGACCCAAAATTTCTTGTTTTATTTCTACTTGGTTTTGTTTTCTTGTTTTGTTCTTGAGTATTGTTATGGGATTGGGACTTACACTCACCCTTGTGGGAAGGGAAGAGAAGTCTAGGGTGAAGGGCTTAAGTTGGGTTCGAAAAATGTATTGAGAAGCTTGGAGTATGGGCTCCATTGTATGCCATAACATTTCATATCTTGCTGGGGGTGATAAGGAAAGTATAGTGTACAAAGGAAGTTTGAGGAGTTACAGCTAATGGTAGTGGGTTTGGAGGAGGAAATGTGGAGGCCCCGAGAGGGCATTAAATGGTTCATTTATGATAGCCTCAAGAGGGCATGAAATTTGGTGAATTATGATAGCCCCGACAGGGCATGAAAATTGTTTATTGCAAATATGGTTTGTTATGGCAAGTCTCCATTTTAGAACACACCTTCACCCTATGTTTATAGTTCTATCTGTGAAGCCATTGTGAAATAGTCTTGGGGGGAAATTGTTCAAGTTTGAAATGTAATGTTTATGCATGGAAAGATTGTATGTGTATCCCTATTTGAGCCTTGTTCCCTAGCGCGGGGGTGGTCTCTTTGAGGCCTATGGTTGGGTGGAAAGAACCCATGGTCCTTGTTATTTTGTTGTGTTGCATATGCAGATTTGTGTCCAAGGGAGCAATGGAAATGGCTTGGAATGATCATCTTGCAGATTGATGTTGGATGAGAAAACTTGACATTGTGCCCTCATTTGTGAAGGAGGATTCACTAGCTTGTTCATGTTCTCAACGATCATGTTGGACAATGTTCATGCTACTCATTGTCCATATCTTTCAATGTCCATGTTCCTTATGATTTTGAAAAGTCCCTTATGTTGCCCCATTGTGATGGAAGGAGATTGTATCATTGTTACCTAATGTACGTGTAGAAGAAAATATTGATAAGGTTGTATATGCATGTTTCATTTGGAGTTTATATTGTTATGAAAGCATTGGTATGAGTCACAGATTTTCTTTGAGATCATTGTTATCATTTGAAAATGTGAAAGAAAGTTTTCTCCTTGTGGTATTGTAAATGACTAGTTGATAATAACAATCCATAGATGTTATGTGATACCATTGATTGTATAAATTTAAAACTTAGTAGATTGCTTACAATCTTGTTGTGCACTCAATAATTTGGTGAGGAAGCAATGTTGATAGATAATGAGGATATAGTAATATACTAATTGTCACATTAATATATATTGTAATGATTAATGAATGTGTGTACATTGGTAATGAGGATAATAAGTAATTCTGATCCCCTTCCCTTACATGCTAGAATCACGACCTAGTCCATATGATACAACTGACAGACCCTAATAGAATATTAGTATTAGAGGCTTGTTACGATATGAATTACCTCACTAATTTATGAGTGTTGTATCTTGAACTTGCTCGTTTGACTCGTGACGCTAACTTGAACTAGACTGTCATCCAATCTATTTGAAAACCACCTATGATTAAAATGTTAACACCTTCACACTATTCACATGAGTCTTGAACTCCTATTCAATGATAACCTTGTTTTACAATATGTAATTTCTTATGCGACTTCATAAGCTAAAAAAAAAAAAAAAAATTTGTGTTTTTACTAGTAAAATTTAGGGCATGACACATGATCCATGATAAATTGAACAATACTAGATACTAAATTAATATGTATATCATTGTGCCCGTAAATGATAAAAATATATATCAAAATACATGTATCCATAGATAAAATTTTACACAAATATATATCAAAGATCATGTATCCATAGACAAAGTACTCAAATATATATATATCAAAATACATAGATCCATATACAAAATGTGGCTGATCCTGCCATCAGAATGTGTATAATATCAATGTTTCTATATACAATGTGGCATATGCCATCTCAAAATGTCTCATGATGCATCCTACGAAAACTATACTATCCTAGGGTGCTGGTGGATGATCAAAATGCAGCCTCTTCGCTGCACTAGGTGGATCGGATGCCTCCTACATAAACAAAAAAGGAAAACCCAAAGTTAGACTACTAAATTTATATGATTCTACGTATCTAACATTGAATTACTCAAATGCATAATGATCTTTTCCGTATTGGAGATTAATACTATCAAAATTTCATAATAAATACCTCTCTCGTTGACCTCCTGCGCTGGTCAAGAGTCCTCTCGTATGCCCTCAGCAATGCTGGTACCTCTGTGATTGTGGACTGTATATGTTCAAATACCTTTGTCAGATGAATCTACAATTTAAACTATAACATTATAATTCATAGCATGCTAAATTTATAACATATTTAATCATGAATTCAAACTACAACTTACTATTGTAGGTTCCTCCTCAGGAGTGAGTGGCCGCGTCATCAAATCTACATAACTGTCCTGTCGAACCTCATGTGCACTAGGAGTCTCCTATGAGATACAAAATAGTAGTTGTTAATATCACGAAAATTAGTTTTGAATTTATTTATGAAGATAAGTGATGCAAGAGCATCCCATGCTCATCAGGGGAACATTGAAGATCCAAGGCATTACAGAGGTCATGGAACATCTCTTGAAGTCAATTGGGCAATCCTTGCACCAATTATGGCTCATGGAAGCATACAAAGTTATAATGTTGGACTCATATGTGGCAGAAAGTTGTAATTGGGCATGATATAGGATTTTAGGATTTCATATGGTAGATGTGTCATTTGATAGGTTCATGTAGGTTGTCATGATCATATCTTGTCATTAGACAAGTCAAAATGTTCTATAATTGAGTTTTGGGGTTTGAACAAGCAAGCCCTGGTTTTTAAGCCATTTTAAGGAGGGTTTTGAAGTTTGGGTGTTTAGGAGTGTGACCAAGACCTATAAACTTGAAAATCCTTAGTGTGTTGGTCCCTTAGTTGAAGCCTTGGTGTGTCTAATTCCTCCTTGTGTGTCCCAGAGTTGAAAGGTACATAAGTGGTGTCCAGAGATTTCTTGGTGAGGAAAGAAAGAGAATCAGTGAGTTGGCCCTTGGGAAGGAAGAAAACTTGTTGTGAAAATGCCTCCTAAAAATCAAATCGCGAGAGAACTTGAAGAACTGAGAGAAGAGTTGGCAAAAGAGAAAAGAGAGAGGAGAGAACTTGAAGCATCTAGAGTGAGGGAAGAAAGACAGATGAGAAGAGAGAGGCTGAAGCTTATTGCAAGGATAGAATCCTTAGAAAAGGAAAGGCAAGAACCTAGAGGAGAAGAGGTTAGAGGAAGAAATCATGGAGAGAACCATGAAGAAGAAGAGGTTGGTAATGCAAGGCAAGAGCATGAGACAAAAGATGATCCTGAAGAAAGGAGATTTATGAGAATCATTAAGGCAGTACAAGGTAATGGTGGGAAGAAGCATATTGATTTTCCAATATACCAGGGTAAAATGGATAGTGAAGAAGTGCTAGGGTGGATAGAGGCCCCTGAGAACTACTTTCATTTTGAAGACATAGAGGCAGATAAGAAGGTAAAAGTAGCAACAACAAGACTGAGAGGAACATCACTCACTTGGTGGACTAGTGTTCAGAATGAGAGAGAGGAAAGGTGGTGCAGGGCACCTAACCTATGTGGCAGGGGGGAACAAGTATCTCTGTTGCCAGACACCTTGCCACTCCATGAAAGCGAGGATTCAAGTAGATTAGGAAGTTGGAATAAAGGTTTGGTCCATATTTTACAAGTTGGTCTATGTTTTGTAATAAAGGCACATGTAAGGCCCACAAGCATTTTGGTGTGGTTATAAACCAAGTGACTCCATGGGACCAAAAGGCCTTATAATAGGGTATTTAGAGTCTAAACAGTATTAGCAAAAAGTGGTTGTTTGTTTTTTTTATGGTTGGGAACGCCTATATGGTTGTTCCAACGGTTATGTAGACCTTTATATATGTCATATGTGATCTCAATTGAAAGGGGGAGATTAGAGTGTACAGTGGTTTGGAGAAAAAATAATAAAAACTTCAATTTTCTAGAAATTTACTTAGTTGCATTTAATAAATTCATATGACCAATTTTGAGTCAATGGAATAGTTTAGAAAGTTAGGGAATGCATAAAAACTATAGTTTGAAATTTGAATTTCGAATTCAAACGATCATATTAGTTTTGGAGGGAAAGTAGTAATTTGGTATTTTTTTGATTAAATAAACCTTTGTAACCAACTTGGTCGGTTGGACAAGTGCATATAAGCCTATTTAAGTTGTAATGAACATATGCAAGACATGAATCATTATTGGTACGGAAAAAATCATAGAAATTGTATAGAACAACAATCATACTTTCCTCTGCATCAATTAAAAAAATAAAAAATAAATGATACTTATACATACAATGGGGCTCTCTGTGCGAATAAAAATCCCTGATGATCTAGGACGCCGAATCTGTACAGGCTCATCGCCAGTAGCCACACCCTATATACAATAAATAATGTAATTAAATGAGATTACCACAAAAATTTTACAAGAATGCATCAATATTTAATCAATTAGAAAACATCTAATTACCTTTCCTTTGTCAATGCATGCTGGCTCACCCCCCGCACTTTGTCCCCCCAGGGCAGGTGGTATCTGCAAGATAAAAGAAAGATTAGCAACCATATATGCTACGATATCAAATAGAAAAAAGAAATGCGAACACAACATAATGTATCGTAGATGTCTCAAGGCCAAATGAAATGGCCGAGAGTGTAGCATCATCTATTTGTCTGAGCTCCTCCTCGGTCATCAACTAAACATGAATGAAGATCACATACATGTAAAAGTCAGTATGGCTTAAAAATTAAAATTACTCTATTATAAAAATTAACTTTAAATCACATATGTCATAACAAAAAAATGTATATACGTACCGACACCGAAGGAGTCCATGCCTCTACATTCCCCTCCTCTCTCACATCAAGGTTTGTAGCCTCTGCACGTGCGTCTGGTGTATCCTCGTCTAATACAAAATGATACTCAGGAAGATCACCTATGGGACCCAGGAAAATATTCTTGCATGTAATGCAAGTGTGAGGCACAAAAACGTGTGATGAGCTAGCTGATGATGAACTGGCACCAACATCATCAACACGAGGAGGCAAGACTGACCTAGCCTGAGATATCATTAGGCTACTCAGCCTATGAATGGCTCTGATGGTCTGAGAGCTAGCCTCTGCCATAATATCTGGATGCTGCACTCGAGGAGGGGGGGAGATATCAGGGGGCGGGGGGACAAAAGTGCCAAGTTTCTTCTGCTGGGAAGAGGGTCTATCCTGAGGAGCTCCTAGTCCTAAGCCCATGTTGGGCTTCATGCTCCAATAGTTCACTTTAAGTTTCAACACAAATTCTGCATATAATTTTTTAAGGAAATAAAATGGTATGTCTAAATGGCCATGTGGAGGGATATCAAAGACCATCCACCAACGGTACCAAAAATTTGCACGTATGGCGTCATTTGTGCACCATTTAATCGATAGTTTGGTTATTTTTGGGTCAACTGGTATACCCGTTTTTGGGTTAGCAAAAAGGCTTGCCAAATCATCTTTGGTTATGTTGAGGGCCGCGACCTCATCATAATCCAAACCATCATCAAACATCTGGTGCATTTCATCACGCCAACGAAGAGCGGCATTTTGTTGGTTTGTAAGAGTTTCAATTTTATCCACTATGGTGTTTAACGTGGATAACATAGGAGCCAGTGCAGGTACATTATTGTATGTTCTATGCAAACCTCTCAACTCAGTGAGATTTTCATTTATCAAATCCTCGATTCGAGGAGGATTTTGAGGAGGTAGAGGATCATTTGGTGGACGGTTTTGTGGGGATACTGGATCGTTTGGTGGTGGGTTGCGAGGAATATTATTTCCTGCCTCAGTGTCATCATTTTGATCAGCCATTCCTATTGAATTGCAAAACGTAATATATATTAAAAAAAAATCTAAATTTTAACCATTTTTGTCAAAAAAACCCTAGATTCAACTAAAACAAACAAAATCTTGTTAAAATCTATTAAATTTAGGTTAAAAATGAGTCGGGGGGGGGGGGGGGGGGGGGGGAACATACCTGATATCTAATATCCGATTTGCTATCTGATATCCGATTTATTATCTAATATCTAATCTGACTGGCCCAAATTCGCGTGAAAATAAGGGCCGCGGGTCTGTGATTTTGTGTTTAATCCATGCACAGGTATCGAATATCCGATATTATAATATATATAATATAACATATATATTACATTTTATATATTTTTATATTATATTTTATATTTATTATATTAATTTACTATATATTATAATATAAAATATTATTATTATACTATATTATTATAATTTATAATATATTATACTTTTTTATTTTATATTATATTATAAGATATTACTTTATATTATTATATTATATTATATATATATATATACTATATTACATTACTATATATTATAATATATGAAATATTATATTATATTATTATAATATAATATTTTATTATAATATTATTATTATAGTATAATAATTATTATAATAATAATATTATTATATTATAGTATAATAATAATAATAATAATAATATTATTATATTATAGTATAATAATAATTATAATAATATTATTATATTATAGTATAATGATTATTATAATAATATTATTATTATAATATAATAGTATGATATATTATTTAATAATAATAATATTATTTTATATCAATAATAATAATATTAAATAATATATCATACTATTATATGATTTTAATTATTAGTCGGATATTGGATTTAAAATCGGATATCCGATATCAAATCGGATATCCGATATGATATCGGATATTTGATATGATATCGGATATCTGATAAGGCTCGGCTTAACCTTCTAGGTTTGGTTCCTAGATAGGTAAAAAAAAGTCAGAGCGGATTTTGAAGCGCTTTTAGGCGTCTTCAAACTCTTTTTTTTTCACATCGCCACTTTTTGGCACACCATGATCCTGCACATACCCAAATACCTATTTTAGTTATTTTATTTATGTCAACGAGAGTGAAAAACTCAAGAATGAGTTGAGGCCTTAGGAATCATATAGTACTAATCCAAGACAACAACCTCCAAAAATTTTAAACAAATTCAAGTAACTACTAAATAAAATGGAGGAAGTTCTTAAATTCTCATTAAAATATACATCTTGATATGCAAGGTGATTTGTACTCCCTTAAACTTGGGAGGCTAGGAGGCCATTGAAACATGGTGTCGTGATTATGTGATCTAAAGGCTCCTTCAAATAATAAAACTACATTCCTAAAATGGGGTGTGTGTTGAATGAATAATTCCCCCAAACATGTAGAGCTTTCTTTGTTGATTTCACTTCAAACACCACTCCCAATTATTCATACTTAGGAAAGAGCGAATAACTAGGTGGGATAGTTTTTAAATTTAAAGATCAAATTGGATTTTCTTCATTCAATTATGAGTGTCAAATATGTCACTTGGTTGGTTTGAATTTTGAAAGTAGGGTATCCCTTCTAATTAGTTCAAGGTTGCTATATTGTAGGATGGGTGTAAGGGAGGTATACAATCCTCCTTCCTGATACTAATGCAAACAGGACCTTGATTTTCACTTAGATTTGATCATTTTTTGTAATAACGAATGAGTTTACATATGATCATCATCTTAGATGTATATTCCTTTCTTTGGGTTTTTGTGAATATATTTCTTATTACCTAGATCTAGCTCAAGTGTCTTGATCTATAAAAATAAATGTAAGATATTGATGAGTTATTCATTCTATTTTTTGATCTTGAGTTTTACCACCCTTAGGTGGCTTATTGAGTAACCTTATTATTTCTTTCTTCTAAAAATATTTTTAAAAATTGTTTGGCTTGGTAGGTTGTGTGGAGAGACTTAAGAGCTAGGCCTCTTCTAAATTTTTTTCAAGATGACTATTTCATTATCTATTTTAATGGACAACTACACTCTTTCCCCTACTCAAAACAGTTAGATTGCTCGACACTTTAAAAAACCTACGCGAGAGTAAATTTGGGACTAACCCACTAAATGCAACATATTCTGACTTCAATGTAAGAAATGGAAACATGCATAACCAAGTACAATAGTAAGAGAGAAAGGAAAAGATGACAGAATGGGTAATTTCCAGATTATAAAGTTTAACTGATATTTTGACAATACCCAGATTGTCTATATCTCAGCCACTCCATCAACCAATTTCCAACCTCCTTATACAATGAAATATAGTTCACATATGAACTACGAGATATAGAAGAAAGAACAAAGAAAACTTATGCTGAAGAAAGTAAGGCATACAATGTATTGAATGAAAGATATAAAACCAAGTTCGTTAGCATTCACTCAACTGTCAAAAAAAGATAGTTCACTCCAAATACTACACTACAACTAAATGAACAAAAAAATTAAAATTGGACTCAAAGTCACACAAAGTAGTCCTAGCTATAGGGGTTTGCCCAAAAGTAATTTTTTAAAAATCTTATTAACTTCTCAAAAAAATACATATATAGGCCTTCTCAAAATGGCTAGCTACAATGGATGATTGCATCGCAGACCATCTCTGAACAGAATACGCTAAAAATAGGACAAGCCTAAATCATTGTTTGTTACAGAGACTGACAAAATTCCATAAATGGATACAAAAAGAAAGAGGGAGAGCAAAAGATAGCAGTCTGGAAGAATGACAAACATGATCATGTCTTTTTAAGAGTAATTGCTTTAGCTATGTAGGCTTTCATAGCATCAATTATTTTGTCCAAGTCCTCAACACCTGGGATGATGATATTGTTAGCTTGAATCATCCAGTAGTCATGCATTTATGTTAACTCATCTATTTTGGCAACCTTGGACTAGAACTTCTTTGATGCCCTCCTTATGATCGACTCAACAGATGAAATCACTTAGATTTTATACATCTAGAATTTTTTGGGTTAGCGACCTCATCAACAAATGCAAGGAACTTTCCTTTCATGTGCTTGACATTGACCAACTTACCATTTCCAAATACATATGACTCCATATGCAGTGTCTTACAATATTCAAAAAATTTCTTAGTGACCTTGCACATCCTTAAGCTCACCTACAGAATGAACAAAGATTTCTACAATAAACTCTAGAGATTTTTTATTATGAAACAATGGCTCTTGGCCTGGCTTCAGGATCCCATGAGAGATAGCAATATTAGTCTTCATGTTGATCTCTTCTTGCAATAGGGCCAATTGCTCTGTCAACCCAACTGCTGATTTTTGTATGGTGGTTTGATGATTGGAATTTGCTTCCTAAAGCTTATGAGCATCTAATACTAGATTTTCCAAATTTTCAATTAGTAGGGGACCTTGTGCCTTCATCTGGTCTACCCACGCACAACCAATTTGCCCAAATTTTCTCTCTTGTTGTAGCTTTAGGACTAAATTCTTTTTCTCCTCTACATTCAGGTCAAATTGGTTGGATGATGTATTCCCAAGTGTAGATTTGATGAATTCCATCAACTCTCTATTTGAAGCCTTTAGGACCTCCTTTTTCGCTCTCATCTCTTCTAGCCTATCTTCAATTTTCTCATTAGTGGACTTCCATTTGTTCACCATGGAGTCATGAATAGGGATACCAATATCCACTATTTTGATCTAGAAATTGTCCATGGAAAGCTCATGGAATATATCCTCCTTTTATGGCTCTGCAATCTCTACTAGCATCTGGCCATTAGATGGATCGGTAGCCAATGCTACAATTGATCTTTGCTTCTTCATTTTCTTAGAGGTTGGCTAAGAAGAGGTAGCCTATGTAATGAAATCTTTTGATGGCACAGATTCTTTATACCTTCTTTTCTTCCTATCAATGGTCTCCTTGAGACATGACTCAATAGAGAGCACATTGATAGCGGACTATAGGGCATTAGGATCAAACAAATTCCTAGTAGTTGGTGGCATTTTCTTGCCTTGAGAAGTAGCAAGGAAGGAAAAAACCTTAGTCACTAAGAGAGCCAAGGTGTCCCCTTGCTATGATGTGTCCTGCTCTTGGTCGTCCATGGGATTAGTGTCACCATCCAGGTTGATCACTTGAATAGGGGAGGGAGGCACAACCAAAAAAATTTCTTGTTCTTTCTCCTTCTCCTTGTCCTTTTCCCCTTCTTTGTCCCCAATTTTTTTTGTATCTAAGAGAGAGCTATCTCCACATGTAGGAGTAATTGACACATTTTTATCTGGAGGCTCATCTGCACCTTACCCAATTGATTGAGCTAGGCCCACAAATGTTGAAGGTAGTGGTTGTTGCTACATTGGATTGGGCATCTCTGGAAGATACTCCACCCATTGAACTAGTGCTTCCCATCCTCTTCTTCCTTTCTTAGGTCCACTCTACCCACTTTTTTGTCCTCTTGATGATTATGTGCATGAGGACTTCCATGGTGTCAACAATAGGGCCTGTGGGTAGGGTAAACACAATAGGAGTGCCTTTGATCTTCTCTTAAGATGAGGGATGCATGTAGGAGCCATCATCTGCAAGGTCAAAAACATCAATATAATTATTATACAATGCAATCTCACCAATAGTCAATTGGGACCAAAACTTATCCTAAGTCTGGTACTCGTGAAGACATCATGCCTAGTAATTTTTGATGTTTAGAATGTGTCTATAGGCATATCCCAACTTCAAGTGGTCCCTAACGAAGTTCACTGGATCATATTGAGGCCTTATTACCTCATAGTCTACTAGTTTGATTTTTCTCTCAAAACTCTTTACTAGATTCTAAGCATTGGATCTAGAAGCATAGGAGTAGGGTTCAACCACTATGGGGAAGGGTATCATGACAATCTTCTTCACATTTGAACACAAGTTGTTCACTTCAAGAATTTGTCGACATAATTTGATAAGAATCTCCTTGTCCTCTAGGTACTTGGGAATCTTTTGGGAAAACCATTAAAGGCATCTACCTGCAGGTATGAGAAACTTAGAAATTGGATGATTATTACCCAAATTGATTGATATCCAAAATTGCCTCTAGTGAGAATCTCCTTTTAGGGTATCCTTGTAATTCCTGACACAACCTCATTATGAAGGCATCATTTACCATCACGTACTTCTCATAGCATCTCTACAACTGGAGGTTTGGGTAAATTCTTACACCTTTGTATTCTTATCATAATTCTAGATGCTGGGAAGGTCGGGCCATAAGTGGTGTGTAGCTAAGGCATATATAATCTAAGACAACATATAGAACTGCTTGAATACCTTGGCCAAACTCAACCATGAGGCAAGTTCATGATAGATGATTTGCACCCAGTCAATTTGCATACCCTCAACACATATAGCTTGCACCAGGAAGAAATGGTGCTTAATAAACTCTAGAATTTCCTCCTTACCCTTTAGTCTGAGTAGAAAGGCGAGGACATCCATGATCTCCCTCTTTAAATTGGTCCTGAAAAGAGTCTTGGGCATCTTGCTCTTCTTCGAGCAGGGAGTTTGGAACCATGTTCTCTGCATGTCCTCCCATTTTAGGTTCTTCTTTTCATTGAACATTGACGCAGAAGAGCTAAAGTCAATATCACAGTACTCTTCTTTCATGGGTATGCCAAATGTAGACTGCATCAAAGCCTTACCGAGTGAGATGAGGATGGATTGGTCGGGGAACAAAATCTGCATTGTTTCTAGGTCATATCTCTTAATACATTCCCTCACAAGCTCCGGTGCATGTACTACCATTGGAAAACCAGTTGCTTTTACCAATCTGCTATCTTTTAACTTCTGTGTGATTGGGTGAATAGATTGAGAATTCAGTCTTTTATGAAGATCACCCAAATCATTAAATTTGAATTGTGTGTTTGTAAGATTCTTCAATTCACTCTCCAAGCTTATTAACTTATCATAACTCACATCTTTGATTTCCATTCGCTATGATTGAATAGGATACAGTTCTCAATAAATAGTTATTTTAATATACTTAAAGAAATTAATTTCAGGCAATTCTAATGAAATAGGTATAGGAATTCGAACATTTGTACTACATGAACTAAATTAAGTTTGGCCAACAATTATAATGGTAGGATTTGCATTTAATTCCATGATCAACGACTATTTAAACTTTTCGTTCACTTTCACATAAAAGCTCATCTTCCCAGAAGCTTTATTACTTTACTTAGAGTAAATTCATATTACTAGAAATCACTTTACAAAATAAGTGCTTTTAGTTCTGAGGGAAGTGCCCTTTTCAAAATCCAGAATGCATGAATACTCAATAACTTAACATATGTGGGGAAGAGAGAGAAACATAGCTTTTTCGTAAGCCCATTTTACTTCTGTTTAGAATTGCATCCTAGGGAGTGATCCTTTGATGACTTGCACACTTCATTCTTGCACTTTTTGCACTAGGCATATAACACTTTCTTTCCTTATGTCTAGGTCGCATCTTCACAACCAACTTTTCTAGAAGTATCTTTTGAGCATCTTTGAAGGTTATTCATACTTTAAAGTTACCTGACTTTTTATTTTCAAAGCCTTCAAAGAAGTGGCCTTCTATGTTACCTAGGGATGAAAAACCCTTCTCTGAGCAACATTTCACGGAACAAAGTGAATCAACAAAACTTAACCATCTAATCTCAATCTAATGGCTATAAGTTTAGATTTCAAACATCAAGTTTACTAATTTCAAGTTATAAGAAAATATGACCTTGTTGTGCTATTCCAACAATATATTTGACTAGATCTTCCCACTATTTGCAAAATCTAATTCATTTCAAAAAAATTGTGACTATGGGAAAAACCTAAAAAAAATTATCTCTTAAAAATACATTGAGTAAAAGTTCTCATCCCACATTTGTGTTGATCTCTTAGAAATTGGATAGGAAGCTACATATTTGGTACTCTTCTACCATGTTGGAGTTAATAGTGAGTCATGTAACTCCCAAATATTACCATCAACCAAAATGCACATCACATCTAAAGAGAAAAAATCATGACTATGATGTTATGCAAGCTTGAGAGGTTGATCAACAAGAGAATTATAAGATATTGAAATGAATTTAAATAACTTAAATGAAATTGATTAAACTGAATATATAGATATATTATAGTTCAAATAAAATGAGTGTTTAGAAAAGCATAAATTGATTAAACTTGAAGAATGGAAAAATCTGGCAACACTGAATGAAAATGGTGGAGAGAAATAGTCCGAGCGTTGCAATCGAAGTGGGGTCCCTTTCTACCACAAAGAAAAGCCCAAAACATGTGGCGTGTGGAAGCACGGCAAGCGATAATGTCACCGTCAAAACTGGAACGATCAAGTCTGACGGAACGGAGTACCGTGCAGACATAGGCGGCAGGGCATCCAGCAAAACTGACGTGCCGAGTCACGGAGGTAACGGCACTGGCTAAATAGCCGGTGCAAATATTCGGCTATTTAGCCAGTGCCACAAAATGTCGAGAAAAAAA
This sequence comes from Cupressus sempervirens, assembly GCA_028749045.1. Taxonomy (NCBI): domain Eukaryota; kingdom Viridiplantae; phylum Streptophyta; class Pinopsida; order Cupressales; family Cupressaceae; genus Cupressus; species Cupressus sempervirens. Next base: position 58,049,664 of record CM053789.1, read on the forward strand.
GCTGGCTTAAAATATCATTGTTTTCCCCAAACTCAAAGACTCCCCTCCCAAACACAGAAAAAGCTGACATAATATGCCAGACAGTGAGGTACGATTGTTTATAATCACATGCCATGGGCATACCCAGCCATGTCCAACGAACTGGCCTGGATGGGCAGCAGTTGCCGTTAATGATTGCTCTATAGACAAAGGTTGTAAATTTATGTAGTCGAGATCTCATACGCTTTAATCAAGGTCTGTGCACTCTGAGTTTTACTTTCCATCTTCTTTGGCGCTTGAGTTCATGGCGTCTTCCTCCTCATCGCGCCAACAAAAAATGGGAAATGGTCCTTTCGGTGAATTTGAAAGGAAACCATTCCCTGCATCTAGAAAATTGTTTGATGCCTTCATCAATCACCGCGGTCCTGACGTGAAAGAAACAGTGGCTGAAGCACTCCATAAATCTCTCGCGGAAAAGAAGTGCCGGGCATTTCTTGATGATCGAGAATTTGAAATTGGAGATCCAATTATCTCTACGATAGAAAACGCCATATTATCTTCACGAGTTTAAATAGCCATCTTCTCGCCGCGATATGCCGAGTCCTCCTGGTGTTTAGATGAGCTGGTCCTCATGTTAAACACCGAGGCTCGTTTTATTCCTTTATTTTGTGATGTGGAGCCTTTTGAACTTCGCCACCCTAACAAGGGAGCTTATGCAAACGCATTCAAAAAGCATGAAAAAAGCGGCAGATTCAGTGAAGAGAGGATTCGCCAGTGGAAAGAGGCACTGAAGTCTGCGTCACTCATCTTAGGCCACAGACACAACACATCTCATGAGTACGTAGGCTATTTGTTTTCCACATAGTATTTCTTTGTTTATTTCGATTGGTTGCTTCGACTGGCTATAACTCAACTGTCTTTTTTATCTTTTTACCCTCTCCATATTATTATTGAAGTTAACTTGTTTACCTTGATCAAATTGCCAGTGATGTCCAGAGGTTGTGTACAAAGATTGCCGAGGCTGTACAGAAAGAGATTGAAAAGACAAGATTTCTAGAAGTTGCAAAACATCCGGTAGCGCTTGATCAACTAGTAGAGGATTTTGAAAGACAGATTGGAGACCAAGCTGGGAACATTGTTGGCATCTTTGCAATGGGGGGCTCCGGGAAAACAACCCTGGCCAAAGAATTCTTTAACTGTAAGAGATCCAATTACGGTGCCTCCAGTTTTGTGTTTGATGTAAGGGAAGCATCTGCGAAAGATGAATTGCCATGTTTGCAAAGTCAGCTCCTCAAAGACTTGTTCAGTGAGGATCACAAATTTTGGAGTGTAGACGAAGGAACGCCTATTCTGAGGGATCGAATGGGAAGAGCTAGAAATAGTTTCCTTATTGTTCTCGATGATGTTGATCATCCGAAGCAGCTGGACGCTCTCTTGGTCAGAAGGAAAGATGGTTTTGTCATTGTCACAACGCGCGACGAAAGTGTGTTAAGAAAAGCTGGTATTACTAATTGTTACAGATTAAAAGAGATGGATGGGGTTCACGGAAAACAGCTCTTTTGCTGGAATGCCTTCGGTGTGCCAAAAGCACCCCAAGGGTATGAAGCATTAGTCGACAGTTTCGTGGACATTTGTGGAGGATTACCTCTCTCTATACAGGTCTCTGCTGGGAATCTTTATGGGGTTGAAGACATAGCTGATTGGCAGTCAGAATTGGAGAAATTTAGGAGCACTCTGCATCTCGACATAAAAGAGAGACTTAAATTGAGCTTCGACAGACTAGACACAGAACAAAAACTGATTTTTATGGACATCGCATGTTTTTTTATTGGGACAGTCAAAAGTATAGGCGTCCGGATATGGAAGGGATCAGGATTGAACGCGGAGCACACAGTTCAAATTCTCAAACATAAATGTCTTATTGAAACAGAATGGACCCCTTCAGAGGAATTATTGTACGATGATCCTCTGGTTTTCAAAATGCACGATCACCTTCCAGATTTAGGAAGAGAAATGGCGGATCAACATACGTCTCCGATTCGCCTGTGGCGACCCCGACATCTTAATTCTCTGGTTGACTTCTCTCTCCCCCAGCTCTTCATATTTGAAATTATAAGATCTATCCTAATCTTGTTTGTTTAAATCTTTTCTTAGACTTATTCTGTCTTTTAAAACAATATCAAACTGAAGCAACATTTGATCTGGATCTTTATATGTAGGAAACTGATTCCCTGAAAGACATCCTCACCAAAATGCGGGAGAAGAAAATTAGATGTTTCAGTTCAATTTTTGACACATCCTTCGGTTGCCGCTCTAAATACTTATAGGAGATTCAGATGATCATCAGCAGGCAGTTCCTGAACTGTTATGGATTGAGTTTAAGCTCTATCGGGATACAGAGTTTAGAATCATGTGCGGATGTTTTCCGGGATTGCCGCATGAAGATATACAGGTATATTCTTCTTCTTCTTCACCGTTGATTTAATCTATTTATATTAATATTGGAGATCGCATTCTAGATTATTACTTAATTTGAATATTTCTCGCCAATGTAATCTAACTGTTCATCAGAAATTTATTGTAAATTTCAGAACCCTTCGCTGTTGAAAGAGCTGCCCTATCGAACCCCGTTCTTACACTATCGAGATGAATTGGGAATGTTAAATGAATTAGGAATGTTAAATAATTTGCAGGACCTAGTCATTGTAGAACATACGTGGAGAAGAAAGCCATATGATGGGGCAGTCTTATCTGAATGGCTTATAAAACTCACTAATCTTACAAGATTGGTTCTAAGGAGTTGCAATGTGAAAGGAGAATTGACATTGGGCAGCTGTGGATACATGAAAAAGCTTCGAAGTGTAGAAATCGGCAATGTAATATCGCTATCTAAAGTAAAAATCAGTGGAGAGTATTGTTCAAGCCTTGAGAAATTGGTTCTTGATAACATGCCAGATTTAATGGAAGTTCATCTATCGCGGGTAAAGTCAATAAAATCTCTGATGTTGAGAGGCTGTGGGGAAATAATGAGTTTATCAGGGAACTTGGACCAAGGAAAGCTTGAGTTTGTCAAGCTTCTTTCTCTATCCACCTATGGAATAAGTTAAGATTATGTTAATTCTAGAAAGATGAACAAGTGCATTGCAATTAATCAATCAATAAAATATTTCTTTTTCTCCAATTTGTTGCAGCAATACCTTTTTGTTTATGCTGCTGTGATATATCTTTTTATTTTTATTTTATAGTATCAGAGCTTTGTGTAGTAGAATGATTTTTTTGTGTAAAATTTTGATTTCTTATTGCCCATTATAATCATAGCATGAAATAATTATTTAGATGTCAAGTAATTTTTACACATATTTCGTGAGATTTTTTTATTTTCTTAATTTGGGTATTGATTTTTTTTATTTGTCATCCAATAAAAAGGGAAGTTGATTAATGGATATTTTTGGTGTTACTTTGCCCACATTTAAATTAAATGGAAAGAATTATTATGATTGGTTTTCACAAATTGAGATGTCTCTAAATCTACAAAATTGTTATGATATTGCTATTGGTAGTGAACAAAGGCCGACAAATTTTGAAAGATAACAAGGAGATTAGAATTAGAGGGACAAGAAGGTAGCTTCTGTAATCAAGCTAGCACTTTCAGAAAGTGGAGTGGAAGAATGTGAAATCTTAAAAAAAAATTTCTCAAAATTCAAGTGATGTTTGGATCATATCTCTCACCATAGAGATGTACAATTTAAAAGATCAAATCTACAAGAAATAGTCTCTCATTTAATAAATTAAAGGAAAAGAAAAATGAGTTGGTTTCACTTGGAAGGATTATAGATGATAAAGATTTTGTGCAAACTATATTACAAAGTCTTTTATGATCAATCTTTTATAAGGAGACTTAATATTGTAGATAAATTAAAAGATATTATATATAATGAGTTATGTGCTAGGTTAATTTAGAAAGCGAAATGTCAAATAAAAGAAAGAGGCTCATTTACTATTGAATTCAAGTCTTAAGCATTTACAATGAAAGGGAAATGATGTCATAAAAGGGATCAAGATAATGAATCTAAATAGAGGAATTGGAAGTATGTGAATAAAAACTATTCACAAGAATGCAAATAGAAGCAAGTGCAAATGTAATTACCATGTCAAACAAGGACACAAAGAAAATGATTTTTACAAAAGGATTGCTATTATAGAAAAGAAAAGAAATAAATTCACAAATCATTTGATTCCAAAAGAAATTCTTTTTGTGTTGCTCTTCAAGAAAATAACTCTATTTAAGGATGAATAGATAATTGATTTGGTGCTACACAATATATGTCAAATAATAAGGACCAATTTGAATCATTAACTAAAAGAAATGGTGAGAAAATATATTCGGGAGATAACTATGCTCTAGAAGTTAAGGGAAATGGAAATGTATGAGTGAATAATAAAATATTCAAAAATGTGAAGCTTGATCTTGAATTAACAAACAAATCTTCTTTCTATATTTCAAATTGTCAATGAAGGATGTAAGGTATAATTTCACACTAACAAATTTTTAGTCAACGATGTCAACAATAGTTATGAAGTGACTAGAATGGGTGAAGTGGAGAATGGTTTATATAAATTTTAAGAATTACTAGGAAATAAAGATGGGTAGGCTACTACTAAGTATGATAATATAAGAAGGTTGTGGCATGAATGTATGGGGCACATTATTTATTAAAGTTCCAAGCTTATGGAGAAGATAAATATGGTGTGTGGGATCATAAAAATCTCACCAAGGAAAAAGGTATGTGAAGGATGTGCAATTGGTAAGCAACATGTAGAAAGTTTCCCACTAGGAATTTCATGGATGGAAAAAAGTATACCAATATAGGGCATGTGTGGGGCTAATAAATAATGTCTTAAAAATAACTTGTAATAACTTTATCAAAACTAAAACATGTAACCAAAAGATGTAACAACCATGGAAGAGTAGCCATACAAAGTAACACCATATTGGTTAACTAGGAAAACCCTTGATCAAAGAGAAAATACTAATGGGAATGATGCCCACAAGATGATGTATTAATGTACATGTTTATTGCGAAAGGATAGACTCTAGTCAATAAAGTATGATCACTAATTTTGAGTCGCTATTAGAAAACCTTGAATCCCTGTTAGGAGATTCCAACCCTATCAGGAGTTGTGCCAATCATGATAGGTGTTGATAGGAAGACAACTAAACCTAGTGTCCAAATGGTTACAAGACTATCTTCACTAAACAATCTTTAGAATAATGTATCAAAGTAGATGAACTAACTAAAACAACTCCTTTTCCTATATACTTCAATTGAAGCTCACTCTAACATCCTCAACATCAAGTATTACTCTTGTTAGAATATATAGTCCATTGATATAACTGAGATGGGGTAGGAGGGGGGAGGGGTGTGGGTGGGGGCTGAATTAGTTATCCAACTATTATCACAATTATCAACCTTAAAGAAAAAAAAAAAATATTAGTATAAATTGAAACCATAACAAGATACTCATACAAAATAACATTAGAATTGTTAACTAAGGAAACCCTTGATTAGAGGGAAAACCCAAGTGGGGATGGTACCCACAAGATGATGTACTAATATAAATATTTTTTGTTAGAGGATGGACCTTGTTAGGATTCTATGAATACATTCAGTACATATAAGTCCCTATTAGGAGACTTTGAATCCCTATTAGGAGATTCCAACACTATTAGGAGTTGTGCAAACACTATTAGGATTTGTGGAAGACAAGTAGAACCACTACCCAAATAGCTTCAAGGGCAAGACCAATGAACCCACTATCCAAATGATCTCTATATTTTTCCTTACAAAATAATATAATTATATTGTATTATTCCTTCATTTTTCTCTATCTAGTCAACCAAACCTCTGCTCCTTTTGATCTTGTAACTAGATCACAAATATTGCATCAAATATTCCCTTGGATCACTTACACATATTCCCCAAACACTTTTCTTCTTTTTACACTTCACACTTCTTGCAACAACAGATACACTTTATAATCAAGGAAAACATCTTTCCTTTATACGATATCTTTGTAATAATTCCTTGAGTCAGTCTTGAGGCTTTCCCAATTAATTAAGATAAGATAATTAATTAATTACAATTACAATAGCACTATCAGCTCATAGTCTATACAAAAACTTCACATGTGTGATACTAGAGCTTGTGCATTTGCTAACATCATCAACTACCTTTCTTCTGTCACTACTTGACTGCGCATCTCCTCATTACATCTCAGATGAAAGATAGTGGGGTAAAAGTACAAAGTTGTGTCACCTTTTAGGATAACTTATTAGAACAGCTAAATTTTCTCTATAAAATTCATTTTTTTTTTTCAAACATATGATCTAAGATAAATTCATTTTAACTAAGTTATATATTCTCCCACACTTTTCCAATTGGAAATGTCTATTAAATGCATGTTTTCTACTAGTTTGTATCCAAATGATAAAGAAATAAAATTATTTTAGAAAACTAACATTTCAATAACTCTTACTATTTTTTATGATGTTTTTTTAATAACATACAAACACCATTTTATAGAGCTCAAAGTCAAGAATAATCTCACATGGAGTTTATAGTGTTTTAATTAGATATTATATATTTTTTAAAAAAAAATCTACAAACACGTATATTAATACCCAAAAAGATGTCAATTTTGAGAAAGAAAAAAATATTAAATGATATCAAAAATAAAATAAAATTATATGATGTTCTAGAGGAGAGAGCCCTCTTCCAATATATATAATGTTTATTTTGGTTAGAATATATTTGTTTTGAAAACTGTGGTGGGAGATGAAAACTATAAATTCTAGGTGAGTTGAAATTTGAATCATTATAAATGAGAAAATATAGGTCTCAAGCCAATTTTTATTATTGATTGTTCTAGCTATATATGTTATCTATGACATAGTTTGAGATCAAAGGGAAATAATTTTATTTCCATATAGTTTTTTGCTGGGAACAAGACCCCTAATTTTCATCAATTGTCAGCAGCTAAAAAATTATCTATAAAAATTAGAAAAATATATCACTTATTATTCCAAATAATTATTAAAAATTATAATCCTAAACTTCATCCATTTCTACACATTTCATTAGTTTACTTCATTGTCAAATTCTAAATAATAATACTAGATTTATGTCATTGAAGGTGAACAATTATACTTTTGTTAGCTTTTTTCTTGAAAAAAGGGTGACATAGGTTTGTGCTATTATCTAGTGAAAAACCTTTAGGAACTGCTTTCCCAATACTCTGTCTCTAAACTGCTCTTTATAAATTCGGTACATCTTCAACATAGACTCTATGCACATGACCACGTCATTAGGACATAGTGAAAAACATGTCCACAACTGTACATCACTAGATAATCAAACCATTTTCCATACCCTCAAGATCAATATCTACTTCAGGACTCTCCAATGCTCACTTGATACTCCCCTAATGTAGTATCATTAGCATTCATGCTAACAATCACCCCCTTTGGCATTGGTAGCAACATGAATGAAAAAATATCTAAGTTCCAAGAATACAAAGTAATACTCTATTACTATTGTTGATCTCATCTTCTCAAATCCTCTCCACTTGATTTTAGGACTGGCATTAGTCATCCACATGCTAAAAAGACTCTCAGCAGAAAAGGTGCACAATAGGTTCATTCTTGTGCTTCTTTGGCATCAATTGTTTACTTCATACTAAATGATTTGCAATACATTTGGTGCATATGCCTGCTTCCTTTTAGGAATCTTTCTAAATCTCTCTAAAGAGATATCTCTCTCCCATTACTTAGGAGTTCTTCCTCATGCATACTCTCCCCCATGTCTTAGGAGATGTTTTTGATGCATATTCTCCCCCATAGACATAAATGTCAAAGGCCTCAATTTCAATGTTGCAACATACCAATTGTTAACTACCAATTGCTAATATGTTGCACGAAGTCTTCAATCAGCTAGAGTGTAAAGACATTGCTCAATACCAAATACCAAGAATCCCGAATGACTTAGTTCATCACAAATACTCCCCCATACGAGAAGCATAAAAATTTACTCTAGTCAAACAATAGTTCTTTATACCACTAGACTGATGCAATCTCAGCATCATGTACTCAAAAGTAGGTAGGGACATAACCCCAAGCATACTTCTCACATTCTCAAATGTATCTTTAGGCAAAGGCTTCTTAAAAATATCTACAATATGATCTTTAGTACTTACATTCTACAATCTAATTTCCTTTTCTTCTTCTTTCTCTATCAACACATGACACTTAATGGATATATGATTACTCTTAGAATGCAATACAATATTCTTAAACATACTCACTGTACTTGTGTTATCATAGTAAATGATAACAGTTTTTTCAAAATCAATTCTAATATCCTTCAGCATTTGGTTCATCCACATAACTTAATTATAGTTATTTGATACTGCAACATACTATGCCTTAGCTGTACCTTTTTTAGATACAATCTTGCTTCTTTCCTACCCAAAAAACCAATCTTCATCCAAGAAAGAATGCTTCACCAATGGTTCTCCTTTTGCCATCCATACTACCTACCCAATCCGCATCAGTATATGCACATAGAGTGAAATCTCTTGAATTGTCATACCAAATTCCATAGTCAGATTTCCCTTTCAAAATTTTGAATATTCTCTTCACTACTACAAAATGGTACTACTTATGATATGTTGAAATCTAGCTACAATCCCAACTGTATTTGCTATATTTGGTCTAGTGTGAGTCAGATACTGCAAACCTCCAATCATGGATCTATACTTCTTTTGGTCTACTACAACTGTCTCATCTTTACTAGATAATTTATGACCAGTTACCATAGGTGTACCAATAGGTTAAAAAATTTGTAAACCAAACATTTTCAACAAATCTTTCAAGTACTTAGCTTGTGAAATGAAGATACTATCACTACTATGCACGATCTACAATCCTAAGAAAAACTTCATTTCTCCTATCATGCTTGTTTTAAATTCATTCTTCATCTCTTTAGAAAATTTATCACTTGCTTCATCATTACCTTAAAAAATGATGTCATAAAAAAAAATAGAATAATCAGCAAACCTTTTTCAACTTCTTTTAAATACAAGTTATTGTCTTTTGTACCTTTAGAAAATCCAAGCTTTGCCAAGTAAATGTCTAACCTTGCATACTAGGTTCTAGGTGCTTGCTTCAGACCATAAAGGGATTTATTTAGTCTACATACCATGTCTTGGTCTTCTGATAAAGGAAAACTTTCAGGCTACTCAATATATACATCTTCTTCAAGTTCTCCATTTAGAAAGGCTAATTTAACATCCATTTGATAAACCTTGAACTTTTTTGTTGTTGCATAAGCTAGGAATATCCTTACTGCTTCCATTCTGGCTATAGGTGCATATGTTTCCTCATAGTCTATACCTTCTTATTGTGAATATCCCTTGCATACAAGTCTATCCTTGTTCCTCACAGATTCGCCTTGCTCATTCAACTTGTTTATGCATACCCATTTGGTTTCTATCATATTCTTGTCTTTAGGTCTAGGAACTAAGTCCCATGTATCATTCTCCACTATCTGGTCCAATTTTTTCTTTATTGTTTGAATCCAATGATCATCTTTACATGCTTCATCTACACTCTTGGGCTCAACTTGAGATATAAGACATATCTCCTCATTTACTTTGTTCCTTGTCATCACATCTTTGTCTCTACTTCCAATTATCTGCTCAAGAGGGTGATTCTTTATCAGATTCCTATTAGAGTTAGGAGTTGACATCTCAACTCTTATCTCATTTCTAGGTTCAGAAATCTATTCTCCTCTTTTCTCAATAGTTAACACATCATTCTACAAATCATTGTTGGTCTTAAAGAAAACTTTAGCATTCGGTCTAATGATTCTAGAATTATCTTCTTCTTCATCTGAATTATAATCTACCATACTTTCCTTAGTTCCAATTTTTTTTTATCAATCCTTACATTTGTACATTCAACTATTGTCTTAGTTCTATAGTTAAAAAATTTGTAAGCCTTTCTTTTCAATGAATAGCCAAGAAACATATCTTCATCACTTCTTGGATCAAACTTACCAATGTCATCATCTCTCTTAATCTAACATTTGCTCCCAAATATTCTGAAATACTTGATGCTCAATGACCAAACAATAGTTCATACAACATCTTGTTCATACATTTTCTAATAGGGTGACCTAAAAGGTAAATTCTATTTAATAATTACTAATTAATTATTAAATGACAATGACAAAGGTGCATAAAGTGAAATCTTAAGAAGGGAGAAAAGTTAATTTAATAAATTAAATTAAATTAACCTTTTTCTCTAATACCCCCTAGCCCCTTAAGATGAGAAATAAAGTAGCTAAGAATAATGCAGAAAGAGCAAGAAAACTACAATGCAATGTCAAAATCAAACTATTGGCAATATGTCAAATCAATCTATTAAGGTAAGTTATGATTGTCATTTATGGCAACATATTTTTTTTGTAGAATAGCCTCATTCAGTTGTGGAAGAAAATTTTCTAAGTATCAGACAATGTTATAGCAGCAGGATAGTTTTGAAGATAACAGAATAATCCTTTGGAATATTCTCTTGTGCAATCGGCCAGAGATGCATGATGTCATAATGATGACATATACATGTGTCCATGTTCGTGCAGTCAATCAAGTTCAAGTTATGAAGGTATTAGTGATGCACTAATGACATAATGCAGAACAGAGCACATCAACAGAATATGTTTATTAATTTGGTTTATTGTTTTGAGTTATAATTTCTTGTTGAGCCAACTCTAATGATGATATGTCAGCCGACTAAGGAAGAATTTAACAAAATGTTTTGTATAAGTAAGAACTTCATTTGTGAAGTTAAAAAGAGAGATATGATGTGGATGGTGAGTAACCAGTGATTGTGAAGTTGATATGAACTTGTGAAATGAGAGTAAGAAGTGAATGTGATATTGTGATATATGATGTGAAGTATGATTCAGTTTGATATGTGTGCAATTACTCTTGTGTGAAGAACCATCAATCATAAGATTTGTGAAGTACAAAAAACAAGTCAGTATTGTATGTATACTTATTTCTTGAGGAACTTATTGTAAAGTTCCATGTTAGGGCAATGGGCTCTTCTTGCACACATTTGCATATGGTTAAAGAAACTCCTAATAGGGTTGAGGCTTCTAATAAGGCCTAGTCTCCTAACAGGGACTCAAGACACTATACATGCTTTGTAGACTCCTAACAAGGTCAATATCCTTAACCAAATTCTTATATATAGTGAATCATCTATTGGGTTTCATCCCCATTGGATTTTTCCCTAGTTAACAAAATATAGTGCTATGATCTCTCTTTGTGTATGGCTATTCACATTCTTCAGCATTATTGGTTTATTTTATTATGCACATGTTAAAGTAACTAATAATATTCAGTTGTGGTTAAAAGGCAGTATTATTTATTTCCAACAATTGGTCTCAGAGTCTAGTTATTCAAAAGAGGCTTAACAACTTGAATAAGATCCATATGTATATGGAACAACTGAAGAAAAATCTTGAAGAAGCACTTAAATAGATTGATCTCCTTACTAATGAAAGAGATGGCCTCAAAGATAGATACAAGGATGCTAAAGCCTACATTGGTGAACTAAAAGACAAGATAGATGACCTAAAGAAGAAAGGATATACTAATTAGACTAGTGATGATAACATTGAAGAACTAAACAAAGAAAATGATATCCTAAAACATGAGTTAAAGATAGTTGAACTTAAGCTGAGTCTTAACAAAAATGGATGAAAAATTGACTTTGAAATATAAGCAGAAAATGAAGATCTAAGATCCCAGTTAAGAAAGGTAACATCAGAACTAGAATCTATTAAGTTAGAACATGCAAAATTAGAGAAATACAACACCATTGTGAAAGGTGAGTTGGTACATACCAAGTAGAAACTTGAGAAATAATATAGCAGTAGTGATATTATTGAAGAACAATTATGTGTGCAAAGACCCAGTTATGACAATTGGACTTGGATTCTTTCTTGGTCAATCCACCAAGAAACCTGTTGAATTAAAAGAACTTGTTACTCCTGAAATTAATAAGGACCTAAAAAAGATAGATGATACATCTAAAGACAAAGTGAATGATGTTCAAGATATAAATAAAAAAAGAAAGGAATCTTTTGCCTGGTGTAATGAACCTAAGACACTAAAGTCAATAGCAAAGGTAAGTCTTTCAAACCTATTTATAAATTTTATTGTCATAATTGTCATGGATATGGTCACTATGAAGTAGATTTTAAGAAACCTAAATTTGATAATGATAATACAAATAGTAGGATGCATAGGAATACTAACCATATAGCAACCAGAAGAAGATCTCATAGTAATGAAAGTGGAGAAAGAAGACAAATTATTTTCTATAGATGCAATAATCATGTACACATTGAAAGGAATTGTAGAACACCTGATGATAAACTAAATGAACAAAAAATAGATGTACCTATATGTCAGTTGTGTAACAACATTGGACACATAGTGAGGTTTTGCAAAATGGACAAAAGAGACTTAAATAGGAATTAGAATTATAGGAGGAATAATATAATAAATGAAGTAAAAGAACAACCTAATGAATTGAAGGACTCATTTGTGAAGGTAATAGAACTAGGAAGCTCTCATGCAAAAATGCACCTAACAAGATGATGAGGTCACTTACTATTTCTGACTCTTCTCACTAGAATTGAGCATTCTTAGTGGAATAGAATATCGGTTGTTGATAATTGATGCTAGAGAAGGTATTTAGGGTAGTAGGTAGTAGACATTGAGAGAAGTCTACAGTAAAGTGCACATTTCCTGATATGATGAGGATGAGGATATATGAAAGGATCAAACTCTCTGTTGCACATAGACAATATACTGAACTTGTGCTAGATATGCATTTATTGTGTAATACAAATTGCAAAAGATTTAAAGGATGCAAACTAACTTGTATACATCACTTACTTGTGCAAAGTTTGTGTGCATGATTGAAGTGAGATTTGGAGAATTAAGGAGTGAAGTCACTGGAAACCATAGCATGCAAAATTAAGGTATTTTTCTAAAATTTTTGAGTATAATCCTTCAAGAATGGAAAGGCAATAAGCTTATAACATAAGCAATAGGCCTAGGTATAATTTCAAGAGACACCCATTTGTTTCTTTGCTCGATGACCCCATTGGAGCATTTTCACAAGTTCCAAAAAATGTTCTTCATGTGGAAGATATTAGAGGTTATATTCATTGCAAGATTGCAAGTATAGGTGATTTAAAAATTCACAAGGATTTGGAGAAGATGTGCAACAATGATTTATCATTGAAATCTAAACATAGGTATCTAGAACATCTTAACCTAGTTAAGCATATGTTCTACATGGATTTCAATAATAATGATTAGAGAAGAATTATTCTTAGCAGAGTACATGATGATCTTCTATGGCTGGGAGATTCTATCATTAGCATAGACAATGACCTAATTCATAAGGTCACATGATTGAGCAATCAGATTAACAATCTAATAAACATCAAGAATGTGCGCAAACTTGTTGAGGCAAATCATAACACATATTTTGATGGAAGGAACATGAAAGTCAACTCTATCCAAGATGATGGAGTGAGACTTATTTGCAATATTTTGGGTTACAAGTATAATCATGGATCAAGAATAGATTCAATCCATGCAAGATTTCTTTATCCAGCTTACTTGGTAGTAAGAGGTGAAGAAGTGAACATGTGTGATATAATTAGAGCACAATTATTGGATAATACCTCACGAATCAAGAAGTCAAGAAGTGGAGTATTCAAATTTGAATCCCTTTTGACACACATATTCTTCTATGCCATTAAGAAGTTTCCTAGTATTACAATATGGAAAGAGAATGAGTGCGCTATGCTTTAGATCACTTGAGCTTATAGGTCAAGACCTAAAATAGTCAGAGATAGTGACCTAGATAGGATCATGAAGTCTTTCCAAATAGAAATGAAGAAAAGGTATAGAATACCTCCAGCACTAGTGAAAAAATATAAAGATTAGTTGTGTTTCATGGTTGAGAGAGATTTTACATGCATGGAGGTAGTAGTTCCTAGGGTGAAGTTTATTGAACCTATGGGATATGAGATGAGTGAAGATCTAATTGAAGGATATGGGTAGATAATCCTTCACTCTAAAGTTGATTCTAACTATCCCATATGGGGAACAGATACAAAGAAAATGAGAGAAGTGAAAATCAATCAATTCATGAAGGACTCCAAGAAAAAGGTGGAGAAAGCTATTGATTCCATCTTGAAAGAATCTAGAATGTCAAGGAAAGAGTCTGATGAGGTAAAGGGAATAGCTATGGAGATGAATGCTAGTAGTCAAACAAAGATCTTAACTCCTACACCCATTACAGTGCCAAGACCTACTAAAGAGGTCATAGTTTCCCAAACAAGTGTATAGACTCCTTCTGTGCCTTATTTAGCAGTTGCACAACAACAACCACCAAGCAAACTAGTGAAGATGAAGGAAACATCTGCATCAAGGAAATATACAAGGACATTAACCCCACCTAAAAGGAGACTAAAGTAGACCATCAATACCCCAAGAAAAAGGATGAAAAACTCTATAGATCAGCTCATCTAAGTCTAAGGAAGAGACTAGTGACAGAGCAATTGAAGCAGCTGATTAGGAAGCCAAGACATTAGTAGGATGCAAAGAATGGAAGCCAAAGGTAGAAAACCTTAACATGCAAATTATTAATGATAACAATTTTTTACAATTAAATAAATATTATGACTTGTATAATAACATGGATAGGAGACAATTAGAAAATACTGTAGTTAGAAATATGATTTTGACGGATAAGAGGTTTGATACTATAAAGGGGAGAATACCTGAACATTTATACAATATATTGCTAGGTAGGAAGAGCAGAGTAATAGAGGAGGATAAACAAACAATAATAAACATGGTGAGAAAGTTATGTACTTTAAATAGTGAAGAAGACATAAAAGAAAATTTGAAAGGTATAGCACCATTGCTAAGGCATAAGAAAAGATCAATTCTCATTATGGGAGGAAATTATAAGGAAGTCAATAAAGAAACTTAGGAGGCTATAGTTTCTTTCATGTCCACTATGCCTAAGGATAGTGCATAGACTAAGGAGGCAAGCTAGATTCCTAGAGATGGTGTGCAGATGTCTAGATTATGTGTGCAGACAGAAGAGGCAAGTAAGAAGCCTGAAGTAAGTGTGTAGTCAGTGGAAGCTAGTCAAACACCCAAGGAGAGTGGATAGACAAAGGAGGATAGTCCTACAACTTACAGTCCTTCTCAAAGTATTGAACCAATAGCTACACCAAGCTCTCCTCCATACATCATTATTGGTAGTGACTCTATGTAAGTAGACAACACCAAAGTGACTATTGATAAATCAGAAGATCCATTCAAGGATTTTGGTGCCAGCATTGTTGGCAATATTATGGATTACAATAGCTCTGATAATGAAGAGGATCAGAAGGCTACTAAAGAAGCTAAATAGAAGATGGAAACTAGTACTAAAGTAGGTACCACAAGTGCACCTTTTTCAGCAACAGTAGTAGTAGGAACTTCCACTCCTACTCAAACAATAGTAGTAGTAGTTCCATCTCAATCTGATGAAGAAGATGAAGTGAAGAACCTTATATCGTCATTGAGAAAACTTATTGAAAAGAAGAAATCAATCAAGTCACTTGAGAAGGGTTTGACCACAATTTTGGACAAAATGCAAAAGGCAGTAAGCACTATTGACACCCTAGCAGACATTCAACAATGCACAATAGTTTTCTGCAAGAATTTTTATAATGAGTTTTCTACACTCATGAATGTTGCTACCATTCAAGCATAGACTAAGCACAATGGTAAACTTCTAAACACCATCTTCACTAACATGAGGAATGATATAGAAATTCTAAACATTTGTATTAAACACTAAGGCAGTGAATAGAGGAAGGAAAACATGCATATGCTAAGTATAACTTAGCATACATTCATCTAAAAACTTTTTGAAGAAGAATCAGAAAGTAGACACCATTAAGCCTACAATACAACTACTTCATGATAATATAAGGGAAATACAAGTGTAGAAGGAGAAAATTCTAGAGAGGTTCACTCTTTTGAGAATATATTTATTCCCTCAGATAACATTGCCGGAAAACCTATTGCAAGAATGTTTGTCTACAAAATGTTCATATGACAAGTTTGTGGCTGTAGACCTCAATGCAATAGAATTGGTAGCATATGCTTTATGTACGCTTATCAGTATATCTGATGCATTGAAGGACAGTTGGAAGAAACATTTTGAGTAGTTAAAGACTAGTTTCACCTATTTTTTTTCCAAGTTTTGATATGTAGAGTTTGACAATCTTTTTGATACCTTAGTCATTAATGTCAAAGGGAGAGATGTATGGCAAATTGTAAATTGTAATGTGTATAATATGTAAGGGGGAACAATAGGTTGTAATAGGAAGTTATAAGGGATGTAATCTTTCATAACATAAATACAAATGTCTTTAATGTTTTATTTTATGACTATTTTTTTGGTTGGCATGACAGCATGTTTTGGGACTTAGCCAATTTTCCCAAAATATTGCCATCAATGCCAAAGGGGGAGATTGTTGGCAATATGACCAATCAATCTATTAAGGTAAGTTATGATTGTCATTTATGGCAACATATTTGTTTTACAGCTTAGCCTCATTCAGTTGCAGAAGAAAATTGTCTAAGTATCATACAATATTACAGTAGTAGGACAATTTTGATGATAATAGAATATTCCCTTGGAATGTTCTCTTGCATAGTTGACCAGAGATGCATGATGTCGTAATGATGATGTATATCAGTGCACATGTACGTACACTCAACCAAGTTCATGTTATGAAGGAATTAGTGATGTAGTAATGACAAAGTGTAGAACATAGCACATCAATAGAATATGTTTATTAATTTGGTTTATTGTTTTGAGTTATAATTTCTTGTTGAGCCAACTCTAATGAAGATATATGAGCTGAATAAGGAAGAATTTACTAAAATGTTTTGTGCAAAGTAAAAATGAGAGATATGATGTGGATGATGAGTAATTAGTGATTGCGAAGTTCATATGAACTTGTGAAATGAGAGTAACAAGTGAATGCAACATTGTGATATATGATGTGAAGCATGATGCAGTTTGATAGGTACATAGTTGCTCTTGTGTGAAGAATCATCAATCAAAATATTTGTGAAGTACAACAAACAAGTCAGTATTGTATGCATACTTATTTCTTGAGGAACTTATTATAAAGTTACATGTTAGGGTAGTGAGCTCTTCTTGCACACATTTGCATATGGTTAAAGCAACTCCCAATAGGCTTGAGGATTCTAACAAGGCCTAGCCTCCTAACAGGGACTCAAGACACTATACATTCTTTATAGACTCCTAATAGGGTTAATATCCTTAATCAGATTCTTATATATAGTGAATCATCTAGTGCATTTTATCCCCACTAGTGTTTTCCCTTGGCTAGGGTTTCCCTAGTTAACAGAATATAGTGTTATGATCTCTCTTCATGTATGGTTGTTTACATTCCTTAGCATTATTGGTTTATTTTCTTATGCACATGTTAAAGTAACCAATAATATTCAGTTGTGGTTAAAATGATTGAAACTACTGATTCACCCCCTCCTCTCAATATTATCTATTTCTAACATTGGGTCCTAGTAACAAGGCCTGATGAGGTACCCTATCACAATCAAATCTCTACAAAACGAAAACATAGAGAAAACCCAATGGGAAAAAAATTTACTCTAGAAAGAGATAGAAAAGAAAGCAGAAATAAAAAATCTCAAGAGATTGTCTCAAGACCATAAGTACAATGAAAGCCTCCATGATAGAAGCTTGAGATGCCATAGCCCCTCTAGAATGGTAGAACTCCTATTTTGATGAACATACCAATGTGGCTCCAATCTGGAGGAAACAAAAGTAGTGGACAAGGATGATAAAACCCATGTATGGAAGGTGCGGCTAGAAGTCCTAGCTGATGCTCAAAGTAGAAAGCATGAGAATCCTGAAATGGAATCTCCAATGGAAGTAGAATAACAGGTGTGTTGAATCTATCATCTAAGAGGAGATATCTATCCTTTGATATATCTTCAACAACTACAATAGGTGGCTTGATGATGTAGGAGCATCCTAGGTTGCCTTATTATCCTGCCCATCTTTGTTCATTCTGCATGTTGAAGGTGAGGGCCAGTGATTTCCAATCTTATGTAGAAAGCATGAGAATCCTAAAATGGAATCTCCAATGGAATTGGAATAATAGGTGTGGGTAATCTATCATCTAAGAGGAGATATGTTCCCTTTGATATATCTTCAACAACTGCAGTAGGTGGCTTGATGATGTAGGAGTATCTTGGGTTGCCTTATTATCTTGCTCATCTTTGTACATTTTTTATGTTGGAGCCAAGTGCTAGTGATTTCCAATATTATGTTTCTTCCATAATCCTTAGTGGATGTCAAGTTACTATAGCTCTAATGGATGTCAAGTTACTATAGCTCTAGTGGATGTCGAGTTACTATAGCTCTAGTGGATGCAAAGTTACTATAGCAATCTAGTGTTGACCGAGTGTTCCTTCTTGTGCTGAGGGAATCTATTGGTGTCGAGCGTTACTGTTGATGCCGAGTGTTTTTGTTGGTGCCAAGTGCCAGTATTTATCTTGGTCCTTCTTTGACTGAGTTGTCTATATGTGGTTCGAGTTTGGGCCAACCTTGCACATATTTGATTTTGATATTGGTAGTTGATATGTAATGTGAGATGACTTGTGGCTATGCATATTTAATGTAAGGTTTAATTTTGTGATTGAGTTTTAGAGGCAAAACTTAGAGGATGTAAAATTTGGAGGCATATGTGTCTAGAAATCCAAAGTTGAAGTTGGATTATGGATTTGAATGTATTTTGTATCTTACCGTAACCTAGAAGGCCTTATAGCTAGGCATGTATGCTAATTAATGATGAATCAATAAGTGTTTTCTCTTCGTCCTCCTTTGTTTATTGTTCTTTGTTTTGTTTTTTTGTTTTGTTAACTCTTGCAAGGTGGTTTGGATATTTGGGTGTGCCTTTGGCCCTAGTTTTTCATCCTTCCCTACGTCACTTGATGACTAGAGCTCCAATAGTTGGCAATGCTAAAGACTAATCCCATGCAAGTGATGGAATCTGAACAAGAGGTGGAGGCATAGAAGTCACAACATTAGTCTGAAGAATAACACATAATTTTAAGCAACCTGACTTCACCTCAGTAGACTCTCTTTGAAAAAAAGAGTGAGTCTCCAATAGTGGAGATGGTCGACCAAAATGTGAGAAGGAATATAGGTGGGAAGCATAATCAATAGTCCCTATAGCAATAATATTTCTTGTCTCGCTATCTTTGATGTGCATTGAATCCTCTACAAACTCAACTATCTTCTCTATCCCACTATGTACAATATGATAAATAGAGAGAAAGTGAGAGGAAAAATATGGTGGTAAAAGCACAAAATTGTGTCACCCTTTTACAAAGGAAAAGGCTAATGAAAGTATTGTTGTTCACCCTCAATGACATAAAACTAGTAATATTATTTAGAATTTGAAAATGAACTAAACTAATAATATGTGTAGAAATGGATAAAGGTTAAGATTATAATTTTTAATAATTATTTGGAAAAATAAATCACATATTTTCCTTTTTTTTAAAGATAACTTTTAGTTGCTGAAAAAACACTAGAAATTAAGGGTTTAATTCCCACCACAAAACTACATGGAAATAAATTTATTTCCCTTAGATCTTATATTATGTTATAGATAACATGTGTAGCTAGAACAATCAAAAATAAAAATTGGCTTTAGACATATATTTTCTCTTTTATAACGATTCAAATTTCAACTTATTCAAATCGATAGTTTTCATCTCCCACCACATTTTTCAAAACAAATCTATTCCAACCAAGAGAAAAATTATGGATTTAGGAAGAGGAATCTATCCTCTAGAACATCATATAATTTTTAAAAAAAATTAATATGATTTAGTAGTTTTTTTCTTTCTCAAAATTGACATCTTCTCGAGTGTTAAAATATGTACTTGTAGAATCTTTTAAATACAATATTCTATATCTAATTAAAACACTATGAACTATATATAAGAATATTCTTGAGTTTGAGATCTATAAAATGATGTTTATATTTTATGAAAAAAATATCATAACAAATAGTAAGAGTTATTGAAACATCAATTTTCTAAAATAATTGTATTTTTTCACTGATTGGATACTAACTAGTATAAAACATGCATTTAATAGACATTTCCAATTGGAAAAGTGTGAGACCATATATAACTTAGCTAGAATAAGTTTATCAGGATCATATGTTTGAACAAATTTATTTTTTAGATAGAAATACTCAAATTCAGCCATTCTAATAAGTCAGCTTGAAAGGTGATACAACTTTGTACTTTTACTCGTGGAACACAAAGTACATCACGAAATGTACTATCATCAATTTAAATAAAACCTTTCCCACATATAGTCATAATAGTTTTGTTCCCCATCAAAATGTCTGGAGTAGGAGAAGCCTCAAAAGTGTTAGTTTAAAGAATAATTTTGACAACTAAGTGTCAATACACTTAACCATTTTCCACTAAACAATGCCGAGCAAAGAGTAGGTGCCGAGTAATATGAAGTGCCCAGCTACATCAGGTGCCGAGTGATAATAAGTGCCAAGTAACAGTAAAGTGCTGAGTGATAATAAGTGTCGAGTAATAGTAAAGTGCTGAGTAACAGTAAGTGTCGAGTGTTAACAAGTGCCAAGTAACAGTAGGTGCCAAGTGATACAATTTTGTGTAAGTGCCAAGCTATCCAAGAAACAACATGTGCTGAGCATCAACAATGCTTCAAGAGCCGAGTAACTCAGGATATCAGCATAAGAGTTTGTGATTGCACAAAATATGATGTAAACTATTTTTGTAGCCAACATAAGAGAAATCTTGAAAGATATAGAGATAGGATCGAATCTTTTACATTTCCTATGCAATTTGCATGCAACCAATTGGAAATTTGGAAAGGCATGCAACCAATCAACAAAAGACAAGTATTGAGTGGGAAATTGAGATTCAATGTGGATCATAGATCCATATCTAATCCTAAGTCTTCGAAGTCTTTTTAAGGAAGACGAATGTTTCATTAAACAGAAAATGAGAAGAGACTTAAAAAAGTAAGTGTAGCAATTCATTAATCGGTTGATCAGAACAGAGGAAGGTAGAAAAACAAAAATCAGATCTCAGAGGATCGAAATCAAAGATAGAGCTAGAACAAGTACCTGCATTCAGTAATCAAGGATTGCAAAAAATCAAGTTTATAATACCTAATACTCTCTTACCATTGTATTAGAAAGAAAATCCTATGTAGATAGGTTGGCTTAACAGCTATTTGTAGATCCTTATCAAAAGGTGATTAAATCCTTTAACAGGGTGACACTTCATGTTAAGTGTTTGAAATACTTTAACCAGGTCACTATTGACACAGTGTACAGCCTTTAACAGGGCAGGCCTTTAACAAGGTAGACCATCAGAAGTGGTTGAACAATATTGTTGCAGTAATTTTTGTGGGTATCATCCTCACCCTAGTTTTACCTTCTTATTCTGGGAGAGTTTCTGGGTTACCAAATTCTAGTGTTATGTGTGGTTGATGCATGTTTTAGTTTTATATTCTCTTGATGTATTTACATGCATGCAATTTACTTTCAGTTAAAAGTTTTATTGGCTAAAGTATGATACTTCTGATTCACCCCCCCTCTCATAAGTATTCTTTCCATATTTGAATATTCCAACAAAAAGAAGAGAAAAAATCCTAAGAAGATGCCATATGGTGTGAAGCAACTGAATACAATAACCATCTAGAAGAATGAGGAATAGTGGTTGCACATAGTGCATGACCCTTTCCTATATATTTACCATCTAACTGAAAGGATGATGATGATGAAGGTCTATGAGAAGTAGAAGGCATATCAGTGTTGCTCTTCTGAAGGAGAGTTGTTAAATCTAAAACTTGTTTGGCATAGCCATCTAACTTCTTCTGATAGAAATGTGACTCATCATGATTAGGATTTTTACAATAAGCACACTTTGGTCTTTCTAGATTTGATTTACTGCCCTTAGGAGGAGGTGTCCCTAAAGAACATTGAGTGATGTAATGAATCTAAGGCTCTATAGAATGATATTTTTGAGTGTTCTCCTTCATCCCTCAAGATGGTACAACTACTAATGCATGAGTTTGTGAGCCTATGAGAGAAACTAGTTGAGAGAGCTATGATTTCTCTTAAGTCAAATGATCACAAAAAAGCTCAAAGGATGGCATGGAAAATCTATTACCCAAAGAATCTTTGGTGGAATAGAAGGTAGAAGTAAAAATCTAAAAGTTTCCATGAAGCTTAGAAAGAATCAGGTCTATACACTCGGTATCATTCTTCATCTTTCCACAATCCTACAATAAAGATCCTTGTTGATTAAACTTCATCAAGAAGTCCTAAATGGAAGGAAAATAATTTCGTACAAGAGAGATAAGCTCCACCATAATTTAAAGTTCTTTGAACTCATTCACTATACCAAACAAGCCTTCAAGCTTGCTCCACATAGCTAGAGTGGTATTGTACCCATCAAGATGAAACTATAGACTATTAGAGACCTATAAGGAAATCAATCCTATTGCTTCATCCATCTTGTTCCTATGCTACATGACCTCAAAAGGCCTTTGTAAAAATAGTTGTACTATATCTAAACAAAACCACAATCCTTTTGATTGGAGAAGTTTTCTCATCAAGGTCTTCCATTTGTGATAATTATGAGGGGTCAGAAGTTCTAGACAAGAAGAGGTCTCAACTATTGTTTTAGAAGGTGTTAAAGTGTTTTTAAATGTAGTTTTGGTTTACATAAGTAAATAATAGAAAAAAAAGATAAAACAACCCTCACAATGCAAAAGACTGAACCCTAGTTGTTAGAAGGAATGCGTAAATGAGAGAAGAGCAAAAAAGATTTAGATATGGATCACAAATACCCATTTTTTGTAGCCCAAAAAATGACCAAATGCTAAAAGCACTATGTCCACTCAATAGTAGTCCAAACTGATACCAGATTTGGAAAGTAGACAATAAATCATGTGTTGATAATTGGCTAATAGTGATATGTAATTATTCTTATTATGGTAACACATGATGTACATGTTCATAGGAAACCTTAGAAATAAAGATACTTAGTGTTTGGTAATCAGAAAATTGTCTCAGTTTAGAATTTGGTTTACAACAATGAATTTTTTTGTTTATAACATGTTGCTAACTTCATATTATGACTAGTGAAGTTACATGGAGATTGTATACATGTTGGTGATGATGTGTATAACCTCAAGAGTTTGTATTGACTATATGGAACAAAGATAATCATATTTTAATGAAGTAAGACAACAAAATTGAAGGAAAGAATTGTTTTCTTTACAAAACAATTAATTTTCCATTTAGGGCCAATATCCTAGATGTTTACTCTAACTTGGAAAAGTGAATTGTGGTCTTAGCCGACCCAATAGTAATTTGTGTAAAGGCATGATATTTATGCAAAGGACTTCTTGTGATAAGAAGGGGGCTATCTTGTAAGATTGTATAATTGTGAATTGCGAATTGTGATGAGAAAACTTTTGTGAAAGTGATATATGCAAAGTTTTATTTGAGTTATTTGGTGATCTAAGATCGAGATGAAGATTAGAGATCAGACAATGAAGGAAAATAACAGTAAATTACTTTTTTGAGCTATGAGCTCTTCTTGTAGTTGAAATTGCATGTTTGGGAAGTGGGCTCTTCTTGCATACATTATACCACAACTCCTAACAGGGTGGGCACAACTCCTAATATGGTTAGAATCTTGTAACAAGGATTCAAAGTCTCCTAACAGGGACTTCTTATAATGAATTTTCTCATTGATTCCTAATAGGGTCCATCCTGTAATAAGGAACTTATATATCATTATATTATGTAGTGGGTATCATCCCCACTGAGGTTTTCCCTTGGCCAGGGTTTCCCTAGTTAACAAAATATGGTGTTATGAGTTATCTTTGTGCATTTCTACTATTACTATTTAGCATTACTTTATTGCTTTGTTATGCATGGTTTAAAGTAAGTAATAATATCTAGTTGGCAACTAAAGTTTGTAGATTACTGATTCCCCTTGACCCCCCACATAGTAATCCCTCTTTCTAACAATTGGTATCAGAGTGTAGTTGCTTTTAACATTCTTAACAACTTAAGTACAATCCCTATGGATATTGAACAATTGATGAAGAAACTTGAAGAAGCTTTTGAACAAATTGATCTCCTTATTGAAGAAAGAGATAAGCTTAAGGATAGATACGAAGACTCCAAAGTATACATTGGTTAGTTGAAGGAAAAGATTGATCATCTAAAATCCAAGCTTGAATCAACTGAATCTAGAACTAATGATGATGATTATTCAAAATTAAAGACAGAGTACAAGATCTTGAAGCATGAGTTGAAGATTAAAAATTTGAAATTGACTTTGAGAAATGATCCTAGCAAAGTTAAATCTGATTTGAAGACTAAAAATGCAAATCTAAGAGAAATTTTGGCAAAGAAAACATCTGAGTTTTAAACATTGAAAGATGACCATGAAGAACTCCATACGTACAATACTATTATGAAAGGTGAATTGAAAAAGTGTAAACAATAGCTTGAGAATCTTTATTCTAGTAGAGAAAAGCTTGATGATTCAATGTCTATATAGAGACCTACTTATGATAAGACTAGTCTTGGTTATCTAATTAACATGTTTGTGAACAAACCTAATATTAGATTAGATCTGAAAGAAAAAGACAAATTTGATGATAATATTGAATCCAATCAATCTTCTGAGAAACCTAAAGAAATTGAGCAAAACAAGGAATTTGAAATCTTGGATGAACCAAAGCAAGTGAAAACTCATAAGGAAAGTAGGTATGAATTTAGAGGTAAGTGCTTTTTATGTAATGAAATAGGTCATATGAAAAGAGATTGTATTAATAAGTCATTTAGTCATGTTAAGGACTTTTATTGTCATAATTGTCATGGTATGGATCATAATGCAATTGATTATAGGAAACCTAAGTATGATAATTATAGAAGAAATAGTAGAATGTCTAGAAATACTAACCCTATAGATAGAAGAAGATCTAATGAGAGGACATTGAGAGAAGGAAGATCTTATGAAGAATGAAGATAGATTGTGTTGTAAGTGTAACAACTTAGGACACATTGCTCAGAATTGTCATGCACATGATGATCAGTAGAATCCTAGAAGTAGAGCACTTGTATGTTAGTTATGCAACAACTTTAGACATATAGTGAAGTACTGCAGAATGGACATAAACTTTGGAGATAGAAGAAATAATGGAAGAAACTTTAGGAATAGAAGGAATGATGGAAGAAACATTAGAAATGGTAGAAGGAATTAGGAAAGGAACTTCAAAACTAGCAGAGACAATGAAGAACAAAGAAACATTGTGTGTTAACTTCGAGAAGAACTTAATGAAGCATTTGTAAAAGGAACATATATCTCAAAACAAAAGTTAGATGATGATGAGACATGAAGATCAAAGTTAGTTGTTGAGTTTGATTAGATTAAGTTGAATTAAGCTTTTTCACAGCATCCGAATTTAAAAACTTCAGTCAGAGACTGAATTAGAGGTAGCAATGTTGGGAAAAAATGTATCTAGTTATGTTTATATGGCACCTAATCTCACTTGTTATTTGGAGCTCATCTAAACAAGTTATGAAGGAATTCAAAGTTATTGGTTTTACATTAAAGGTTAATTTTGTAATAGAATATGAAATGTATGTTTTTGCAAAGAATTTTGTGATGCAAAGTCTTGAGGATGTTTATCATGATGGAAGGAGGGTATAGTAAACCTGAGGTGGCATCTAAAGATTAGATAGATGATTTTTGAGCAGTTGTCTAATTACAGAACATAATTGATAGGTTTTTCATATTTGTGAAATTAATGCAAGTTCAAGTTGATGGAATTAATGTTTACAAAATTGATTTTCACTTCATTGCGAACATGTCCGAAGAAAATAGCATTTTAGAATCTACTTGTCAGAGCAATTTTGAAGAAAAATCCATTTTCAAAAAGAGGTATGTTATCATTTTATCTACAAATTTGTTTGGTAAAATATATTGTTTGATAAGAATCATGGATATTTCAGTAGTACACAGTGTTGAGAACAAGGATATACCTAAGTTAAAGATTGTTTCTATAAAATCTAATGAAGGAAACCCTAACTCAACATTGTCTATCACTCCAAACAACATAGTTTATCTTGAAGACATAGAAAGTTATTTGAATAGAAAGTTTGAGTCAATTGGTAATGAATTCATGAACAAAGATATGGAATTGGTTTTTAACCACAACATGATAGTGAAGCCTAGATATGAACATCTAAGGGAATTCGAATTGTTTAAGTATCACTTCTACCATTAGTTAAACATAGATGAATGTCTGACTCAAATCATACTGAGCAGGACACATGATGGTAAATTGTGGATGCAAGATAATATAGTTGACATTTTTGCCGACCTTATTCATGAGGTAACTGGTCTTAGAAAACAAGGTAGTGTACCTATAGGTGAGAAGATGGTTAAGAAGAAAGTTGAAAGCTATACTAAGGCAATATACAATGGTAAGGCTATGGTAATCTACACCATCAAGAAAGATGATGTGAGATTTATAAGTAGAATTATTGCTTATTCTATTTGTACAAGTTCAAAGATTGATAAAATTTTAGCAAGACTCATATATGTAGCATATAAGATATCTATAGAGAAAGAACAACTGAATCTAAGTGAAATAATGAGAATGCAACTCCTAGAAAACCTAGAAAAGATTAAGAAAACAAAGAATGGTGTGTTTAGATTCCAATCATTGATAAATCACATATTCTTTCATGTACTTAAGATATTTTTCTACTTATCAGTCATAGATATAATGAGTAGTGATAGATGCACAATGGAGAAGACTACATAGGTATGTAGAAGGCACCCTGTAGACAAAATATTGAACAATGGCAACCTAATAATGAGAACATTTCAGAATGAGATGAAATAGAGATTTAGAATTACTCCTACAATTGTGGACATATTCAAGGAAGAAATTTGTATTTTGGTTGATACAGATCATACATATATTCAAGAATTGGAACTTCATGAAACATTTCTTGATCCCATGAGCTATGAATTGAATGATGATGTAGCAGTTGGTTATATTAGTCTGTTCTTAAATTTAGATGAAGACAAAGTAGAATATAGATTCGGCACATATGATGAGATCACTCAGCATGCTCATCAAGCAAGCTTTGAGAAGGCATTGCACAAGAAGGTTGAATCTATAATGAAGAAAGCAATATAAGAGGCTAGAATGATATAGAGTGAATCTAAGGCTGTGAGAAAAATAACTAAGCAAGGCATGCTGAACATACAACCTTTGTTAATATTAGTTGCTAAGAAATCTTTGGAATAGACCATTCAATATGCAACAGTGTCTAATGTTCAGCCTCATGAACAGAAAAGAAAGTCTGAGAGATTGGTTGAAGTAGTATCTATTAAGACTAAAAGAGTCAAATAAAAGGCCACTTGATCTGGAAAAAGACAAAAAACATTGTTGACAATCGACTCCAATGATGAAGAACATGAGAAACATGAAACCAAGCAAGTAGAAAAGGTGACTTCGCCTAAGCAAGTAGCAGGAAAAGCTTGGCAACATTGGAAGCCAAAGATAGAAAAGATAAATATAGCTATTGCAAATAAAGGTAACTTTGTATTAAATTGACAAGTTTTACAATTTGTATAACAATTTTGAGAAAGATCAGATAGATATATCTACTATGAGATATATTGTGTCAAATAATTTGAGATTGAAGGACCTTGAGAGCATTATAAACCAAAAATTCTATGAGATACTTATTCAGGAAAAGGCTCCTGCAAGGGAAGAAGACCTTGAACTTCAAAAGTCTATGCTAAGAAAAATTTGCAAGATTGATGATGAAGATGAAATCAAAATACCATTGAATAACCTCGCACCATACTTGAGGAATAAATTGAGGCAATTTTTTTTCATGGTTTGTGAAAAGGATAAGTTAAGAAGAGAGATTGTAGCAACAATCAGTCAAATGTTGATAGAATCATATTCAACATCCCTTCTAGCTCCTAGAACCTTGAAAGTGTCAATAACTGGTGACATTATGTACATTGATCAAACCAATGTTACTCTTAACATTGATGATACCAATCCATTTGGCGGTTCCAAACCAAATGAACTAGACACTAAAGATATTGAGGATAAGTTGAAACAAATTGAGGAAGAGAAGAGGTTAGTGGAAGTATAAAAGAAGAAAATAGAAGAAGCCAAGAAATAATTGCTTGAAACTGATAGGAAAAGAAAGGAAGATGAAGAAAAAAGAAGAATTGCATAAGAAGAGAGGAAAAGAACTGAGGAAGAAGAGAAGAAAAGATTGGAAAAGAAGAGAGAAAGAGAAGAAAAGGAAAAGAAAGAAGAGGAAGAGAGAAGAACTAAAGAAGCAACAAAGAAACAAAGGGAGGATAAGACTAAACCATCTAGTTCATCTACTCTACTCTCTCTTGCTAGTTTATCTACTAATGATGATGATCAAACAGATCTGATCTCATCCTTATTTAAACTTATACAAAATAACAAGATAGTGAAAAGTTTGCACAAAAAATTAATGGAAGTGATAGACAAACTACACAGTACATTGGCAGTTTAGCACTCAAAATCAGATCCTAAATAGAGATTATAGGCAATTCTAAAATATTTTGATGAAGAATTTACAAGTTTGTTGAATGTTGCTGAGGTGAAGCCTCAAATTTCCCATGATGCTAACTTGTTTAACACTATCTGTCAAAATATCAAGAATGACTTAGTCAATCTTAATACTTGTATAAAATAACTTCAGAAATGCCAATAGGAAGGGAAAACTTTGTATGTTAAGTATACCTTATCATACAAGTTGACTAAAGACATTGTTAGTTAGATAGAAATAAAGATGAATGATCTAGAGGCTTTATCTAGCCAGATCCAACATTGATCTAGCAAAGTAGATAATTTTGAAAGTCAAGTTGCTAGTGTTCAGAGTGACATCAAGAAGCTGGAACTTTGGAAAGAACAGATTTTGAAGAGAACATATGATTTTAGAGAATCCATTGGTCTAAAATTATCTTTTGTTGAGAAATAGCTAGAAGTATGTGTCAAGGCCAAGGACACATATTCAAACTTTTTATATTCAAATATTAATGCAGTTGAGATTGCATCATATGCTTTATGTGCAATTCTCACATTAGCTAAGTCTACCAAAGAAACATGGACTGAAGGTATAGACAATCTAAAGGCTATTTTTGATGATTGTATGTAGATAATATTAGCATAAGGAATGACATCAATTTTGATAGTTTTTGGACAAAATCTTGACATTTTGACCTTTGTCATTGATGTCAAAGGTCGAGAGATACATGTGAAAATTGTATACATGTCAAAAAGGGAGATTGTTGGGAGAGATACAATGAGAAGAAGATACAATTGGGAGAGATACAATGTAAATAAAAGTAGTAAAGTATATTGTAAGGGGTAGCATATGTAAAGTTGAACAAGTTGTAATATTTATATGTTGTTTAGTTTATTTTTGTCACTTAGCCAAATTTCCCTATTTTGTTGCCATCAATGCCAAAGGGGGAGATTGTTGAAAATTGGATAATAGTGATATGTAATTGTTATCATTTATGAAAACACATGATGTAAAAGTTAATAGGAAACCTCAAAAATAAAGATACTTAGTGTTTGGTAATCAAAAAATTGTCTAAGTATAGAATTTGGTTTACAACAATGTTTATTTTTTTTATAACATGTTGTTGACATCATATTATGACTAGAAAGGTTACATGGAGATTGTATACATGTTGGTGATGATGTGTATAATCTCAAAAGTTTGTACAGATTGTACAAAATAGAGATAATCATGTTGTGATGAAGTAGGATAGCGAAATTGAAGGAAACAATTGTTTTGTTTACAAAACAATTACTTGTCCAATTAGGGTTGACATCCTAGATGTTCACTCTAACTTGGAAAAGTGAATTGTGTTCTTAGCTGACCTAGTAGTAATTTTTGTAAAGGCATGATATTTATGCAAAGGACTTCTTATGATAAGAAGAGGGGTATCTTGTAAGATTGTATAATTGTGGATTGTGAATTGTGATGAGCGAACTTTTGTGAAAGTGATATATAAAAAGTTTTATATGAGCTATCTAGTGATTTGATATTGAGCTGAAGATCAAAGATCAGACAAGAAAGGAAAAAAAATAGTAAATTACTTGTTTGAGCAGTGAGCTCTTCTTATAGTTGAAATTGCATGTTTTGGTAGTGGGCTCTTCTTGCATACATTATACCACAACTCCTAATAGGGTTGGTACAACTCCTAACAGGGTTGGAATCTCCTAACAAGGATTCAAAGTCTCCTGACATGGAATCCTTATATTGAATTTTCTCATTGACTCCTAACAGGATCCATCCTCTAACAAGGAACTTATATATCAATATATTATCTAGTGGGTATCATCCCCATCGGTGTTTTCCTTTGGCCAGGGTTTCCCTTGTTAACAAAATATGGTGCTATGAGTTATCTTTGTGTATTGCTAGTGTTACTATTCAAGATTAATTTATTACTTTATTATGCATGGTTTAAAGTAAGTAATAACATCTAGTTGGTGACTAAAGTTTGTAGATTACTAATTCAATCCCGCTCTTAGTAATCCCTATTTCTAACATCATGCACTTTTAAAAAAAAATAGCACCTTACACCTAGGATGCTCCTACATTAGACATCTAGGGTAATTTGAGAAGTGACCCCATCATGTGTCAGGTATTTAGAGAAAAACCAAGATTGTTAACCTCCTCCCTTGCTAGCCATGATGAATCTTTTGTTGACCTCACTTTCCACTTGACTAGGCATTGTTCATAAGTTATGTTATGTGTACTTTTTCCAAAATAGCTATCTAGTATCTCCTCAATCTCCTTTGTAGCTGAACTAGCTACTAGAATACTCCATTGTGCTTCTGCAACTTCATCCTCATCACCTCCTATTGTTAGAATCTAATAAGATTAATAACCCAGAAAACTAGTGCAAAGAATAATTATCTAAACTATGAATGCAAATGATACAAAATCAAAATAGCATCATAGAGTTAGTCTCCAAGAGAGTAATGCAAATTCTAGAAGAAAAATAGCATTATGAGGATGCAAAAATGAGAGATGCAAATACAAGCCAGGTAGCATGCTTATATAGGCTAGGAAGAGAGAGGAGATGGCAACACCAAACAATGAGGAGCAACCATCTATCGAACTAAAGATAGCAAAGTATCTTCCCAAGATAGCTAATGGATGCTCACATGTAGGAAGGTGACACCTCACAACCATTGACCTAATAAGACATGCTTTATTAACCTAAGAGAGATTATTAAAAGTGTAGGAAAAACCTAGCAAAATAGGAAAAATAAAAAAATAAAAAACTACACTAACACCCCCCCATAAGCGAAGCTTAGGTGGATGTAGAAATAGGTCCTGGCAAGTCAAGCCTGATGAGGTACCCATGTACATAAAATTGTCCCAAAAGAGAGAGAGAAAAGAGACTCCCCAAAGAAAATTAAGACTCCAAGTGAGAGGAAGCACCCCGCCCCAAAAGATGAAGCATCCCATACCCCCAGCAAAGCTTGCAAATTTTGTTCGGTAGATCCACTTACATCGAACAATTTTTCTTCACTTAGAAAAAGGGACAAGATCCCAAGTGTGGTTCCTCATCAAGGAACTATACTCTTCCTGCATAGCTGTATCCCACTCAGAAATACCAAAAGCCTCATGAAAGGACTGTGGATTTGAGGTAGTAGTAATGAAGATATGTAGAGCATCCTAGAATTGTGAATGAGTCTGCTTGGTGTCTGATGTATCCCCAACCCAATCACCTGCAAACTGCAAGGTCTGTCTAGCCCAAAGTGGACCAAAAGATGGAGAATCTAGAGGAGAATCATCAACCAATGAATGATGACTAGGAGAGGAAGGAGGTGAGTCCTCTGAATCACTCTCTGCATCAAAAGTGGAGGTAGAAGACTGCTCAAGTGAATCTGACCCATTAGAGGATCTATCATGTATTCCAAGTGACTCTAATGTCAAAGTAGAAGGCAACCCTGTGACCATGCTCTACTGGTTAAGCTGATGCAAGTAGTGGAAGTTAAGATGGCCAAAATGCTCATGCCATAATCTGCTCACATCATTAGAGTGAGTGAGCAAAACAGTCAAAGGAGGATCAGGAATAAGGTGAGAAAACATATAGAGTCGTGACTGATGATCGGCTCTCCCAAATGCAATTGTAGAATCATTGTGCAACTCACATATCTCCATTGGATCAGGAGTGAACTCAACCCGCTTGCCTAAACTTGTGTGAGTGATCTGGTCTACTGATAGGAGATTAGTTGACAATGAGGGTACACAAGGAACATCATGGAATGTGTCATCCCCCACATCAACAGACCCTCTCCCACACACCTCAATAGGAGTGTTATCACTCATCAACATAGAAGGCATAGTACTTGGCTCCAAGGATGAAATTTCTTCCTTAGATGAAGCCATGTGGTGTGAAGTACTCGAATCAAGAACCCAAGTGGATGGTGAGGAAGCAACTACAAAAAGGGCCTTGCCCTTTCCTTTCCCCTTGCTATTTTCTTTTTCTTTGTTAGACCCTTCAGTAGAACTTTGTTTGATAGACTCAGGAACACTGATATTATTCTTCTCAAGAATGTATGTCAAGTGATCAAGTTGTTTCTGCAAACATTTATGTTCATCATGACCAGGTCTTTCACAATAGGCACATTTGACCTTTTCTTTCTTAGGCTTATCACGCTTGGAAGATGGTGTATCAATAGTTTCTTTTGAAGAAATTGATATCTGATCCTTCTTCTCCTCGATATTCTTTTGTTTCTTGTCCTTACTATTGTTGTTACTACTTTGTCCTTGTTGTTCTTTTGTGCCTTGGTTGGCAGCCAAGGCATGTGACTTAGAGGATGTAAGAGTGCCCATCTGGATTAGCTTTTCCTATTCTCGAGTGAGATTGAAAGTAAAATCATCTAAAGATGGCATGGTGAATTGAGTACCAAGTGCACCCTTAGTAGCATAGAAGGTAGAGACAAACACAGAATATTTTGAACTTAGCTTAGAGAGAATACTAAGAATCAGTTGTTCATCTTTCTATTCAATTCCACATTGTTTTAACTGTAGCCTTAGTGATTTCAATTTGGTGAAGAAATTTTGGATTGTGTTGAAATTGCCTGGACTCAAACTAATTAATTCATTTTCCAACATATGAGCCCTCATTGAATCTTGTGTGCCAAATAGTGTTTCTAGCTTTGTCCATACTTCATTTGGTGTATCCAAAGACTCAATGTGAAATAGCAAGTCAGGAGAAACAGACAAACACAATTTTCCAAATGCCTCATCACATTTGTTAAACCACTTAGGCTTATCTTCATCTTTAGCAGGTTCAGTTTCAAGTCCCATAGTTATCCTATTTAATTGAGCTTTCCTTAAGTGAATTGTCATGCGTGATTTCCACTCAAAGTAATTGTATGGATTTAAGATGAGCATATTTGTTTGATCCATGATGAAGAAATGCAGAGAAGAAATGCTAAAAGAAGAGAATCCAGCCACGACAATGCCCCCCACTTTTTACTCAATCAAAGAACCCCCCCCCCCCCCCCCCCCCCCAAAGAAATATGATTTGGCACTTTATTTTAGTGCATTTACAACTACCACTAGAAAGAATTACTTAGTGGTCTTGATTTCAATGCATTACAAACCCTCATGAAGAGCATATGCTAAAAGTGAAACTTGGGCACAATAATCAAGGAAACAAATAGCACCACTGTGATCTACTCGAAAAATCATGCACTTTCAAAAAAAGAATCGCCTTGATACGAGGTCGTATGAGAAATTTATGATCCTCTGAAGTTTCCAAAACGAGAACTGTGCATAGTCACGGCCGAGAATCTACAATTTTTGAAGAATTCATGCATGAAAATCCAAAAGCAACTCCACTAGTGGATAGAGCACAAAAAAATAGCCAAGTTCATAACAAGAATCATCAAAATCAGAGTTCGTATGAGCAAGAATGAGACATTTGAAAACTGCGTTCAAATCTGTGACTGCCAATGGAGAGGGGTATGCCTGTAGCTTTGCATGCTCAATTCTACAAAATATACAGCTTGCATGCAAAATTTAAAAGATACCCATATGGTTTTTTGAGGCTGCGAACAAAACCTAGAAAGCATTTTTTTTGTTGATGTACAAAAGATGTTGCTGTAGTGTAAATCAAACACCTTTAACAGTAAAAAATGACTCCAAAAATCAAAAAATGACCTCAACAACCAAAAAATGACATGCAAATGTTGGATCAGCTTCTTAAGTCCATCAATGACATGCTGGAACCTACAAAACTGATTGAAAACTCCAAATATGCAAGTTGGTTGTCAGATTTGAGATTGAAACCCTAGAGAAAAACTGTTTTTGTCAAAACTTTTCTAATTCTCAGGATCATCCAAAGATGCAAGAGAAGAGCATACTTCATTTTTCAAAAAACTACAATAAATTTTATTTGCCCCCCCCCGAATCTCTCAAATAAGGAAACTAAAATCTACTCTTGCACATAGAAAAGCTCTGATACCATATTAGAATCTGATAAGATTAATAACCTAGAAAACTAGTGCAAAGAATAAATATCTAAACTATGAATGCAAATGATACAAAATCAAAATAGCATCATAGAGTTAGTCTCCAAGAGAGTAATGCAAATGCTAGAAGAAAAATAGCATTACGAGGATGCAAAAATGAGAGATGCAAATACAAGCCAGGTAGCATGCTTATATAGGCTAGGAAGAGAGAGGAGGTGGCAACACCAACCAATAAGGAGCAACTATCTATCAGACTAAAGATAGCAAAGTATCTTCCCAAGATAGCTAATGGATGCTCACATGTAAGAAGGTGACACCTCCCAACCATTCACCTAATAAGACATGCTTTATTAACCTAAGTGAGATTATCAAAAGTGTAGGAAAAACCTAGCAAAATAGGAAAAATAAAAAAATAAAAAACTACACTAACACCTATTGATCTTAGATTGATTTTGACAAGTGAGTGTCAACACACTTAAGCCATTTACTTAGTTCATGTTGAACTAGTAATACATGTTGAGCACAACATGTAAATATTAGACCATGCAGAGTTACAATGAGTTTTGAGTCACTCACATGTTGAGTCACTCAAGCATCGAGAAAATAGACCATGCTGAGCGATTTAGGAACCAAGTAAATAGTGGATGCCAAGTAATGCAGGTGTCAAGTCATAATATACAAAATAGTGCATGCTGAGCATCAGAGACTTCATATGCTGAGTGATGTAGTTTTGACATTTTTTTTGTAATGGTAAAAACAACTATGTAAACCATTTTTTTGCTATCTTAAGGATAGATTATCGTCTTTTCAAGATAAGGAAGAATCTATATTTGGATTCCCTATGCCATTGCATGCAACCAATCAAAAAATGGGAAGGTTAAGTGGCAATCTAGATGAAACTTAGCCATAGATTCATACCTAACCCTAAGCCACCTAAGTCTTCTTAAGGAGAATGAAGCATTAAAATCTTTATAACGAGTGAGTAATTGAATTGGAGGAGCGAACAAGATAGTTTGCAGAGCATTCAAGGTGACTTAGAATTAAGAGTGAATTGCAAAATTACTTAGAGAAGAATAGAGGATAGAGAGAAGGATAAAACATTGAGCATATGATTGTGAAGGATCAATTAGACATTGTGTAGAGGTGATTTGTCATCAGGCAAGCAAGTGCCAATCATAGGATCTATGCTAAGACATTTCAATAGGTGATTTCAATTAAATCTCTTAGCAGAGTAGTCCTAATAGGCTGTATGAAATCCTTTAACAAGGTGCTTACTTAGTTGTAAGTTAAAGTCCTCTAACTAGGCACACTTCTAACAGGGTATTAAAATCCTCTAATAAGGTGAGACCTATAGTCTTTGTAAGCCATTAACAGGGTAGACCTTTCATAGGGTAGACCATGATTCATGGTCAAATCATTGTAACCTTCATTGGATACACTTTATTGCTGCAGTAATGAAGATTTGTGGGTATCATTCCCACCCCAATTTTACCTTCTGACTTGGAAGGTTTCTACGTAATCATATCTTATGTTATGTGTGTGATTGATTGCACGTTTACATGATTTAGATGCATATGCATTATATGTAATTTCAGTTTATCTACTAATGCATATAATGAATGAATGGTGAATGTTTTATTGATCCAAGTTTAAACTACTGATTCACGACACCCCCCCCCCAATCTAAGAAGTTTACTCTTTACTCTTATAATTCCAACAATTGGTATCAGAGCCTTGTTCTCTAAAAGTGAAGCTTTGCAGCTATGAGGAAAGATCTTGAAATGGAAGTCTAGAAGTTGGGAAAGACTATTGAAAACTAGGAGATTGGAATACATCTCATACTACATCAATTGAATGAGGCAAAAGAGAAACTAAAGAAATCCTTGAAGAGAAGGAAAGAAATTGCTATTGCGGAGAATGACACACAATTAAAAGAGATAGACATACTAAGCTATTTGTAGATGGAGACTCAAATGAATTTGA
This sequence comes from Cupressus sempervirens, assembly GCA_028749045.1. NCBI lineage: Eukaryota > Viridiplantae > Streptophyta > Pinopsida > Cupressales > Cupressaceae > Cupressus > Cupressus sempervirens. The sequence continues at coordinate 58,086,520 of CM053789.1, forward strand.
TGCAATAATTGCATATCTAATGGAAAAGAACAGAATCCAAGCTAAGGAAATTAGAAATCTTAAGTTAGTTCACAAGAATCACAAGCCATACTCATATGTGAAATGGTTGAATAGAAGAAGAAAGCCATGGAAGCAAAAGCCATGATTGAAGAAGATAAAACAATTTTGGCTAATAGATAGGAAGAGAAGCCAATAGAACTAACTAAGATTTCCAACATGTAATTCGATACACTAAGTCAAATGATGAATGCCAACTATGAACTGAATGTCAAGGACATTGAGATAACTACATTGAAGTTACAGAATGAACAATTGTAGAGTGACCTGAAAAGAGAAAAGGAATTTACTGAGAGTTTTAACAAGCCGAATAAAGTCATCAAATACTTTGAGAAATTATTGAAATCCCCTAGATCCAACAATGATACATCAGGATTGGGTTACACAAGCACTAAAGAAGGAGAATCATCTAAAGCTTCCAAAGAAAGGAACATCAAAGGTAAGAACTTCAAAACTACTTGTCATAATTGTGGTAAGAAAGGACATACTACTAATATGTGTTGGACCAAGAATACAAATCAGAATGTCAAGCTAAGAACATGACTCATTGTCATAAGTGCAACAAGAAAGGCCATCAAGCACATGAATACAAAAGGAGGACCATGCATAAACAAAGATTTGAAGGATATTGCTACAACTATTAGAAGTATGGACATAAAGCTTTTGAATGTAGATCCAAACCCATGTGGGCATCAAACAAGCCATCAAAGGTAAGAAATAATGGGAACTTTTATAACTGGGATTATAATACAAGATATAGCTATCATTATTGTCATGAATATAGACATGTTCTTGAGACTTTTATTAGGACACAATTCTGTGGTAACTACAAAAGGTGGTTGAGTCAAACCACATGTTTTAGCTATTTGAAGATTGGTCACACTAGTAAGCATTGTCCAAATAGGACAAAGGCACCAGATTGTGAATTTTATAAAGGAAAAGGCAAGGCATATGTTGAATACATCAGAGATGAGATGAATAAGACATGGAAAAGGAAAGATGATTGAAGCACATCAAATGGAGAAGGGATCGCTTCACTCAATGGGTCAGGTAATCACATGTCATCAAACTAGGTAATCAAGGGATATGTGGGACTGATATTCAAGTGTCATATCATATATCAGTTCCAAAGGAGATAGTACTAAAAAGTCTACATTAGCATGAATAAAGATGCAAGATGTTGTCAAGCATGAAATGTTTCCTATGCGTGTCAAGTGGAATGTTAATTGATGCCAAGCTTCTAGACGATCTAGTTGATGCCAAGCTCATAGTAGCTACTGAGTGGTCGAAACCTCTAATGAACGTTGAGTGAACCTAAAATTGGTTGATACTAAGCTTACAACTGTGTCAACACTCAACATTAAATGCAAGGTTTTCAAAGGGTATATGATCAATTTCTGCTCATTATTCACCATTTTGAATTCAAGCAAGAGCAAGTAGAGAAGAAGGTGATTCAAAAACCTATTCAAAGCATTTGCAAATATTTTAACAATGATCTCACATTAGTTTATCAGATTTCATAATGTATTTATCACAAGCCAAGCTACACAATTTACTTTTGCATAAACCCTAGTTCAACAAAATGGCATCTAGTTCAAAAAATGTTGAAGGGAAGGAGGTTTTGAATGTTCAACTTGTCAGTAATGAAGTTAAGAAACCCATATTTAAAGCCATTCCTAACATTTCCTATAAACAAGATCCTTTTTACAGATTGTCAATGATCTCGCCAAACATAATTATGGTGCAAGATGTGAGGAAGTGCTACAATTGCAAGATAGGAAGTATAGGAGACATGGAGATAAGAGATGCATATAAAAAACTATGTGAGAATGATGTTTTGAAAGAGGAATACAAATTATTTTAGAAAAAGAGTTTAACATGAGCCCTTGATTTTCCTAATGTTTTTAAAACTTAGTGGATAAAAATTGGTATAAGAAAAATTCATGATGGTTCTTTATGGCTAGAGGGAGGACCTATCAAGATTATCAATAGAATAATTCATAGGGTTACAAACTACCCAACCCTAGATCAGCCAAAGACATTCAGAAGTGACTCCAAGGAACTAATTGAGAAGAACACTAGAGCAAAATGGAATAAGAGAGGTATGACAATTGATACTATTGCTGATCCATTGTTGAAATTTTTTGTAAGGGCAATCTCACAAAAATTCTATCAATCCAGTAGATTGAATAGTGTACCCTATATAGTTGTGGATGTTGGCTACAAGATTGTAAAGAAAAATCATACATATGATCTGGCAAGGCTACAATTACAACAACTGATGGAGAATCTTGGAGCTATCAAGAAAACCAAGAGTGCACAATGCAAGTTTGGTTCAATACTAGTTTGCATATTATTTTATGTACATGATACATTTCCCTCTTTTGGTACTATAGGGTGGAAAACAAATAGATCAATTGTAGTGCAAATCAATGAGTTCATTGATCAGATGGAATAAAACTTTGAAACCTTGATGACAAGTTATTTTGAAGATTTTAAGAAATCAATGATGGAAAGAATGAGGATATATTTGGTTGAACAACACTATAATGACATATTATTTCTTGTTGATGTTGATTACACTTTTGTGCAAGTTGCCACACCAAGAGTAAGATGGTTAAGACCACTTGGGTATAAAATTAATGTTGATGAAGCCTTAGCAGCCATCACTACACTACTAGAAGAGGAAATAGATAATGGTGCAAAGATATTTGGCAACTATGAGATGGTAAAATCAAAGATTACCATGGAATTGAAAATTGCATTAGCCATTAAGAAGAAAGATAAGACAGTGAAGAAACTAAAAGAAAAATTTAGAGAAGGTGAAGAAGAAGAAGAAGAAGAAGAAGAAGAAGAAGAAGAAGAAGAAGAAGAGGAGGAGGAGGATGAAGAAACACAAACTCAAGAACCTCTTGCATTAACCATGGCATGGGAGAAGACAAGGAAGAAGAGGAAACTGAAGTTGCTAAGGGAGAAGAAGCCAAGGAAGCACCTACTCTTTTTGAGCCAAAGAAGAGGAAGGCTAAGGAACAAACAGTGGCAAAGGCAAAGAAGATTGTCAAACCTAACCTAGCCTAGCCTACTGCTCATACTACTAGAGCTAGCACATGTGCTACAACTCAGAAGGCCAAAGAAAAGACCAAGCAAATAGAGCAAGGTGGCCAAGAGTAGAAAAGACAAAGAATAAAATATGTGGAACAATAAGATTTTGATGAAGAAAGGATAGAATTAGATGCAATTTAAAGTGGCAAGTCACAATCCCCCATCTGATCTTGAAAACTTATATGAAAATATCAAAAGCAATGCAGATTGATTTGGTTTGAAATATATTGATTTTGATTTGGAAGAGAAGAGAAAAATCAAGTGGAAGAGGCATTATATGCCATGATGTCAAAGTTTAAGAGCACTCCACTAGAATTTGACAACTCAATACCAAAAGATTTATATGATATTGTTGAGCAAAAATGGCATTATTTTTTGTATTTGGGAAAATAGATTAGGGAAACAACATTAGCTCAAGTGACACTAGAGTTGACAAAGGGAAATATTGCTAAGGCTATCAAGAGATATGCAATCAAGTTTACATCTAAATATATAGCCTTCAACATTCTTCAAAATAACATGGAAGATGTGGTCAAGAAATCAACTCAAATATGGAAACTTATATCTATTGGTTGACCACTATGAAGGAAGGAGAAGCTAACCCTTTAGAGGGTAAACATGATGATAAAAATGATGACAAAAGTGATGACAAGGAAGATGATGGTAAGAAAGATGATGGTAAAGACAATATAGTTGGGGAGGAAACAGAAAAGCAAGATAATGACAAAGTAACAACTGAGCAGCACAAGATCAACAAAGTGTGCAGGACACACAAATGCAGAGTATCAGTCCTCCTCATTAAACAAGTGTGACAACTAAGACTATAACTATGAAGGATGTTTCTAATGCTTCAGCTGAAAACATTAATCCACTTACTACAGAAGAACTAAAGATTATTCTAGACCAATCTACACTCCAAGCTAAACTCTATGAAAATCCAATTTTGGTTAGTGTAGAAGAATTGAAAAAGGTAGTAACTGAGGTCACAAGGGAAAAGGTGAATCCAAAAGAACCACTTTCTATCATCCCTTCAGTTAATAGTGTACAACCTTTGGTTCAAACAATAGTACATACATCTGCTAAGGTTGACACAAGTGTTAAATTTGATACTATTGAGAAGAAGGCAGAAGAGAAAGACACTAGTACATGTCAACAACAGGAAACAAGAAAGATGGGTTGATCTATACATACAACATAGGAACAAGGTACTAGTCAATTCATAGTGATAGATCAGGGCAAGCCTAAAGATCATAAGTCAACACCTAAGGTGAAGGAACATGAAGCCATCCAAGCACTGGTAGCCTTACTAGTATTTGGCACTCCTTCTGCACAAGCTCTTCAAAAGCTGGGCACATAAGCAATTCCATTACAAATCTTGGTGCTAAGCCCTAGCTCATCAAAGGTTCATAAGGTAATTTACTCTGGAGACATAAACCTTGATGAAGAGATTGTTATTCCAAAGTATGACTATGATACTATGACATTGGAGCAAATAGGCATATTACAACAAGCCTTACAGAAGAAAAAGCATCAAGAAATTCTTAGTAGAGAACATAGATAGATGCCGACACTCTAAGATATAAAGGACATCTTTTTAGATGCATTCAGCTTGCCAACTCCTGAAGAGACCAAACCACTAATAGAACAACTGATAGATATAGTGGAAAAGGTCAGTAATGAACACATTGATACAACTAAATTTTTTTTAGAATGGTCTAAGAATAAGTTTCAAGGAAAGGTGAATGAGAAAATATTGAGTGAGATGGCACTAACTCAAGTTGCATTGGCAACTAAGGTTAAAAAGGTGAAGAAGGTAGTTGAGAATATATTCTCACTATACAAAAAGTTGTGTGATCCTACACTCTTCACTCAAGAGATTAGGAGTCATATTTTAAGTCTAGAGAGAAACCTTAACATATCAGGTACTAAGCTACCTCAGAACCCAACTCAAAGTGAGAATCATTTCATAACATTTCTTTAGAAACAAAGTCAATTAGATGTGCTGATAGTAGATGAGGCTAGCATAAGAGACAAATTGACATGTATACAAGCATCCCTTACCCCGCACATGGAGATACTCCATAAGTAACTATGTTATGTCGAGACCCTATTGAAGAAAGACCCAAATCTTTCTATTTTAGATGGCCTAGTGCACCTTGCTTACAAGCTTGCAATCAAAATTAGGTCATTGGATGTTGCATGTGACAACTTGGATGTAGCCCTCAAGATCATAATGGATGTCCATAAATCTTTATTGGACAAACAAACTATACATGTATAGCCCATTTGACATAAGTTTCAAAGAGGAGGAGAACAAAGAAAAAGGGATATATAACAATAAATGGGGGAGAGTAAAGAAAGGGGGAGATAGAAATAGAGGAAGATAAAGAATGGGGGAGATACATCAGTGAATAAAGAAACAAGAAAACAAATGCATATATTAGTTAAGATAGAGCATATCAAATGAAAGAGTATTAGATACAGTGCATTTAAGTCAAAGGGAGCACATATTTTGGATACAAAACATACACATTAACTTAGGGGGAGTTATCAATTGTGAGGTATATAGGTTATTGTAGAATTTGGAAATTTTGAAAGTTTTGTATATAAGCCAAGTCGTGGATATGTTATGCTCAAGAAGATTAAGGTTGATTATGTAAATTCAAGTGTTGTTGACACTCATGCCAAGGGGGTAGATTATTGATCTCAAATTGGTTTTGACAAGTGAGTGTCAACACACTTAAGCCATTTACTTAGTTCATGCCAAACTAGTAATAGATGACAAGCACAACATGTAAATGTTAAACCATTTCAAGTTGTAATTAGTATCAATTCACTCATGTGCTAAGTCACTCAGGTGCCAAGAAGATAGACCATTTAGGATCTAAGTAAATAGTGGATGCTTAGTAATGTAGGTGCCAAGTTATAGTATACAAAAAAATGCATGCTGAGCATCAGAGGCTTCATATGTGGAGTGACATAGTTTTGACATATTTATTTGTAATGGAAAAAAAAGCTATGTAAACTATTTTTTAGCTGACTTTAGGATAGATTATGATCTTTTGGAGATAAGAAAAATTCTATATTTGGATTTGCTATGCAATTGCATGCAGACAATCAGAAAATGGGATGGTTTAAGTGACAATATGGATGAATCTCAGCCATAGATTCATATCTAACCCTAATCCACCTAAGTCTTCTTAAGGAGGATGAATCCCTAAACTATTTGCAATGAGTGAGTAATCAAATTGGAAGAGTGAACAAGATAGTTTATAGAGCATTCAAGGTGACTTAGAATTAAGAGAGAATTGTAAAATTAGTTAGAGAAGAATAGAGGATACAGAGAAAGATACAACATTGAGAGATCTAATCATGAAGGATCAATTAGACATTGTGTAGAGGTGATCTATCATCAGTCAAGAAAGTGCCAATCACATGATCCATGCTAAGAAATTTTAACAAGAGATTTTAGTTAAATTTCTTAATAGAGTAGTCCTAATAGGTTGTATGAAAACCTTTGGTAAGATGCTTACTTAGTTTTAAGTTGAAGTCCTTTGACTAGGCACACTTCTAATAGGGTGTTGAAATCCTCTCAAAAGGTGAGATGTAATAGTCTTTGTAAGCCTTTAATAGGGAAAACCTTTCATAGGGTAGACCATGATTCATGGGAGGAGCCTCAAATCATTGTAACCTTCGTGGGATACACTTTATTGCTATAGCAGTCAAGGTTTATGGATGTCATTCCCACCCCAGATTTACCTTCTCACTTGGAGGGTTTTTGAGTAATCATATCTAGTGTTGTGTGTGTGATTGATTTCATGTTTACATGATTTAGATGCATATGCTTTATATTTTATTTCAACTTGCCTTCTAATGCATATGTTGAATGAATGGTGAAAGTTTTATGGGACCATGTTTAAACTATTGATTCACCCCCACCCCTGAAGTTTATTCTTTACACTTGTAATTCCTAAATCTCCTTCATAATACTCTATTAAATATGAGATATTGAGTACAAGTGAAATATTCAATTTAGTAGGCAACTCGACTTCATAGGCATTTTTAGAATCATGCCTTTTCACTAGCTTTCATGGTTCAAACTTCTTCATTTTTAGCTTATTATACGTACCAACTAGAAAATGCTCCTTTCTCAAATGAACCATGACTTCATATCTAATCTAAAATTCCTTATAACTCCTTTTCATATCTAACTTAGCCTTGTACTGTGTATTCATCTTTGTAATGTACTTCCTAGCCTTCGCATGGATGTTCTTCAAATATTCAAAAAATTCTTCTACTTTGGCACTACTTATCTCTCCTTTATCCAACTACCTCAATTCAGAAGCATTTTTGGGATTACTCACATATATAATCTAGAATAGTGATATACCAATACTCTTGTTGCATAATTATTATATGCAAATTGTGCTTGTGGTAAAATTAGATCCCATCCTTTTGGTTTATCTCCAACCAAACATCTCAGTAAGTTTCCCAAAATATGATTCACAACTTCTATCTAACCATTAGTCTGTGGATGATGTGATGAACTGAACTTCAAATATATCTTCAATCTCTTCCATAATGTATGCTAGAAATACCCAACAAACTTGGTATTTTGATCTGAAACTATACTCTTGGGCAAACCATGTAGTCTCACCAATTCTTTGAAAAATAACTCTGCCACATAAACAACATTGCTAGTCTTCTTGCAGGGAATGAAATGTGTCATCTTTGAAAATCTATCAACCATCACAAAAATAGAATCACAACCTCACTTATTCCTTAGTAATCCAAGAAAAAAAATCTATGCTCACATCCTCCCATGGCTTCTCTAGTACATGTAATTGCTAACATAACCCTATATTTTTATTTACACCTTTTTCTATCTAACATGCTCTATAACTATGTACAAACTTCTTCACATCTTGCTGCAACTATGGCCAATAATAGTTCTTAGCAACCAAAGAAATGATTTTATCTCTACCAAAGTGTCCTACTAATCCTCCACTATGCTTCTCCTTGATGAGATTCTTTCTCATTGAACTTCTTGGAATGCACAACTAGCTTCCTTTGAGCAACATACCATCTTGCATTATGAAATCCAACCACATTTTATTGTCAAGCGTAATAAGTTGTGTACAATCCTTCCACGCTTTACCAAAATTAGGATCCTCTAGATAAAAATTACTAAGTTCCTTGAACCCAACCACCTCAATCTAAATGTCTGCTAGTAAAAGTTGTCTTCTAATAAGAGCATCTATAGCTCTATTAGACTTCCCACTCATGTGCTTCAAAACAAATCTATCAACCCACTTCAAGTACATTTGGTTTCAATTTTCATTGACTATTCAAATATTGCAATGCTTGATGATCAGTATACAAAAGAAACTCCTTAGGAAGAAGATAGTGTATCCACTTCTTCAATGCCTAAACTATATATAGCATAAAATTCTAGATCATAAATTTTTTATTTTATTTTTGCATCATTCAATTTCTCACTGAAATAAGAAATAAGTCTACCTACTTGGCTCAAAACAACTCCTATTATACACTACTAGCATCACAATCTACTTGAAACACCTTTATGAAAGCTAGAAGTGCTAAAATAGATTAAAACTCTTATCTGTTCCTACAATCCACTAAAATTATTTCCTATTGCCCCTCATTGTTTCTATCAAGGGTCAACAAATACTGCTAAAACCTCATGAAATTTAGTAAAAAAATAGCTAGTCCATAAAAAGATCTTACATCTATAGCACTCTTTGGAGTAGGTCATTCAGGGATAGCCTTCATTTTCTTTGGGTCAATTTTCAAACCTTCTATTGAGACTACAAATCTTAGGTACACAAACTCCTTCACAAAACAACACTTCTTTAGGTTTATAAGCTACTTTTCTTGCGTCGACTTACCAAACACCTTTAAATTATGCATCAAATTCTCCTCCAATTTCTTACTAAGGATCAAAATATCATCTAGGTAAAAATGACAAACTTACCTAGAAACTCATTTAGTACTTCATTCATGAGCCACATGAAAGTTCTTGGTGCATTAGTCAGCCCAAAAGGCATGACTAACCATTCATACAATCATTCCCTTGTCTTGAAAGAAGTCTTCTATTCAACTCCTTCTCTGATGGAAATCTGATTATATCCACTCTTCATATCTATCTTTGTGAAATACATAGCTCCACTCAAATAGTCCATAATATCATCCATCCTTGGCAATGAAAATTTGTACTTGATTGTGATCTTGTTAATAGTGTGAGAATATATGCAAATCATCTATTATCTATTCTTCTCTGGTTCTAATATTTTTGGTATAACACATGGACTTGGACTCTCTCAAATTAACCCCCTTTGTAACAACTCATGAACTTGTCTATTCAACTTTTCACTTTTTTCTATTGTCATTTTGTGTGTTGCCTTATTTGGCAAGCTGGCTCCTAGAATTAAATCCATTTGGTGACACATCTTCCTCACTAGGGGTAATCCATCAGGTACTCTATCTAACACAATATCAGAATACTCTCCCAACATATATACAACTTTTGTGCGTACTTCCTCTACTTCTTCTTTACCGTCTTCTAAAATTATAGAAAAATACACATGCTCACACTTCATACATTATAGCAATTCCTTTCCATCACCAAAACATATTCTATCAGCACTACATACCTTTTCTTCTTTCTCCTTCAATAGCTTAAATTTATGTTTCACTCCATCCTTGGTCAGACTGTAGGTATTTTCTCATACATTGTGTACAACATGTCTATCAATTAGCCACATCCTACCCATCAATATATGACATATGCCCATCAGTGTGATGTTACAAAGCACCTCATCTTGGTAGCTTCCAATCTTGAACTTCACTAAGCATTTCTCATTGACCATGACCTTATGGTCATCTTGCACACAAGCAATATGGTATGGACACATGTTTTTTCCTCTTCAGCTTCAACTTTGTGACCTTCATTTCTAAAACTAGACATTTAGTACTTCCACCATCAATGATCACATCAAAACACTTATCTTCATATCTACACCTTGTGTGAAACAAGCTCCTTCTTTGGTTAGGTTCATTCTCATCACTCAGCAGGACTCTTCTGTTAACTAGGACTTCTCCTCTTTCACCATCTTCAGAATATGATGATTTGGCATCTTCATCAACATGTGCAACTCTAGACTATTCTTCTTTTCTTTGATCTATCCTTCCTTGGCATTGGGAACATTTAAATTCTATATGTCCTTCTTCTCCACAATGAAAACATTTCCCATAGAAGCCTCCTCTTCCACATCCTTTTTCTTTGTCTCTTCATCTCTAATATCTATTTTTTTTATCATGGAAATGATTAGAATTGTTTCCCCTCTTGTTTTGGCTACTACTTTAGGGCTCATCCTTGTTCTTCTCATCATCATTTTGGCCTCCATAAGACCATCCATAGAATCGTCCACCGCAACCTCTACCATTATTCTTGTTATCAAAAAATTTTCTTAGCTTCTCCTCAACTCTTAGGGAAAACTATTATGCCTTCTCAATAGTGGTCACTCAAACAAGACTCGTCTCCTCTTAAATACTTGGCCTTAATACATTAAGATAACTAGCCACTTTCTCCTTATTAGCTTTTGCATGGCTAGTTGTAATGAGAACTTAGTAGAACTCTTTGGTATACTCTTGAAAAAATTTTCCCACTTGCTTCAACCCTTTCATTTTCTTCAACAGATCAAGCTCATAATCCACAGGAATGAGCTATCACTTCATTTTAGCTACCATCCGATCCTATTTGATGATTTTGTCCTTTCTTGCTTTTTCAATCCACTTGGATCACTTGCCAATAGATCTTTACATGACCCTTTAGTTTAGCCTTCACAAACTTGACCATATCCAAATCTCCAACATCTTCATATTCAAAGTACTTTTCCAATTCATTTATTTATTCAATCAATTCCTCTAGGTTGATTTCCCAAAAATGTGGGAACATCAAACTTGGGTCTTCTCCCAATACTAGAAATGACATGGAAGAGTTCTCATGAACTGCCTTTCATGGAATGTTAGAGGTCTTACAGACCTCACCAGAAAGTACTATGTCCGGGATACCCGTCATAGACTTGGTAATTTGGATTTTTTGTGTTTGCAAGAAGTTAAGATCTCTGGTTTCATGCTTGATGCTACTTGACACGTCATTTGGCTGGATGGCATTATGTTTTCCTCACACCATGATGCTAGCTGAGGTGGTGTAGTTACTCTCCTATCACCTCACCTTCATTCTTCTATTATTTCGCACAATTCTGACCCTGCACATAGAATTGTTTGGCTTTTACTTTCCATTAAAAATCACTCTTTTGGCATCATTAATGTTTATGCTCCCAATGATGCTGTTGAAAGAGTCCATTTGTGGGCCCGACTGACTAACAATTTGCCTCTAGCTACTTCAGTCATGTGTGGGGACTTCAATATGGTTGAAGTGGCATCTGACAAAGAAGGCATTCTAACAACCATTTTCAGAAAAAGGGCTTATGTAGCTAACAGCCTTGCCCTCAGGAAAGCCTCTAAGGCTCTCACTCTTAACCCCTTTGATACGGATCTGCAAGTTCATCTTGCCAAGATTCATCATAACAAGCAAGTTGCTGACAACTATGGTGCCCGTGGAGCTCAACTCAAGGCTCATCTCCACTGGTTGAATGTTGGAGACAAAGCCTCAAAGGAATTTTTTCATGCTCTTCGAGCCTATCATACCAAAGTTGGGATTCAGAAGCTCAAACAGGGCATGACTATTCTGTCTAGTCTCCCTGACATCCTGCAAGTGTTCGTTCATCATTATGAGAACATCTTTGCTTCATAGGGAAATTCGGTTGCCTAGGAGATGCTCTCCAAAAATGCATCTTTGTTACTCCCAACTACCTTGTGGGAGAACAATGTGCTTTCTATGAGCAACTTCTTTCCCTTAGTGATCTTAAAGAGGCTACCTTTTTTATGGCAGATGACAAGTCCCCTGGGTGTGATGGATTTCCATGTGAGTTTTACAAGCACCTCTGGGAGAAAATTGGCCCTGATCTATATAGAGTCTATCTTGAAGCATATCATTCTAAAAGCTTAGGAGCCATTATAAATAAAGGAAATATTAAATTCATACCTAAGGCTGGTGATCCGGAGGACATATGCAATTGGAAGCCCATCACCCTTCTGAATGTGGCTTATAAGATAATTGCCAAAGCACTCTCTCTCAAAATTAGGCACATGCTACCTCTAATTGTGTGGCCTGAGAAAAATAGCTTCATAGTGTCTAGATACATTCTTGATAACATTATTGCCATCTGTTAAGGGATGGAATGGGCTCACAAGTCCAAACAGAAGGCTATCTTTTTGAAGATAGATTTTGCCAAAGCTTATGACCGCATTGAATGGCCCTTCATCCTAGCTATGCTCCAAGCCCTGGGATTTGGTCCCAACTTTATTCAATCCATGGAGATGCTTTTTGGTGATGCTAATGCTTGCATTACCATTAATAATTCATAGTCTGAGGCCTTTGGGTTCTTTTGCTCCATCAGGCAAGGTTGCCCCTTAGCTCCAACACTTTACGTTCTTGCTACTGAAGGGTTTGGGTACCTGCTTGCTCATTCTATTTCCTCAGAATTAGTTCGTGGCATTACCTTTCCTGATTCTACTTCCCAACTTGTCAATGGGCATTTTGCTGATGATTCCTTCCTTATTCTCCTTGAGGAGGAGGAAATCATCAACAATGCACTTTCTTGTCTATAGACTTTTTGTCAAGCTTTTGGCTCTACCATTCAATGGCATAAAATGCTCTACTACTACTAGTCTTTCTCGCCAGCACCACACTAGCTCAGCCAGTTTGAGTGGAAATGGGTCACTCACAGTGAAGTTTTTCATTTTCTTGGCATCCCCTTTACCTTTTAGGCTTTCCCTCTGGAGCTTTGGAATGTTGTCCTTGCTAAGATTGTCAAAAAGCTTGATTACTGGATTACCAAGCCACTCTCTTGCTGGTAAATTCCAAATTTTTTCTAAGAGTCTGGTGGCCACCCATGTTTATTATTCTTCCTATTGGGCTCCTTCCAAAGCTTCCTATCTTAAGTTGGAATGCCTGCTCAGAGATTTCCTCTGGACTTTTGGTTCCGATCATCATGGATTTCATAGAATCGCCTGGGAATTTTGTTGCCTCCCTAAAGAATCTGGTGGCCTCGATCTTCTTTCCACTCACAAAAAAGGCCTTGTGCTTTGTGCCAAATGGATCATTCAAGCTATTACTCTAGATGAAGCTTGGAAGATTTTGGTTCGCCATTGTATTTCTTCTAGCTTCCCTGTTAACAGACCTACGTGGAAGGGGATTGGTTTTCAAACCCTTCTCATCATGCATGATCTTGTTGTCATCTAGGGCTCATTTTTTATCAAGAGCATCTGGAAATCCTAGGAGTCTATCAAGCCCTAGCTTCATTGGGCTGGGGACGACTTTCGTAATGGTCTCTCCTTGAATCAACAGAATATTTGGTGGTCTCCCCTATTTTCCATTCAGGGTAACCCTCTTGCTAAGACCCAAGGTGCAAGTGCTCTTCATTTTTTCAAACGTGGCATCAAAACTATCAAAGATCTCTTTTCTAGGGCCACTATGAGTTTCAGGACCTAGGAAGACATGCAGGTTCAGTACCGTCTTGTCCGTGCAGATTGGCAAACTTTTGACCTATTGCTTTCCTCCATCCCTGTACATCTGGTGCACAAGGTTGGAATTTAGTTTGGTTGTCCTTGGTGGCATGATTGGAAGTGGTATCCTAACACTCCTTTTGCCAACTACAAGCCCAATCAGGGATAACGATGGCTTTCACCCCATCTTTCGATGGTAGACACGCTCAACAAGAGATGGCATTTGCAATCTTTGCTTTCTCAATGGCGAAAAATGCTTCGATACCATCTAGTGCACTATTACTGAACCCAAGATTGCACACTTTGCTTGGTGCCTTGCTTTCCAAGGTCTTCCCCTAGGGCCTTGGCTCAAGCACATAGGGGTTCCTGATCCTAGATGCCCCTTCTGTGGCCAGCCTGAGTCCTTTCTGCATATTTTTTGGCTTTGTAAACATGTGCAAAATTACTAGCACTAGATTTATGATTTTTTCAAGCCCTTTAGGTCTGAACCATTTTCATGGCACATGATCCTACTGGGTGATTCACCAAGAATTCCCAAAAAGTACTCCTAGATCTGGCATACATTCAGGATGGAAATTGAGTTTACTCTGTGGAAAGATAGAAATGTTGTTTTATTCACACACAACTTTTTGGATGTTAACATTGCAATGTACACTAAAGCTTGTATTTGTAACAATGTTATTATGTAGATACAGATGCTAGAAGTTGCTCACCTATAGGAGCTGCTCAACCACTGGGGCAATGCCCCTTGCATTATGGCTTGAGTACCTCTAGATGCCTTAGCAGACAACTCGACGCCTTGTGGCAACTGATAGCGGCACCACTCCTCAGGCCGCCACTCACACACTCTGCGCTTGCAGGCCTCCCGCCACCGTTCTCCTAGTGGTGGGGCTGGTAGCTGGCGGTGCCGCTCTACCTCTCCACCCTGTGGTGGCTTTGGCTAGTCCCCGCGTCCTACTCTTGGTGCTCGTCGAGATACTGTTGGCAAATGGCCCTTCCTGGTGCTAGTAATTTCCCCTCCATGGCCTGAGGTCAAAGATGTAGAGGCTACCACTGATCCCCCTACTGTTGTAGCTCCTGATGATTGCTAGTCTATGCCCAACTCACCCCCCAATCCCAGAAATGATTGGGATTTCAATGATAAAGATGATCCTCCCCCCTCGGCTGCCACTGCTTTGGCAGCCTAAGGTTGCTTTATATGTTTTTTTTTTGATGAATAGTTGCTTCTTTCAGTTGATGTCATGTGTTTAGTTTCGGCTTTGGCCACTTGAACTCTCTCACGGGGTGATCATGTATCCCCCGACCCCTTTTTTGTGAATTGTATTCTAAGTATATTTTTTAATAGAATAAGACTATTCATCAAAAAAAAAAATTATCTTATATAATCGATGAAACAATTGTGTTGGACATTTATAATGGCCATTAATGTGTCCATTCCAGCTGGGCTTTGTTGTGGTGTCCACAACACACGCCCCATTCCTCACTAGGAATGGGGACCCCCTACTTTTTTCGACTCCTAAACTCATAATTCGGGAGGCGGGAGAAGAATTTTTGTTTAAAAGATGAGTCCAAAAATTCTATTTAAAAAAATAAAAAAAATAAAAAAAATCAAAAAATTGAAAAAACTAAAAATAATTTTTTTTTTTAATAAAAAATAATAAAATAAAATAAAATCGAGTCGTCGCACGCTCACACCACCGCATGCGCACACACCACTACCCGCTCCGTCGCTGCACCGCCCCTCACACTCCGTGCACTCGCCAACGCGTACCACACTGTGCTGTGTCGTGCCGTGCCTTGCGCGCACACGCTCTACCGCAGCCGCGCCATGCCTCTCGTGCGCGTGTGCTACCACAGCCATGCCACGCCTCACACGCATGCCGCAGTAGCCATGCCGCACCTTGCGCGTGTGCGCTGCCGCAGCCGTGCCACGCCTCGCGCATGCACGCTGCCGTAGTCGTGTCGCAACTTACGCGCGTGCCACTGTAGCCACATAGCGTCATGCCTTGCGTGCGCGCATGCATCACCGTAGACATGCAGCGTCGCACCTCGTGCGCACGCGCTGCCGCAGACACATAGCATCACGCCTCATGCACGCGCGCCACCGCAGCCACGCAGCGGCGCACCTCGAGTGTGCGTGCGCATCGTCGCAGCCATGCAGCGTTCTGCCTCGCTCACGCACTGCCACAGCCACATAGCATCATGCCTCGCGCGCGCGTGCTGCTGCAGCCATGCAGCATCGCACCTCGCGCACGCGCGCTCCACCCACAGCCACGCAGCGTCGCGCCTCGCGCGCGCGCGTGACTGCATTGTGCTGTGTCACGCCTTGCATGCTTTACCACGGGTTCGCACCTTGTGCGTGTGCTCTGATGCATCTCATGCGTGTGCGCGTGCGCATGTCCAAGGTGCCTCATTCACATTCGTGCCATTGCGCTCCCAAGGGCCTTGTGTGCTTGTGAAGGTTTTTATTCACCTCCAGTTTTGCTTGAATAGCCAATGAGAGGGGTGTAAAATATATCATTTAAGTATAAGTTGATGATATCAACTTATACTTAAGATATATTTTAATATATGCGACGAATCTTTTAAGATAGGTTTCAGGCCTCCCAGAGATAAGGTAAAGATTCTAGGAAATTTCAGGGCTTCAAAAATCCAGACTTAGCCAAATTTCAGGGCTTTAGGAATCCAGACTTAGCCAAATTTCAGGACTTCAAAATTTCGGACTTAGCCAGATTTCAAGATTCACCTCCAGTTTTGTTTGAATGACTAGTGTGTCTTTACTATGCATTGCTAACTCTGCGGACTAACGTTTGCTTCTTTTGTAGGTAAAAATGACATCCTCAACTTTTCGATGTCATAACTTTTGACTCGGGCCTCCGAATTTAGAACCACTTACACTGTTGGAAAGAAGAACTGAAGATCTAATTTTAGACCCTAAAATAGCGAGCCTTCGGTTGCCCAATTTTAGAGACTGATGAAAGTTTCAACTTGAAATTTTGAGCAAAAGACCTCCAAAAAGGTCATTTAAAAATGCCTAGAAGAATTTGCAAAAAATAAAAAAATGTGAAAAGTTGCAAACATTTGATCATCTTGGATGGTTTGGATCACTTGGTTTCTCGCCGAAAAGGATTGGACAGGTGGAGAGAAGACAAAGGTCAAAGATACAGAGGTTGGACACATAAAGCAAATCAGGTTCCTGATCTTATGCAACTACTGGGGACAAGATTCAATGCAGGTGCCTTGAGATTTTCAATTGAAGAAGTAGAGATAGTGCAAGTTTATGAAAGTAATTGGCTATAAAGAGGGTGTAAATCATCAAAAAAGGGCATGGAGCATATACAAAAAGTGATCTAAAACCTCATTTGAGCAAAACCCAAAAACCATTTTCAAAATTGGGAACTTTGATTTTTTGGCGAATTGAGCTCTGCAGGTCCATAGCTTCGCAGGTCCACAGCTTCGCAGGTTCATAGGTACACAGGTTCGCAGGTCCACATCTTTGTAGGTTCGCAGCTCTGCAGGTCTACAGGTCCACATTTTCGTGTAGCTTCGCAATTCAAAAATGCGCCGACAGTTAACTGCTAGTTCCAAAAATAGCACTTTCCATGCATTGGAAGCGCATTCTGAGCACAAGTTTAACACTGACACATGCCCAGTGAAGGGGCAACTTCTATTTTTGGTGTCTACATGCACTTCCACTTCAACTGATGGCTTCCTCCTACTTTCTCTCTCATGCTTTCATTGTTTTTGACATGTAAAGGGCTCATGCATCCAATTAATGAATAAAATATGGATGGAGTCCCTCTAAGCACCAGTTAGATTACCAGTTTGTATATATTTAGTTTGTTTTAATATTTTAAAAGCATTTTATTGCATTAAGATATCTCTCACTCTCAACACAAATTGAGGAGACAATTTCTTATAAATACCCCATTGTAAAATGTAAAAGGGCCGTCGTTATTATGCAATAAAATTATGCTTTTGGTGCTAGCATTTGGAGTGTAGTTATTCTTGCCTAGATGTGTCATTATTTTGTGGATTTTATTCATGAGATTGTGATTGAGACAAAGGTTTATTGCATTGTTTCTGGTTGTGTGATCTTTTAGTTTTGGTGTTTGCTACAGATATATGAATTTCGTTGACGTAATGAGCTTGAGAAGAGATCACTCGATTGTGTCTACATAGCTTTTTGTCTCGCATGAGTGCACTTTTCGTGGCCTTGCGATTTGATGAAGAGTGAAACATCATTTGATTTGTTATAGATTCTCACTGACGATTGCATCAGTGGATTCTAGGAAGCGCTCCTCCTATTTTCATTGGTTTCCTACCGATTTCTTCGAAGGTTTAACTCGCAGCGTGTTGTGTTCTGTAGCTTATGTCCATTTAGGAATTTCAATTTCAAGTTATTTGATTTCATGTTATTTGCTTTGAGTTTCATTATTTTCTTTGCTAACCCCCCTGTTAGAATAGGACCTCATATTAGCTACATTGTTAGAGTTGCATTTATTAAAAAAATAGAAAATACAAAAACATTGTTCTTTTGGTGTGATATTTTGAGACAACGAACAGATTTTACTTGATTTCAAGGTAAAAGAGTTTTTGGAACCAACAAAGGCCTCTTCGTGAACATTCACATTTATCTTCTACTGAGCGGATTTTGGTATGTCACAAGACAAACACTGAACCTTGGAGTGGATCCTTAAAAAGATTTGCTTTTCAAGAGAGGAATTACACTATGGATTCCTGCCATTGACCTCGTGCAAAACAAATGCCCAACAGGCTTGAAATCTCATTCTCACCTTCCTCAAAAGTACATGTATGAACTAGTTATCTTAAACAAGCATCAAAATGAAAAATGATTCATCATTTGACAATAAGGGGAATGAGTGATTCCAAATATACTTTTATTTATTTTGTGTGATTCCCATGTTATCAGGGATAAATTAAAATAAAAAATGCCTATTACACTCACCGGGAATATTTTACATATCTTGATGAAATGTTGTCCCATGGAGAGTATTCTATGCACAATGCAACAACAAGAATGCAAGTTGAAAGACGAGTAGAGAGAAAAGATTCTTTTAGGCATGCCAAAACTCATCCTACACCATTTAAAGTGGAGGTCTAGTGACCTCAAGTAACACTAATTAGATCCTAATACTATTAAAGTCAAATAAAAGCTTCAGCAAATGATCATTTTCGCCACTTCCTTAAAACTATTAAAGAAATTAGTGACACTATCAATTAGGCTTAATCTCTAGATGTTCGTCAAACTTCTTAATTTTAAACATTATCTCAATAAACCAGGGTTTCATAATTATGATAGGAACCATATTTTGAACTGTCTCTAGGATAAATAAACCCAAAAAAATTGTTAGATTCTCTACAAGTTCTACATTTAAATTATAAGAATACCAACCTTTGAGTTCAACATTTTGAGATTTAGCAGTGCTACACATGAGTATTTTAAGACATTTTTCTAAAGATGAAATTAAAATTTTGTGTTAAATATTTAAGTTGTAATTTTAATTATTATAAGTAAATGTATAAAATATTGTAATTATTTTAAATGAAAACATAATATAAAATGTTCATGCAATTTCATTTTCATTTGGGTAGGATTGAGGGAGGTGGGAAGCATAGGTAGGATGAAAACTTTTGGAGGAAAAATAAAAAATTTTAGGATAGCTTTTCTAGGATATTTGTAGACTGGGTTATCTTCTCCATTGACACTGCTTATAAAGCAGATTTTAACAATTTTCTCTTTTCAAATTTCTAAATGAAAGCACTTAGAAAATAGGAGCTAAGGTAAAATGTTACAGTTGCAATCACCCCATTTCTTCTTGGGGAAGAGGGTTGTAAAGAGATTTAGGGAGAATTGCATAAAAAGGGGTTTTTATTTGAAGGAGGAGATTGATTTATAAAGCATTTCTGTGTAGATTAAAGGATGGGTTGAGATTCTCATTGAGCAGGTGATGAAATTGTTTACTATCAAAGCTAACAGGGAAGCTCTCAAATAATTTCTTTGCATTTTTGTTTGAGTGGGATGGTTTGAGGTAAATACATTGCTGCATTTTTTTGAAACATATTCTTAAATTTAGTGTTAAAGATTTCATTTCCATTTGAAACTTTGATTATTGAGACTTTTTTGGTTTGGGAACTTTGATTTACCCTTGGATTTTTTTATTCTGGCATTGATATCTTACGAATTTATGCTATTAAAACTATTGCAATCTATATTGCTTTTCCTTGTTTGTGGCTTATGTGTAAATGGGTTTTGGAGTTACTCATTGTTCAATTACAATGGGTTTACATTTCAACAGCCAAGATATTACTATTTTTTTTGTTAAAATATGGGTATGTTTTAATTTTCCTACTTATCAACATAAGGGGTTTCTAGTTTAGAGTCAAACTTATGTAGATACATGAGTGATTTCCCTGATGTCCACTTTTATATGAAATTAAACTAAAGTGTTGGGACTAGAGTGGCTAGATCGACCCTAGAATGAAACTACATGCACATGTCATGGGGGGACTAATAGGAAGAATAGAATCCCCTTGTCATGATTGGTGAAAATAATAGTGGATAATTCTCCACCATTGATTGATTTCTCGTACACTTTAGGTTCCTTCTCAGTCAGGGATATCAAGGAGTTGGGACTTATGGATAGGACATATACATAGGATGGAATAGGGGAAGTAGATTCAATAGGGGAGCATCAAATGAAGATTTTGGTCCATCATTTTTTAGAAATTCTAGTTGGGGGTAGATTATTGTTTGATAGGTATTCAAGATTCAATGAAATGACATGTTTAGTTAATGCATCATACACTTCCCCTAATTTCTTAAATTGCAATGGCCTGCGAGTGCATTAATATATACCCATAATTTAAATATTGGAAGGAAACATTAATTTATTAAGCTCTACTCACATAGAGTTATGGGCTTTGATGCCTCCTCTATAGGTGGCCCATCCTTCTTCCATTCCAATGACTACTCCTCCCAAGCTAGCCTATGCTACTATTCTTCTTAGCTTATTTAGCTAAGAATGAGTTGTTGCATTTTTAAATACCCATTAAAGTGATGTAGAATCATTTATGAAACATACTAAATGCTTATACTACAATAATATTTTAATTAGCATAGCTAAAAATGGTGAATGGTATCTTTCATAATGACCCTAGTTTGAAAATTGTAGCTTCTATAATTTTTTCAATTGAATTTTACATATATTTTGTGATTATTGTATTAGGGAGGGAAGAAGATATTAAGATAAAAAAACTAGGATCCTTATATTTGTGTGGGTGCCCCCTGAATGCTTCACATTTATTTTGAATACTAAAAATCTATTTTTGACAAAGAGGAGACTAAACAAATTTCATAGTAGAGAGCCCAGTTGAAGCTTAGGTTGTGCTAGAAAAGTTATAATCTTTGATAGATTTTTGGAGAAAGAGGAAGAAGAATGTAATTCTATGTGATAACTAAGAGCTACAAGAAAGAAGTATTCTATTGAGGTTAAAATCTTTAGTATACTTTCAGAAGAGGAAATGTGAACAAGTTCAAAATTAATGTTTTGTTCAAGCCAAAAAAAATTAATATATCTTTTGAAGACCAAAAATTGAACATAGTAAAGCCTCTACCATTAATGACCATACATTTTCTTTGTACTCTAAAATTGTTACCTAAGTTAAGACAAAAACTTGTAGTTACTAAATTTGTGGGAGAAGAGCAAGATGTTTGTGAATGCATTTAATTTATTTCTTTTAGCAAAAGCACAAAGAAATCTTTCCAATGGATTTTCCAAATTGGTTTTTAATTAGTGCATCTCTTTTAAATCCACAACACTGTAAAGTTATTAATATTATTAATGTGATTATGGTAAGGGGTTTGTAATTTTATCTAAAACTCATGATATTATTAGTTTAAACAATAATCTTCTATGTACATCAAACAAAGTTTGTATCACATTTGAATATTTTTCTTGTAGTATTCATATAGTCTTTAGTTTGATGTATGATTTGTTACTAAAACATAATCACAACATGATGTTTATGCAAGTTTCTCTCACTTCAGACTATTCATTTATTTACATTCCTTTCTTGGATATGTTTTTTAAAGGTTAGTTAACACATGGTTTCACAATAAGGCATATTTTAAAATAATAATGAAAATTTCATGTGGCTTTCCCATTTATCTCTTATATGGGATTAGATATTTTTTTAAGTTATCCTCCTAGTCCTCATTTTATGCCTATTTTTTTCCATGATCAAATTCACTACACCAGTTCTACATTTTAGCAACTCGAAGATATAGTTTATGATCTTGATATTTTCCAAATTTTGTGTGAACCATCTACTTCATCACGTACACCTCAATCTCCCATCCATAAAACTTCTCCTATCATTCTCCCTTACACTACATTTTATCACAAATCTCATGTCAAAAATTCTCTTTATCTACCCTTTGTAATATTTTGATGCGAGGCTAGTAGGGCAAAGGGAGCCAAATAGATATATCAAGTCAGAAAGTCTTTCATCATATTATCATCATTCTATTTTTCTATTTTCTATCACATATATTCTATATCCAAACTATTTCATAATACATGTGGGCATAGATTTATAGTGGGACATGCCCTTTATAATATATCATTTATTTGAGAAACCTAATTACCTTGGAGCTTCATGCTCCCTTTGTTATTGTTTTTAGTAGGATCTAGCATAATTTTGGAGAGTTTGTTTGTTAATTAAGCTCCCAAAATTTATTTGTTGTACTTATAGATATCACTTTAAAGATAATGACACTTTATTATGGATATTCATATCATATGGGGCCAACATAGAGTTCATTTTAATCAATAGATTTAATTTCATCACTATGTACATCATGATGGGTAACAACACATGTAAGTTTGTTTGTAGATACAATTTTCTTAATATGGATGATGAGTAATTTCAATTATTTAATTATCCAATGAAATATATTTTTCTATGAGCTCACACATGGTTGAGCAAGAAAGAGTGTTGAGTTTATACTAGATTGTATCACCATAAAGGATTTTCATATTAGATACATAGTTGTAGTTGAGAAACTTGATTAACATTCTCACATCTACACTTAATCTTTATTCTAGTTATCAAATCAAGAATTAATAGGATATGTATATAAAAATATTATTGAAACCATAAGGGGTATGTCATAAAACTTCTATGATGTCATTCCTTGTCATAAATGCCATGTACATTTGAATTTGACTTGACATCTATCTTTAACCTATTTTTGTAGAAAAATATGTTAAATAGTATTTCTTGATGACATATTAATAAATAAGAAAACTTGGGAAGGAAACTTCGAAGATGTGAATAAAGTATTTAACATTCTTAAATAATGTCAAATTTGTGCTATGTTTTCCAAGAGTATATGGGTATGTGTAGGATCATGGTGTGCCAAAAAGTGGTGATCTAAAAAATTTTAGTTCTAAAGTATCTCAAACCATTTCAAAATCTATATTAACTTTTTCCCACCCACCCTAATACTAAATGAAAAAAATTAATGTCTTTATAAGGTCTACTATATCTTTTCACCCCAAACCTATATGGTCAACTTCAAACATGTAGCTAACGACCTTTTTTTCACCAAAAATTGATGAAATGAAAAGGGTTTCTTAAGAATGTTCTTATCTTTCAATAAATGTAAGGTTTGTCAAATTATGAGTTTAGTACGTAATTATTACTTATTTTCTAATGGAGTTACATATAAAGTGCTAACTAACACACTACTTGAAAAATAACTATATCTTACAAATGATACAACATTTTTTAAATCCAAAAGATGCATCACATTCTATGTTTTGTTTACTATAAGGAAAGAAAATGAAAATATGAATTTTGCAGAGTTTTGAATTAGTTAAGGTGGTCAAACATGAGAGTTTTTTTATTCCAAAAATACTAAAGTCAAAAATTAATTAATTATTATTTATTTAGAATAAAAATACCCAAAAATATGTGTCACATCCAGGCATGAGTGTATTCCTTATATCTAGAATATTATTAAAAAATAGTATCATTTGATTTTAATTAAGTTGGACAAACATACTTCTACTTCTTATTTTCATTCTGAAAATTTTGTAATATTGCATCAAAATTCAAAAATTTGACCAATCAATTTTTATTTTTTTGAGATAAGTCCTAGTAGTTTAGAAACTAGATTCAATTTTCTAGAGATTCTTTTCTCTTAACATTTTGATATAAAGTTAATAACAAGTAGAAAATTGCACGTCAAGTTGACATAACCCTGATTTTCTAATTTTTTATTACCACTTAAGAGCATAGTTTGGTTGACCATGATCCTACACATACCCATATTTGGAGTAAAAGACTACATAATATAAAATTTATACCGTTTTCACATTAGGTAGTCATTGCGAACCATTATTAGATGAAAATTATAGTAGAATGCAAATTACCTACAACTCTTAAGAAACTTTATGGTTTCTTAGGTTTGTATATTAACTTCTAAATTTTTAATAAATGTGATAGCCTAACAATTTTTTTACTAATATTATGTTCCTTCTTAACAAAGCTATTTTCCAAAACTCAATTATTATTTTTCTACCTAATTATAGTTAATCTTTAAAATGGAAGTGTTATGGCCCATAATTTAGAATGTCAAATTCTCATCAATATTGAAATTCTTAGATGTCAACCATTCAACCTATATGAAGGATATTGGTTCATTGAATATATCACTTTGGGTTTTTTATATAATTTTTTGTGTTAGGAGATTTCATATGTTAGCTTAAGCTAAGTAGCTCAATGAAATATATACCTCTTATATTGGCTATAATATTCTATGAAAAAATATTAAAATAATTACTAAAGACTATAAATTTTTAAATAATTTTCTTCTCAATGTATGATTTCATTACATATTGAAAGTATAATCCCAAAAATAATTACAATTTAGTTATGGATTACATATTTATCATAGTTTATTTAGATTGCTATAAAATTATTTTCAAGATTTTAATTAGTAGCTATTTCATTGCAAATAATCAACAACTATTCATTAGACTATGATAATGATTATATAATTTATTAAAACTTCAATTAAATCATAATGCATAACAATTTTTACCTAAATTAGAAGCATAGAAAAAATTATTGAAATACAATTTTAAAAGCTTGTGCTTGTTTTTGAGACAACAATGCAACGATGTTTTCTGGGTAATCAAATCTAATCTAATGAAAAAAAGGAAACAATCTTTTCTCAAAGTTTATTTTTTCAGATTCAACAACAAGAAGTGATTGTTCCACAATATTTAGCTCATCCAACTTGCACTCTAATGTAGGAAGAGGGGAAACTTTTTCAAGAAAATGTTGCTCATCAAGTACCTATTCAATTGAGCTCAAAAACCTTAATAGGTCTTATGTACCACATAAATTTTAATCAAAAGACCATTGAGGTAACAAATCATTTAAAGGAAGTGCAAGACCAACTTCTGTTTCATAAATAATTGACGCTGAGTATTGCAAAAGTTCATTAAAATCAGCTAAGGAAATGTTGAAAGGATTCAAATTTTATTAGTAAAATAAACCAAATGCATACAACTTGCTATGGAGCTACTAGTCTAGGATCTTGATCTGGTCCTCATATATGAATATTATAGACATCGAATATCTTGATCCATTATTAAAATTTGGAAAAATTTTCAAAGCATTATGTTGTTTGTGAATGAAGAGAGAATGCGAAAATAAAATGTCAAGATACTTGACTTATACTTTTGAATCTATGTCATTTTGCATAGAGTAAGTCTCTTGTTCCATATCTTTGACCTGTGTAATGAAAAGCCACCTGAAACTCTCATAATGATTTCAACTAGTTTCTCACATATGTTGGAATGTATGAGACTCCCCTGAATACCCTTACTATTATTTCTTTACAATGCAAAGAGAAGCTCAATAAAACTCGATCTTCTCTCATGGAACAACCTTTGTAAGTGCAATAGTTGTATTCTCCTTGGTGTTAATCTTCATGAGTTGAAGTCTTCCCTCCTTAAGTTTATTTTGAATGAAATTATAGAAAAATTCAATATTCTTAGTCTTGCTATGAAATACTACATTCTTGACTAAGTCAATAACACTTTTTCTATCACAATAGAAGGCTGATCCTTTTTTAGGACAATCAAAATTACCAAACAAATGTTGCAACCAAACCAATTTTTTTTCCCCATTCAGTGAGAGAAATATATATAGCATTAGTAGTTGAAAGTGAGACAATATATATTACTACTTTAATGCCCAACTAATTGCTTCTCCAAAAAAAGTAAAAACATAACAAGTAGTGGATCTTTTATTATCTAAATTTCCAACAATATCTAAATCAATATAACATCTTAGTAAATTATTCTTTCCTATGGATGTTTTTCCCTTAAATTGTTGGTAATACCATGGAGACTTTATAGGAATTTAATATTGGATGGACATAATAATACATGCATCGTAAGAAAAGGGGGGGCCCAAGTATAACTTTTTGGCTTTAGGGGACAAAGTGGATGGAAGATATGGACTCATTAGGATTTGTTAGATTGATAATGTTAGGCTTGGAAATCTAAAAATTGATCAACCATTTTTGGAAGATATTGTAAGGAGAGGAATATCCTTGGTGATCTTGAGGGGGTTAAGGCACAGTTGAAATATTTGACCTTGATAGTTCTTAGTACTAGACAAAATTGTAAAGGTAATACTAGATTGGAGAATGATCTTGAGGGAAGGCCTAATGATAAAGTGGTACTAATATGTAATTGTGAGAAAATACAACAAGAGTTTTTTGATAGGGTTACTTAGGATATATGATTAAGGTAAAGGATGATAGTGGAGATCAATTGCTATCTTTTTTTCATAAGAAACTTGAAAGTGATTTTATGTAGATGGATTTGCAACACTTGAAGAAGGGCAACAAGAAGGAGGATTAGGTTGTAGAGAAGAATACGCGTGGATTAAGAATGAGCATGAGATTTATATTTTGAATCATTTTAGATGGGCATAAGTTGTTCTTATGGAAAATATTCTATTCACCTGACATGACTGATGGAGAAGAATCCTTGGGTAGATGGACATCTTGCATCACCCCCCAAATAAATTGTATTTTGTTGTCCTATCTAGAAGATTGGGTGTGGTTCTTCATTCTTGCATTTTCGTTGGTGCAATTTGGATCCTTCTTCTATGATGATGCATCATTTGAATTGCAATTCAATCAGTTATAATTATTTTTCTCTCACATAGTGTATTCTTTGTTGGCACCTTGACCGATTGGTGGAATTTCATTATGTAATGCATAATGTGTGTGTTTGTGTGATGGTTTTAGGATCTTTATGATGATTCTTACATCATGTGTGAATCCATATCTTGATTCATACATTTCTATGTTCTTATTGGACTTATCTTTCAAGAATGTCTTATTTTTTGTAGCACATTTTCCTGATAATAGGAAATGTGCCCCTTTGATCCAAATTGTGAGTCATGATGCCTTGACATGTAATGTAATGTTGTGTCTAGGAGAGAGAGAGAGAGAGAGAGAGAGAGAGAGAGAGAGAGAGAGAGAGAGAGAGAGAGAGAGAGAGAGAGAGAGAGAGAGAGAGAGAGGGAGAAGGAGAAAAAAAGGGAAGGTTTAGCAGAGGAGCCTTGGAAGGTTGTTAGAGTGACCTAATTTTGATGTTCTTTATATTTAGTTGTGACTAGGAAGACCTTATAATCCAACAAGTATGAAGTCAATTTGACACAAT